>OY856411.1:754125265-756525265 GCA_963693085.1 Alisma plantago-aquatica
GGTTTCCCCTTTAATACAACATGCATGAATGTCACCCATTATGATTAATGGGAAAAGTTTTAGCTTTATAATAGATAAACGAGGGTTTGTTCCCCTTAAAACACTATGAGATCAGAGAAAAAACCCAAGTTGAAGTTGTTTAGACTATATTTTTGTGACCCAGGGAAGCTATGTTTGTGTCTTCCTCAGGTTCAAAGAGTTTTCCATTGTCATAATCATCATCATCATCACCTATGGATGATGTCTTCATGTGAAGACATGAAGAGGGGTCACCTGCTACTACTATTGATGTTTACCCAACTTTGTTAAATTTTCTTTTTCCTTTTGTCTGATCGCCTCCTTTGATGTCAGTTACTATGACAATATTTTGATTCATGATAGTTAGACCTGTGCTTTGTAAATCTTCCCACGAGGTTGTTAGATGATGACCCCAAAATGTAAGTGGTGGAACAATATCCAAATCATCACCATTGAAATATGGAAGGAAGTCATATCCACATCTAGCCTCGTCAAAGAGGCACATTAGGATTTTGTTAATATCAGTGGGAGTTAGGGAGAAGTGGTGTTCCTCTTTCATCTTCAAGTTTTCGATAAGCCATTTCCAACCCTAAAGAGATACCAGATGGTTGTTAGAGTTCCAAGTGAATGACACATACATACGACATTGTCCAATGCTGATCTAAACTCAAAATTCTATTTGTGGTCCAAGGTTTTTCCATAGGGGAGGGAGAAATAGTGATTCCATGCAACATTACTCATTTAGGAAATGCATGTTGCAGTTAAGGGTTTTCTCTATGGTTCTCTTCATGTTCTTGTGCATGTTCTTATATAGCTCATGTTGGCATTGATGATGAAGCTCTTGACTAGAATGGTTAGGCGGGAAATAAACGAGCAACCTACACTTGGATTTTATGCAATATTTAATATTAATATACCAAATCAAACACAAATATGAGTTTACCAAATTGTAAGGGAGAAGTTTGTGAGGACATGGGAAAGGAGGGAATATGAAAACTAGTGCACTTAATGAAGGATATGAGGTACATAGCAAACTAACTTGAAAAATATGTACCTCAAAAGATATCTGTGGGAGTACAACCTTTAAATATATAGTGAGAAAGGAGACCATCATTGACGTGAGAATTATCGCACTAACAAACTCACTCGGGGTTGAAATCCCCAAGCTTTTACCAAAACAAAAGTGCAATACTACCACCCGCAAGCGGACGAGTCTTATCGCAGTATAGTTAAGGATCGAACCCAAATGACAACGTTTTTAAGAATCCTTGTCAGTCTAATCCAGTTCGAGTTAAGACTAATATTTAAAATGATTGGTTGATTTGAGGTTAATTAAACTAATTGCAAGAAAGTAAAAGCTGAATTAAAGTTGAGTTTAGATCAATGATATGGTGTCACTGGGATGGTATCAGGTTTCACCACCGCTACACATGCAAACATATTCAATCGCAAACATTCCAGGCAAGATATAACAATCCAAATAGAGCTGCTACAAAACCCCCCCATACGGGCGTTAGGTTCACGTAAGCATCACCTTAGGCATCAGATGTCTTGTCACCGTACGGATCACTTACTTACGACTATGAAGATACATAAATCCAATGAAGGTTGTGGCCCCCTTGTACAGGCGTCAGGCACAAAGAAGCATCACTGAAAGCTAGATGGCTCGGACCCTCGCGGATCATACACTTACGACCTCGAAGAAATCCCATTCTATTTTTGGTTTGGGAGTCAACCACATTAATTGATAAACAAGTAGGTGATAGATCTACAAACTAACATCGACGATAAACAAGACGATATAAAATACAACTAAGGCTGTGGTCCTCCCTGAGGGATGTTTAGACCACAGAAGCATCACCGTAGGCTAGATGTCTCATCCCCTCATGGATCATACACTTACGACCTCAAGGAATCCTAACAGAAGTTCTCGTCAAGGAGTCGAACTTGTAAACCGCCATCTCATCCCATATATAGAAGATTTCACAATAAGGGAAAGAACAAGATGGCAGGTAGATAATCAACTACAAACATACCAACTAATAAGGAAATGGAAAGTTATATACATTGCCATGGAGAGTTTAACAAAAGAACATGATTTGCATGGGCAGCGGGGCTAGTCCCCACACCCGAGTGAAAAGGTACTACTCGCTCATGATGTGAGAAATAAGAAAAATAAGAAAAAGAGAGAAATCCTCTATGAACTTGGTGTAGAAGGTAGTCACAGATCGGTGAAGAAGATACGTTCTTCTACATCGTATCGGAGCAGATCTGGACGCGAATGGGAGATGCCAAGACAGACCAGACAATCTCCCTCGCTCTGTCTTCCTTCTCTCCTCAGCCTCCTTGGTTGCAACATGAGAAGTAGGTGGAATGAGACTGGCGTGGACAACACTGGATTTGGATCAGACCTGTGCACATGCAGTCTGTCGGTGTCCTGGAACCGATGCCGAAAAAAGGACCCTATTGGTCCTATTTATAGGCACTGGACTGGTCGTCACATTTTTGGTGTGATTCCAGTCTGAAAATATCTTATCCAAACGGTTTGCATTTTAATCTCCTCCATTTGGTTTGCTTAATTCGGTTTGCGCGATCTTCGCGTGGAATTTTGCTCACGGTTTGCATGCAGTCGAGCTTTCGATCTTCATGTGTTTCAGTCTTCATTTGCTGCTCATTCGGTCTTCGGCTGGGTTCCATTCAATCTTCACATTCAGCTCAAACGGTCTTCACCAGCGTGCCTTCATTCAGTTTCACATAAATCACCAAACGATCTTGGATCAGCAATGCCATTCGGTCTTTGATTATCATAATCAAACGGTTTTGGTGCATGGTCTTCACGTGTTTCGGTCTTCATTTGCTTCTCATTCGGTCTTCAGCTGGGTTCCATTCTATACTTAATCCAAACGGTCTTGCAACCTTCATTTCAAATGGTTTCGTACATATTTTATCAAACAGATCTGCTAATGATTCCATCTCAAACGGTTTCATGCAGCCAACTCAAACGGTTTGCTACCTACTTTTTCAAATGGTTTGACAAAGCAAACAAAGTTGCTCGTTCATTAATTTGGTTTGGTAGCCAAGTGCCCTAACGGTTTGCATTGCTGGTAGCATCAATTGGTCTTGCTTGCATGCAATATTCATGAACGTGTTGTATCGTTTGGTCTTCAGGCAACAACAAATCCAAACGGTCTTGTGTTATGAGACCATCTGGTCTATGCATGTGCCCAACTCATTCGATCTTGGATCATCAAACAGTCTTGGATCGCAGTCAATATTCCAAATGGTTTCACATGCAAACGGTCTTGGAGCCAATCATTATCAAACGGTCTTGCTACATATGTGACCATTCGGTCTACGCGGTTGATTGCCCAAATGGTTCTCGGCGCCATTCGATCCCTTGCGGCCAAACAATCTTCGTGACCTTCAAATAGTCTTCTATGCTTGAACGGTCTCGCAGACCGGTTCCAAATGGTCTGAGAGCAAGTGGTCATACGGTCTTCACAGCTAAACGGTCCTTGCGTCAAAACGGTCTTGCAACCTTGGCGTCCAAATGATATGAAACTGTGCAAAGTCCAAATGGTTTTGAGACAGATCTGTCCATTCGGTCTTGAGTCCAAATGGATGAAACTGATTGGTCAAGACCGGATGGCCAGATCGTTTGGCAAGACCGAATTGTTGAAACCGTTTGGTCAGAACCAAGGGTGAGTGAAGGTGGGTCCCAGCTGACTGTTTAACCTTATCAACACCTGCATCAAATCAACATAAATTCAATAAAATCCATGATAATTGGACCAATTAAGTAATTTTGCACATTTTGATATATTGTGATATTTAGTGAGAGAAATTGGATATATAGTGAGATGAATATGTCAATATGATAATTGAATTTCATGATGAATATACATTCATAAAAATACCCCGAACTTAAACGTTGCTCGTCCTCGAGTAACACAAAATCTAAAACAGTCGCCAAATGAATACTTTCAATTCGTGTGATTGCTTCATCTTCACATCGCAAATGTTTTCTTTCTGCTCAATATGACTCAGTATCTCAACCTCCTAAGACCACTAAACACATCTTACCATATCTTTTTTTCTGAGTTTGCTTTCCAATATCACTTCCTCCTCACTTTTTCCGACAACAAGCATGTCAAAGAGTTTTGTAAGAATCCAGAGACACCCGCAGAACAACAAGTATGCATTTGATCTGACACTGGTGTTTTTCAGGATAGGGTAGGCATTCATTACGCCATTAGGTAGAAAATGGAATGAATGGTGGTATGGAAGGAAGAAATAAATCTCTCCTCTATTCAACTCGAGATTTTCTTTGTTTTACAATTTCATTTATTGCATTTTTTGTGCTAATCTCTCCTCTATTCGACTTGAGATTGCATTTCTTTTTGTGTGCGCTTTGGCATCTTTTCTTGGTGGTACACCCCTATTCATTTGTGAGGGGTATGGAAGAAGAGGAAATAGGGGGAAGTGGCGTGCCACCCCGAACTTAGGGTTTGGCACTAATTTGGCTATTTTAGTTTCTTTTTGATGGATGGAGGGGTAAGAAGATGATAGAAGAAGTGTAGAAGAGAGTTCAGATCAGAATGCAACTTGATTTATAATTCAATGCACTGGGTTGTTCTCTTTATCGTACTCTGCTCAAATAATGACTTGATGAGGATCTGGTGGAGATTCCATGTTATTGTTCCACTAGTCAGTTAGGAAGCATGACATGTTTGATCCCTATTAGTTCGACAAACACTTATCATTTTTGCATAAGTATCATGATGTTAGGAATCATAAGCTTCACAAGATGATTTCAATCAAAAGCTTGTTTCAAAAAGTGGTCCTTTTGAGGATCTACTTCGAATAAGGAGAGTATAATGATTCAAAATGCATAGCATATTAGTTGGTAACATTTAATGAAACAGGAAGTGTAAAAAATTCATCAAGAATCTGTTCAATTTCTTTGGAAAACTTTACAATTTTTGAAAATTTTGAAAATTTGAAAATTTTATCAAGAATGTGACAGAGAAAACTTAAGTATGAAAAGGATGGGTGTAGGTGGAAAGTGAGGTACGTACCACCCACCCTACACCCCAAACCTAGAGATTTGCTCGTCCCGAGCAAACCCTAAATCCAAGACGGAGGGGGAAATTTGTGCCAGATTGACCACCAAATGTGGTTGCATTCCAATCAGCGTACATCCTCTTATCTAAAAATCTCAAAGTAAAGAGTAATTAGATCTTAAAATAGCATCTTGTGATGTGAATTTTATTTAATGAAAAATTAACTAGAAGGTAAAAACAAAATTAAAGAAGCATTCTAATTTGAAATAAAAAGTAAAATAGATTTATTGATCGGGTTGCCTCCTGACAAGCGCCTTTGTTTTATGTCGATGGCTCGACTGAATTCTTCAGCTTCAAGGTGGATCCTTTGGATTGGAGAGATCCAATGATGCATCAGTGTCTATGTCAACTAAGGTGAAGTATCTTTTTAAGCGGTAACCATTTGCCATAAATTCACCTGACTTTTCACTCCATAAAGAGAAAGCACCATGTGGGGAGATGCTTTTGACAATGTAAGGTGCAGACCAGTGAGAACGGAGTTTTCCTTGGAATAATTTTAGTCTTGAGTTGAATAGAAGAACTTGGTCACCCACTTGTATGTCTTTTCTTTTCAAATGACCAACGTGCCAAAGTTTGGTACGTTCTTTATAGATTCATGCATTTTCATAAGCAGTCATCTGGAGTTCATCCAACTCTTGAAGTTGCAGAATCCTGGTCTGGCCTGCTTTCTTCATGTTGAAATTCATTTGTTTTATTGCCCACCATGCCTTATGTTCTAGTTCGACTGGAAGGTGGCAAGCCTTTCCATATATTAATCGAAAAGGTGTAGTCCCAAGGGGAGTTTTATAAGCAGTTCGATAGGCCCATAATGCGTCGTTGATTTTCACCGACCAATCTTTCTGATTGCGACCTACTGTCTTTTCTAAGATACTCTTGAGTTGACGATTAGAAACCTCCACCTGTCCACTTGTCTGTGGATGGTAAGGTGAGGCTACCTTGTGAGTAACACCATACTTTCTTAGCAATGCTTTAAAGCTTCTTTCAAGGAAATGAGACCCTCCGTCAGATATCACAGTTCGTGGTACTCCAAAACGGGGGAAAATAATATCTTTGAATAATTTGATGATAGGTTTGGAATCACTAGTGATAGTTGGTATGGATTCAACCCATTTTGATACGTAGTCCACCGCCACTAGGATGCATGAAAATCCATGAGAAGATGGGAATGGACCCATGTAGTCCACCCCCGAACATCGAATATATCTACTTCTTGCCATAGATTCAGCGACATCTCATCTCTCTTTGTTATATTGCCTGATCTTTGACATTTGTCACATGATAGGACAAAGTCGTAGGAATCTTTGGATATGGTTGGCCAGAAGAATCCACATTGCAAAACCTTCAAGGCAGTCTTTTTAGAACTTATATGTCCTCCCACTGGCCCTGAGTGACATTGTTCCAAAATAAGTTGCACTTTTCTTCGACGATACATCGTCTATACAGACCATCAACACATAGTTTGAAAAGGTACGACTCATCCCAATAGTACTGTTTCACATCATGCATAAATTTCTTCAGTGCATTTCCGGTGCATTGAGGATGAATAACCCCACCAACGAGGTAGTTCACAAAATCCGTGTGCCATGATATAGCTTCTGAGACCTTCATTAGTTAATCATCCGATAGAGAATCATTGATCGAAATCTTTTTTGTATCTAGGGTGTGGATGCGACTGAGGTGGTATTCTATAACATTTTCTGTACCCCTTTTATCTCTTATCTCTAAATCAAATTCTTGCAATAGGAGAATCCATCTAATTAACCTGGGGTTTGCATCTTTCTTTTCCAGAAGGTAACAAATGGTAGCGTGGTCTATGTAGACAATGACCTTCGAACCGATTAGGTAGGATCTAAACATGTCAAAGGCATACATGACTGCTAGAAGTTCTTTCTCGGTAGTTTCATAATTCCTCTGGGCTTCATCGAGAGTTTTCGATGCATAATAGATCACATAATGTTTCTTCTCTATACATTGCCCTAAAACATCGCCCACAACATAGTCACTGGCATCACACATAATTTCAAAAGGGTGGTCCCAGTCGGGAGCTCTAATGATGGGTGTTGTTGTGAGAGCCTGCTTTAGTGTGTTGAAGCTTTTGACACATTCTTCATCAAAATTGAATTCAACATCTTTTAGTAACAAATTCATCATTGGCTTGGTTATCTTTGAAAAGTCCTTTATGAATCTTCTATTAAATCCTGCATGACCTAGGAAAGCACGGACTTCTTTTACATTTGTTGGAATGGCCAGTTTAGAAATCACTTCAATCTTGGCTTTATCTACTTCAATTCCTCTATTGCTGACCCTATGGCCAAGGACAATGCCTTCCTTTACCATAAAATGGCACTTTTCCCAATTCAGCACAAGATGTGCTTCTTCACATCATTTGAGGACCAGGGAGAGGTGCTTTAGACATGAATTGAATGAATCTCCGTATACAGAAAAATCGTCCATGAAAATTTCCATAATGGTTTCGGTGAGATCGGCAAATATGGCAGCCATGCAACATTGGAAAGTTGCAGGTGCATTGCAGAGGCCAAACGACATTCTTTTAAATGCGTATGTTCCGAATGGGTAGGTAAAAGTAGTTTTCTCTTGGTCATCTGGATGTATGGGTATTTGATAGAATCCAGAGTAACCGTCAAGATAACAAAAATATTCTTGGTGAGCCAACCTTTCTAAGACTTGATCAAGGAAAGGCATTGGAAAGTGATCTTTTTGAGTTGCCTTGTTCAATTTTCTATAATCTATGCACATCCTCCACCCTGTGACTATTCGAGTGGGGATGAGTTCATAGTTTTCATTTTGTATAACAATTGTTCCACCTTTCTTCGAGACTACATGCATTGGGCTCACCCATGGTGAGTCTGATATCAGATAGATTATTCCAGCCGTGAGCAGTTTAATGACTTCACGACGGACTACTTCCTTCATATTTGGATTCAGTTTCTGTTGATGTTCAATAGTTGGCTTGTGATCTTCCATCATGGGAATCTTTTGCATACACAACGCTTGACTAACCCCAGTGAGGTCACTCATTTTGTAACCGATGGCTTTCTTTCTTTCCTTTAGTTCCTTCAGGAGTTTATCTTCTTGTTCAGTTGTAAGATCAGAATTTGTTATTACTGGACAAACCTTGAGGTCATCCAAAAACACATACTTCAGTCCCTCAGGAAGGGGCTTCATTTCGGGGGCTTCTGGTTTTTCGCATGTTTCTTCAGTAGCTTCCACAACCTTGAGTTCTTCAATCTTGGCTTCTGGATCTTCTTTGGCAAAGTCGAGGGATTCGATGTGATCCTTTGCTTGTTCGTCAATAGGTTCATCAACTGATGGATCCATTAGAGCAACTTCAAATGGATCGCCTGATTCATTATTCTCTTGAGTCAGAAGTGACATCTGCTCTATGCAATTGATAAGATAGACTTCTTCTTGCATACTTGGTCTTCTCATGCTTTCAAAAACTTTAAATTCGAGTGTTTCCTTGCCTAATCTAAGCAGCAAGGTTCCTGCTTCAATGTCAATTAGAACTCTTGCGGTGGCAAGGAATGGACGTCCAAAGATGAGAGGATATATGGCGTCCTCTTTTATGTCCATGATGATAAAGTCACACGGAACATAGGAATCTTTTCCTACCTTGACATGTACATCCTCAATAATTCCTAACGGGCATTTTATTGAATTGTATGTGAGTTGTATGGTCATGCCAGTTGGAAGAAGTTCAGCAAACCCTAGCCTTTTGCAAAGGCTGAGTGGCATGATGGAGATGCTAGCACCAAGATATGCTAGTCCTTTCTTGCATGAAGAATCACCGATATGGCAGGAAATCCCAAAAGATTCTGGATCTTTCTGTTTCTTTGGCATCTTACTCTGGATGATATCCGAAGTGGTTTTAGCTAACTTGACTGTCTCATATTCTTCATTTATGTATTTCCTGGTGAGGAGTGACTTTAAGTACTTTGTCCAAGCTGGTATCTCAGCCAACGCATCCAAAAAGGGTATATCAACATGAAGTTTCTTCATAGCCTCTTTAAACTTATTGAACTGAGTATCAAGCTTGGTTTGCCTTAAATGAGCAGGGAAAGGAATATGAGGCTTGTATAAAGGGATATCAGGTTCTGGAGTTTTAGTTTCTTCATCAATAGGTTTCTCAGGACTTTCCTTGTCTGTCTTATCAGCAGTTATTGGTTCTTTAGGTTGAGACTCCGATGTTGTTGAGTCTTGGACAATCATAGGTTCATCTTCGTCTCTAACAACCACAGGTGTCTTGATAGGAGGATCAAAATATTCTTTTCCTGATTTGGTGGTGACTGCCTTCAATTGTTCAAGATGCTTAGGATTATTCTCGGATTGTCCAACAAAAACCCCAGCTGGTGGCTTGATGCTAGTTGCAAGTTGAGCTAGTTGGGATTTGATAGCCTTCTGCTGAGCTTGTTGGTTAGCTATCATAGTTTGCTGAGTTTGCAACATCTTTTCAATGGCTGATAGCTTATCATCAGATGATACGAGACTTGCTTGTTGTCCTTGTTGTTGATAAGGAACTTGGTTAAGACTCTGGTACTGGGAATTGTTTTGATAATTATTGAAGTTCCTATTATGAAAGTTTCCCTTGAAATTTCCTTGATTTCCAAAATTCTGTTGTTGATTGTACTGGAATCCTGGTGGGCCTCGTGGCTGATTGTTCGAACCAAATTGATCTGAGTTTACTGCTCCAGAGGGGTTTCCATATTGAAAACCCGGATGATTCTTATTCAGATTCAGATTGTAATAACTTTGACCAGGGATGATATTAACATCGTTAAGATTTTCCATTTGACCATTATTTCCTTGGCCACATACATTTCTTAGAACAACATCATAAAGAACATTGCATGATAAGGTGGAATGATCAGTTCCTTTACATGCTTCACAGAACAAGGAAGCAGACTTGACTTGTTCTGGTTGTCGAGTGGGCGAACGTCCTCTTCCAATAGCAGCAAGAGATGATTCAATATGGTCTTGCTTGGCAACTAAGAGTTTCAAGGTTTCAACGATGGATTTATACTCGGGAGTAGCTTCGGCCATAGATACTTTCAAAACTCGTTTACCTACAAATCTTCCCCAATTGGCTTGATTTTCTGCTCCCAGGGTGACAACTCTTCATGCGCTGTCATAACTTTGACGCATGAAGTTTCCTCAAGACGAGGAATCTAGGAATCTCTTAATATCATCATCCAAACGCCTATAAAAAATCTCAATGAGTTGGTTCTTGGGAATTCCGTGGTTTGGACACTTGCGTAGAAGCTCTTTGTATCTATCCCAGGCTTCAGCAAGGGTTTCTCTAGGAACTTGAGTGAAATTTGTTATTCGCCCTCTGATTTCATATGTGAGAGATGGAGGATATAATTTTTCTAGAAACACCTTTTGTAGTTGTTCCCAGGTTGTGATGGGTATTTCACTTTGCAACGAATTGTACCAACTTATGGCTCTATAAACAAGGGAATACTTGAAGAGGCAGAGTCTAATGGCATCATCAGACACTCTATTTTGTTTTGTCATAGCACAAAGATCAACAAACCTTAGAAGATGTTCTTGACTATCTTCACCTTGTTTTCCATAGAAAGGGTTGTTTTGAAGCAAGGTGATCCAATGTGCTCGTATCTCAAAATTGGCAGCATTGATGTGGGGAGGTTGTACTGGATGATGCACATTCGCAACTTTCGGGATTGAGAACTCTCTAAGATCCTTTTGTAGTTCTTCTGCTTGCGCGGCTAGGATTTCCTATTGAACTACAACCCTGGCTTCTTGAATGAGCCTCTCTCTTTGTGCATTGATGGCTTGAGCCACCCTTCGGGCTACCTCTTCTTCTTGAGTCATCCTTGCTTGATTTTCTCTGATCTAACGATGAAAGGTTCTGTCTATCTCGGGATCAAAGCTCGATGTTAGTCCGGGGCTGTCCGAACGGTGCATGCACTACGCCTTGGATTTTACCTGAGATAGAAAGATTTTGAAAGTGAGAACCACAGAGTAGAGTCAAATTTCAAGTAGATGATTGATTGTGTCAAAAGAAAAAGCAAAATCCTAAATTAGTCTTAAAAGAACTAGTTTTGACTAACTGATTCAGTTGTCCCCGACAATGACGCCAGAATTTGACGTGAGAATTATCGCACTAACAAACTCACTCGCGGTTGAAATCCCCAAGCTTTTACCAAAACAAAAGTGCAATAATACCACCCACAAGAGGACGAGTCTTATCGCAGTATAGTTAAGGATCGAACCCAAAGGACACCATTTTTAAGAATCCTTGTCAGTCTAATCCAGTTCGAGTTAAGACTAATATTTAAAACTATTGGTTGATTTGAGGTTAATTAAACTAATTTCAAGAAAGTAAAAGCTGAATTAAAGTTGAGTTTAGATCAATGATATGGCATCACTGGGATGGTATCAAGTTTCACCACCGCTATACATGCAAACATATTCAATCACAAACATTCCAGGAAAGATATAACAATCCAAATAGAGCTGCTACAAAACCCCCACATACAGGCGTTAGGTTCGCGTAAGCATCACCTTAGGCATCAGATGTCTTGTCACCATCCGGATCACTTACTTACGACTCTGAAGATACATAAATCCAATGAAGGTTGTGGGCCCCCCTGAACAGGCATCAGGAACACAGAAGCGTCACTGAAAGCTAGATGGCTCGGACCCTCGCGGATCATACACTTACGACCTCAAAGAAATCCCATTCTATTTCTAGTTTGAGAGTCAACCGCATTAATTGATAAGCAAGCAGGTGATATATCTACAAACTAACATCGACGATAAATAATACGATATAAAATACAACTAAGGTTGTGGTCCTCCCTGAGGGATGTTTAGACCACAGAAGCATCACCGTAGGATAGATGTCTCGTCCCCTCACAGATCATACACTTACGACCTCAAGGAATCCTATCAGAAGTTCTCGTCAAGGATTCGAACTTGTAAACCGCCTTCCCATCCCATATATAGAAGATTTCACAATAAGGGAAAGAACAAGATGGCAGGTAGATAATCAACTACAAACGTACCAACTAACAACGAAATAGAAAGTTATATACATTGCCATGGAGAGTTTAACAAAAGAACATGATTTGCATGGGCATCAGGGCTAGTCCCCGCACCCCAGTGAAAAGGTACTACTCGCTCATGATGTGAGAAACAAGAAGAATAAGAAAGAGAGAGAAATCCACCATGAACTCAGTGTAGAAGGTAGTCGCAGCTCGGTGAAGAAGATACAACCTTATACGTCATGTCGGAGCATATCTAGATGTGAACGAGAGATGCCAAGACAAACCAGACAGTCTCCCTCAATCTGTCTTCCTTCTCTCCTCAGCCTCCTTGGTTGTAGCACGAGCAGTAGGTGGAATGAGACTGGCGTGGACGACACTGAATTTGGATCGGACCTATGCACATGTAGCCTATCGACGTCCCGAAACCAAAGCTGAAAAAAGGACCCTATTGGTCCTATTTATAGGCACTGGACTAGCCCTCAGATTTTTGGTGTGATTCCAGTCTAAAAATATCTTATCCAAATGGTTTGCATTTTACTCGCCTCCATTCGGTTTGCTTAATGCGGTTTGTGCGATCTTCGCGTGGAATTTTGCTCACGGTTTGCATGCAGTCGAGCTTTCAGTCTTCACATGTTTCAGTCTGCATTTGCTGCTCATTCGGTCTTCACATTCAGCTCAAACGGTCTTCACCAGCGTGCCTTCATTTGGTTTCAAATAAATCACCAAACGATCTTGGATCAGCAATGCCATTTGGTCTTTGATTATCATAATCAAACGGTTTTGGTGCATGGTCTTCACATGTTTCGGTCTTCATTTGCTTCTCATTCGGTCTTCAGCTGGGTTCCATTCTACACTTAATCCAAACGGTCTTGCAACCTTCATTTCAAACGGTTTCGTACGTATTTTATCAAACGTATCTGCTAATGATTCCATCTCAAACGGTTTCATGCAGCCAACTCAAATGGTTTGCTACCTACTTTTTCAAACGGTTTGACAAAGCAAGCAAAGCTGCTCGTTCATTTGGTTTGGTAGTCAAGTGCGCAAACGGTTTGCATTACTGGTAGCATCAATTGGTCTTGCTTGCATGCGGTATTCATGCACGTGCTGTATCGTTCGGTCTTCAGGCAACAACAAATCCAAACGATATTCTATTATGAGACCATCTGGTCTATGCATGTGCCCAACTCATTCGATCTTGGATCAACAAACGGTCTTGGATCGCAGTCAATACTCCAAACGGTTTCACATGCAAATGGTCTTGGAGCCAATCATTATCAAACAGTCTTACTGCATACATGACCATTCGGTCTACGCGGTTGATTGCCCAAACGGTCCTCGGTGTCGTTCGATCCCTCGTGGCCAAACGGTCTTCACGACCTTCAAACGGTCTTCTATGCTTGAACGGTCTCGCAAACCGGTTCCAAATGGTCTGAGAGAAAGTGGCCATACAGTCTTCGTGACTAAACGGTCCTTGTGGCTAAACGGTCTTGCAACCTTGGTGCCCAAAGGATCTGAAACCGTGCAAAGTCCAAACGGTTTTGAGGTAGATCTGTCCATTCGGTCTTGAGTCCGAATGGATGAAACTGATTGGTCAAGACCGGATGGCCAGATCATTTGGCAAGACCGAATTGTTGAAACTGTTTGGTCAAACCGATTGGTCAGAACCAAGGGTGAGTGAAGGTGGGTCCCAGTTGACTATTCAACCTTATCAAGACATGCATCAAATCAACATAAATTCAATTAAATCCATGATAATTGGACCTATTAAGTAATTTTGCACATTTTGATATACTGTGATATTTAGTGAGAGAAATTGGATATATAGTGAGATGAATCTGTCAATATGATAGTTGAATTTCATGATGAATATACATTCATCAATCATATCATCTTTTAATATTTGAGATATTTTAATAGGATACAAAATTGAATATTGGATAAACAAAATTGTCTAACCCAAATCTGGTTGACTTATGACAGTGTCAACACTTGTATACAAATCTTGACAATATTGAATTATGATGTAACATACTAGAATGTGTGTAATAAACCCATTTTGGAGCTATTTTTTATATTCCCCCTATCTTGAGTCATTTTACAAATTGTTCCTTCATTCCAAGTTCAATATGATTTCCTTGTCCAAATACAATGTCACTTTATACTAATTAGTCTCGAGGTAAGATTACTTACTCTTAGACAAGCTTTACCCTTCTTTTCAAATAAAATTTGTAATTGAGTCTCTCAATTGATCTTCATGAATCAACCTGATATCAAAGCCAATATCATCTCTTCAAATTTTCTTTGGACCTTGTATTTATAGATTACTCTTGTTTGGATAACAAATGACTTTAGAATAAATTTAAGATAATAAATATACTAACATATATTGAACTTTGGGTAAATGGTGAGAATAATATATATGATTCAATTTAGAACTATAGATGGAGGTATTAATAGTTTTATACTACAACTTCATAGATATTGAATGAGTGGTAAAATTCTCGTATGAATGGGATTTATAATTTTGTAGTTGGAAAAAAATAATTTAGATTGAAAATTACGGACTTTGTAATAAATAGTCCATTCCTTATCTTAACTAGATGAGAGAAACCCATAACCCTGCCTTCTACAACATTGTCACATAGAACTGTGGTAGTGGTTCTCTCCCTATTTACAAAATAGGGTGGCCAGGTCTACATCGACCCTAGTTCTCCCCAACGCCTACTCTTCAATGATGATCAACCTTAGAAACTCCTTGCAGTCACCTTCAATGCAACAATTACCACCATCTTTGTCAACATAAATGGAAACATAGTCATGGACTTTGTTTGGACCACCACAATGAGCATTAACCATCTTCTATTACCTCACCTCCGCTCCCCTATAGTCACAGAAGTTCCTCAGAGCCCTAGTACAACCCCGCTTGATTATATCAGATCCTCTTCACTTGACTACATAGGAGCACAAACTTGCAAACTCTACTACAACTCCACCCCATCATCTTCCTCCTCTTTCCAGGAAATGAGAATGCATCCACACCTCCTACATGATGGCCATACTCATTTCCTTTAGGACGCCACCACTCTGACCACTGTTCTAAACCTACAAACATCATCCCAAGGCACACAACCATCACCCCTTCCACTCTCGATCCTCCTTCCACCTTCTTAAAAGCCATTGAAGCAGCATAGTGACCTTTAACTTTACAAGCATGCACTTGTTATAGACCTGACACCACCCACCTTAATCCATCCTACCGTCTGACATCCCACTGCCTATATTGCTTCATCCTGATATCTATCCAATCACCATCCCTATGGATACTCAAACACCTGTCACTGATCTCCTGTGCTCTACCGCACACAAATTCATCCCTTCACCACCACATGTGACATCATATCTGGTCACCTGTAAATGGACAATGAGTCCTACATCAGTCATGAGGAAACCATCGTGGACACCCTGTACATAGATCTACAACCTCCTTCAACCAACATATCTGATCCCAACAAAGAAATCGACAACCTACTACAGATCTATGAAATCTGATCTGCAGAAACTTGATCCTTGCAATGACTTCTGTTACAACACCAACTTTTGGGTTCATTTGGTGAGAAATGTAATTTCTCATATTAAAGATATTTTGAATAAATGGATTTTGTTTACAATAGCCTTGATGGTTGTTTTGTGGGCTTTATTGGCTATTGGGCCCAATAACAAGGAAAAGAAAAAGGAAATTCAATTTATAAATGAATAATTAAGAAATAGAGAAAAGAAAAATGTTGAAGCCTCTAGAAGGCAAGAAAATATAATCCAAAGTTGGATTTCGTGCCTCTTGGGTTCCAAGGTGTCTAAAGTTGCAAAAATAATGCAACAAGAAAAGAAAGATCAATTAAATATTTCTTTGTTAAGAAAGAAATTGAAAACAATGATAAAATGTGGGACATAAGTGAAAAGAGGTATAATGGAGTTATCCATGGTGGATTTTTGTATCCAAAGGATTCCAAATGTTAAAAGGAATGCCAATGAGGAAAAAAAGAAGATAAAGAGAAATCCTCAAAAAGAGATATTTTAATAAGAAATAAACAAGATAATGAGAAATAATGAATATAGATGCATCTAGAAGGATAATAAGTATCCTTAAAAAGGAATTTCGAAATCATAGAGTTTCTTGGGGTCCAAGGAGCCCCAATAAAGAGGAATAAAGAGAAAATACCAATAATGCAAAATAAGAGGATAATGTAATACATTATTAATGAATTTGTGGTTTTGTTAAAAAGGAAGTATTTTCTACTAGAAGAAAATAGAATTTTGTGCCAATGGGACAAAAGTCAAGCATAAAAGAGAGTAAGTGGGAGGATTTTCATATTCCTAAAAATCCAATGAATATGTTGTTTTAAGAAGATGTTTAGGAGAGAGAAGATTACTTCTCATTGAAGGAATAGGATTCCTAATGGGAGAGGACTTGTTTCCTCTTGGATGAACGTCTTGGGGCGTGGATACCCTCCTCTATATAAGGGGTAGAGTCTTTGGCCCGAGTTTAAGATAGTCCCACACATCTTTCTCTACCCTTCTTCCTTGTTTTCATCTTCAAACCCTAACCTAGAGGGTAGGGAAACCCTGCAGTAAACAAGAGGCTATGGAGTCGTCACGATGGAGGCGGGAGGCTTCCACGACAACCTAGACTGGTCGACTATCATACCTCCGCCCTGGTCTTCGAGAAGCGCCTTCCGTAGGTCTGCAAAAATGATAGCAATGCGGAAGCAACCATAGATGGATCTTGCATAAAGAACGTCCATATTGGCCATGATCTAGAGATGCTCCACATGTGCAAGGGGGCGGTGCAGCTGGGGCGGCTGTTGGCATCGAGTTCCGTGGCCCAGGGAGGGAGAGACAGCCCACGCAAGGCTACTGTAGGTGGCCGCTAGGGCTAGCTGGAGGTGGAAGATGACCCATGGGTCGTTGGACAGTTTTGCCCCTCCACAGGCTAAAGAAACCACTAACTTAACGAGGGTAGATCTGACATTTCGAAATGTTTCCAAATCGGTGGGCAACGTTGGATGGGAACGAGCGACGTGGCAGCTTCCAATTGGCCCAAAGTAAGTTAATTTTGCAAAATTCATATCTAATTAACCGTAGCTCGGATGTATACACATAATATATGAATTTTGCTCAGAAGAATGTGAGGAATGCAATAAAAATATAATTGAAGCCTTTTCCTAATTGTAGTTTGAAAAGTGATGGAAGTTATCAACTTTAATGATTTAATGATTAAGAAACCCTATTTGGAGATGATTAATGTATTTAGTAGGGTTTAATGGATGACTAAAGTTGATATTAACCTGTTAATTGTAAAAAGGTATATTGAGAACAAAAAGGATGAACTTTGCATGTAATTAGTTTAATTTAGAAATTCATGTGCATAAATATGCTTTAATGGGCCTTGAAACCCTAATATTTGTGAATGTGACTCTTAATAGCTTTAATTATTCAAAATCATGTATAAAGCTAAGATATGAGGATTCTAAGCTGTTTCAAGTATAAAGATTCCTAATTGTGGATAAATACCCTTAATGTAGTAATTAGGGTTTTCTAATGGAGAAAGGTAGAATTAATGACAAATAGAGTTCATATGTGAGTTAGACCATAATGAACTATGAATTGATGATTAATGAGTATAATGATCTTGCCATGGATTAAAAGGATAAAAATGGTAGCTTTAATGTAAAAGAGGCTTAATGGACTTAATTGATGGCTAATTGTTCCTTTAATATGAAAATAAGGTTATATGTTGTTAAAAGATAACCTTAGTATCTTTCATGATGAATGGATGAGATAATTAGGGTTTGAGAATAATTGTATAAAATTAGGGTTTAAAATAGTAAAAATGAAGTGAAACCCTAATTGCAATGGAAACCCTAAAAGTGGATTAGAAACCCTAGGAAGCGAGCTAAGTTTAATAGATGTTGATGGTATGATTAATAATAGGAAATTGTATACATATTTCAGGATCTTATAATGTACTTGCTTGCATATTTGGAATTCTTGATTGATTGGATTATTCTATCTCAAATCAACCTGACATGTATGTGGTTACACTTACGAATAATCACTTTAGTTTCCCAACGATTCCACAACTACAGAAACAGCCTTTGGCGTCGGTTGTTTAACCCCCTTTGGCGTCGGTTTCTGAGCGACGCCTATGTGGGTGCCACTAAAGGTCGAACACTTCGACGTCAGTTTTTTAACCGACGCCTATTTAACATATAGGCGTCCGTATTTTAGTAGATAACCGACGCCAAAAGGGTTCGCGCCACAGAAAACGACGTCATCTAGGACACATTCTGCGTCGATTATCTACTAAAAGACCGACGCCTATAATTCAAGACGACACGGCCGTGCTTCCCTGCACGGCCGTGTTTAGTACTATAGGCATCGGTTTTATATGAATAACCGATGCCTTTTCCACTATGGCCATGCTATCCTGCACGGTCGGGTTGTTTGTACTATTAGGCGTCGGTTTTTATCCAATAACTGACGCTGTAGGTCTTTGCTGACGATTTTCTGTAAATAACCGACGCCTATATCTATTTTTTTTTTCATATCAGTTTGCAGGCCTGCTGTGGCTGGTCAGCAGGATGAGAACCTGCAGTTCAGTTTTCTAAACTGCAGGTTTACGACATCCATTGATATCAGCCTACAAACAGGCCACAAACCTGCAAAATTCACAAAAAATAATTCACACAAGTAGATACATTCGGACATCAATTCAATTCTCACATTCACACATATAGAAACATTCAAATACATGTATTAACATTCAGAAATATTCATTTACAAAGTATCATTCATTATCACTATCAACATCCCAATTATATCTTACAGTTGCCACTGCTTGTATGGCTTTTGCCCATTCTTCTCTTATTTTATTTAATGCTTCCATCGTATATGGAGCATGTATATTTTTTAAGCGTTTACCTGTAGTGTTGTCAGTTTTAAACACCTACAAAGAGAATGATGTATATATATAAGTAATAATATAAAATAAGATTGATATATTTCATACTAACTAATGAGACTATATATATTACCTCATGTATGGTATCGATGTCCAATGCGGCATATCGGATAATCATCTGCATAAATCGCATCACATAGAATGCGCATGCCCAACCATTGTCTTGTGTAGCGCACTATAAATTGAAACATACAAAATAATACAACTAAGCACAATTCACATCAATAATATATACATTGGAGTCGGGAACTTACTTGTACGTTCTGCCAATTTATTGGCTGGTTCTTTTTCCTTGGGACCGTTCCTCCAGCCTTTTTGAATGCATCTAAACCCCTACATGTTAATATAACACAGTAAATTGCATAAGTAAATAGTAATGTAATAAGAGATGTTAACATATACAAAAATGAAATATTTCTCACCAGAATAATGGCATTCTCATTACGTGTCCAATTTTAGTATTTAATGTACTTCCCGCGGGATCTAGATAATAAACAGTGAACGTCCCAGGGACAATAACTAGTAACTCCCAATGTCTATCGCTAGAGGTAAAAAGTTAACAATTAATAACTCAAAATGCACAATAAAAATGGAATTTTCTTAAGTCCAAATTATAAATAAAGTAAACTTACTTGACATTGAATGGAGCTATTATTATCGTCTTCTTTTGCTGACCAAAAATTGTAAAAGCATCTATACAGTATTGTTGAACATTATCAGGGTCTTTAGCTACCAAACTAATCAATGAAGGAATCAAAAATCCCACATGATCAAATACAAATTGTTTGCAATGATCTTCGACTAAGTAGCTGCAAAACATGTATTATGTATGCATTAATATATAAGAAACCAGCTCACCGGATCTTACACAAGGTATATGGATGTATAAATAAGATCTCACCTTATCCATGTCTCTATCATTGATGTATTCAACCACTCATACATAAACAACTCAATAATATCTTGTATAAATAAAGAGCTATCGTATGATTGTCCTGCATAATCTGCATCTAAAGAAACAATTATAGGGCAATGTATATTATGTGCCCGTAGCCAACGTGCCATTCCCCTACAAGCAGGACCTAACGAGTATGTTAGGTCAGTTGGAACCCAACTTGGTAATGCGGGAAGTGGAGGTGGAGGCCTAGGTGCTCCGATTGTCTTCTTGTTAACATGTATATATAATTTCAGATCAGTTGACCTCATATATACACATTAACAATTTAAAGTAATGTAAATTTATCTTACAATTTCAATAGTGTAACACACGTATCGGGCTCACACGAACGTAGCCCTGTGGCATTGGAGTCCCGTGAAACATTGCCCCAGGAAGGGACGGGTAAGCCTGCGCCTCTGCAACAACGTCGTCTTGCATTCTTAAGCAGCATGGCTTCAATGCCTACAAATTTACGTAAAGAATATTATACATATATACATATCATCTTGAAAACATAACAACTTGAAAAGACTAACTACAATGTCATAAACAATACTTACAGCAGACGTGTTAGGCGGTGGGTCTACAGGATTACTTGTAGTCTGTACATCAGGAGAAGAGTGGGTCGCCATAGGCTGATTGGAAGCCTGAGATGCCTGCCACCGCAACAATTCTTCCTTGACCTTCTCAGCAACTACATCGTTGACCTTCTTAGCAACTATATCCTCGACTCTCTTATTCTCCTATACATGGATAAAAGAAACATTAGCTTCTTATTATTGAATTTCCTTTTGCAGCAACATTCTAAAAAAAGTATAAGTTACCTCTTCTTGTGAAAGTCCCGCTCTGGGTTTGCGCTGGGATGGCCCAAAGAATGCTTTGATGCCCACACCAGCTCCTGCACCCCTAACATGTCCATGATGCTCTGGGTTACCCAGAGCAACTGTCAATTCATCCTGTGTGCCCTGAGGGATGAACGTGCCTTGTTTCCTCTACTCGTGCAGCTCCCGCTAATCACCATCAACAGAAATTGGTAAGTTAACAAATAATCAATATTCAAACGATTGCTCTAAGAGATGTATTTTACCATTTTCGCAGCCGCCTTAGTAGTTACGGGCTTCTTTATTTCACCCTTCTTGTTTTGCCTCCCAGCTATCCAGATATCATGGCGAGGCATGGGTGTGGCAGACTCCTCAGTAGCAGCAGACTCCTGAGTAGCCGCAGACTCCGCCTGTAGTCTTTGACGAACGTTTGCATAGCCTTTTGGACCCATAGTGTGGTCATGCATATTCAGTGCACGCCTTGCTTTTTGTGCGTCACTGAGGGCCTAGTTAGTATGCACATTAATGATTTGGTTAGTAGCACTAAATGTTAATCTTGAATAGGTGAATACAATGTATATTAATTAAATTGGGAGTGACGCCTAATACCTTGAATTCTTCAGATTTTCTTGAAGCAACAAAATTGTCCCAATATTCTTTGTCCAAGAAGTTCCATTGTTCAAGGGCTGACTTCTTCTTCTTATCACCCTCTTTTATGTATTCTCTGTTCAGATTTGTCCTATGATTCCTAAGCATCTTTCCAGCGCGTTGCATCACACTTTTACGATGCAACTTCTCATCCAATGCAAACAGATTCTGTAAAATAGAAATGTTATTAACTAGTATCCAAAATAGAATTGCAAATAATAGAATTTGTAATCTACAAAATAGAATTGCAAATAATAATAACTCACGCATAAATCCTTCCATATCAAGTCTTTTTTCCCCTGAGGAACTTTATGCCAATTATCATACTTAACACCACAATGGCTCCGAGTGGTACACCCAAGATAGTTTACAAAATTATTGCGGTTCACTCCAATTGCATTTCCTCTATTATCAAACTCCACAACCAATTTGGATCCACTGCCACTTAGCGCTATTAACTTCTTCAACAGAGTGATGCCCCTTTTCTTGTTAAGTGTTTGGTGCTGCGCATCAAGTTGCTCCAGTGCTTCAGTGGGTACATGTGCATCATCAACCTAAATTTTGACAAAAATAAACACACTGAATTAGCCCAATATAGAAATATAGGATATATGACATAACTAGAAGATAATGAATTTTATAGAAATACAGGATATGTTTTTAGAACTTACATTGGTATCCTCGCCATGCTCGTCATGGACAACATGCTCATCATGGACTTCATGCTCATCATGGACATCATGCTCATCATGGTCAGCCATCTGAAAATGTCATTAAAAAGGCAAACATTTAGCATTTGTATTAACTAGAAAAGGCAAACATTTAGCATTTGTATTAACTAGAAAAAGGCAAACATTTAGCATTTGTATTAACTAGAAAAAGGCAAACATTTAGCATTTGTATAAACATACATGTCTCTAAAATTGTGATCTTTTATCAATTAACAATCCTTCATTGTGATCTCCGCGTACATATAAGTCATCATTAGCTTCAATATTTTGTGGAGTTGGCAACCCAACTGAGAATGGATTGGAGTCATCATACTTATCATAGTACTCTTCTTCATCTATAGGATCTTCAATGAATTGTCTTTTACCATGAAGAACAACTGACCATTTATCATTCGCAGGATCATCGATATAGAATATTTGTTTCGCCTGTGATGCCAATATGAATGGTTCACCCTTCTCGCCAATCTTTTCAAAGTTCACCAAAGTGAAACCTAATTCATCCACTATAACTCCTTTGGTGTTATCAACCCAATTACATTTAAAGAGCAGAATTTTGAAATCTATGTAGTCAAACTCCCAAATGTCCTCAATGACACCGTAATATGACATTTTAGCTTCACGTGGACTCTTATCCTTTGCACTTACAAAGTACATAGTCGACGCTTGAAGAGTGACCCCACTATTTTGGACGACACTCTTATCATCTTGGTGCTTTGTGTAATATGTATATCCATTAATGTCAAACCCTTCATAAGACATAACATTCGGTTTTGGTTTAAAGGCGAGGCATTTGATAGTTTTTGTAATATCATTTGGTGTTTGAGATAGTTGATGTAAGACTTTATCTTCAAACCACTTAGTAAAAGTCTTATTATGCTCTCTAGCAAGCCACATTGAACTTGCTTGAGGATGTTGTCTCTTTATGAAATTGGTATGTTTCTCGATATAAACACTCACTTCGTCCATATTGTGTAAAATATACAAGTGAGCTTGTTCCAACTGCTCACGGGTGATTACTTTCACCCGTGATCCCAAAATTCCTTTTCCCTCCTCAATATTCTTATCATTATCAGGAGTGTCATTACCACTGAGAAAGTCATTGCAAAAATCCATAACCTCTCTCGCCACATAACCTTCAATAATACTCCCTTCAGGCCGATAACGGTTTCGAACATCACCTTTAAAAACACTCATGTATCGTTCAAAGGGATACATCCAATGCAAGAAAACTGGTCCCAACATTTTCACTTCCCTAGTCAAGTGGACAACAAGATGTACCGTGATATCAAAGAACGAAGGAGGGAAATACATCTCAAGCTGACATAGGGTAACAACCACTTCTCTTTGCAAATTATCGAGAGTATTAGGGTCAATAACTTTGCTGCATAGACTATTGAAAAAGAAACAAAGTCTGGTAATTGCAAACCTTACATGCTTCGGCAATATAGATCGAATTGCCACAGACAATATTTGTTGCATTAGAGTGTGACAATCATGAGATTTAAGACCTATCAACTTCAGATCTTTCATTGATACCAATCTACGGATGTTGGATGAGTAACCATGTGGCACCTTAACATTTACCAAGCATTCACAAAAAGTTTTCTTCTCCTTTCTAGACAACGTGTAATAAGCGGGAGGTAAGTATGTTCTTTTACTACCCATTTCACGTAATTCTGTTAATTCTGACCTTATTCCCATTTCACGTAGGTCCAGTCTGGATTTTATCCCATCTTTAGTCTTACCTGGTATATTTAACAGAGTACCAATGATGCTATCATAGACATTTTTCTCAACGTGCATTACATCGATACAATGCCTGACTGTCAAAGAACTCCAATAAGGAAGATCCCAAAATATTGACTTCCTCTTGAATGAAGAATTGTCACTCCGTGTGGCCATACTACATTGTGATTTCTTACCAAATTCATTGACAATGTCTTTTACTCTTTCATAAACAACATCCCCTGGTATAGGTTTAGGTGCACTCCGTTCATCATTCCATCCATTGAATGCTTTGCGCTTCCTACGATACAGATGGAATTTTGAAAGAAACCTTCGATGACCAAGATATACAGTCTTGCTGCCATGTTTTAGTCTTATTGAATCAGTGTTTTCTTCACATATAGGACACACTTTAGCTCCTTTGACACTATATCCAGACAAATTCCCATATGCTGGAAAGTCATTAATAGTGCAAAACAACATAGCGTGCAAACGAAATGTCTCTCTTGCTGAAGCATCATAGGTCATCACACCTTCAGCCCAAAGTTTCTTTAAGTCATCAATCAAAGGTTCAAGATAAACATCGATATCATTTCTGGGTTGTTTAGGACCCGATATCAACAATGACAACATAACGTACTTATTTTTCATACACATCCAGGGAGGAAGATTGTATATAACAAGCATGACTGGCCAAGTGCTATGTTGGCTGCTCAATGTCCCGTACGGATTCATCCCATCTGTAAAAAGCCCAAGTCTTAGATTCCTATCTTCTTCACCAAATTTGGGGTACAATAGATCAATCTTCTTCCACTGTGGGGAATCAGACGCATGTCGCATGATCCCATCATTATTTTTCTTAACATCTGCATGCCACCTCAAATTCTTCGCATCTTTCGGATTTGCAAACAAGCGTTGAAACCGTGATATTATAGGTAGATACCACAACACCTTGGCAGGAGAACCAGTTTTGGACTCCCCCGAAGTCGTCAATTTATACCGTGACGCACCACATTTTGGACAATCTTTCAAATCTACATAGTCCTTTTGAAATAATACACAATCATTCGGGCATGTGTGTATCTTCTTGGCCTCCGTTCCCATTGGGCACAACATTTTCTTTACCTGGTATGTTGAGATTGGCAGCTCGTTTCCTTCAGGAAGTATTTCTTTCAACAAAGTCAACAATGAAGTGAAGCTTTTGTCGCTCCATCTATTGTTAGCTTTCAACTTATACAATCTCAACACAACGCTAAGCTTCATAAACTTAGCACCGCCTGTGTATAACGGTATCTCAGCATCATGCACAATGTTTCTAAAGATAGGAGGTGGATCGGTGTGCTCTACCCTACAACTATCCAGCATCGCATCAACGATGTCTGCTGGAACTGGTTCGTTCACATTTACGTCATCGGAGGCAATTTCTTCTTCCACCCAAGCACTGCTATCGACATCTACTGGTTTTGATTTTGAAATCTCTCCATGCCAGTGCCATTCTGTATAGCCTTGTACAATCCCATTGCACATGACATGACTTTTGATTTCCTCACCAGTGTTGACTTTCAAGTTGTTACCGCAATGCCTACATGGATAGTAGAACCTATCTGTAGGTTTTTTCCTTTGTTCCTCGGCAAATCTAATAAACTGATCAAGACCAGATATAAACTCTGGGGTGCAACGATTACGAATGGACATCCATGATCTATCCATTCTATGATCAGAGAAAACAAGTATATATTAGGAAACAAGTATATATTAGGAAAAGATTAGGGTATACACTTACATCCTAGCTAAGTGTATAATGTGATGTCATTCTTATATATAATAAATGTGTACCACCTATCCCATCCTTGAACACCTAATCTCACTAGTAAGTGTATAATGTGTATTGGGTTTTCAAGAAAATTTCGGCAGCATTTCCCCGCTGTTCTCTAAGTACATATATACTTAGAGAACAAACGGGGAAATGCTACCGAAATTTTCTCAAAAACCCAATACACATTATACACTTACATCCTAAGTGAGATTAGGTGTTCAAGAACAGTCCCAAACCGGGGACTATCTAAGATTTACTCCTAATGAGTCAATCTTGGATGGGTTTCTAGGCCAACAAACACATTTGATGTCATTCTTATATATAATAAATATGTACCACCTATCCCATCCTTGAACACCTAATCTCACTAGTAAGTGTATAATGTGTATTGGGTTTTCAAGAAAATTTCGGCAGCATTTCCCCGTTGTTCTCTAATTACATATATACTTAGAGAACAAACGGGAAAATGCTACCGAAATTTTCTCGAAAACCCAATACACATTATACACTTACATCCTAAGTGAGATTAGGTGTTCAAGAACAGTCCCAAACCGGGGACTATCTAAGATTTACTCCTAATGAGTCAATCTTGGATGGGTTTCTAGGCCAACAAACACATTTGATGTCATTCTTATATATAATAAATATGTACCACCTATCCCATCCTTGAACACCTAATCTCACTAGTAAGTGTATAATGTGTATTGGGTTTTCAAGAAAATTTCGGTAGCATTTCCCCGCTGTTCTCTAAGTACATATATACTTAGAGAACAAACGGGGAAATGCTACCGAAATTTTCTCGAAAACCCAATACACATTATACACTTACATCCTAAGTGAGATTAGGTGTTCAAGAACAGTCCCAAACCGGGGACTATCCAAGATTTACTCCTGATGAGTCAATCTTGGATGGATTTCTAGGCCAACAAACACATTTGATGTCATTCTTATATATAATAAATATGTACCACCTATCCCATCCTTGAACACCTAATCTCACTAGTAAGTGTATAATGTGTATTGGGTTTTCAAGAAAATTTCGGCAGCATTTCCCCGCTGTTCTCTAAGTACATATATACTTAGAGAACAAATGGGGAAATGCTACCGAAATTTTCTCGAAAACCCAATACACATTATACACTTACATCCTAAGTGAGATTAGGTGTTCAAGAACAGTCCCAAACCGGGGACTATCCAAGATTTACTCCTAATGAGTCAATCTTGGATGGGTTTCTAGGCCAACAAATACATGTGTTGTCATTCTTATATATAATAAATATGTACCACCTATCCCATCCTTGAACACCTAATCTCACTAGTAAGTGTATAATGTGTATTGGGTTTTCAAGAAAATTTCGGCAGCATTTCCCCACTGTTCTCTAAGTACATATATACTTAGAGAACAAACGGGGAAATTCTACCGAAATTTTCTCGAAAACCCAATACACATTATACACTTACATCCTAAGTGAGATTAGGTGTTCAAGAACAGTCCCAAACCGGGGACTATCCAAGATTTACTCCTAATGAGTCAATCTTGGATGGGTTTCTAGGCCAACAAATACATGTGTTGTCATTCTTATATATAATAAATGTCTATAAACTACAGGCAACATGGTTAATCCTAATCAACAGAGTATTATTAAATCATAAATCAAGAAATCAATAGTTTCAAACAAAAGGTCTAGGAATCTTTACTAGACATTATATGTTATAACCATTGGTTTAATAACCATATTTCCGCATGTACATGTTTATCAACTTTCCTATGAAAATTAGAAACAATATCAAGGAATTTATCATTGTAAACTACTTTATCAATTTTAGATGTAATGAAATTCTTCCCTTCTTGATGATTGTCCCATGCAAAGATGGGTCCATTCATTTCTAACTCAACAATCCACAATTCATAACACACATGTTAAAGTCCTGCATAGACTTTTTTGTAGGAGGTTGTTTACTAATTTTTTCATAATTCCTTCCGACAACATTAAAATAACCTATAAAGACCCAAGGTAGCTATTTCCTTGAAGAATCCAGTTGTAGAAAGGATGGGAAAAAATACAGGGTGTACACAATCTTATCTAGCTGTAGCTATTTCCTTGAAGAATCCAGTTGTACAAGAAAACTAATCAGCAATTGTGGGTACAGGAAAATTGTATATAGAATGCATCTTCAAAATAAAAGGTAGAAGAGCATTCTTTTCGGTAAGTTGACCTTTTCAAGTAGGAAAATTTCAACTATGGCAGAGAAAAAATTGTCCCATCATCATATTTCAGTAAGAATCACATTTCATGAGCTTGAGAGAGAGGAAAGAGCCTTAGACTTCATTCACTAACACGCAACCTCTGCCTCCTAGCTCTAATAAAATACAGAGAAGAGGGCATACCGGTCTGGAGAAGAGCTGTGGTCTGCAGACGGGGGCACAGAGTGGGCGACGGCGGTGGAGAGGAGCTGTGGTCGAACCGGCGGCGCGGCGGAGAAGCAGCTAGCAACCCTAAACTCTGGCGGCGGCGCGAAGGCGGTGGAGAGCAGCTTCTGTCGTCTTGGCGGCGGCGTGGAGGCACTGGCACCGAAGGAGAAGGCGGCGTGGAGGCACCGGAGGAGAAGGCTGCGCCGGAGAAGGCGGCGCGGCGGCACTGTCGTGGAGGGGTGCGGCGGAGTGGAGGGTCGGGCGACAACAGTTGCGGCGGGAGCTAAAGCTGTTTAGGCGATGAAACAGAAGAAAGGGGAACAGTCGGGTGACCGCAGAATATAAAGTTCACCTATAGCGTCGGTTGTTTGTCACAACCGACGCCTAAACAACTTTAGCGTCGGTTGTTTGAACCAACCGACGCTCAATTGGATGATATTTTCACGAAATTGTTTGGCGGGAACCACTTTCGGCGTCGGTTATCAATAGATAACCGACGCTGAAAGTGACACTTTTCGCGCAAAGTTTCATCACACATAGGCGTCGGTGGCTATTTAAATAACCGACGCTATATGTGACACTTTTTCTTTTCGCTCGAAAATTGGATTTCGCGGGAGCTTTTAGGCGTCGGTTTGTTATTGTCAACCGACGCTGAATACAAAGCGGTACCCGTGTCTGGCTGGTTTTCGAATATAGACGTCGGTTTGCTTAAACAACCGACGCCTTATATAATAGGCGTCGGTTTTCCTTAATAACCGACGCCCAGAAAAGCGACACTGAATGCTATTTCTGTAGTAGTGTTCCCAAACATTTTTTTCGGTTGCCTGAAAATAACAGTTGGATGCCTTTTATTTCATGCAACTATAGAGTGACTATGATTATCACCATAAATGTGCATATATGACTGACTCAGATCCTGGTCCTCCTCTATGGCTTTGTAAAGGCTAAAAAGGGTAACCTAGAGCAAGGTCTAGGCTATCATGAGCTAGAAATTGGGCTACCCACATGTAGTGCCATGAGACTCTTTAGCACACTATGAGTTAAGGAGTGGGCTACCTACGGGTAGTGCCATGTGACTCAACCCTAGAAATTGATTCACCTGTTAGGTGGGATCATGAGGGATTTAATGGGGATCTACCATAAGGAAGGTAGCATCCAGGTCCATTGCAGGGGCAACGTAGAGGCTAGGGTATGTAAGGATTGAGCATTTATGTTGAAAACGTAAAGTTGTTTGTTAAATCATACTTGACTGCAATATGTAGTTATAGTTAATTGCACGATTATTGTTTCCCCCACATACCCACTTATGCTGACCGACGCTTTGTTTGTCGGCGTTTTAGGTACAAGTGAAAAGAACAAACAGTAAAGTGGCATATGTAGAATTAAATATGAATCAAAGTTCAAAGGAGGATTAGTTAGAATAGACTCCATGTGGATAGAAGTAGATATCCAAGTTTTTGAAAAAGGTATGAAAAGTTTAATTTTATTATAGCATTTTAGTTTAGTTTGGTAGAATTTGATAATTATTATTGATTAATTATAGAACATTTGATCTGGAAATTGGGATAATGGCTCTGACCTCTTGGTCTCCCTTAATTGGGGGTTACTGGGAGGCGGGGTTGTTAAAACTTCCTTCAACTTCATAGATAATTCTATAGGGAACCCAACAAATCTCCCACTGACTTTGTTTTAGTCCACAACCATCCTAGAAAGGATCTAATCAACTACTGAAGAAGATCACAAGCACTAGACTAGTGATGGAGTGAGACATGCCCTTGCCATGCATCCCAATTAAAAATCTAACTGATAAAGTCCAAATTGATATGTAAATAATACATTACTTATGGCACTACATTTAGAGCAATAGTTATCAAGGTTAAAGAAATAGATAAACTAGACATAATCCTATATGATAAGCATAAAACCCACACATAGGAGTATCTAGAATAACTAATTGTCTAATGGCAACATACAAGTATATACATATTAGCATAGTAATAGAAATAGCTACCGTACATGTAAATATAATAGATCTGTAATATATATATATATATATATATATATATATATATATATATATATATATATATATATGGGAATTTATTCAACGACGGCGCGGGCAACTTGAATATGCTACCCGTGGCTGGAAACACGGTGGCATATGTGGTAAATAATACCCATGTTACTCAATTCGCGACCGTTAAATAAGAGAGTGGCTTTGCTGTTCGGTGCTTGCTTCTGTTGCTTCCGTCTACCGGCGGCTATTCGTCGTCACTGTAGCACCATCGTGGGAGGGGATGCGGGTGAGTCTGAAGTGATTACTTTGTTGTTGCTCCTCTTCTATCTAATCGTCAAATCTTCTTTATCCTTGTAATGGCCACGATAATAACCTAGGCTCTATATCTAGCCCCCGCCGGCTGCATCACGTAATCGCACATCAACCAATCGATCATATATAAGAATTGATGTGGAATGTATAGTCTGAGCCGCCGGTGCCCTCAAATCCCATCCAGTTCTCCCAGGTCAGACGTACATGTTGTGCATCTATTCGTCGTAGCCGCTGAAACTGTTGATAACCATCTGCAAGGGAGGCGACAAGTTTAGAGACTAATTTATTGACTGATCTTACTATTCATTAATGGTATCAAGGAACGAACAAGGGAGAGAAGGAAGGGTAGTATCAATTGTCCTCGTTGTCGATGCTACTGTCAGTTATCTCAATCTCAGCCATAACCAGCCAGAGCCGAGATCAACTCCTAATCCTGACATGAGTACGTCCATCTCACCACATTCTAGTTCAAACTAAGAAGCTTGAGCATTTTCCCTTCCCGGCTCCCTGTGCCTCCAATGTACTGTGAAACACCCACACGTCTACTTCTCAATGTGATTTCACCCAACTAGCTAATTTCCTTGCCCACAACTGCCTGCGTCCCTCCCATTTCTAGGCCTTAACCAGTCACCAGAAGCTCCTTGTAGAGGTAGGCTAGTCCCCTACTTTACCACCTCCACGATTCTATGTGAAGCCAACAGGAGCTTCGAAATACTATTTCTGATCATTCACCAGTCCCCACTGCAATTAAAAACAAATAAAAGAGTTGGTACCATGCATGTAGAAATTGAAGGAGACATTACTGTAATTTTTAACTTAATCTTGATATAACTATAATTTATTACTACTGTGTTAGCATGATGTCTGGGGTCTTTTGTGAGATCTTTCTAATAGGGTATCGGTTCCTGTGACTGCTCGTGCTCTTTATGATCACCGTTGTCTCCTACATGTTTGCTTCCTCCCGATTTCCCTTGACTGTCATTGGTTGATCTACATCAGTTCTATTCCAGGCTGCTATTGTCAACGATAATATTTGAAGCAATTGGGCTGAAGTGTTAGCCAACACTCTACTACTTTGGTACCTGGGATCAAGCCTTCTAAAGCACCCCACAACCCTATCAATATTACTTGAGGTTGCAATTACGTGATGTTTGAAAGAAGTTAAACACTAAGATGAAGAAAAAGGCAAGTGACGGGAGAAAAAGCAACTGAGTGGAAAACTTTAATATACACATCCAGACCCTTCCGTATGCTTGCGAGTGGCCATCTGGAATTTTGGTCCCACCCTCTATACATTTCAAGAACTTGAGTGGTTGAGCTAGTTGATTTAGGCAAGTACATACTTAAAGAGACTTAGTCTAAAGTTGGTAGTCATAGAAGAAAATTGTATTGGTGCATCGGTGGTGGTGGTGGTCATCCGAACAGAATGAACTTGGGTTCTGAATGGTAGGTGTGGTGATAGAAATATCTTGTAATAAGTTTTGATGACTAAGTTCCGTGTGGTACAAAAAGTAAGGGCGTTCATTCATTGCCCGCGCGGGTAGCCTAGATTTTACTATCCGGCAGCCAAAAAAGTAACTATTCTGGCCAAAAAAGTAACCCTGCTATAAAAAAAAGTAACTATATTGATCAAAAAGTAACTATGCGACTAAAAAAGTAATCTCATACAAAATACACAGCAGATATATATGTATCCGTATTTTTAAATCTGTTGTTGCAAACGTAACTATCTATGCACGAAACTTAGCAGTTTGCAAGGTAAAGTAACCCTCTACATGTCAAAAGTAACCAACTTGAAAAAAAGTAACCGAAGTGGTGGGCGGGTAGCTACCCGCACGGACAATAAAGATGGACCCAAAAAGTAATTGTTTAAAATAAGTAACTATTAGCTATAAATAGTTACTATTGGACACGCAAAGTAAGAGTCAGACATAAAAGTAACTATTAAATATTAAACTATATGCCAAAAGAAATCGACTTGTTACTTTGATGACTCAATGTTACTTTTTATGTACCACATATTTATTTTTTATACCGCATAGTTACTTTGTATACCATATAGTTACATTTTGGTGAACTGTTTTTATTCAAATTTTAATTAAGTCTATTCTCATATTATATTTGTTTAAATGATTTGATTTCTTACAGAATATCTCATACATGGGGCCTCCAGATACATTGTATTCAGTTCTTGATTTTTTAAAGATGACAAAAGAAAGCATCTGTAGTTCTTACAGAATATCTCATACATGGGCCCTCCAGATACAAGGCATGCTTGAGTTTTACCAACGCTTGGGATGAGCAAGGTTGCTGGATTGTCCTAGCCGGCTGCTACTTTCACCATGGGCATGCATGATTTGACGTTGCTGGTTCGATAGTAGGGGGTGGCAACTGAGCTCTTGGTGGATATGCCTCTTCCCTTCATTTCAGACAGTCATCACGGCTTCATCAGAATGGTAGCGGGTGTCACTAACATTCGAGTTGTTTCTGACATTGATCTATTTGATGAAATTCATAATTGGTTTATCCGTATGTGCTAACCAATGGACCGTCTCCACTTTCTATTATTTCAAATATGTTTACTTACTCATGGTTACCAAACCAATCCCCTCAGTTCGTGATATTCCCGACTGCCTTTCCCCTTCAATTGATCAAAGAACTTACCATTGTGACAACAGTGTTTCAAGGCCAAAGTTTCCTCAAGGTGTCTAATGTGGGTACGAGTTTTATCCTAACAGTCAAGGAGGCGGGTTCATATTGAAATTTGTGGTGGATGGAATAATGGTTCAAGGTGAATGGAATAAGGACTACCAGTTGAATTTGTATGTATGTAAGAAAAAACTATAATTTGGATGAAAACATGTAATATCCAGGAACAAATAGCAAAGACAATATACATTTTGTTACTTTTTATATTTTGGTGTTACTTTCGGTGTTGTATAGTTACTTTCCGTACCATATAGTTACTTTTTGTGTCCTATTGTTACTGTCAATGTCAAATAGTTACTTTTTGTGTCTTAATGTTACTTTTAGTCTCAAATAGTTTTATTTTTACCATGTAGTTACTTTTCTTGTCCTGATATTACTTTTAGTGTCCAATAGTTACTTTTTGTATCATATATTTATTTTCCATACTAGTTATTTTATGTTACTGCTCTGGTGGCGTCAAGGGCGTTGGATCATGTAAGAAAGGGAAAGGTAAGATTCATCGTATAATTAAAGACACGTTAATTAATCTGAACACCCACGAAACTCTGAGAAAACATCATTGTAACTAGCTCGCAACACCTTCTACTAACAATCTCCCCTCCCTCCTGTGTTCTGTCATTTGCGGATAGAGCAGCTTACACCAGATTGTTTTATATTTACGATTGTGATAGTACAACTCTGTAAACTCTGGAATTAACTGCAATAATTGTTTGCTTGATTACTGGCTAATTTTCCATTGTATCCGTTATGCAGGTGGCCTGAGTGTGCTAGCCAAAGTCGGGATAGCTTTCGCTGGGGTCGGTATAGGTACCCTCCTGTCCGGGACTGTCGTATTCCTCTGGAGGCAGAGGAAGAGGAGGCTCGAGAAAGGCAACTCATCCGTGACGACATCTTTCTTCAAGAGTGTCACGCCATCTTCGTCTTCCTATGGGTTCGGCGGAGGGGTCTTGGAGTCATCCGTCGGGGAGTACTACCAGACGCCCACGTTCACTTACGAGGAGCTTGAGGCGGTCACGGATTCCTTCTCTTTTGTTCACGTCCTGCTCGAGTATCTCACACTCTACATCCCGATTGTAGTGTGCCGTTTGCGCCCCGAAATCCAGCATTCCTCCACGCCTTGGCATTGGAAATAAGACGATGGTAGATTTAGCAACAGACGGCGGCGGTGCTGCTTGCAAAACTAATATCACCAACAGCAGTCGTGTTGTCCGCAGAAGCCAGCCAACCACGTCGGGCCAACTTTGATTTGGGGACCGCCGAACTTTGCGGAGTGAAGAAGAAGAGGAGAAAATGCTAGCAGGCTCAACAACCGTAAAAGGATAGAGTTAGCAGAGATCGGACATGACTGGCCATCGAGGAAGAACCAGGAAAATTGACGGAGTCGGGAATTAGAGATGGGAGACAAGCTAGCGTTTGGTAGATTTACAGAAACTGCCACCGCATGTTTAAAGTACGGGTAGTATAAGTATGGTACCCGCGCGGGCAATAAAAACAATCCCATATATATATATATATATATATATATATATATATATATATATATATATATATATATATATATATATATATATATATATATATATATATATATATATATATGTAACATCCCTGACCTGGGTTATGAGCTAACCCTAGGTGTTTTTCCTAAATATGTAATTAAACCCTGGTGATTATCTTTTGACATGTAATTAAGTTCCTCAGGAACATATACTTTCAATTTTGTCCTTTTTAAACAAAGTTGTAGTATTATTTTGGTAATGTAGGGGCTTATGTGCAAATTACCCAGTTGAGGGGTTAACTTGCAATTGCACATGTTAAGATGTTCTTTTGATAATGAGACATCATATGAGTGAATATGATGAGACATGATGGATTTCCCAAGCTTGGGCATCTAGATGCAGCTTGTGGAATAATCCTTATGTTTAAAAACCCTAATTTGGAGTAAAATGCAGTTTACCCAATTTGAGGGGTGCAACTTGTAAAATAAACCATCTAGAACATCTTTTATGACTCTTGTCATCATTTAGAGTAGAAATGGTGAAAGGGACACATCAATGAATAATCAGATAAGAAAAATGACCTTTGTACATAAAATTCACTAAGTTTGAGTAAGGAAACCTTTCATGAATGTACCCTAGTTGAAAGTTGGTTTTCTTTACCCCTAGATCTTGAGATTTCATGAGCTTTGCATAAGTTTAGATGAAATTGGACGTTCCCTTAAATAAGAAAGGACTTGGATGAGAATTTCAAAGTTCTAGAGGTCTTTATGGTGTAAATCAGCCTAAACTATATAAGCACCTTTCTTTCCAAAACAAGCAAACGTTTTCCTTCACTTCCTCACTTCTTATCTTTCTCAACCGGCCAAAGCAAAGCTCAGGAGCTCAAGGGGACGACCAACCTGTTCTAGGTAAGAGAACACCACCTTCTAGCTTGGATTCATGGAGGAAATCGTATTACAAGGTTGAATTGCTAGTTTTCTTACTTAGGTTCCTTGTTCTAGCCGACCATCCCCATCTTTTTCTTGAAGAATTGACCTTGGCCGACCTATGGAGCTCCAGATGCCATTAAAGGCTTGAAGCTTGGAAGCTTGGAAGCTCTAGGAACCACATTTGAGGTGGTTTTTATAACTCTAACTCTTAGCTTTGTTATGCATATCTTTGTTCTTGTTTTCTATGATTAGTTCTTCTTCTACCTCCCTTCTTCCTTGCTCTTTTGCAAGCAAAACGGTGGAGGAACCGACCTAAACAGATGTTGAGGACGATGGGCATGGATTCCTAGGTCACTTTATGAAACGACCTTGGACCCTTTTGGTCCAAATGGGTGCAACTCGTTTAAGGTCAAACGGGTTCAACCCGTTTGATCTCAAACTATCCTGTAAGATCGTTTGGATCAAAATGACCCCAAGACCGTTTCATAGGGTTGAACAAGGTACGACCATTTGAGGGTATATTCATAATGTATTGAGTTTCATTCCTACAAAGAATTGTAATCTAATTCCTAACCAATTAAGAGTTGAAGACACTTCAATAACCTAACCCTAATCGGGTGAAAGTTGTTGATTTCAATATAGATCTTGTTGAGTTTTGGGTTGAAGGACCCAAACGGGTTCCAACCCGTTTGGGGGTTCATCCAAACGATCTCACACTCGTTTAGTGACACCCCAAGATCGTTTGGAGGTCTAGAATTAAAGAAATTTGATGGTTTGAGGGTCCAATTACACAATGTTGATAAATTGATGAAAAGTGCTGATTTTTAATTTAATTAGGGCTCAACCCTTATCAAATCATTTTGGTTTTTGGTCAAACTTTGGGCAAATGGTCTCAAGATCGTTTGGAGGTCATACAAACGACCTCAAGACCGTTTGAGCCAAGTTTGGGCCCAATTGGAGGTCAATTGATAGGTTCAACTCTGATTTGAATCATGTTGTTGAACATTGATGATTAACCGATTGGAAAACCTGATTGAGTTAGACTTAACCCTAATTGGCTTTCAATTAAGGGTCAATTTGAAGTCCAATTGATTGAGGCTCATCCTAATTGACTCAATTTGTATATGGTTAACATGGCTTGGGCCAATTGAAAGCTTCAACATAAGAAATCCTATTCAAGCATAAACTTTGTGTCACCTTTTATGTTCATGCGGTTTGAACCCAAGTAGATCCACACTCGTTTGAGTCCAAACGAGTCCACACTCGTTTGAGCCCAAATGAGTCCACACTCGTTTAAGCCCAAATGAGTCCAAATGAGTTCACACTCGTTTGAGTCCAAACGGGTTCACACCCGTTTAAGCTCAAACGGGTTCACACTCGTTTAGGCTCAAACGGGCCCACACTCGTTTGGACTTAAATGGGTCCACACCCGTTTAAGATTAAGTGGGTCCACACTCATTTAAGGTTCAAATGGATTCAAGGTCATTTGAGATTAAACAAGTTCAAGGTTGTTTAAGAATCAAATGGGTTGAAGGTTGAAGGTTAAACCCTAAACCAATTGGAGACTTTCAAGGTTGATTATACTTAATCACTTGAAGGTGTAAATGGTTCAATGATGATTTAATATAAACCCTAATGGTAACCTAAGATGTTAAGGGACTAAGTGGATAATGAATTGACCCATGATGATGGTCAATGGGTAAATTACCAAAATGCCCCTGAAAGGTTCAATTGAGTGATACCTTGTTTTAATCAAACCCTAATCACATGATAGTGATGAGTTGACTGGTGTTAATCAATGAGGACTTAACCCAACCTAATCTAGAGTGGTGTAATCACTATCTACTAGTTAGAGGAGAGAGAAAGTACCAATTATAATGGAAACTCAAGTAAAATACCTTCAATATACATGAATGTGCAAGTTTAGGTATGATCCACTTATGTGAGATCATGGAAACCCTAATTATGATAATTGATGAATCTTAATCTTATCTGAGGTCTTTAATGATGATGTTTCTCATACATGAGTATGTTATGAGATCAGTTCACCATGAGGTGAAAATTAAACCCTAATTCTAGGGTGATGACATATAATGTGAATAGTAAACCCTAATTGATGAAAACTAGGAAAACCTAGCTCTTGTATGAGTAGGGAGATACAACTTCTTTAAATAAGTTATTTACTGTTATCAGTTGATTTAACCATGCAGGTTCCTTTATGAGGATGATCATATCCAGGTATGGATGATGATACTATATTCATTGAAAGCATGTTGTTAGCTTTATGAATAGTGATATATCCTGATGCCTTGTTAATAGCATCTTATGAGATTGATAGGCTGTGAGAGCCATGAATACCATCAAGGTCACACTTTAAGAGATGACTTGTGATGAGAATATTGAGAAATAATAATTGATGAAAGTTAGGCTTGTTACATTTAGTATTCTTCCTTCATAGCTGCTATGCTAATGATTAATGTTTGAAAACATGTATGATGATAAAAGAATACTGAAATGTACCTAACTAATCAAGTATAATCATACCATGTAGAGCCCTGATCATAGATCCATCATCGTCAGGAGTTAAATGATGGTGAAACAGGTTTTCCTAAGGGGATTCCTGGAGCACATATTTTTGAATATGTGGGGTAATATGGATGTGAATTTCCTTACATCCTAGTGTAGGAATTGATGTAGATGTATCTTAATCCATCAATCCTTCACTATGTTTTATGCCGGGGTGATGTAACACTAATCTCCCGAGGAAATCTTTTATACCGCATCGATGAGAGATAAACAAGAAATCTTTCGGTAGCGAAGAGAGTACAGAATGCCACTGTGACTCTGATAGCGAAGTACCAGAATACCCTGGTAAGCTATAGTAGCAGAGACACTAGATGTCCTGCATGTTGATCCTATTACTGACTGAGGAAGATGAGGTCATAAGAATCCGGCTCTTTTGATGACCTATGTATGATACCGATGCGACTTAATAGTGATCGGTTGGAGTATGAGCGGTATACCTCATCTCCGCAGGGCATAATGGTGTTTGTAAAACATAATCAGCCACGTAGCATATCTGCTTAGGTTGATCTACGAGATACATTGGTTGAAGATACATTACTTAGTGTACATGTTCTTCATATTCCTTAAATGTTGTTGTTCTAATTGATAACAATCTGCTGCTGATTACCTTAAAGCTTTTATTGCCTATGTTATTCTTGGTTGCTATAATAAAGCTTCTGGCGAAGAGTTATAACTCTTGCTGGGACAATTATTTAAAATTGTCTCACCCCGTAGATTTCAACTTTTTAGGTGGTCGTCGAGGGCGAAGGAATCAATCTTCAGGTGACCAATATCAGCAGCAGTAGTATCAGGAGCAGTAGTAAACCTCAGGTGGAGATTCAGACTGCTGAGTTGTATAGTTAGATAGTATTCCTATGTGTTCTCTGTACTCTCAGGTCCTTGGAGTCTTTTGGTCTGAGATTTTAGTTTTGAGTTCTTGGGATTTTGTATCATGTTGTATATAATTACTCAAGAAGTAATTATCTAAGATGTAAACAGTTTATCTCCTTTTTATGAAAGAAGTTTTTATAGATTCAAGCTCTTATTTCGAAAAGTTTTAATTTCCTGTGATTTTTGTCTTCCGCTGTTAATCGAATCGCTTCCGCTAAGTTTATATCGGGGTTTTGGAGATCAGAGCCCACAATTAGTGGTATCAGAGCTCTAGGTTCGCTGAGTCTACAGAGACATAGGACTTAGGATGTCGAGTCTATCCTTAGTATCTCTTTCATATCTAATAGAGTCTTCTGCTCCTCAGGAGAAGAAGATAATTAAGGATGTCTGAACAACACGAGGAGTACGTGGCAGAAAGTAGTGTTGCTGCACCCCAAGGAGGTGCAAGGAACCCGGAGATAGAACAACCTGTACCTGAGCCACCTCAGTTTGACCCAGCTGACATGGGAATCCCAGCTGTTCAAACTATGTTCGGGCAGTTTATGACTGCTATGACACACATCACCGACGGGATGCCCATGCCTGCACCTAGGGCCCCTGCCCAACCTGAAGGACAAGGTATCAGTAAGACGTTCGAGTGACTTCATCGTGTCGGAGCAACTGAATACTTTGGAACAGCTGATCCTGCAGATGCCGATCTGTGGTTAACCGAGTTGGAGAAAGCTTTTAGAATCCTCAACATCCCAGAAGCTCAGAAGGTTAGACATGTTGTCTATCTTCTCAAGGGAAGTGCTGGTCACTGGTGGACCATGGAAGAGCAGAAGAGGCCTGGAGTGGAGATCTCGTGGGAAGATTTTCGTCAGGAATTTATCAATAGATATTTTCCAAAGACCTTCCTAGACGAGAAGATCTCTCAGTTTGAGAGATTGAGGCAAGGCATGATGAACATTAGCGAGTATGAAGCTAAGTTCATGGAGTTATTGCGGTTTTGTCCGCACATGGCTGCCACAGAAGAAGAAAGAATTAGAAGGTTCGAGAAGGGTTTAAATGCCGACTTGACTACTCCCGTGTCTGCCCTAGAGAATCGGGAAAGGTTTGCTACCTTCGTTGAGTCAGTCCGAAGGATAGAGAAATCCATAGTCGAGAAGAGACAAACCCATAAAAGATATCCGCAGTTCCAGGGTTCTTCATCTAGAGACTTTAAGAAGCCTAGATTCTCTGCACCTACACCTCCACCACCCAGAACTAGTGCTCAGACACAGTAGACACCGAGTAGAGGCAGGGGACGAAGCCTACCACTACAAGAGACTCACAGTTCAACATCAATGTCAGTTACAGGACCACCCAGACCACAACAACTGGAGAAGAGCTGTTATAACTGTGGGAAGGTGGGACATTTGATGAAGGACTGCCGATCTAGGCCTGTCAGTGTGACACAGCCTCCGAGACAGAGTCAACAGCGATCACAGAGAAGGCAATCTCAAGGAACAGCTCGAGGACGTGGACAAGCGTCTCAAGCTGGATCATCAGCACCACCTCAACACCAGGCGACAACGAGGTTCTATGCTATGAACCCACCAGATGCAGTGGTCAATCCACGGGTAGTGGCAGATTAGATGGAACTTTTATATTCTGATATGTCTAAATCCTGTGTTGTATCTGTTCTGATTGACCCGGGTGCTACGCACTCCTTTGTCACTCGGAGAGTGATTCGTAACTGCAATATGACAATTAGTCATAGGGCAGATAGCTTGTTTTTGGAAACTCCATTGAGTGGATCTGCCGTTTTGCAGGAGGTATGCTCTCCCTGCATCCTCTTCTTTTCTGATCATCACATTCAAGTGGACCTTATACCACTTGATATGCAAGGATTTGATATAATCCTCGGGATGGATACCTTAGAAAGGTATCGAGTTGTCTTGGATTTTGAATCCAAATAGGCTGTGTTTGCTGATGATAGCAACACATGGATCTTTCAAGGAGAGAGAAAGATTCTGCCCACCTGTCTTGTATCAGCTATGGTTGCTAACAAGCTGATGAGGCAAGGATGTTATGCATTCCTGGCACATGTAGTAGATGTTACCAAAGAAGGTCCCAACCCTGCTGAAGTTCCTATAGTCAGGGAATTCAAGGACGTGTTTCCTGAAGAACTTCCAGGTATACCACCGCCTCGGGAAATTGATTTTGAAATCAATTTGATTCCAAATACAAAACCTATAGCCCATACACCGTATAGGATGGCACCTGCTGAGATGGCAGAACTCAAGAAACAACTTCAAGAGTTGCTTGAGAAAGGTTTTATCCGACCGAGCACTTCACCGTGGGGTGCTCCGGTTTTTTTTGTTAAAAAGAAAGATGGGTCAATGTGGTTGTGCATTGATTATAGACAACTCAATAAAGTAACAATAAAGAATAAGTACCCGTTGCCGAGGATTGATGATCTTTTTGACCAGTTGCATGGTGCAACAGTCTTCTCAAAGATAGACTTGAGGTCTGGATATCATCAACTCCGTATTAAGGATGGTGACATATCCAAGTCTGCCTTTAGGACACGATATGGTCACTATGAGTTCACGGTTATGTCGTTTGGACTAACCAATGCACCGGCTGCATTCATGGAACTCATGAATAGAGTTTTTCGACCTTTCCTTGATCAGTGTGTTGTCGTCTTCATAGATGACATTCTGATTTATAGTAAGGATGCTCAGTAGCATGAACAACATCTCCAACAGGCTCTAACTCTGCTAAGAAAACATAAGCTATATGCTAAGTTTAGCAAGTGTGAGTTCTGGTTGTCGGAAGTATCTTTTCTTGGACATGTGATATCTGCCTCGGGTGTTCGTGTTGACCCTACAAAGGTAGAATCTGTTCTACAGTGGGAACAACCGAAGACACCAACGGATATTCGAAGTTTCTTGGGATTAGCTGGTTATTATCGAAGGTTTATTAAGAATTTCAGTTCTATAGCCTTACCCTTAACCAAGTTAACCCAGAAAGATGTTCCTTTTACCTAGAGTGATAAGTGTCAACAGTCTTTTCAGCTGTTGAAGGAGAGGTTGACAAGTGCACCTGTGCTTGTGTTACCTGAGTAAGGAAAAGGATACATAGTCTTCTGTGATTCCTCCAAGAATGGACTCGGATGCGTGTTGATGCAGGATAAGCAAGTGATTTCTTTTGCTTCACGACAGCTTAAGAAACACGAAGAGAATTATCCGACACACGATCTGGAGTTAGCTGCTGTGGTTCATGCCCTGAAGATCTGGAGACATTATCTCTACGGAGAGACATTCCAGATTTTCACAGATCACAAAAATCTTAAGTATATCTTCTCTCAGCATAAGCTTAACATGAGGCAACGTCGCTGGATGAAGTTAATCAAGGACTACGATTGTACAATTGATTACCATCCAGGAAAGGCCAATGTGATTGCAGATGCCTTGAGTAGGAAATCAGCAACATCAACCATGGATAGGGCACAACTAAACTCTTTAGTATGCTCTAAGAGAGATATGCTTATCTCTTTACGGCAAGACAATGTACAGTTGAAGGTGTCATTGTTAGCCGGGTTGTTGGCTGAGATGCATATTAAACCTACCCTAAGAGAGCAGATTAAGGAGGCACAACAGGTTGATGCTGTAGTTCAGCTGATTAGATCAGAGTATGGAAATGAGAAGTGAGATGGTTTCTATGACTCCGATGATCATATAGCATGTTATCATGGGAGGATGATAGTGCCGGATATGGATAACTTGAGGAAGTTAGTTCTGGAAGAAGCTCATTCTTCGATGTATGCTATGCATTCAGGGAGCACCAAGATGTATCGAAATTTGAAAGATTTGTATTGGTGGCCTGGAATGAAGAAGGATGTTGCAGAGTTTGTGATGAGGTGTCTTGTGTGTCAGCAAGTTAAAGCTGAACACCAAAAGCCTACAGGAACAATGCAACCTTTACCCATACCACAGTGGAAGTGGGACCATGTGACCATGGACTTTGTTGTTGGCCTACCTAGAACAAACAAAGGACATGATTCCATTTGGGTAATTGTTGATAGGTTGACTAAGACAACACATTTCTTACCTGTCAAAACAACCTATTCTGCTGAAAGGTTATCCCAGTTATATGTTCAAGAGATAGTGCGTCTGCACGGAGTTCCTGTCACCATAGTTTCTGACAGAGGTCCTCAGTTCACAAGTCACTTTTGGGAGCAGCTACACAGAGCCTTAGGCACCAAGCTAAGGTTTAGTACGGATTTTCATGCACAGACTGATGAACAGTCGGAAAGAACCATACAGACCTTGGAAGACTTGTTGAGAGCATGTGTTCTCCAATTTACCGGAAGTTGGGATCTACACCTAAGCTTGATAGAGTTTGCCTATAACAATAGCTATCACCATAGTATTGATATGGCACCTTATGAAGCCTTGTATGGTAGACGTTGTAGATCCCCTTTGTGTTGGTACGAGACTGGTGAACATCAGTTGTTAGGTCCTGATCTTGTGCAGCAAACTATAGAGAAGATCAAAGTTATACAACAACAGCTTAAGACTGCACATGATAGACAAAAGTCATATGCTGATAAGCGCCGTAGACCGTTAGAGTTCCAGGTTGGAGACAGAGTGTACCTCAAGGTCTCGCCTTGGAAAGGAGTCCTTCGCTTTGGAAGGAAAGGAAAGTTAGCACCTAGATTTATGGGACCTTATCCAATCATTGAACGGGTTGGAAAGGTAGCCTATAGACTAGAGTTACCACCGGAGTTGTAGAGGCTACACCCTGTGTTTCACATTTCTATGTTAAGGAAATGTCATACCGATACCGAGTCAGTTCTACAACCTATGGAAATAGAATTGAATGAAGACATATCTTACGAGGAAGGGCCAATGTCAATCCTTGATAGCAAAACTAAAAAGTTAAAGAAGAAAGATATAAGCCTTGTGAAAGTCCTCTGGAACCGCCATGGTGTTGAAGAAGCCACTTGGGAACTAGAGGATGAGATGAGAAGGAAATACCCTGCTCTTTTCTCCTAATACGTTTTGTTGATTTCGAGGACGAAATCCTTGTAAGGGGTGGATAATTTGTAACATCCCTGACCTGGGTTATGAGCTAACCCTAGGTGTTTTGCCTAAATATGTAATTAAACCCTGGTGATTATATTTTGACATGTAATTAAGTTCCTCAGGAACATATACTTTCAATTTTGTCCTTTTTAAACAAAGTTGTAGTATTATGGTGGTAATGTAGGGGCTTATGTGCAAATTACCCAGTTAAGGGGTTAACTTGCAATTGCACATGTTAAGATGTTCTTTTGATAATGAGACATCATATGAGTGAATATGATGAGACATGATGGATTTCCCAAGCTTGGGCATCTAGATGCAGCTTGTGGAATAATCCTTATGTTTAAAAACCCTAATTTGGAGTAAAATGCAGTTTACCCAATTTGAGGGGTGCAACTTGTAAAATACACCATCTAGAACATCTTTTATGACTCTTGTCATCATTTAGAGTAGAAATGGTGAAAGGGACACATCAATGAATAATCAGATAAGAAAAATGACCTTTGGACATAAAATTCACTAAGTTTGAGTAAGGAAACCTTTCATGAATGTACCCTAGTTGAAAGTTGGTTTTCTTTACCTCTAGATCTTGAGATTTCATGAGCTTTGCATAAGTTTAGATGAAATTGGACGTTCCCTTAAATAAGAAAGGACTTGGATGAGAATTTCAAAGTTCTAGAGGTCTTTATGGTGTAAATCAGCCTAAACTATATAAGCACCTTTCTTTCCAAACCAAGCAAACATTTTCCTTCACTTCCTCACTTCTTATCTTTCTCAACCGGCCAAAGCAAAGCTCAGGAGCTCAAGGGGACGACCAACCTGTTCTAGGTAAGAGAACACCACCTTCTAGCTTGGATTCATGGAGGAAATCGTATTACAAGGTTGAATTGCTAGTTTTCTTACTTAGGTTCCTTGTTCTAGCCGACCATCCCCATCTTTTTCTTGAAGAATTGACCTTGGCCGACCTGTGGAGCTCAAGACACCATTAAAGTCTTGAAGCTTGGAAGCTTGGAAGCTCTAGGAACCACGTTTGAGGCGGGTTTTATAACTCTAACTCTTAGCTTTGTTATGCATATCTTTGTTCTTGTTTTCTATGATTAGTTCTTCTTCTACCTCCCTTCTTCCTTGCTCTTTTGCAAGAAAAACGGTGGAGGAACCGACCTGAACAGAGGTTGAGGACGATGGGTGTGGATTCCTAGGTCACTTTATGAAATGACCTTGGACCCTTTTGGTCCAAACGGGTGCAACTCGTTTAAGGTCAAACGGGTTCAACCCGTTTGATCTCAAACGATCCTACAAAATCGTTTGGATCAAAACTACCCAAGACCATTTCATAGGGTTGACCAAGGTATAACCGTTTGAGGGTCTATTCATAATGTATTGAATTTCATTCCTACAAAGAATTGTAATCTAATTCCTAACCAATTAAGAGTTGAAGACACTTCAATAACCTAACCCTAATCGGGTGAAAGTTGCTCATTTCAATATAGATCTTGTTGAGTTTTGGGTTGAAGGACCCAAACGGGTTCCAACCCATTTGGGGGTTCATCCAAACGATCTAACACTCGTTTAGTGACACCCCAACATCGTTTGGAGGTCTAGAGTTAAAGAAATTTGTTGGTTTGAGGATCCAATTACACAATGTTGATAAATTGATGAAAAGTGCTGATTTTTAATTTAATTAGGGCTCAACCCTTATCAAATCATTTTGGTTTTTGGTCAAACTTTGGGCAAACGGTCTCAAGATCGTTTGGAGGTCATACAAACGACCTCAAGACCGTTTGAGCCAAGTTTGGGCCCAATTGGAGGTCAATTGATAGGTTCAACTCTGATTTGAATCATGTTGTTGAACATTGATGATTAACCGATTGGAAACCCTAATTGAGTTAGACTTAACCCTAATTGGCTTTCAATTAAGGGTCAATTTGAAGTCCAATTGATTGAGGCTCATCCTAATTGACTCAATTTGTATATGGTTAACATGGCTTGGGCCAATTGAAAGCTTCAACATAAGAAATCCTATTCAAGCATAAACTTTGTGTCACCTTTTATGTTCATGCGGTTTGAACCCAAGTAGATCCACACTCGTTTGAGTCCAAATGAGTCCACACTCATTTGAGCCCAAACGAGTCCACACTCGTTTAAGCCCAAATGAGTCCACACTCATTTGAGTCCAAACGAGTTCACACTCATTTGAGTCCAAATGGGTTCACACCCGTTTAAGCTCAAACAGGTTCACACTCGTTTAGGCTCAAACGGGTCCACACTCGTTTGGACTTAAATGGGTCCACACCCATTTAAGATTAAGTGGGTCCACACTCGTTTAAGGTTCAAATGGATTCAAGGTAATTTGAGATTAAACAAGTTCAAGGTTGTTTAAGAATCAAATGGGTTGAAGGTTGAAGGTTAAACCCTAAACCAATTGGAGACTTTCAAGGTTGATTATACTTAATCACTTGAAGGTGTAAATGGTTCAATGATGATTTAATCTAAACCCTAATGGTAACCTAAGATGTTAAGGGACTAAGTGGATAATGAATTGACCCATGATGATGGTCAATGGGTAAATTATCAAAATGCCCCTGAAAGGTTCAATTGAGTGATACCTTGTTTTAATCAAACCCTAATCACATGATAGTGATGAGTTGACTGGTGTTAATCAATGAGGACTTAACACAACCTAATCTAGAGTGGTGTAATCACTATCTACTAGTTAGAGGAGAGAGAAAGTACCAATTATAATGGAAACTCAAATAAAATACCTTCAATATACATGAATGTGCAAGTTTAGGTATGATCCACTTATGTGAGATCATGGAAACCCTAATTATGATAATTGATGAATCTTAATCTTATCTGAGGTCTTTAATGATGATGTTTCTCATACATGAGTATGTTATGAGATCATTTCATCATGAGGTGAAAAGTAAACCCTAATTCTAGGGTGATGACATATAATGTGAATAGTAAACCCTAATTGATGAAAACCAGGAAAACCTAGCTCTTGTATGAGTAGGGAGATACAACTTCTTTAAATAAGTTATTTACTGTTATCAGTTGATTTAACCATGCAGGTTCCTTTATGAGGATGATCATATCCAGGTATGGATGATGATACTATATTCATTGAAAGCATGTTGTTAGCTTTATGAATAGTGATATATCCTGATGCCTTGTTAATAGCATCTTATGAGATTGATAGGCTGTGAGAGCCATGAATACCATCAAGGTCATGCTTTAAGAGATGACTTGTGATGAGAATATTGAGAAATAATAATTGATGAAAGTTAGGATTGTTACATTTAGTATTCTTCCTTCATAGCTGCTATGCTAATGATTAATGTTTGAAAACATGTATGATGATAAGAGAATACTGAAATGTACCTAACTAATCAAGTATAATCATACCATGTAGAGCCCTGATCATAGATCCATCATCGTCAGGAGTTAAATGATGGTGAAACAGGTTTTCCTAAGGGGATTCCTGGAGCACATATTTTTGAATATGTGGGGTAATATGGATGTGAATTTCCTTACATCCTAGTGTAGGAATTGATGTAGATGTATCTTAATCCATCAATCCTTCACTATGTTTTATGCCGGGGTGATGTAACACTAATCTCCCGAGGAAATCTTTTATACCGCATCGATGAGAGATAAATAAGAAATCTTTCGGCAGCGAAGAGAGTACAGAATGCCACTATGACTATGATAGCAAAGTACTAGAATACCCTGGTAAGATATAGTAGTAGAGACACTAGATGTCCTGCATGTTGATCCTCTTACTGACTGAGGAAGATGAGGTCATAAGAATCTGACTCTTTTGATGACCTATGTATGATACCGATGCGACTTAATAGTGATCGGTTGGAGTATGAGCAATATACCTCATCTCCGCAGGGCATAACGATGTTTGTTAAACATAATCAGCCGCGTAGCATATCTGCTTAGGTTGAACTACGAGATACATTGGCTGAAGATACATTACTTAGTGTACATGTTCTTCATATTCCTTAAATGTTGTTGTTCTAATTGATAACAATCTGCTGCTGATTACCTTAAAGCTTTTATTGCCTATGTTATTCTTGGTTGCTATAATAAAGCTTCTGGCGAAGAGTTATAACTCTCACTGGGACAATTATTTAAAATTGTCTCACCCCTTAGATTTCAAATTTTTAGGTGGTCATCGAGGGTGAAGGAATCAATCTTCAGGTGACCAATATCAGCAGCAGCAGTATCAGGAGCAGTAGTAAATCTCAGGTGGAGATTCAGACTGCTGAGTTGTATAGTTAGATAGTCAGTCCTATGTGTTCTCTGTACTCTCAGGTCCTTGGAGTCTTTTGTTCTGAGATTTTGGTTTTGAGTTCTAGGGATTTTGTATCATGTTGTATATAATTACTCAAGAAGTAATTATCTGAGATGTAAATAGTTTATCTCCTTTTTATGAAAGAAGTTTTTATAGATTCAAGCTCTTATTTCGAAAAGTTTTAATTTCCCGTGATTTTTGTCTTCCGCTGTTAATCAAATCGCTTCCGCTAAGTTTATATCGGGGTTTTGGAGATTAGAGCCCACAATATATATATTAATAATACTATAAAATAATACAACATGTTATTACTCATGTGATTGGATATGGTACTATACATGTGTACATAGAATGTTGGCTTGACCCATTCCATGATATTAATGCATACATAAAGGATTGTTATACCTATGTTGGTGTATGAATATTGATCATATTATTGTTACATATTCAAAACCTTAGGAGTATATGATTTATAGTTGAAAGGAAGATATTGATTTAAGAAGTGTTTTTCAATATTATTTTGATTAGGATTGAAGTTAAGAAATAGTATTAAATCTATTTGATTAATGGTAACGCTATACTTGAAAATAATATATATGATGAAACTCATGTTAGACTAAAATTTATAGCATTATTATATTCACATTGCATTATTAGGTTACATAAATAGTGGATACCCAAGTAGAAGCTTGTAACTTGTAAGGAATGGGGCCCGAGAGGGACCACTCTTTACTTAAATTTAAGGAAATAGTTGTAAAATACCCCAATAGATCATATCCCACCAAAACAAAAGCCACTCAAATGATTGGGGTTCACAATATTTCTTTAAATACAATGATAACATGAACATAATTTTGTTGTAGCGGAAATTTAATTCTAACTATTACATGATATTTTCAACAAAGTTTAACTAATGAGCCATATGTGGCATCAAACTGAATTCAAAACTTAAACTACTCAGATCAATTTGTGGTGGGTAACCTCTCCATCTCAGAAGTCCTTAGCAACTAGATATGGCCATCACCACCTAACTCCTGGTCCTCAGGCTGAGCAACCTCTGGGTGGGTTGAATACAACACCCATCGTAGAGAAGAACAAAAAGGAAAGGATGTCAGCAATGCAGAGTATGTGTAATAAATAACAACTAGGTATTAGAGTAAAAGTCAAGATAGAATTTCAAAAAGAGTTAAAAGATAGAATAGATGTGTCAAAGACATGGATAGCTACTCATGTGTGATAAAGCTAGAATAATTATATACATGTTGGTAGGGAATAACACATATCCCATAAATATGGGGTGAGTAAGATCATGTACACATCTGCTTCAAGCATCATAGGATACACATCTACTCAAATAATATCACATACAAAAATTATCACATCTGCATTATCAAGTGTGGGAATTTACACATCCACATAAAATAACACATGTCACATTATACTAGTAGTCACAACAAGAGGTATATAAATGAGTAAGAAACTCTAAATCAAAATACAAGAGATGAGAACATCCCTTGGATATTAAGTTGGGCCAAAATACCCATAAAAGAAACCTCAATGATAAAAGATATTCTAGCCACAAAAATGGATCTTTCAAATAGGAGCAATGCAAGGATATAACTTTACTATGAAGGTCAAGATTTATAGTGTTCTTAAGAGAGAGAAAGTTATAGATCATTTAACCTCTCTCTCTCTCTCTTTTTATATATATATATATATATATATATATATATATATATATATATATAGTTTAGGAAAACACATACAACAATTTGAGTATATAACCAGAGATTGAATCCTAACCCTCCAACTCTAAAGTTGACTCAACCTACATATAGGTTTAGATCCATCATTTAGGTCTTATGTATATGTACTGGAAAATCCTAATCATCCAAATCCATCTGTAAAACCCTAGATTAGCTAATGTTAAAGATCTAACAATGAGTTCAAAGTTTCTTAATGATATCTTGACTCAAAATCACAACTTTATTTTCCATGATGTTGTCTTTGATTATGTTTAAGATCATAAGTGAGAACAAAACCCTAAAAATCCAATCTTTAAGTCTTGAGAATCATGCGGTGAAAACTATCCCAAAATATAGAGATAATTCCACATATTCTAAAACATATTTTTTTATGAAATCTGGAGCTTCAAATAAGGTGATTTTTACAAGATTCATACCAATTATTGATTTATTATTGTAACTAATTTGCAAATAACCAATTTGCCCGTATATGAAATATTAGATGCTTAGTTTTTAATAGGGTATTATGGTCTTATATGCATCCTTATATGTGTGTGACAAATTAAAAAGAAAAGTCATGAAAGACTAAAACACCCATGCGACAAAATTGTTTGTAAGAGGAGACAAAGGTCAAAACCATAAAAATATGCAAGGTATGTCTTCCATCCTTAATCCAATGCCATGGGCACAACTTGTCACCGTGCTGGTCGGGTGGATTTGAGGAAAACTAAGATTGGTGAAGAAATGGTGTTTTGAACATAAAGAAACAAAGAACAAGGTTTCATGAAGCATATCCTGAAAGGAATTGAGTGGATGCAAAGCAAAGAAGGAGAGCAGACTGCCACCATTGTGGTCTAGTTATCGAAGTTGTGGCAACTATATGTTAAGGCTTGGATGCAATTGAGGCAAGAGAAGAGTTTCTAGAGGTGTGGCGAAGATGAATGCATGTTCCCTTAGTTATAGGTTAAGGTGTATGGCAGTAGGTGTGTGGTAGGTTCGGAGACATGGGAGATGGAAATTTGGCATTTCTAGAATATACAACGATAGGAGTCAAGTAGGTATGGATGGGTGAGGAATACAATTTGCAATCCAATGCAAGTTATTTCTCGAAGTTTCGTCGAGAAACAATGGAGAGACACCTGAAAACCAGACCCTTAGTTCACGATTACTATTCACACAGGGGGTGTCTCATACTCAAGGTAAGAGACAACTCACCATCCATACAATTTGCATCAGATGGTCCACACAGATCTGCAATGAGTGATATTTTATACAACCTTCCAACTTTGGTCTTTTCATGCATTTAATAGATGGATCTTTCCTTGTCCAATTGGAGGGTGCAAATAAAGTCTAATTAAGCCCAAATTTGGTAGGTTAGCTAATTTTGGGGTTAAGAATCTTATTTTGGTATTAATTTGTACTTTTGTAGACTTTAGTATTTTATTTAATTATTTTAAATCTTATCACTTATTTTGTTCCCTTAATGAATTAAAGGCATCTAGAAACTCTCCAAAATATGAAACTTAGCCTACAAACAAATCTAAATGTGAGGAACATGATTCTATAATTAATTTTCATTTTTGGAGTTATTTGAGATATTATTTATAATTTGGGCTTAAATGTACATTCTCTCTCCTAAATTACACTAGGATAGGCAAGTTTGCCCAAATAAGATGAAAGTTCACTAGGCAACTTTTGGTAGGTGGATTTTGAATCTGGGGTTTAATTCCACTTTTGGAGAGTTTTAGTAATTTCTTTAATACTTTTGTTTCTTATCCTATTTTCTTTTCCAAATAAAATTAAAATAGCTATTATTATGCAAATAATGTGAAACTTGGCAACCATGACATTAGCACCTAAGGAACATATTTTATCATTATATTTTACTTTTGAGATTTCCTTGTATGAGTTAATGCACCATTAGGAATTTTAACACATTATCATTGTATTTATCAAAACATGATATGAACACTTACTTAATTAAGTCCTATTAATCTCACATTGTTACAAATAGGGTTTTATATATATTAATATGTAGGAAATGCTACATTTGTCTCATTTTATACATTATGTCCATCAAATCCTTATTTCATTAAATTATATGAAAATTTTAATATTTATTTACATGAAATTACCAATTGTTACTCCAAAACACATTATTTTATTTTTATTTAGCCATTATGTAAGTAAAGAAAGTATTTGTAATATTCATGATTTTATTTACATGTTGACACATAATTAAACTATTATGTAAATGTGTTTTGAATTTTATCCTTATTGGGTCATATCTGAGAAACCAATCTTACTAGATTTCTAATCATAGAATAGAGTAAGATTGTAAATTTTGGTTCATTACATAACTAGTATACATCAAATAGTGAATGAAAATACTATATTCTAGTTCATCTAAATTCTACTTGTATTCGGGAACACAATCAATATTTAAGTATATGATTAGTGTATATTAAGGTATGTTGAAATTGAACCTTAGATATTCTAGTAAGTGAATATCAGCAAATGAATGTCTTTGAGCCTAATGACTAAATATAATTATACTACATATAAGATAAATTATCAATTTGGGATCTAACCTAGAGAAAACTAAACAAAGAATTTGATTATGTAATATTTGATTATGTGTATAACATAACTAGAAACCCTAGAAATGAGAATATAGGAAAATATGAATAAAAGTCCTAGATGGAAAACCCTAGTAACAAATAACACAATAATAATTGAATATCAATTGAATCCTAGCCAATAGTAACCATATTATTCCAAGTTGTAGATGTTTTAGCTCATCAATTCTTGGAATGTTTGAATCTTGATAATGAAAACTTTTGAGCTCCATATATGGAATGCTGGTATGTTTGAATCTTGATTATGAAAACTTTCAAGCTCCATATATGGAATGGTTGAATTTTGCATGCTTTGGTTCAAGGTACAAAATTTCTATTTCTCTTTGGAATGTTATTTCCCTCATTAATTGCATGCATGCTTAGATAGATTGGTTGGCCCATAAATTGATTTTTGACCTTAGCCTTCCTCTTTGAAAGAATGCCAACACTTATTTTTGGAATATAGTGGCACAATGTTTAAATGTCAAAAAAAGGGCAGACTAGTGCCCCTAGTTTAGTGGAATTAGACACCCATGACTCTACGCAGTGTTAAAGGACATAGGGTCCCTTAGTATACTGTTAATCTCAGTTGGTGTGCTGTCATTTTCCGTAGGAGAGATGACATGGTTTCCAAAAAGCTAACATTGACATGTGCTATTTATTTGAAACTTACTAGTCTCAAATTTGAATATTTTATCTTATTGATGTTGAGAACTCAAATTTGTTACTATTTGATACTTACTTATATTGTTTATTTCCTTATATTTTGTCTTAAAAATTCTTTATAGATAAGTTCATACTTTTATTTTCCAAATATTAATTTTGTGCAGGTCATTTGACTGACCTATGTTTTCCTTTTTGGTGTCCATGCGTGGGTTTGTTCCCTCTAGAAGCTCATAGGTAGGTGATAAAAAAGGACCCTAGAAGAGATGGGCAAGGGTTGTCCTCTTTTAAAGAGTAGATAGGAATCAATATCTATTCTAAATTTCGTAGTCCTATACATAAGCTTCCACGGCTTTGTGGTGTAAAATATGATGGTTTGAAGATTTGTTTATATTTTTTGATGCTATTTTATAAATATTTGATCATAAGGATATTTTTTTACAACATAGGAATCAATACCTATTCCAAAATTTATATTCCAATGTATAAGTTTCTACGACTCTGTGATGTAAAGTATGATTGTATAAAGATTTATTTATATTTTTTGATACAACTTTGTAAATATTTAAACATAAAGATTAGATCTTTATAACATGCATCAGAGTCTATAAACAACTGACACTCATACATGTCTTGTGGAAAATAGGATTAAATAGCAGTACACCTAGAACATAGGCAAATAGTTACAATAAATCCTAATATTATTGGCACAATTATTATGATATATTTAGACTACAAAAAAGAAACACTAAGAGCCTAGGATGCGAGGTATGCATCTTAATTTAGAAATTTATAAAACATATCTACCTCATCTACTAGATTTTAGACTCCCCTAAGCGTAGATTTATGGAGATATTATTGAGGAAGTAATATTTACAAAAATCTATGTAGATTCATAGTGAGGCCCCATGGGGTCTTTTTGATCAAACACTAGTATCTTCTCTATTTGCTTCATCTAAATAAGCCACCATGCTTAATAATTACCCCTAGTTCGATATAATCCAACTCTGTCCATGAAGAGAGTTAATAATTGTCATTATTATTTGATGAAAATGTATCATCCTGATGCCATGCTCCTAAGAATGTTAGGGCGTGCATCTCTAGATGGCTCTATTGTGCATATATGATATTGTGTTATCGATACTAATAGAAATAATAGTCTGTGCAAGAGGGCCCTTGCAAACAGATGGCACCAACAAAAATGTTGTAGGCGCGAGAATGTCAAAGAAGGAATATACATTACGCCGAGCTTTGAGCCCATGGGCTTAGCAAGCCAGGGAGAAGCCCACAAGCCAGAAAGCAATTCTGAACCTCGATCCTCGGAAACTGACATTTCCGCAGACCACTTCTGCTGCTCGTACAAACCAAGACTGCCATGCCGTATTCTGCCGTACATGGTTCACAACACACGGAATCCAGGCAAGTACCACCGCTGGGTACCCTCATGACGAACTCTCAACCCGAAGATTATATAACAAGGACTGTGAAGATCTCATCCAGAGTCATCTTCTTTCCTCCACTCGGTATAGTAGCGGCAAGTGTTGGGAGGGGGGGGGGGGGTGAGGGGGGATGACGGCTGGTACCTCATTTTCTTAGATCCATTGGTTATAATTAAACTCGGCGATCTACTCAAAGACGTCACTAACAGCAATTATTTTAGTTCATACATACGTGCTTTCCTTACCGACCCCCAGACTGTTGCTTGAGTAGTTGCGTTGGATCGATGATGCTAGCTACTTACTACATACTACAAGGACTACTGTTTTGCCTATTATCTTGTAGAAGGGGCGCGGTGAGAGAGATCTGTATGAGTATGATACGGATCAGGAACCAACCCCATGTTAGGGACACAGGAAAACTCACATGGGGGCATCTGTGCTTTTAATCTCATTGTTGGCTTCCACATGAGGCCATGTGATGCCTATTCAATTCGGATTTGGTGAAAGGGCGGGAGTTGAAACAGGTTACATATATGTAAATCAGTATGACGAGGAAGCCAGATGGATGCATCACCGTACAGTGTGGATAAATTCCTCTGCTAATCCAGCCTAGGCGCTAGCTAGCTACAATGTGATTGACTTCAGGTAAGCCGATAGAAAGGTGTCGACGCTTGTCCAATTGAAAATGGCACATGTTGTCGGTGTAGAGAAACCCAAGACGTCTTGCTCAGGGAGGAACGTGGCTATCATCAGATATAATGTACGTCAGTCAGAAGGAGAGTGAAGGGCGTAAATTAATATCAAATATTTCCAATCATCCTGCTTTGACTTCCAGCCCTTATTCCCTATACTAATTTCGTGACGACGAGATGCTGGCTAATATAGGTCTCCGTTGAATTTGATGTTTTTGTACTGATGTCAACAAGCATCTAACTGGATGTCATTTGCATCCATTTCCGTATTGTTTTTTCACACACAAATCGATATGGGCTACCTTGTTTATTATGATGCCATTCGATCCTATGAGGTAAAGGCATAATTAATAACCCATTAAATCTTAGTTCATTCACCATAAATATTATAACTTTATCCACCCCACCTATCTCGCTCTGAGAAAAAGATACCAAATATGTGAAGAAGAAGAAAATGATGACGATGGTTAAGAGAAAAATAGCCAAAGTACATGCCAACCAGTCTGCTCTTTATCATCTGCACTTTATTATCGCCATCTTATTTTTATTCACAAATCCCGATATTATATTAACCTAACATATATAGAATGAATACTATAATGATGAAAAAATATGATACTAGACAAAATTGTAATATAATATTTCACTAATCATGCCAAAATAAAACCTAATTAGGTACTAAAATACAATAAGTCATATTTTACCCAAAAATTACCAAAGCTAGACCTAAGTAGGACCTAATTATGACTAATAAAGTTTAAATTAGAAAAGAGGAACATTGACAACATGAAAGTCTCGATGGTGGCAGAAGTAGCAAAAAATATGACATGGACTGTAACAAGAAAAATGGTGTTGGTAGTAAACAAAATGGTGGCGGCATAGGAAAATGACAACGGAAGTGACAAATGTAAATGATGATGGAAGAAAGGAAAAACAACATTGGTGGCAATAAGAAAAAAGGTGGCACTAGAAGGAGGAAGGGAAACATAAACATACCCGATGGTGGTAACAAACTCCATCGACAAAAATAACAAAAATAAGGAACAATTATAGAAGATGGAGGAACTACTACATAAATGGAGATCTCGACGGTGTTGATGGAAGAACATGAGAGAGAGAGCATGAGAAGATAGAAGCCCAAAATGAGGGCCTCATTGTCATGAAGGAATGGGGGTGTAGTGCTATTGTGGATATAAGTGAGAACATAGCGTCATTTTCTAGAAAAACCAATGCAATTAGTAGAGTTATAGTGTAAATACACACAAAAACCAACAATAGGACTAGCGACTCCTGGGTAATTTATTGGAGGGTTAATCTTGGAGCAAAAATTGGTTTGTGGGATGTATATAGCGTCGATTCTCATGATGTTCCACAAATTGATGCTATGTTCTGTGAGTTAAGATCTGATGGAAATTTAATTTTTCAGACAACATTTTTATTTTGAGAAAGATACCCTATCTAAAAAGTGGCACCTAGATTTTTCTTCAATGATAAACAATGACATTCAACGTTGGTTATCTATTTAAAACTAACCCTATAGGTTATTATGTCAGTTTTGAAGTTGTAACTGACTCTATATAAAGAATCATTATAGGTAAAAAAATGTATTGGTGATGTATCTATGGTTCATGAATGAGGTTTCCAAAATCACTCATAGCACAAGAAGCATGTGTTATTTTGCACAAATACAACAATTTGTTGTGATTATTAAAATGATTGGTATGCATATTGGGTATCTTATATGTGATCACATTAACCTAGTGTAGTGGCCGATTGGAATATGAAAGGATTACGATCCAAGCATGAACCATTTTATCATCCAGTCATCCAGTTAAGAAGACTTTCCAAAATCCTCTAACATGGATACAATGATCCATTTTTGGATGTTGTTTGATGGTGTGGAAATGAAATGCTAATTTCATTCTTGCAAATGGTGTTCTCTCATGAATTATTAGTTGGGCATAGATTATTGACCTATCCTTCCATTTGTACAATCAAGTTATCTTTTATGAGATTGGAAAAATGCTTTGTAAATTGATAAGGATGGATGATTACACTAGCAACTAGACAAATTCACTTTCAATTATGGAAATACCATACAATTAACATATCTAAGGATGTTGTCAACTAAAGGAGAAATTTTACAATCTCTAAACATAATGAGAAATTTTATAGTTGGGGGTCTAGATGGTGTTGATGCAAATATAATGACATCTAATAGGTGTGCAATGTAATAACTATTCTCATTCCCAAGAAGAATATCCCTATGCCATGCAAATACCAACATCCAATATCTTTGAACAATACATGTCTTAAATTGTTCTAGAATATTATTTTATATCATCTTAAATCACATATATTATATTGGATTTATTATATGCATTGTAGTTTTGTTTTAGGTCATCTAATAGCTTACAACACTATTCTAGTGCAATAACTAACTCACAACATGCATAGACCAGGTTCACCGCTATACATGGCAACAAACAATTTTCTTGCACAAACTTATGATTGTATGTCTTGGTCGTTCATTTGAGATACACTTATAAATCCAAGGTTACCTTCTTCAATATTCAACTACATTGCAGAGTCGGTTTCAAGTGTAAGAATCAACAATCTCCAATGGTGACAAGTTAAATAGCTTCAAGGCTTCAAGAGGGTTGACAAAAGGAGATACTTGCTGCCTATTATATGTAATGTTTATGAATAATTTAGGCAAAATGATTAACACTAGGGCTCATTTGAGATACATTGACAAAGACAAGCTTACCTTCTTCAATAAACAACTACATTGTGAAGTCAATTTCAAGTGGAAGAATCAACAATCTCCAATGGTGACAAGTTAAATAGCTTCAAGGCTTCAAGAGGGTTGAGAAAGGGAGATACTTTGTGCCTATAATATGTAATGTTTATCAATAATTAAGGTGAAATTATTGAAAGTAGGGTTATTTAAGTAATTAGAAACTAATAAAACTTTCTCAACAAGGTCCATTTCTTTCACATGTAGCCTTTGCAAATGATATGATTTTGTTTGCTAGAGATGACGAGAAACAAATTAATATTGTTATGGAATGTTTGATTTTGTTTCATAAGGCATCCAAACAATCCATTTTGATGGAAAAAATTGTGTTTGTTCTCTGTCCTTTACTTCCCATGTCATTAAAATCTTCCCTTTATACTAGAACTTGTATACCGCTAATTGATAATCTAGGCAATTATTTGAGTGTTCTATTATAAACATAAAAATAAACAATACACACAATTTCAAGTGACTGATGAAATTGAGGGTAGACTTTATGGATGGTCATCCTATCTTTATTAGGTCGAGTTTGTTTGGCTAGTTCATATTTTCTGAGATCCCTACTTATACAATGCAATTGAGCATTCTTCCATGTAGATTATGTATCATATTTGACATAATCATTTAGATTTATTGGATAAAAATAAAAGGAAACCTAATTTCCTTGGTTTCTAGGGATCAAGGGACTACATCAAAACATTAGGAGATTTGGCTATTCCTTCTTTGTCGGATTGGAACAAGGCAATATAATGAAATGTGACTGGGAGTTTTATTCAAGGAGAAACTCTTCTTGGCATGTTGGATTGAGACATAAGAGAAATCTTATAGAAATCATAATGGTTACATCCTTTGAATGTACTATCAAGAAATTAATTCTAATAATTACTCACACAATGCACACATAATGTTGAACGGGGAAGATGTTTGGGGTTGGTATGATTGATGGGTACCACAAGAGAAACCATTATACTTGAAATGTATCTACCCTATTGAGGATACTCCACATGACTTGAATGTGTCATATTTAGTTAATCATATAAATTTATCTACCATCCTATGTTGTACAAAAGATACTGAGTCTACATCATGCCTACCTGAACTAACCTCACATATTATAAAGCATGCTTGACAACTACAATAGGAAAGTTAACAACAAAATATGCATATGCCATTATGAGAATGGAAAAAGGCAGATCATGACTGGTCCTTGAAATCTCATTTAGCATCTAAAAACTCCATCCAAGTATAAGAATCTTATGTGTTTCACAAATTATGCTTCTTTGTTGACAAATGGACTTTGGACATGTAGGCATTTCATGGATGTTCATGTATGCCCTCTTTGCAAATATGTGATCAAAACTACTTTCCATGCATCATGTAATCACAAAATTTGTGACTCACATTGGTAAGAATCTAAGTATTAGAAAATATCTCTACTTTTTTAAACCGAAATAGAATTTTTTTTGGATTAGTATAGATTCAAAGTATGTTTTTATCTTAAATTATCTTTTACACTACCTACTATCAGATCTAGATGATTGAAAATCATTCAATGTTAGTAAGGTTGAGCTAGACGGTAATCACATGGGAAAAACCAAATTGATCACTACTTCCAACTCGAGGAACTATGGAAACAATATGATGACATGATATTAACAAATCAATCCTCAAATTCTTCTTCTTGGTCACCTCCTCCACCATCATGGGTAAAACTAAATGTGGATGTTCCACTAAAAAAACCATGTTGTCATTGTAGGTTATCTGGTAGGGAATTGGTTATGTGGATGGGGACAATTAATGACTACAAGGTTGGCTATCAATGTTGCAGTTGTTGCTATTGTACTTACTCTTCAAAAAGTCTATGTAGAGGGTTGGAGGATGGTAATTATAGAATTTGTTTCATATATTCTCTTAATTTCAATACAAGATGATGATAAAGTCTACCCATGTCTATTATCTTGGAGAATAAGATAAAGTCACTTCTCTCAAGAAATTTGAATTTTCAAACAAAATATAGAAATAATCTTTCTAATCATGAAACATATGAACTAGCAAAGATTGATATTAAATGTGCTCATATTGATAATAGATATAGTTAAGTGACCCATTTTCCCTTCTTCAAATGTAAATTATAATATTTCAATTGTGTGTGACATAATTTGTCTCATTGATCCTTGCCTGAGAATAGGAGGATAAATTTAAGTCTCCTCATTTTCTAAAAATAAAATAAGCGTTTGAGCAAGTGTTCTTCGACCAAACTACATGTCGACTAAGAAGGATCCATTGTGAGTTTGAGCAAGACTATATGTCAAACTATGACTTACAAATAGATCTTATCAATTAGATTATAAGTTGAATTTAAATTTATTCAAGATCTTTATATTATATTTATTGTATATAATAATTATAATACTAAATGAATGATGTCATCCAATACACACTATAATGTCAAGGCCATCTAGTTATAAAGAACATATATATCAAGAGATAGCAATCAAATGAATTATGTAGTAATGAAAGTTTTAATCAAAGTCATGAAGTACAACTGTCGAGTCCTTTAAAGTCCCAATGGGTAGAATTTATCTACAAGAGTAATAATTAAAAGGACTGCAAAAAAATATATCAAGTTGTTATGATAATGTTTGGGACAATATCTGTAGACCCTACTTTTGAACATTCCCTTTAAACCCCAAACTCATAATTTTTTCTTTACACAGTTTGGAAAATGTCTCATCGATTTAGTTCATCTTGGTTTAATTAGTTTCCAAATGGTTAGGATATAGTATAAAAACCACCGTTGCATATTGCTTTCCACATTTTGGTCATGATTTTTCATTTCTTAGTATATGATATACAAATTGGTAGGTAAAAAAGGATTTGCAAAGCATGTTGGTAAATTTCCAGGTGCTCAAAACAATGATTGAACAATGTGTAATGACATAATGAAAATGATCTAACATTGATGATCACATTGTTTAAACAAAATGAAAAAGTTAAAAGGTAATATCGTACATGATTAAATGAATGATTCATTATGTTTAGTATCTTTTAAATCAAGGACTAACCTTTTGATGCCATAATGAAGGTTTATATCTGTTAAACAAAGCTAACTTCCTAGAGCTATTATGGTTTCTTGCTTCCCACAATGAGAACATCGCCAAAGCGGTTTTAGATATGCTCTTAGAAATTAAAAATTAACTTCAACATGCATATAAAAAGATCTTTACAAGGTGATAGATATTCAAATAAGGATCAAATAATGAATGAAATTGAGAATGGTGAATTTACCATTCTTTTGTATGAATCCCAAGATAATTCGTGAAAGAACAAATGGCCATCATGACAAGATATGTTAATGCATGAGAGGTAGTTATGGAGTGCATTGTTGGATTATACATGTAACTAATTACACTTATATTTCTCTCCGGTTCATCTTAGTATTGAAAAGTTAAGAGGAAAAGGGTACAATTGTCACAACTAACACAAAATGAGAATTTGATGGACTAAAGTTGTTATGAACATTCACTACCAATATAAATTGGAACCTATAGGGTCACACACATAGGATACCCGTAGAAGAGGAGATTGTCCATGAATGATGTTTATATTGATACTAATGGTGTTCAGGTACTCAATTAAACATACAATTGACTGACTGGACTCAGAACTATCAAGTTCAAGTGTTGAACTAGCTAGTTAGAGTGTCAAGTTGATTAGAGACTACATTGGCAATGCCAGGACTGCCACCTGACCGGGTCACCCAGGTGAGCCGATCGGCTGGTGTGAGCCAACCGACCGGTTCACTTGGTGAAATGGGTGACTCATAGTCCTGCCAACTGAGGAAATTTAGATTTGCCCGGTTGGATGAAAACTTTCACATTTCACTTGTTCAATTCGATTGGAATAAGGATTAATCTTTGTATTCATTAGAAACGATTGAGGAAAGTCAATTATAGGCAAATCTGCGAAGTGAAACGAATGACCGGTTCACTGGGTGAATCGATCGACTCACACTCCAAACCGATTGGTTCACTAGTGAATCGACCGGGTCACCTTTCCAAACAACCATTTCAGTTATAAAATGATCGGTTCATGTACCACAGTACAAACTATTCAGGGAATTTCTAGATCCTTCTTAGGGCTGAGCATTGGTCCACAATCGGACCAGACTGGACCAAACTGGACCAAACCGTAGATTGAATTTCAACAAATATATGGACCGCAGACCGGACCGTTTCGAGGTAAGACCGGACCAGGACTAGACCATTTTGTGCTAAGACCGGACGGAATCATTTGGACTGTAATCAGCCTTTTTTACATGTTTCACAACTTATTTAATTATGCAAAGTTGATAATCTTAGTCACTTCTAACAATTATATAACTTTAGTAATAAACATTTATACTAGTAGTGCTTATATATGTACTTTATTTGTAGTTATTATAGAATACACCTTCAAATATATATGAATTTTATATAAAAGTCAGTCTACGGTTCAGAACGGTCCGGACCGGTTTTGGACCAGACCAGACTACCGAAGACCAAACTCATCGAAATTCCCGGACCATGGACCAGACCGAACTCAAAGTGGACATGACCGGAACGAATTGAGAAGTCCGGTATGATTTTGCAGTCTGGACCATTATTTGCTCACCCCTAATCCTTCTAGTTCTGAACAAACTGGGAACACTGACCCTACACTCTATAATAAATAGAGGGGTACTGGGGGCTTCTCAGAACACACAACTTAGAATAGTGGTTACTCTGCAAAGTTGTTTTCCTCTCTGATTTTGGTAACCGAGAGAGCCCGAGCAAGTGCTACCTGAATAGGGAGGCACAACGAGGGGAAGACAACTATAGAAAAACAATCTGAGTTTGGGAGAGCAGGTTGGTGCTAGTACACCAATAGGAAGGTCATATCCTTCCTACCAGTTTTTCTAGAATGGAAGGAGTTCCAGGTGGTCCGTGTGGACTATCTGTAGAGGTGGGAGATGTCTGCCGCTCAGGAGGACATGTCAGCCGTAGTCCATGGTGGAGGCCAGAGTCTATGGAGAAGACCAGGAGTTGCACAAATACCATCCAAGACATGATGTTGAAGACCGCACATGGCTGCAAGGTATTGTCACTGGGCAAGCCCCAAGACCAAGTACATCTCGCTAAAACATCCTTCCCATTACATAGCCATTGATGCAATCTCTTGTTATAGGTTAATGGCCAATAATTTTTTTTTGTTTCCGCTGCCTACTCTGAGGCCATAAAACCCAACTGTGGTATCAGAGCCACGTCAACGTACTATGTTTTGGGATAAATCAATATGATCAGATTTTGGTTTTATCATCATTTATTTATTTGCATACTATGTGAATATTTAAACCAACTAATGTGCATATACGACTAAATACCAGATGCGACCACAAACTAATATACATATATGATGTGGTATATATGCAATTGATACACATCACCCTAAAATGGTCTTGACGGTGGATGTGTAGCATGGTTATGTCCTGTAAACCCTTTGTATGCTTGGTTGGTTATGGTTGTTTGCATCTCAGTTTGCATACCGAGCCTCTACCTTCTATTCCACATGTAACTCGATATAACTTGAGATCCTTTCTCTTCTACCTTTGCTCCCCTCAAATGTAACTCGAGGTTTCCCAATGATTATGTAAAATTAGAATAGTTTATTTTCTATTACATCGAAGAAGAAGATGCTAAGCACTAGATGAGCCGACCGCCTGGAGGACCAAGGAGGATTGCGAAGGAGCCAGATCAACTGGCTGATGGCCCAACCACTTGTTAGAGGTGTCCATACATCGGAGGCCAGACTGACCAACCAACTGACCAAGAGGCAAGCCGATCGTGTCATAGGATGAGCCGATCAACCCAGAATGGTTCAAGCACACATATCTTCATCAACAACATGTTGCATATGATGTAGACCTTAGACGACCATAATTCCTTATGGCTCCAAGGAATTACAATATGATGGCCATAATCATCGCTTTTATTGATATTACATTTTTTCTTGTGGGATATAATATGTATATGATACATACTATAATGTGGTAATTGGATATGTATATGTATATGTATATAAATTCCACACCCCTCAATATAAATATTAAGTTTAAGATGCCTTCCAAAAGCAACACATAGGAAAAACTTGATCGACTAAGTGTGGGCATGCCCTAGCGTGGTGCACCATCTATATTGTGGAAATGTGATGGTGAATATGTGGGTTTCCCTAGAAGGGTGCATATTCATTGTGTTGGCATTTGGATTGGACTTAACTAGGCGGATCAAGCACCTTAAGGCTTGGAGATATACATGACAAAGAGTTGTGCATGGCATCTATCAAGAGTTTCATTAGATGCAATTGGCAAAAGTTACCTACCTAAAAGAATCTAGTTGTGGGTGGCAGCCCTAGTTGGTCTATGACTTAGAGGAAATCAGGATCTTTCTCACTAGAAGGTTGTACGCTACAATCTTATGAATTGATGGTGAGGGATATCAATTTGATCAAAATAGTGGGAGTGATAATTAATTAAAGACCTAATTAATATCGTCAACTTTATCAAATAAAACAAATAAAAAATGTTTTGAAATGTTGCAAAATTATTTTTTAGAATCCAAATGACAAACACAATACATTATCATTACGATCATTTCATAAATAGGATAAACTTCAATTATGGTTTGGGACTTTTGAGAAGTGTTCTCAATGGTGAGTGTAAACTCTAAAGTCCTTAAAAGACCAGAGCCAGTTAAACCACTCCAAATGCGCCTAAGGCTAAAATTGGATGCTTACTTGAAGTATGCTAATGATGCTTAAGACATCAAGAACCTTATGCTGAGCTATATGAACTATACGTTGAATAAACAGCTTGAAGCCTGGACATTCTTGAGATGGTTATACATCTTAAGAACCATGTAAAGTGTGAAAGGTATAATGTCTTCAAAGTGATGTTTGAGTATAATCAGATAGATGGAGATCAAGTATAATCTCATATGCTCAATATGATTGTGCATATAGGTTAACTGTGATTTTTTATAGGCTAAGAGTTGACAAAACACATTGTGTGAACCATATAGCCAGTTTATCAAATGTTGAGAAACTTGTCCAAACCACTGTCTAAAGTGCTTGGCATGTTGATGCCAAAGCATGAATGAAGAAAAGACAAAACTAGTGATAATAATCAGGAGAGTGAAGTCCATAGACTAAAGCAAGGTAAAGAAGTGTTCTGAAGCCAAACTTAGGTCCAAGTCTTCATCACTCAAGATATGGAGAGGGGTAAGTAGGAAAGGGAAATAACCTCTTTATAGAGGATCTCGGGAAGATGATAGAGATAGAGATCTGTACTTTAGGACCTGAGAGGAAGTAAGCTAGAAACTGTGTGGAGTAAGAATTGCTACCATTACAATTACATTATGACATTCATGGGCATGTAATAGAATTAGTGAATTGCTATTATATACCTGCCATCAATGAAAAACATCATACATCTTGTATGGGCAAGAGTGTTATGGACTGATGTTTCATTTTAAAGATATGATTTTTGATGGCAATGCCTATGTATCACTAACTATACTTGATAGTTAAAGAGACAAATGTGTGTGACACATGTAATGAATGACATGATAATTCAAACTTGAATGCCTATAGCACAGTCATCTGTAGTGCATAAATGAGAATTGCATTTCTAGAAATCCATATGATGATTATCTAGACCCATCTTGGTTGTTGAAACAATAGAGACATGCTAATCTCATTTATTGTGTAAAATGAAGAAGGTTCTTCACTAGATGTAGTGGGAGAACAATTATTCTATTAAGGATTATACATATTGATGTATATAGACCTTTTAAAATAAATGCTAAAGGTAATCAATAGTACTTCAATATATTTATTGATGATCTCCATAGATATGATAGTTTGTATTTAGTGAAATACAAACATGAATCTCTTGAAGTGTTTAAGAAGATCAGAATGAAGTACATAACAAACTTGGTATAAGTATTAAATTTTTATATGATCAATATAGAAATACTATGAACCAAGAGTTTGAGGACCTTTTGGAAGATCATGATAATGTATCATGATGGACTCCATCTGAAACAGAATGATAATATATCATGAGAAGTGTATCAGAAAGAAGGAATCACACCTTGATAAGTCAGAGTGTGATTACTAGCTAACACTTCAAATTTCCTTTTGGGCACATGCTTTACACTGGACTGGGAATAAAGAGAATCACAAAATATTGTGGAATCTAAAAGTTCTATAAGTAACACACAGAACTCATGGTTCTTGTAGAATACGCCTAGAGCTTGAATGATATATAATATCTTATGGACAAGAGTGAGTTGATCATATGATGAGTCAATAGACTACCTAGAAGATAATGAGAACTAAAAACTGAGATATGGCTTGAAGCCATGAAATCCAAGATGGACTCCATGTACATCAACAAAGTATGACCTTGCTTGATCCACCTAAAGGGGTAAAACCCATAGGGTCCTTTTGGGTCTTCCAGAAGAAGACTGACATGGAGGGTAATTTGGTTGTAAAGAGTTTCTAAAAAGTTCAAGGTGTTGAACATGATAAAATCTTTTTAGTAGTTATTAAGGATAAATCCATCTGGATAATGCTTGTCATTGTAGATTAATATGACTATGAAATTTGGCATATGGATGTTAAAACCACATTCCTTAAATGGAATATTGTGTAGGACGTGTATGTAATACAACCTAAAGGTTCTATAAATCTAATAATGCAAATAAAATCTATAAAGCTGCATAGATCAATCTTAGGATTGAAACAAGCACCTCAGAACTGGATCTTCAATTTGACAAGATAGTCAAAGAGTTTGATTTGAGTCAGAATGAAGATATAATGTGTGATTACAAGAATTTATTGGGAGAATATATATATATTTCACATACTAATGGGAAGTATCATCCTTATACTATAGAATATGGCAATGAAGTGCATTCTAAAAGGTTTTTAGAGAAGCATCCTATGTGATAGGAATCTAGATATATAGAGATAGATTAAGAGGGCTTCTTGTCCTAGGAAAGAGAACATACTTTGGCTAGATGCTGAATGAGTTCAGCATGGTGAGAGAAAACCCATCCATGTTCCATGGAGTTAGTCTCTCAAGAGCCATGTGTCCCAATTCTTATGAAGAATAAGGAACACATGGATAGATGCCATATGCATTCATAATTGGGTCTATCACGTATGAACTCATCTCATTATCTTGTATGTATTGGACATGATAAGAAAATATGAACTAATTATCTTGTATGTATTGGACATGACAAGAATATATGAACTCATCATCTTATATGTACTGGACATGACAAGAAGATATGAAATCACCATCTTGTATGACAAGATGATATAAACATCTAGTTATCTTGTATGTATTGGACATGACGAATGGATATCTATCGAACTCTAGTAAGAGTTACTGGAATGCCATGAAGGACATCTTTATGTACTTGTGAAGTAATAAAATGATTAGTTCTTTAGTTATGGTAATAAGGAAGAGTTGGGTGTAAAGAGTTACACCGATGCAAGCATCCAAAATGACAAAATTGTGTTTGACCTTAGAATAAGAATTGTTAGTTGGAAATGTTCCAACATAAAACAATTCATTAAATCTACAATAAGAAGCTGAGTACCTTAGTGTTACGAACACTATAAAGGATACTGTATTCATCTAGAAGTTCATATGGATGAACTTATGGGAGGTTCCGACCATTGGTGACTCAGTAGTAATATTGTGACAATAATGGAGATATTGGTTAGGTAGAGGAATTTCAGATAGCATACTACGACACTTCCATCTCATACGAGTTGTCATACATCGAGAGGATGTGAAATATGCATTATACTAACTTGAAGCAAATGTTGCTTACCCACTATAAAAACACTTGTGCAGTAGAAGCATGATGGACATGTTAAGATCACTTGGAATATGATTCATGGGTGATTGGCTCTAAGTGCAAGTGGGAGTCTATTGGTATAGTATGCCCAGAGAGATAATCATATGGTGATTGCAATGAGGCATATGATACTTGGTTTGATAATGATAAAGGTAATTCCATCTATTATGTTACTCTCACTTATGATATGATGACACATACATGATAGATGTCTAAAGAATGATGTTACTGGATGACATATGTCTTCAGGTTAAGGACCTGAACAACGAGACCATATGTATGATAAGAGTACATACATTCTTGTTATGTACCTAGTTGGATATTACTATGGAAGAAAAATAGACAATAGTAATACATTAGACTAGAGTGTGTGTTGACTGATGATAGAGTCTCATTAGCCATGATATGTGATATCAAGTCAAGCACATAGATATATGTTAGATAACAATATATCAAACAGACCCCCGTTGAGAGTGATACATAGATACCATGGAATAGTAGTCACAATCGTCTCTCATAGTGATAGTGGTTATTGTGGTTCTTAGACCTGAAATCACTACACTCCTCACATGTGATTGGGTACACTTTGAAATCATCAAACACAGTCCTGAAACATGAGTTGTTATAACGGTGATGATTGGGTGACTTTGACACATGGGGACTTGACTGTGAGTGATAGATATGGGATTTGTCCCTCCTATAAGGAGTATGATATCCATGATCCTTTGATAAGAGAGATTGACAATTGTATGGCCATACTCATGTGATTCAATAAATGATATGTGAATTCACATGCATCTCAGAAAGTCTGCTCTAGGTCACGGAACATGGATTGAATGTTGAAGAGGATGACGTTCCATGCCTCGAGTCCAATCCGAATGTCAGTGACAAAGGAACTATACAATTACGGTAACACTAATCACAAATTGTAGGTTGAAGTTGTTCTCTAACTTTTTGAGTTACTGGGTAGCAATGATGAGTTACTAGATTCTGCATATTGCTTGTGATGTCATAAGTTGTTATGAACATTCACTGCCAATGTAAATTGGAACCTACAGGGTCACACACATATGATACCCCTGGAAGAGGAGATTGTCCATGAATAATGTTTAGATTGTTACTAAAGGTGTTTAGGTACTCAACTAAACATACAATTGACTGACTGGACTCAAAACTATCAAGTTCAAGTATTGAACTAGCTAGTTAAAGTGTCAGGTTGATTAGAGACTGCATTGGCAAAGCCAGAACTACCAACTGATCGGTTCACCCAGGTGAGCCAATCGGCTGGTGTGAGCCAACCGACTAGTTCACTTGGTGAAACGGGTGGCTCACAGTCCTTCCAACTGAGGAAATTGAGATTTTCCCAATTGGAGGAAAACTTTCATGTTTCACTTGTTCAATTCGATTGGAATAAGGATTAATCTTTGCATTAATTGGAAATGATTGAGGAAAGTCAATTGTAGGCAAGTCTGGGAAGTGAAATGACTAGTTAACTAGGTGAACCGATCGACTCACACTCCCAATTGACCGGTTCACTAGTGAACCAATTGGCTCACCTTGCCAAACGTCCATTTCAGTTATGAAACGATCAGTGCAACTATTGTAGTACAAACTATTCATGGAATTTTCAGATCCTTGTACTCCCAAACAGACTGGGAACCCTGACCCTGCTCTCTACTATAAATAGAGGGGTATTGGGGGCTTCTCATACCACACAACTCAGAACATTAGTTGCTCTGTAAAGTTGTTGTCCTCTCTGGTTTTGGTAACTGAGAGAGCATGAGCAAGTGCTACCCGACTAGGGAGGCACAATGAGGAAAAAACAACTGTTGAAAAAGCAATCTGAGTTTGGGAGAGTAGGTTGGTGCTAGTACACCAATAGGAGGGTCGTCTCCTTCCTGCTAATTTATATAGAATGGCATGGGTTCTAGGTGGTCCGTGTGGACTATCTGTAGAGGCGGGAGATGTCTGCCACTCAGGAGGACACATCAGCCACAGTCCGTGGTGGAGGCCAGAGTCCATGGCGAAGACCAGGAGCTGCACAGACACCGTCTAAGACATGGCGTTGAAGACCGCAGATACTAAAACCATCCTTCCCATTACATAGTTATTGATGCGATCTCCGGTTATGGGTTAATGTCCAGTAATTTTTTTTTGTTTCTGCTACCTACTCTGAGGCCATAAAACCCAATAGTCTCACCCTCTTTAACACTAGTTTTCCCACCCTTGCCATCTTCTATCTTAGCTGCAACCCTTTACCCACTACGACCCTAAAACATATAGACAGAATTAGAAAATGATTTCAATGGGGAGGTACAACCAGCCAACATAAATACATCTTGTAGGTTGGGAACACATATGTAAACCAAAAAAGTATGGGGTATGGGATATCATAAATTTAAAATGACATGCCCCTTGTCTGATCCATAAAATCATGACACAATTTTGCAATAACAAACACACCAATTGGAGTAAACCTGTCACCAAGAAATAATATTTTTTCCACAACCATTGGCAAAAAATCTTCAGGAACAAACTCTTTCCTCTCTGGATCATTTCAATTACTCATTACAAATCATTTAAAATAATATTATGATATCCCTGGTTTTTGCGCTCATCACATATTTTTTGGTACGACCATGGATAAAAGGTTGAAACATCATTAACATAAAAACATATATGGACATCCTTGAAAGCATCCTAAAAATTTCTACAGAATAAGCCTTGGCCTCCTTAACTCATATAGGAATAACACCTTCAATAGATTTCTTACTGCATCTTTTCCAGAAGATGAAATTGAAAAAATAGATTACATATTAGAGAACGAGATACATCATAAGGTTTCTTTAATATAGGCCATTACATATAAACCTGAATCCACATATGATTTATACACTGACACTAGCATTTGATACATACAAGTAGATATGGAATATCAAGTGTCCCACCAAACACATTATCCTCAATTCCTCATCTTCCTTATAGGACCTAACAAAATCCTGACTGGACATAACCATAGAATTGAGAACTCTATGGACCTACTGTGTGAATTTTATGTAGAGAGGATGTCAAAAATGATGATTTTTTTTAGATGCAAATTTACTAGGTAGATTTGGTAAAACTATATTCATATCCCCAAACTTGAAAATGACATTGAAAGGGATATATCCTATAGATCACCAAAGCTAAAATCAAGTCTCTTCATATCACTAATACAAATGTTTTCACTATAATGGTTATGTGGACGATATGGAGAGAAAGAAATTATTAAATAGTTGGAAACAAAGTACACAATGTAAAATTTATCAATGAATATATTAGAGATACATATATATCATATTTTCATCATAGAACTAATGTAGGTATTTAAGTCATTATCAAAGAAACCAAAGACACGTGTTTATTTTTTATAGATGTGGACTTATGCCGAGGTAGCTACTTAATAAAGAAAATTTTAAATGCACAATATCCAGAAGCAGATTGAGGTTATCTCTATACTCGACTAGTGTTATAGAAGCATCTTATCTAGATGTCAGAGGCTTGTTATTGGGATGCCTCCCCCATTTTGACTCTTTTCTCCTTTCTTATATCTTTACTATGTTATTGTGTTGTTAAATTATCTGTGGTATAGTTTTTGTATTCCAACTGACATTTCAACCATATTTCAAAACTCCCAGCCATATTTAGTTCCAGATGGTGTGTGCGTATGATCTAATATTTTTATTTAAATGAAAATTTCTTTATTTTTTTGTTTGACATATTTTTAATACTTTCATTTGGAAATCAAAAGATGCATTATTTCCCATTCTTCAATTGCCTTGAAAAAGCAACTATGTTAATGCATTCAAAACCATAAATTCTTTTGAATTAAATGCACCCTTTAATTCTCTAGTTGTTATGTATCATTGGTTCTGTTTTGCATGCACCCAATGAACCATTTGTTTTGGAGTCATGGTACCCAATATTTGTTGAAGAAGACTTGGTTGGTTGTTTGCTAATATGAGGGGTTGTGTCCAACTATAAAAGGAACAAGTCTAAGTCATTTCTAAATAACAAAAATTATAAACAACAACAAGAGTTTGTTATGTGTGACCGTTACTCATGTTGTGTGCTTCTCACTACTGTTGTGTGAAACCTTATTCTTGCCTACTTCTCCACTTTCTTCCAACTCATTCTTCCCCATTCTTCTCCACCCAATATTTTGCATCTGAGTGTATCTCCTGGGACTTTTTTAGGCGAAGTTTGAGGTCTAAATGACTATTATACACTGCCCTTTTATTGGCACAGCAAGGCAATACCTGATCTGTGGGAGTGATTGAATCTGGGAGGCAAGACATAAATATAGCTTGTGCATAAGAGTAGTGGATTTGTCTGCATGACAGTGATCTCTATGACCCACCTTCACCTAAGAGATCATCTAAACTCTATTTTTTCTTCTTCTTTAATATTGATTGGATTAGTTGTTGTTATATATTGAAAGTATTGTTTGAAAAGTAACAAAAACTGAATATTTTCTAACATTGAAGAATACAAAATCCCCTTTATAATTATCGATTATTTGTTATTAATCTGAGTATTACTATTTATACAATATGGATCCTAGAACCAAGATGACCATGGAAGACATAGCTTTTCTTAGGCCCAAAAAATTTATGGGTTTATATTTTCATTGTTGGCAATAAAAGATGAAGCTTTCACTCACTTTCTTAGGATTAGTTTCCTCTATCACACCACCTAAGGAGAGTGAACCATCCTTTAATGTTTTTGATACCTTGATTCATACTTACAATGATCCATCTTCTCCCATTTTCTCTTCTCCTGCCAAAATATCTAAAGTATTACATTATCTTTGTCATGGTAGGATCTTGTCCACTCTTTATGATGAGCTCTATAACATCTACCACATGTAACCTTCTTCCCTTGAGCATTGGCAAGATTTGGATGACAATTTTGGAATGCAAGATGTTGGGCTAGAACAATATGCCTTCATGAGATGGTATGAATACAATATGGTGGATAATAAGCTTGTTCTAGCCCAAGTACTTGAGTACCAAAACCTCATCTCAAAGTCTATTGTTAATGATTATAAGCTTGAGGAAAATGTGTAAGTGGAAACCCTTATCGAAAAGCTTCCTCCTTCCTGGAAGGACTTTTCCAAGTCTTTTCATCGTAGACATGATAGGTTAACCATGTCTTCCTTAGTGAAATCTCTTCAAACTAAATTTCATCATAGAGAAAAGGATGTCAAAGTTAATACCCATGTCAATCTAGTAGAGGATGTCAAATCCAAGAAGAAACCAAACAAGTTCAATCCTAGGTCTAAGAAACCTTTCAAGAAAGGCAAGCAGTCCAGTCATAATAAGAACTCTGATTCTACTGGCCAAAGCATTTGTTATGCATATGGAAAGCCTGGTCATCTTGAAAATGTTTTTAGTGACCATAAATGTCAAAGGAGGCAAACTTATGAGGCCCCTATGAATGCATAAGTGAACATGCTAAATGTGGGGGCTGATGTATCCTCTTCTAAAAGGTTAGATACCACTAATTCTCTTGATCTTACTATTAACTTTTCTTCTAGTGAAAATGGGTGGATGGAATTTAGTGCATTTTCTCACATCTGCTATGATCGCTTTACCTTTTCTATCTATCATACATACAACATTCATGTGATATCTTGGGATGATGATGTATCCATGAAACAAATTGTAGGCTATTGACATGTGGATCTGAAGCTCACATCTGGGAAAGTCCTTAGTCTACAAAATGTTGTATATGTTCCTAGTTTTAAGAAAAACCTAGTTAGTGAAGTCTTCATCATTTCGTATGGTTATAATCCTTTATTTCAAGGGCACAACGCTATAATCTCTAGATTTGGTTCTTACATAGGTGCATGATACACATGTGGGGGTTTACTTAAGTTATGTGTCTATTATTGTAATGTTACTTCTCATATTAATGACAATTATTTGAGTACCCTTTCTACTTGAATATCTTTATATATTTGGCATTCTCATCTAGGACATGTGAACAAGAACACTATGTAACGTATGGTTCACATGGACTTAAGTCCCAAGACTCCAATCTGTAATGATGTTAGATGCCAAGTATGTGTTCAAGACAAATTACCTAAGAAAACCTTTATTTAATTAGAAAGGAACACATCTCTACTTGAGTTTGTTCATACTAACATATGTGATTTCAATTATATTCTTACACGTGATGGCATGCACTACTTTGTGACATATATTGATTATTTTTTAAATATTGTCACATTTACTTGTTGAAATCTTCGGATGAACAAATGTAAAAACTTAGAATTTACAAGTCACAAGTAGAAAAACAAACAAATAAGAACCTTAAGAGGATTAGATCTAATAGATGAGGTGAATATACTTCTAATGAGCTTAAACAATTCTATGAAGATCATGGTCGTATTCATGAAACCACTACCCCATACAACCCACAATCTAATGGTGTAGTTGAAAGAAAGAATAGAACCCTGATCGACATGGTCAATGCCATGTTTGCCAAATTTGGTCTACATAAAAGAATGTGGGGGAGGCTCTTTTAACCGCCAACTATGTGTTGAACTATATCCCTTTCAAACACATAGAGAAAACAACTTATGAACTCTGGTTTAATAAAATACCTGTTACAGAGTACCTTAAAGTGTGGGGATGCTTAGCCAAAGTTAAAATCCCTAAAAATCAGAAGTGAAAGGTTGGTCCCAAGACCGTTGATACCATTTTCATAGGTAATGTTGAGAATATCAATGCAAACATATTCCTAGTAATAAAATCATACATCCCTGACATTAAAACAAACTCCATACTAGAAATAAGACATGTGATGTTGTATACTATGGAAACGTCTTCCCCTTCAAAACTAGTGTTCATAAACAAGTTGGTGAAGTTCCTTCAAATGTTGAAACTTCAAAATCTTCAGAAACCAATCAAGTTTTAACTCCTCTTACCGACATACCCATACCTGAACCTAAACTATTTAACCTTGAAGTAGTTGAGCCTATCAGTGACTTTGGTCGGGGTAAAAGGGCTAAAGTAATAAAGAACTTTGGCTCTAACTTCGACACCTTCTTAGTAGAAGAAGATCCCAAGACCTATGAAGATGCCATGAAATCCATAGATGTTGGTTTTTGAAAGGAAGATGTTGATAGTGGAATAAAATATATTATGAAAAATCATACATGGATTCTAACTGATCTTCCACCAGGTTGTAAAACCATAGGATGCAAATGAGTCTTTAGAAAAAAGTTAAAGGTAGATGGTAGCATAGATAAGTTTAAGACCTGGATAGTAGGCAAAGGTTACAAGCAGCAAGGAGTTGATTACTTTGACACATATTCTCCCGTAACAAAGTTCACCTCCATCTGTGTCCTTATTGCTTTGGTCACAATCCATAATCTTGAAATCCACCAGATGGATGTAAATACTACTTTTCTCAACGGGGATCTTGAGTAAGAAAACTATATGGATTAAACTGAGGGTTTTGTGGTCCAAGGAAAAGAATGTAAAGTTTGTAGACTTGTAAAATCTTTCTATGGTCTAAAATAAGCACCTAAGAAATGTAATGATAGATTTAATAAAATTGTTTTATCTTGTGGCTTTATTGCAAATGAATATGATAGATGCATTTATTCTTAAATTGTTGATAATGCACTGTGATAATGTACTTTGATGTACATTATATATAATTTTTGGATCCAATGCTAAAATTATTTCTAAAACAAAATATTCTCCTTCTAAGATTTTTGATATGAAAGATTTAGGAATTACTAATGTTATTCTTGGTATTATATCAAGTAGATCTACTTCTGGTTATTCCTTAAATCAGTCTTACTATGTAGAAAAGATGTTATATAGATTCGATATGCACTCTTATGTGCACGTTAGTAATCCTTATGATCCTTCATAACATCTTAAGGCACACAAAGGTAACCTTGTGGATCAAACTAGATATGCCCGAGTTATAGGAGGCTTGATGTACTTAGACAATTGTTCTAGACTAGATATTACTTATGTCATCAGTAGGCTAAGTAGGTACACTATTTGTTCTAGTGCAGATCACTAGAAGGCTTTGGTTATAGTTTTTAGGTATCTCAAAGGTACCATGAGTTATGGTCTTCATTACACTGGTTTCCTAGCCGTGTTAGAGGGATATAAAAAAGAAAATAGATTGTTGACTATGATGAAACTAAGTCCATTGGTGGTTATGTGTTTTGTCTATGTAGTGCTTATATCCCTTGGAAATCATCCAAGAAAACTGTGAGGGATACGTGCACTATGAAGGCAGAGTCTATAGTCTTAGATTTAGCTTGTTGTCAAGCTGATTGGCTTAAAAATCTTTTACTCAATTTACCTATAGTTTCAAAGACATTTCCTTCTATCTTAATACATTGTGATAGTAGGTCATTTATAAACAAATCTAAATAATCTAAGAGTAACTAAGATAAGTGATTTATGCGATTGAGGTATGAATATGTGAGAGACTTTATTACCCATGGTGTTATATCTTTGCAGTTTGTTAGATCAGTAGAGAATATTGTTGATCCTCTCACAAAAGGTCTACTAATTAGAAAGCTAGTACTTAGTGCATCAAGGGGGATGAGTCTTCTGCCGATGACTTAAACAACACCGTGGTAACCATGTCGTCCTAAAATTGGAGATCCCAGGAGGAATGGTTCAAAAGGACAACTAAGTTGTGCAATGTTTGGTAGAAGGATATTTTTGGAGTTTTACTCCGGAACCTTTCCAATGGCGTTTGTGCTTTGAGACTCTCTTAGTAGAGGAAGAGATTTTGTTATGAATGGGGTCGAGGCCATATATTTCGCAGGATGTAGTATTGGATAGTACACCATTGGGATATCCCTACTATGTGAGTGTGATCCTATATCAGGGATTGTGTGACTTGGGCATACTCACTAGAGATCTCATGAAATAGATTCATACGAAGGCTGTAATACACACATTGATATGAATAAGTCCTTGTTCCCTCACTAAGTTTCCCACAATTTATTGAAATTCAAATCAGGAATTCTAGTTCAAGATGTAGTTCACCATGTCTCTTCAGATAAAGATGAACCATTGCTAGGAAAGGTTCAAAGCCACAAGCTACCTAATGCTAAAGACATAGTTTTTCATTGCTTGTTTTTTTTCATTTATAATTTTACGAGGTTCATGAAATATGTGGGGAATAGTTGTATTCTATCTCACATTTTCAACTATATTTCAAAACTCTCAGCCATCTTTAATTCTGATTCAGTGCATGTGTGCAATTTAACATTTTTATTAAATGACAATCTTTGTTCTATTTTTTGATAACGTTTTATTTCTGTCATTTGGAAATATGAAGATGCACACTTTCCTATTTTTTAATTGTCTTTGAAAAACAATTGTTTTACTCCATTCAAAATTATAAATTCTTTTAAATTAAATCCATCCTTTAATTCTCTAGTCATTATGTCTCATCGGTTCTGTTTTGGATGCGCCCAACAAACCATTTTGTTTGGGGACTTGGTACCCAATAATTGTTGAAGAAGACTTGGATGTTTGTTTGCAAATTCGAGGGGCTACGCCCAACTATAAAAGGAACAAGTCTAATCCATTTCTAAATATCGAAAATAAAAAACAACAATAAGAGTTTACTGTGTGTGTCCATTACTCCTGTTGTGTGTTACTAGCTCCTACTGTCTACGACCTTGTTCTTGCCTACTTCTCCGCCTTCTCCCAACTTGTTCTTCCCCATTTTTCTCCACCCAATATTATGCATCCGAGAGTATCTACTATGACTTATTTTTGGGCGGCATTTGGCAATCAAAGAACTATTCTACACTGCCCTCTTGCTAGCACCGAGAGGTAGTACCTGAGTTTTTGGGGAGTGATTGAACCTGAAAGGCAAGATGTCGGTGAAGCTCGTGCATACGAGTGGTGGTTTTGTCTTCATGACAATGTTCTTCGTGATGCGCCTTCACCCACATTCTCATCTAAACTCTATTTTTTCTTTGTTATTTATTATTGATCGAATTAAATGGACGTCATATATTAAAAGTATTATTGAAACAATAACTAGAAACTAAATATTCTCCAACAATAGTAACACACAATATGGTTTCTATCGATATAAAATATTTTATTAAAAAAAGTTGAATAGATGTAAACTTTGGAGGTTGGGATAATTGTTTATTGAATGATGTGTGTTGGAATAGGATTGTTCCGACCCATGTCCTAATTGGATTTGGGCTTGAGTAGGAGTTGGCTTGTGTTTCCAATCCTAGTAGGAGTTAAATCCAATAGGATAGAAGATGACTCTCTATTTATAACATTGGAATTGAATTATGAATTGGACTATGAATTGGAGTGTGATTCCTAATTGCTACCACATGTCATGGAGGCTTATAAATAGAGGTCCTGGGGGAGGCCATTGGGATCATCCCATCAATTGTTTATTGTTGGTTCTTTCTATGGTAGAAGAGTCGGAAAATAAGAACAACTAGTGGTGCTCTCTTTTGGTAAGAGAGGGTCAACGACTTTGCCTTGAAGCGAAGTAGTGGCTGATAGTCAGTGACACATTGGTGGTGTATCAACGATGATGGCATATCTGGTTAGAGGAGGATGTACAATAGTTGGTGGCACTATGTTGGTACTACGACAATGACATCAGTTCGTCTGATCAACAGAGGACATACATTTTCTCTCTCAGGCGGAGAGAGATTTTGGTTGGTAGGCAAGGTAGGTGACCTTGTCAGGAGTAGAGGCGGCCTGGTCAAAGGTCGCAGTGGCAATAGGAAAGGGAACAACTGTGTGTCTGATCCCCTACAATGATAGAGGTATTGTGAGGAGAAAAAGATAAGTGGGATATTTTGTACACGTTGGGTGTAACTCTATTCTTCCTATCTTTGTTCTCGTGTGGCGGGGAGCTATCTGGATTTAGGGGTAATTAAATCTTGATGGTGTGAGTTGTAATCTTGATTACATAGTACTTGTTGGATGGTATTACCTCGTGGTTTTTCTCTTCTCATCTTGGGGAGAGTTTTTCACGTTAAATCTTGCGTTTTTAGTTTTGTAGAACACATCACTTTCCCACTACAATTCCTAACAAGTGGTATCAGGAAGGTTGAAGTAGAAGTGACAATGGCCTCTGAAGATAGGAAAGTGCACATTGATAAGTTTGATGACAAGGATTTCAACTTCTGGAAGATGCAGATTGAATATTATCTATACTAGAAGAAATTACATCAACCTCTGGTGGGGACTAAACTTGAATAGATTAAGAAGGAGGATTAGGGGCCTTATATGGGGTATAACGAAAAAGTAAATGCATAGCATCATTCTACATGTTCTCATAAACCTATAGTTAAAATTTGAGGTCATTTGGACTTCATTTGATCCTTCAAATACATTTTACAAGTTTCAATAAAGTATGACTATAGTATATCAATCGAATCTCATTTATATCATTTTGTCCTTTGATCTCCTTGTCATGCACCCCAGATCACCGTCAGATCCTGATCCAATGATAGCCAACTCATATTCAACCTCCAGCCCACTGACCAAGCCAACACCTAGGCTCCTCCACCTCATTCTCCCTCATTTCTTGGTCTTTTCACATGATTCCTTCGCCAAATGAACTGCCTTTTCACGACCCTTCGTTCAAGTCATCATTCACCGAATCTCGTGCACTGTGGCCGAAGAACCCAATGACACTGACAAAGGCTGCTCTATCCCTTTGACATTTTGGCTCAATGAGCCTCCTCACCTATAAAAAACTATCCCCACACCTCCGTCGCCCCCCTAGCAACTCCTCCCTAGCACTAATTTGGCCGAAGATTCCCCATTTAGCTCCGAAAACCCCACCTTCTTCCCTAACTTGCGGCCCATTTCCTAGACTCTTGGTGATAACAAAGCCCCAATAAAGTACACCAGTGAGTTTCTCTCACCTTAAGCTTCGTTTTGAGTACCTATACGTTCAATTTGGTCGAGATTTGAGGGAACGCCCAAATAGGCAAGCTCCTTCTCCGTAGCCATGACTGGCTCGTGAGGAAGGAGACAACCGTGAGTTTTTACGAATCTTCCCTCATGTGCATCCTATTTTCTTCTTTAACATCAGGGTCAATTTTGTCATTCGCCTCCATCTCCTTGCTCAAGTCACCAAGCCCACATGGCTTTTTCCCGCTCTCTGATTGGCTCGGGGCAAATAAATCATAGAAAATTGATACTTCATCGAAAAAATGCGAATAAATACTCGTTGGAAAGCTTATTTCATGTAGAATTTGATTTTAATGTTTGGATTACTGAATCTCGGTCTTATTTCGATATTTAATGTGTGTACCATCTTAATCATATTAAATATTCTAAAAATGATAACTAATGCATCCTAAGTCCGATTTTGGTAAATAAATATGTTTTCTTAACTAGAAAAATATTAGGAATCGATTGGTCAGGTTTTCAAGCCCAAAATTGATGGTTTGTTTAGAAGGTCCAAATTTTGGGCACTTTACACTTAATCTCTTTCAAATAACTAATATATGTAATGAACCTTGTATCTAGGGGCTTGGAATTAATCATTTGGTGGAAAAATCATATCTAGGGATCCTATATCAGGTATGTGCATTCTAACACCTAAGTTGGGCATCATTTTAATTCAATCCTATTTTCCCAATGAGGCATGAGCCTATATACTTGCTACACCATATCTTTCTTATTGTAAATTGAGCTTACACACTTGTTATACATAAATTTCTTATTGTGAGTACTTTAATGTTTATTGGGTCTTGGATCCCACATGCTATGTTGCAAATTTCCTGTGTCTTCCATTTGATTATTTTAAGCATGATCATGGTGTAAATGACTAATTAACTAATATAGTGTACATGAGTACAAACCACCCATAGTGGGCATGTTAAAATTTGCCCAGGGGAACGTTAAAATTCTCCCCACTTTTTATACATATATTGGAGGTTAGGGGATGTTAAAATTCCCCCTCTCCTCTAGGTTGAGGTTAGGTAGGTGCCTCAGCCCTATATTAGCTTAATTTAGTCATAATATATCATGCCTGCTCATTACTTATTATTTTGCTTGGCAGAAATCTAAATTGTTGACATGCCTCATACTCTTGAAATCTCTTAGTGTAATAAATATTTACTTTGCCATATGCTAAAAATGCACTTGTCCTTAATCATATTTTGACACATACTTTTATCTCTCTCTTGCTGGGTGACTCCCAACCACCCAGAACTAGGGCAAGGACAAGATCAAGGGCAAGGAGTACCAGTACAGGAGCAGAGCTACCATCATGCATAGGTTGCTATTGCTAGATCCTTTAGTTTGTTGTTCAAGCTATGTATTAAACTTTTGTTAGAGCCATGTAATAGCATAGGCTTCTCATCTTTTTCTTCCGCTACTACTATTGACATTTATGTATTTGGCTCATGCTTATTTAAATGGAATTATTATGCAAGCATCCTTCCTCATCAAAGTTTTATGCATTTGAGGGATGTTTTGTATTTTCTGTTAAATTTTAGTGAGGGGGTGATCTCGCCTCCTTACAACATGGTATCAGAGCTTGTAGGGTAGCTACTAGGGTACAAAGTTGAAGTGATGGTGTCTAGAAAGGGTCAGAACCTAGGGGCTGGCAATATTTTCCTCCGCCCTACTAGTTGGTTAACGAGGACTCCTAGGTTCATATGACACTGACCTGGCCTGATCTGATACCGAGTGCCTAAAATAGCATGCCTATAAGCAATAGTAGTCTCATCTTTTTCTATCTTGTACTCCTAGAATTCTTACCCTATGACCAGTCAAGGGGAGCAAAGAAAGTTCCAGGTGTGGGCATTGAGAGAAAAGTGGCGCTGTCAAGATATTTCTTCTCAGTTGTCTGGGAACAAAGAGAAGTTAGAGTGGTACTTCAAGGAAAGGGATGAAAATGACAGGATGCTGACATGCTTGAGGATAATGACCACCTATTAGAATCCATCACAGGTGGTGATGGAATCCAAAAGTTACTCTGGATGATTGCTGAAGACAACATCTCCCTTATGGGCCGGAGGGAGAGATTGTTGGAATAAGATTATTCCGGCCCATATCCTAATTGGATTTGGGCTTGAGTAGGAGCAGGCTTGTGTTGCCAATCCTAGTAGGAGTTAAATCCAATAGGAGAGAAGACGACTCTCTATTTGCAACATCAAAATTGGATTATGAATTGGAGTGGGATTCCTGATTGCTACCACATGTCATGGATGCCTATAAATAGAGGTCCTGGGAGAGGCCATTGGGATCATCTCATCAGTTGTTTGTTGTTGGTGTCTTCTGTGGTAGAAGAGCTTAAAAATATGAATAATTGGTGGTGCTCTCTTCTGGTAAGAGAGGGTCAGCAAATTTGTCTTGAAGCGAAGTAGCGGCTGACAGTTAGCAACACATTGGTGGTGCATCGACGACGACGACATATCTGGTCAGCAGATGATGCACATCGATTGGTGGCACTACGTTGGTGCTGCGACAACGACTACAACAACAGTCCATCCGATCAACAGAGGACACACGTTTGCTCTCAGGCGGAGAGAGCTTTTGGTTGGCAAACGAGGTAGACGACCTCATTAGGAGGAGAGGCGGCCTGGTCAAAGGTCGCAGTGGCAACATGCAAGGGCACAACATTGTGTCCAATCCCCTACAACCACAGAGGTGTTGTAAGGAGAAAAAGATAAGTGAGATATTTTGTACACGTTGGGTGTAATTCTATTCTTCCTATCTTTATTCTCGTGTGACAGAGAATTGTCTGGATTTAGGGGTAATTAAATCTGAACGGTGTGAGTTGTTATCTTGATTACATAGTGTTTGTTGGCCGGTATTACACCGTAGTTTTCTCTTCTCATTTTGAGGAGAACTTTTCACGTTAAATCTTGCGCTTTCAGTTTGACAGAACACACCACTTTCCCACTACAATTCTTAACAATGTGGCTCTTTTTTAGCTCGGTAGTGATTGGTTAAGCTTCAAATGGTCTAGGATACATCCTCCGAACCACTGAGTTCCAAGTGAGTTGGAGTTTATCAAGGGGAATATTTATTGATAAGAGTGTAAAACTGCAGTTGGACACAGGGTGTTTACCTACCTGTCGGCGTGCTACTTGAGATTCACCTAACCCGCTACTTGCGATTAACCCTTTTTAATGCTTTTTCACTTGTACCATTGAATCCATGTGAATGATCTTCTTGTAAAACGTAGTTGTGCACCCCATCCGATCCCCTCTTTGGCATATGCAGTGTGTGGGGTACTAATATCTTATCAATGACCCTTTTATCCCCAACTTTGACAGAGGTTAAAGGGGTCCGCGTGACTGTCTTCTGACATTATCCACATGCCAACAAGCGACTGACTTTGTATCCCGAATGAACGTATAATGTAATGAGCAATACACTCGTACCTGTATGGATGTATCAGGTACAAAAGACTGTGGTTGTGGTGGGTTCGCTTGCTTGCTCGGTCTTCGTACCAGATCTAGGACCCTTTTACAAACAGCTTGGGAGTTATACATCCCCCAACAATGGCCGTAGGGGTTGATGATGTTTGTCACGCGGTGTAGGATTTGTCTGTGCTTGAATATGGAGTGACGAGGGTGCCAGCCAACCAGAACCTGACTTTTTCACCTTTGGGAGCAAGAACAGCTGTTAGAAAGCGTGCTGCCAAAGGTGCAGGGGGGAGCTGAACCCTTGTGTATAGTTAGTTAGTATTAAGGATAAGATTAACAACTGTCTGGGTCTGCAAAGTGCCTGAAAAGTGTTATTTTACAACATGATGCATATATAAAACATAATTTATCTTGAATGAGAAAACAACATGATGTTTATAGTTAGTTCACTAAGTTCAATGCATCCATTCAGAATTCTAGCACAGGGCCTGAAAAATGTTATTTTACAACATGATGTACATATAAAACATAATCTATCTTGAATGAGAAAACAACATTGATAATAAAGGTAAGCAGATTTATCAGTTTAATCTAAGAATAGTGGTCATCCTGAACAAGGTTTTGGACTTGGCAGGCGCTTCTTAGATGTACCATGGATGAGCAGAATAAAATCGTGCCCCACCAGCACAGAGCAAAGCCATGCATCGTGGCTATGAAAGGCGCCAAGGGGTGGGGAAAGGAGAAGAGTGAGGGAGGTAGAGGGATGAGATGCGCCAGGCTAGCTGTAACCGTGTGAGGTGCACCATTACTGATGCTGGTCGGTCGGTCTCTGTCCTCGTCACGGATGCACGGCGGCAGGCAAAAGCCAGCTTAAGCAGCTCCACTGGATGATTAAGCCCCACCCAACACAAAACAGTACGTACTAGCACGTCAGATCCACCGCCAATCCCCTCCATACACACATTAGACTCAACCCGACGCAGTCGGTCGATCTCTGCTTCCATGTCTGGTTCCAAAGTCCAAACGGATTAAATGGTGTCAGAACTTTAGGTCGAGCCGGACCGCAATCACACCCAAATGACCCCATCACAACTCCAATCTTGTTGTTCTTGTGCGCGTAATTAGCTAGATCCAGCTACACAAAAGCGCGAGGCTTCTTTCCTGGTCAATTGGATCAGAAACACGCCCTCCTGCTGATGTTCCCCGACCTAGATAGTGACACGACTAGTTCTATTCTTGCCAGCTGCAAAATCATAATACATATTGGGGGCCATATATTTCAGCCGGCACTAAACATATCTAATCTATCGTTAGATTCGAATAAATGAGCAGTTCACGAAGATATTCAGGTGCGCGCATTATACACTTTTAAGTATAATGCTGATCCATGTACGCAAGATGAGATAGATGCCAATTAATTAAGTAGTAGTTCTTCTTAGGATAGTATAGTTTCTGGTCTGAAGCTTGATTCGTGAATAAAGTGGCCGACAGGTAGGCGGGAATTTCAAAGCAAATCTAGTCCGTCAACATCTATAATCCACCATTCCTACATCAAACTCTACTCACAAAGCCACAAAAAGTAACAAATTTTAACCATTTCTCACCTAATATCTGTCAACCCCTGCGTCAATGTCATTTTCAGTTTTTTCCAGTAAACCTCCTTAGGTTTGTGGAAATCACGAAAATCTATTGAACCCACAATCAGCCAATTGCAATAGGTGATCAATTAAAACCAACATATCCAATAATTAAGCACCAACTTCTCCATATTCTGAACTTCATCTCCTTAAAGCTCAACAACGACAAATTTCTCTACTGGGAGGTTCAAGTCTAAGTTCTCATCATAGGATGCTCCCTCGATGGTTTCGTAGGTGGAACTGAGCTACCTCCATTGAAGTTCATCACAGACGAGGTTGGATCTGTTATTGTAAATCCCATAATATATGCCAAATCTTGCGTCAATCTCATTTTAATTTTTTTTCAATGAAATTTCCTCATGTTAGTGAAAATCTCATTTTAGAAATTTTGAATCCCATGAGGATACTATTAACACATCTCATACAAATAGGAGTATGTAATTACACATGTAAACAGGTACAAGGCAAGTACTCATTAAGATATACACTTCTAAAGAAAGAAGAAATGTTACAGGGAAGAGTCGACATGTAGTAGCTCAGCTGATCGCAGCACGGGACCCTTCACAAAGGGTCTCGAGTTCAAATCCCATTGGAAGCGTCGCTCGGAAATAAATTTCCCACAATGTTTACCGGCCTTTGATGTGACTTATTGAGATACCAATGTCTGAACGCACATGTTTCCCGAGTTTACCATCCCTACTATTTGGGCCTTTACCTGGGGGGTGGTTTTCCACTGATCATCCAAAAAAGACACTACAGGGAACAAGAGGTCAAAAACATTAAGGGTGAGAAGATACATGAAACACAAACTGATGTTAACATTAATTAATATTAACATCCTCGTTCATATCAAGTTGAGTCAAAGACGAAGAGTTTGTGCATCAACTTATTGTGATTTGTTGCAATGTGTCTTTGTGAAGAGGTTTGCAACCTGATGTGTAATATTTATGAAGGGTAGTGATATAATTTTGAATAGTCATTCTTCCCACGCAAAATGGCAATCGATCTCAATGTTCTTAGTCCTATCTTGAAAACCTAGATCATTCACGGTCTGTATTGCACTCTTGTTGTCACAAAATATATATGCAGCGTCTGAAATGAAAACTCCCATATCGTTTAGAAGCCAATAGATTCATACTATTTCTTGAGTGGTATCACACATTTCTTTTTTACTTTGTGTCATGAATGAGGGATATACATCATCATTTTCCATGCTTCTTCATGAGAGAAAGGAATCACAAAGAATAAGACAAAAGCCAATGGTTGAGTGTTTCATATTTGGTCATATATCCATTACAATAACATCAATGTATGTACACAAAGTAAGTTTGTAGAAAGAGCTCATCACTAGAGATTACACGATTGTTCTCTATATGTAACACATGATATGGAAAAGAGCTCGTCACTAGAGGTTATGAGATATGTACACAAAGTAAGTTTATAGAAAGCATAGTGGACACTTCGAGGAGTAGATATGAATTATGACACAATGTTAACATCATACTAAATGGCAGACTTGGTGGTACACCAACATAGTAGTTGTCTCACTAGTTGATGATACACTATGGGATCAGTAAGTGGTTCACCATCAGTTGGATGAAATTCTACATGAGTTCAAGAGGTGTATCTACATCCCATAAGTCAGATATGTTGGCACGCTCAATGATATTGGTTGCATACTTTTGCTGAGAGATCAAATTTCCTTTCTACCAATATGCAATCTCTAGTCCAAGAAATTAGTAAATTTTTCCAAGGTATTCCATTTGAAATTTTTTGACAAGATAATGATGTAGTTCATTTATTTTTTCTACAAAATCTTCTGTGATGGTCATGGCATCCACATATTGGCATAGAATGGCCCATCCTTGAGGTATGTTGATTACAAACATTGAATAGTCATATGAGCTTTGGCTGTAATATGCACATGTTATGGCTTATCTAAAGCATTCAAACCGATAATTGGTTGCATGTTTGAGTCTACAAATGACTCTATGGGTAAGACAAACATGAGACTTGATACACCCAGTCCGAGTGGAGGGACCATGTATATTGTTTTTGACATTTCTTCAAGTAGAAAAGCATTTTGAACATCCATATGGTATAGAGGCCAATGATAGGATGATGCAACAACTAGATAGGTTTAGGTAGTGGTCAAGTGAACAACTGGAGCAAATGTTTCTTTATAGTCTATATCATACTCTTGATGGAAGCCCCTAGAAACTAGGCATGCTTTGTATTTGTAACGTCCTAGGGTTTCAGGCCTCGAATAACATGATCTTAAAAGGAATGATTGGATTACCCATATCACCAAGGTGCATCTCCTTTTCCAGGATCCCATCACTAAAGAACTTCACAGTTAAGCGTGCTCAGTTTGGAGTAGTACTAGGATGGCTGACCAGTCGGGAAGTTGACCCAGGCTTGCACATGAGTGAGGAAAAATTGCTCAATAAAGGTTAGTGGTGATCTATGGGGCCAGTCATCATTCCTAAAACTCTAATAGAGCCTTGTTCAGTGGGCCCAGGCGTAATAAATGGTATCAGAGCCATAATCCCTCCAGTAGGTGGGGCCTACATGGGCATGTGGCCTACCAGTCTTGAGTCGTGCGGTCCAAGCATGTTGGAAAGGGTTGTCCATGGTGATGTAGCCACCCTTGCATTGGTATTCGGTGATCAGGAGCTAGGTGTCCATGGGCCATTCTGGGTCTGCACTGAAATGGGGCGATGTTACGAGGCCATATAGTTGAGCCTTGATGAGGACGTCAACAGTCTAAGTGGGGGAGATTGTAACGTCCCATGATTTCATGCCTTAGATAACATGATCTTAAAACAAATGATTGGACTCCCCATATCACCAAGGTGCATCTCTTTTTCTAGGAGCCTGTCACTAAAAAACTTCATAGTTAAGCATGCACAACTTGGAGTAGTACTAGGATGAGTGACCAATCGAGAAGCTGACCCCGACTTGCGTATGAGTGAGGAAAAATCACATAGTTAAGTCTAGTGGTGGTTTGTGGGGCCATCATTCCTAAAACTCTACTAGAGCCTTGTCTAGTGGGCCATGCGTTATAATATTTGTCAATTGTTCCATTATCCTTATACTTGATCTTGTAAATCCACTTGTAGCTAAGAGGTGAAGTGCCTTCAAGTAGAGGAACAAGATCCCAAGTATGGGTGCACTCAAAGGCCTTGAGTCATTCATGCATAAACTTCTTTTAGTGCATAAAACCAACAAAGGTATGAAGAGTGGTGGAAAAACTTGCATATTATGACTCTAAAAAGTGAATGTTGAGCGGGCATAGAATGGATTTGGTTGGTGTTCACATTGCTATCTTCTTGGACCCACATTCGTATAAGTCAAAAAAGGTTTTGCACTTCATTGGGATCCTAAACATATGTCTTGTCATATGATAATGTGTGACGCTCAATAGGGGACTCGATCCCTGCCCCCTAGTGGTGTGATAGGAGGCTCAACATAGGTAGCCTTTATCACAATGGGAATCTCAACAAGGGCATCAATAAATATAAGGGGAAATGTGGTGTACGTTGTTGTGGCAGTGCATTATTTATGAGGGGTCACCATGAACTTTTGAAGTAAGATGTGATCAATGTTTCTTGAAGTATAGTGAGGTCTATCATGAACAAATGCAGTATTTCTTGCTAAACCATACATGAGAAATAGGGTCAAAAAAAGATAGACTTTGTCTTAATCATTTTATCCCATAATAAAACAAATTGTAGATCATACATTAAGTTTGTTTCACTCATCTTGAGGAAGAAGGACAAATTATGTGTGACCAAAAACACACAAGTGGTTGTAGGATGGTGGTTGATTGTGGAAGTTTTTCATTTGGTGGGACCTCCCTTGGAGTTTGAGATGCCATTATAGTGATTAGATAAGTGGATTTGAGGATGGATTTTGCCCAAAAGCATTATGGAAGGTTGGAGATAATTAGTCAAATTTGAGTTATCTCAAAATTTAGTCTATACCTACACACTGTAGCACTGCTTTGTTCATGAATATCAGGGAAACATTGTTAGAGTAAGCTTCCTTGAGAGTTGAGGATCTCACATATAATAGTGGATGTATACAGAGGACACATATGACTTTATTGTGTTGGGTTTAAATTGGAATGGTGAAACATTAGTATATATGTAGAATTCAAACTATTGTGTATAAAGTAGACCCAGATATATTGTGTGAAATCGTTAATGAAAGTTACAAAATATGGGAATCTACATCTTGAGGTCTAAGATGAAGGGCCCCAAATATCCATATGGACAAGGAAGAAATATTGCTAGTTATATTAGTTCTAGGATGTTAATATAATTAATGACAATATTGAATAGTTCCCTCCCTAGATCTTCTCCCATATAGCTTCTTTTCTTATACATGCATTTTTAGTGGGTACTCCCATTGTACGTGTTTATGCCATGTATTACGACTCCTATTTAAAGGATATTTGTTTATAGTATACTCATGGGATTCATGATTTCTAACAAGGTACCAACAACTGATTAGGGTTAGGTCTCTTTCGAATCAATTCTTTTGGCTTCCATTCAGTTCTTTTTCCACTATCAACAACTCATCTTTTTTTCATTAATCTTCCTTGACTAATCCACCATGAATAACTATGTGATCAAGCTAGTCACAACATCTACCCACCATTAGTTCTTTTGCAAGAATACACATCACTTCTTTAACATCAGTCCTGCTTGTCACAATAGATTATCTCCTTGCCATCACATCAATAACAATGCTTTCCTACACCATGCATCTGATATTCTTCTACACACCGCTAAAGATTGGAATATGGCAAGAAAATATTTGAGGTTACCTCCTAGGGAATCACATACTTTCCCGTATGGATAAATCCAGAACTCCCCTCACAATTTGTTACATCCACTGGAAAAGGTGATGTGATTAATCTTGATTTTATGAAGTAGTAGATCTGCGATGAATGAATTATGGCATTTATCATCAAATCTATCCACATCAATCTCTGTGGAAGAATAGTTGATTAATACATCACCATCACTTCTATATGGGTAAGGCTTGAAAGTAGGTTCACCCAATCATACGATGCTCATAAATTACAACTTGCATTGAAGTCAACATGTGCAATACAAGGTGATATCACCATCGTTGAATTATATGATCACATGTGTGGCATGTGGCATCTAGGAAACATCGATACACCTATATGATCCATCTATGTGTCTCACAATAAGGAGTTCTAGGTGTATTACTTTTTTAATGCATTCCATTCATAATTTTAGTCGTGTGGCCAACATCATACAATGGTCGATCACATCTTTAGAACCCATCTTCCTTAAACTCATGGTAGATGAGACTCATATTTATTTGGTCAAGGCTACAACAACAATGCACAACCTTCCTCCAGTGACACCTAGAGCTGACATGGCTTTTGCAACTTGTATTGCTACATAGAGGAATTTTTGTGACCATATTTTGTGTATACATTGTCACAAATAAGGATTTTTGGTAATGACATGTTTCAACTTCATCCAAATCTTTATCATGAAAAAAAGGAAAGAACCAAAGGTATTGCATCCTTGACTACAATATGCATCACTTACATAGCAAGTAGGACTGACAAATCAACTCTCTCTTCCATCAAGTTTGCAACCATATTGTGCCAAATCATGGATATGGGGAGCTTTTGCACCTCCATGTCTCCATGCATTGGTGGCACAACTTAATCTTCATCTCCTTGAGCTACGTATTCATCCTTCAATACCTCAATCATGTATTCAAGAGCTCTGCATCATATAACTCATAATTCTTCTATTTTGAGGAATTTCTACTCTCTATAGTAACCACCAATAGAAAATACATATGGATCAGTTACTGACATATATATCATATTGGGTATATAACAAATCAATCCTCAACTAGTAAAAATATCACTTCACCCAAAAAAAGTGTATGTTCTCAATTTACAAATGAATATTGTATCTATTGGAAAAATGTACAATTGTTTCTTTTAGGTAATTTCTATGAATTTGGGCGATCTATGTAGGACATGTGTTTAGGACAAGAGATTGGGACTGCAATCAAAGATGATGATCTATATAATGTGTCCAATCTTCACATATCAACGATGACCCACACCGTCACCACTAGATTAATGTTCTCACCTAATTTTTTTTTATCATTAAGTGTGCTTCTATTCCATTCTCAAAAAAACCAGCATATACAAGTGTTTGGCAAAAAAGAAGGGAAAACAACAGAAACTGTCTATACATTTTCCCTATATGTTAAGTTAATAACTTCCAGTCCTCCTTAGTCTTCTTCCAAACTGTAGAGGGAAGGACCTTTTCGTCATCAAAAATAGTTTTGTTTCTAGCCTCCCATACATGGTACAGGAGACATAGTGCCAGAGACCTGGTATTTTTACTCTGAATAGAAAGCAGGGTGTCCAAACCATTCAACTTCACATGAATGGGGTGAGCTCTATCCCAAACTTCATGGATAAATTGGCATTCCCAGAAAATATGTTCCATGTCCTCCTTTTCTAGCTTGCACAAAGGGCATCCAGAGGCCAGCAAGTACCCTTTGGTTTGAAGGTAACTTTTAGTCACCAGCTTATGCTGAAACAACTTCCAACCGAAGAGCTTCATCCTTTTAGGTAACTTTAGTTTCCAGCGCCAATGAGCCCAGGGGACCTCATCAGTACTAACTCTGATAATGTTCCATGCTCCTTTAAGGGAAAAGGTATCGAGACATGAAAAGCAGCATAAATCTCTCTACTCGATCTCAATCCTCTCGCATTCGTTCTTAAGGTTTTGCAGACCTCTAATCTGAGGGAAGCTCCAGGCAGCGTTCTTAATCAGGGCGCTCAGCTTGCTTTGTGGCCCAAAGCCATTTCTCAGCTTCAAAAATGGTCCCACGTGGGAACTAAGGAAAGAACCCAGCACCCAAGGATTGTTCCATAGGGATATAGTAGAGCCATCGCCTATCTTGAAACGGACCAAGGACCTCATAAACGTCCTATGCTTCAACATGGCCTTCCACATCTAGCTATCACTATATTTGGTAGTGCAGGACCATACAGATTTAGTAGTTAAGTATCTACTATGAATGAATTTCACCCATAGATTGTCTTTGCTGTTAGCAATGTCCCATAAGAGTCTAGTCATACCAGCCAGGCTCCAATCTTCAACCTTTCTAATACCTAGACCACCTTCAAGTTTGGGCCTGCATACATTCTGCCACGAGACAGTGTGAAAGGTCATGTGTTCTTCTTTATCTCCCTAGAGGAAAGATCTACAGATTCTGTCTATCTCATCCAGAGTACCCTTTGGTAGTGGAAAAGTACTCGTCCAGTACAAGTGATAAGCAGAAAGAGTGGATATAATTAACTCCAATCTGCCTACCATTGACAGTAATCGAGTTTTCCAAGAATCAAGTTTAGTCTTGACCTTGTCGATCAGAGGGGCGAACATGCTTTTAGTAAGCCTACCCGAGAATAGGGGAAGACCCAGATATCTAATAGGCAGACCGCATTCTTCAATTTGCAGTGCATGAGTAATGCTTTTGGGTGCTGAGTTGCTGAGGAACAACTGACTTTTAGCCTGGTTTAGTTGTAAGCCAGAAAGCCTGCTGAAATCATCAAGGATGCTTCTAATATTCATTGCATTTTCATCAGTAGCCTGAGACATGATCAACAGATCATCTGCAAACAGAATATGCGATACATTGACATCATTTGCTTTGATTGGTATAATTTTCTCCTCATTCACAGCCTTATTAAGAATGGCAGTTAAGCCCTCCATCCCAATCACAAAAAGATACGGAGCCAGAGGATCTCCTTGCCTAATCCCTCTCGTAGCATATATCATATCAGTAGGGCTCCCATTGACCAGAACCTGAAAAGATGCAGTAGACATGCACTCATTTATCCAGCTCAGCCAGCAGTGGGGGAAGTCCATTCCCTGCATCACATTTAGAATATACTTTCTGTCAATGGTATCATAGGCCTTACTAAGATCAGCCTTAATACACATCTTGGGATTCTTGCAGCTTTTGAAATCTGCCAACATTTCATTTGCTAATAAAATAGCATCTGAGATACGCCTGCCCTTCACAAAAGCAGACTGATTCTTACTGATGATATCAGGCATAACATCCCTAATATGATTAGCAAGAATTTTAGCTATCAACTTGTAAACAATGTTGCACAAGGATATAGGTCTCCAATCGCTAATCTTTTCAGGGTTTTTCACCTTTGGGATCAGAGTTATATAGGTTTTATTTGCTTCTTTTAGGAGCTTGCCCTTGGCAAAGAAATCCTTTATAGCATGACAAACATCATTGCCTATCACACCCCAGCACTTCTTGAAAAATTGCGAGTTCATCCCATCGGGCCCAGGTGATTTATCATCATTGAAGCTCATAAGAGTACTATATATCTCCTCATTTGTGATGAGGTGGCACATTTGTTTCTTCTGAGAGTCAGAGATACGAGGTAAATTTGCTAGATTGTACCTAATCCCCATGGAAGGAGCATTGAACAGTCTGTTGTAGTGTGAGTGGAAGCACACTTTAATGCAGTCGTCACCTTTGATTTGCTCTTCATTATATTCGATCACTTTAATCTGGTTTCTCATTCTTCAAGTCTTTAAGGAAGCATAAAAAAACTTTGAGTTCGAGTCCCCAAGCCTCAGCCACTGAACTCTTGACTTCTGGCGAATCAAGGATTCTTCAATGTTCTTTGCAGCAAGAGCCTGTTCTTTTTTATCTTTAGCGATTTCCCATAGTAACTCATTAGATGGATCACTGCCAGAGTTGGTGATAGCAAGGAGGGCATCCTTCTCTCTATTTCTGGCAGAATCAGTAATGTCCCCCTGCTTTTCCCAATTCTAGATTTGAAGATGTCTTTTTGTATTTCTAATCTTCTGACACAACCGATACATATGATTGCCTCTAACTTCCATCTGCCAAGCCTTTTCCACGGTTTCAAAGAAACCAGGCAAATCAGCCCACGCATTGAAATATCTAATAGGGTATTTTTGTACTCCAGTACTATCATCAAGGTGCAGGACTTGGATGTGGTGGTCACTGAAAATAGTCGGCATAAGGTCAAGCCACATGCGAGGAAATTCAGTGAAGACCTGCATATGACAGAACGCCCGATCGATTTTACTTCTGGTGTTGTTAACACCCTCCTGTTGGTTGTTCCATGTAAATGTAGCCCCCTTAGCAGGGATTTCAACCACATTTATGTCACTAATGGCTTGGTTAAAGTCAAGCATAGATCGAGCAGAAGGAGCGGTTCTACCCATTCTGTCACTGGAATTTCTGACAGCATTGAAATCGCCAAGAACAATCCAGCTAGAAATAATTTGGGATTTGATGTAGGCCAAATCCTCCCACAGCTTGCATCTTTTGTTATCATCATTGTCAGCATATACAGCGGTGATCTCCAACTCATTGTTATCAAAAGACACTCTGAAGACACTGTCTCGATTGGTACAAGCATTTAACAGCAAGATCCCGGTTGTCCCATATCACCATAATCCTTAGTTTATTGCAGCAAGCAATGTTTGCAATCCACTGAAACTGCGGCCAGCTTCATTGCAGCATCCTTCTTGCCTTCTTGTTCTTGAATTTAACTTCAAAAAGGAGAGCAATATCAGCTTTTGCTCTCCTTATTTCTTCTCGGACGTGTTCAAGTTTATCTAGCTGAGACAGACCTCGAACATTCCAAGCAAGGATAGTAGGATGTTCAACCATTAGCATGGTGGGAGGAACTGCCTCCCGCATCCGTTCCAGTCCCTTCTGAGTTTTCCAGAGCTTCGTATCTGTTTCTTGGTTTATCTCTGTTCTTAGCTTTCTTGTTTCGCGTCGACCTCTTCTGCGGGGTAGCAGTTTTCTTCGGTTGAACGAAGCCATCATAAGCCTCAGCTTGAGGTGTTTCCCCCTGGTCAGGTGGCGAGTTCGGTTGATCAGGCTTCTCAACATTTCCCTCCTTTTCCTGCTCGGCATTATCACAAACAAGAGTAGGCTCCGACGGTGTAGGGGGGATGGGCACCGGTGGTATCTCCTTCTGAGCATACCGACGGTGTAGGGGGGATGGGCACTCACCCTCGGCTTGCAGAGGGATTTGTCATGCCCGAATTTTCCACAATGCGGGCATCATTCAGGGAACCATTCATAATCAACCTGAACTTCATACGGATGGCCCTTATCGGTTCTGAGCTTGACGACGGGGGGAAGGAGGAAGACGCTGCCATTAGTACATTGACCCTAGCGTAGTCCACCCTAACTCTCGCCTTTGTTTACCTGTCGAGACATTGCGGTTTGCCCAAATACGAGTCAATCCTCACAATCATCAATTCGCTCCAGAGCTCCAATGGAAGATTGTGAAGTTTGATCCACACTGGCACAGACTCGAGTTTTTCTTGCTCGAGTGGTTCGCCCTTCTCCCATATCTTCAGAATCATCGATTTCCCTTTGACGAACCACAGACCACCCTCGATCGCGTTGTTCAGGTCCTGATTGGATTGGAACTTGACGATGAAGCTTCCATTGGGGCGCCCAAAGACTTCGATCGATCCATCTGGATTCCACATCTATTTCAAATGGTCATGCAGTGTGGGGATATGTGGGTGGAACCCTATGATGTAACCAGCCACAATGTTCCGCCACTGCGCTGCATTTTCATCAACCTCAGATTGAGGGATGATAATTGTATCCTCGTCGAGCACCAGCTCTGTTTCCTGGATCCTGGTGTTCTGATCTCCGACTGTTCCCTTACAAATAGAAGCCCATTCCTTTGTGGTGTTGCCCACTCTAACCTGATCACCTCTTGGAGGTGGGAAACGACCGCCTTGCTATGGAGGGGGTCTTCTTCTTCCACCCCTGTCAGCGGTCGCGGCCATAATGATGTTTTAATACTTCTCACCTAATTTATGGAATTAAGGATTTGAAAATGTATCTACAAGTCATCTTAATAGTCTTAGTAAGTTTGTAACTCTTAGTTCAGTTTGTAATCCCACTTGATTACAAGAGTGCACAACTTGCAAATTCATAAAAGTGGGTTCTCTCTCCTTTTCAAATCTACCAATTGTGATAGGTGAACAATAACAATCATCATATCCTATAATTGATAAAAAAACAACTCCATCTTTTGAATTTCATCTCTATAAAGCTCAACATGAACTTTCCCTACTAGGAGCTTTAAATCAGAGTTCTCATCATAGGATGCTCCCTTAAAGGATTCATAGACGGATCTGAGTTACTCTATCAAACTTCATTTTAGAGAAGGTTGGATATATCATTATCATCCCAAGTTTTAATGTTTGAACCAAAATTGATTCCTAGTGAATGATTGGATCAATTTATTTCTCTCGTTCTCTCGATTCTCTAGGAGTCATGGTGATGTTGGTATTGAATTTTAGATATGGAGTTCTCTCATTTAATACTTCAACAAGTAATTTAAGTCAATATATTTTTAACTATTGTCTTAGTCGTGTCATCTTCACAAAGGTTTGAAGAATTTATCTATGTATCTTAGTGAATTAAAGCTTACATGTGATATGTTAGGATCATTTGGAGAAATCATTTACGAGTAAGGCAAGGCACATAACTTTCCGAATTGACTAGGATATGAATTTGAAATTTACATGTTTTCAATGATGAAACCTTCCCTTCCTCCATTACTTTGGTAAGATCTTTCTTGTAAAAGATTATGCAATTAAAAAGTCTCTTGATCTCCTTTTGTTAATCCTAATCTTGCATATATTGGTAAAAAATGATCAATTCGGTTGTTGCTAGATGTGATAGATGCTACTCAAATTACCAAAGGGACATTTTCAAGGCAATAATCATCTGCATGTGTTGAGTGTTGCTACTAATCAACCACATCATGATTAGAAGGTTAAGATTCATATATAATGTTCCCATCTATTGATAATTAGGAATTTTGAGAATAGATACAAAAGATCATTGTATTATAAAACCAATATATGAACATAACACATCAAGCCCACAAGCTATTTCCAAAAACCCCATACATGAACTCTAGGTGCAAGCGTGAGACTAAACTTCACCTAATAGTGAAGTCATCGACATGGTAACTAGGCTTTGTAACTAACAACTCTTCTTCAGGAACTAAACATATATTTATTATTTAACTAGACAACATTTAAGTGATGATATAAGCATACTACTAAGAAAATATGGTTTCAAACGCCCTTTTCATGTTAGGATATATATTGTTCAAGTTAATCTTAACCATGCATAATTTATATTATAAAAATGTATCTTTGTGGGAGAAACTAACAAATACTAAACATGAATGCCATTAGCATGCAATTTGCATTACAATAGTAATTTATCTTCTATTAATTTTCCTTTAATATACTTGACTTGTACCTATTCAAGTAGAATCCATCACATTTCTCTTACATCCATGACTCACCATCATTATGCTATGGTTTAGCAAGCCAATGACAACTAACACAACTCAACTCTACCATAGGGCCATATATGATCATGTAGCTTCACTACCTTTGATTCCCTCACCTTAGTATAAGGTTGGGTCAGATCATAACACATATCACATAAGAAATATCTTACATCTCATGTAATATGACTATTATCATCATTATCATAACATGGCTTGGATTGGTGTCTCTATCAGTGATCCTCAAAATTCAACACAATAAAGAGAGTTGGGGTCTTTATGCACATACTTTTATTGCATTTTTCTATTAGTGTATTGAGCTTTTATGTACAGTTTAGTATCATCTTATTCATATATGTAAATATACTAATTAATGTGTTTTCATCAATTGTGATCTTTTTATTATTACTACATTTATTTTTTTGAGTTATGAGAGACATTAGTTTCCCCCCTCCCTCAAACCCGTGATAGAGGCTGAATGCCCGGGAGGGTGGTAAATGTGAGGCGGCTTCTGGGAGTTGAACCCAGGTCCCTTTGTGAGGGGACACCATGCTTGACCACTTGGACCACTCCTTATCGGTAACTACATTTATTTTAAAATTAATATTTGTGGTATTTTGCACTGTGAATGTAGGAAACTAAAATAAAATGTTAATTATCTGATACACATGCTTTGTTGTTGATGCCATTGACTAAAGGATCCTCAATACATGTACAAGAAATTGTTAGAGTCCTTAGCACATACCCAAATGATCATGCTCATTATTGAACATGCATAATGCATAGACAAGCCTAGTTGATGCATTGATCATGTTGATGAGAAGTAGGCCAAGTATATTGGTCGATGCATCAAGAACCATAATATATCATTGAGCTGACACATCAAATGTAAACATGTTTAATTTAATCATACCCAATGTTGAGTCCATATGTTTGAAAACATATCACTTGATATTTAATTATGATGTCTATGAGTGTTGGGTTTTGTGGAAGGAAGCATGTACGGCAGAAGCAACAAAATAAAATATTTTTCCACGCATCCCGCAATAGGATCTCATCGACAACAACGTATTCAGAAAGAGTGTTTGCGGGACATACCTTATCACGGAGCAAGTCCGGCGATGTCTTGTTGCACGATGGTGTGCAACGCTCCTACCTTACATAGATAGTACTTCTCTCCCGTCCTCCGAATGCATCACAAGAAGATCCAGTGGCACTCCTTTTATGCAGTGATGTACGACGCTCGTAGCATGTATGGACAGTTGTTGATGTCCACTGAATGTAGGCGTCTCAACTTCTGCGTCTCTACTTCGTCCATGTGGATGGACTGGAACTCCATGTCGCACTTCCTAAGACGGCAGGAAGGAGTAACCTATGTGTGATGATGTGCTAGTATCACAGTGCTCTCCTTTCTCTCATAAGGAAGGTGACGACTAGGGTTTACGTACATGAGCGTACATTGAAAAGCCTCTCTCAATATCTAGTAAAGACATCGGTTGTTGAGACCCTTTAAATAGGAGATGAAAAGAAGTAGTGTTTCCGAAACCCTTCGGTAAACAGAAAGACTACATTAATTAAAATGCTCATGGATTAATCAGAATATTCTGAAATTAATAAATTAACCAATCAATCATATTAATTAATTATTTAATATCTAACTCCATGCAATCGCTTGGGATGGCTCTATGGACATACATACCAAAAGACTCCCACTTGCACTTAGATCCAGTCACTCCAATTAATTGGCTCAAACATTTTAACATATTCTAATATTATTCTAATGGATTACATAAACATTTTAGTTATCAATGTGATTCAAAACGATTCCAATCAAATCCATAATTATACTCCTATTTCAACACATCCTATGTGTGTGACCCGGTAGGCTCCAAATTACATTGGCAGTGATATCCATAATCATATTATGATTTCACAAGCAATGATTGGTATCTAGCAAGATTTCATTGCCACCCAAGTAATTGAAAAAGTTGGAGAACAACTTAACCTATCATTCATGACTGGTGTTATAGTGATTGTATAGTTCCTTTGTCGTTGATATCCGAATTGAACTCAAGTTATGGAACTATCATCCTCTTCAACGTTCAATCCATGTTCCTTGAACTAGAGCAAATTGTCTGAGATATATGTAATCTCAATATCACATATTGACTCAAATCAGCATGGCCATGCATTTCTCAGTCTCACTTATCAAGTGGCCAGAATATCAATCTCCTGTAGGAAGGACAAATTCCATCTACATCACTCACAATCATCCCCGTGTGTCACAATGCACCCAAGCACCATCTTTATGGCAATACTGAATGACATGTGATAAGTGTAGTGACTTCAGGTCTAAGAACCACAATCACCACCATCACTATGAGACGTGACTTTAACTACGAATCATGGTATCCATGTGTCACTCTCAAGGTGGATCTGTCTGATACACTATTCTCTAACAAGTATCTATGTATTTGGTTTGATATCTCCATATCATGGCTAATGAGATTCTTCCATCAACCAACATACATTCTAATCTTATGTGTTATTGATGTCTGTGGATATTTCCACCATAACAACCGATTAGGGACAAAACAAGAATACATACTCTTAGCATACATATGATCTCACTATTCATGTCATCAACCCGAACACATATGTCATTGAGTATATTATTCTGTAGACATCTATAAGTTTTGTTGTCATCTCACAATATAAAACATAAACATATAGATTGGAAACTTGCCTTTATTGATATGATTAATATAGTATTACAAATTATTTACATAGTATCCCATTACAATCACCAAATAATAGTCTCTATGGGCATACATACTAACAGATTCCTAATTACAGTTATACCCAATCACTCATGAATCTCAATCCAAGTGATCGAACATGTCTATCATATTTCTATTGTGAAAGTGCTTTTGTGAGTGGGTCAAGCACATTGTTTTTTGTAGGTACTATGCAAATATTCACATCTCCTCATTGTACGATCTCTCGTATGAGATGGAACCATTGTGGAATATGTTTGGAATGTTGGTGTGATCTTGGTTCTTTATCCTGTGCAAATGCTCCGTTGTTGTCACAAAACAACTCAATTTCATCACTAGCGCTTGGAACCACTCCAAGTTTAGAAATGAACTTCTTGATCCACACAACTTCCTTTGCAACATTAGATGTGGCAATAAATTCGGCCTCTGTTGTAGAATCTACAACTATCTCTTGCTTGGAACTCTTCCATCTCATAGCTCCATTGTTTAGGAAAAACACAAATCTAGATTGTGATCTATAGTTATCTTTGTCAGTTTGGAAGCTAGCATCGGTGTAACCCTTTACCACGAGCTCTTCCTCACCACCATATGCCAAGAATTGATCCTTAGTCCTTCTCAAGTACTTTAAGATGTTCATTATGGCTATCCAGTGGCATTCACCTGGATCTGACTGATATCAGCTCATCATGCTCAAAGCAAACGACACATCATGATGAGTACATAACATCGCGTACATGATAGATCCAATTGTTGATGCATATGGAATCTAACTCATGCACGCTCGTTCATCACATGAACTAAGACATTGGGCTTTATAGATCGTAACCCTATGGGACATGGGCAAGTTACCTCTCTTAGAACCCTCCATGCTTAACCTCTTTAGCACCTTGTCAATGTATGTGCTCTGGCTTAGGCATAGAAGCCTTCTAGATCTATCTCTATAGATCTTGATTCCTAATATATAGGTTGCTTTGCCTAAATCCTTCATAGAGAAGGTCTTCCCCAACCAACCTTTTACTGTCTGAAGAGTAGGGATGTCATTTCCCATCAATAGTATGTCATCCACATACAATATGAGAAATACAACTTTGCTCCCACTAACCTTTTTATAAACACAAGGTTCATCTTCATTTTGACTAAAGCCAAACTTTTTCACTACTTCATCAAAATGTAGACTCCAGCTCTGAGATGCTTGCTTCAATCCATAGATTGACCTTTGTAGCTTACAAACTTTATTGGCTTCCTTCAGATTGATAAAACCCTCAGGTTATGTTATGTACACATCCTCGAGTAAATTCTCATTAAGGAATGTTGTTTTAACATCCATCTTCCAAATCTCATTGTCATGATAAGATGCAATGGCAAGCATGATCATGATGGATTTAACCATGGCAACTGGTGAGAAGGTCTCGTCATAATCAACACCTTGAATTTGATGGAATCCTTTTGCAACCAATCTACCTATATAGGTTTGAACATTTCCATCCATGTCAGTCTTCTTCTTAAAGACCCACTTGCACCCTATGGGTTTTACCCCTTCGGGTGGATCCAACAAGGTCCATACCTTGTTGGTGTATATGGATTCCATCTTAGATCTCATGGCTTCGAGCCATTTCTCATATTCTGGTCCCTTAGTAGCTTCTAGATATGAAGTTGGCTCATATGTTATGCCCAATTCGTTACTTTCTTGACTCATGAGAAATCCAAATCTCTCAGGCTCAATTCGTGTCCTACTAGACCTACAAGGTTCGTATGTTACATTTAGAACTTGAAATTCCACAATAGTTTGTGAGTTTTCATGTTCCTTATGTACCTCCTCGGGTTCTCTACTTTCTTGTTGATCTCAAACTTCTTTGAGCTCTACATTCCTTCCACTGATTTCCTTTGTAAATAAATTCCTTTTCATGAAATACAGTAGTCCCAGCAACAAACTCTTTGTTGTCAGTTGGTGTGTAGAAGTAATATCCTCGAGTTTCCTTGGGGTATACAAGAAAATAGCATTTTTCATATTTGGGTCCAAGCTTTTTAGGAAATTGTTTCCTAACATAAGCTTCATATCCCCAAATCTTTAACATAGAAAAATTGGGATGATTCCCATTCCATATCGCATATGGTGTCTTTTGAACCATTTCGGAAGGTACACGGTTAAGTGTAAACGCTGCCGTTTCAAGAGCATATCCCCAGAACGATATTGGAAGATTAGATGAACTCATCATTGATCATACCATGTCAAATAATGTACAATTCCTTCTTTCTGACACACCATTATGCTATGATGTACCAGGTGGATTCCATTGTGATACAATACCACAATTGTGACGACCGTCTCGCGAAAATAGATTAACTAATGTGGAAGTGAATTATTAGCAGCAAAATTACTAAAAATCACTAAAAATTAAAACTTTTTGCATTGAGATCCACAAACTGTAGAACTCTTCCATAAAGGACTAAAGTAAGTTATTTACATTCTGATACATTAGTACATTTCTGTATCATCTCATCTCAAGAGTCATAAACATTGACTGCCCTATTAAACTGTACATGAGCAGTATAAAAAAATCTCGAGGCATCACGCCAAAAATCTCAGATCTATATCAAACTATCTACTGACTCCTAGGACCTGAGAGTACAGAGACGACACATAGGACTCTTTATCTACAGAACCTAATAGACAGTGTCTCCACCTGTGGATCATTGTTGTCTTTGTTGTTGCTGCTGCTGCAGTGGCTGTTGTTGCTGCTCACCCACTGAAGGATTTCTTCTCCCTCAGCATCTACCTAAAAAGTCGAATCCCACAGGGGGTGAGACAATTGAAAAATTGTCCCAGCGAGAGATATAACACTCCGCCTAAAACATTTTTATTGCAGATAGAGGAATAACACTCAGCAGTAGAATTGTAAATATTCAACAGTAGGTAATTCATTGAATAAACTAAGTAGAGCAGTAATCTCTATACAGTTCATTTCAATTATAACTTGATAAAGCAGCAAGTCATTTATTCAATAAGGAATATGAAGAACATGTATATCATTTATCCATTTAGGACATAATAAACAATGTATCATCAATCATTGTTTCTCGTAGTTCAACCCTAAGAAAATATGCTACACGGCTGATTACATTTTACAAACATACTTATACCCTGAGGAGATGAGGTGTACCGCTCATACTCCAACTGACCATTGCAAAATCGAAATCGGTACCATACATAGGTCATCAAACGAGCCAGATTCCTATGACATCATCTTCCTTAGTCAGTGTGAGGAACAACATGCAAGACATCTTATGTAAAGACCAAGTCTCTACTATTAAACATGATAAATAAATTAATCAAATGTGTGCAGCGGAAGAAATAAAACTTGACTTTATTCAAAATGTATAAAGAGTACATTACAAAAGTCCATAAAGGAAGTACAACTTGTGGGCTAAATGGACATCTGTAAATCCCTTTGTTTTGATAATGACAAACATTTCATTCTTGTTGATCTAACGTGCTACTTGAGTGTTGTAGGAATAAGGTGTATGACAAAGCACTAGGGAATCTATATGCTTGAATGTTTGTAAATGTCATGAAATGTAATCAATTGTAAACTTGTACAAATATATAATGTACAGGTACTTAGACTTCATGTAAATCAAGCGTTAGATCTTCCCTAGCTAAACACCACATTTAGATAGGTCATCTCCTTCAATAGTGTCACATATGCACACTCATACACACACTTAATGGCTTTATTTGAAACATTGAAACAGGGTCTATCTCAGTCGACAAAATCCTCGACCGAGACACTCTCGGTCGAAAAACTTCTCGACCGAGAAAGACCCAAGTAGCCGTTAGACACAGCTGACAAGGTAGTTGGCAGTTGGAGATAAACGTTGCAAAAAACTTGATCCAGAGAACCTGTCGGTCGACAAAACTTCGACCGAGTAGGTATCTTGGTCGACCATTTCTCGACCGAGATGGACTCTGACAGCAACTGCAGAATTAATTAACTAGCCGTTGTTAAAGCAACTAACTTATACCTAACGGCTAGTTAAGCACTTAGAAACCCCTAGAAAGTGTCTAGAATGCCCTTAAGCACTTGTAGGACATTCCTATAAATAGGACATGCCTTAGGATACCTAAACTCACTTGTTTTTACACTTGAGCAATCTTTGAGCATACACTTACATTGAGCAATCTGTTTGTGAGCAATTGAGCATATTGACAACTGGCTACTTCTTCTCTCAGCTCAAATTTCATGTCCTATAGGCTAGCATCTCCTATTCACAGCAATCACGATTCCATACACAGTGGTTAGGAGATCTATACGCTTGATCTAGGCAAATCAAGCCTTGTGCTTCAAAGGATAAGTTGTAATTTCCTTTTTCCTTTCTTGTTCACTATTATTGTTTGTACTCTCCTTGCTACTCCTAGGTTGGAGGCTGTGGATTGGAGAGGTTGGAGATCTTCTTGGTGAAGAAGGGGATCTTGAGCTACTTCAAGAAGGCTGGTGCAACGGGAGGTTACTTCTAAAGAGGAAGGCTACTTCAAAGGGGAGCTTGGAGTTACTTCAAGAAGGATACCTCGGGTTGGTGCATCTACTTCAAGTGAAGGTTGTTCAAGGGGTGTAAGAAAGTATTGTATTTTGTGTAAATCCTTGTGAAGGTAATAAAATTAATACTTTCAAAATCCCGGTTGGGTAAGCAACCGGGTAGTGGACTGACAACCTTAGTATTTGCTAAGGTTGGAACCACTCTAAACCCCTTGTCTCCTTCTTGATTTCTCATTTGTGGTTGTTTGAGTAAAATTATTGTTAAATAAGTTTAAAACCCTATTCACCCCCCTCTAGTGGTTTTTCAATTGGTATCAGAGCCAGGCTTCAAGGAACCTTAACAAGGTCTTGAAGAATGGGTGACGGGGTGCTTAACAACCTTAACCTTGAAGGGACACTTGTTGCTAGACCTCCAGCTTTTGATGGAACAAACTACACATATTGGAAGAGAAGGATGCAGTTCTACTTCCAAGGCATCAATTGGGACTTATGGAGGATGGTGTCAACCCCATACGAGCTTCCTCAAACACAATATGCAGAGTGGGATGCAAATACGGTAAAGTTGGCTCAAATGAATGCCAAAGCTGTAAGCATTTTATATTGTTCAATTTCAGTAGGAGAATTTAATAGAATATCAAATTGTGACACAGCCTATGACATTTGGCATAGATTGTCCATAACTTATGAAGGTACGGTTCAAGTCAAGAATTCTAAGATTAGTATGCTTAAACAAAAGTTTGAACACTTCCGTATGGATCCAAATGAATCTATTAGTGAAATGTTTGCAAAATTCTCTTCTATTATTAAAGGTTTAAATGCCCTAGGAAAAACTGTTCTTGAAGAAGATCAGGTATCAAAAATCCTTTGATCACTTCCTCCTAAATACAAGCCTAAGGTGACAGCCATTGAAGAAGCTAATGACCTCACTCGACTGAAAATGGAGCAACTCATTGGCAATCTAGAAGCTCATGAAGCAACCCTAGAAGAGGAAGAAAGAAGAGAACGTGAACTTCAACAAGGAAAGAAGAAGGATGTGGCTCTAAAAGCTTCAAAGATCATCACACCAGAAAGTGAGGAGTCAAGTGAAGAAGAAGGGGAAGAAGCCTTGATCGTCAATGGTAAGAAATATAAAAGATTTAAGTCTAACAAAATTTCTAGTTCTTCTTCCCCTCCTAGGTGCTTTGAGTGTGGAAAGAAAGGACATCTCAAAAATGAATGTCCTAAAGCAAAGAAAGGAAAGAAAATCTCACACAAGAAGAAGGGAGAAAAAACCTATAAAGCTGCATGGGACGAGTCAAGTGAAAGTGAAAGCGGAGAAGAAAAGGTGGAATGTCTAATGGCAAGAGAAGATGATGAAGACTCTCAAGAGGATTGGGTGGTTTACAGTGGATGTTCCAAACATATGACCGGGAACAAGGATGCATTTCAAACTTTTGAAGAAAAGAAAAGTGGAACAGTCACCTTTGGAGACAATGGTAAAGGTAAAATCGTTGGAATAGGTAATATTGGTACAAACCTCGAAATAAAAAATTTTCTACTTGTTGATGGTTTGCACCATAATTTGATAAGTGTTAGTCAATTATGTGACAGTGGATATGATGTTCTATTTAACAAAAACTGCTGCAAATTATTAATAGAAAACACTACAAATGTTGTTTATGAAGGAAAAAGAGTTGGAAATCTTTATATTCTTAGACCTAACTCTATGAAATCTGTAGTAGGAAAATGCTTGCTTGCAAATGAAAATACTTTAAAACTATGGCATAAAAAGCTAGGACATGCTAGTTCACATGTTATCAAAAAACTAGTAAAATATGATCTTGTTCATGGTTTGCCTACTTTATCCTTTGATCAAGTTGAAAACTGTGAACCATGTACTTTGGGAAAGCAAACAAAAACCTCTTTTAAACCTAAACATGTACTTAGCACCAGTAGATCTTTAGAATTAATTCATATGGATTTATTTGGACCCATGAGGACACAATCTATTGGTGGCAAAAGATATTGTTTTGTTATTGTTGATGATTATAGTAGATATACATGGGTACAATTTCTTGCAACCAAAGATGATACTATTCATGTTTTTATAAAATTTTGTTCCAAGATTGAAAATCTATTACAAAGCAAAATATGTACCATTAGAAGTGATCATGGTGGAGAATTTGAAAATCATGTATTTGAAGAATTTTGCACATCTCATGGGTACACTCACAATTTTTCTGCTCCACGCACTCCACAACAAAATGGCATAGTTGAAAGGAAAAATCGATCATTATAAGAAATGGCTAGAACTATGATGCTCGAACATAACACACCCAAAACCTTTTGGGATGAAGATGTAAACACCGCATGCTATGTGTTTAATAGAGTAACTGTTCACTCCCATTTGAAGAAAACTCCATATGAAATAATACATTCTAAGAAACCTAGAGTTGACTATTTTCATACCTTTGGATCCACATGCTATATTTTAAATACCAAAGATGATAGAGATAAGTTTGATTCTAAATCACATAAAGCATTCTTTTTGGGATATTCTACCTCTAGCAAAGCATTTAGAGTCTACAACACTATCTCTAGAAAAGTTGAGGAATCTATTCATGTCTCTTTTCATGAAGAGTCCAAATCAGAAAATTTTGAAATAATTGATCTCACTAATCAATTTGAAAACTTAAACATACCAAATGATAGTGAGAATGATACTACAAACAATAACCAAGCTGAAACACAACCTATACCTAGACTTATTAAGGATCATCCTCAAGAATTAATTATTGGAAATCCAAATGATAAAGTAAAAACTCGGTCTTCCTTTAAGGATGTTGCAAACATGGCTTTTGTCTCTATTATTGAACCTAAGAAGATATCTGAAGCTCTTAAAGATGACTATTGGATAATAGCAATGCAAGAAGAATTAAACCAATTTACTAAAAATGATGTATGGGATTTAGTTCCTAAACCACAAGATAAAACCATCATTGGAACTAAATGGGTTTTTAGGAATAAGCTAAATGATGCAGGAGAAGTAATAAGGAATAAAGCTCGGTTAGTAGCACAAGGATATAATCAACAAGAAGGAATAGATTTTGATGAAACGTATGCACCAGTAGCCATACTTGAAGCTATTAGAATGTTACTAGCTATTGTTGCACATAAAAACATCAAACTTTACCAAATGGATGTAAAAAGTGCATTTCTAAACGGAATCATTCAAGAAGAAGTATATGTTGCCCAACCACCTGGTTTTGAAATACCAGAAAAAGGTGACCATGTTTATAAACTTAAGAAAGCACTTTATGGTTTAAAACAAGCACCTAGGAACTGGTATGAAAGACTCAAGACATATCTTTTTGATAATGGTTTTTCTATTGGAAATTCAGATTCTACTTTATTTTTCAAAACATATACATCTGATTTTCTAGTTGTTCAAATATATGTTGATGACATTATTTTTGGAGCTTCTAATGAATCGTTGTGCACACAATTCAGTGATATTATGCAAAAAGAATTTGAAATGAGCCTCATGGGTGAACTAACTTTCTTTCTTGGTTTCCAAATTAAACAAACCCCTGCAGGGATCTTAATAAGCCAAGAAAAGTATACTAAAGAACTCTTAAAATGTTTTGGGATGGATCAGTGCAAACATGCTACTACTCCTATGGCCACTTCTATTAAGATTGATAAGGATGAAAATGGGGAACCTATTGAAGATTCCTTATATAGAGCCATGATTGGTAGTTTGCTTTACTTAACTGCTTCTAGACCGGACATCATGTTTTCCGTTGGTCTTTGTGCTCGATTTCAATCGCAACTACGCACTCTCATTTTCAAGCAGTTAAACGAATTCTTCGATACTTAGCCGGCACTACATGTTTTGGTTTATGGTATCCAAAAGGACAATCCTTGGATTTTAAAGCTTATACTGATGCTGATTATGCTGGTTGTCGACTTGATCGCAAGAGCACTAGTGGTGGCTGTTTCTTGTTAGGGAGAGCTTTAATATCTTAGTTTAGCAAGAAACAAAACATGGTTTCCCTCTCTACAACTGAAGCTGAATATATGGCAGCCGAATCTTGTTGTGCTCAAGTTCTTTATATGCAACAAGTGTTAAACGATTATGGTTTTACTCTTACATCTACGCCTATCTTTTGTGACAACACAAGCGCTATAAACTTAGCACACAATCCCATTTTACACAGTCGAGCTAAACATATTGAAATCCGTCATCACTTTTTAAGGGATCATATTTCTAAGAATCATGTTTCCCTTCATCATGTTGATACGGAAGATCAATTGGCAGATATTTTTACAAAACCGCTTCCACTAGACCAATTCAACAAAATAAGGAAGCAACTGTTTATCACTCCTTTGGAAGATGTTTTCTTTGATATTTGTGCTTCTTAACAATGTCGTTTATTTTGGATTTTAATGGACATTTTTTTTAAATTGACGAGACATCTAATTAAGGGGGAGTTTTCTTTTTAAACGTACATCTTTTTGAAATGACAAAGGGGGAGAAATAAATATAAATGCAAAACTCAATCAATGAGTTTCATAAACAAACTCTTGGCTTTACATTGAAAGTTGCTATATTCCCTAAAGAATTGGATTTCATGTTCCATAATTCATGGGGAATAATAAGCGCACATTTTATAAACAAGAGAAGAAATTTACAAAGGTAATCTTCAGGTATGAAACTCACATGTTTTATATTTTCTTATTTTATATTTAGGAAATGTTTGTCATCTTCAAAAAGGGGGAGATTGTTGGCTAAATGGACATCTGTAAATCCCTTTGTTTTGATAATGACAAACATTTCATTCTTGTTGATCTAACGTTCTACTTGAGTGTTGCAGGAATAAGGTGTATGACAAAGCACTAGGGAATCTATATGCTTGAATGTTTGTAAATGTCATGAAATGTAATCAATTGTAAACTTGTACAAATATAAAATGTACAAATACTTAGACTTCATGTAAATCAAGCGTTAGATCTTCCCTAACTAAACACCAAATTTAGATAGGTCATCTCCTTCAATAGTGTCACATATGCACACTCATACACACACTTAATGGCTTTATTTGAAACATTGAAACAGGGTCTATCTCGGTCGACAAAATCCTCGATCGAGACACTCTCGGTCGACAAACTTCTCGACCGAGAAAGACCCAAGTAGCCGTTAGAAACAGCTGACAAGGTAGTTGGCAGTTGGAGATAAACGTTGCAAAAAACTTGATCCAGAGAACCTGTCGGTCGACAAAACTTCGACCAAGTAGGTATCTCGGTCGACCATTTCTCGACCGAGATGGACTCTGACAGCAACTGCAGAATTAATTAACTAGCCGTTGTTAAAGCAACTAACTTATACCTAACGGCTAGTTAAGCACTTAGAAACCCCTAGAAAGTGTCTAGAACGTCCTTAAGCACTTGTAGGACATTCCTATAAATAGGACATGCCTTAGGACACCTAAACTCACTTGTTTTTACACTTGAGCAATCTTTGAGCATACACTTACATTGAGCAATCTGTTTGTGAGCAATTGAGCATATTGACAACTGGCTACTTCTTCTCTCAGCTCAAATTTCGTGTCCTATAGGCTAGCATCTCCTATTCACAGCAATCACAATTCCATACACAGTGGTTAGGAGATCTATACGCTTGATCTAGGCAAATCAAGCCTTGTGCTTCAAAGGATAAGTTGTAATTTCCTTTTTCCTTTCTTGTTCACTATTATTGTTTGTACTCTCCTTGCTACTCCTAGGTTGGAGGCTGCGGATTGGAGAGGTTGGAGATCTTCTTGGTGAAGAAGGGGACCTTGAGCTACTTCAAGAAGGCTGGTGCAACGGGAGGTTACTTCTAAAGAGGAAGGCTACTTCAAGGGGGAGCTTGGAGTTACTTCAAGAAGGATACCTCAGGTTGGTGCATCTACTTCAAGTGAAGGTTGTTCAAGGGGTGTAAGAAAGTATTGTATTTTATGTAAATTCTTGTGAAGGTAATAAAAGTAATACTTTCAAAATCCCGGTTGGGTAAGCAACCGGGTAGTGGACTGACAACCTTAGTATTTTCTAAGGTTGGAACCACTCTAAACCCCTTGTCTCCTTCTTGATTTCTCATTTGTGGTTGTTTGAGTTAAATTATTGTTAAATAAGTTTAAAACCCTATTCACCCCCCTCTAGTGGTTTTTCACAACTTTATACAAAACATAGGATCTAGGTAGAGGAAGACTTAGACAAAGCCAATACTATCTCCAAACAAAACAACTTAATATATAAAGGGAACTATGAACATGCAAGCTATATGTTCCTTTTCTTCTTATCCTGTCCTTAGCCTTAGGTTCACCAAGCTTCATCTGCGCACTCTGATCCTATACCTGGATGGTTGGGATCATCGAGCAAGAGAAGGATAAAAGTATGTGTCAATCAAAAGGAATAGGACAAGTAATAGTAAACAACATTGCATAATAAAATATTCTCTATGCTACAATATTTTAAGAGAATGAGACAAATATTCAAATAAGAAAAAGAGAACTTCCATAATCAATCACCACAATAAAAATCACATAGCATGAATATATTAAGACACAAAGTCATCTCAATGTAGGGTGAGGCACCTACTGGACCTCACCAAGTGGCAGGGGGACTAAAACCCCAGTGCCTATAAAGTGACAGGAGGACTAAAACCTCAGTGCCCTATGGGTGGTTTGTACTAATGTACACTACATTGTCATTTGGCCTAAAATACATCATGCTTAAATAATCACTTGGGAGTAGTGCAAATATAAAAAACATTTGCAACATTGCATTGGGGAATAAAAACCATGAATAATCTCAATAAATAGGCCATCATAGGCAAATACAATATCCAAGAACTCCAAGTAAATGAGACAACATATGTAGTAGCAAGATTCATATAATGAATGGGCCACAAAGGCAAAAGAAGCATTAAATAAGTAAAGAGCCAAATAAAGGCATTTAGGAGGATATCAAGGGTAGCACAAAATGTTTGTAGGGTTGGATAAGACCCAACTGAAGGATTAGGGTATAATTTGCACATATACATTCCACATTCGTCATTCATTGATATATAATAGGATTCACATACATAGGGGTCACATACCTTAGTTTCTATTCATTACCATCACATTCACCAGTTTGATTGTATCCAATTCCATATTTCCCTAGTTGCAAACATTACACATGTATTAGTATTTATAAGGCTTAAAACATAAGAAAAACCCTAATTTTGGAACTTATATTCAAAACCATGATTTAGGGTTTAAGACCTAGCCCAACAGATTAGTCATATTCTCCTGAATAATAAAACATATTTTATTTCTCAATTTGGAATTAAAATGAATGAATTATGGTGGAAAAATGAACATTAGGGTTATGAGAGGTGGCAGCTCTGGGCGATCGGGAGGACGAGGAGGTCGGGGTGGCTTTGGTCACGCTCGTCCTCTGTCGGATGATCCAGTTAGTGACAACGATGGAGTCGACGATGACGTTGTTGGAAAAACGGGGGCTGAAACCTCCGAGGTTCGAGAGGAAGATGTCTGCATGGTGGAAGATTTAGAGCAATCGGCGGTCCCTCACGACGACACTCCAAAAGTGCAGCCTGGGAAGAAATCTTACAAGGACATTGTCAAGGGCCCGAATAGGTACGACAGCTACCCAATCATCTCACCGGGTCTCCTAAAACCCTCAGATGTTGTCATAGACCGCAGCGGCGCGATCCCAGTGACCTCCATCCATGAAGAAGTTGTTCCCCCCTCCTAGAACCATGGAAGTTTGCGATTGTTATCAAGGCCATTGGTATGAATATCGGTTTCCAAACCTTGGTTAATCGCATGTCCATCCTTTGGGGCATTCATGACGGCTTCCGTATCATAGATCTGGATAATGGTTACTACGTTGTACAACTTTTCTCGAACGAGGACTACGTGAAAATTCTGACCGGCGGCCCCTGGACATTGTTTAGCAACTATCTCTCCGTCCAAACGTGGTCTCCGCACTTTCATCCTTCAGATCCGATCCCTAGCAAATTAGTAGTATGGATTAGGGTCCCAGATCTGCCGGTTCACCTCTATCAAACGCAGCTCCTTGCTGGTATTGGGAATCTTGTTGGAAAAATGATAAAGATAGACTCTACTACTGCACAAGGCAATAGGGGTAAATTCGCAAGAATCGCAACGGAGATTGACACCCGACAGCCCCTTCTTCCTGCTGTTTTCATCAACGACAAGATCTTCAAGATTGAATATGAGAACCTCCCAACCCTATGCATCTGATGTGGTCGCATAGGCCATGAGGAGGCACGTTGCCCTCAGTCAGTCGTCGCTTCCTCCTCGAGGAACCCTCCTCCAGTTCCAGTTGTTCCTTTCTCCGCGACGATGCATGCTAAGAAACCTGAACGGCGGCCACCTCGCATCTCTTCTGAGAAGCCCCCCCCCCCAAGCCCATAACCCTCCTCCCGACCACTTTGGCCTTGAGGACGGGTCGGCTTAAGAATGGCAGACCGTAACCAATAGGAGGAACAGAAAGAAACCCTCTGGGGATAGTAACGTGTCTTCTTCCAACAAGAACAAGGAGACCACTACGGGCTCTCCCCCCTCGAACACTGCTGTGCATCTCGTCGGCGATGATACTTCTGCCGGGAGAGTTCAGGAGCATAACAAGGGTCCTCCTTTTCAATTCAGTTACAACTTCAGTTCATCATCGGAACCAGTAGGTGGCCTTGGCGGCACCACCGAAAAGAGACGTGGTGTCTCATTGAGGAACATGTGTATCATCTACAACACAATGACGCCTAGCAGCCCTGACAGAATTTGTAAAAAAGGGAAGTCGCGTGAGGTCGCAAACAATGAAAAAGGCAACTGAGGCTTGTCGCCTTTTCAGCACCTCACCTCCCCAAGCCGCAAACACAGAGACCGACAATGTTGTTCCAGTAGACGAAGATGATCCAGGCCCAACCATTGAGCAATACAACTCTGCTTAATCCATCTTTCCTAATGAATTACGCCTTCTGGAATATCCAGGGCGCTTGCTCTGACAAGAAGATTCAATTCATTCGTTACCTCAAGCGAAGATTCCAGCTAAACGTCTTTTCCATTGCTGAACCTCATTGCAGTGGAGCAAGGGCGGATAAAATTATCAGATCAATGGGGTTCTCATCCTCACACAAGGTAGAGGCCATTGGTTTCTCAGGTGGTATTTGGCTTCTTTGGGACCAGAATACTACATCTCTTGACGTTCTTCTGAACCACAGGCAATTCATACACTGTCGTGTTAATGGCTCCTTGGTCACTTTCATCTATGGAATCCCTAACCCGTCTATGCAGAACTTACTATGGAAGCATCTCTCTAACATCTCTGACAATGTCACTGGCGAATGGGCCGTCGTAGGAGACTTCAACACTATGCTCTCGGCCAGCGAGAAAAAAGGAAGCTGTTTCTTTGATCATGCAGCCAGCTCTGCCTTCAACGAGACCCTCCTTTCTGCTGGACTCGCAGAGATTCCTGTAGTCGACCAATGGTTCACGTTTCATAGAGGCCACCTCTTCGAGCGCCTTGATAGGCTCCTAGCTAACGATGCTTGGCTGGATGCTAATTCAACATCTACAGTTTCTGTTCTCCCTCATTTCATCTCTGACCACAATGCCCTGTTGATAACCAGCAGGTCAGGCAATAGCCGGCGTGGCGGCGGCTTCTGGACTAAGTCCAGCTGGCAGCTCCATGCAGACTTTCCCACCAAAGTTGCTTCCCTTTGGGACCCCTCCTTGCCATTTACTGAGGCTCTTAAGAATTTCTTGCCAGCTATCATGCGATGGGCTAACAACAAGATGCAGTCGCAACACAAACTAAAAAACCGCATTCTCCATCAGCTGGACTCTCTGTAGGTATCTCTTCCCGCCTCTCCTTTTGTTGCTAATGAGCTTAGATGCATTGATCTCCAGGAACAGCTTCAATCCATTCTCATGTGTGAGGAGGCGAATTGGACGCAAAAAGCGCATATCGATTGGGTTCAATTAGGAGACAACAATACGAAAATTTTCAACTCCTATGTGAAAGCTAGGCGGCAACGCAACCTTATCAGCAAGCTCAAAGATTCCAGCGGGGGTTGGGTCACTAATGATGATGACCTCAAATCCTTAATTTGGTCGCATTTCAACGATCTTATTGCATCACCTTCGCACACTTCTCAGCATTACACAATGTATGTGGGCAATTTCCCTGGAATCAGCGGAAGAACCCTCTCCAAGATGGCGGCTCTTCCCTCCCTAGACGATATTAAAGTTGTTCTCTTCAAGATGTCCCCATCGAAGGCAGCTGGCCCTGATGGTGTTCATACTGATTTTCTTCAGAATAACTGGTTTGTGGTTGGCCCCTCCGTGGTCTCAACAGTTTGGCAGGTGTTTTCTTCAACTACCGTTCACCATGAGCTTGCTTCATCCCATATGGTCCTTATTCCCAAATCCAACAATGTGGAATCCTGCAACGACTTGAGGCTGATCTCTCTTAATAACACTTGTCTGAAATTGATCTCCAAAGTGATTGTCGAAAGAATTAAACCCCACCTGAATGGATGGATCGCTTAGTCCCAGTCCAGCTTCATTCCGGGGAGGAATATTACAGACAATATCTTGCTCGTTCAAGAAGCTATCCACTCCATGCATTTTCAGAAAGGCAAGAAGCGTTGGATGGTGGTGAAGATCGACCTGTCTAAGGCGTTTGACAAAATGAACTGGCTTTTCATTAGAGACACCCTCTATAGGGTGGGTCTTCCCGATTCTATGATCAAGCGGATCATGAGCATCATCACGTCGGGGCATACTTCTATCCTCTGGAACGGGTCCCCCCTTCCCCCTATCAAGGCTACTAAAGGAGTGAGGCAAGGGGATCCTCTAAGCCCCTATATCTTTGTTCTCTATATGGAACGACTCCATCAGACCATTGCTGCTGCCGTGGAGTGAGGAGACTGGAATCCCCTGGTTGCGAGAAAGAACAGATACCCTATTTCACATGCTATGTTTGCAGACGATATCATCTTGTTTGTGGAAGCTTCAATCAAGCAAGCTAAGTGTATCAACCGTATCTTGTTCGATTTCTCGGCTGTCTCTGGGTAGGAGGTTTCGTCTCACAAATCAAAATGTTTTTTCTCTTCTAATACCCCAACAATGTCACAGGCTCGCATCAGCCGGCGGCTGAACATTCCCACCTCAGATGATCTAGGTAGATATCTGGGAGTGCCCATTCTTCACAAGCAGATCAACAGGAACACACACACATCCAATGTGGACTCGATCAAGAACAGAATGAACGGGTGGTCTCAACGTCACCTCACGATCACTGGGTGTGTCTCTCTTGCGAAGTCCTCCCTGCAATTCATTCCAGCCTACACCATGCAATCTGTGCGCCTTCCTTGCAGCGTGTGCGATGATATTAACCAACACATTAGGAAATTCATATGGCAAGGTCCCAGGGATCAGTGCAAGCTTTCTCTGGTTTCCTGGAAGAAACTCTCATCTTGTAAAAAGAATGGGGGTCTGGGCATTAGAGATGTGGCTGACCAAAACACATCACTCATGCTGAAGAACACCTGGGCGTTCTTGACTAGCCCGGAGAAGCCTTGGGTCCAAGTCATGAGAAGCAAGTACTGCCCTACGGGGACTATTAAGAAGGGACCTTGCTCGCCGGCCTGGTCCTTCATCCGTTCCTCTCTAGGTGACTTGAAATCCAACTATCGCAAGATAGTTAACAACGGAGATGGTACCAACGTCTGGTCTGATGCTTGGTTCAGTAACAAAAGTCTAGTGACTCTGCATCCTAACTTGAACATCCCTGAAAGCCTCGCTGACCTCATGGTCGGCTCCATGATCTCTTTGGATGGCTCATGGGATTGGGACTTCATCAGAAATTATATTCCCTCTGGTACTTGGGGTTGGATTAGGTGTATCCCTTCTCCTGCACCGTCGGCTGGCCCTGATGGGTGGGCCTGGTCTGATGATTCCCTAGGAAAATTCACTGCTGCCTCGGCCTACAACTGGATTAGGTGTCCTAAAGAGATCAGCTGTGAGGGAGATTGGCCAGCTATATGGAAAGCTACGCTCCCTCACCGTATTAAGATCTTTCTCTGGCTGCTCCTCCACAAAGCCCTATTAACTAATGTGGAGAAGGACATGCGACACCTGCAGACGTCAAGGCTGTGCCCCCAATGTAACGCTGATGATGAATCACTCCTCCATTGTCTTCGTGATTGCCCCTACCGTAGAGTAGTGTGGCAGGCTCTCGATGTGGATCTCACGTTCTTCACCCTTGACATCGATGCCTGGTCTTCACGCATCATCGCTTCCGCTGCTTCAAACCCCTTGTATGCCGTTGCAAGCTGGCACCTATGGCGGGTCAGAAACGATTATGTTCACTCCCAGAAATCAGTGCCTCCTCCAGTGCAAATCAAGTTTATCAAGGACCGTGCGGACACTATTGCTGGTCTCCCAGATCACATTTTCAAACAAACTTCTAACACCAAGCCGTCTGTTAATCTCATCAACAGAGACTGCATCGTCTTTGTTGACGCTTCTTACCACAATTCGTCTCAGATCTGTGCCACTGGAGTCTACATTACTACTACCCAAGGAGCTCTCATTCGTGGAGTAGGATTCCCCGGATACGCGGCTAGGGCTGTTGAGGTGGAAGTCCAAGCTATCTCCCACGCTGTAAACACTTTTCGGGCGGAAGGTCTCTTAAGGCTGATCATCCTTTCCGACTCCAAATCTGGCATCTCCTTCTTTCAGAACACAGAGGAGGCGCCTCCCTGTCTGAAGCCCATCTTCAGGCAATGGTCGGATGACCAACTATCTTCCTTTGTTTTCCAATACCTTCCTAGGAAGTTTACTTTAGTTGCTGATGCCGTCGCAAGACATGTAAAGGAGACATCGTTAGCTATAGAATTCACCCTAAATCCTCCGTGGCTCAGGCCAGAGGTCCCTTTCTGTAATTTGCTTGCTAATAATTAATTTCGACGTTCTCGCAAAAAATAAATGAATTAATTATGTATTTTAGAACATTTTATTCACTTAAAAAGGCATTGAAAGCAAACTTCGAAAAATGAATCCAAATCATGACTCAAAAACTTCAAAATCGAATTCTACATTAAAATTCCTTTCCATTGACTATTTATTCGCATTTTTCTGACCATGGATCGATTTACTATGAATTAAGTAAAATCAACCAATCAGAATGAAAGAAAACCATAGTGTGACAGTAATTTAAATGAAAATGTAAATCGATATAAATAATAGGTGAAATGACCAAAATACCCCTGCTCGCCAAAACGAAATAATTAAGCTGCGAGGGCAGACCAGACATTTGAACAATTCATCATCGTTGACGAGAAACAAGGGAAGGGATGAATTTACGATTATGCCCATGGATGATTAATTGAAGAGGCATGTCCACTTTGGTAATTTGGTTACATGGATTCTTTGCAATCCAGCCATGGCGAGAGCAGCACCCCAGGTCTCTCTCAACCTTGCCTTGTGCGAGGATTTCAGCTGCTGCCAGAGGAACAGATGCGCTCGCCACCCTCCTCGCACCGAGATGAGACCAGTGACCCTGTTCTTAGGTGGTGATGCAAACAGGAGCTCGCACGGCACTCCTTCCGTGGCCGGAATAGGGGAAAAGGTCGGAGAGCAAAACCCAAAGGAATCACTACAACGGACAAAACTGAGATCATGGACAACTTCGTCGGGCTGAGGTGAATCGAGAACCAGCCTTAGCGCGGGCGGAGAAGCACTGAAGACCCGAAACCAAGGTGGTGGCGGGTGGATTCCCGGCAACCTCTAGGACCCATCGACTGAGGGAATCGTGAGGCGAGGGGATGCATCAGAGTTGAAGATCTGGGGTCGTAGGTGCTTGTCTGTGTGACAATTTGGCCGAAGGAAGAAGAGGATCCACTGGAAGATGTGGAGGTCGTCGGAGGTAAAACTGAATAGGTCCATGGGTTTCACAATCGCCTAGGGGAAATTGAAGGAGGAGGAGGATTTGGGGTGGTAAGAGGGTGGTTGTCGGTGCCTTATATAGGCAGAGGAGGACCATAGCTCCCTCTGTAACCTCTCGGTGGAGATGAAGAGAAGGCTTGAGAGAGGCATTTCACCTATAGTGTGAGAGAGAGGATGAGCTAATGCTCATTCAAATCGGCAGGATGAGAAGACTCCACCAGAAGAAGAATCACCCAAAATGGTTGAGAACTGAGAGAGAAAGAGGGCAAGGAGCCAAGGCATCAGTACTGCGATGTGACCCGTGCACGGCTGGAGGAAGAAGATGCTGTCAGGGCCGTTGGATTAAAGGAAAAATGGATTTCGGCCGTTGGATGTGGAGCAGGTGAAGGGTGAGGCACGTGATAGTGAAAAATGTGCAGACTTTGGCGTTACAGAGTCATTTAAATGAAATGAACCAAAGACTTTAATTACAACATTTTAAAAGCGTATAAAATAGTTTTGAGGGGTCAAATCAACTCCAAAATCCACCAAATTTTGACCATAGGTTCACATTAGCTTATAGAACGATGCTCGTATTTTTATTCAATAAGGCCGTTAATAAATATGTTGCTCATTAAAGTGTATATTAATATATTAAAATGAATGAGTTATATGAGAAGACTTCTTTTAATGAATTACATGAGGGAATTTCGAGATATCCATCCATAATTAATTTTAAGAGAAAAATCTCACCATTGTATTCTATTTATATATATATTATTATCATTTTTGAGGAGAGAGAAGGAGATAAGGTTAATTACACTCATAATTAATTACATTACATATTATTATTAATATATTTATCCAAAAAGCTCCAAATAAACATTATCTGCTTATTTGCTCTCTTAAGTGTACATTTTGCATTATTAGCCCTTAATTATTACCTTAAGTGGGTTATTTGTGCAAACACCCCTTTATTATCATAAATGTGGGCAAATATGGAATTTTACCATCATTAATGCTCAAATTGCACATACAGTCCAAAAATGATCCAAAAGGATGGGAAATTTATGAAAAAGGTCCAAATGGACTAGAAGGCAAAGAAAAGCTCAAGAGTGGGTAAATTGTAGGGAAGACCCTGGATTTCAGTATGTTACAACACTCCACCCCTTAAAGAGGATTTTGTTCCTGAAATCACAACAAGAGGGAAGAGCAGGTGAGTGTGCAACTTCCCAACCTTAAACAACTAGGTGGGTATTAAAAGCTCTACGCATAAGACAAGTCTTACTGAGGTTTCCACAAAACCTATAGCCTTTTATCAAACTCAACCTAATTAACATTTTTGCCTGATTAGCATAATATCCATCATGAAGAGGTATCATATTTATTATACTATCACTTGTGCCACATTTTATTCAAAACAATTACATCTCAACATTATATCATATGTATTTCCCTCATCAAGGGTTTTAAGCACAATTAGGGTTTACTGAGCCATTCAACATTAATTAATATATTACGTCAAAAACCTTAATAACATGAATTCATTTTCCATTATCCTCTTAAAACTATCATGTAGAATTATTAAAAATTATTTTGTAGAAAAAGTCAATATTATCCAACAAGTTATTAAGCCTATAATAATTCCAAATGTCCATATTGCACATTGTCATATCATCTTTCATACTCATTTTAATGAATTCATTAATCATTTTTGTCCATTACACTTCATCTTATAAATTATACATATTTTACATCCAATTCGGCATTTATGAATATTTATGTGAATCCAATTATTCATTTTAGTGAATAGGATGTAACACATTAATTATTAATGAATTAATTCATATATCAAGTTATGATGAGGTGTTAATTAGAGAACAAGGTGATATACCTTACATATATTAATAACTTTGTGACTATAATCCATTTATATGTATCAAGGTATATTTTGTGATGATGACACCTAATGTCACTATTGTATCATGAAAGGCATTAAGGATATATATATATATATATATATATATATGTATGTTGTCAAAGCTAGATGATTACATATTAGGATTTAGGTCAATATGATCATTACATGCTAAAGCATCCTTAGGGTGCATTATCCATACACATTTTACCATTAGGGTGGCATAGTCAACATTATGTATATTCACCATTAGTAATGAGTAACTTATTATTATGTGAATCAATAATATGTGAAGGTTCAAGCATATGAACTATCTCTATATGACTTACTACATATTCATGTGTTTATAAACAAACAAGTTGAATTACAATTATAATGTGTTTGGTAAATTCTTGTTCACATAAGTTATTATGTACATATGTCCACATAGATAGGGTTTCTAACTCCAAAGGTATTTGATTTTGCTTTTAATTGGGATTCCATCCCCCTAAAAAGGGATTTCGTCCTCGAAATATGATTTGCAAAACCAAATAGGGTACTAACACCATTACCCTCACTCCACCCCTTAAAAGGGTCAACTAAGCCAAACTAAGATAAGGGTAAAAGGGTACATAAAACTCAACACTAAAAGGATTTACTAACCAAACTTCAGGGTGTAACACATGGTACACTAAACCCTAAACATAGGAGTATAAGGTATTTAAGGATGATTTTTGTGTAAGAGATCAAATCATCACTTACGGTTTTCCTAAGGTATTCAACAATTAGGCAGCATGCCCAAAGATAGACTATTTCGAGCTGTCTGTATCAGATCAGGCCAGGCCAAGTCATAGAGCTCAGGAGTCCTCGTTACCAAGCTAGTGGGGCGGAGGAAAATATTGCCAGCCCCCAAGCTATGACCCTTTCTAGACACCATCACTTTCAACTTCTTGCTCTAGTAGCTTCTCAATAGACAATTCACCAAAAAGTCGACAAATTTATTTCTATTATGAAATTATTATGATCGTAAATGAAACTTTCATTATACGTCAACTCTAAGGTGAAAAACTTACTAAAGGAAACTACATATGGTAAGGGTTCTATCTAGGAGACAATTGAATTAGTCAAGAATCTGACTACCTTGATGCTCTGATACCATGCTGTAAAGACCAAGTCTCTACTATGAAACATGATAAACACATTCATCAAATGTGTGGCAGCGGAAGAAATAAAACTTGACTTTATTCAAAATGTATAAAGAGTACATTACAAAATTTCCATAAAGGAAGTACAACTTTATACAAAACATAGGATCTAGGTAGAGGAAGACTTAGACTAAGCCAATACTGTCTCCAAACAAAACAACTTAATATATAAAGGCAACTATGAACACACAAGCTATATGTTCCTTTTCTTCTTATCATGTTCTTAGCCTTAGGTTCACCAAGCTTTAGCTGCACACTCTGATCCTATACCTAGATGGTTGGGATCATCCTGTAAGAGAAGGATAAAAGTATGTGTCAATCAAAAGGAATAGGACAAGTAATCGTCAACAACATTGAATAATAAAAGATTCTCTATGCTACAATATTTTAAGAGAATGAGACAAATATTCAAATAAGAAAAAGAGAACTTCCATAATCAATCACCACAATAATAATCACATATCATGAATATATTAAGACACAAAGTCATCTCAATGTAGGGTGAGGAACCTACCGGACCTCACCAAGTGGCAGGGGGACTAAAACCCCAGTGCCTATAAAGTGGCAGGGGGACTAAAACCCTAGTGCCTAATATAAAATGGTAGGGGGACTAAAACCCCAGTGCCCGACAGGAGGACTAAAACCTCAGTGCCCTGTGGGTGGTTTGTACTCATGTACACTACATTTCATTTGGCCTAAAATACATCATGCTTAAATAGTCACTTGGCAGTAGTGGAAATATAAACAACATTTGCAACATTGCATTGGGGAATAAAACCCATGAATAATCTCAATAAATAGGCCATCATAGGAAACTACAATATCCAAGAACTCCAAGTAAATGAGACAACATATCTAGTAGCAAGATTCATATAATGAATGTGCCACAAAGGCAAAAGAAGCATTAAATAAGTAAAGAGCCAAATAAAGGCATTTAGGAGGATATCAAGGCTAGCACAAAATGTTTGTAGGGTTGGATAAGACCCAACTGAAGGATTAGGGTATAATTTGCACATATACATTCCACATTCGTCATTCATTGATAAATAATAGGATTCAGATACATAGGGGTCACATACCTTAGTTTCAATTCATTACCATCACATTCACCAGTCTGATTGTATCCAATTCCATATTTCCCTAGTTGCAAACATTACACATGTATTAGTATTTATAAGGCTTAAAGCATAGGAAAAACCCTAATTTTGGAACTTATATTCAAAACCACGATTTAGGGTTTAAAACCTAGCCCAACAGATTAGTCATATTCTCCTGAATAAGAAAACATATTTTATTTCTCAATTTGGAGTTCAAATGAATTAATTATGTATTTTAGAACATTTCATTCACTTAGAAAGGAATTCAAAGCAAATTTCAAAAAAGGAATCCAAATCATGACTCAAAAACTTCAAAATCGAATTCTACATTAAAATTCCTTTCCATTGATTATTTATTCGCATTTTTCTGACCATGGATCGATTTACTATGAATTAAGTAAAATCAACCAATCAGAATGCAAGAAAACCATAGTGTGACAGTAATTTAAATGAAACTGTAAATCGATATAAATAATAGGTGAAATGACCAAAATACCCCTTCTCGCCAAAACAAAATAATTAAGCTGCGAGGGCAGACCAGTCATTTGAACAATTCATCATCGTTGGCGAGAAACAAGGGAAGGGATGAATTTATGATTATGCCCATGGATGATTAATTGAAGAGGCGTGTCCACTTTGGTAATTTGGTTACCTGGATTCTTTGCAATCCAGCCATGGCGAGAGCAGCACCCCAAGTCTCTCTCGACCTTGCCTTGTGCGAGGATTTCGGCTGCTGCCAGAGGAACAGATTTGCTAGCCACCCTCCTCACGCCGAGACGAGACCAATGACCCTGTTCTTAGGCGGTGATGCAAACAGGAGCTCGCATGGCACTCCTTCCGTGGCCGGAACAGGGGAAAAGGTCGGAGAGAAAAACCCAAAGGAATCACTACAACGGACAAAACTGAGATCATGGACAACTTCGTCGGGCCGAGGTGAATCGAGAACCAGCTTTGGCGCGGGCGGAGAAGCACTGAAGACCCGAAACCAAGGTGGTGGCGGGTGGATTCCCGGCAACCTCTAGGACCCATCGACTGAGGGAATCGTGAGGCGAGGGGATGCATCAGAGTTGAAGATCTGGGGCCGTAGGTGCTTGTCGGTGCGAAAATTTGGCCGAAGGAAGAAGAGGATCCACTGGATGATGTGGAGGTCGTCGGAGGTAAAACTGAATAGGTCCATGGGTTTCACAATCGCCTAGGGGAAATTGAAGGAGGAGGAGGATTCGGGGTAGTAAGAGGGTGGTTGTCGGTGCCTTATATAGACAGAAGAGGACCATAGCTCCCTCTGTAACCTCTCGGTGGAGATGAAGAGAAGGCTTGAGAGAGGCATTTCACCTACAGTGAGAGAGAGAGGATGAGCTAATGCTCATTCAAATCGGTAGGATGAGAAGACTCCACCAGAAGAAGAATCACCCAAAATGGTCGAGAACTGAGAGAGAAAGAGGGCAAGGAGCCAAGGCGTTAGTACTGCGATGCGACCCGTGCACGGTTGGAGGAAGAAGACGCTGTCGGGGCCGTTGGATCAAGGGAAAATGGATTTTGGCCGTTGGATGTGGAGCAGGTGAAGGGTGAGGCGCGTGATAGTGAAAAAAGCACAGACTTTGGCGTTACAGAGTCATTTAAATGAAATGAACCAAAGACTTTAATTACACCATATTAAAAGCGTATAAAATAGTTTTGAGGGGTCAAATCAACTCCAAAATCCACCAAATTTTGACCATAGGTTCGCATTAGCTTATAGAACGATGCCATATAATTAGATTTCGTATTTTTATCCAATAAGGCCGTTAATAAATATATTTCTCATTAAAGTGTATATTAATATATTAAAATGAATGAGTTATATGAAAAGACTTCTTTTAATGAATTACATGAGGGAATTTTGAGATATCCATACATAATTAGTTTTAAGAGAAAAATATCACCATTGTATTCTATTTATATATATTATTATCATTTTTGAGGAGAGAGAAGGAGATAAGGTTAATTACACTCATAATTAATTATATTACATATTATTATTAGTATATTTATCCAAAAAGCTCCAAATAAACATTATCTGCTTATTTGCTCTCTTAAGTGTACATTTTGCATTATTAGCCCTTAATTATTACCTTAAGTGGGTTATTTGTGCAAACACCCCTTTATTATCATAAATGTGGGCAAATATGGAATTTTACCATCATTAATGCTCAAATTGCACATACAGTCCAAAAATGATCCAAAAGGATGGGAAATTTATGAAAAAGGTCCAAATGGACTAGAAGGCAAAGAAAAGCTCAAGAGTGGGTAAATTGTAGGGAAGACCCTGGATTTCAGTATGTTACAACACTCCACCCCTTAAAGAGGATTTTGTTCCTGAAATCACAACAAGAGGGAAGAGCAGGTGAGTGTGCAACTTCCCAACCTTAAACAACTAGGTGGGTATTAAAAGCTCTACGCATAAGCCAAGTCTTACTAAGGTTTCCAAAAAACCTATAGCCTTTTATCAAACTCAACCTAATTAACATTTTTGCCTGATTAGCATAATATCCATCATGAAGAGGTATCATAATTATTATACTATCACTTGTGCCACATTTTATTCAAAACAATTACATCTCAACATTATATCATATGTATTTCCCTCATCAAGGGTTTTAAGCACAATTAGGGTTTACTGAGCCATTCAACATTAATTAATATATTCGGTCAAAAACCTTAATAACATGAATTCATTTTCCATTATCCTCTTAAAACTATCATGTAGAATTATTAAAAATTATTTTGTAGAAAAAGTCAATATTATCCAACAAGTTATTAAGCCTATAATAATTCCAAATGTCCATATTGCACATTGTCATATCATCTTTCATACTCATTTTAATGACATCATTAATCATTTTTGTCCATTACAGTTCATCTTATAAATTATACATATTTTACATCAAATTAGGCATTTATGAATATTTATGTGAATCCAATTATTCATTTTAGTGAATAGGATGTAACACATTAATTATTAATGAATTAATTCATATATCAAGTTATGATGAGGTGTTAATTAGAGAACAAGGTGATATACCTTACATATATTAATAACTTTGTGACTATAATCCATTTATATGTATCAAGGTATATTTTGTGATGATGACACCTAATGTCACTATTGTATCATGAAAGGCATTAAGGATATATATGTGTGTGTATGTTTTCAAAGCTAGATGATTACATATTAGGGTTTAGGTCAATATGATCATTACATGCTAAAGCATCCTTAGGGTGCATTATCCATACACATTTTACCATTAGGGTGGCATAGTCAACATTATGTATATTCACCATTAGTAATGAGTAACTTATTATTATGTGAATCAATAATATGTGAAGGTTCAAGCATATGAAATATCTCTATATGACTTACTACATATTCATGTGTTTATAAACAAACAAGTTGAATTACAAGTATAATGTGTTTGGTAAATTCTTGTTCACATAAGTTATTATGTACATATGTCCACATAGATAGGGTTTCTAACTCCAAAGGTATTTGATTTTGCTTTTAATTGGGATTCCATCCCCCTAAAAAGGGATTTCGTCCTCGAAATATGATTTGCAAAACCAAATAGGGTACTAACACCATTACCCTCACTCCACCCCTTAAAAGGGTCAACTAAGCCAAACTAAGCAAAGGGTAAAAGGGTACATAAAACTCAACACTAAAAGGATTTACTAACCAAGCTTCAGGGTGTAACATAGGGTACACTAAGCCCTAAACATAGGAGTATAAGGTATTTAAGGATGATTTTTGTGTAAGAGATCAAATCATCACTTACGATTTTCCTAAGGTATTCAACAATTAGGCAACATGCCCAAAGATAGACTATTTTGAGCTGTCTGTATCAGATCAGGCCATGCCAGATCATATGAGCTCAGGAGTCCTCGTTACCAAGCTAGTGGGGCGGAGGAAAATATTTCCAGCCCCCAACCTATGACCCTTTCTAGACACCATCACTTTCAACTTCTTGCTCTAGTAGCTTCTCGATAGACAATTCACCAAAAAGTCGACAAATTTTATTTCTATTATGAAATTATTATGATCCTAAATGAAACTTTCATTATACGTCAACTCTAAGGTGAAAAACTTACTAAAGGAAACTACATATGGTAAGGGTTCTATCTAGGAGACAATTGAATTAGTCAAGAATCTGACTACCTTGATGCTCTGATACCATGCTGTAAAGACCAAGTCTCTACTATGAAACATGATAAACAAATTCATCAAATGTGTGGCAGCGGAAGAAATAAAACTTGACTTTTTTCAAAATGTATAAAGAGTACATTACAAATTTCCATAAAGGAAGTACAACTTTATACAAAACATAGGATCTAGGTAGAGGAAGACTTAGACTAAGCCAATACTGTCTCCAAACAAAACAACTTAATATATAAAGGCAACTATGAACACACAAGCTATATGTTCCTTTTCTTCTTGTCCTGTCCTTAGCCTTAGGTTCACCAAGCTTCAGCTGCACACTCTGATACTATACCTGGATGGTTGGGATCATCCTACAAGAGAAGGATAAAAGTATGTGTCAATCAAAAGGAATAGGACAAGTAATAGTAAACAACATTGCATAATAAAAGATTCTCTATGCTACAATATTTTAAGAAAACGAGACAAATATTCAAATAAGAAAAAGAGAACTGACATAATCAATCACCACAATAATAATCACATATCATGAATATATTAAGACACAAATTTATCTCAATGTAGGGTGAGGCACCTACCGGACCTCACCAAGTGGCAGGGGGACTAAAACCCCAGTGCCTATAAAGTGGCAGGGGGACTAAAACCCTAGTGCCTAATATAAAATGGCAGGGGGACTAAAACCCCAGTGCCCGACAGAAGGACTAAAACCTCAGTGCCCTGTGGGTGGTTTGTACTCATGTACACTACATTGTCATTTGGCCTAAAATACATCATGCTTAAATAGTCACTTGGCAGTAGTGGAAATATAAACAACATTTGCAACATTGCATTGGGGAATAAAACCCATGAATAATCTCAATAAATAGGCCATCATAGGAAACTACAATATCCAAGAACTCCAAGTAAATGAGACAAAATATGTAGTAGCAAGATTCATATAATGAATGGGCCACAAAGGCAAAAGAAGCATTAAATAAGTAAAGAGCCAAATAAAGGCATTTTGGAGGATATCAAGGCTAGCACAAAATGTTTTTAGGGTTGGATAAGACCCAACTAAAGGATTAGGGTATAATTTGCACATATACATTCCACATTGGTCATTCATTGATAAATAATAGGATTCACATACATAGGGGTCACATACCTTAGTTTCAATTCATTACCATCACATTCACCAGTCTGATTGTATCCAATTCCATATTTCCCTAGTTGAAAACATTACACATGTATTAGTATTTATAAGGCTTAAAGCATTGGAAAAACCCTAATTTTGGAACTTATATTCAAAACCACGATTTAGGGTTTAAAACCTAGCCCAACAGATTAGTCATATTCTCCTGAATAAGAAAACATATTTTATTTCTCAATTTGGAGTTCAAATGAATTAATTATGTATTTTAGAACATTTTATTCACTTAAAAAGGAATTCAAAGAAAAGTTCGAAAAAGGAATCCAAATCATGTCTCAAAAACTTCAAAATCGAATTCTACATTAAAATTCCTTTCCATTGACTATTTATTCGCATTTTTCTGACCATGGATCGATTTACTATGAATTAAGTAAAATCAACCAATCAGAATGCAAGAAAACCATAGTGTGATAGTAATTTAAATGAAAATGTAAATCGATATAAATAATAGGTGAAATGACCAAAATACCCCTGCTTGCCAAAATGAAATAATTAAGCTGCGAGGGCAGACCAGTCATTTGAACAATTCATCATCGTTGGCGAGAAACAAGGGAAGGGATGAATTTACGATTATGCCCATGGATGATCAATTGAAGAGGCGTGTCCACTTTGGTAATTTGGTTACCTGGATTCTTTGCAATCTAGCCATGGCGAGAGCAGCACCCCAGGTCTCTCTCGACCTTGCCTTGTGCGAGGATTTCGGCTGCTGCCAGAGGAACAGATGCGCTCGCCACCCTCCTCACGCCGAGACGAGACCAGTGACCCTGGTCTTAGGTGGTGATGTAAACAGGAGCTCGCACGTCACTCCTTCCGTGGCCGGAATAGGGAAAAGGTCGGAGAGCAAAACCCAAAGGAATCACTACAGCGGACAAAACTGAGATCATGGACAGTTTCGTCGGGCTGAGGTGAATTGAGAACCGGCCTTGGCGCGGGCGGAGAAGCACTGAAGACTCGAAACCAAGGTGGTGGCGGGTGGATTCCCGGCAACCTCTAGGACCCATCGACTGAGGGAATCGTGAGGCGAGGGGATGCATCAGAGTTGAAGATCTGGGGTCGTACGTGTTTTTCGGTGCGACAATTTGGCCGAAGGAAGAAGAGGATCCACTGGAAGACGTGGAGGTCATCGGAGGTAAAACTGAATATGTCCAGGGGTTTCACGATCGCCCAGGGGAAATTGAAGGAGGAGGAGGATTCAGGGTGGAAAGAGGGTGGTTGTCGGTGCCTTATATAGGCAGAGGAGGACCATAGCTCCCTCTGTAACCTCTCGGTGGAGATGAAGAGAAGGCTTGAGAGAGGCGTTTCACCTACAGTGTGAAAGAGAGGATGAGATAACACTCATTCAAATCGGTGGGATGAGAAGACTCCACCGGAAGAAGAATCGCCCAAAATGGTCGAGAACTGAGAGAGAAAGAGGGCAAGGAGCCAAGGTGTCGATACTGCAATGCGGCCCATGCACGACTGGAGGAAGAAGACGTTGTTGGGGCCGTTGGATCAAGGGAAAAATGGATTTTGGCCGTTGGATGTGGAGCAGGTGAAGGGTGAGGCGCGTGACAGAGAAAAATGTGTAATCTTTGGCGTTACAGAGTCATTTAAATGAAATGAACCAAAGACTTTAATTACACCATATTAAAAGCGTATAAAATAGTTTTGAGGGGTCAAATCAACTCCAACATCCACCAAATTTGGACCAGAGGTTCAAATTAGCATATAGAAAGATGACATATAATTAGATTTCGTATTTTTATCCAATAAGGCCATTAATAAATATATTTCTCATTAAAGTGTATATTAATATATTAAAATGAATGAGTTATATGAAAAGACTTCTTTTAATGGATCACATGAGGGAATTTCGAGATATCCATCCATAATTAATTTTAAGAGCAAAATCTCACCATTATATTCTATTTATATATATTATTATCATTTTTTAGGAGAGAGAATGAGATAAGGTTAATTACACTCATAATTAATTACATTACATATTATTATTAATATATTTATCCAAAAAGCTCGAAATAAACATTATCTGCTTATTTGCTCTCTTAAGTGTACATTTTGCATTATTAGCCCTTAATTATTACCTTAAGTGGGTTATTTGTGCAAACACCCCTTTATTATCATAAATGTGGGCAAATATGGAATTTTACCATCATTAATGCTCAAATTGCACATACAGTCCAAAAATGATCCAAAAGGATGGGAAATTTATGAAAAAGGTCCAAATGGACTAGAAGGCAAAGAAAAGCTCAAGAGTGGGTAAATTGCAGGGAAGACCCTAAATTTCATTATGTTACATCTTGTGTCTCTACTATATGGATAACTTTCTAGGGTATACTGGAAACTTCGCTATTAGAGTTACAGTGGCATGTTGTACTCTCTTCGCAATCAAGGGATTTCTTGTTTATCTCACATCGATTTGGCATTAACATCATCATCGGGAGATTAGTGATACATCATCCCGGCATATACATATAATGAAAGATTGAGAGATTTAATGTTTATCTCACATCAATTCCTCCATTAGGGCGTAAGGATATTCATGCGCATTACCCACACATACTCAAAAGTATGCTCTCCAGGAGTTCCCTTAGGAAAACCTATTTCACCATCACCAAACTATTGACGATGATGGATCTATGGTCAGGGCTCTACATGATACCATTTCACTTGATTATTTAAGTACATTTCAGCATTCTTTTAGTATCAGGCATGTTTTCAAACATAATTATTATAACAATTGCTATAAAGAATGAGTACTATTTCTATCAGGTTCATTTCACAGTTTTAACAGCATTGGGAACTCAATCCTTTATCAGCTCATCATCATGATTCAAGAATATGGGTGTTCAAACCCTTAGATCATCAAAATATTTGTTACCACATTGACAGGTAACATAATTCCATCAAATCATGTAACAATGTAAACATGATAATTGCAATGCAGGTATTTCACATGGCTCTTACAACCTATCAATCTCTTTTGTTACCTTTCACTAGGCAACATAACATATCATTGCTTACAAAGCTCATAAAGTACCTTCAATAGACAAAGCATCATAGCTCTTACCTGTCTTTGCTCAATATCTCATAAAACCTACATGATTAGTACAGATGATAACAAATGCATCAATTTCATATCACCATAATGCAAAACAATGATAACATCACTATTCAAGGGTTTCCCCACTATGCCCTTACTAGGGTTAGGGTTTCCCTTTTCATCTCAATTAGGGTTAATAATCCCCTTAAATCAATTAGGATTAATGACTTATCATTTCATTATCCAACCATAGAGCTTCATGCTATAAGGTATAACCCAGAATTAGGGTTTCACATATAGTTTCTCCTTATTTGGGATTAGGGTTTACTATTTACATCACATCACCCTAGATTAGGGTTTATATTCAACATTCCATAGTTAGGGTTTACTATTCACATCACATCACCCTAGATTAGGGTTTATATTCAACATTCCATAGTTAGGGTTTACTATTCACATCACATCACCCTAGATTAGTGTTTATATTCAACATTCCATAGTTAGGGTTTACTATTCACATCACATCACCCTAGATTAGGGTTTATATTCAACATTTCATAGTTAGGGTTTACTATTCACATCACATCACCCTAGATTAGGGTTTATATTCAACATTCCATAGTTAGGGTTTACTATTCACATCACATCACCCTAGATTAGGGTTTATATTCAACATTCCATAGTTAGGGTTTACTATTCACCCCAAGTAGGAGTGATCATCAAAGTACCTTGAATTAAGGTTTATCATGTCATCACTATGAATTAAGATCATACCATCAACATGTATTGGGATTACTTCCATTAATACCCTCAGTTAGGGTTATGATTCATTATCCTTCATAATTAAGGTTTAATGATCTCACTATCATGGATCATACCCTAATTAGACATGCATCTATAATAAAAGTCCATGACATGATTAACATTCATGTAGGAAGTCTTATCTCTCATTTTCTATAAGATGATGCTTACATCACCCTTGATAAAGCTAAGTCAACTCAACATGAAAGAGAATTGATATCATGGGTTTAGTCATTATCACCATGATCATTAAAGCTTAATTATTCAAAGGATAATAATCACCTTATCTCATTAAGATTCAATTACTATAATCATCTTCGATTACACCTTGTATTAATCATTTAATCAATTTGTCCTTTAACCATTTTAAGTACCCATGCGGTTTTGGTTAGTTATCCACCAAATGGTCTTGGCCATAAAAACCTCAAACGGTCTTGGTCAACCAATGAAACCGTTTGCTAAAGTACCACCTTGAAACCGTTTAGTAAAGCAACCTTTGAAACCGTTTAGTAAAGTAGGTGGTGGAGACCGTTTGCCAAAGTTGAATCTTTGAAACCGTTTACTAAAGTTAACTCTCAAGATCGCTTGTTAAAGTGCAACTTCAAGATCGTTTGCTAAAGTGCAACTTCAAGATCGTTTGCTAATGTAACATTTTTGAAAACACATGAGCTCAAACGGTTTGGGATCGTTTGGTCCCAAACGGTCTTGAGACCTTTTGGACTCAAACGGTCTTGAGACCGTTTGGTTCAAACCTCCTCAAAACCTCAAGGACCAAAAAGGGTCTCAGCCACTCCAATTAAATTAGGGTTTCCAATGTTGGTTCCTTCAACCATTGAATCTATGGAACTACTCATCATTTGGACCTATCACCATCTTTCAATTGAGTTAATTAGGTCATCATTTAACTAATTTGACCCTCAATTGATCATCAATTAGGGTTTGAGTCAATTGAATTAGGGTTTGGAAACGTTGATTCTTCAATGTTGACTATTGTTGAACCAATTACTTGAAACTATTGGATTACCATCCAAATTGGGCATGACCTGACCCCAAACGGTCTTGAGGTCATTTGGATGACCTCCAAATGGTCTTGAGACCATTTTCCCAAGTCAACATCAAAATCCAAGTCAACCATTTAGGGTTTGGTTCATTGGATTGATCATCATATCAACATTTGATTGCTCTTCAACATAGCATCATTAGATCTTCAATAGCTCAACCATACCTAACCCTAGACCTCCAAACGGTCTTGGGTGATCACCAAACAGTCTTGAGACCATTTGGCTGATCCCCAAACGGTTTTGAAACTGTTTGGGTCAATCAACCCAAGTTTCAAACTCAAACAATAATCAAATCAACACTTAACCCGATTAGGGTTTTGGTGATTGTTAGACCTTCAATTAGTGAACCAATTAGAGATAATCAATTATAATTGATGGGTCAATAATCTACATTATTTCCAACATATCTCCAAATGGTCAACGCTTGGTCAACACCACCAAATAGTTTGAAACTGTTTCCCTCCATGCAGTTTGATGAAACTGTTTCATTTCAAATGGTTTGAAACCGTTTGTTCCCAAACAGTTTGGGAAACCATTTGAACAACTAAGGAAACTGTTTGATAAAGTAATTCTTTGGATAATCATCTAGGATGATGTCATCATCTTCTTCTTTCGTGTATCCAAGAACAGTTTTTGTTCTTCATGAAAGTTTTAGCAAGAACTAAAAAGGGTACCAAAAGAAGAAAAGTGTGGCGACACATCCCGCTATCACACAGACAATGAGGTGCCACGCGAAAACGTGCGGAAAACACCATAAACCACTAAACTTCCAAAAACATGGGGTAATTAAAACTGATTTTGGGAAGCAGATAAACCAAGAAACTATTACATTGAGATCCTCATCCTGCAAGAAAATAGGTAATATAAACATTTACAAGTCTAGATACGTGTTCACAGTGTATAAGATCAGTTGTCTTGTCATCACATGAGTTCATCACCTATTTATACATAAATAACGGGCCACATCTTCCCAACAGTAGGATAAACAAAGCTTCATCAGCTATACATCGTAAAACAACGTCAAAATGCCTCTGAGGACCTGAGAGTACAGGAATGACTCTAAGACTCTACTACAAAACAACCAAAATAGCAGCATGTCCATCTCTTTCCTTCTACTGCTCGTCTTGCTGCTCAGCCGCAACCCCGCGACCACCACCACATCTAGCGCGAACACCTAAAAAGGTTGTAAACCAACGGGGTGAGACACACAATCCCAGTGAGAAAGATAACTCCCCGTCGAAACCATAACACCTCAGAAAGATTAAAGAAACAACAACAGATAACTGATAAAGTGTAGAATAAGAGCAGTCTATAGAGCAAGGTTTTTATTACCATCGAGCTTACCAAGATGTACGGAAGGCATATAATCAAGTATTTCTTTATGGAACATGATTGACAAGATAAGATTTATAAGATCTTACCACATAACATAAGGGACTTATAAGTAACTACAATGTATAACAAGATCAACCACACAAGCAAGGCCTCAACCAATGTTCTATGTTTTGCCTTAAGCAATAAATACTATTCGGTTGGATTACGTGTTATTATGCCCTGAGGAAGTGAGTCGTACCGCTCAAATGCAACCTTCGGTTATGAAACCCAAGCCGATGCCATACAAGGTCAATAGAAGAGCCAGACTTCATGACCTCCCACCTCATGGTCAGTGCACGAGTGCAACACAAGTAGGACCACAGTCTCATGCTTAAGTGGCCTCAGTCACAGGGTCAGGCTACCCTCTGCCTAGCCCACCTTGGTACAGGTATCAGTTCTAGTGAAACTGAGCCACAGGTATGTTCACCGTGCTCTGAGCCATGAACACATTCATGCTCTTCTTATCACACATTCCGAGCCATGGGACTGTTCACCATGCTCCAACATATCGAGCTACAGGCCTGAAACTGCACTCTGGAGTCTACAACCGAAGTTGCACTCTAACCTCCTCATTTTCGGCTAGGAGAAACCACACATATTCAATAATATGTGCTTCCAGGTTAACCCCCAGGAGAACCTGTTTCACCATCACCAGCTACTAACGATGATGGATATATGGCCAGGGCAAACTACATAATATGTTCCACTGTAATTAGTTAGTATATTTTAAGTGGATTGTTGAGGCAACCAGGTTATAACACATACATAACATTAAGTTACCTTGTTATTACCATCATCATATTATCATCACATGGGATCACCGTCCCAGATCTCAACATCAGAGGATAACACCTCAACTTAGGCGCTTTAGCCAAACTCAGGTTCTCAGACCTAAACACATTATACAGGTGATGCATGTTACCTCATCATTAAGAGTGACCATCAATGCAGTGTCATTCAAACATATATACCTCATAGCCCATTACCTGTCTATGCATCCTCATGAAACACCTGCATGGTTAGTATACACAATCATAGAGATAACTGAAACCATCATGGATTAACAGAAGGATCAAGATATCAAACATAGGGAAAGATTGATGATTTTACGCTTTATCATTCATGCCTCAAACCAGTGACCATAGACATGGGTCACATCATCATGTGAAGCAGCTCATATGCTCCCAAGCTTATCATATTAATTCATTATCATATATATACAGGATTCGAGGAGATCATAACACATGTAACATCGTTAACATGGAACCATCATCTATATACGACCCGCGTTATCAAAACCCTTACTAAAACTCTCACAACCCTCACTAAAGAGGGTGGCGGGTAGCATGTCTCTCACCACAACTTGTGACGGGTAGGGTAGCATCCCTTACTAAAAGCATATCGGCCTATACACATATCGGCCAACCACAACAGGTAACGACCACCACCCAAGGGTGTCGTGCAGCTAGGGGTCAAGGCATATCGTGCAGCAAGACTAAAAGATGGTATCATGCAACGGGCTAAGCAGGACACAACTATCTACCAGAGTCGATTGAGCCCTATCGCCCATCTAGGGTTAAGGTACCTATCGGGAAACCACACCACTCGAACGCCCAAGACTCACATGACAAAACACAGTGCCCCAGCACAACATGGTATCACCCAACACGTTTCTCAACTCAGGCGATATCAAAGCACTCCAAAGAAACCTATCGGGCAAGGGAAGCACACCATATCAGCCTTCATCAAAGAAGCATCTAGGGTTACCATAAGACACTATATTGGGCATCACCACCAACCCATGATGCCCGACACAAGGCTAGCCCACTGAGATCCATAACGTTTAAGGTACATCGGGCACCAAGCTACTACACAAGCTAGGTGTATCAAGCAGGGAACTCAACAAGGCATAACACCCAACACACAAAGGTATCGACCAACAACCATACTCATCTAGGCACAACGGCCAAGGGTACAACTCAAACGGGCAGTAAAGGAAAGCTTGTCGTACAACCAAGCTAGCCTCATCCTATCGGCCAACACACAAGGCAAGGACCAAGGTATATCGCCCAACACAACCTCATCATCTCGACCCAGAACTCTAGTCCAAGAGAGGGTATCGGACAGCACCATCCCAAAGCCATATCGTGCAAGATACAAGATCGTCATCAACCACAAGCACAAGGGCACCAAACCCTAAATTGATCAAGAAGATCGGCTCACCTCTCAACAACCAAGAGAGAGGGGTCTTGCACAACCTCTATCACAATTCGGGCAACCACAAGGATCAAATTTAACATAGATCTACATCTACCACAAAGCTCACCTCTCGAATCCATGGTGAGAGGAGGGTGTTGCTCAAGCAACTAGAACACAAGCTCACCTCTCAACTTAAACGAGAGAGGGGTGTTGCTCATATCACTAGAGCTCAAGCTCACTTCTCTAGACCAAGGAGGGAAAGGAGTGTTGCCCAACAAGGAAACCCTAAAACATGGTTCAGCCAACTAGGGTACAAAGGTACAAACCTCAACCATCTTAACAAGATCACCATAACCACAAGATTAAAGGTGCAACAAGCAAGAAACATATCTTAGAACATACTTGACCGATTATGATCATAAGAAAACATACAAGAACATAGAAGAAGGTAATATGATTAGGGTTAGGAGTTATGTAACCTGCCTTAAGCAAGCTCCAAGCTCCTAGCACCAAGCACACCTTCGGCCACTTCAAGAGGAACAAGAAGAAGACTCCAAGATAAGGATCAGACACCAAGATTTGCAAAGGAAGAGGTGTCCTGCAACCAAAGGGGAGGGGAAACTAAGGAACTAAAGGTATCCTTAGCAATAGAAAGGGAACACATATATAGGAGAGGATGGAGGAGAAACCAAGGTAAGACAAGGCAAGGTGTCACCCACCTAGGGACACTTGTCCATGGGAAATGCCACCTCTCTAACTTGCCTTAAACACATGTCCAAGGCCATTGCCACATGCATGAATCAAGCACCAAGTGTCCACTAGTGGTGACACAAACGAGGTCAAAAGGGTCAAAGGGGGTCCATGGACGACACACCTAAACTCCATGCCTGACACACCTCCTTGGGCGTCACACCTATGGCCGACTCAACCATGGATGACACACCTATGGCCGACACAAGGTCCAACAAGGCCAAGCAAGGGCAAGGCCCAACAAGGCTCATACAAGCCCAAGGAAACTCCAACAACGAGCCCAACCCTTCCTCTCAACATAGAGGAAGCAAGGAGAGAGAGGGACACCTCTCAAGGTGACAAACTTGCTCCACAACCCTAGACTTGGGTAAATTGCAAGTAGCACCTCCAACACACAACAAGCACAAACAAACCCTAATCACCACTAAGGGTGATTAGTAAGCAACTAAACATCAGGGTTAAGCAAAGCAAATAGGATAAACCCTAAATGGAGGTCAGGGTCCTTACAAAAAGTAGCCAACGATTATTATAGAAAAGAGTGCAATACTAATGCTTAAGGGTTGAGTTATAAAACCCTCCTCTAGAACTGATCTCAAGCTCCAAGCTCCACAGCTCTAATGGTGTATGGAGTTCCAACAGTTTTCCAAGGTCCGTCCTTGAGCTATTGGATGAGGAAGCTAGCTAGGATTGAAAATCGGATGAAGAAAACCAATAATTAACCATTGCTTTAGGGTTTCCACCATGAATCTGAGGTAGAAGATGATCAAAACTCACCTATAGGTTTGGTCGTCCTTCCTCTTCTCCACTCTTATTGGTCGGACAAAGCAAGGTGATAAGAGAAAAACTAAGGAAATAGTTCTCATGTGTATTGGAAAAGATATACATAAAGGATATGTATATGGGTTTTCAAGGAAATAGAAAAAGAAAAGTATTTTCTTTAATTCCAAAATAATATCCACCAAACTCCCCTCCATATATTAGCCACAAAGGCACCTCCATTACTTACAAAAACCTCTCCATTATCCAAAGATTAATGGAAAAGGAATTAAGCATCTTCAAGATTTTTATATTATTATTCAAGCTTTAGTGGATAATACTTTATATTATATTATTATTAGTGGCTTCCACTCAACCAAAATCTTTTTATGCCCAAGCAAGGCACAATCTCGTCCAACTTATTGCAAACACATCCCTAAACTTTTGGTTGAAGGGATCCTCAGTTAATTTATTTCTTTTTGGATTAAATTAAATTTAAGCTCCATATATGCTTAAATCTTGATTATTTTAATGTCAAGATTCTCTCTCCTCCATGATAATTCAAATGAGGCACCCCTCTCATTTTCTTTTCTCTACTTGATGCCAAGAAACACGAGAGACCCTATAGAAGTGTTATTTTGCATATTGAACCCTAGGTTTTGGGTAATTTGCACATTACACCAAAACTAGGTTTTAATGCTCAAGGATTTCTCTACAAACTTTATCTTGGTGCCCAAGCTTGTGAAATCCCTACCACTTCATCATATTCATTCTTATGATGTCTCAAAATCAGAGGAACATTTTATCATGTGAAATTTGCAAGTTAACCCCTCAACTTGGGTAATTTGCACTTTAGTCCAAAAGTAACAAAACAATGTTTCAACATTATTCAAAAAGGATTGAAATTGAAATATAAGTTCCTCAAAAGCCTTAATTACTTTTCAAAGTATATGAGCAAGCATCTAATCAACTGAATTAGGAAAAAAACCTAGGGTTAGTACATAACCTAGGTCAGGGATGTTACAAATTATCCACCCCTTACAAGGATTTCGCCCATGAAATCATTAATAAAACATTTTAAGAGAAAAGAGTAGGGTATTTCCTTCTCATCTCTTCCTCTAGTTCCCATGTAGCTTCTTCAACGCCACAGTGATTCCAGAGGACTTCCACAAGACTAATGTCTTTCTTCTTCAGCTTCTTGATTCTTCTATCGAGAATCAACACATGTCCCTCAACATAAGATATATCATCGTTCAATTCTACTTCCGTAGGCTGCAGAACTGTTTCTGTGTCAGGATGACATTTCCTTAGCATGGAAATGTGGAACACTGGGTGCAACTTTTGCAGCTCAGGTGGTAACTCCATCTTATAAGCTACCTTTCCAATCTGTTCAATGATTGGATAAGGCCCCATAAATCTAGGAGCTAACTTTCCTTTCCTCCCAAACCTAAGAACTCCCTTCCAAGGTGAGACCTTGAGGTACACTCTGTCTCCAACCTAGAATTCTAAAGGTCTATGACGCTTATCAGCATAAAATTTCCGCCTATCCTGTGCAGTCTTTAACTGTTGTTGTATTATTTTAATCTTCTTGGCGGTCTGCTATACAAGATCAGGACCCAAAAGTTGATATTCACCAGTTTCATACCAACATAGGGGAGATCTACAACGTCTACCATACAAAGATTCATAAGGTGCCATGTCAATGTTGTGTTGATAGCTATTGTTGTAGGCAAACTCTATCAAACTTAGATGCAGATCCCAACTTCCTATAAACTGGAGGATACATGCCCTAAGAAAATCCTCCAAGGTTTGTATAGTCCTTTCTAACTGTCCATCAGTTTGAGGATGAAAGGTCGTACTAAACCTTAACTGTGTGCCTAAGGCTTTATGAAGTCGCTCCCAAAAATGACTCGTAAACTGGGGACCTCTGTCAGAAACAATGGTAACTGGGACCCCATGCAGCCACACTATTTCATCTACATATAACTGTGCCAGCCTCTCTACAGAATAGGTTGTTTTGACAAGTAAGAAATGTGTTGTCTTTGTCAACCTATCAACTATTACCCAGATGGAATCATGACCTTTGGCTGTTTTGGGTAAACCAACCACAAAATCCATGGTTACATGATCCCACTTCCACTGTGGTATGGGTAAAGGTTGCATTGTTCCTGTGGGTTTCTGGTGTTCAACTTTAACTTGCTGACACACTGGACACCGCATAACAAATTCCGAAACATCCTTCTTCAATCCAGGCCACCAATACATATCTTTCAAGTTATGATACATCTTGGTGCTTCCTGGATGTATAGCATACATTGAAGAATGAGCTTCTTCCAGGACTAAATTCCTTAAGTTATCATCATCAGGTACTATCATTCTACCATGATAATAGGCTAATTGATCATCTGAATCATGGAAACCATCTCATTTCTCACTACCATACTCTGATCTAATCTGCTGAACTACAGCATCAACTTGGTGTGCCTCCTTAATTTGCTATTTCAGAGTAGGTTTTATGTGCATCTCAGCTAACAACCCAGATAACAATGATACTTTTAATTGTACATTGTCTTGCCTTAAAGATATAAGCATATCCCTCCTAGAACACACCAAAGAATTCAGTTGTGCTTTATCTAGAGCTAGTGTTGCTAATTTTCTACTTAAAGCATCATCAACTGCATTGGACTTCCCTGGATGATAATTAATCGTACAATCGTAGTCCTTGATTAACTCCATCTAGTGGCGTTGCCTCATGTTTAGCTCATGCTGAGAGAAGATATACTTTAGGTTTTTGTGGTCTGTGAAAATCTGGAATGTCTCTCCATAGAGATAATGTCTCCAGATCTTCAAGGCATGAACTACAACAGCTAGTTCTAAATTGTGTGTCAGATAATTCTCCTCGTGTTTCTTAAGCTGTCGAGAAGAAAATGAAATCACTTGTTTATCTTGCAATAACACACATCCTAGTCCATTCTTAGAGGCATCACAGAAAACTATATACCCTTTCCCTTGCTCAGGTAGTACCAACACATGTGCACTTTTCAACCTTTCCTTTAACAACTGGAATGATTGTTGACACTTGTCTTTCCAAGCAAAAGGAACATCCTTCCTGGTCTACTTATTCAAGGGTAAAGCTATGGAACTGAAGTTCTTAATGAACCTTCTGTAATATCCTACCAACCCTAGAAAATTGTGAATCTCTTTCGGTGTTTTCGGCTACTCCCATTGTAAGACAGATTCTACCTTTTTAGGATCAACAGGAATACCTGAAGAAGATATTACGTGTCCAAGAAAAGAAACTTCAGGTAACCAAAACTCACACTTGCTAAATTTAGCATACAACTTATGCTCTTTTAGCAAAGTTAGAGCCTGACGAAGATGGTGCTCATGCTGCTGAGCATCTCTAATGTAGATCAGGATGTCATCTATGAAGACAACAACACACTGATCAAGAAAAGGTCGAAAGATTCTATTCATGAGTTCCATAAATGCAGCTGGTGCATTAGTTAGTCCAAACAAAATAATTGTGAACTCATAGTGACCATACCTTGTCCTAAAGGCAGACTTAGGTATGTCACCCTCCTTAGTACGCAACTGATGATATCCCAACCTCAAATCTATCTTTGAGAAAACAATTGCACCACGCGACTGATCAAAGAGATCATCAATCCTCGAAAAAGGATACTTATTCTTTAATGTTACTTTATTTAATTGTCTGTAATCAATGCACAACCGCATTGACCCATCCTTCTTTTTAACAAAAAGGACCGGAGCACCCCGGGGTGAAGTGCTCGGTCGGATGAAACCCTTCTCAAGCAACTCTTGTAGTTGTTTCTTGAGTTCTGCCATCTCAGCAGGCACCATCCTATACGGTGTTTGTGCTATTGGTTGCATGCTCGAGATTAGATTAATTTCAAAATCAATCTCTCGAGGCGGAGGTACACCTGGAAGTTCTTCAGGAAACACATCTTCAAATTCCCTGACTACAGGAACTTCAGCAGGATTAGAACTTTCCATGGTGGTATCTACCACATGGGCCAAGAATGCATAACATACTTGCATCATCAACTTCTCAGCTACCATAGCTGACACAAGACAGGTCAGAAGAATCTTTCTATCTCCTTGAAATATCCATGTGTCACTTTCATCAGTGAACACATCTTGCTTGGACTCACAATCCAATACAACCTTATACCTTTGTAGGGTATCCATCCCAAGGATTATATCGAACCCATACATCTCAAGTGGTATAAGATCCACTTGAATGTGATGTTCATAAAAGGAAAGAATGCAGGGAGAACATACCTCCTACAACACAGCAGACCCCATCAAAGGAGTTTCTAACTTCAAACTCTCAACCCTATGACCAACTATCATATTGCAGTCAAGAATCACTCTTCGAGTGATAAAGGAATGCGTATCACCTGGATCAATTAAAATAGATACGACACAGTATGTAGACATATCAGAATAAAACAACTTCATCTGACCTCCCACAACCCGAGGGTTGACTACTGCATCAGGTGGATTCATCACATAGAATCTCACCGTTGCCTGTGGTTGATTCGATGCTCGATGACTGGGTGCTGATGATCCAGCTTGGGATGCTTGTCCATGTCCTCTAGCTCCACCTGGAAACTATCTCCTTTGGGAACCTAGCTGACTCTGCCTTTGAGGTTGAGTCACACTTGCCTCTCAGGCTCTGCAATCCTTCATCAGATGCCCCATCTTTCCACATATGAAACAACTTCTGATCCCTTGCTGTGGTCTGGATGGTCCTGTAACTGACACAGATGCTAAGCTACAAGCTCCTTCCAGTGGTAAACTTTGTCCTCTACCCTTATTTGACGCCCACTGCGTCTGGGTACTGAATCTAGGTGGTGGTGTAGGCACAGAAAACCTCAGTTTCTTGAAACCTTTGGATGAGGATCCTTGGAATTGGGGATACATCTTCTTGTTTTTGGTCTATTGCTTCTCCGTCACAGACCTCTCTATCCTTCTAACAGACTCCAAAAAAGTAGCAAATCTTTCCCTATTCTCTAGAGCAGACACAGGGGTTGTCAACTTAGCGTTTAACCCCTTCTCGAAATGTCGAATTCGCTCTTCATCTGTAGTTGCCATATGCAGACAGAACTGCAAAAGCTCCATGAACTTAACCTCGTACTCGCTAATGTTCATTGGTCCTTGCCTTAATCTCTCAAACTGAGAGATTTTGTCATCCAAGAACATCTAAGGAAAGTATCTATTGACAAATTATCGTCAAAATACTTCCCATTCAATCTCCACACCTGGCCTTTTCCCTTCCTCTATGGTCCACCAGTGACCAACACTCCCCTTAAGAAGGTACACAACATGTCTAACCTTCTCAGCTTCTGGGATGTTCATGATTCTAAAGGCCTTTTCTAACTCAGTTAGCCACATGTCAGCATCTGCTGGGTCAGCTGTCCCAGCATATTCTGTGGCTCCAACCCAACGTAGTCATTCAAACGTCTTGTCGACTCCTTGTCCTTTTTGATGGGTAGGTGCCCTAGGTGCAGGTATAGACATCCTATCAGTCATATGTGTCATGGCAGTCATGAACTGCCCAAACATGGCTTGGAAGGCTGGGTTCCCCATGTCATCTTGATTGAACTGGGGTGGTTCAGGCACATGCTCCTCCCTTCCTTGGTCTCTTGCACCACCTGTGACTGCAGTGACACTACTTTCTGCAACATGTTCATCATGTGATCCAGACGTCTTTAGTTTTCTCTTTTCCTCCTATATGAGTAGAAGACACTATTAGATACACTGGAAGACACTAGAATAGACTCAACAACCTTAGTCCTATGTCTCTATAGACTCAGTGAACCTAGAGATCTGATACCACTAAATTGTGACGACTGTCTCACGAAAATAGATTAACTAATGCGGAAGCGAATTATTAGCAACAGAATTACTGAAAATCACTAAAAATTAAAAATTTTTGCATTTAGATCCACAAACTGTAGAACTCTTCCATAAAGGACTAAAGTAAGTTATTTACATTCTGATACATCAGTACATTTCTGTATCATCTCATCTTGAGAGTCATAAACATTGACTGCCCTATTAAACTGTACATGAACAATATACAAAAATCTCGAGGCATCAAGCCAAAAATCTCAGATCTATATCAAACTATCTACTGACTCCTAGGATCTGAGAGTACAGAGACGACACATAGGACTCTTTATCTACAGAACCTAACAGACAGTGTCTCCACCTGTGGATCACTGATGTCCTTGTTGTTGCTACTGTTGTTGTGGCTGTTGTTGCTTCTCACCCACTGAAGGGTTTCTTCTCCCTCGACTTCTTCATAAAAAGTCGAATCCCATGGGGGTGAGACAATTGAAAAATTGTCCCAACGAGAGATATAACTCTCCCCCAGAAACATTGTTATTGCAGATAGAGGAATAACAATGAGCAGTAGAATTGTAAATATTCAACAATAGGTAATTCATTGAATAAACTAAGTATAGCAGTAATCTCTATACAGTTCATTTCAATTATAACTTGATAAAGTAGCAAGTCATTTATTCAATAAGGAATATGAAGAACATGTATATCATTTATCCATTTAGGACATAATAAACAATGTATCATCAATCATTGTTTATCGTAGTTCAACCCTAAGCAAATATCCTACACGGATGATTACATTTTACAAACATACTTATGCCCTGAGGAGATGAAGTATACCACTCATACTCCAACCGACCATTGCGAAATCGAAATCGGTACCATACATAGGTCATCAGAAGAGCCAGATTCCTATGACCTCATCTTCCTTAGTCAGTGTGAGGAACAACATGCAAGACATCTTGTGTCTCTTATATATGTATAGCTTTCTAGGGTATACTGGCAACTTCACTATTAGAGTTACAGTGGCATGTTGTACACTCTTCGCAATCCAAGGATTTCTTGTTTATCTCACATCGATTCAGCATTAACATCATCATCGGGAGATTAGTGATACATCATCCCGGCATATACATATCATGAAGGATTGAGAGATTTAAAGTTTATCTCACATCAATTCCTCCATTAGGGCGTAAGGATATTCGCACCCATTACCCCCACATACTCAAAAGCATGCTCTCCAGGAGTTCCCTTAGGAAAACCTATTTCACCATCACCAAACTACTGACGATGATGGATCTTTGGTCAGGGCATGATATCATTTCACTTGATTATTTAAGTACATTTTAGCATTCTTTTAGTATCAGGCATGTTTTCAAACATAATTATTATAACAATTTCTATAAATAATGTGTACTATTTCTATCAGGTTCATTTCATAGTTTTAACAGCATTGGGCACTCAATCCCTTATCAGCTCATCATCATGATTCAAGAATATGGGTGTTCAAACCCTTAGATCATCAAAATATATGTTACCACTTTGACATGTAACATAATGCCATCAAATCATGTAACAGTGTAAATATGATAATTTCAATGCAGGTATTTCACATGGCTCTTACAGCCTATCAATCTCTTTTGTTACCTTTCACTAGGCAACATAGCATATCATTGCTTACAAAGCTCATAAAGTACCTTCAATAGACAAAGCATCATAGCTCTTACCTGGCTATGCTCAATATCTCATAAAACCTGCATGATTAGTACAGATGATAACAGATGCATCAATTTCATATCAACATAATGCAAAACAATGATAACATTACTATTCAAGGGTTTCCCACTATGCCCTTACTAGGGTTAGGGTTTCCCTTTTCATCTCAATTAGGGTTAATCATCCCCTTAGCTCAATTAGGATTAATGACTTATCATTTCATTATCCAACCATAGAGCTTCATGCAATAAGGTATAACCCAGAATTAGGGTTTCACATATAGTTTCGCCTTATTTGGGATTAGGGTTTACTATTCACATCACATCACCCTAGATTATGGTTTATATTCAACATTCCATAGTTAGGGTTTATTATTCACATCACATCACCCTAGATTAGGGTTTATATTCAACATTTCATAGTTAGGGTTTACTATTCACATCACATCACCCTAGATTAGGGTTTATATTCAACATTCCATAGTTAGGGTTTACTATTCACATCACATCACCCTAGATTAGGGTTTACATTCAACATTCCATAGTTAGGGTTTACTATTCACATCACATCACCCTAGATTAGGGTTTATATTCAACATTCCATAGTTAGGGTTTACTATTCACATCACATCACCCTAGATTAGGGTTTATATTCAACATTCCATAGTTAGGGTTTACTATTCACCCCAAGTAGGAGTGATCATCAAAGTACCTTGAATTAAGGTTTATCATGTCATCACTATGAATTAAGATCATACCATCAACATGTATTAGGATTACTTCCATTAATACCCTCAGTTAGGGTTATGATTCATTATCCTTCATAATTTGGGTTTCATGATCTCACTATCATGGATCATACCCTAATTAGACATGCATATATAATAAAATTCCATGACATGATTAACATTCATGTAGGAAGTCTTCTCTCTCATTTTCTATAAGATGATGCTTACATCACCCTTGATAAAGCTAAGTCAACTCAACATGAAAGAGAATTGATATCATGGGTTAAGTCATTATCACCATGATCATTAAAGCTTAATTATTCAAAGGGTAATAATCACCTTATCTCATTAAGATTCAATTACTATAATCATCTTTGATTACACCTTATATTAATCATTTAATCAATTTGTCCTTTAATCATTTTAAGTACCCATGCGGTTTCGGTTAGTTATCCACCAAACGGTCTTGGCCATATAAACCCCAAACGATCTTGACCAAATCAGACCTCAAACGGTCTTAGTCAACCAATGAAACCGTTTGCTAAAGTACCACCTTGAAACCGTTTAGTAAAGTAACCTTTGAAACCGTTTAGTAAAGTAGGTGGTGGAGACCGTTTGCCAAAGTTGGATCTATGAAAACGTTTACTAAAGTTAACTCTCAAGATCACTTGCTAAAGTGAAACTTTAAGATCGTTTGCTAAAGTGCAACTTCAAGATATTTTGCTAAAGTAACATTTTTGAAAATGCATGAGCTCAAACGGTTTGGGATCGTTTGGTCCCAAATGGTCTTGAGACTGTTTGGTCCCAAATGGTCTTGAGACCGTTTGGTCCCAAATGGCCTTGAGACCGTTTGGTCCCAAATGGTCTTGAGACCGTTTGGACTCAAAGGGTCTTGAGACCATTTAGACCAAACCTCCTCAAAACCGCAAGGACCAAAAAGGGTCTCAACCACTCCAATTAAATTAGGGTTTCCAATGTTGGTTCCTTCAACCATTGAATCTATGGAACTACTCATCATTTGGGCCTATCACAATGTTTCAATTGAGTTAATTAGGTCATCATTTAACTGATTTGACCCTCAATTAACCCTCAATTGATCATCAATTAGGGTTTGAGTCAATTGAATTAGGGTTTGGAAACGTTGATTCTTCAATGTCGACTATTGTTGAACCAATTACTTGAAACTATTGGATTACCATCCAAATTGTGCATGACCTAACCCAAAATGGTATTGAGGTCATTTCAATGACCTCCAAATGGTCTTGAGACCATTTTCCCAAGTCAATATCAAAATCCAAGTCAACCATTTAGGGTTTGGTTCATTGGATTGATCATCATATCAACATTTGATTGCTCTTCAACATAGCATCATTAGATCTTCAATAGCTCAACCATACCTAACCCTAGAACTACAAATGGTCTTCGATGATCACCAAACGGTATTGAGACCGTTTGGGTGATCCCCAAACGGTTTTGAAAATATTTGGGTCAATCAACCCAAGTTTTAAACCCAAACAATAATCAAATCAGCACTTCACCCGATTAGGGTTTTAGTGATCTTTGGACCTTCAATTAGTGAACCAATTAGAGATAATCAATTATAGTTGATGGGTCAATAATCTAAATTATTTCCAACAGATCTCCAAATGGTCAACACTTGGTCAACGCCACCAAACGGTTTGAAACTGTTTCCCTCCATGCGGTTTGATGAAACCGTTTCATTCCAAACGGTTTGAAACCGTTTCTTCCCAAATGATTTGGGAAACCGTTTAAAGAACTAAGGAAACCGTTTGATAAAGTAATTATTTGGATAATCATCTAGGATTATGTCATCATCTTCTTCCATCATGTATCCAAGAACAGTTGGTGTTCTTCATGGAAGTTTTAGCAAGAACTAAAAAGGGTATCAAAAGAAGAAAAGTAGCCAACGATTATTATAGAAAAGAGTGCAATACTAATGCTTAAGGGTTGAGTTATAAAACCCGCCTCTAGAACTGATCTCAAGCTCCAAGCTCCATGGCTCTAATGGTGTATGGAGTCCCAGTAGTTGTCCAAGGTCTGTCCTTGAGCTATTGGATGAGCAAGCTAGCTAGGATTGAAAATCGGATGAAGAAAACCAATAATTAACCATTGCTTTAGGGTTTCCACCTTGAATCCGAGGTAGAAGATGATCAAAACTCACCTATCGGTTTGGTCGTCCTTCCTCTGCTCCAGAGCTCTTCTGGGTCGGCCAAAACAAGGTGATAAGAGAAAAACTAAGGAAACGGTTCTCATGTGTATTGGAAAAGATATACATAAGGGATATGTATATGGGTTTTCAAGGAAATAGAAAAAGAAAAGTATTTTCTTTAATTCCAAAATTATATCCACCAAACTCCCCTCCATATATTTTCCAAGAAGGAACCTCCATTACTTACAAAATCCTCTCCATTATCCAAAGATTAATGGAAAAGGAATTAAGCATCTTAAGGAGTTTTATATTATTATTCAACTTTTAGTGGATAATACTTTATATTATATTATTATGAGTGGCTTCCACTCATCCAAAATCTTTTTATGCCCAAGAAAGGAACAAGCTCGTCCAACTTATTGCAAACACATCCCTCAACTTTTGGTTGAAGGGCTCCTCAGTTAATTTATTTCTTTTTGGATTAAATTAAATTTAAGCTCCATATATGCTTAAATCTTGATTATTTTAATGTTAAGATTCTCTCTCCTCCATGATAATTCAAATGAGGTGCCCCTCTCATTTTATTTGCTCTACTTGATACCAAGAAACATGAGAGACCCTCTAGAGGTGATATTTTGCATATTGAACCCTAGGTTTTGGGTAATTTGCACATTACACCAAAACTAGGTTTTAATGCACAAGGATTGCTCTACAAGCTTTATCTTGGTGCCCAAGCTTGTGAAATACCTAGCACTTCATCATATTCATTATTATGATGTCTAAACATCAGAGGAACATTTTATCATGTGAAATTTGCAAGTTAACCCCTCAACTTGGGTAATTTGCACTTTAGTCCAAAAGAAACAAAACAATGTTTCCACATTATTAAAAAAGGATTGAAATTGAAATATAAGTTCCTCAAAAGCCTTAATTACTTTTAAAATTATAAGATCAAGCATCTAATCAACTTAATTAGGCAAAACACCTAGGGTTAGTACATAACCCAGGTCAGGGATGTTACAACAGTCTCTCAAAAGGTCCTCAAACTCTTGGCTTAAGTATTCACCACCTCGATTTGAACGGAGTGATTTAATGCTCTACCAAGTTGCTTCTCTACTTCATTCATGAAAGTATTAAACATTTCAAGAGTTTTTAACTTGTGTTTCATAAGATATACATAGCCATACCTACTGAGGTCATCAATGAAGGTAATGAAGTACTATAGCCTCCTCTAGCATTTGATCTAAAAGGTCCACATACATCAGTATGTATGAGCCCTAGCAGATCACTAGCTCTCTCACTATATCCAGTGAAAGGAGTCTTGGCCATCTTGCCTAATAAACAAGCCTCACATGTCGTTAATGGTTCAAAATCAAAAGAGTCTAGATAACCGTCATTATGGAGTCTAGATATGTGCTTCTCATTTTTGTGCCCAAGACGACAATGCCATAATTATGTTTTGTTTGAGTTGTCAAGTTTTAGCCTTTTAGTATTTACATTGTATATGCTAGTCTCGAGTTATAACAAGTAGATACCATAGGACATAGGGGCATTTCCATAAAATATCTCATCTTTTTAAATAGAAATCATTCCATTCTTAATGTGTAATTAAAATCCACTCTTATCCATACAAGATACATAAAAAATATTTATATTAATGGTAGGGACATAATAGCAATTTTCTAATTTTATAACAAGGCTTGTAGGAAAAAATAAACTAATAACTCCATCTACGATGGCAACAACTCTTACTCCATTAGCAACCCACAACTCGACTTGGCCCTTTTGTAAAGGCTTACTTCTTATCAGATCCTACATATTTGAACATATGTGAGATACACATCCGATATCCAGTACCCATGATGAAGAAGTATTTAAGTTTATCTCAATACTATATATACCTGAAGTGGAGATCGCTATCCCCTACTTATTCTTCCTTAGTTCCTCCATGTAGAGAGGACAGTTTCTTTTCTAATGTCCAGCCTAGTGACAATGGTGACAACTGCCTTCTTTCGAGATCCCACCTTTAGCTTTGAGCGTGGGTGACTTTATCTTATGCTTGACTTTAGAACCTTTCTTATCCTTGCCTTTGCCTTTTGACTTTCCCTTTATCCTTTTGATCATCATCACAAAATTGGGCTTGTCTTTCTTCATCTGTGCTTCAGCTATCCTCAACATGCCCAACACTTATGACAACGACTTGTCAAGATTGTTCATGTTGTAGTTCATGACAAAATGACTATATGGTTCAGGCAACGATTGTAGAATCACATCAGTGGGTAACTCTTAACCTTGGGAAAATCCCATCTTGGATAGGATTTTCACGTACCCGATCAAAGTGAGTATTTGGGTGCCAACTGACTCTCCCTCTTTCATCTTGCTTCTGAACAAAGCCTTGTAGACTTCATATCTCTCCTATCTTGCTTATTGTTGAACATGTTCTTGACATGTGTTACCATCTCCATGACATTCATGTTCTCATGCTGCTCTTGCAACTCATAGTTCATTGAGCACAACATCAGGCACTTGACATCCACGGAATCATCAAGGTGCTTCTTGTAAGCATCCTTTTCATCCTTGGGTGCATTTGAGGCGGGTTCCGTTGGCTTTGGTGTTTCAAGGACATAGAGCTTACAATCCTACGTGAGAACAATTCTTAGTATCCTAAACCCATTTTGAAAGTTTATTCCGATAAGTATGTACTTCTCAAGGACTGATCACAACGAGAATGTGTAAGTGTTGTTTGCCATTTGATTGCTACAAAAGAAAAAGTTTACATTTAGTCCAAAACATTTTGACATGTAAAGATTTGATAAAAGATATTAATTAGGCCTTTAATTAATTACGCTCCCACTATTTTATTCAAATTGATAGTCCTCACTATCAACTCGAAAGATTGCAGTGTACAACCTTCTAGTGAGCCAAGATCCAAAATAATTGGATCAATGCCCAGCCAACGCCGGCGTCAAAGACTGAATACTAAGGTAGGCAACTTTTGCCAATTGTATCATATGCAACTGTTGGATAGATGATCATGCACAACTCCTTACCATGATGAACCTATTTTCCTCTAGGTACTTGATCCTATTAACGTTCCCTAGTTAAGTCCAACCCATAAGCCAACACAATGAGTGTTCACCATGTGGAGGCAGACCCCTACACCCACCATCACACTTGCACGAGATAGATAGTGTACCACGCGGAGGCATGCCCACACATAGTCAATCAAGATTTTCATTAGTGTTTCTTTATGGAAGGAAACTAAAACTTGATATTATTAATTGAGGGGTTTTATTAATACATGTACATATCCAAACACCAATACTTATAGTACGTATCATATACTACTATATCTACAACCACAAATGATAAACATGCAATCAGAAACACAAGAACATCGGTTATGGACATACTATTGTAATCCTTTGGAGCCACACCTAAGGTCTTATGCATCTGACACGATTTTACCATGCGCTAAAATGCAAGTGAACGCGTCGAGTAGTACAGACCTTTGTGAGGCCCGAGTCGAACACAGGGATACTCCGAATTGTTGGAGACTCCTACTAACTATTTGCGAGCAGCTAAGCCGAATAACAAATTTAGGGTTGTTGTTAAAATTAAAAGAAAACAAAAACAAAATAAAACAAACGATCGATTAAATGTTAATTTAATCAATTCAAAAGGGTATCTTTAGGATTGCGATTTCACCGTGGGTTTTCATTGTATTCAATTTTATATAATGCCTCAATCTTATATCTCTATCCGGGTAGTGGCCTCAAAATAGAATTACCCACTGTCGTGGTGCAATTCACTACCTAGGTTTAGGTCGGTTCCACCGTCGTAGTAACCTATACCCTAAACTAGGTGCATTATGAACGATCTCTCAGTATCCACCATTAATTTTACACCACCTTGGTCAAGGGATTTATCGATTAATGTAGATTTCTTCTCTTTTCAACCGTTAATCCTTCTTTCAAAGTGATTAAGGGCATTAGGTTATTATTATGGTGATCAAGCATAACAATATATGGACAAAACGAAACTATACCACGGATTTAAGAGATAAAATATGAATTACTATTATAAAATTGTCATACAATGAATCCCTGGGCTACTCCCGGTCCTAAAGACAAAGGGGATTAGCCCCGCATGGTCATCTCAACGAAAGACAGAGGAGTAGAGAAGAAAAACATGGGAAACATGGAGCAAACTTGTGTAACCCCTGATACAAAGGTGTTCCTAGAGATCCTCCTCGAGAAACGTGCGTTTTGCAGTCTTCCGGCAGCAAAATCGCCCGTCGGAGGTGCCCGGATCGCTCGGTTGACGGCCTTCATCTCTCATCTCCTATCTCTCTCTCCTTATTGGATGTTGTGCAACACAATATCCTCTCCCCTCGGGCCGTCCGTGCTCTTCTTAGGTCATAGGACCACTTTACGGCTCCGAAAAAGCTCAACAGTCGGATTAAAACGCTCCGTTTTAGTGCTGAAAATCGCCAGATCCCGACGCTGTCGATAGTATCGACCCCAAGGTCAATGGTATCGACCATGGCACATGTTATTCCTTCCAAGATCGCATTTTGGGGTTGCTTTTTGATGAAATGTCGATACTATCGACCTGTGGGTCGATAGTATCGACTCCGGACAATGCAAAAGTGCCTGAAAAAGTTCCGAAACATGTGTATAAGTCTGGGGATTATATAAAATCATATAAATATTATAAAAGAAGTATAATTTGATGCAAAAAGAGTTTAAAGGCCAACTATAGTGAATTATGCAAATATAATCAAGAAAATGACAAATACATGCATAAAACAGATATAAAATAAGCCTATAAAAGTGACTTAAAACCCATGCATCAAACTCCCTTAAGCTTAAACCTTGCTCGTCCTCGAGCAACAAAACTTTGGATCTGGTTGAGATAAGTCAGCAACATGACATAAATACATGAAATGAATCTACATCATCCCCCACTTTCTTTCCACAAACCGGTTCTCATTGACCACTGAACACTAACTGCCATCCAGGCGACCAAAGACCTATGTAAAAGATGTCTATCCCCCAATTAGTGAAACACTATCAATTAAAGCAGTTAATATGATAAACTCATCTGGTCCATAGTTGATGCATCTTGTGATCTCCTATCTACGTTTCTCATTTCCTAACTACCATCTAAATGGAAGCAGATCTCCTGATATTAATGAATGAGGAGAATATCATGGGTGGCCTACCGATTAGAGCAACGGGTGGATGGAATAGGTGGTTGTGGAAGAGATGGAAGCACATAATAGTCAATCATGCAATACAAAAATTAATGACCTATCATGATGCAAAATGTAAGTGAAAATGTCCTAATGTTACATTTTTGGTGGAATGATGCATGCACTATCATTCCGTCTAAAGGTGAGATGGAATATCTAAGAAAACTACACCATGTGCTTATTCTTCTTAGTATGTAAGTGAGAACATGTTCCTTTCTCCCTCTCATTCCTACTTACTTCTCAATTCTTTTTTTTTCAATTTTTTTTTCAAGCCCTTATTTTCATAGATGACAATGAATTATATGTCGGGCTCACTTCTTGTTACATACTTGTGCATCTAAAGCATTCTATTTGGAGGGTATGGAACAAGTTCATCACCTTTAATGTTTTCATAGTAACATAAGATACATGGTGTACAATATGCTCAAAAGATGTAAATGCAACTACATAATGACAGTTATGCAACTACTATGACATGCACCTAAGGATAATGTGCATGTATAACTACTCTATCTTTTTTTTCATTCTCATGCAAAAAATGTGAAAATAGTTGTAATGCAAGACCTATCTACATGATATGCAATCAAAGAGTGAAAGACAGTAATGTGCTCCCATTTCTTATGGTGGAGTGTGAATGAAATTACGGTGGATCATATCACAAGACTAATTGATAGAACCTTCCGAAAATATCATATGTCCCTCTCTAACGACCTGTGTACATGGTAACTGAAGGATTTCTCTCTTAAACTTTAGTCTAAGGTCACGTTAGCATTTGGTCGGTTTGGGCTCAAACATCCTTGTCAATCACTTTTCCTTAGACAATAAAGATGGTCATTCATGTCCCCGTGTCCTGAAGCTGACTCACCCAAGCACTTCCTCAGTTATGCAACTCAATTACTCACAAGAATAAGCTCAAAAAGTTTTCAATATGCTCATATTTTCATGTGCCCACAACCCAAGAGTAAAACTCCCAATTGAAACCATGTATTTATTACTCCACAGATTACACTAGATAGATGTGGATCCTACAAAAGCGGTAAACCTAGAAATAAAAACAACTAATAATTCAAAAATAAAAGCAACTAGAATAAGTAAGTAAAAACTAAGATAGAGGGCTGTTCCAACACCCCCCTAAGCTTGAATATGACTATGGCCTCATAGTCAACATTCTCACTTAAGAGGTGGAACAACGATACCATTCGCTTTGAAGTGTGGTGAAGAAGGATGGTTAGATGCTCAAGTAGACCAAGTGATGCTTGCTATCTCCCTCCTTTTTGTGGCCCATTTTTGTGTCTTAGTGGTTCTAAGACGTGACTTGCTTCATCCATCTTTCCTCTGCAAAAAATGGTTCGAAAAAATCTCGTTTCGATACCATTTACGACCTATTTTATGTAGCCGTCCTGCAGGTGTCGATACCATCGACCCAGACTCAGCGATTTTGTTGAATCGACACATCTAAAAGCCTGGGAACTCAAAAGTGTCGATACTATCGACCCTAGGGTCGATGGTATCGACTTTACTGGCACCAATTTTTCTGTAAATCTTCAGGAATCTCGATACTATCGACCCTAGGGTCGATGGTATCGACTTTTCTTCAGTGTTTACTGATCCAAACTCGATACTATTGACATGGGTGTCGATAGTATCGACCTTAACATTCTGCACACTTCAAAACACGAGTTAGGGTACCATTTTTACAAAAATTATCAAAACCTAAGCAAAAACTAAGTACATAAACATAAAAGAACATAACCAAACATAAAATTGAACCTAAAGCTGGGTTGCCTCCCAACAAGCGCCCTTGTTTGATGTCCTAGGCTTGACATAAAGATATCTTTAACCTGGGTTGTCAAGAGATGTCTCCAATGAGTCATGTGGCAATTTGAATTGAACTCGATCCTGTCCAATCCCCAAGGTCTATGTACCTCTCCCAATGGCAGCGATGACATCAGCCGTAGCTTGGAACGACCTTCCCAATAGCATCTCGAAACTTTGGAGCTGTGGCATGTCCATGACAACAAAATCTACCGGGAAGATGAACCTGTCTACCTTGATGAGTACATCCTCTCACACTCCATATGGCCTTACAATGGACCCATCTGCCAACTCAATCGTTGCCGCCAATTTCTTTATCTCCTTCAACCCAAGCTTTTGAAATGTGGACAGAGGCATAAGATTAATGCTGGCACCCGAATCACACTGTGCTTGTGGAAAATGTTGGTCACCTATTGAACATGGGATATAAAAACTCCCCGGGTCTTTCTTCTTCTTTGGTAAGCTCCCAAGAATGATTGAGCTCACCATTTCATTCATCCTGCATACATCAGTGTCTTTGATCCGCCTCTTTTTGTTGATTATATCTTTAATGAACCTCCCATAGGCGGGAACCTTCTCAATCATTTCCACCAGCAGAATGTTGATATGCAGCTTGCGGAATATTTCCAAGAATTTCCTATAGTGTCGGTGCTCCTTCTTCGGCTTCAGATTGTCCCGACTTGACACATCTGCCGCATTGACACGCTTGTGAGGAGGCACATATGAGCTTTTCGGGGCCAACTCCCCTAAGCTTGCTTCAATTACTCCCTATGGCATGGGCTTTATCAGAACATCATCAACATTAATCATGTGCTGTGACTCCTCCCCTGCAATAGATGCATCAGCACCTTGACGGACAGTCTTACTTTGCTCTTCTCGCCTAAGCATAGGCGCAACTATCATGTGCTCGTGGCGATTTTCTGAAGAGAGTGTTTCCGCCCGACAGTCCATAATAAGTACGAGGATACGGTATCGCCAGTGTTGCTTCCGTATCAAACTTCATTTTGCTTTGATCTTCTGCTTCTGACACATGAGATTCCTCCTCATTGCTTACCACAGACATGTACTTCACTTGATGGTGTGCTTGGGCCACATTTGCACTCTCGGCCGGTTTCTGCTGGTTGGCGTGCTTGATGGCCGCCACTTCACTTGAAATCTGAGCCACAGTGGTTTCTAATGCCCGCATCTGTGCTCCATGGCTTTGTAGCGTCTGCCCAAACTTGGTTAGAATATCACCTTGAGATTGCAATTGTTTACCAAACATAGCCATCATCTCCTGATTCTGCTGCACCATTTGACTCAGTAATTCGGTGTTCTTATCTTCAGCTCTAGGTTGTGGCTTCACCTCCGGATCCTGCAGAAAATTGTTAGGATCCTTCCAGGAGAACTTTTTGTCCTTCCTCCATGCATAGTCATTGTTTCTGTAGCCCTGTTGTTGCATGTACTTTACTTGGGCTTCCTCATCCTCAGATGAATCTTCCTTAGCTAGTAGCTTCTTGGCTAGCAGATCTAACTTGTCGTTCAGCTCCTTAATTACTTTGGATTCACCTACAACTCTGACCTGCTCCACAATGCCTCTTTCACCCCATGACTATTTCCTAGCCATGTTCTTTAATATCTCCCAACATCTGGTATCCGTATTATTTAGAAAGAATCCTGACCCAGCTGAATCAAGGTTGCTCCTATCGTGCTCAGAGAGAGCAAAATAGAAGTTTTTCACCTGTGTTTCCTTATCCATTCCATGATGAGGGCACCGCCTCAACATGACCTGAAATCTCTCCCAGGTCTCAGAATATGTCTCACCAGCCTGTTGGGTAAAGTTGTGAATCTTCCTGATCATGTCGTTAGTCTTCTCAGGAGGGAAGAACCTCTCAAAGAAAACCTCCACCATATGGTCCCAGGACTCCACAAATTCGTCATCTAGGTTGTGTAACCATTCTCGTGCAATTCTCGCTAGTGAACTCGGGAAAAGCTTGAGATACAGTGCCTCCTGTGGAAACCTATCGATTTTTATCATGTCACAGTTCTCAACAAACTGGCTGATGTGCACGACGGGATCCTCATTCTTCAGCCCATGAAAAGCATTCAATTTCACCATATTTATCAGCGCTGGATCAATCTTATATGTCGGTATGTTGATTGCTTGCTTCTTTATAGGCCCCTTGGAAGCTGATGAGGAAGAAGCCTTGATCTTCTCCCATATAGTCTATGGCTCGGCCATCTCTTCCTGTTCAAATTCAGAATCTACCTCTTCTTGGTGCTCTTGCTCGTAATACTCCTCGTCCTCAGGTCCCGTTAGCGGAACCTCGGGTGCGCGATTTGCGTAGTCAGTACTACGCGTTTGCACCATGCAACGTACCTGAAATAGGAAAGTTTAAGTTCAGTACAGTGCTTTGACGAGTCTCAAAATTAACGACAATAAAAAGAAAATATTTGAAGTTGTTTCAAAGTAAAAAAAAATTATGGTCTAGAGTGGCCGCTCGTAGCACTCAAAGTGCCAACAATTCGCCGTATCCCCGGAAACGGCGCCAACAACTTGACGCAATTTTACCATGCGTATAAACGCAAGTGAACGCGTCGAAGTAGTACATGCCTTTGTGAGGCCCGAGTCGAACTCAGGGATACGTGCAATCGTCGGGGACTCCTACTAACTACTCGCGATCAGCTAAGCCGAATAACAAGTTGGGAGTTGTTGTTAAAAATAGAAGAAAATAACAATAAAATAAAACAAACAATCGATTAAATGTTAATTTAACCAATTCAAAAGGGTATCTTTAGGATTGCGGTTTCACCGCGGGTTTTCATTGTATTAGATTCTATATAATGCCTCAATTTTATCTCTCTAACCGGGTAGTGGCCTGAAAATAGAATTGCCCACTGTCGTGGTGCAATTCACTACCTAGGTTTAGGACGGTTCCATCGTCGTAGTAACCTATACCCTAAACTAGGTGCATTATGAACGATCTCTCAGTTTCCACCATTAATTTTACACCACCTTGGTCAAGGGATTTACCGATTAATGTAGATTTCGTCTCTTTTCAGCCGTTAATCCTTCTTTCAAAGTGATTAAGGGCATTAGGTTATTATTATGGTGATCAAGCATAACAATATATGGAGAAAACGAAACTATACCATGGATTTAAGAGATAAAATATGAATTACTATTATAAAATTGTCATACAATGAATCCCCGGGCTACTCCCGATCCTAAAGACAAAGGGGATTAGCCCCGCATGGTCATCTCAACGAAAGACAGAGGATTAGAGAATAAAAACATGAGAAACATGGACTAAACTCGTGTAACCCCTGATATAAAGGTGTTCCTAGAGATCCTCCTCGAGAAACGTGCGTTTTGCAGTCTTCCGGCAGCAAAATCGCCCGTCGGAGGTGCTCGGATCGCTCGGTTGAAAGCTTTCGTCTCTCGTCTCCTATCTCTCTCTCTCTCCTTCTTGGATGTTGTGCAAGACAATCTCCTCTCCCCCTCAGGCCGTCCGTGCTCTTCTTAGGTCATAGGACCACTTTACGGCTCCGAAAAAGCTCAACCGTCGGATTAAAACGCTCCATTTTAGTGCTGAAAATCGCCAGATCCCGACGCTGTCGATAGTATCGACCCCAAGGTCGATGGTATCGACCATGGTACAGGTTATTCCTTCCAAGATCGTGTTTTGGGGTTGCTTTTTGATGAAATGTCGATACTATCAACCTGGGGGTCGATAGTATCGACTCCGGACAATGCAAAAGTGCCTGAAAAAGTGCCGAAACATGTGTATAAGTCTAGGGATTATATAAAATCATATAAATATTATAAAAGAAGTATAATTTGATGCAAAAAGAGTTTAAAGGCCAACTATAGTGAATTATGCAAATATAATCAAGAAAATGACAAATACATGCATAAAACAGATATAAAATAAGCCTATAAAAGTGACTTAAAACCCATGCATCAACATCTCATGCAACAACACCTATGAATCAACCTGTAAGGATCAACATTAGAATGAACAACTTCATGGATGCTCCATGAGGTTGGAACTTCAAGTTGATTTTCATGGATTCTCCTTGGAGTTGGATCTTTAGGTTGCTTCCTGGAATTGGATCTTCAGTTTGCTTCTCCATGGATGCTCCTTGGAGTTGGATCTTCAAGTGGCCTCCTTACACCAAGTTTACAAAGACTAAAACAAATCCTATCTCTATTACATCATATGAGTACAAATATAAAGAGAAAGAATTAATTACACTTTGAAATAAGAGATGAGGCTCAGCACGCAAGCCAAATACTTTATACAAAGGATCCACGTACAACCATTATACATACATAGATTCACAAACAAACATATCCATAACATTCACAACCACATTCATTCACAACATTAACAAAAAGGGGTTCTAAGCCAAAACCGTGTATGCATTCACCACATAAACAAATTTTAAAGACGACGTGTATGATATCATAGGTATATCTACATATACATATTTACATATTAAAATCACATTCCTTTTAATGTGGGACATTCCCCATTAAATAAATTTTTGACTCTCACGCAAACTATGCAAGGTACACAGGAGCAGCGCCCCTGTGCGGGGATCCCCTAAAAGTTCTATGAAATTTTACTTCCATACACTTAGAAAAATCAGTATTTTTCATAGTCGACCCCGTCCAAAATGTCAAAAATAGGAGTCTGCGGTGTATGTGGAATTAGGTTTAGATATGCAAATTAATAGTTTTAAATTCACATCGTATGCAACCACATAAAACAATATACATCGATTCGATCATATCAAAACAAATCCAAATACGCCGTAGAATGACGCTGCTCTGATACCATTGTTGGGTTTTTTTGGAAGGAAACATGCGCAACGGAAGCAAAAAAATAAAATATGTTTCAACATAACCCACAATGAGATCTCATCAACAAAAATGTATTTAGAAAGAGTGTACACATGATGTACCTTGTCGCAGAGCAAGTCTGGTGTCATCCCGCTGCACGATGGTGTGCAACTCTCCTAGCTACACAGACGATACTTCTCTCCCATCCTCTGAACATGTCATGGGAAGATTCGGTGACACTCCTCTAGTGCGGTGATGTATGCTGCTTGTAGCGCATATAAACAATCATTGATGTCCTCCAAACACAGACGTCTCAACGTCTACGTCTCTAATTCATCCATGCAGATGAACTGGAACTCCATGTCATGCTTCCTAAGCTGGAAGGAAGGAGTAGCCTCTGTGCAATGATGTTCTAGTGTCGTGGTGCTCTCCTTTCTCTCCTGAGGATGGTGACAGTTAGGGTTTACGTACGTGAGCGTAAATTGAAAAGCCTCTCTCAATATCTTATAAAGACATCGACCGTAAAACCCCTTTAAATAGGAGATGAAAGGAACCAGGGTTTCCTAAACCCTTCACTAAATAGAAAGACTGTGTTAATTAAAATACTCATGAATTAATTAGAATATTCTGTAATTAATTAATTAACCAATCAATCATATTAATTGATTAATTAATATCTGACTCCATGCAATCACTCATGATGACTCTATGGGCATACATACCAACAATAAAATCTACATAGCACTTGAAATTCTTAGAACAATGGATAAAAAGGAGGATAGGAGAAAATATCTACGTGATATCCATGCCCTTTTTAGATGCAAAATTGATCAATAGAGTTTTCTCAAGAGCTTCCCATAGATAGCTTCTTGGAGTCTACCATGGAATTTCTTCTTTCCATGTAATCTTATGCTTATTTTGTTCTTCATCTATGTTGCATGGAGCAAACTGTGATTATGAGGAACTAATGCCATATATGTGTCGACATCATAGAGCTTGATTGCTTCCTTACACACAACCTCACACATCTTATCACTCAGTTTTCAATGTCCATGGACACATGATCTAACATTTTCTTCAAGGTTGACATAGTGCATGTAGATAGTAGGACTGCGTCCCTTGATATCATTAGTGCAATAGCTTAGAGCTTTCATTCTTAGTTTGAGTTCTTGAATAAGTTGGCTCTTGTTGATTAGATGTGAATTTAGAATTTATGATAACATGATTTCTCTTCTCGTCATCTAGGAATTCATATTTTAATCTTTTAGGGAGGGGTTTTATCTCAGGAAGGGGTTTTGGTGCTGATACATATTTTAGTTGTCTCTAGAAGGAGATGTATTTAGCCTTCTCAATCTTTCCTTGTTGATTTACCTCTTCTTCTTCTTCTGCCTCTTTGAGATATGCCAGAATTTCTTCTAGTCCTAATCAATGATCCTAAAAGTTGGATTGGTAAGGGATCTAATTAGAGGATCCAATATGGAATTATGTTCTTGGACCTCAACACACAACTAGTCAAATTAATAAGAAAAATAGCTTATTTCCATAGGGGGTGTTCCCTTTATATGATCGAGCACATTGAAATCAATGTGCTCATCCCCTACTCTAACAATAATTAACCCATATGCAACATCAATCGGGGCTCGTACGGTAGAGAAAAAAGGTCTACCAAAAATCACCAGGCACCTAGGATGTTCAACATTGTTGATGATGATGATGTCACATGGGATGAATAAATTTCCAATCCATATAGGGATGTCTTATACCACACCAACTAGTTTTGTGTATGAATTATTAGCATAGTGAATCCTCGTATTAGAAGGAATTATGTTGTTCAATCCCAAATGAATAGCTAGCAAATGCAACATGAGACATATACTTGCACCTAGCTTGGCCAAGACATATCTTTGTGTAGTGTCTTCCATAAGAAATGGAATGGTGAAAGCACCATGATATTTTTGCTTAGATGGTATGGTGAATTTAACAATGATGGTGGCCATCCTAGCTAGATGAATAGTTTCAATGTCTCCTCTTTTCTATTTCTTGGTATCATATCCTTCAAAAACTTAGCATATGTTCACATTTCATCGATGGAATCAAGAAGGGGAATATATAGGTGTATCTTTGTTATGGTATCCATGAATTTAGTGTATCTCTTATTGAACTATGCCTTGATCAATCGGTGAGAGAAAGGAACTTTAGAATTATACTTGAAAAACTTGCTTGAAGGAATGCCTTGTCGTCCCTTGTGAATTGAACAATGATGGTGGCCATCCTAGCTAGATGGATAGTTTCAATGCCTCCTCTTTTCTATTTCTTGGTATCATATCCTTCAACACTTAGCATATGTTCACATTTCATCGATGGAATCAAGAAGGGGAATATCTTGGTGTATCTTTCTTATGGTATCCATGATATTAGTGTTTCTCTTCTTGAGTTGTGCCTTGATCAATCAGTGAGAGAAAGGAACTTTAGAATTATACTCGACAGACTTGCTTAAGGGAATGCCTTGCCATCCCTTGTGCATCTTCTTTGATGGAATGGATTCTTCCGAAAGAATTACTGGTTCACTGTCTTCTTCAACTACAGTTTGTGCTAGAGGAGATATACTTATGGTGGTACCAAACCTCAACGTTGCCATTGCTACAGTTTCATTCCTCAAATTTTCAATGCAAGAGGGAAACTAGCTAGTTGGGTTCTTGATGGTGTGTCATAGGTGTTAGTTGTTGGTCTATCATTTTATAATGTTGATTCAAGTCACCAATATGCGTATTCACAATCCTCAATTGTACTTGTATATTATCCATGAGGTTGTTGTTACTCAAAATACATAGCCTAAGGCATTTGGTCAATGATTTGAACAGTTTATGGAACTTTGCTATTGTTGGAACAAACATCCTCTTGGCAGATCATTGAGATTCCCTTGTTGGTTTGGCATACTACTATTTTTTTTACTAAAAACCTAGAGGGTTTCCTATTCCTAAGGCTTTGCCTATACCGATAGATTGGGGCAGATGGTTCAACTCATTAGAGTTCTCTACAATGGATGTGTTGCCATACATGAAACTAGAATGATATGGTTTTTGTAACCCACATATGAGACACTCTCCATGGTCATGTCTTGTTGGTCTTCTGCTTCATGAGCATATATGTAATGATGAACTCCAACACAACTCATGATGGTCTCAATGTGGTATCTTGCCTTGTTGTTAGTCTCCTTTAGATTGTGAAGATATGTGGCCATTTTATCAATATTAGTATTTAGAATGTCTAGCAATTATGATTCAAAAGAGGTGTTAAGAACAAGTTTGTTCCCAATTGACCCCTTCTCGTAGTCTAGCACTACTTGTAGAGCTGCCATATTTTTGACAATTTCTTTTGAATGCTTAGCATTATGGCCCTTGAAATTGCTTCCTGTTGTTCACATTGAGTGAAGTCACCTCATTTTGAGTAATCCCATCATAGAAAGTGGTAACCAAATACCCATCATCAAAGTTGTGATGGGGGCACACTCAAATATATTCTTGATATCTTTCCCAGATATGTAGATTTTCACCAGACTTCTATCCAAAATTAGAGATCTTGTGTGCAACAAATAGTTTTATCTATAGGCAAAAACTTATTCACACAAGCTTTATCTAAGGGTTCCCATCCTACAATACTCTCATGTTCCAAAGAGAAGAACCATGCGAGGTCTTTATCCCTTGAAGTGAAGCAAAAAGACTTATAATAGATGATTTCATGCGATACTTGGCTGATTTTGAGTGTATCAAAGTGTTCTTGAAAGCATGCAAGTGATGGTATGGATTCTCTTTTGCTGAGTGTCCCCCAAAAGTGTGTTGTTGAAAATATCTATAAAGCCTGGCCTTCATTCAAAATTGCCCCTGGAACTGCAGGAATGATCACTAGGTTCCTTGATTCGTTAGCACACACAGTCACTAATGATTAGGAATGGTTCCTTAGTAGGCGGGTTGTTTCTTACTCCACGAAGAATTGCTCCACTTGGATTTGCCATTTTCTATGGTGAAAAAATACAATGGAATATGGATCTCCCTACATGAAAGAATTGTACGAGTCTAGGTTAGTTTCTGAACACGTCAGACAAATTCCAAGGTAGATATGATTTGGTTGAGAGAATGTGTAATTAGGTTTATATCTTAACTTAATACCACTCAACTAGGTCAATATAGACCTCATGTTTTTAGTGGTTGTTTGTTGCCTTATCCCTAGCAACGATTCCAAAAGTTGATCGCTCTTAAATGTGGGTAAAAGACATAAACACAATTGCCTAGCCAAATATATCATACATTAAATTATACCCAACTTCAAGAGACATCCGCAACTCAATACATAGTATATTGTAGTAATATGATGTTGAACACAAGGATAAGGGGAAACAACCAAAGGTTCAAACACCTTAGCATAAATGAAACAGATAAAAAAGGTTGAAGTAGGCATTCCAATTAAGGAACAAAGTAAATTACTTAAAGTAATAAATCTAAGTTTATGAAATTCAAACATGACTAAAGTTATAAATATGATAAAGGGGACTTGGATTGGGCTGCATCAATCACCCTACCTAAACCATGAAAATTTGTTTTTTCCAATTCATATATATCCTAACATATTTTTCAAGCATTCACACAAAACATCTAACACCTTCCTTCTTCTGAGATCTAGGGATATTTTTATCTAAAGGCACCTATCTCGGGATGATAACCAATAAATAGAGGGATAAACATATGGCCTTTACTATAATAACTCCTCACTCTTGTGGATCATTAATAATCCATACTTTATATATTACTGAACTTATTCTCTCAAATTAATTCAGATCAAACATTGCAAGAAGGTAGCTAATTATACAAGTGACACATTAAAACAAGAGTACAAAAACAAAACTGCAATAATATTATTAAATAGAAGATGAAAAGGTTACATGGTTGGGAGGGCCTGATGGATACTTCGAACCCATGTTAATGAGTTTAGCCACTCCTAGTCCAAGAAGGAATCAAATCACAACTTAAACAAGTCATAGTTCTCAAAAGAAAATAATAAAATAGCAAGCAAAATTAGAACATGCCAATACATGAGTAGATCAAGTCTAGATATCGATCTACCCACATTTTAGTTGAATCTGACAAAGAGGTCAATCACTTTGAAGAGGTCGATCAATAACCTAATCGACCTTGGGGAGGTCGATTACTTCTACTTCTTACACTGTTGGAGTTGATCAAGGGGTTTGATTAATATGATGGTGGAATGGATAGTGGCAAGGCTAGAGGTTGACCAGTCTTCCTAGGTGATGATTGCAAACTGATCACCTTTATTTATACATTTTAGATTTTAATTTTATTGACAATTACATAGTTTTAGAATAAGTTATCTTAGTTTATCTTTTCTTTCCTTAATTAGAGTTTACTTGATTTACATGGTTTTTGTTAGGAAACTATCCAAATCAATTGAAGGCCCAAAAATCTCAAGAATTAAAGGCTTCAAATCTCATCTTAAGCATCCTAGTCGATCTACTGACTCACCCAGTCGGTCAACTCACATACACCAAATCGTCCAACTTCTGAAAGTCCTGATATATATATATACCCACACCAAAATAATCATAACTTTTGCATCCCAAGGCAGAATTTAATGATCAAGTATGCGTTGGATAAGGGAATTTAATTTTCTACATGAAAAATATATTTTGGACAACTTTTCTAGTTGATCAAATGGCCTTATGATTCGACCGAAAAGTTGTAGCAGGAATCTACAACAAAAATAGTGAAATGGTCAAAATAATTAAAGGAAGTCAACCAACAATTTTCTCCATTGACTATTGGGACAAGTAATTAAATTTGTTAGATATTACTCCATTGACCAGATTAAAAAAAATTTAGGTGCCGCCTGGTGCATATTTTAGGGCTTCAACTCTCATTCCCCTCCTATAAAATGAGAAGGGACATCTCGCTTTTTGAGGGGATCACATCTCTCCCTTTTGGGGAATTCTTGTATCATAGATCTTTTATTTTAGTTTCCAGCCTTCTACATCCCAATGGTTTTCTTATATACTTGGTCAAGGATTGAAGAAGGATTTCCATTTCATTATCACTAGATAAGAGTCATTTTTGGATTCTTCTTTCATTACTGGCCTATGGCTCCCTTTCTTCTATGTTTTGCCATTGTGTTGCAAGCTATAATGTCTAGGTAGTTCTCAACTGGAACATGGGGACTAGCCATATATCCTATTATATTTTGATATAATCAACTTCTATGTTTCAGTAGGAGAACACTTTTCTTATGTTTCTGACTGATTGTTGGTTAAATTGATGTACTCTTGGGGGTGATATGATCTTGGATCCCTACAAAAGTGAAGCCATAATCCCTTAATTGTGATTGTTATCTTTTTATTGATATAATCTTGTATGTGTTTTTTGGTTGAATGATTATACTCTTGTAGGGGTTTCAGTATCTCAGATCCTTACAAGAACAAATGCATGATCTCTTGACGATATGTGACGATGGAGTTGATGACCCTTCTTCCCATTTGACATATTTGTTATGCGATATGATCATCTGACCCACGGGTTTGAACCTCGAATGGAATTCACATATTTCTTGATGAGATCTTAGATAGAGACATGTTGGATGACTGGACGAGAATATGCAAATTTCAAGATCAACCAATTTGAGGGAAGTCTGACCCATATGAGATTTGTGCTCTAAAAGGACACGTCCACATGGTCTTGATTTGATTTCTAATCCAAAGAGTTTATTCATTGAGTAAAATCATGGATATTGGTGATGATTTACCAGATCCTTAGTAATGTTGTCCACTTTGCCAAAAAGGGTGCCACTTCCTCCCCCCCCCCCAAAAAAAAAGGCCTCCAAGGAAATTCCCTGTCTATTCCTACTAAATTTCTTCTTGGTTTAATCGGACTTTTGACTCTAGTTCTCATTAGTGTACCCCATTCGAGATGGATTTTAGATCCTACCTTTCAAAGGAAAGGGGAGTTGAACTTCAATTGGATTTGATTAGTTACTTGTAATTATGCATTCATTCAATTCTATTCTTAACATAATCAAACTCTCACGTAGGTTTTACTTTCTTGTTCTCACAATTGGTTTGGATTTTAATCATTTTTTTGTCATTCCTTGGATCCATTACTACCAAAAAGTTGATTCCTTTCTTCCAGCAAGTTGACTGCCTCTTTAGAAGGTAAACTCTAAGACTTTTCCTTGTGATTTGGTGTAAAAATGACACACATCAAATTTGGCATTATTTTCGGGGATGACACATATTGTATTTTTGAACCCAAATCTCTTGTGTATTTAGTATTTATTCTTTCTTTTTTTATTTATAATTTTAGTTTGGTTATATAAGTTTTAGTTTGTTTCAAAATTTTAGTCTAACCTTAATTTTTATTCTATAATTTTAATCTTATTTCATAATTCCTTAGTTTATAATTTTTAGACTTGTTATATAATTTGTTCCTTCCTTCTAAAGCTAGATGTTATTTTTTTTCTTTTTATACTTTTTGCCTACCAAGTATCATTTTGGTAGTGCTACTCCTCTTTGTACTAAGTTTCTACTCTACTAGTACTGCTTTCTAGCTCTTTTTATTTTACTTTCGTTATAATTTTTATTTTTTCAATTATTTTTAGTCTTGTTCTATAGTTCTTAGTTTTGTTCTATAATTTGTTTTAGATTTCATTTATTTCCTTTTTATATCTTTGTAATTTATTTTCAAAACCTCCTACCAAGACTCATTCTGATAGTGTATCTTCTCATTTGACCGAGTTTCCATTCCGGTAGTACTATTTTCTATTTGTTTTATAATTTTTAGTCTTGTTTATAATTTCTTAGCTTATCTTCGTAGTTTAGTTCTTTTGTAATTTCTAGTTAGCTCCTTAATTTTTTTTATAAATTTAGTTTCTTTTCATAATTATGAATTTCTTCTAGTTTAGATCTTTTTCCTTTCTTTCTATCTTTGATTCCTTTTTGTAACTTATTTTCTAAAAGAAAGCCTTTTCAAAGGAGTGGTCAACACATTATGGTTCATAATGTCAATTGTGTGATTGTTACAACCATACATCACTAGATTGTCTAAATGTGTCCCTTCATTTTATGAACTCACCTTGTAATATCGAGTCTTCCTACCAAGGTGGATTTAATGAAGATTACAATCCATAAACTTATGAAGATTATATGAGGAACAATGCTACACATATCAATATGAGGGATGCTAAGACCAAGAATGTTATGGGGTTTATGGTGAGGATAACCAACAAAATTTTGGGGGTTTGAGACTTATTGTGAAAGCCTACATACACCTCAGTAGGAGGACCAAATTAAATCCCTAGAAATAATAGTAGTGGGGACAACATGAAATATTAGAAAACTGACAAGCCATGTTATCTACTTTTCTAGAGGCCCAATCAAAGTGACCCCCAAAAAATTTAGAGCACTCTAATATGTTTTTTCCCGATGATGATGATGATCCCATTTTTGTATCATTTATGTCAGATTTGACCTAAATAGCTCAATCCAAGGATTCGTAGCCTTCATGTGATGAGTACTTTGGTATTCCGACCCTTTCTCTTGAGGCTTTATTACTTGAGTATGAAAGGTTGCAGCAGGAGAGACGTCCTTATCTTGAAGCTCCAACAACTCCTCCCATCCTTGACATAAATCCCAATGTTATTAATGACAAATATACTTGGGTTGAACCATTTCTAGATAATGAACTGCCACCCTTTAACGATAGATCACTAGATATTTCTGGAGAAAGGCTTCCTCATCTAGAGCCTTACATCAACAATAGCCAATTTCTTTGACTGATCTAGATGATGAGCCACCACCACTTGAAGAAAGTCACATGCCCCCATTACTTAACTATGAAGATGGCATTCTCATTTAATTTCCTCTTGAACCCTTGGGAACATCTTTCATAGAGTAATTTGGGCACATTCTATATTAACAAGGAGATCAACTAATTCCATTCATGAGAATGTTGATTGCTTGAATTTTGAGGAGAGAGAAAATATTTATGATGCTAATTTAAATCCAATTGTCTCTTTTATATCAACACCACTTCTCCTATACATAGATCGATATGACGGGGGGAAACTAGAGCAGATCTTAAAACTGATCTTGCATAGCTAACACTACATGTACTAACAACTTGACACCCACCAGTCTCCCCCAAATCACATTCACCATCAACACATCCTTCAGTGCTGAAGGAAGATCTATGGATACAATTGGAAGGAATCTGAAGAGAAAGGCAATATGAAAGCACTACTACAGAAATGCCTTTTAGTGTCGGTTGTTTAACCCGCTTTGGTGTCGGTTTCCGAGCGACGCCTATGTGGGCGCCGCTAAAGGTCTAACACTTCGGCGTCGGTTTTTTAACCGACGCCTATTTAACGTACATGCGTCGGTTGTTTATAGAAAACCGACGCCAAAAGGGTTCACGCCACAGAAAACAACGTCATCTAGGACACATTCTGCGTCGGTGTTTAATTGGTAACCGACGCAGAAAGTATCCTAGATGACGCCGTTTTCTGTGGCGCGAACCCGTTTGGCGTCGGTTGTCAACTAAACAGCCGACGCCATACTTCAAGACGACACGGCCGTGCTTCCCTGCACGGCCGTGTTTAGTACTATAGGCATCAGTTTTATATGAATAAGCGACGCCTTTTCCACCACGGCCGTGCTTTCCTGCACGGTCGGGTTGTTTGTAATATTAGGCGTCGATTTTTATCCAATAACCGACGCTGTAGGTCTTTGCTGACGGTTTTCTGTAAATAACCGATGCCTATATCTTTTTTTTTCATATCAGTTTGCAGGCCTACTGTGGCTGGTCAGCAGGATGAGAACCTGCAGTTTAGTTTTCTGAACTGCAGGTTTACGACATCCATTGATATCAGCCTACAAACAGGCCACAAACCTGCAAAATTAACAAAAAAAATTTCACACAAGTAGATACATTCAGACATCAATTCAATTCTCACATTCACACATATAGAAACATTCAAATACATATATTAACATTCAGAAATATTCATTTACAAAGTATCATTCATTATCGCTATCAACATCCCAATTATATCTTACAATTGCCACTACTTGTATGGCTTTTGCCCATTCTTCTCTTATTTCATTTAATGCTTCCATCGTATATGGAGCATGTATATTTTTTTAAACATTTACCTATAGTGTGGTCAGTTTTAAACACCTACAAAGAGAATGATGTATATATATAAGTAATAATATAAAAATAAGATTGATATATTTCATACTAACTAATGAGACTATATATAATACCTCATGTATGGTATCGATGTCCAATGCGGCATGTCGGATAATCATCTGCATAAATTGCATCACATAGTATGCGCATGCCCAACCGTTGTCTTATGTAGCACACTATAAACTGAAACATATAAAATAATACAACTAAGCACAATTCACATCAATAATATATACATTGGAGTCGGGAACTTACTTGTACGTTCTGCCAATTTATTGACTGGGTCTTTTTCCTTGGGACCGTTCCTCCAGCCTTTTTGAATGCATATAAACCCCTACATGTTAATATAACACAGTAAATTGCATAAGTAAATAGTAATGTAATAACAAATGTTAACATATACAAAAATGAAATATTTCTCACCAGAATAATGGCATTCTCATTACGTGTCCAATTTTAGTGTTTAATGTACTTCCCGCGGGATCTAGATAATATACAGTGAATGTCCCGGGGACAATAACTAGTAACTCCCAATGTCTACCGCTAGAGGTAAAAAGTTAACAATTAATAACTCAAAATGCACAATAAAAATGGAATTTTCTTAAGTCCAAATTATAAATAAATTAAACTTACTTGACATTGAATGGAGCTATTATTATCGTCTTCTTTTGCTGACCAAAAATTGTAAAAGCATCTATACAGTATTGTTGAACACTATCAGGGTCTTTAGCTACCATACTAATCAATGATGGAATCAAAAATCCCACATGATCAAATGCAAATTGTTTGCATTGATCTTCGACTAAGTAGCTGCAAAACATGTATTACGTATGCATTAATATATAAGAAACCAGATCACCGGATCTTACACAAGGTATATGGATGTATAAATAAGATCTCACCTTATCCATGTCTCTATCATTGGTGTATTCAGCCAAGCATACATAAACAGCTCAATAATATCTTGAATAAATAAAGAGCTATCGTATGATTGACCTGCATAATCTGCATCTAAAGAAATAATTATAGGGCAATGTATATTATGTGCCCCTAGCCAACATGCCATTCCCCTACAAGCAGGACCTAACGGGTATGTTAGGTCAGTTGGAACCCAACTTGGTAATGCGGGAAGTAAAGGTGGAGGCCTAGGTGCTCCTGGTGTCTTCTTTTTAACATGTATATATAATTTCAGATCAGTTGACCTCATATATACACATTAACAGTCTAAATCAATGTAAATTTATCTTAAAATTTCAGTAGTGTAGATGACATCTGCTTTGGGCCACAATATGACCCCACCTTCTGCCTCAGCAAGTGTATCAATATCCGGGTGGGGATATGGCAATGTAGCTTCTCTCCAATCGGGTAACACATGTAATGGGCCCACACGAACGTAGCCCTATGGCATTGGAGTCCCGTGAAACCTTTCCCCAGGAAGGGATGGGTAAGCCTGCGCCTCTGCAACAACATAGTCTTATATTCTTAAGCGGCATGGCTTCAATGCCTACAAATTTACGTAAAGAATGTTATACATATATACATATCATCTTGAAAAGACTAGCTACAATGTCATAAACAATACTTACAGCAGACGTGTTAGGCGATGGGTCTCCAGGATTAGTCGCAGTCTGTGCATCAGGAGAAGAGTGGGTCGCCATAGGCTGATTGGAAGCCTGAGATGCCTTCCACCGCAACAATTCTTCCTTGACCTTCTCAGCAACTACACTGTTGACCTTCTTAGCAACTATATCCTCGACTCTCTTATTCTCCTATACATGGATAAAAGAAACATTAGCTTCTTATTATTGAATTTCCTTTTGCAGTAACATTCTAAAAAAAGAATAGGTTACCTCTTCTTGAGAAAGTCCCGCTCTGGGTTTCGCTGGGATGGCCCAAAGAATGCTTTTATGCCCACACCAGCGCCTGCACCCCTAACACATCCAGGATTCTCTGGGTTACCCAGAGCAACTGTCAATTCATCCCTTGTGCCCTGAGGGATGAACGTGCCTTGTTTCCTCTGCTCGTGCAGCTCCCGCTAATCACCATCAATAGAAATTGGTAAGTTAACACCACAAATAATCAATATTCAAATGATTGCTCTAAGAGTTGTATTTTACCATTTTCGCAGCCGCCTCAGCAGTTACGGACTTCTTTATTTCACCCTTCTTGTTTTGCCTCCCAGCTATCCAGATATCATGGCGAGGCATGGGTGTGGTAGACTCCTGAGTAGGAGAAGACTCCTAAGTAGCCGCAGACTCCGCCTGTAGTCTTTGGCGAACGCTTGCATAGCCTTTTAGACCCATAGTGTGGTCATGCACATTCAGTGCACGCCTTGCTTTTTGTGCGTCACCGAGGGCCTAGTTAGTATGCACATTAATGATTTGGTTAGTAGCACTAAATGTTAATTTTGAATAGGTGAATACAATGTATATTAATTAAATTGGGAGTGACGCCGAATACCTTGAATTCTTCAGATTTTCTTGAAGCAACAAAATTGTCCCAATCTTCTTTGTCCAAGAAGTTCCATTGTTCAAGGGTTGACTTCTTCTTCTTATCACCCTCTTTTATGTATTCTCTGTTCAGATTTGTCCTATAATTCCTAAGCATCTTTCCAGCGCATTGCATCACACTTTTACGATGCAACTTCTCATCCAATGCAAACATATTATGTAAAATAGAAATGTTATTAACTAATATCCAAAATAGAATTGCAAATAATAGAATTTGTAATCTACAAAATAGAATTGCAAATAATAATAACTCACGCATAAATCCTTCCATATCAAGTCTTTTTTCCCATGAGGAACTTTATGCCAATTATCATACTTAACACCACAATGGCTCCGAGTGGTACACCCAAGATAGTTTACAAAATTGTTGCGGTTCACTCCAATTGCATTTCCTCCATTATCAAACTCCACAACCAATTTGGATCCACTGCCACTTAGCGCTATTAACTTCTTCAACAGAGTGATGCCCCTTTTCTTGTTAAGTGTTTGGTGCTGCGCATCAAGTTGCTCCAGTGCTTCAGTGGGTACATGTGCATCATCAACCTAAAATTTGACAAAAATAAACACACTGAATTAGCCCAATATAGAAATATAGGATATATGACATAACTAGAAGATAATGAATTTTATAGAAATACAGTATATGTTTTTAGAACTTACATTGGTATCCTCACCATGCTCGTCATGGACAGCATGCTCATCATGGACTTCATGCTCATCATGGACATCATGCTCATCATGGTCAGCCATCTGAAAATGTCATTAAAAAGGCAAACATTTAGCATTTGTATTAACTAGAAAAAGGCAAACATTTAGCATTTGTATTAACTAGAAAAAGGCAAACATTTAGAATTTGTATTAACTAGAAAAAGGAAAACATTTAGCATTTGTATAAACATACATGTCTCTAAAATTGTGATCTTTTATCAATTAACAATCCTTCATTGTGATCTCCGCGCACATATAAGTCATCATTAGCTTCAATATTTTGTGGAGTTGGCAACCCAACTGAGAATGGACTGGAGTCATCATACTTATCATATTACTCTTCTTCATCTATAGGATCTTCAATGAACTGTCTTTTACCATGAAGAACAACCGACCATTTATCATTCGCAGGATCATCGATATAGAATATTTGTTTCGCCTGTGATGCCAATATGAATGGTTCACCCTTCTCGCCAATCTTTTCAAAGTTCACCAAAGTGAAACCCAATTCATCCACTATAACTCCTTTGGTGTTATCAACCCAATTACATTTAAAGAGCAGAATTTTGAAATCTATGTAGTCAAACTCCCAAATGTCTTCAATGACACCGTAATATGACATTTTAGCTTCACGTGGACTCTTATCCTTTGCACTTGCAAAGTACATAGTCGACGCTTGAAGAGTGACCCCACTATTTTGGACGACACTCTTATCATCTTGGCACTTTGTGTAATATGTGAATCCATTAATGTCAAACCCTTCATAAGACATAACATTCAGTTTTGGTTTAAAGGCGAGGCATTTGATAGTTTCTGTAATATCATTTGGTGTTTGAGATAGTTGATGTAAGACTTTATCTTCAAACCACTTAGTAAAAGTCTTATTATGCTCTCTAGCAAGCCACATTGAACTTGCTCGAGGATGTTGTCTCTTTATGAAATTGGTATGTTCCTCGATATAAACACTCACTTCGTCCATATTGTGTAAAATATACAAGTGAGCTTGTTCCAACTGCTCACGGCTGATTACTTTCACCCGTGATCCCAAAATTCCTTTGCCCTCCTCAATATTCTTGTCATTATCAGGAGTGTCATTACCACTGAGAAAGTCATTGCAAAAATCCATAACCTCTCTCGCCACATAACCTTCAATAATACTCCCTTCAGGTCGATAACGATTTCGAACATCACCTTTAAAAATGCTCATGTATCGTTCAAAGGGATACATCCAATGCAAGAAAACTGGTCCCAACATTTTCACTTCCCTAGTCAAGTAGACAACAAGATGTACCATGATATCAAAGAACTAAGGAGGGAAATACATCTCAAGCTGACATAGGGTAACAACCACTTCTCTTTACAAATTATCGAGAGTATCAGGGTCAATAACTTTGCTGCATAGACTGTTGAAAAAGAAACAAAGTCTGGTAATTGCAAACCTTACATGCTTCGGCAATATAGATCGAATTGCCACGGGCAATATTTGTTGCATTAGAGTGTGACAATCATGAGATTTAAGACCTATCAACTTCAGATCTTTCATTGATACCAATCTACGGATGTTGGATGAGTAACCATGTGGCACCTTAACATTTACCAAGCATTCACAAAAAGTTTTCTTCTCCTTTCTAGACAACATGTAACAAGCAGGAGGTAAGTATGTTCTTTTATTACCCATTTCACGTAATTCTGTTAACTATGACCTTATTCCCATTTCATGTAGGTCCAGTCTGGATTTTATCCCATCTTTAGTCTTACCTGGTATATTTAACAGAGTACCAATGATGCTATCACAGACATTTTTCTCAACGTGCATTACATCGATACAATGCCTGACTGTCAAAGAACTCCAATAAGGAAGATCCCAAAATATTGACTTCTTCTTGAATGAAGAATTGTCACTCCGTGTGGCCATACTACATTGTGATTTCTTACCAAATTCATTGACAATGTCTTTTACTCTTTCATAAACAACATCCCCTGGTATAGGTTTAGGTGCACTTCGTTCATCATTTCATCCATTGAATGCTTTGCGCTTCCTACGATGCGGATGGAATTTTGAAAGAAACCTTCGATGACCAAGATATACAGTCTTGCCGCCATGTTTTAGTCTTATTGAATCAGTGTTTTCTTCACATATAGGACACGCTTTAGCTCCTTTGACACTATATCCAGACAAATTCCCATATGCTGGAAAGTCATTAATAGTGCAAAAAAACATAGCGTGCAAACGAAATGTCTCTCTTGCTAAAGCATCATAGGTCATCACATTTTCAGCCCAAAGTTTCTTTAAGTCATCAATCAAAGGTTCAAGATAAAATCAATATCATTTCCGGGTTGTTTAGGGCCCGATATCAACAACGACAACATAACGTACTTATTTTTGATACACATCCAGGGAGGAAGATTGTATATAACAAGCATGACTGGCCAAGTGCTATGTTGGTTGCTCAATGTCCCGTATGGATTCATCCCATCTGTACAAAGCCCAAGTCTTAGATTCCTATCTTCTTCCACTGTGGGGAATTAGACGCATGTCGTAGCATCCCATCATTATTTTTCTTAACATCTGCATGCCACCTCAAATTCTTCGCATCTTTCAGATTTGCAAACAAGCGTTGAAACCGTGATATTATAGGTAGATACCACAACACCTTGGCACTAGAACCAGTTGTGGACTCCCCCGAAGTCGTCAATTTATACCGTGACGCACCACATTTTGGACAATCTTTCAAATCTACACAGTCCTTTTGAAATAATACACAATCATTCGGGCATGCGTGTATCTTCTTGGCCTCCATTCCCATTGGGCACAACATTTTCTTTACCTGGTATGTTGAGATTGGCAGCTCGTTTCCTTCAGGAAGCATTTCTTTCAACAAAGTCAACAATGAAGTGAAGCTTTTGTCGCTCCATCTATTGTTAGCTTTCAACTTATACAATCTCAACACAGCGCTAAGCTTTGTAAACTTAACACAGCCTGTGTATAACGGTATCTCAGCATCATGCACAATGTTTCTAAAGATAGGAGGTGGATCGGTGTGCTCTACCCTACAACTATCCAGCATCACATCAATGATGTCTGCTGGAACTGGTTCGTTCACATTTACGTCATCGGAGGCAATTTCTTCTTCCACCCAAGCACTGCTATCGACATCTACTGGTTTCAATTTTGAAATCTCTCCATGCCAGTGCCATTCTGTATAGCCTTGTACAATCCCGTTGCACATGACATGACTTTTGATTTCCTCACCAGTGTTGACTTTCAAGTTGTTACCGCAATGCCTACATGGACAGTAGAACCTATCTGTAGGTTTTTTCCTATTTTCCTCGGAAAATCTAATAAACTGATCAAGACCAGATATAAACTCTCAGGTGCAACGATTATGAATGGACATCCATGATCTATCCATTCTATGATCAAAGAGAAAACAAGTATATATTAGGAAACAAGTATATATTAGGAAAAGATTAGGGTATACACTTACATCCTAAGTGTATAATGTGATGTCATTCTTATATATAATAAATGTGTACCACCTATCCCATCCTTGAACACCTAATCTCACTAGTAAGTGTATAATGTGTATTGGGTTTTCAAGAAAATTTCGGCAGCATTTCCCCGCTATTCTCTAAGTACATATGTACTTAGAGAACAAACGGGGAAATGCTACCGAAATTTTCTCGAAAACCCAATACACATTATACACTTACATCCTAAGTGAGATTAGGTGTTCAAGAACAGTCCCAAACAGGGGACTATCCAAGATTTACTCCTAATGAGTCAATCTTGGACGGGTTTCTAGGCCAAAACACAATAATAGATATCTACAATGAAGCCGGACTCCATACAAATAGTATATAATTTAGTGATTGTTCATTCTAATTTATACCAATGTACAAGTAATATAAAGAACAATGATTGTTCACTTTCTAGGCCAACAAACACATGTGATGTCATTCTTATATATAATAAATGTGTACCACCTATCCCATCCTTGAACACCTAATCTCACTAGTAAGTGTATAATGTGTATTGGGTTTTCAAGAAAATTTCGGCAGCATTTCCCCGTTGTTCTCTAAGTACATATGTACTTAGAGAATAAATGGGGAAATGCTACCAAAATTTTCTCGAAAACCCAATTCACATTATACACTTACATCCTAAGTGAGATTAGGTGTTCAAGAACAGTCCCAAACCGGGGACTATCCAAGATTTACTCCTAATGAGTCAATCTTGGACGGGTTTCTAGGCCAACAAACACAATAATATATATCTACAATGAATCCGGACTCCATACAAACGTTATATAATTTAGTGATTGTTCATTCTAATTTATACCAATGTACAAGTAATATAAAGAACAATGATTGTTCACTTTCTAGGCCAACAAACACATGTGATGTCATTCTTATATATAATAAATGTGTACCACCTATCCCATCCTTGAACACCTAATCTCACTAGTAAGTGTATAATGTGTATTGGGTTTTCGAGAAAATTTCGGCAGCATTTCCCCACTGTTCTCTAAGTACATATGTACTTAGAGAACAAACGGGGAAATGCTACCGAAATTTTCTTGTAAACCCAATACACATTATACACTTACATCCTAAGTGAGATTAGGTGTTCAAGAACAGTCCCAAATCGGGGACTATCCAAGATTTACTCCTAATGAGTAAATCTTGGACGGGTTTTCTAGGCCAACAAACACAATAATAGATATATACATGTTAGGGTTTCATCACAATTAATGTTAGGGTTTCATCAATGTTAGGGTTTAATCAAATCAAATTAGGATGCTAGAATGGACAAGTTTAAATCTTATTTCAACATGCATCAAAATTTACTGAATTAGGTCAAGCATTAGGATTAGAAGCACAAATATATGCAAACAAAAAGATTTGTTCGTATCCTAGAATTTACATAAAGCATTACATATAGATTTGTTCATATCCTTACCAACAACAAACACGGCCGTGGGTGTTGGCCTACCACGGCCGTGCTGGGCAGCACGGCCGTGGTAGGCCAACACCCACGGCCGTGTTTACCGTTGGTAAAGAGCTAGGGAGAAGGAAGAACATAGGCTACGGCTACTACCTGGAGGCTACGGAGGGCAGCAGGCAAGCAGGCGACACGGTAGGGAGGACGGCGACGAGCACGGAGCAGGCAACGGTGACGCCAACGAGGACAGCGACGACGGCAAGGAAGGACGGCGGGCGGCGGCAAAGAAGAATATGGCGGCCGGCGGCAAAGAGGACGGCAGAGGTGACGCAGAGCAGCAAGCAGCGGCGGTGGGCGTTGGCGGCGAGACAGCCAGTAGGTGGGCGTCGACAGCGACCAGCACCGGGCAGGCGGGTGGCGACGCAGCAAGAGCAGAGGGGCGGGGCGACGCAGCAAGAGCAGAGGGGCAGAACTGTTGCTTCGTGATGAAACAGAAGAAAGGGTACCCGGACAGTGGCCGTCATTCGAGGGTATATTAAGTGGGTATTAGGCGTCGGTTCTAACATCAAACCGCCACCTAACGTCTTCGGCGTCGGTTCTACTTAAACAACTGACGCCCAATTAGTCAAATTTTGCCCTAAATAATTTGGCGGGAACCATTATCGGCGTCGGTTATCAAAGGATAAACGACACCTAAGCTGGAACTTTTTGTGCAAGTTTTCATCTCATATCGGCGTCGGTGTTTTGGTAAAACGCCGATGCTGTATGTGCCAAAAAAAATTCGCTCGAAAATTGGATTCCGCGGGCGATTTTAGGCGTCGGTTGTTTGTTATCCAGCCGACGCTGAATACAAAGCGGTACCCGTGTCTTGACTACAGACGTCGGATGACCTACAACACCGACACTGAATGTCATAGGCGTCGGTTTATCTAAATAACTGACGCCTAGAAAAGTGTCATTGAACGCTGTTTCTGTACTAGTGAAGCCCCTTTGAGCTTCTACGACCACCCAACAATTGGGTGCACTATGCAGCTCCACTAATCAAGGTCCTAGATCTGATATACATTTCATGCAGATGCATGTTTTTTGAGCTACCAAGGGCCCCTGATGCTTTCAGAACTTTTCTCTCCTCCATTTTGGATTTAAGTTTTGATCGGGAAGAGCAAAATTTTAAGCTCGAGGTGGTGGTGGGTGGTATGTACTCATTCCACACACTCTATGTTACCACCCCAAATTTTGGGTTCTTTTAGTGAGAAATGTAATTTCTCCTATTAAAGATATTTGAACAAATAATGTTATAATTTGTTTGGAATAAAGGGATTTCGTTTAAAATAGCCTTGATGATTGTATTGTGGGCTTTATTGGCTATTGGGCCCAAATAACAAGAAAATTCAATTAGTAATGAATAATTGAATATTTGAGAAAAGAATGAAATAGAAACCTCTAGAAGGCAAAATGATGTAATCTAAAGATGGATTTCGTGCCTCCTGGGTTCCTTGGGTTCCAAGGAGTCCAAAGTTGCAAATATAATGCAAAAAGAAAAGAAAGATCAATTTAATATTTCTTTATTAAGAAAGAAATTGAAAATAATGATAAAATATGGGAAATAAGTGAGAAGAGGTATAATTGATTTATTCTTGGTGGAATTTCGTATCCCAAGGATTCCTATTGTTAAATGGAATGCCAATGAGGAAAATGAAAAGAAAGGAAAAGAGAAATCCTCAAAAAGAGATATTTTAATAAGAAATAAACAAGATAATGTGAAATAATGCAGATTGATGCATCTAGAAGGATAATAAGTATCCTTATGAAGGAATTTTGAAATCTTGGAGTATCTTGGGGTCCAAGGAGCCCCAATGAAGAAAGAGGATGAAAGAGAAAATACCAATATTAGAAAATAAGAAGATAATATGATGATTAATGAATGAATTTTGTGTTGTTATTAAAAAGGTGGTATTTTCTATTAAAAGAAAGCATGATTTTGTGACAAATAATTAAGAGGCAAATATTAAGAGGATGAAGGAGGTGATTTTCGAAATTCTAATATCTAAAGAATAATCAGTATTAGAAGAGAGAGAAAGAGACTTGTTTCTCATTGAAGGAATAGGATTCCTAATAGGAGAGGACTTGTTTCCTCTTAGATGGTCATCTTAGGGTGAGGATTCCCCCCCCCTATATAAGGGGATAGAGCCTCTGGCTCAAGTTCAAGAGGAACCTCACATATCTCTCTCTTCCCCATCTCCTTCATCTTTATTTCATTCAAAACCCTAACATGGTAAAGCAATGTGATCCTGGCACAATGAGGAGACCAAGTGGGGTTGCGAAGGACGCTGGATATGCCCCGATGTCAGAGCAAGCTCTAGCTAGCATTGCTACGCCCTAAACAACGCACCATAGCAGCAGCACGACTGCACATGGCGGCTGCAATTGTGGGTAAGACCCTACCAATCCTGGCCATTTCGGCTGAGTTTTAAGGGTTCCCTTGGTGCACCCAGGTACGGTGGAGGTAGGGCAGTGGTTTGCGTGGATCTTCAGACCTTGGAGAGGGAGGAGCAGCCCTGCAAAGAGCCACCCTCGACGGCCGTTGCTGTTGGTCAAAGGTAGGAGATGAACCAGAGGTGTTTGATGCTTCTGCCCCTCCACGGGCTGAAGAAGCGCTTCACTTAACCAAGGGTAAATGCGTAATTGTGTTATGTTAGCAATCAGCCAACGTTGCATGGAAACTGATGACGTGGCATCCTCTGATTGCCCCAAGTAAGGTCTTATTGCAAAATTCATAATTAAATATTGGTAACTCCGATTAGGACAAGTAATATATGAAAATTGATCCTCAGAACGAGAGGAACACAAAAAAATTATTCTTGAAACCTAATTTTGCTTTTGATTCAAAAAGTATATCAAGATGCTATCTTTAATAGTTCAAACAATCAAAAACCCTAACCTTTGATGATTAATGAATTAGAAAGGGGTTATGTGAGTGTTTAAAACAGATATTAACCTGTTGTTAATAAAAAGGGCATACTAGATCTAAAAGGATGATCTTCATGCATAATTTGATTTATTTAGGGTTCCATATGATTTAATGAACCTTGAACCCTAACTGTGGTAATTATGATCGTTAAAGATTTTAATTGGTCAAATTCATGTACAAAGCTAAGATATGATGGTTCGAATCTATTTAGAGTACAAAAGTCCTTAATTCTGGATAAATACCCTAAATGTAGTAATAGGGTTTTCTCATGAATAAAAGGTATAATTGATGGCAAAACGAGTTCATATGTTAATTAGACCCTAATGAACTTTGAATTGATGATAGAGGCGTATAATGATCTTTTCATGGATTAAAAGGATAAAAATAGTAGCTTTAATGTAAAAGATGCTTAATGAACTTAATTAAGGGTTAATGGTGCCTTTAATCCAAAAATATGGGGTTATATGTTGTTAAGATAACCTTAACATTGAAGAATATATGAGATAATTAGGGTTGATGAGTAATGGTATAAAATTAGGGTTTAGAATAATAAAAGATGAAGTGAAACCCTAATTGCAAACGAAACCCTAAAATGGATACGAAAACCTTAGGAAGCAATTTTCAAGTTGAATAGAAAGAATCTTGATAAAGTGTGTAGTAAATAGAGTACATGTGTTTTCCAAGATTCTTGATTGTGTGGTTGAACTACTTGCTTGGACTGCTTTCTTGGTTGGAATTGATATTAGCTTGAGAAGTCTACTGAACAGGTATGTGGTTATGTCTATGAATAATCGCTTTAGTTTCACAGTGATTCCCGAATGATTTTATCAGTTTCTTGAAAATAACTGTTGGATGTCTTTTATTTCATGCAACTATAAAGTGACTATGATTATCACTATGAATATATATATATATATATATATATATATATATATATATAATGGCTTAGATCCGAATCCACCTATGTTGCTTGTAAAGGCTAAAAAGGGGTAACCTAGAGTAAGGTCTAGGTTATCGTGGGTTAGAAATTAGGCTACCAAGTGTAGTTCCATGAGACCCTTTAGCATATTATGAGTTAAGGAGTGGGCTACTTACGGGTAGTGCCATGTAACTCAACCCTAGAAACTAGTTCACCTATAGGTGGGACAATGAGGGGTTTAATGGGGATCTACTATAAGGAAAGTAGCATCCAGGTCCACTACAGGGACAGCGCAGAGGATAGGGAATGCATGGATCACGCAGTTATATTTAAAACGTAAAATTGTTTGTTAAATGGTAATTGGCTGCAATACATTATTATCATAGTTGCATGATTATTATTTCCCCCACATACCAGCTTTATGCTGACCGATGTTTTGTTTGTCGGCATTTTAGGTACAAAGACAAAAGGACAAATAGTAAATCATCATATTTTGAAATACATGAATTAAAATACAAGGAGGACTAGTTAGAGTAGAATTCTTACATGGATAGAAGTTTAGATATCCAACATTTCAAAAAGGTATGAAAAATTTTATTTTCTTTCCAATTAAGTCTGTTAAAATTTAATAATTATTCTTGGTTAATTGCCGAACCTTTGATCTGGAAATTATGTGTGCGGCTTCGACCTCTCGGTCTCCCTTAATAGGGGGTTACCAAAAGGTGGGGTCGTAACATTTGGTATCAGAGCGTAGGTTCCTCACTTAACCATTAATAATTATTAAAATTTACAAAACTCCATAGAACCCAAGGGAGTTATTAGAGGATTATCTGAAATACAGAGGTGACTAGAAAAGGATCACGATCGGGGGCTGGCAATATTTTCCTCTGCACCGTTAGTCGGAATACGAGGACTCCCGGATCCGTGTGACTGCCTGGCTAAAGTCTTAGGGTATGAATCGAAATAAGATGCCTTTAGGACTTTCTCATCTTATTCATCCCTTCTCATCACAAATTTTGTTAAGGACCTTAAGGATAAGGGTTTTCTCTCTTCTCCTCACCCTCTTGAGGTATGTGTAAGGTTAATAAGGTCTAAAGAATCCTCCACCAAATTAATGCAAATCATGTAAATAAGATGTCATGGACATAATCTTAATAGGTTAAGCGCAAATTAAAGGATAGATACATGCATAGGTCGTATGACATAAGTTGTCATGACCTCAGAAGAGACCTGAGGCTAGAACTTCTTGTTGGGTGGATAGATAAAGAGAGTTAGTCTTGGAGATAGAGATCTCCAATACAAGCAGAGACCTGGCACATCCTCTGAGGATGATGTTAACCCTAACCCTAAGTGTTGGTTAGATAGAGATAACGTGGTGAATAGATTCCACGATAGACCGGGTGTTTGGAAGAACATACCTTTGAGATGCCATATGATCCATGGGTGACCTAGCACCTTTAGCAACCCAACCCTAGAAAGGGTCGTGCATGTTAGAGTAAAGGATAGCTCCTTCGATGATGAGGTTAGTGAAGGACATGTAGAAACCCTATGGGCTTATGCGAGTAGGGCATAGCATGCACCCAGAGTACCTTAGTAGTGCGAGCAATAGGTTGAAACCTTGACCAGGAGAGTATAAAGGATAGCTTTTGAGATAAGCATAAAGAGCTATGGATAACCTTGAGCAAACATAATAGGCTTCACCCACGTGGAGGTATGCTTGTGAGCTTGATCCTTCATGAAGAGATGACCTCTAATGGTGAGGTTGGTTGTAGGGTTAGCTCTAGAGAGAGAGCAGGAAACCAAGCAAGAAGGTTGGAATCGTAGACTCTGAGATATGAGGAAAAGTAGGGAGTTGAGGATGATGCGACCTAAGTGGATGATAGTGGACACCACATGCTTGACCCCTAGAGGTGGATGATGTCTTGGTTGCCATGAGAGGAACCAAACCCTAGAGAGAGGATGAGTCTGTTGGTACCTCTGTACCTATGGTATAGATGAGAAGAAGAGTTCCTTAGACCTGGAGAGGTATAGTAACAGGTTATGAGGCCTTGCAACTTGTTGATTGTCCTTGAGGAGGACTCAACTTTAAAGTGTTGATCGAGGAGAAGGATGATAGGAAGTGTATTCCATATCTGATACATGTTTGGTTTGTGGTTAAGAGGTTGAGTAGACAGTTGGACATCAGGAAAGTGAACCTATGGTTCCTAGGCCTAAGAGGGGAAGTGGTGTACCTAATGCTCATGATGAGAACTAAGTTGCTATAGTTTTGAGCATGGTACTCCTCATGTATAGAGGAAAAGGGAAACTCCTTAAGTCGAAGGCATGATGAACCCCTTACAATTAAGTTGATGACATGGGAAGGTATAATCTTGACCCAATGTTGAGGACAAGAATAAGTGTGACCTAGCATGGTTTAGCAGGTAGTTCGCTTGTGCCTTAATGGCTTGCTAGGGTCAAGCAATGCTCATATGGATGTAAACACTAGACCTAAGAGCGTTTGTGACCTTGTTGTCAAGAGATAGTTTCCTCCCATCTTGGGAAAGGGAACCTTTTGAAGGGTGTACACTAGTTTTTGCAAAAACCTAAAGAGGTCTCATAGGATCTTGAGAAGCTAAGTGAAAAGTACATGGTATGAAAATGAGCATGTAGACCCATCGATAACCATCTCTATGTGCATGTGGATGTGTTACCATGAGGTAACTAGTATGGAGTTTGACCAAGGTAGGCAGGTTGCCATGATCCCTATGAAAGGATGAAAGTCATCCCATGAATACAGAGAGAGAGAGATGATGAAGGCTTGGGTAAGGTTCTAAGTTAAAAATGTACTAAAAGAGAATCCTAAGTCTATCCTAGGATCAGGTAGGGATAAGATCGATGGAATTAGGAGTTGCCTAATTCCCTAGTTGCACATGACCATAGGGTCGGGGGGTAACAACTATCATTGTCTGAGAGCCATGGGTTAGGATATTGATCACCTTCATGAACTCATGGACCCAAAGGGCAGATGAGTAGGGCACTCTCTGGATGTATAAGGGAAGAGGGATGACCCTAAAAGTGCCAGCACCCTATAGACCTAGAGGAGATGACCAAGGATTGTGTGGAGACCCAAGTAGGTTCGAAACTAGTTTTCCATGGAGGTAACTTTGATAGCAAGATAATTGTAATATAGAGGCATAAACGACACATTTCAACTTGGATTTAAAGGTGTACTGGCAGGGTGGGATGTACCATCTCTACTCTTGGAATAGGAGGAACTTTGTGTTTGGATGGCTGCCAAATTCTTATTTCCTCTTATTATGGGAGTGAGAGATAGGACAGTACGCATGCCATACACCAAGGATAAAAGATGACGTGAGTTGGAACGATGCTATGAGGTATGAGGACATAGATGATGACATACCCTTATGGAGTGAATAATACATGGATGGTTTAACAACACTAAAGAGGAATAAGGTAGTCGTCTTATAAGGATGTTTTTAGCATGAGCTATGTGGAATTTGCAAGTGATGCAAGGTTGAGTTTGATCATCATGAGGATGAGCTAGGAGTTTTCTTGATGAAAGTAGACTTAGAGTTTGAGATGATAAGTGAAATACATGGAGGTGTATGTCTTCAACGTTACCTAATACCTAAGGATGTGAAGTGGTAATGGATGCTCTGGTTGAGATATATCTGCCTAGTTTGGTTAGGGGCTAGAAGAGGTTGTTAGACTAATCCTAAGTTTGGAAAGAAGATATTATTGGCTAACACTCAGAGGTAACAAGATCTGTTGAACAAGTTAGTGTTTGTTTGGTTAGTCAGCCTTGTCCTTAATATAATGAAAGGATGGTGATAGAACCTCAAATACACCTCTTTGGATAGGAAGGTAATAAAACCCTAATGAGAGTGGTTTTGGGTTTCCGATGAATCGATCTTGAGGAATCATGACATACATGAAATCATGATTTTAAGATCACCATACACCATGGTACTACTGAGATAATGAGTGGTAGCAGTACTATGGATGCTGGAGATGAGGCTGCATGTGGTATGTTGCCATGCATGACAGAAGGTGAAGGATGAGCATCGGTAACCTAGTGCATTGATATAGAGGATAAAGAGCTCCCGAGAAGGAATGGGAGTTCATCACTATGGATGTTGTGATATGTCTCCCCTAGACCAAGGAAGGTCAAGATGCAAGGTGGGTTATGGTAGATTACCCTACCTAAATGACATGAGAAAGAAAGAGTACTGTCAAGGGACAGATCAGGTTGAAATACATATAAGAGAGATGGTTCAACTACAACAGGAAGTGAGTTCAAAAGTTCTTGAGTATAACCTAAAGATTCACTTCTGTGAGGTGGAAGTAGAAACATGAAGAACTCTATATTAGTACAGTTTATCACCCCTAACTAATGGTTAGTATGACCCAGACTAAAAAGGGTCTGATGAGAGCATGTGTGCTCATTCAGGGTGATATCTAGAGACAATTCTTATCCTAAGAAAGATGTGATGATAACCAACATAGCCAATATCAGGATTTAAAAGAAGCTTTGTAAGGGAGGTTTTGTCGGTCACCACTTCAGTAAGGTGATATTGGTGAAAGGACCACGTGATGGTTAGAAAAGGACCACAGTCTGTGTAGATGAAGTCTCTTTGATCGTGCAATGGCTGAAAGGAGCCTAGAGACGACGTGAGTCATGAGCGGATGCAAAGTAGACTGGCATGCAGTTCACTATGGGAGAATATGTGACATGAAATCTGACCCCTCTAAGCTATAGCTAAGAAAGCTGAGTCCTCGATACATGGGTCCATTGAGATGGATTGGTGGAGAAGGTTAACCTTACCCCTCAGGATAAAGAAATGTGTGATGAGTTCCACATGTCCAATTTAGAGCACTATGTGAGGTACCCCGACAATGTGCTGAGCAATGAACCTAGTGAGCCCCAAGGGAGGCTGAAATGGCCTGAGTCACATGTGCAGTTTATAGACGCCAGGATGAAAGAACTCAGAGAAAAGAATATGTGATGATAAAGGTTCTTTGGAAGTTCCATGAGTACGGTGAAGCCACATAGGGGCCAATGATGGATATGGAAAAGTCTTATCTTGAATTGTTTATTTACTTGATAGAATTTTGAGGACAAAATTCCTATAAGAGGGGAAGGATGTTACAACCCCAAATTTTGGGTTCTTTTAGTGAGAAATGTAATTTCTCCTATTAAAGATATTTGAACAAATAATGATATAATTTGTTTGGAATAAAGGGATTTCGTTTACAATCTTGATGATTGTATTGTGGGCTTTATTGGCTATTGGGCCCAAATAACAAGAAAATTCAATTAGTAAATGAATAATTGAATATTTGAGAAAAGAATGAAATAGAAACCTCTAGAAGGCAAAATAATGTAAGCCAAAGATGGATTTCGTGCCTCTTGGGTTACTTGGGGTCCAATGAGTCCAAAGTTGCAAAGATAATGAAAAAAGAAAGGAAAAGATCAATTTAATATTTCTTTATTAAGAAAGAAATTGAAAATAATGATAAAATATGGGAAATAAGTGAAAAGAGGTATAATTGAGTTATCCTTGGTGGAATTTCGTATCCCAAGGATTCCTAATGTTAAATGGAATGCCAATGAGGAAAATAAAAAGAAAGAAAAAGAGAAATCCTCAAAAAGAGATATTTTAATAAGAAATAAACAAGATAATGTGAAATAATGCATATTGATGCATCTAGAAGGATAATAAGTATCCTTATGAAGGAATTTCGAAATCTTGGAGTATCTTGGGGTCCAAGGATCCCCAATGAAGAAAGAAAAAGAAAGATAAAATACCAATAATAGAAAATAAGAAGATAATATGATGATTAATGAATGAATTTTGTGTTGTTATTAAAAAGGTGGTATTTTCTATTAAAAGAAAGCATGATTTCCTGACAAATAATTAAAAGGCAAATACTAAGAGGATAAAGGAGGTGATTTTCAAAATTCTAATATCTAAAGAATAATGAGTATTAGAAGAGAGAGAAAGAGACTTGTTTCTCATTGAAGGAATAGGATTCCTAATAGGAGAGGACTTGTTTCCTCTTAGATGGTCATCTTAGGGCGAGGATTCCCTCCCCTATATAAGGGGGTAGAGCATCTGGCTCAAGTTCAAGAGGAACCTCACATATCTCTCTCTTCCCCATCTCCTTCATCTTTATTTCATTCAAAACCCTAATAGGGTAAAGCAATGTGATCCTGGATCAACGAGGAGACCAAGTGGGGTTGCGAAGGAAGCTGGACATGCCCCGATGTCAGAGCAAGCTCTAGCTAGCATTCCTATGCCCTAAACAACACGCCATAGCAGCAGCACTGCTGCACATGGCAGCTGTAATTGTAGGTAAAACCCTGCAAATCCTGGCCATCTCGGTCGAGTTTTAAGGGTTCCCTGGGTGCGCCCAGGTACGGCGGATGTAGGGCAGTGGTTTGCGTGGAGCTTCGGACCTTGGAGAGGGACGAGCAGCCCTACAAAGAGCCACCCTCGATGGTCGTTGCTGCTGATCGAAGGTAGGAGATGAACCAGAGGTGTTTGACACTTCTGCCCCTCCGCGGGCTGAAGAAGCACTTCACTTAACCAAGGGTAAATGCGTAATTGTGTTATGTTTGCAATCGGCCAACGTTGCATGGAAATTGATCACGTGGCATCCTCCGATTGACCCAAGTAAGGTTTTATTGCAAAAATTCATAATTAAATATTGGTAACTCCGATTAGGACAAGTAATATATGAAAATTGATCCTCGGAATGAGAGGAACACAAATAAATTATTCTTGAAACCTAATTTTTCTTTTGATTCAAAAAGTATATGAAGATGCTATCTTTAATAGTTTAATCAATGAAAAACCCTAACCTTTGATGATTAATGAATTAGAAAGGGGTTATGTGAGTGTTTAAAATAGATATTTACCTGTTGTTAATAAAAATGGCATATTAGATCTAAAAGGATGATCTTCATGTGTAATTTGATTTATTTAGGCTTCCATATGATTTAATGAACCTTGAACCCTAACTGTGTAATTATGATCCTTAATGATTTTAATTGGTCAAATTCATGTAAAAAGCTAAGATATGATGGTTCTAATCTATTTAGAGTACAAAAGTCCTTAATTCTGGATAAATACCCTAAATGTAGTAATTAGGGTTTTCTCATGAATAAAAGGTAGAATTGATGGCAAAATGAGTTCATATTTTAATTAGACCCTAATGAACTTTGAATTGATGATAGAGGCATATAATGATCTTGTCATGGATTAAAAGGATAAAAATAGTAGCTTTAATGTAAAAGAAGCTTAATAAACTTAATTAATGGTTAATGGTGCCTTTAATCCAAAAAAATGGGGTTATATGTTGTTAAGATAACCTTAACATTGAAGAATAGATGAGATAACTAGGGTTGATGATTAATGGTATAAAATTAGGGTTTAGAATAATAAAAGATGAAGTGAAACCCTAATTGCAAACGAAACCCTAAAATGGATACAGAAACCTTAGGAAGCAATTTTCAAGTTGAATAGAAAGAATCTTGATAAAGTGTGTAGTAAATAGAGTACATGTGTTTTTCAGGATTCTTGATTGTGTGGTTGAACTACTTGCTTGGATTTCTTTCTTGGTAGGAATTGATATTAGCTTGAGAAGTCTACTGAACAAGTATGTGGTTACGTCTATGAATAATCTGTTTAGTTCCACGGTGATTCCCGAACGATTTTATCAGTTGCTTGAAAATAATTGTTGGATGCCTTTTATTTCATGCAACTATAAAGTGACTATGATTATCACTATGAATATATATATATATAACTAGCTTAGATCCAAATCTACCTATGTGGCTTGTAAAGGCTAAAAAGGGGTAACCTAGAGTAAGGTCTAGGTTATCGTGGGTTAGAAATTGGGCTACCATGTGTAGTTCCATGAGACCCTTTAGCATGCCATGAGTTAAGGAGTGGGCTACTTACGGGTAGTGCCATGTGACTCAACCCTAGAAACTGGTTCACCTATAGGTGGGACCATGATGGGTCTAGGTTATCGTGGGTTAGAAATTGGGCTACCATGTGTAGTAGCATCTAGGTCCACTGCAGGGACAACGCAGAGGATAGGGAATGCATGGATCACGTAGTTATATTTAAAACGTAAAATTGTTTGTTAAATGGTAATTGGCTGCAATACATTGTTATCATAGTTGCACAATTATTGTTTCCCCCACATACCTACTTTATGTTGAACGACGTTTTGTTTGTCGGCGTTTTAGGTACAAAGCCAAAAGGAAAAATAGTAAATCATCATATTGTGAAATACATGAATTAAAATACAAGGAGGATTAGTTAGAGTAGAATTCTTACATGGATTGAAGTTTAGATATCCAACATTTCAAAAAGGTATGAAAAAGTTTATTTTCTTTCCAGTTTAGTCTGTTAAAATTTAATAACTGTTCTTGGTTAATTGCCGAACCTTTGATCCGGAAATTATGTGTGCGGCTTTGACCTCTCAGTCTCCCTTAATTGGGGGTTATCGGAAGGTGGGGTCATAACACTCTATCTTAAATTTCTTACAATTTTCATTATGATATGTAGTTTAGCTTTAATGTTTTTTAAAAAAATTCATTTAGTTTTGTATGTTATCTAGTTAGTTAGACCTTTATCTACTTGTCCATAATATTATGCATATTTATCATTATACCCCCTTCTATGATACAAATTCTGTTATATCCTCAATTTTGGTAAAAAATGGATTATATAAATGAATTGATTCATAAATTCATCAACGGGTTTATTGGTGGAATAATAACTTTTGGTTGCCTTTGTGGTATGGGTGCTTGTTACACATGTTAAATAAATAGAAGGAATTCATAAGGTTTTCTTTTATTATGATAAAAGAAATAATTACCAAGTTTCCAAAGGAAAATTAAAATGCACGGTGCTTTGGATAATTGAAGGATTAGTTATCTCGGCAAGAAAGGAAACATAGTGTTGAAACATCATATAATTGTGACTATTCCTTGATAGCTTTTGTTGCCAAATCCAAGTCCTAATTAGGATGTGGTAGTGCCTTTTTGTGACATTAGGATTAATAAGAATAAAGGGTATGAGTTTTATAGAAAGGATTGAAGGGGTAATGTGTTCTCTTCTAAGAGTGCTCCTTGCTTTCTCATAATATTAGTTAAAGGATATAAGGATATCTTTTCATGTATATGGTAAGAGAGTTATGGCATGTATTGCCTTTTTAGCACCTTGTACGCAAAGAGAAAAGATGGAAAAGAAAGAAGAAAAATTGGCAAGTCAGAAAGGTGTAGAATAGGAAACCTCTTCCGAGAAGGCATAACAATAAGGAAGTGTTCCGTGAGAAATGTATATATGTATATATATGTATATGTATATATATATATATATATATATATATATATATATGGATGTAGATGACCATGAGAACATGAGTTCTAGATTCTAGGGCGGCACCAAGATCTGATGAGAGGGAGGTGCACATCCCAACAATGATCATGCCTCTGGTGCATGCCGGTGGCTAGGGACATGGTGCACCCTACCGACCTACTGCTGTAGAAGTCGGCAGGGTAGGCAGAGCATATGCCCCTTTGTTGGATGGGTCTATATGACGAAGAGGATTCCAGGAGGGTGAGATGTTGAGCCACTAGAAGGAGGTGCTATCACGATAGACCAGGGACTTGAGCTTTGTCACCATGGTAGTGACTTGGAAGACTAAGCCGCCGTGAGGAAGATGCTTCATGAGGGTAGACCGCCAATCAGAGATAGGCGCTGACTGAGGAGTCATGAGAATTGAGTCATCTAGATGATGGGCGCTGGTGTGGTTGGCTGTCCGAGGATGGCGAAGAGGTGCATGCCTTTGCATACGGATGCTTTGAGAGTGGAAGGTGCTTCATGACTGCCTGTGATGTTTCTTTCTAGGGGACAAAGAAGAGAAGGTCATCCGGGGAGTTCTACCAAAGGTCCCAGTGTTGTAGAGCGTGCTCATCAGATGTCTGGTCTTGCACAATTGATCACAAGAGGGGGCGCCATCCAAAGGACTCACAGAGAAGGAGAGAGGGTGGTCCATGAGAGTTCAACCTGGTGAACTAGATAGTGATAGCCGGTCCAAGGAAGAACCCAGGACGTGAACAACGCCCCACTCATCCTACATGGCACATGGCTTCTAATAACATCGAAAAATCACAAATTGCCACGTGACGCTATGGTTAAGGTATATCTTATGATATTTCTTAAAAAAGAGAAATTGATAGGATTGTCTGAAAATAGCAATATTACATGTCAATTTAATCAAAAAATGAGAGGAATCCAAATTAAATATAATTAATAAATAATTCTATTTCCTATTCCAAAAGTAAGGCTAATACATGATTAGGTGATGAATAATGCATAGAAACCCTAGATTCTAATATTAAAATGTTGAAGACATTTTAAAAACCTTTCTTTTATGGTATTACAAGTTATTGATGAAAAATATGAGAAATCAAGATGATAATTTGGATATCTAAAGTAAACCATGCATATAAGAAATTGAGTTTAAAGATCATAACTCATACTATGTTGTTAATGAGTTCAATATAAGTATTCCTAATGGAAGGATATGATGAATTTAATGATCAGGGTTTATAAATTAATCTCCTTATTCATTAGAATCTTAAAGTTGCATAATTTCACATAGTTTCCCTAATGGCATAAGAGGTCTAACTTGATAATCTGGGTAATACATAATGATTAATGTGGAGTTATAACTTTAACAAACTTTTATGCGAGAGAATAGGGTTTGAGCCCTTAATTATTCTTAACCTGTGACAACACTAAACCTAGATTAGGGCCGAGTAGGTTTTAATGTGATTAATATGATGATGACACTTTAGGATCTACATTCATGCAGACTAAAATGAGGATTGCTTGATTTTCTTGTTGATTCGATATATACTTGAAGTAGATATATTGCATGATCTGCATGGCTCACCATCAAGGTATGTGGTTACACTTATGACTAATCGCTCGTTTCACAATAACTTCTGAGGTTTTACCGATTGCTTGAAATTAACTGCTTGGTTGACTTTTATTTCATGCAACTATAAAGTGACTATGGCTATCACATAAATATATGTGCATGACTAGCTCATATCCTAGTCCTACTATGTAGCTTTGAGTACTTGAGAGAGATGGATGACCTAGTTATTGGTCTACCCTTGGGGTAGGATCATCAGGTTATCTTGAGTCAATGTTTGGTCTACCTTTAGGTAGGATCATATGACTATACAACTTTATGTCTTGATCTACCTATAGGGTAGGATCAAAAGGGGCTATTTAGGATCTACCATATGAGAAAGGTAGTATCCATGTCCACTGCAGGGATAACACATAGGTAAGGATATATTAGGATTGAGTAGTTATGTTTAAGATGTAAAGTTTGATATGTTAAGCAATAATTTGATTACAATATGTTGTTACAAATAGATGCAAGCTTTTGATTCTCCCACATACCAGTATAACTAATTATACTGACAGATGTTTTGTTTGTCGGTGTTTTAGGTACATGCTATGAAGTTGTCAAGATGTGATAAACTAGGTGAAATTATCTAAAAGCACTAAAGATAAGTTAAAGCAGGATTAGATAGCTTGTTACTTCTTCTCAACAGATATCGGTTTTGCAAAAGGAATATCACTTTACAATTTGTAATCTAAATTTGAAATTTAATTGAAATTGTTTTCTATTATTTGTTATTTGACTAATCTAGATCCTTGGGAATATAGGTAATGTCTCTCAACTTGAAGGTCTTTCCTTAATTGGAGGACATAGACCATGAGGTCGTTACATATGGTATCAGAGCCCCAAAGTTTTCAAATAATATATAATAGTTTATAATTTCAAGTAATCTATAGAAATATTAGAGAATTATTAGGGCAATTTCTAAAGACGATGGTATCTAGAAGGGACCACAACTGGGCACTGGCAAGATTTTCCTCTGTGCTGCTAGTCGGCTTACGAGGACTCCCAGACTCATGCATCCTTTCTGGCCAAATTTGGAAGTCTTTTCCTGAAGTAAAACACCTTTAGGATTTCTTCTTATCTTTTTCATCAACTTCTCATACTCTTTCATATCTTTTTCATCAACTTCTCATACTCTTACTTAAAAAGATGATTAAGACATCCTACATTAATTAATGTACATATAATGATGAAATAATAATGTAAATGTAAAGTGAAAATAATGATGGTTTTATGAGTTACAAGAGTAAACTCTAGATGGGACTAGGGTTGGTTTAGAAGAACCCTAGGGGGTCAAGGGACATGGAAACCCAAAGAGGTAGGGCTTAGTCTCTAACCTTAACCCTAAAACCGTAATCATAAGAAATGAGGATTGTGGGGTGATGGATTAACCCTACTCACGTGAGTCCTAATGAGGGTGAAAAGAAATAAGAAACATAGAAATGGGTTAGGTGACCCAGTCTCCCATGCATGTGTGTATGTGGAGCATGACATTCATGAGAAACGTTTTGAGAAACATAAGTAACTATGGTTTTATATAAAATATGAAATTCTAAATATAACTTGCTCGAACCCCTCATGCTATCTCTAGAAGTTTGGAAAGAAAGTCATTGGCATGACTACGATCAAGCTCTTAGAGGGGAAGGTCATGCCCCTGGAGGGGAAGGCCAATGTAGGCACCAACCCCCTAGAGGGGAAAGTGGACTAAGTCTATTGCATGGACAAACCCCATGAGAGGGTATCCTAGAGATTGAGTGAAATAGGGTTGAGAAGTTATGATGATAAAAATTAATGCATAATGATGAAAATATGAAACCTTTAGAGCTAGTATGACAACTCGGGGTGGGTCAACCCAAAAGTGGGAAGATGACCTATGAGGGAGGCAAAATTGTAGACCTTGGGTTCAGATTGTGGGTAGAGAGCCTAATTTCCTCCTATGATTCATGAAGGCACCCTTAGTTAGGACCTACCCTAGAAAGGTAAGTTGACCAAATAAATTTAAAGAATGAGGTAACCATGGATGTCACCTAATGTAAAAGTTGAAAGAACATATATTGAGTACGATACTTTGAACCCAATATGCCATCTATGAGGAACATGAGGAGAAGTCACTATTGAAGTGGGTCATTTGGTGTGTTTCCCACCAAGGCTACACACTAGAAAACTAGAGGTGGCTAGATGCAACCCTAAGGGAGGAAACACATGTGGATCTTTTGAAATTTATATTAACCATAACCAATTCGATCACAATACCAAATAGGTCACACGCAAGCACACAAGATACTATTGTAGCATATGTGAAGGGCAAGTGTAGGGGTCGATCCTCAAGGAAAGAGGGGGCACTAGATCTAGGCTAGTGTTGGCTACATTCCTATTGCAGAGACTAGGGTTGAAGGGTTTAAAAGTGGTTTGGTTGGTTTTTAAACTAGGTGAACAAGAAAGTAAAGACAATTATGAAATCTAAGTTATCACAACCCTAAATTAACCTAAGCAAGCAATTCTAAGAAACTAGATTGAGAAAAAAGCTAAATAAGAGCAAGAGTTAGCTACACTACACTAAGAGAGAAATCTAGCAACTAAGAACTGAGGTGACCACTAGAGAGAGAAAGATCCTAAGTTAACAATACAGAGCAATATTAAACAATTAACTAGGTTAAACTAAGGCAAATAGACTAGATTAGCATAAACAAGCTAAGAAGGCAAAGTGGATTTTAATTAGTGAGATTAGGTAGGTGGGACGTTTAAGGATGTGATTTGATATTAGTTGGGGGATATCAACATAGCAAGTAATTATCACAATTTTATCTAGATTACCAAACCAAACAATAAGGCAAGTGCTATTAGAATGTACCCTATACTACTAGTTGGAGAACTAGGGTTAGGTGTAATTCTAGGAGGACTTGTCAATTCTAGGTCTCTAGAGGAAAGTGGTATTAGGAAAATTGAGAGAAAAGGGTAGAAATGGGAGTAGAGATGAAGGTTTTTAACCTCATGCCACTAGCCATCTAGCCTTTAGCATGCCCTAGGCAATTGCAGTAATTACACTTACACTAGCCACTTGGATCTCACACTCACTTGTAGGGGCAGGGATATGTATGTAGGAACGACGGGGGCTAGCTAGGGATCCACTAATTGGACCTAGGAGACATTCATAAGATTGACCAAATACACTCCAATTCCTCCTAGAAGTTAAGTGTCATCAAACATCTTAAAGCAAGCAATCCCTGTTATAAGCACAAACCACATGCAATAAAATAGGAAATTAGATAGAAGTAAGAAGCAATCATCATAGATAGAAATTATGTTCATTACAAGATATTTTTCCCCAACATGGTATGAAAGTCACATTTTGACCCCAAATGGCCCACCACTAGGGGCTTAGCTAGACATGATCAAGAAAATAACAAAAGAAAGGGGAAGCAGGGGATAAAACTCCATCAAGCTTGATGTAGAAGCCTCCTTCTTCACCTCCTAGAAGCTTGGGGACGTCCTTCCACCTCCAATGGTGAATATGGTCATGAGAATATGGGGGATTATGGAGGAAAACCTAGAAAACTAGGTTTCCAAGGTGGAAATGAGGTGGAAATGGTGGATGGAGAGCATAAATGCAAGGTGGAGTGCAATGAATGCTCAAGGGGTGTGTAGGGTAGAGTAGAAGCATCTAGGGGGTCTAACCTTCATGCCCCATCCTCCACCTATGTATATATAGGTGGTGGAGAGGCACTAGGATAAGTGGGGATAGTTTAGGAAAAATAGTGTAAACATTGGGTAGGGTAGGTTGGTTACCACGACCGTGTTGATGTACCATGACCGTGGTGGAGGTAGTGGGGAACGGTCATGGGGGAGTGGCCATGATCAAGGTGTGAAAAAGGGGTGAAAAGGCTAAGTATATTTGGTGGACATGGCCGTGGAGGGGTGCCATAGTTGTGTTGGGTAAGTGGCACCACGACTGTGGTGGTGTACCATGATCGTTCTGGAGGAGGAAGTCTTGATCGTGGGGGGTAGTATAAGCATTTTCTCTTATGCTGGCCATGGTCATGGTTAGTGGCCACAATCGTGGTGTCTTCAATGGACCACGACCATGCTGATGGCCACGGCCGTGGTGGGTTTGATGCAAAATGCTGATCTCACTGTTGGTTTTTCATAAAAAAGGCACAACTCGTGGCCATGGGGCCACGACCGTGGTGTCTTCAATGTGCCATGACGGTGTTGATGGCCACGGCCATGGTGAGTTTGGTGCAACAACTTGACATCTTAGTTGATTCTTCACAATAATTGACACGACCTGTGGCCATGGGTCGATGGCCGTGTTGGGATCTCTGGTGGCTAAATGAACTTCAATTTACATCATCCATGGACTTCTTTTCTTGATGTTGAACCTTAGCCATTAAAGGTAGGTTGAGGGAGATTTGGGGACTTCTTTGGTCCCCTCCATGAGTGGAGGAATCCTAGAACTCCTTCCTTCTCTCTCATCCATCCAAAGCATGGTCCAAGCACCTAAAAATAGTGCAAAGAACGCCCATAAGTGCATTTGAAAGTAATACTCATATTGAGGGATTTAACTTGCATTCTATAGTGTTTAGATGTGAATAAAGTACAAAATGGAAAAAGATGGGGCCCTAAAATAGGGATGTATCACCAACCCAAACTTAAAACATACTTGTCCTCGAGTATTATCCAACTTAATCTCTCTTTTCAATTTTCTTTCAATAAGCAGGAGTGACAAATGCACAACAACAAAAAATTATTGACTACATGGTCTTAGAAGTAACTAAGTGCATGTATTCCACCTCTCTCCTCTCATATTTCACATACCAATCATGAAATGAGCACTGAGCATACAAACTTCAAATATAAATCATAGAATACACAAGCTGTCCATATGTCCTTCATATCATTTTGGGTAAACTGTTTCATGTTGGTGTTAATGAAAGATGACTAGGAGTATTGTTTTTCTTTCATGCATTCAATCTTATGCCTTGAACCACACTAAATAACCCACGCGGCTATGGAAAAGGGTAAAGTGAGCTAGATTTGATGTTTTCTAGCTCAATGTGTATGGAAGTAGAAGAAAGGGTTGCGAAAAGGTTTTTGGAGTGCTATTACATAGAGCACTCATCTATTTTTTATTTGAATGCTCTTAAACATGAGCATCCTTTTATTTTCCTTTTTCTTTCTTTTTCTTTTCTCTTCTTTACCCTTGGTGTAGATAGGGAATATGGTGGATAGAGTGAAGTGGAGAGATAAAGATATGGCCACCCCAAACTTTTGGAGGTGGCCAAGGTTGATTATGTGCACTAGGGAATCCTTTCATGAGGCGGAGAGGTATGAAGATGGTGAAAGAATAGTCAGATCAAAGAGGGGTCATTAGTGTAGTCTTCAAAATAAGATTCTCTGCATGAAAGCTAATCCAACACTTCATCCAATGATATCACACCACATGATAGAATAACATGACATTCACATTTTTATTAAGTGATTCCATATGCTATAAGTGTTTGTAGCTTGCTCAACTCACAAAACAACTGAAACTTTGACAATATTGAGAGAAGTGGTGCACATGTAAAAAGTTAACAAACAAGACCACATAGAAATAAACTCAAAGAAACAACATGCATTTGTCAAAGGATTAAAAAATTCATTTCAAACAGTGGATATTAAGTCAAAACATGCTTTTTGGACAAGAACATTCAAGTTTGGGCAAAATTGGCCAAAATGGTGCCAATTTGCCTTCAATCACATCTGAACCTACATTATTGAACTTAAAGCAGTAAAATAAGCTAATACTAGCTAAAACATGAAAAAATTACCAAAAATCTACATGATATGCAATGCATGGCAAAAAGGAGCATTTTTTTTAATTAACTACATGCTATGCAAGAATGCAATAAAAAGAGCAAGAATAGGAAAACTAAACTAGATGGAAAAGGTGGAACAAATTCACAAAGAGAGAGATAGGGTGATGCATACCACCGTACCCACCCCAAACATTAGAATCATGTCATCCTCAGCATGAAACTATAGCTTAGGGTAGATAGGGGGAGTGTCATGGTTGTTGTGACGACTGGTTGGATGAGTGAGGAGGATCTGGAGTAGAAGCTTAGCTTGTAGGAGGGTGTTGGTAGTAATGTTCCCAGTAGTCATCCTGGGTGGAGGGTATGTCTCTGAATATCCAACAATGCCACCCCAAAAATCTCCACCCCATTTGGGGTTTCTTGCTACTTGGGCATGGTGGTAGTGATACAAGTGGTTGAACCGGTGGTGCATTTTCTATTGGTCTTGCTACATGTATTGCTGGATCAGCTACATGTTGCCTTGTGTCTTTTGTATGCTCTCAAGCTACGCCTGGATGGTAGACATGTTGTAGGCATTTGTTGAGGGTTGCTGCTACTGGGATGTTTCTTCATTCCTTCTTCTTAATTTTTGGGGTTGCCTTTGTCCTTCTATTTCTTGCTCCTGCCCTTGCACATTAGATTCAACAATCTCCTCTTATGCGGTAGTGGCTCCCCTGTTGTATGTCTCTCTTGGTTTGTTTTGTTTCCATTCCAACAATTTGGCCTCCAGTCTATGGAGGACTCCCAACACGGAGAGAAGTGGTACAACATGGTATGGCAACTCAAGCTCAATGTTTGGCACACTACTTGCATGATATATCATTCTTTAGTCCTTCATCTTGATAGTGTACGAGCAGATGAGATAGTTTAAGTCCACAAACTCATGCTCAATTTCATCTTCCAACACAAAGAGGTCATATCCCAAAGCAAGTGCGATTGAGGTTACAACCCCCCCCCCCCCCATAACAAAAGGTGTTTTACTCTTGGAGGGTATGGACCTCATATGATCAACTAACAACACTCCAAGGTCTATATACCGCTTATGGTGCATTTCTATCATGACAAACATATCCTTCTAAAATATTGTGCCTTGATTATCATACCTACCCACAATTGTGTTTGCCAAGAACTTTTGCACATAGCAGAATAGGGGGTTGCTTATGGTTGAGGTTTTTGACCTCCCTGCATAGTAATCCTTGCTCCCTGTCAAGAGGTTCCAGAAGTGTACATAGTTGAAATCTACCTCTTTCTCTAGCAAGCCATCATTCATTTTAATGGCCTCTTTAGGATTGGCAGCAAAATATACCATTCAAATCAGCTACCGTGAGTGTATGCATGTTGCCTAACATGGAAATTTTGATATCATCATTTCCTCTCACCTTCATCTTCTCAAGAGTGGTGAACAATTCTTGCATCAATGTGGTGTAGCTAGCTTGGGTGTTTGTGAAAAGAATTTCCCACAACCCCATTTTCTTCAAACCTTCTTCCACGGACACCTTGATTCTGAGTTCCTCAATAACTTTCTTGCTTCCATACCTTGTAGCGATGATTCACCTTGTCATTAATTCAGGGTATGTGAGTGTAGTCTTCCTATGCATGTGTCCTCTACCATAGGACACTCCAATGGGGGCCTTGCCTAAGGCCTTCAACCTGTCTTCCTCTAATTGAGCAAAAATGTCCTCTGCCTCAGCTGATAGATGCATCTGCTTGTCTTAAGTGTCTTCCTCCTCCTCATCCACCCTGTACGATTGGGACCCCAAACTTGTATCAAGATTGATTGGCACCTGTTGTTTGGGGTACCAATGTGCGAACTGCTCTTCATCAGAATGCAATTTCCACCTAGGTTACAACTTCTCTCTATGCTTTTCTGCCATGTGAGATGTCAAACAACATGCTAGAGTGAGCTTTAATGGGTGCGTGGATGAGGATGGTGTTGCTTTTGATTTCTGGCTTCTTTTGGTAACTACCATCTCAACCCACTGCTACAGAACATGCTTTTAACGTTGGTTAATTAAGGGCTTTAGTGTCAGTTTCCAAGAGACACCTATGTGGGCACCGCTAAAGGTGGACCCCTTCGGCGTCAGTTCCCAACCGACGCCAAAAAGCTTCCCGCCACTGAAAACGCGCCAGCAAAGGGACTATAGGCGTCCATTTTTTATGAACATCGACACTATAGAATTGTTACAGATGTTGGTTATTAAAAGAACCGACGTCACAATGCTTCTCGCCACCAAAAATGCACCAGCAAAGTGCCTATAGGCGTCGGTTTTATAAGATGACCGATGCCATCTCCCCTGCCACCACAGCCATGCTTCCCAGCATGGCCGTGTTTCCTGGCCATATCTGCTGAACCGACGTCGATTTTGTGCTAATAACCGACGTCATATCCCCTTCCTGCCACCATGGCCGTGCTTCCCAGCACGACCATGTTTCCTGGCCACATAAATGTCAGTTTAATCAAAAACTGCCACCGTATTTCTTTGGTGTCAGTTTTGTTCAAATAACCGACGCCTATGTTAAGATTTTTTTAATCAGTTTGCAGGCCTGCTGTATGGCTGGTCAGCAGGATGAGAACCTACAGTTCAGTTCTGAACTACAGGTTTATGATATCTATTGATATCAGCCAACAGCAGGCCACAAACCTACAAAATTAACAAGATGGACAATATTATATATATGTGATTCACACACATGTATAAACACATTTAATTCATATTATTTTTTCATCACACACATATTGAAACCAGTAGCAACCTCCAGTTCCATTCATTTCATCTCTTTTCACATTCAGACACATGTAGAAAAATTTATGTATTGATCATCTTCACACACATATGACAATTCATAAAAATTCATTCACATTCACACAAAAATAATTATGAGAACAAAGTTATTCTTTATTCATCATTGTCATCATTGTCAATAAAATTAAATCTAAAAATTCCCACTCTTTGTAGGGATTTTTTCCATTCTTCTCTTACAACATCTAATTCATCTCTCATATAGGGAGCATGTACATCAAAACGCTTTCCACCTGTGCTGAAGTCAGCAGTTTTAAAGACCTACAAAGAGAATGACATATATATAATTAATAATATATAATAAGATTGATATATTTCATATTATCTAATGAGACTATGTATAATACCTGTTGTATCTTATCGATTTCCATTACGGCATGTTTGATGATTAGGTCCATAAATAGCATCACATAGTAGGCACATGCCCAACCATTGTCTTGTGTAGCACACTATAAATTAAAACATACAAAATATTCAAAATTACAAATAAGCACAGTTCACATAAATAATATATACATTGGAGTCAGGAAATTACTTTCACATTCTCCCAAATTAGTGACAGATCATTTTTCCCGGGGACCTTTCCTCCAGCTTTTTTGTACTCTTGTAAAGCCCTACATATGTTAATGTAACCCATTAAATTGCATAATTAAATAGTAATGTAGTAACATATGTTAACACATATAAAAACATGAAATATTTCTCACGAGAATAATGGCCTTTTAATTGCATGTCCATATAATTCTAACTCATTCCCCGCAGGATCTAGATAATAGACAGTGAACATCTTGGGGACAATAACTAGTAACTCCCAATGCCTACCACTATAGGTAAGAAAGTTAAAAATTAATAACTCAAAACCCACAATAAAAATGTAATTTTATTAAGTCCAAATTATAAGCAAAGTAAACTTACTCGACATTGAATGGAGCTATTATCACCGTCTTATGATTTTTACCAAAATATTGAAAAACATCACAATAGTATGAAGTAACTAAAGAAGGGTCTGTATCTACAAGACTAATCAAAGATGGAACCAAAAATCCCACATGGGAAAACCCAAAATCTCTACATATCTTGTATAAGTAGATGCAAAACATATATTACGCATGCATTAATATATAAGAAACCAGATCACCGTATATAAAACATGGTATATGGATGTATAAATAAGATCTCACCATATCCACAGCTCTATCATAGATGTGTTCCTCCATTGATAACTAAACAACTCCAAAATATCTTGTATAAATATCTTGTTTTCGTATGATTGACCTACATTAATAGCTATGCATTAATAAATACGTATGCAGAACTTGTATTACGTATGTATTAATACGTATGCTAAACTTGTATAAATAGATTGCTATCGTATGATTTACATGTAGCATCCTCCAAAATAGTAACAATTATAGGGAAATTTATATCATGTTCGTCGATCCATACTGCCACACCCCTACAATTAGGACCTATCGAGGCATGTAGGTCCCTTGGAAGCCAACTTGGTAGTCAAGGAGGTGGAGGCCAAGATGTAGCGGGTCTCGTCTTTTTGATCTGTATATATAATTTCAAATCAATTGACTCATATATACACACTAACAAATTAAAGTAATGGAAATGTATCATACAATATCAGTATAGAGGACATCCTCTTCGAGCCACAGTATCACTCCGCCTACTGCCTCACCAAGTGTTTCAGCATCTGGGTGTGCATGAGGCAGTACAAGATCTGGCCAGTCGAGGAGTACATGTATCGGTCTCACACATAACACACCATCTAGTACTGGATACCCATGAAACATGCACCCTTTAAGGGGTGGGTAAGCCGACGCCTCTACAATGATATAATCTTGACTTTTTAGTTAGCATGGCTTCAATCCCTACAAATTTACATAAAGAATGTTATATGCATATATACACAAACATATCATCTTGTACAGACTAGCTATTATGTCATAAAAATACTTACAAAGGACATGCAAGGTGGTGAGTCAACATGATTACTCCTAACCACTTCTATAGTAGGAGAAGAGCGGCCCGCCACAGGTACTATCTGAGTGGAAGGCTGAGACGCCTGCCACTTCGCCATTGCTTCTTGGATTCTCTTCTCAATTAACGAAACTACCTATACATGGATAAAAGAAATGCTATCTTCTTATTATTGAATTCCCTTTTACAATAACATTCTAAAATAAAAATAGGTTACCTCAGCTTGTGAAAGTCCCGCTTTTGGGAAAGGTTTGTGATGGGATGGCCCAAAGAATGCTTTGATGCCCACACCAGCGCACACACTCCGAACACGTCCAGGATGCTCTAGGTTACCCAGAGCAACTGTCAGTTCATTCCTTGTGCCCTGAGGGATGAACTTTCCTTCCTTCCTCTACTCGTGCAGCTCCCGCTAATCACCATCAACAAAAATTAGTAAGTAAACATAACAATAATCAATATCGATCGATTGCTCTAAGAGTTGATTTTTACCATTTTTGTAGCCGCCTCAGCAGTTGTGGGCTTCGGTATGTCTCCCTTCTTGTTTTTCCTCCCAGCTATCCACATAGCATGGCAATGTAGAGGTGCGGGAGCAGTAGTAGAGGACTCTGCAATCTCCTGAGTAGTAGTAGGATGAGAAGACTCAGTCTGTAGTCTTTGGAGAACACTTGCATATTCTCTTGGACCCATTGTGTGGTCGTGCACATTCAGTGCACGCCTTGCTCTTTGCGCCTCATTGAGGGCCTAGTTAGTTAGCACATTGATTTGGTTAGTAACACTAAAGGTTAATCTTGAATAGGTGAATACATAAAAATGTATATTAATTAAATTGGGAGTGGCGCTTAATACCTTGAATTCATCTATTTTTCTTTGGGTAACAAACGCCTCCCAGTCTTTGGGGTCCAGGTAGTTCCATTGCTTTGTGGCTTCCTTCTGCCTAATTTTTTTTAAAAGAGAATACAAACAAAAATTATTAGTGTAGAGTTAGTGAAATAGTGACCAATGTCTAGAATTGGAAATCAATCAAGAACCTCTTATCAACATCGTGTATGTAATCTCGGGTGAGATTGATCCTATAGTTCCTTAGGACCCTCCCACAGTGTTGCATCACACATTTATGATGCAACTTTTCATCCAGATCAAATATGCTCTGCAAATTAAATAGAATTTCTATTAACTAGTATCCTAAAAATTAGTAATCTACACAAATAGAATTACAGATAATAATAACTCACGCATAGTTCCTTCCATATGTGGTCTTTCTTCCCCTTAGGAACTTTATGCCAAGATTCTAGGATAGGACTACAATGTCTGTGAGTAAGAACCCCAAGATATGAAACAAATGAGTTGCAGTTCACTCCATATGGATTTCCTACATGATCAAAATCCACAACCAATTTGGGTCCATTGCCCCTTTGATGTATTAACTTGTTCATCATTGTGATGCCCCTCACTTTCTCAATTTTCTTTTGTTGCTCATCATGTGATGTAATTTCTTCAGGGGGTACATCAACAACATAAAATTTGATAAAAAACACACTTACATGATATAATTATAAATGAACATATATATAGAAACCTCATGGATATATTCTTAAAACTTACATTATCAGGCAGTGCAAGCACGTCCTCACCCTCTCGGTGATCATTAGCACGATCATCATGGGAATGCTCAGCCATCTGAAAGTTCACATTCAAATTATAAATTTCACATTGTAAAGTAACACTAATTGTAAAGTAGTTCACATTGTAAAGTACACATTCACATTGTAAAGTTCACATTCACATTGTAAAGTAATTCACATTGTAAAGTTCACATTCACATTGTAAAGTAATTCACATTGTAAAGTCCACATTCACATTGTAAAGTTCACATTCAGAAAAATAAAACATATAAAAAATATAAATATTCATACCTCTAATATTGTGATCTTTTATCAATTAACAATCCTTCATTGTGATCCCCGCGAACATACAAGTCATTGTGATCCCCAGATTCAATGTTTGGTGGTGTTGGCAACCCAACTGAGAATGGACTGGAGTCATCATACTTATCATAGTACTCTTCTTCATCTATAGGATCTTCAATGAACTATCTTTTACCATGAAGAACAACTGACCATTTATCATTTGTAGGATCATCGATATAAAATACTTGTTTCGCATGTGATGCCAATAGGAATGGTTCACCCTTCTCACCAATCTTTTCAAAGTTCACTAACGTCAAACCCAATTCATCCACTATAACTCCTTCATTGTTGTCAACCCAATTACATTTAAAGAGCGGAATTCTGAAATCTACATAGTCAAACTCCCATATGTCTTCAATGACACCGTAATATGACATTTTAGCTTCACGTGGAATCTTATCCTTTGCACTTCCAACAAACAATGAAGACCCTTGAAGGGTGACCCCACTGTTTTGGACGACACCCTTATCCTCTTGACGCTTTGTGTATTACAAGAATCTATTTATGTCAAACCCTTCATAAGACATAACGTTCAATTTTGGTTTAAAGGTGAGGCATTTGATGGTTTCAGTAAGATTATCTGGTGTTTGAGATAGTTGTTGTAAGACTTTATCTTCAAACCACTTAATAAATGTCTTGTTATGCTCTCTAGCAAGCCACATTGAATTGGATCGAGGATATTGTCTCTTGATGAAATTGGTATGTTCCTCGATATAAACACTCACTTCGTCGATGTTGTGTAAAATATACAAGTGACCTTGCTCCAACTGCTCACGGCTGATTACTTTCACCCGTGATCCCAAAATTCCTTTTCCAAAATGCTCCTCAATATTCTTGCCATTCACAGGAGCATCATTATCACTCAGAAAGTCATTGCAAAAATCCATAACCTCTCTCTCCACATAACCCTCAATAATGACGATAATGGTTTCGAACATCACCTTTAAAAATGCTCATGTATCGTTCAAAGGGATACATCCAATATAAGACAACTGGTCCCAACATTTTCACTTCCCTAGTCAAGTGGACAACAAGATGTACTATGATATCAAAGAATGAAGGAGGAAAATACATCTCAAGCTGACATAGGGTAACAACCACTTCTCTTTGAAATTTATCGGGAGTATCAGGGTCAATAACTTTGTTTCACATACTATTGAAAAAGAAACAAAGTCTGGTCATTACAAACCGTACATGCTTTGGCAATATAGATCGAATTGCCACAGACAATATTTGTTTCATTAGAGTGTGAAAATCATAAGATTTAAGACCTATCAACTTCAGATCTTTCATTGATACCAATGTATGGATGTTGGATGAGTAACCCCGTGGCACCTTAACATTTACCAAGCATTCACAAAAATCTTTCTTCTCCTTTCTAGACAACGTGTAACAAGTGGGAGGTAAGTATGTTATCCGATCACTACTAACTACTTCTATTAATTCTTTCCTTATTCCCATTTCACGTAGGTCCATTCTGGATTTTATCCCATCTTTAGTCTTACCTGGTATACACTTACATCCTAAGTGAGATTAGGTGTTCAAGAATAATCCCAAACTAGGGACTATCCAAGATTTACTCCTAATGAGTAAATCTTGGATGGGTTTCGATCTAGGCCAACAAATACATGTATGTTGTCATTCCAATACCTACAATCCTAGTTTCATCATTCATATCCTAGGTTTCATGTAACATTATTTAATCTAGGTATCATATTCTATAACATTGATTTCAACATTTCGAGTGTCCATGCATGTTCATCATCTTGGATAAATATGTAGATGTTAGGGTTTCATCACAATCGATGTTAGGGTTTCATCACAATTTTAGGTATCATATAGAGTATGTAGATGTTAGGGTTTCATCATGCAATAGGGATTCATGTAGATGATAGAGTTTCATCACAATTGATTTCATGGTAATTGATTTTATCACAAGATTTGAACATAATTGATTTCATCATATAATTGAACATAATTGATTTGAACATAATTGATTTCATCATATAATTGAACATAATTAATTTGAACATAATTGATTTCATCACAAATTCATAATTGATTTCATTTGAATATATACCCTCTTTTCTTCCTTCTCCCTCCTTACTAATAGCAAGCACGACCATGTGGGCTGGCCACGACTGTGGCTATGTTGGCTGAGCACGGCCGTGCTGGGCAGCACGGTCGTGGTCGGCCAACACAGCCATGACTCCAGCCCACACGGTCGTGCTTATTGTTGGTAAGGAGGAAGAAGGACGAAGAAGGAAGAAGAAGAGGGGCATGGAGGAAGAAGAGGAGGGCCTACCTGTCCAGCAGCTAGTAGCATGGAGACGAGCTTCATCCCTGTGGGCAGTGGTGGTGGTGTGAGGAGTTGCGACACCGAGAAGAGAAGCAGTAGGAGAAGGAGGCGGCAGTGGTGGTGAGCAGAGAAGCAGCAGCAGCAGCAGGCGGCGGTGGCGGCAAGAAGAGAAGCAGTAGCTGGTGGTGGCGACGACGATGCAACAGGAAGCAGGTAAGGCGGAGGCATCGTCGGGAAGCGTCATTGGGAGGAGTCTGTAGTTTTTATGATAAAACCGAATAAAGGGGAAGAGTCTGCTTCTCGGGGGTATTAAGTTAATAAAAAGGCATCGGTTATCTTAAAAACCGACACCTAAATAGAATAAGCATCATCTGAAAATAACAACCGATGTCAGTTGGACAATCCTTTACCCTTAAATTTTTGGTGGGGAGGGCGCGTGAACCCTTATCAGCGTCGGTTATCCCACGAAAATCAACGGCCATATGGTAAAAATTGTGTGCAATATTCATCTTCTTTAGGCATCGGTTATTAGGTAAAACACCGACGCTGTATGTGACACTTTGGGGGCAATTTGTTTCGCTCGAAAAATTGGATTTCACATGCTATTTTAGGCATCGATTCATTATAGGGAGTCAATGCTAAATAAAAAGCGATACATGTGTCTGGCCAGTCTTCAAATATAGATGTCAGTCTCTGTAATTAGCCGACGTTGTAGGGTTTAGGCGTAGGTTTTCGGTAATAACTGACACCTCTAAATGTGACGTTATAAGCTATTTCTGTAGTAGTGACATCATCTACCAGGTTGTCCATGTTCTCCTCGGACTCCTTCTCCTCGTCTCCCTGTATGTCTTATCGATAATATGGTGGCTATCAGATGACCGTGTGTGGGATGAATGCACAGACATCGATCGGGGAGTGATTGGGCAATTGAATTTGATGGTGAAGGGTGTTGGAAGGCATGGAGACTTGGGAGGAAGCTTTTTTGGTGTGAGACTTGCCTTCGGTAATCACATCAAGGCTCTTTTGAGCCCCCTTCTTCACAGCCTTGGTGATCCCCTTCATTTTGTGGAGGTGGAGGGGGTGGTAGGGCTGTAAAAAATGGATTTTTGGGTGGATGATGAAAAGGAGGTGGAATGAGGGGTGAAATGGAAGGATATGGGGGTATAGATGGTGGGTGAATGATTAGGTTTCGATTTGGGGGAGAAATGGAGGTTTTAGGTGGGGATGGTTGTAGGGCGGAATGGAGGAAAAACTGGTGATGGAGGGTGGATTAATGGATGATTTGGTGTGGAAAGGGAAGGGGAATGGTAGGGGGATGATTTGTGGATGATTGGTGGGGGTTTGAAGGCGATTTGGGGGCTTGAAGGTGGAGCTTGGAGGAGTTGCAGTCGTGGGAGCACCACCACGACCGTTGTCTTATGAAATGAATTGTTCCAATGGCTTGGGTCAGGTTGAATATGGACTTTAAGTTATATTTTTTTGTGGGGTCGGGTCGTGCCATGGCTGTGGCAGATGGACATGGTCGTGGCCAGGGTTTGGTAGCATGGTTGTGGTGGGATTTCACGGTCATGTTGTCGATGAAGAAAGCTCCTACCCGACCTTACCACAGTCGTGGTCACGTGCCACAATCGTGGCCATCCATCCTTACCACAGCCATGGCTGGTGCGCCACGGTCATGGCTGGTGCGCCACAGTCATGGCCATTCAGCGAAAAACATGGACTTCTTTCGCATCTTGGACATAAAAAAAGACACTACTTGTGGCCGCCAGGCCACAGCCGTGGTGAGCTGTCTTTGACACGGCTGTGGCTTGAGACCACGACTGTTGTCTTTCAGCCAAAAACCCTGACATCTTTGACATCTTGGACTAAACAAAATACACGACCCGTGGCCGTGGGCCATGGTTGTTTTGTGCAATTTCTACCACGACCGTGGTCGAGCTCCACGGCCATGGTGGGGTCATTCCTTCAACTTTTTCAACTCAAAATCAACTACTTTGTTTTTGTTTGATATTTCACCACAAATTGGTCTTAGTGGCCATGATTCACCTTTGATTCCTCTCTCTTTAGTACCTACCACCTGCCATATCATCAAAACTCAAAGAAAACTATTAAACATATGTGTGTATTTTTTGGAAAAGAAAATAAAAGCATAAAAAAGAGAAGGTTGTTTGAAAAAGCTCCCAAACCTAGGTGGGTTGCTTCCCACTAGTGCTAAATTTTATGCCTTCAGCTGGGCTTATTGATTCTTGAATTCCATCATTTCTTCGGGACTCTCGAAGCATTTTTAAAGTAAATGTTTCTCTCATGTGCATTCAAGCACATCTCTTCATCAACTTGACATTCTTCCACTAACATCACTATATCAAAAGTTTGGTTTGCCTTGTCCAAACCCACTTCTACAACAGATTTCAATCTTTGGCCATTCACGGTGAACTCACTTGTTCCTTCTTTCTCACAAATCACTATAGCCCCGTATAGATATACTCTCTTGATGAGATAAGGTCCTTCCCATCTAGATCGAAGTTTTCTATGAAAAAACTTCATCCTTGAGTTGTACAACCACACCCACTTTCCAGGCTCAAAGTCCTTCTTGATCAACTTATCATGCAAAAACTTTGTCCTCTCTTTGTAGGTCTTGGATATTTCATATGTTTCATGGCACATTTCCTCTAACTCATTCAGCTGAAATTTTCTTTTCATTCCAACACTCTCTCCATCAAAGTCCATGACTTTCAATGCCCATAGTGACTTGTATTGCATCTCAAGCGGTAAATGGCAACTTTTTCCATTCACAAGATTGAATGGTGTAGTGCCAATCGGGGCTTTGTGTGTAGTTCTATATGCCCATAAAGATTCATTGAGGTGAAGTGACCAATCCTTGTGGTCCGGTCTCATCGTTTTCTCTAGACTAAGATTTATCTCCCTGATTGGCCAACTCAACTTGACCACTTGTTTGAGGGTGGCAAGGAGTAGCCACACTATGGTTCACCCCGTATTTCTTGAGCAAGCCTTCAAAGGTGCGGTGAATGAAATGACTTATGCCATCACTAATCATAGCTCTTGGAATACCAAAATGGCTAAAGATGTTAGATTTCATGAAGTCACACACCACCTTGTGATTGTTTGTCTGTGTTGCAACAACCACAATCCACTTTGACACATAGTCAACGACAACCAAAATATAGACATACCCAAAAGAGGGGGGAAAAGGACCCATGAAGTCGACATCCAACATCAAATACCTCCACCACAAGAATGGGTGATAGAGGCATCATATCCCTCTTAGAGATAGTTCCCACTTTTTGGCACCTCAAGCAACACTTACATAATTCACGAGAGTCTTTGAACAATGAAGGCCAATAGAATCCACTTTGAAGAACTTTGTCGGCAATACGTTTTCCACCAAAGTGACCTCTACAAACTCTGAAATGGAACATAGAGAGGATTTATTGCTGATCCATCTTCGGATACATCTTCATATAAGTTGGTCGGGCAATACTTGAACAAGTGAGGATCATCCCAAACATAATCCTTGGCCATATCAAATAACCTTTGGCTTTCCTCCCTCGTACAAGTGTTTGGTACCCTCCCACTAGCTAAGAAGTTAGCTATGTGTTGGAACCAAGGCCTTTGAGCAGATGAGAGAAGGAACAAGTGCTCATGTGTCAATGTTTCTTTGCTTCTATTCATGTCATAATAAGGTTCTTCAATCTCGGAGAGATGGTCAGAGGAAAAATTCTCTACTCCCTTCTTGTCTGTAATCTTGATATCGAACTCTTGAAGCAACAATATCCATCAGATCAACCTCGGATTGGAGTCTTTCTTTGCCATTAGATATTTTAGAGAAGCATGGTCCATATAGATAATCACCTTGTTTTATAGAATATAAGATCTAAACTTGTCAAGGGTGAAGATAACTACAAGAAAATCCTTCTCAGTGGTTGTGTAGCTTCTTTGGGCTTCATCTAGAGTCTTGCTTGCATAGTAGATAACATGTGGAATCCAGCCAACTCTTTGGCCCAACACATCCCCACTGCCATGTTGTCATAATCTCGAATGGCAAAGAGATGTCTAGGGGCTGCATGATAGGAGCAGAAACTAGTCTTTCCTTCAAGTGCTTGAAGGCTTGAACACACTTGTCATCAAAATGAAATTCAACATCCTTCTCAAGCAAGTGGCATAGAGGTCTCAAGATCTTGCTAAAGTCTTTTATGAATCGGTGGTAGAAGCCTACATGTCCCAAGAAAGACCGGGCTTGTCTTATGGTGGAAGGAATAGTAAGAGTAGAAATAAGGCCCACCTTATCCCTATCAACTTCAATTCCATCCTTTGAAACCTAGTGGCCATCGAGCACCATGCAATGTCTCTTCTCCCAAGATAGCACTAGACGAACCTTTAAACATCTCTCAAGGACATCAGCCAAATGAAGTAAGCATTCAACAAAAGTTTTACCAAAGACCGAGAAATCATCCATGAACACTTGCAATAATAAATCAAGCATATCTGCAAAAATTGAGGTCACACAACTCTAAAATGTAGAAGGGGCATTACACATCCCAAATGGCATTCTTCAGTAGGCAAATGTACCACTCGTGTAGGTGAATGTTGTCTTCTCTTGATCTGTAGGATGCACAACAATTTGGAAGTATCCAGAGTACCCATAAAGAAAATGATAGAAGCTTTGCCCCAATAGCCTCTTTAGATTCTGGTCAAGAAATGGGAGAAGGTAGTGGTCCTTTTTGGTCTTTTCATTGAGCTTCCGGTAGTCAACACACATTCTCCACTTTGATTGTTCTCTTACCGGCATAAGCTCACCATCCACATTTTCTGCCACAGTGATCCCACCCCTTTTAGGCACAACCTATATGGGGCTCACCCATGTACTGTCAGAAATAGGATAGATAACCCCAACATCTTGCAACTTCACAACCTCTTGAGTTACAAATTCTTTCATCTTTGGATTCAACCGCCTATGCATTTGGTGGGTCGACCTTGCATCATCCTCTAGATAGATCATGTGTACACAGATGGAGAGGTCAATACCACTAAAATCAGCTATATACCATCCAATGATATGTATGTTCTTCTTCAAGACTTTCATCCATGCCTCCTCTTGTTCTGGTGAGAGAATGGAAGAAATGATCACCGGGAGGGTTGCACATAGAAAAGCATACTTCAATACTTTTGGAAGTGACTTCAACTTAAGAGTGGGAGGTTCTTCAAGGGAGTTCTTTAATGGTTAAGAAATAGAAGGAAGGTCTTCACTTGCAGCCACCAAGGCTAGCTCATTCTCTTCATCAACTTCTTTATCATCATTTGGGAACTCAACTATTGGCTCTAGACCTCTACCTTGAATGGTAGTTTGAATCCATGTAGGTAGACATTCCTCCACAATTTCACCGGGAGGGTTGCACATAGAAAAGCATACTTCAATCCTTCTGGAAGTGACTTCAACTTAAGAGTGGTAGGTTCTTCAAGGGAGTTCTTTAATGGTTAAGAAATAGAAGGAAGGTCTTCACTTGCAGCCACCAAGGCTAGCTCATTCTCTTCATCAACTTCTTTATCATCATTTGGGAACTCAACTATTGGCTCTAGACCTCTACCTTGAGTGGTAGTTTGAATCCATGTAGGTAGACATTCCTCCACAATTTCATCCAGGCACTCAATGAGATAGCAATCTTCTTCAGTGGCTCATATTACCTCGGTTGCGGCTGAAGATTTATAGATGTTCAACCAGATCTTCATGTGCATGAATGTCACCTACATAGTCCTGGTCCTCAAATGAATCACTACATCAGATGTGGCTAGGAATGGCCTCCCTAAGATGATAAGCACCCTCCTTGTGCCCTTTTCCATGTCTAAGACAATGAATATGGTGGGGAAGAAATCAAAAGTCTCATCATCAAGTCTCAAAAGCACATCATCAACATGCCCTCTAGGCATCTTTACTGATCGGTCGACCAACTACAAGGTACAATGAGCCAGGCTCAATTTCCCCATTTGGAGCTCAGAAAACACATCATACAACATCAGGTTAACGCTAGAACCCAAGTCTAGAAGGGATTGGTCTATGCGATGTGCCCCAATATAGCATGAAATGATGGGAGCGCCGAGATCTTTCCTTTTCCTTGGCATGGTGTGCTACAGAATTGAGCTCACTTTCTTGGTGAGATTGAATTTCTTTGGGGTTCTTCCCATGGTCTTTCTCTTGAAGGTGCATAAATCTTTTAGGAATTCAGCATAAGAAGGGATTTTCTTGACCGCATCGAGCAAAGGAATGTTGATTTTCACTTGTTTGAAAGTCTCAAGGATGTCTTTAGTATGCTTCTTTCTTCTCCTATAAACAAAAGGCTCCTTAAGAGCTTCATGAAATAGGGGGAGTTGGGACCCCAAATGGCTCAGATCAACAATATCATCAATGGGAATCATAGGAACCACAATATCACTGCTCTGTATCACAATATCACTACCCGGTGTCACAGTATTAACTCTGGATCTTGTCACAATATCATCAAGTTGTATCTCAGTATCAACCTATCCAGTCACAGTGTCACCTCTGTCAACATCAATAGTATCACGGGGGTGCTCCAAAGTCCAACCACTCCTCAAGACAATCACCGCCTTCAGATGCTCATGGGTAGTATAAGAAGAGGCTTGTGGAGATGGTTGTGGCTATTGGGATGGTGGTGGGCTTTGATGAGGTGAATTTGGATTTTGGAAGATGAATTGTGGTTGTGGTTGTTGTGGAGGTTGTTGTTATTGTAGACGGGGGTGGTATTACGGAGGTGGTTGTTGGTATGAGTGAGGTGGAGGTGGAGTATATTGATAGTTGAGAGGTGCTTGAGGAGGAGGTGGAGCATAGGTATTCAGTGGTGCTTGGTATGATCGCAGAGCATATGAACTTTGAGTGTTTCCTAGGAAAGTACCATCATTGTTTGGATTCGGTATTGGTTGAGACGGGAGTCTTCCTTCTTCCCTCCTAGCAAGTGACAGAGTGATTTGATCCAATCTTCGCTCAAGATGACTGATGAACTGCCCATGTGAAGATACATCCTTCTTCACCTCATCCAATCTCCTTAGTCTTCCAAGCATTTCATCTTCAAACTTGGAGCTATAGTGTGGCTTTGGCTACCCTTGTCCTTGCCCATCTTCATTTTGTTCCTTCCATGAGAAATTGGGATGGTTCCTCCACTCGGGAGTGTAAATGTTAGACATGGGGCCTTGATTGTTCCGGTTGCCAAAAGAGTGTAAGGCATGCACTTCCTCTTCTTCAACTTCAACCACCATGGTGGATTCTCTAGAAGAACCACCAACTTGGTTCTTCATCATATTCATCATGTTTGCCATCAGCTTCATCATGTTGGGGTTGGCAATGTTGTTGGATGGAGCTATGGAAGGAGGTGGAGGGACTTAGTTCTGGCCACAATGTTCCCCCTTTATAGAAACTTGATGGTGGGAATTCTCAGCAAGATGCTCAAACAATGGCCACGACTCCTCGGGTGGCTTTGCCATAAAAATGCCTCCACATGATGAGTCGATGTTGTTTTGGCACAAATCTTCAAGCCCAGTGTAGAAGGCTTGGGCTAGTTGCCACAATGGCACTTCATGGAGGGGACACTCGCGGAGGATTTTTTGGAACCTCTCCCATGCCTAGTGGAAGGGTTCATTCTCATTCTGGGCAAAGGAGGTGATTCATCTTCTCATGTAGGTTAGCTTAGCAATCGGGAAGAACTTTTTGAGGAATTTATTGTTGACTTCATTCGAAGTTATCAACTCTGGCTTCAAAATGTACCACTATTTCTCCTTTTATTTTAGGGAGAACAGAAAGAGGGTTCTCCGGATGGAGTCATCTGTAGCGGTGGGGGTATGGAAAGTGGAGCATGTCTCAAGGAATGCAATGATGTGATGGTAGGGATTCTCATTCTCCATCCCATGGTAGGTGGGGAGGAGGATGAGGAGTGTGGGTGGAATGGAGAACTGTTGACCTGACATTTGGTCAACTAGGGTGGCAATGGGATAATTGTAGTTCCCCGGTGTGAAATACTCGTGGAGTGGGCGGTTGGGCTGCGGTGGAGGTTGTTGAGCATTCACATGAGGGTTGTTGTCTACCATCTCAGCTTCTCAGTGTTAGTTGTGGCAAATTGGCATCTCCTTCTACCAATTGTGGGGTCATACAACACCAAGTTGGTACAAGTGGAAAGCCGACGCTAAATAAAAAGCGATACATGTATCTGGCCGGTCTTCAAATATAGATGTCGGCCTCTGTAATTAGCCGACGTTGTAGGGTTTAGGCGTAGGTTTTCGGTAATAACTGACACCTCTAAATGTGACGTTATAAGCTATTTCTGTAGTAGTGACATCATCTACCAGGTTGTCCATGTTCTCCTCAGACTCCTTCTCCTCGTCTCCTTGTATGTCTTATCGATAATATGGTGGCTATCAGATGACCGTGTGCGGGATGAATGCACAGACATCGATCGGGGAGTGATTGGGCAATTGAATTTGATGGTGAAGGGTGTTGGAAGGCATGGAGACTTGGGAGGAAGCTTTTTTGGTGTGAGACTTGCCTTCGGTAATCACATCAAGGCTCTTTTGAGCCCCCTTCTTCACAGCCTTGGTGATCCCCTTCATTTTGTGGAGGTGGAGGGGGTGGTAGGGCTGTAAAAAATGGATTTTTGGGTGGATGATGAAAAGGAGGTGGAATGAGGGGTGAAATGGAAGGATATGGGGGTATAGATGGTGGGTGAATGATTAGGTTTCGATTTGGGGGAGAAATGGAGGTTTTGATGGAGGTTTTGGGTGGGGATGGTTGTAGGGTAGAATGGAGGAAAAAATGGTGATGGAATGTGGATTAATGAATGATTTGGTGTTGAAAGGGAAGGGGAATGGTAGGGGGATGATTTGTGGATGATTGGTGGTGGTTTGGAGGTGATTTGGGGGCTTGAAGGTGGAGCTTGGAGGAGCTACAGTCGTGGGAGCGCCGCCACGGCTGTTGTCTTGCAAAATGAAGTGTTGCAATGGCTTGGTTTGGGTTGAAGATGGACTTTAAGTTATATTTTTTTGTGGGGTCGGGTCGTTCCACGACTATGGAAGATGACCATGGTAGTAGCCAGGGTTTGGTAGCATGGTTATGGTGGGATTCCACCGTCGTATTGTCGATGAAGAAAGCTCCTACTTGACCTTACCACTGTCATGATCATGTGCCACAGTCGTGGCCATCCATCCTTTCCACGACCATGGCTGGTGCGCCACGGTTGTGGCCATTCGGCCAAAAACACTGAATTCCTTGGCATCTTGGACACAAAAAAGACACGACCTGTGGCTGCCAGGCCACAGCCGTGGTGAGCTATCTTTGACACGACCGTGGCTTGTGGCCACGACTGTGGTCTTTCGGCCAAAAACCCTGACATCTTTGACATATTGGACTAAAAAATATACAACTCGTGGTCGTGGGCCATGTTTTTTTGTGCAATTTCAACCACGACCGTGGTCAAGCTCCACGACCATGGTGGGGTCATTCCTTCAACTTTTTCAACTCAAAATCAATAGTTTTTTTTTTATTTGATATTTCACCACAAATTGGTCTTAGTGGCCATGATTCACCTTTGATTCCTCTCTCTTTAGTACCTACCACCTGCCATATCATCAAAACTCAAAGAAAACTATTAAACACATGTGTGTATTTTGTGGAAAAGAAAATAAAAGCATAAAAAAGAGAAGGTTGTGTGAAAAAGCTCCCAAACCTAGGTGGGTTGCCTCCCACTAGCGCTAAATTTTATGCCTTTAGTTGGACTTATTGATTCTTGACTTCCATCATTTCCGCAGAATCCCGAAGCATTTTTAAAGTAAATGTTTCTCTCATGTGCATTCAAGCACATCTCTTCATCAACTTGACATTCTTCCACTAACATCACTATATCAAAAGTTTGGTTTGCCTCATCCAAACCCACTTCTACAACAGATTTCAGTCTTTGGCCATTCACGGTGAACTCACTTGTTCCTTCTTTTTCACAAATCACTACAGCCCCGTATAGATATACTCTCTTGATGAGATAAGTTCCTTCCCATCTAGACTGAATTTTTTTGGGTAAGAACTTCATCCTTGAGTTGTACAACCATACCCACTTTTCGGGCTCAATGTCCTTCTTCTTGATCAACTTATCATGCAAAATCTTTGTCCTCTCTTTATAGCTCTTGGATATTTCATATGCTTCATGGCGCATTTCCTCCAACTCATTCAGCTAAAATTTTCTTTTCATTCTGACACTCTCTCCATCAAAGTCCATGGCTTTCAATGTGCATAGTGCCTTGTGTTGCATCTCAACCGGTAAATGGTAGCTTTTTCCATACACAAGTTTGAATGGTGTAGTGCTAATTGGGGCTTTGTATGTAGTTCTATATGCCCATAAAGCTTCATTGAGACGAAGTGACCAATCCTTGCGGTCCGATCTCACCGTCTTCTTTAGAATGAGATTTATCTCCCTGATTGGCCAACTCAACTTGACCACTTGTTTGAGGGTGGTAAGGAGTAGCCACACGATGGTTCACCCTGTATTTCTTGAGCAAGCCTTCAAAGGTGTGGTGAATGAAATGACTTATGCCATCACTAATCATAGCTCTTGGAATACCAAAATGGCTAAAGATGTTAGATTTCATGAAGTCACACATCACCTTGTGATCGTTTGTCTTTGTTGAAACAACCTCAATCCACTTTGACACATAGTCAACGACAACCAAAATATAGACATACCAAAAAGAGGGGGGAAAAGGACCCGTGAAGTCGACCCCCCAAACATCAAATACCTCCACCACAAGAATGGGTGATAGATGCATCATATCCCTCTTAGAGATAGTTCCCACTTTTTGGCACCTCAAGCAACACTTACATAATTCATGAGAGTCTTTGAAGAATGAAGGCCAATAGAATCCGCTTTGAAGAACTTTGGTGGCAATACGTTTTCCACCAAAGTGACCTCCACAAACAACAAAATGGAACATAGAGAGGATTTCTTGCTGATCCATCTTCGGAACACATCTTCAGATAAGTTGGCCGGGAAATACTTGAACAAGTGAGGATCATCCCAAACATAATCCTTGGCCATAGCAAATAACCTTCGGCTTTCCTCCCTCATACAAATGTTTGGTACCCTCCCACTAGCTAAGAAGTTAGCTATGTGTTGGTACCAAGGCCTTTGAGCGGATGAGAGAAGGAACAACTGCTCCTGTGGCAATGTTTCTTTGCTTTTATTCATGTCATCATAAGGTGCTTCAATATGGGAGAGATGGTCAGAGGAAGAATTCTCTACTCCCTTCTTGTCTATAATATTGATATTGAACTCTTGAAGCAACAATATCCATCAGATCAACCTCAGATTGGAGTCTTTCTTTGCCATTAGATATTTTAGAGCAACATGGTCCGTATAGACAAACACCTTGTTTTATAGAATATAAGATCGAAACTTGTCAAGGGCGAAGATAACTACAAGAAACTCCTTCTCAGTGGTTGTGTAGCTTCTTTGGGCTTCATCTAGAGTCTTGCTTGCGTAGTAGATAACATGTGGAATCCGGCCAACTCTTTGGCCCAGCACAACCCCCACTACCATGTCGGATGCATCAATCATAATCTCGAATGGCAAAGACAAGTTTGGGGGCTGCATGACAAGAGCAGAAACTAGTCTTTCCTTCAAGTGTTTGAAGGCTTCAACACACTTGTCATCAAAATGAAATTCAACATCCTTCTCAAGCAAGTGGCATAGTGGTCTCGAGATCTTGCTAAAGTCTTTTATGAATCGGTGGTAGAAGCCTACATGTCCCAAGAAAGACCAGGCATGTCTTATGGTGGAAGGATTAGTAAGAGTAAAAATAAGGCCCACCTTTGCCCTATCAACTTCAATTCCATCCTTTGAAACCTGGTGGCCTAGAATAATGCCTTCGAGCACCATGCAATGTATCTTCTCCCAAGATAGCACTAGACGAACCTTTACACATCTCTCAAGGACATCAGGCAAATGAAGTAAGCATTCATCAAAAGTTTTACCAAAGACTGAGAAATCATCCATGAACACTTGCAATGATGAATCAAGCATATCCGCAAAAATTGAGGTCACACATCTCTAAAATGTAGAAGGGGCATTACACATCCCAAATGGCATTCTCCGGTAGGCAAATGTACCACTCAGGTAGGTGAATGTTGTCTTCTCCTGATCCGTAGGATGCACAACAATTTGGAAGTATCCATAGTACCCATCAAGAAAATGATAGAAGCTTTTCCCCAATAGCCTCTCTAGAATCTGGTCAAGAAATGGGAGAGGGTGGTGGTCCTTTTTGGTCTTTTCATTGAGCTTCCGGTAGCCAACACACATTCTCCACTTTTATTGTTCTCTAACTGGCATAAGCTCACCATCCACATTTTCTGCCACAGTGATCCCATAACTTTTAGGCACAACCTGGATGGGGCTCACCCATGTACTGTCAGAAATAGGATAGATAATCCCAACATCTAGTAACTTCACAACCTCTTGAGTTACAAATTCTTTCATCTTTGGATTCAACCGCCTTTGCATTGGGCGGGTCGACCTAGATAGATCATGTGTATGCAGATGGAGAGGTCAATACCCCTCAAATCATCTATAGACCATCCAATGGCATGTATGTTCTTCTTCAAGACTTTCATCAATGCCTCCTCTTGTTCTGGTGAGAGAATGGAAGAAATGATCACCGGGAGGGTTGCACCTAGAAAATCATACTTCAATCCTTATGGAAGTGACTTCAACTCAAGAGTGGGAGGTTCTTCAAGGGAGTTCTTTAATGGTTCAGAAATAGAAGGAAGGTCTTCACTTGCAGCCACCAAGGCTAGCTCATTCTCTTCATCAACTTCTTTATCATCATCTGGGAACTCAACTATTGGCTCTAGACCTCTACCTTGAGTGGTATTTTGAATCCATGTAGGTAGGCATTCCTCCACAATTTCATCCATGCACTCAATGAGATAGCAATCTTCTTTAGTGACTCCTATCTCCTCGGCTGCAGCTGAAGATTTAAAGATGTTCAACCGGATCTTCATGTGCATGAATGTCACCTACATAGTCCTGGTCCTCAAATGAATCAATGCATCAAATGTGGCTAGGAATGGCCTCCCCAAGATGATAGGCACCCTCCTTGTGTCTGTTTCCATGTCTAAGACAATGAATATGGTGGGGAAGAAATCAAAAGTCTCATCATCAAATCTCAAAAGCACATCATCAACACGCCCTCTAGGCGTCTTTATTGATCGGTCGACCAACTGCAAGGTACAATGAGCCAGGCTCAATTTTCCCATTTGGAGCTCAAAAAACACATCATACAACATCAGGTTAATGCTAGAACCCAAGTCTAGAAGGGCTTGGTCTATGCGATGTACCCCAATATAGAATGAAATGATGGGAGCACCGTGATCTTTCCTTTTCCTTGGCATGGTGTGCTACATAATTGAGCTCACTTTCTTGGTGAGCTTGAATTTCTTTGGGGTTCTTCCCATGGTATTTCTCTTGATGGTGCATGAATATTTTAGGAATTCATCATAAGAAGGGATTTTCTTGACCGCATCAAGAAAAAGAATGTTGATTTTCACTTGTTTCAAAGTCTCAAGGATGTCTTCAGTATGCTTCTTTCTTCTCCTACCAACAGAAGGATCCTTAAGAGCTTCATGAAATAGGGGGAGTTGGGACCCCAAACGGCTCAGATCAACAATATCATCAATGGGAATCACGGGAACCACAATATCACTGCTATGTATCACAATATCACTACCTGGTGTCACGGTATCAACTATGGATCTTGTCACAATATCATCAAGTTGTATCTCAGTATCAACCTATCCAGTCACAGTGTCACCTCTGTCAACATCAACAGTATCACGGGGGTGCTCCAAAGTCCAGCCACTCCTCAAGATAATAACTTCCTTCACATGTTCAATGGTAGTAGAAGAAGAGGCTTGTGGAGGTGGTTGTGGCTATTGGGATGGTGGTGGGCTTTGATGAGGTGAATTTGGGTTTTGGAAGATGAATTGCGGTTGTGGTTGTTGTGGAGGTTGTTGTTGTTGTAGATGGGGGTGGTATTACTGAGGTGGGTTTTGGTATGAGTGAGGTGGAGGTGGAGTATATTGATAGTTGAGAGGTGATTGAGGAGGAGGTGGAGCATAGGGATTCAATGGTGCTTGGTATGATCGCGGAGCATATGAACTTTGAGTGTTTCCTAGGAAAGTACCATAATTGTTTGGATTTGGCATTGGTTGAGACGGGAGTCTTCCTTCTTCCCTCCTAGAAAGTGACAGAGAGATTTGATCCAATCTTTGCTCAAGATGACTGATGGACTGCCTATGTGAAGATACATCCGTCTTCACCTCCTCCAAGCTCCTTAGTCTTCCAAGCACTTCATCTTCAAACTTAGAGCTATAGTGTGGCTTTGGTTGCCCTTGTCCTTGCCCATCTTCATTTGGTTGCTTCCATGAGAAATTGAGATGGTTCCTCCACTCGGGAGTGTAAGTGTTAGACATGAGGCCTTGATTATTCCGGTTGCCAAAAGAGTGCAAGGAATGCACTTCCTCTTCTTCGGCTTCAACCACCATGGTGGATTCGCTAGAAGAACCACCAACTTGGTTCTTCATCATATTCATCATGTTCTGCAATATCTTCATCATGTAGGGGTTGGCAACGTTGTGGGATGGAGCTACGGAAGGAGGTGGAGGGACATATTTCTGGCCACAATGTTCCCCCTTTATAGAAACTCGATGGTGGGAATTCTCAGCAAGATGCTCGAACAATGGCCATGACTCCTTGGGTGGCTTTGCCATAAAAGTGCCTCCACATGATGAGTCAATGTTGTTTTGGCACAACTCTTCAAGCCCAATGTAGAAGGCTTGGTCTAGTTTCCATAATGGCACTTCATGGTGGGGACAGTCGCGGAGGAGTTTTTGGAACCTCTCCCATGCCTAGTGGAAGGGTTCATTCACTTTCTGGGCAAAGGAGGTGATGCATCTTCTCATGTAGGTTCTCTTAGCAATCGGGAAGAACTTTTTGAGGAATTCATTCTTGACTTCATTCCAAGTTATCAACTCTGGCTTCAAAACGTACCACTCTTTAGCTTTTTCTTTTAGGGAGAACAGAATGAGGGTTCTCCAGATGGAGTCATCGGTAGTGGTGGGGGTATGGAAAGTGGAGCACGTCTCAAGGAATGCAACAATGTGATGATAGGGATTTTGATTCTCCATCCCATTGTAGGTGGGGAGGAGGCCGAGGAGTGCAGGTGGAATGGAGAACTCTTGACTCGACATTTGGTCAACTAGGGTGGCAATGGGATAATTGTAGTTCCTCGGGGTGAAATACTCATGGAGTGGGTGGTTGGGCTGTGGTGGAGGTTGTTGAGCATTCACATGAGGGTTGTTGTCTGCCATCTCGGCTTCTCAGTGTTAGTTGTGGAGAATTTGGCATCTCCTTCTACCAATCTCGGGGTCATACAACACCAAGTTGGTACAAGTGGAACGCGTGTGGTGCATGCACAACTGTCACCTACACAATACACAAACAAGAAACAAGAAACCAAGTTAGAATGACAATATGCAAAAGTGAACAAAGAATAAAGAATAGAAATGATGAGAGTAAAACGTAAGGCTAAGCTACACTAACTAGCTAGGCCTAACGCCTCTATCCCTGACAACGGTGCCAGAAAGCTTGGTGTGTTTCCCACTAAGGTTACACACTAGCTAACTAGAGGTGGCTAGATGCAACCCTAAGGGAGGACACACATGTGGATCTTTCAAAATTTATATTAACCCTAACCAAGTTGATCACAATACCAAATAGGTCACCCACAAGCGTACGTGGTACTATTGTAGCATAGGCGAAGGGCAAGCATAGGGGTTGATCCTTAGGAACAGAGGGGGCACTAGAGGTAGGATAGCATTGGCTACGTTCCCATTGCGGAGACTAGGGTTTGAGGGTTTAAAAGGGGTTTGGTTGGTTGTTAAATTAGGTGAACAAAAAATTAAAGGCAATTATGAAATCTACGTTATCACAACCCTAAATTAACCTAAGCAAGAAAGTCAAAACAATTAGATTGAGCAAAAAGCTAAACAAGAGCAAGAGTCAGCTACACTACACTAAGAGAGCAATTTAGAAACTAAGAACTAAGGTAACCACTAGAGAGAGCAAGATCCTAAGTTAACACTAAAGAGCAATATTAAGAAATTAACTAGGTTAAACTAAGGCAACTAGACTAGATTAGCATAAACAAGTTAAGAAGGAAAAGTGGATTTTAAGTAGTGAGATTAGGTAGGTGGGCCGTTTGGGGATGTGGTTTGATATTAGTTGGGGGATCTCAACATAGCAAGTAATTATCATAATTCTATCTATATTTCCAAACCAAACAAGAAGGCAAGTGCTATTAGAATGTACCCTATACTACTAGTTGGAGAACTAGGGTTAGGTGTAATTCTAGGAGGACTTGTCAAGTCAAGGTCTCTAGGGTAAGTGGTATTAGGACAATTGAGATCCAAGGGTAGAAATGGGAGTCGAGATGAGGGTTTTTCACCTCATGCAACTAGCCATCTAGCCTTTAGCAAGCCCTAGGCAATTGCATTAATCACACTTACACTACCCACTTAGATCTCACACTCACTTGTAGGGGGAGGGATGTGTATATAGGAACAAAGAGGCTAGCTAGGGATCTACTAATTGGACCTAGGATCCATTCCTAAGATTGTCCACATACACTACAATTCCTCCTAGAAGCTAAGTGTCATCAAACATCTTAAAGCAAGCAATCCATGTTATAAGCACAAACCACATGCAATAAAATAGGAAACGAGATAGAAGCAAGAAGTAATCATCATAGATAGAAATTATGTTCATTATAAGATATTTCCCCCCAACATGGTATCAAAGTCACATTTTGACCCCAAACAACCCACCACTAGGGGCTTAGCTAGATATGATCAAGAAAATAACAAAAGAAAGGGGAAGAATGGGGTACAACTCCATGAAGCTTGAAGTAGAAGCCTCCTTCTTCACCTCCTAAGAGATTGGGGACATCCTTCCTCCTCCAATGGTGCAGATGGGCATGAGAATATGGGGGAATATGGAGGAAAACCTAGAAAACTAGGTTTCCAAGGTGCAAATGAGGTGGAAATGGTGGATGGAGAGTATAAATGCAAGGTGGAGTGCAATGAATGCTCAAGGGGTGAGTAGGGTGGAGTAGCAGCAGCTAGGCGGTCTAACCTTCATGCCCCAACCACCACCTATGTATATATAGGTGGTGGGGAGGCACTAGGGTAAGTGGGGATAGTTTAGGAAAAATAGTGTAAAAATTGGGTAGGGTAGGTTGGTTACCACGACCGTGTTGATGTACCACGGTCGTGGTGGGGGTAGTGGGGAATGGTCATGGGGAAGTGGCCACTGTCAAGGTGTGAAAGGGGGGGGGGGGTGAAAAGGCTAACTATAGGTGGTGACCATGGCTGTGGCGGGGTGCCACGGTCGTGTTGGGTAAGTGGCACCACGGTCGTGGTGGTGTACCACGACCGTTTTGGAGGATGAAGTCTTGGTTGTGGGGGGCAACACATGCATTTTCTCTTCTACTGCCACGACTGTGGTGAGTGGCCACGACCATGGTGTCTTTAATGGACCACATCCATGCTGATGGCCACAGTCATGGTGAGTTTGATGCAAAACGTTGAACTCACTATTGGTTCTTCATAAAAAAGGCACGACCCGTGGCCATGGGGCCACGACCGTGGTGTCTTCAATGTGCCACGGCCATGCTGATGGCCACAACTATGGTGAGTTTGGTGCATCAACCTAACATCTTAGTTGATTCTTCACAATAATTGACACGACCCATGGCCATGGGACTACTTTCATCTTGGGATATCTGGTGGTTAAATGAACTTCAATTTACATCATCCATGGACTTCTTTTCTTGATGTCAAACCTTGGCCATTAGGGGTAGGTTGAAGGAGCTTTGGGGCCTTCTTTGGACCCCTCCATGAGTGGAGGAATCCTAGAACTCCTGCCTTCTCTCTCATCCATCCAAAGCATGGTCCAAGTACCTTAAAATAGTGCAAAGAACGTCCATAAGTGCATTTGATAGTAATACTCATATTAAGGGATTTAACTTGCATTCTACTGTGTTTAGATGTGAATAAAGTACAAAATGGCACAAGATGGAGACCTAAAACAGGGCTGCATCAATGATCGTATGAGACCGAGCCCGGTAAAGAAGTGTTGCCATGAGTCCAATGAGAGGACATAAAGTGAATAATGAGCATTATAAGATATGGAGGAAATCTAGTTTAAAGAAATGCCTACAAAAACATGTGCTAGAATTGAACCCTTGAGGAGGCTGGAGTCCTAAGTCAATCCTAAGGTCACGTAGGGAGTATTAAAGGTACATGGACCGATGAGATTAGGAGTTGATTGTTCCCTAATGCACAAGACTATTTGGTCAAGAGGTAAAAGCTACATTTCCCGAGGCCCACGGCTCAGGAGATTGGCCACCTTCGTGAGTTCATAATGCCAATGGGTGAATGTGAGAGGAACTTCTAAATGCATAAGGATGGGATCACTCCAAAAAGTACCTATACCCCTAGAGACCACAACGAAGTGGCTAAGGCTCATAATAAACAAGGAGTAAAAGTAAGAGATACGAAGAAGTCATGTAATAATGAACTCTTAATTGAAAGTGTACACAACCTCAAGAGCAAGGAATGTACTTCACTTCATGAAAAATAAGAATACATGGAAATCATAAGGTATTTATGGTCTAGAATCATGTTGAGGATGATTCAACCTAAAATATGAAATTTTATGATAATGTGTATGTACACCATCTCTGCTCTTGGGATCAGATGAAGTTAGTTCTTGAGTTACAATCAAGTGCTTATTTCATCTCATTATGAGGGAGAGAGATTGGGTGGACACATGTTATTCTTAAAATTGTGATATGAGAATGAGTATTCTATGTTGAAAGTTTAATGACATGACCTAGGGTTTGAGGTGCCACCTCACCCTTATGTGAAAAATAATGAATGATAAGTTGAAAATCTAGGTGACATAGAAAATCACCAAGTGAAAGTGATAGCACAAATGCAGATGTAATCCTCAAGAAATGATGTCATGTTAATACTAAGGATGAGATTATAACTTGAATTGAATTCAAGTTTCAATTTTAGTAATTATGAGACAAGTTTGCATATTGATAAAAGTTGGGAGACTAAGATGAGTTATCATTCACCATGAGCTTATTAGGTGTGAATTTTGGGGGAAATATTCATTTTAAGGAGGGGTGAATGCTATATCCTCAATTTTGGTAAAAATTGGATTATATAAATGAATTGATTTGTAAATTCATCATTGGGTTTATTGGTGGAATAATAACTTTTAGTTGCCTTTGTGGCATGGGTGCTTGTTGCATAGGTTAAATAAATAGAACGAATTCATAAGAATCTCTTTTATTATGATAAAAGAAATAATTACCACGTTTCCAAAGGAAAATTAAAATACACGATGTTTTGGATAATTGAATGATTAGTTATCTCAGAAAGAAAGGCAATATAGTGTTGAAACACCATATAATTGATACTATTCCTTGATAGCTTTTGTTGCCAAATCCAAGTCAGAATTAGGATGTGGTAGTGCCTTTTTGTGACATTAGGATTAATAAGAATGAAGGCTATGAGTTTTATAGAAAGGATTGAAGGGGTAATGTGTTCTCTTATAAGAGTGTTCCTTGCTTTCTCATAATATTAGTTAACATATATAAGGATATCTTTTCATGTATATGGGAAGGGAGTTATGTCATGTATTGCCATTTTGGCATCTTACTTGTACACAAAGAGAAAAGATGGAAAAGAAAGAAGAAAAATTGGCAAGTCTGAAAGGTTTAGAATAGGAAACCTCTTCCGAGAAGGCATAACAATAAGGAAGTGTTCCATGAGAAATGTATATATATATATATATATATATATATATATATATATATATATATATATATATATATATATATATATATATATGGGCCCATCTTTATTGCCCGTGCGGGTAGCTACCCGCCCACCCTTCCCACCACTTTTTCTCAAAAAAAAATTCACAATTGTAGAGGAGTATTTTATCTATCTCTCCAAAAAATTTCATCCAAAACTAATATCATTTGCCCCCCCAAAATAAAAAAAACTCGTCCTTATATATGTGTGTTGTATATTTTGTATAGAGTTACTTTTTTAGTCGTGTAGTTACTTTCTTATCACCATAGTTACTTTTTTGTCAGCAGAGTTACTTTTATTGCCAGAAGAGTTACTTTTTTGGCTGCAGGGTAGCGAAACTCCAGGCTAGACTGTAGATGAACATGCTTCTCGTGTGGGGGGTACACTCCCCTTTTCCATCTCCTTCTTTCTCTTCACCATAATGGTTTTCTTTCGGGTTATATAAGTAGACCAGGAGTTCTAGACCCCAGGGAAACACCATGATCTGATGAGAAGGAGGTACACACCATAGCGATGATCATGCCTCTGGTGCATGCCGGCGGCTAGGGATAAGGTGCACCCTACTGGCCCGCTGTTGTAGTAGTTGACAGGGTAGGAAGAGACGAAGCCCCTTGGTTGGATGGGTCTGTTTGATGAGGAGGATTCCAGGAGGGCAAGATGTTGAGCCACCAGTAGGAGGTGCTTCCGTGATAGACCAGGGTCTTGAGCATTGTCACCATGGCAGTGACCTGGAAGACTAGGCCGTCGGGAGGAAGGTGCTTCGTGAGGGCATACTGCCAATCAGAGATAGGCATTGATAGAGGAGTCACGAGAACTGAGTCATCTAGATGATGGGCACTGGTGTGGTTAGCTATCTAAGGATGGTGAAGAGGTGCAGGCCTCTGGATACGATCACGGTGAGAGTGGAAGATGCTTCACAGCTTCCTGGGATGTTTCTTGCTAGGAGACAGAGAAGAGAAGGTCGTCCGGGGAGTTCTACTAGAGGTCCCAATGCTACAGAGCGTTCTCATTGGATGCTTGGTCTTACATAGTCAATAGTGAGAGGGGGAGCCATCTATAGGACTCATGTAGAAGGAGAGAGGGAGGTCTACGAGGGTTCAACCTAGAGAACCAGATAGTAATAGGAAGTTCAAAGAAGAACCAAGGATGTAACCGCGCCCCACTCATCCTACATGGCACATGGCTTCTAATAACACCGACGAATCACAAATTGCCACATGGCTCTATGGTTAAGGTATATTTTATGATCTTTCCTAAATCATAGAAATTGATAGGATTTTCTGAAAATAGCAATATTACATATCAATTTAATAGGAATAATAAGAGGAATCCAAATAAAATATAATGGATACCTAATTCCATTTACTATTCCAAAAGTAAGCTAATATGTAATCAGGTGATGAAAAATGCATAGAACCCCTAGATTATGATATTAAAATGTTGAAGACATTTTAAAGGCCTTTCTTTTATGTTATTACATGTTATTGATAAAAAATATGAGAAACCAAAATGATCATGATGATAATTTGGATATCAAAAGTAAACCATGCATATAAGAAATCAAGTTTAAAGATCATAACTCGTGCTATGTTGTTAATGAGTTAAATATAAGTATAACAAATGGAAGCACATGATGAATTTAATGATCAGGGTTTATAAACTAATCTACTTATTCATTAGAATCTTAAAGCTACATAATTTCAGATAGTTTCCCCAATGGCATAAGAAGTCTAACTTGATAATCAGGGTAACACATAATGATTAATGTGGAGTTATAACTTTAATAAACTTTTATGCAAAAAATAGGGTTTGAGCCCTTAATTATTCTCAACCTGAGACAACACTAAACCCAGATTAGAGTCGAGTAGGGTTTAATGTGATTAATATGATGATGACACTTTAAGATCTATATTCATGTAGAAAAAAATGAGGATTGCTTGATTTGCTTGTTGATATGATATATACTTGAAGTAGATATATTGCATGATCTTCATGGCTCACTATCAAGGTATGTGGTTATCCTTATGGCTAATCACTCTAGTTTGACAATGATTTCTGAGGTTTTACTAGTTGGTTGAAATCTACTACTTGGTTGACTTTTATTTCATGCAACTATAAAGTGACTATGGATATCACATAAATATATGTGCATGACTAGCTCAAATCCTAATCCTCCTCTGTAGCTTTGAGTACTTGTGAGAGATGCATGACCTAGTTATTGGTCTACCCTTGGGGTAGGATCATTAGGTTATCTTGAGTCGATGTTTGGTCTAACTTTGGGTAGGATCATACGACTATACAACTCTATGTCTTGGTCTACCTGTAGGGTATGATCAAAAGGGGCTATTTGGGATCTAACATATGAGAAAGGTAGTATCCATGTCCACTACAGGGACAACACAGAGGCAAGGATATGTTAGGATTGAGTACTTATGTTTAAGACATAAAGTTTGATCTATTAAGCAATAATTTGATTACAATATGTTGTTACTAATAGATGCAAGCTTTTGGTTCCCCCACATACCAGTATAACTCATTATACTGACAAACATTTTATTTGTTGGCATTTTAGGTACATGCTATGAAGTTGTCAAGATGTGATAAACCAGATGGAAATTATCTGAAAGTACTAAAGATAAGTTAATGGAGGACTAGATAGCCAATTACTTCTTCTCAATAGGTATCAATTTTGAAAAAGGAATATCACTTTACAATTTGTAAGCAAAATTTGAAATTTAATTGAAATTGTTTTCTATTATTTGTTATTTCACTAATCTGGATCCTTGGGAATATAGGTAATGGCTCTCAACTTGAAGGTCATTTTTTTAAATGGGGGACGTGGAAAGTGAGGTCATTACATCTTCTTTTGTAACATAATTTATAAACCTACCATTGATGGAAATTATCCTGTCACCTAGGATCTTAGTTAACACCTTTCATAAGAAAAGAAAAATCTATCATGTCACCTAGGATATTAAAATGAATAACCAATTCTACACTTATTTCATCGGCTTCTTATCTCTCCATCTGCAAAAGAAAAAAATAAAAATAAAAAGCTAAAGTGCCAAAACCCTAAGTTTTAGGTGGAACCCTTCCCCCTATTCCAATTCTTCCATACCCATTGCAATTAATTGGGCCATACCATTGAAAAGATGCCCATTAGCACAAAAGGAAAAAATATGGTCAATCTAACTGCAGTACATAAATAAAAAGATATCAACTCAAATAGAGGAGAGATCATTCTTCTTCCATACCTCCCTTCACTCTATTTTATACAATCAGAATAATACATAAACCCCAACAAATCAAAATAAGCTTTGTTCGTCTGCATCGACTTGGAAAAATATATGGGAGTAAAAAAAGAGGAAATATGAAATATGTTTTATTGCAGGTCTTGAAATCGAACCAAGTTATGGAATAATCTCAAAGTAGGGAATATGATTTTTTTTTCGTGAATCCAGGAAGTCAAGATTGCTTGGCCATGTAAGGTGGAAGGACTCAAGTGGTGTTATGGGAGTGAGGATGAAGAGCCAAAATTATTATGTGGTAGTGTTTTAAATTCAATCTTGCTCAGGACGGGCAACATTCTAGTATGGAGTATTTAGATGAGTGCAAATCGATCACCTTTATTTACATATTTTATATCTTTATTTATTTCACTATTACATAGTTTTAGCATAAATTTAACGTAATTTATCTTTTCTTTTCTTAATTAGAGTTTTATTTGATTTACATGGATTTTTGTAGGAAAATATTTAAAATCACTTCAAGGCCCGAAAGGACTAAAAATCTTTAGCATCATAGTCGATCAACTAACTCATCCAATTGGTCAACTCACATGCACAAGATCTTCCATCTTCTTGCAGTCCTGACTGCGCAGAAAGGATCAGAACATCTGCATCCCATGGTGGAATTTAATGGTCAAGTAAGCGTTTGAAAGGGAATCTAGTTTTTTACAAGAAAAATATGTATATTGGATGGCATTTCTAGTCGATTGATGGACTTATAAGTAGATTTGTTTGTCATAGTGAGAATCTGTAGTAAAAATAGCAAATCGTTAAAATAATTAAAGGAAGGCAACCTAAAATCTTATCCATTGCCTATTGGGACAAGTAATTAAAATTTTCAAATATTACTCCATTGAGTAGATCCAAAAGTTCTAATCATAGCTAGGAGCATATTTTAGGGCTTCAACCCTTGTTCCCCTCCTAATAAAGGAGGGGTGTCCAAGCACAAAGACATCTCATTTTTTTTAGGGGATCAACATCTCTCCCTTTTGGGCAATTCTTGTATCTTAATTAGATCTTTTATTTTTGTTTTCAGCCTTGCAATCCTAGTGCTTTTCTTATATACTTAGGCAAGGATTGAAGAAGTATTGCAAATTTCATTGTCACTAGATCAAATTCCTATTTGGGTTCTTCTTTCATTACTAGAGTATGGCTCCCCTGCTTCTTTCTTCTATAATGTCTGAGTAGTCTCTACTGGGGCATGGGGACTAGCCCCATAGCCTCTTAAATTTTGATGTAATTGACTCCTATGATTTAGTAAAAGAATGCTTTCCTGCTATCTCTGATTGATTGTTTGTTAAACCGATATACTCTTATGGGGTGATGTGATTTAGGATCCCTACATAAGTGAACCCATAATTTCTTCATTGTGATTATTATCTTTTTATCCATCTAATCCTGTACGTGTTTTTTGGTTGTATGATTATACTCTTGTGGGGGTGTCGAGATTTTAGATCCTTACAAGAACAAATACATGATCTCTTGACGATATGTATTGATGGAGTTTATGATCCTTCTACCCATTTGACATGTTTGTTATAGCTTATGGCGAGGTGATCATTTGACCCATGAGTTTGAACCTCAGATGAAATTCACATGTTTCTCGATGAGATCTTAGATAAGAACATGTTAGATGGTTGGATGAGGACCCGCAAATGCCAAGATCAATGGTTTTACAGGAAGTCTGGCCCCTATTAGATTTGTTCTCCATAAGGAAACAAATACACATGGTCCCAATTTTATTACTAATCTTTGAAGTTGATTTGTTGAGAAAAATTATGGCTATTGATGGTGATCCCCCAGACCCCCCAATACCTTCTATTGTTTAATTACATACTCTTAATTCTATATTTATTTAATTATGTTCTTAGCATAATCAAACTCTCATAGTTTGTATTTTACTTTTTCTCATGATTGGTTTTGAATTTCAACCATTAATTCATCATCCCTTGGATTGATACCTTACTACCAGAAAGTTGATTTGTTACTTGGAATGAGTTGACTACCTCTTTATATGGTTAAAATATAGGACTTTTCCTAGTGATTTGGTGTGCAAACGACACACATGATTAGGTTTGATAAGACTCGTGAGGTCGATCAACCTATTCTTGGTCTCAATGCTCGACAATAGAGGGAAGTTAGACATCTTATAACGGATGCTTTGGGGACCTTCCAATACAGTATGGCCATCCTCTTGTTGACATGTGAGTGGTACACATGAAGTTAACCTTGTAGTTGGGACCTTGGTCTTGGTTTGATGATTCTTTATTGACCTCAAGGCAAGTTCATGAGGAGGTCAACTGCTTTGGTTACTCGAGCTCTGGACTTAGCTGCAAGCTCGATAGGATGCTTTGGGAAGTATCGACCTTGGAAGCATTAGTTCGATGGGTGAATATTGAGCATGAAACTCAATTTCTTTTGCATCGAGCTTATGTTGGGTTGAGCTCTATTAGCATGGGGGTCGATAGATTCCTGGTTCTTGGTGTGGTAGCTCAGTAGGTTGGCTATCAAGCTCTTTAAGTTTGATTCTTTGATTGATGTAAGAAATCAATTGATTGAAATATCATTAATTTGATCGAGACGTTCTTGATAAATGATCATTGACCTTAGATGTTGAAAAGTTGTCTACCGAGCTTCATGGTTTTGAGTCCAATTTCTACATTTTTAGAGGTAACTTAGTTAGAAATAGAGTATTTGGTGACAAAATGTAATGTGAAGGGTTTTTTTTATCATTATTTTCTTGTTCAAATGATATTATATTATAAGAGAGTTATGAAGTATTCATGAAGAATGATGTTATCATCTCCCAAGTCATCTCAAAAGATATGATAAACCCTTTGGGACACCCCTTTATATAGGAGATTCATGGGGTTGGAAGACCTTAATTACAATTCCTTTCCTAATTGCAATCTCATAAATTGTCCAATATTAAAAATTTATACCTAAGTGTGATCTACCCACCATGTTGCTTGATCAGGTGATCAGGGTCCTGTTGGGACTTAAAAAACACTCTGATCGGCCGACCATGTTACCTAATTGGGAAACCAGGTCACTTCAAATTTAGATCTGAATCACTTGCAAATTTGACACCTTTCTTGTTAGTTTTTGATCAACCAATTGGGTCGGTCCAGTGCAAAATATAGTCGACCAATTGATGATCAATTAATCCATTGACCCTACAAATTTGCTCGATCGAACATACATTTTGATCACTCAATCACATACGTAATCGACATGTGGATGATTTGAAACCATTCTAATCATTTATTTGATTACAAACACCAACTCACTTATACATCCTTATGTGTCTGACTAGGCAAACTACTAAATATAGTGGTAGTTATGTTCAAAACCTCACAAGAAAACATTGGCGCCTACTCACATATCACTACCACCCAATAATAGGATTGAGTTGGGGAGAAACTACAACCTGTAAAGTGACCAATGTTATCATGACTATATAGTCCCTTTGTCTTAGATATCCAGATTGAAATTAAGGTATGGAATGTCATCCTCTAAACATTCAATCAATGTTCCTTGAACTAGATAAGAATATTTGAGATATTGTGAGCTTAATATCATATATTGACTAACATGAACATGACCATGACCATGCATTTTCTAGTCTCACTTATGAACTAGTTGGGGATATTACTCCAATGGAGGGACAAATTATGTCATGTGTCATAATGAACCCAATCACTACCTTCTTGGAAACTATTATTCATAACACATTGGGATAGTGACCAAAGTACATAGAAGAACATGTGTTACTATAGTGACTTTAGGTGTAAGGTTATAGTCACCACTATCACATTGAGATATGACGTTGACATGTCATTACATGACTCCCATGTGTCAATCTCAAGGTGGGTTATCCATGATAACTTATTCTCTACAAGTACCCATTTATTTGAGTGAATATCCAATGTCATGACTAAAGATACATACTCATCACTCACCATACATGCAAGTCTTGTCTATTATTTTTGCTATATATCCACAATAATAATCGACCAGGAATATAACAAGAATGGTACTCTAATATGATATCATGTTAGGGTCCTCAATCCAATTCATACATCTTTGAGTTAAAACATTTTTAGGACATTCAAAAAATTTATTCATTATCTCAATTGAAAATAATTTAATAAGTGGAATTGCCTCTTATTAATAATTAAATCAAGTACAATATCCCTTTTACAATCATCACATGATCGATCTTGGGGAATATAACCAACATTATCTCACTTGCACTTGAACCAAACAATCATGAACCTAAATCCAAATGATCTAACATGAACATCATTCCTCTGTTTAGAAAGTGCTTATATTATAGGATCAACAACATTGCTTTAGTTGGTACTCATTGTATGGACTCATGTACGAGATGGTAACACCTGAGTATGTACTTGGAACATTGATAATATGGGTTCCTTAGCTTGTGAAATAGCTTGACTCTTGTCACATTAAAGATTTAGTACGTGTTCAATGGTTGGGCCACCCCAAGTTTACTAATTAACTTGTTGATACATATATCTTCCTTTGTTACAGTAGAGGCATCGATATACTTGATCTCTTTTGAAGAACTAACCACTCTCTCTACTCTGCCTTTAAGGCAAAACATGAATCCTGATTGTGACCGATAATAGTCCTTGTTTCCTTGTTGGTCTAGAAGGTTTCATCGATGTATTGTTTTATAACTAACTCTTCCTCACATATATAAATAAGGAATTGATCCTTAGTTCTTCTCACATACTTAAGTATGCTTTTTACAGTGATCCAATGACCATCGTTGTGATTCAACATGTACCTCTTCATCATTCTCAAAGCATGCTAAACATATAGGTGTGTACATATCATTGCATACATGATAGATCTAATTGTTGAGGCATATGGAATCCTACTCATGCGTGCCTACTCTTCAAAAGAGCTAGGACATTCAAATTTAGAGAGTCTTATTACATGTAGCATGGGTAAGTTTCCTATCTCAGAATCATGAATGATATACATTTAGCGCTTTGTTAATGTATGTACTTTGTCTTTGGCCTAGAAGCCTTCTAGATCTATCTCTATAGATCTTAATTCCTAGTATATAGAATGCTTTGCCTAAGTCCTTCATGGAGAAGGTATTTCCCAATCATGTTTTAACCAATTGTAGAGTAGGGATGTCACTTCTCATCAATAGTATGGCATCTACATAATATAAGAAATACAAATTTTCTCCCATTAACATTCTTGTAAACAAAAAGTTCATCTTCATTTTGGATAAATCCAAAAGTTTTTTGTCCCATCAAAACAAAGGTTCCAACTCCAAGATGCTCAATCCATTGATTGACCGTTGTAGATTGTTGACTTTGTTGACTTCATTTGGAATTTAAAACCTTTGGGATATGTAATTTACACATCATCTAAAATATTCCCATTATGAAAAGCAATTTTGACATCCATTTGCCAAATCCCATAATCACGATAAGTTGCAATGGAAAGCATGATCCTTATATATTTAACCATACCCACTAACGAAAACGTTTCACCATAGTCAACACATTGAACTTATTTGAAACCTTGAACTTGTTTGAAACCTTTTGTATCGACTTTGTATGTTTATAGATTAGCATCCATGATGGACTTTTTCTTGAAAATACATTTGCACCATGTGGCTTTTACCCATTTAGGAGGATCTACTAAGGTCCATACCTTGTTAGTATACATGGACTCCATCTCAGATATCATGTCCTAAAGCCATTTCTCAAAATTTAGTCCCTTACTATCCATATTGTAGGTTGTTGTCTCATCATCCTCAATGAAAAACTCATTATCTTGATGGGTCATAATACATCCATATCTCTCTGGCTCAAGACGTGCCCTACTGCACCTTCGTGGTTCCTATGTTATGATAGGGAATTAAGGTTGCACAAAAGTTTGGTTCCTCTTGTTCCTTGTCTACCTCCAAAGGTTTAATGTTGTCTTAATGGTCTTGAACTTATTCAAGTTCTATTTTCCTCCCACAATTTCCTATATAAATAGATTACTTTTCAAGGAATATAGTAGTTATGTCAACAAATACTTTGTGATCTAATGGAATATAGTTGTAACCCTCAGTTTCCTTAGGGAACACAACAAAGATAAATTTGTATGTTTTGTGTCCAAGATTTTCATTGAATTTCTACTTGACATAAGCTTCACAGTCCAAACTTTCATGAAAGACCTATTGAGATGTTTCCCATTCCATATCTTTTCAACCAATTCGGAAGGTACTAAGTTCAGTATAAATGCCCAGTTTCAAAAGCATTTCCCTGAAAGGAAATGGGAAGATCAACTAAAATCATAATTTATTGTACCATGTCCAACAAGGTGTAATTCCTTCTTTATGATAAACCATTATGGTATGGTGTTCTAGGTGGATTCCGCTGTGATACAATACCACAATCCCTTAGAAGGAACTCAAAGTCTTGGCTTTAATATTCACCACCTTAATTTAATTGAAGTGCTTTAGTTCTTGTGCCAAGTTGATTCCATACTTCATTCATGAATTCATTGAACTAATCATAGTATTATGACTTGTTTTTAATTAGATACACATATCTAATTCTACTAAAGTATAAGTAAAAGTGATGAAGTATTGATATCCACCTCTAGTACTGATGTTTAAAAGTCCACACATATCAATATGTATGGGTCCTGGTAATTCATTCTATCTTTCTCTTAGCATTTCTAATGAAAGATGATTTTGTAATCTTGGCCAATAAACAAGATTCACATGTATCAATTGATTCAAAATCAAAGAATCTAGATAACCATCTTTATGGAGTCTTGAAATGTACTTCTCATTTATGTGCCCTAGATGATACTGCTAAAGATAAGTTTTATTTGAGTTATTGAGTTTTTAACTTCTTGGTATTTATTTTATGTACATAAATAAAGACCCTATGACACAGGGGCACTACCATAGAATATGTCATCTCTTGAAATAGAAATCTGACCATTCTTTGTCAAATATAAAAAATCATTCTGCGCCAAACAACATACATAGATGATGTTTCTACTTATGGAAGGAACATAATAGCAGTTCTATAATCCCATTACAATCCCACAGAGTAGAGATAAGTGGTAGGTACCTAAAGTAGTAGAAACAACTCTTACTCCATTTGCAACGTGTAGTACCACCTCCCCTTTCATCAAGGGTCGACTTGTTTTTAGATCATGTATATTTGAGCATATGTGGGATCCACATCCGTTATCCCAGTACCAAAGATGAATAAGTAGATAAGTTTATTTCTATAACATATATATGTGAAGTGGACATCTCTGTCTCATGCTTCTTGTTCTTCAATTCCTCAAGGTAGAGAGGAATTGTTTTTTCCAATTTCTAACCAGGTGAAAATGGTGACAATTGCCTTCCTTGCCTACTCTTGCTTTTGCCTTAAGTGTGGAATACTTTCGACTAGATTTAGAACTTTTCTTATCTTTTCTTTTAAACTTGGATTTTTTCTATTTCCTTTGCTAACCATCAACACATTTATGAGTTTGTATTTCAATTTCCCCTAGTAGTTCTCAAAATGCCAAGTAGCTCTATCAATGGCTTATGAAAATGGTTCTTGTTGTGATTCATGATACTATTTATATGAATCCAACTACTATTGTAGGATTATATCTCTAGACAACTCTTTATCTAGAGTAATTTCCAATCTTCTAGGACTTAAATAGTGCCTTGGAAATTACTCAAGTCAAGCTGGATCACTTTGTACCATTTTGCACTTAAATAGTGCCTTGGAGACGTCATACCTCTCCTACCTTGTTTATTCCTAATAAATGATCCTAAGATGTATTATCACATCAATAACATACATATTTCCATGTTTCTTTTACAACTAATGTTTCATGGAGCATAGCATGAGGCATTTGATAGCATCGCATAAATGCTTCTTGTGACATTCCCTTTCCTTTATATGCACATTCTAAGTTGGTTCATTAGGTGCTAGTGTGTCTAGGACATAGAGCTTGTGCTCATGCGGGAGAACAAGTCTCACAGTCTTGAACTAGTCATTAAAATTATTCCCATTAAGTTCTCAAGGATGATAATAGTGAAAAAGGATTACTTTTTGTGGTCTCCATTGATCTACATAGAAGATTTTTTTCACGAGTCAACAAATTGATTGGAATATTAGTTTTAATTAAAAAAATCTAATTTGATAGAATTAGTTTAGACTTTAGTTAGCCACGGTCCAACTATTTTATTCAATCAATAGCCTCAATATTAATTTGGAATATTATAACGAGCAATCTTCTAGTGAGTAAAGATCCAAAATACATTAAGTCATGAGCCAACTATGGTTGGCCGCTTACAACTTGATTGTTGAGATATATGTCAACTGCCAATTACATCCTATGAAAATCCTTGATATTGGTTGCACAACTCTATCTCAATAAAATATCATATGAAATATATCCCATATTTATGCCTCTAGGTGCTTAATAGTATAAAAATCACCTAGTCAGGTCCAACCCATGGCTAATATAGTAAGATATGCACCCAGTTGAGTAGACCCACATTCTTATTATCACACTTCCCCAAGATAGATGGTGCACCACTATTGGTGTGTCCACAATTAGTCAAAAAAGGTTTTCATTTGTATTGAACTTCGAAGACATCGTCAATGTTGATATTATGTGGAGGGATATATATATATATACATATATATCCAATCACCATTACATATGCATTATTATATGTATCATATACTATAATAATCACCACATGCAATATAAAGAGATACGACAAGTAGACAACAACCTGAGCCAACAAGTGTTGTAGAAAATGACTAAGAGATTGAAATCTAAATGTTTGAAGAATCCCTTTTAGGGTTTCCATTCATCGATCTGGCAATTTGGTCGATTGACCGATTGTCTGTGATTTTGGCAGTTCTTATGTCATTGTTGATTCATCATCTCCTTTTGATAATAAGACCTCCAAGGACCACCCTCTTTGGTGTTAATTTATAATCATATCATCCTTTCCCATTATGGTCCTCTTCTTATGTCATCTCATTATCCTATTCTAATTTCTTAATTAAAATTTACAAGGAGAATGGATAGAGAGAAGCATAGCATGCAAGCCATATACATGTTACATATATTTTTCTCAAAATAAAACAATAATATTACATGTTTTAGATCACACCAATAACCTAATTTTCACATCCACATGCACCAAATAAAACAAGTATCATGGTGTCACATTGGTATAATTAATATATATATATATACATAATATTATGTGATCATTGTGAATAAAATTTAACAAAAAAATCATCCAATGAATAGTTTACAGTTCAAAACCCAAAATAACATTATAAGTATATGATGTTGGTTGTGATACCTCTATAGGATTTTCACGAAGGGGAGGCAGAGAAATAAAAGAATCATCCCATTTTTCCCTAGATGTAGAATCCATAGTAGCTATAAAACACCAGTGAGAAAAGACATAAGAAGGATAAAAGGTTATACCTTAGCACACACTAGTTGTCCAAAAACTAGACACACATTTTTTTGATGAAGAACTCAAACTATTGGATCCAAATCCGAGTAGGCTATAAAAAATATGGATAGATCAATAAGAGATCTAGAGAATTCACCAAGTTGATATATGACTGTCTTCATTACAGTAACTTGTTGTTGTCTTGTGGAAGTGCTTCTTCAAGCCTCAGTGTGCATGTCTTGATCTCTAATTCATCCACGTGGATGAGGGAGAAAATGGTGCACCACATTGTCCATCAAGTTGAAGAGGAACACAAGTTGTCTACATTCTAGTCATCTCAAAATTCTCTCTCTTCTCCTATCTCGAGCAATCGTATATTAGGTTTCTTCCTCTCTCTCCAAGGGAGATACAATGACCAAATTGTCTTCCAAGTTGTCTCAAAAGATATGCTAAACCATTCAGGACGTGCCCCCTTTGTATAGGAGAGTCATGGGATTAGAAAACCCTAATTCTAATCACTTTCCTAATTGTAATCCCAAAAATAGTTTAATACTTAACACTCTGATAGGAATTTTGATCGATTGATTAGGTTACCTAATCGGATGATTAGGGTCTTGTTGGGACTAAAAAGAAATTTTCTTGACCAACCATGTTACTTGATCGGTCAATCTGGTTAGTTCAGATCTAGATTTGTAATACTTTCGATTAGAAATCTTACTTGTTGAACTTTGATCGACCGAGTGGGATACCTAATTGGTCGATCGAGCCATTCCATTGAAAAATTTAATGCACCAATTGACAACCAATTGATTCATTGACCCAACCAATTAGATTGATCGACCAAACATTCCAATCACCCAATTAGATAGGAAATCATCTTATTTATGATTTAGAACCATTGTAGTCATTTATTTGATTGTAAATTTTAATTCCCATATACATTCTTATTTGTGTAGCTTGGTAGGTTTGTATTCATGTTTGTAGTGATGTTCAAAACATCACAAGCAAAAATTGGCATCTATCCACCCATCATTGCCACCTATAAGAGTGAGTTAGAGTACAATTGTTGTAAAGTGACAAATATTACCATGATCATATAATCCTTTTATCATAGATATCTAGATTGAAACTTAGGCATTAAATGTCATCCTCTTAGAGTTCAATGTATGTTCCTTGAACTACGGTCTCTATTTGATATATTGTGAGCTCAATATGATATGTTGACTCACATAAGCATGGCATGCATTTCATAATCTAGCTTATCAATTGACATGGGATATCAGTCTGAAGGAAGGATAAATTCCATCTACACCACTCATAGTATTCCCCATGTGTCACAATGCACCCAATCACTATCTTTTTAGAAAATCTTATTCTTAGCACGTTGGGATAGTGTCCAAAGTACAAAGAACAACATGTGTTTTGTATGACTTCATGTATAAGGATCATAGTCACCACGATCACATTAAGATATGACTCTGACATGTCATTACATGACTTGCATGTGTCAGCCTCAAGGTGGATCTATCTAGTACAACTTATTCTCTAGAAAGTGCCCATGTATCTAATTCATTATCCAATATCATGACTAAGGAGACATAGTCAACAATCATAATACATACTAGTCTTGTGTATTATTATTTTCATATATTATCCACAATAATACCAAATAGGGATATAATAAGAATGAATACATTTCTTATGCATATGATCTCATTTTCAGGTCCTCAACCCATAGCATATCTTTTTGAGTTAAAACATTCTTTGGACATTATCAAGTTTATTCATTATCTCAATATTGAAACAAACATGATAACTGATATTCCCTTTTATTCATGATCAAATCAAGTACAATATTTCTTTTCTACAATCATCAAATGATGGCTCTTAGGGGTTATAACCTGCATTAACAACCTCCTTCTAAAACCTAAGAATGAACATGAGGTTGCATCACTTCAACTACTCTTTGTGATATCTATAGTGAAGGAGGGAGGCACTAAAATAGGACTTTTACTTTTTGGTATAGCAAAGAAATTTTCTTTTATTAAAGAAGAAAAATGAAATGGTTGAAGTATGGGGACTACAATATCAATATATGTCACTTAGAGGTTAAGAAATATTTTCTTAAAGACACCATCTCTCATTAAGGAGGATGGCATTACTTTGAAAGGCAGGAAGTTGGTGACTCAAGGGGTTGTTAGTTACTTTCACAACTTATAGAACCAACGTACCATCCACTCATGTGTTCATTTGTATTTTTGGTGTCCAATACTAGAATAACCTTTACAATGAATGCAACTATTTGTAAGAATATGATATTCAAGAGGTCATGTTCATTTTATGTGATAACAAGGCTCTTCGACCATATGGGTTTAAGGGAAAATTTTTCTAGGAATTGTAGCTCATGATTAAAGATGAGATCTATAGAAGATGCATGCAAACAACCTCTTTCTCCATCCTTGTAAATGGGATACAAGTGGGCATTGAAAGGTCTAATCATATCATGATTAGACCTTTCAAAGAGGGAAACAAGGTGAGTTCTCATCTTATCTTTGTGGATGATGTTCTTCATTTCTCTATGGACCAAGCCATAATATTGTTTGAGTACTATAGAGTGATGATAAGCTCACTGTGATGTAAAATCTAGGATCTGGTTGGCTAAATCATGTGGTGGTCCAGACTCAATAGAGTGGAGGTGTTCCTTCAAAGGGGGGCCTTCCCTAATAGATACATTGGTGCATTAAATCAGATATTAATATCCAATACAATTGCAATGGGAAACATGATGAAATGACTAGTTCAAGGGTTGAACTGATTAGTTCACATGCCAAAGGATCAGTTCACTTGTGAACGAAGATTTTCACCATTCGCAAGATGGAAAAATCATGTACCCTTTGATTACCACATAGATTGGGAATTCTGACCCTCCTATAAATAGAAGGGTACTGGGGGCTTCTAAGATACATCAATTTGCTCTGGAAATTGTTATCTTCTTTGGTTGTGGTAATCGAGAGAACCTGAGTAAGTCCTACTCGATTAAGGGAAGGAATGTAAGGGAGAACATTTGTGGGAGAGTAAGTAGGTGCTAGTACACTAACTAGAAAGGGAAACTCCTTGTCAATTCTTCTAGAATGACATGAGTTATGGGTGGTCTAGGTGGACTACTATAGAGGCAAAGAGGTTGTTGCCTACCGCTAGGAGGACAAGGTCAAGCTGATGTCCATGGTGATCAACCAAGAGTTTCTACAAACACTGTTCAGGTGTGACTTGAACAAAGTCGTATTCTACATCGAGGAAGTTCTCGCTGGACTTGCTCTAGGACCAGATATTATCTCAAAATCATCCTTCCCATTATATAGTTATTGACGCAATCGTCTGTTAAATGGGAATACATCAGATAATTTTTTTGTTTCCACTACCTACCTAGATGCCATATTTCCCTACAAATCTATCCATTACAACTTGTACTATAAGAAATACCCATGTATCTGAGTCAATATTCAATACCATGACTAAAGAGACATAGACATCACTCATTATATATGCTAGTCTTATTTATTTTTGTTGTACTATACTATCCACAATAATAATTGACTAGGATATAACACGAATGAGTACTCTTATTATTCATATGATCTCATTTTAGTTCCTCAACCCAAACTATATGTTGTTGAGTTAAAACATTCTTAGGACATTATCAAGTTTATTCATTATCTCAATATTGAAACAAACATAATAAGTGGTATTGCCTTATTTTAATGATCAAGTCAAGTACAAAGTATCCCTTTTACAATCATCTGAAGATGACTCTCAGGGAATATAACCAACATTCACAACCTCCTTCTAAAACCTAAGAATGAACATGAGATTGCATCACTCAAACTCCTCTTCCTAATGACTATAGAGAAGGAGGGAGGTATTAAAAGAGGACTTGTGCTTTTTGATGTAGTGGAAGAAGTTTCTTTAGTTAAAGAAGCAAAATAAAATGGTTGAAGAAAGGGGAATACACTATTAATATCTATCACTTAGAGGTCAAGAAAGAATTTTGACACCATTGATTCTCTCATTAAGGAGGATAGCACTACTTTTAAGATAGGAAGTTGGTAACTCAAGGGGCTGCTAGTTACTTTCACAACTTGTACAACCAACCCACCATCCACTCACATGCTCATTTGCACTTTCCATTTTCAATATGAGAATAGTATTTATATGAATGCAACTATTTGTAAAAATATTATTGAGTATTAGATGCAAGATATTGTATTCTTTTTATTAGACAACAAGGCTCTTCGATCAGATGGGTTCAAGGGGGAGCTTCTTGTACAAATTCTAGCTCATGATTCAAGATGATATTGGTAGAAATGTTATATGGTTCATGGTTGTATGTGGGGGCGATGAGGTAGGTTATCTGTTCTATCATCAAATGCATCCCAAAGAACAGCTTGTCAAATAGTATGACGGATTATACACCAATTGTGTACCATTCAGTTTAAGATCATTGTGAACTTCTTTTGATGGCTTCAAAGAGTCCTCCCTGAGATCATTTGACACAAACCATGTGCCTTCACTACAAGTAGATGTAATTTTTATGATGCCCTACTTACCATGGAATTACTGAGTGACTTCAAATTGGAGGTTGTCGTGTCTAAAACTTGTGTCAAATTAGACATTTACAAATCCTATGATCGCATAAGATGTGATATGTTGTGTCTAGTCATGAGATATATGGGTTTGTGAGAGACAAATTTTCCTTTTGTACCAATGTATGCAAACAATCTCCTTCTCCATCCTTGTAAATGAGACACTAATGAGGCAGTTACAAGCTAAGAATGCACTTCTCTAAGATGATCATCTCTTCACCCTTAGTGATGTAGTGCCTTTACCACATTCACCAAAGAGGTTGTATATCACGACATGATTAGACCATTCAATGCCAAGGGAAACAGGGTGAATTCTCATCTTATCTTTGTAGATGATGTACTTGATTTTTCTATGGGCCAAGACACATAATTGTTTGAGTACAATGGATTGATCATGAATTTTATAAGATCACTGTGACGTAAAATCTAGGATTTGGTTAGCTAAATCATGAGATATGACTCTTACATGTCACTACATGACTTGCATGTGTCAGCCTCAAGGTGGATCTATCTAGCACAACTTATTCTCTAAAAATGTATACATGTATTTGAGTCGATATCCAATATCATGACTAAAGAGACATAGTCATCACTCACCATACATACTAGTATTGTGTATTATTCTCGTCATATACCATCCACAATAATAACCAAAAAGGGATATAACAATAATGAATACATTTATCATACATATGATCTCATGTTCAGGTCCTCAACCCAAACCATATCTTGTTGAGTTAAAACATTCTTAAGACATTATTAAGTTAATTCCTTATCTCAATATTGAAACAAACATAATAAGTGGTATTCCCTTTAATTCATGATCAAATCAAGTACAATATATCCCTTTTACAATCATAAGATGATGGCTCTTGGGGGTTATAAACCACATTAATAACCTCCTTCTAAAACCAAATAATGAACATGACGTTGCATCACTTCAACTACTCTTCTTGATGTCTTTAATGAAGGAGGGATGTACTAAAAGAGGCCCAGTACTTTTTGGTATAGCGGAGAAAGTTTCTTTAGTTAAAGAAGAAAAATGAAATGATTGAAGTATGGGGACTACAATACCAATATATGTCACTTAGAGGTCAAGAAACAATTTCCTAAAGACACTATTGATTCTCTAATTAAGGACGATGGCATTACTTTGAAAGGAAAGAAGTTGGTGACTTGAGGGGTTGTTAGTTACTTTCACAACTTGTAGAACCAACTTGCCATCCACTCATGTGCTCATTTGTATTTTTGGTGTCCAAACTAAGAAGATCCTTTATAATGAATGCAACTATTTATAAGAAAGTGATGGAGCATGAGATTCAAGAGGTCGTGTTCTTTTTATGGGATAACAAGGCTCTTTGACCAGATGGGTTCAAGGGGAAGTTTTCTAGGAATTGTAGCTCATGGTTGAAGGTTATATATCTATAGAAGATGCATGCAAACAACCTCTTTCTCCATCCTTGTAAATGGGACAACAGTGGGCATTGAAAGGTGTAATCATATCATGATTAGACCTTTCAAAGAGGGAAACAAGGTGAGTTCTCATCTTATCTTTGTGGATGATGTGCTTTCATTTCTCTATGGACCAAGCCACAATATTATTTGAGTACTATAGAGTGAAGATAAGCTCATTGTGATTTAAAATCTAGGATCTAGTTGAATAAATAATGTGATGGTCCAGACTGAATAGAGTCGAGGTGTGCCTTTGAAGGGGGGGGGGTCCTTTCCCTGCTAGATATGTTGATTCATTAAATAGGATATTAATTTCTAATACAATTGCAATTAGGAAACATGATGAAATGACCGATTCAAGGGTTGAACCGATTGGTTTACATGCCAATGGATTGGTTCACTTGTGAACTGACCATTTTTCCGCTTGCAATATGCAAAAATTCATGAAATCCCATCCCCTTCGACTCCCGTGTAGATTGGGAACCCTAACCCTCTTATAAATAGATGGGTATTGGGGGCTTCTCAAACACATCAATTGCATCTAACAATTGTTGTATTTTTTGGTTGTGGTAACCGAGAGAACTCAAACAAGTCTTACCTGATTATGGGATGGATAGTAAGGGAGAACAATTGTAGGATAGTAAGTTGGTGCTAGTACACCAACTAGAAGGGATAACTCCTTCTTGTTGGTTCTTATAGAATGACATGAGTTCTGAGTGGTCTGTGAGGACTACTATAGAGGCAAGGAGGTTGTTTTTTTACGCTAGGAGGACAAGGTCAAGCTGATGTCCATGGTGATCAACCAGGAGCTATTGCAGACATTGTGTACGAGCGACTTGAAGAAAGACACATACTACATCGAGGGAATTGTCGCTGGACTTGCTCCAGGATCAAGTATTACTTCAAAACCATCCTTCCTATTACATAGTTATTGACGTGATAATCTATTAAAGGGGAATATGGTAGATAAAGTTTTTGTTTCCACTGCTTTGCCCTGATGTCATATTTCCCTATACATTTATCCATACAACTTGTACTGTAACAAGTACCCATGTATCTGAATCGATATCCAATATCATGACTAAAGAGACATAGTCATCACTTATTATAACTGTTTTGCCCTGATGTCATATTTCCACATATTGTTGTACTATGCTATCCACAATAATAACTGACTAGGAATATAACAAGAATGAGTACTCTTATTATACATATGATCTCATTTTAGGTCCTCAATCCAAATCATATATCATTGAGTTAAAACATTCTTAGGACATTATCAAGTTTATTCATTATCTCAATATTGAAACATCATAATAAGTGGTATTGTCATATATTAATGATTAAATCAAGTACAAAATATCCATTTACAATCATCAGATGATGGCTCTCATGGAATGTAACCAACATTCACAACCTCCTTCTACAACCTAAGAATGAACACGAGGTTGCATCACTCCAAATCCTCTACCTGGTGGCTATAGAGGAGGGAGGTACTAAAAGATGACTTGTGCTTTTTAATGTAGAGGAGGAAGTTTCTTTAGTTAAGAAGCAAAATAAAACGATTGAAGAAGGGGGAATGCAATATTAATATCTATCACTTAGAGGTCAAGAAAGAATATTGACACCATTGATTCTCTCATTAAGGAGGATAACACTACTTTGAAGGTAGGAAGTTGGCAACACAAGGGACTACTAGTTACTTTCACAACTTGTACAACTAACCTACCATCCACTCACATGCTCATTTTCATTCTCCATCTTCGATCTGAGAATAGTCTTTATAATGACTGCAACTATTTGTAAGAAAATTATTGAGTATTAAATTCAAGAGATTGTGTTCTTTTTATCAGACAACAAGGCTCTTTGACCAGATGGGTTCAAGGGGTTTTTTGTACAAATTCTAGCTCATGATTCAAGATGATATCAGTAGATTCGTTATATGGTTCATGGTCAGATGTAGGATGATGAGGTAGGTTATTTGTTGTATCATCAAATGCATCCCAAAGAAAAAGCTATCAAATAGGATGACGGATTATATATTGATTGTGTACTTCTCAGTGCAAGATTGTTGTGAAGCTTCGTCTAATGGCTACAAAGGGTCCTCCCTAAGATCATTTCACACAAACCATGTGCCTTCACTATAGGTAGAAATAATTTTGATGATGCCCTGCTTACCATGGAATATCCGAGTGACTTCAAATGCAAGGTTATTGTGTCTAAAACTTGTGTCAAATTAGACATTTCCAAATCCTATGATCCAATAAGATGTGATATATTGTGGGTAGGCACGAGATAAATTAGTTTTGTGAGAGACAAATTTTCCTTCTACACTAATGCATGCAAACAATTTCTTTCTCCATCCTCATAAATGAGACACTAGTGGGGTAGTTACAAGCTAAGAATGCACTTCTCTAAGGTGGTCATCTGTTCACCCCTAGTGATGTAGTGCCTTTACCTCATTCACCAAAGAGGTTGTATATCACCGACATGATTAGACCATTCAATGCCAAGGGAAACAGGGAGAATTCTCATCTTATCTTTGTGGATTATGTACTTGATTTCTCTATGGGCCAAGATACAAGATTGTTTGAGTACAATAGAGTGATGATGAATTCTAATAAGCTCACCGTGATGTAAAATCTAGGATTTGGTTGGATAAATCATGTGATGGTAGAAGAAGAAGACTCAATAGAGAGGTGTGCCTTGGAAGCGGGTCCTTCCCTACTAGATACATTGGTGTACACCAATAGGGGGTAAAGATGTCTCTGGAGACTACATGATTCACATCGATCAATTAGGAAGAAGCTAGATGGATAGTCCATATCTCATATATCTATGGCGGGCAGATTGGTGTTAGTTATTCTTTCTAAGTGAGGGAAGAAGGATTATGGGCATGACAGATGCTCCATACATCTATTTCCGACAGTGGTGGATTTTAATTAGATGACTCTCATATAACCTGGGGGGGGGGGCGGTTGAGCTGATTTTAGTTCGTGATTTTAAATGAAGTAGGCAAATTTTGTACATTGGAAACTTACGATCAATTACATATGATACGAGTTGTGATGATATATGGAAACAGGCATTGAAAATCCACGGACCAACCGAGTATTAGAGCCCTGATGGCGAATTCAGTCGTGTACTTGCAAACAATTTTCAAGACCAGGGGGACAGGGTTTCCTCTGCGGCATGTTCTCTCCGTAGTGATGCAAAGACACATTGGTTTGATTACCGTTGCCTAATAAACATATATATTATGTGGGGTGTTGTCATGAGACGATGCCTAGCTAGTGAGCTTCAATTATCAGGTCCCAATCATCAATGACTTACTACGCAGGTATACCTGCAGAGAATATATCTACCAAGTTATTAATCGTACACAACATGGACTTGTCGCTACGGAATGAGTTCATTAGTTAGCTAGCATAGTTACGCTTCCCAATCATGATCTGCGTCTCTACAAATTTCAGAAAGAAACCGACTTGCAGCACCCAATATTATTCGAGTTTAGGAGGGCACGTTCTGACTTAGCCCCATTAGCTTGAATCACGGACGGGATGTTCTTGGTAGCATGTGCGCCTGTACTGTCTATCTCCAGAACAAGGCTTGCTTGAGGTAAAAGCTTAACCCTGGATTTAAGCCACAAAGCGCTTGTTTGTTTTGTGCCAAACATCCCCATCGTCTACCACTTATATGTAGAAGTGGGATTTGTCGCAGTTTGGCATCATCCTTATCTTCACCATCATTAACAATTTTTGTGTAATATGATTCCCCGTTAAATTTACAGCCTACTCTACAATAACAATACCTTCGTGGCCCGCGCGGGGGCAGCTAATCAGCTGCGTGCCATATACGGTTTTGTACTAAACCCCAAAACGAAGCGTGTCTTACGAAATTGATCCCGGTCACATGGAATGTGTTTGGTGACGACGCCATTACGCCAAATGCCAAACAGACACAAAGTAACAAGTACTAGTCCGGCACCTTGCGAGTCCTGTGAGATATAGATAAGCCTTCTCCTCCTTAGTCACAGCCGTGAATCCTGTGCTGTGCTGTGCTGCTCCGGAAGGGACCCATGTAGCGTGATCATTCAACTATTGCCAAACAATTCATTCATTGAAACATGCAGTCCAGCATGGATGGCCACTCATTTGTCAGGACACGCATGGTAAATCTAATTAATGGGGGTGTGGGGGTGGAATAAGAAGAAGGCTAGCTAGGACTAGGAAACACTAACAAGTAAACTCCCTCTCTCCTCAATCCACGGCAGTAGTAATGGCCAGCCGACACAAGAAACCAGCCTACCATGTCCATGCATGATACACATACAGAGATCATGGTGGCCCCTTATTTTCGGTATAGTGATACACATCACTCCATTTAGACCCAATTTTATACTTGGTTCTAGGTACTGGAGGAAACCTGTTATATGACGCTACCAATACTTTGTAGGTTCCCAAACCTCGTTACTGTCCCACTAAGACCCCAATAGTACTATAATTCAGTATTATCTCCATATTAAATGTGTAGTTGTATATTTTAAAAATAAATATCGTACTTACATATAGTACTTCAAATTAGTATTGTACTAAAAAGTACAGTATTTAATACATAAAAATGTTGTGCGTACTCTAAACCAATACCGCATCTATGTAAAATGGGTGTTGTGTATGTTAAAAAAGAATGCTTAAAAATCTAAGATTTTATTTGTTATTTTTATTGCCGATGGAGCATGGCATGCGTTTTAATTTCCAAACTGACACTATTTGGAGCACTTCGTCCTAAAGGGCTATACATCCCAACGGAAAGTGTATTGTAACTTTAAAAAGTAATGTGTCCTCAATTGGAACACATTGCATCTAGAAGAGCATCGCTTCCCCTCTCGGGACGCATTACTTTTCATTTTTACCTAGTTATGATAACATGCATGTTTTTCAATTATACACATAAATTACTTAATGACGATAATATACATTATCATATATATACCTAGTTATGAATGATGATAACAACAAGATTGCGCCCTCTAGCTGTTGGGTAAAGATGGCAAGAGACAAAATGACTCCCGGCATGGACGAAGTGGCGTGCATGCCAAAGACTCACCTATTGATACCGGTGCTGTCCTCGGCCTTTTTCTGTATCCCTGTGGATTCTTATATGCACCCGGCACGGTGGCGTCCCATGGCCGGAACCCGCACAGCTAGCTACCTCATCATGTTGCAAGGAGTTTGAAGAGGACTAGCAGTACAAGCAATGCATGCATGCCACAATACCAGCCTGCAAGCTTCCAGGATTCACGGCCAGCGCCGCGATAGACCCACTGCTGTTGTCGTCTCATGGCAGCCATCAATTATCATGAGTTGTGCTTCTGCTGCTTTTGACTACCTGACTTAGACATCTAAATTTTCTGTCACATGATTTTTTTTTTTCTCTTCATTCGCATCTCTAGTTTGTATAACTAACTAAACTGCCAATTCAGTTGACTGGCCGGTTGGACAAGCCAGTTAGTTGTATTCAGGGTTGCGTGGCGGTTTATAACGGCGGATTGATGCATTGAAGCGTTAAGCTTTGACAGTTGGTTGATTCCTTAACCATGATCATCGAATCTTTGGTCTTCTTCAAGGGATGCTAACTAGATGATCTAACTAACTAAACCAACCATACAGTTTACCAGACGATTGTGAAACAAACAGGTTGTATTCTCGGTTGTACAGCAGGCCGAATTGATGCGTCCAACCTTAATCTTTTAGTGTTGCGATGCTTCCACAGAACCAGGATCGCCGCAACCATCGATCTTCTTCGAGCGAATCCCGCTGCCAAATAGCTACCTTCCGCCGCGCGTACGTCATCGGTTTTAGCTTATAACTTAATCACTATGTACGACGGATTAACACGGATAGTGCGAACAATTAAGATAAAGAAGAAATAAACGAACACAAATCATATCTGAACGAACACAAATCTTTTCTCCCAAAAGCACAGAACATATAAATTAAGCGGCCGCATACAAGTGATGGGAGGCATCCGACTCGTCCATCAAACATATACTTCAAGATCAGGATTGAATAACAAAAGCGTTCGACTACGACACTTATACGTCCAAAAATCTATCCATTTAGAAATCCACCCTTTCAAAAGGATAGTCAGGAATTAAAGCCTTTACTATGATTAGCTAACAACTAACTAAATAAATAAAAACATGTACCAACCCTTGGTGTTGCTTCCGCTTTCCAGGATCCCTTTACTCTCCAACTTATGCTGTCCTTGTTTAATTGAAACGAAAAAAGAACCCTTTAAAGCACACCGTCCAATGCAACATCCTAGAATACACCGATTCCTGGATCCAACCACCTACGACACGAAATGTCAACTACCAATTTCATATTATAGGTAGAGGACGAAAGCACAACAAAACGACTAGAAGAAGAAGAAACAAATGACCATTACGAAAAGCTATAATTTTGACTATATATAATTAATATTCTAATTCACATTTCTAAGTGGAACATGGGCGTCGAGATCTATAAAATAGGGACATATGAGCATTGAAATGTTCTGGGTGTTACAGAGTTCACTCTATTCTTTATAACGCTACTATAGCTGTATGGATGAGTCTTGTACATAATTTTCTTTAGATCCCAACTTCTCTTCAAGTTCATCTTCTTATGTACACTTCTCATTGCACTGACACATACTACACTGTCCCCTACACATAATAGGTCACGCCTACTGAACCATTCAAATTTTGTGTCACTCTATTTATGTGGTTTGCCTGTCTTTTCTTAATTTTATTCGTAGTCATGTTTCCCCCAATAGATTTGTCCATGAGATCATCACTAATGACGCCTGACAAGTACGAGACCAAGGAATTCAATTCCACAATCAACTTTGAGGTATGCAAAGTCAACATACATGCTTTACCAACACATCAAGGTCTTTACCAACACATCAAGGTCTTACTAACGCCATGAATAGAACTAAGAAGGTGAATGCATCCATGTTCTATAAGGGCATGTTTGGTTTGAAGGAAGGGATTTGCATGGATTGGGAAGAAGGATAGCATGGGCAAGTACATGTGGAGGATGGGATTCCGGTCATCCAATCTCATGTTTGGATACAACTTGGGACATGATTTGCTATGGATTCACATTTTTATGGACGGATGGCAATAATTGTTTGAGATAACTGACAGCTTTGTGTGGTAGAAAATGAACATCACCGTGAGAAGAGGTTGTTACGGAGAGGGAGGCCGGCGCCGTACGTGAACAGAGTAGGAGGACAGCAGCCGTAAGGGTGGAAGAGGCTGTCGTATGTGAAGAAGCTAGAGGAAGCGGCCGTGAAGGCGGAGGAGGCCGCTGTAAAGGCGTGGGAGGTCGTCGTGTGTGAGAAGTCGGACGAACAATGATTCTGAAAGCAGAGGAGGCCGATGTAAAGGCGTGGGAGGCCGTCCTGTGTGAGAAGCTGGATGAACAATGGTTCTGAAAGCGGAGGAGCCAGTCTTGCATGAGAAAACCAGTGGATGGCAGCCATGACGGCGGAAGAGACCGTTGGTCGTGGAGCTAGGTAGGGAAGCGCCGCCGCACGGAGCGTGAAAAATATCCAAAACTTACGCTAGGGGTCGGGGGATGTATCCAGAGCGAATACTTGGGGGGAGCCAGAACTTGGAGTCCCGGTCAGTTAGAACTCCAATCTGGTTCATTTACCGTCCGTGTGTTAATTTTTGTTCTAACAAACATGGGACTCGATTATTAGTAGGATTCTGAATCCTATCCTAACCATGATCCTTTGAACCAAACATGCCGTAATGGAAAACATGAATTTAACCGAGAAACATGCATGCATCCATGTTTAAGGTAATATTTCAAACTTTTTATGTGACAAAATCCCTTCATATTCAATTGCACTAATCCTTGAATATGCATATATTAGGCATAACATTTACAAGTTGAAGTCAATTCAATCAATATCAAAGATGAAGAATAAGCCCTAAAGTACTAATGTTATTTACTTGTTCTCATTTATGAAACTGGTGTTAGTGGCAAACAAAAGTTAGAAGAATTAGGTCTTCTTTGAATATCAAAGAGTTTTATGAATAAAAACCAGTTAGTACATCCAGAGCAAGCTAGGTTGATGATCTCATCATGTAGATCCAATGCCAAAAAAATAGAATGCAAACAATAAGGATATTAGAAAACCACAGTCTAGAGAAAGTTTCATAAGTAGAAGGGACAAACAATTGAAGATCACCAAAAATATATAACAAAACGTGTGAAATTAACAAAGACAAAATGGAAAAACCAAATGTTTGGCATGTGAAAAAAAAAAGCTTTTGAGCTCGCCGCATCTCACCTACTAGGTTTTAGGAATATTGGATTTTTTTATTTGGATGTTCATATCGTACACGATTAAGGACCATATAAGTTGGGCCGGAAACTAATTTATGTTTTCCAACTGGACCACAGTTTCTAAATGCAAGTGTTTGGCTCCATATATAACCAACAAGGCGTGAAAAGTACAACGCAACCATGTTTGGCATGTGGAAAATTAGGGAAACCCAACTACAAACGAAATGGACACAACTCATTTTCATGTTCTAAGAAGATTTTATGCAAAATATTGTGAACACATGCTACACCTACTTGTATGCCTTGCACAATAACTGATCATACAATACTATCTAGGTAAGTACATCTTGCCAGGCATAAATAAACTAAATACATGACTGAATATGCATTAAACCAAATGGAAACGTTGCAACATCAATCCAATACCTATTTTTCAACTCATGGTTGGGGTTGAATATACACTAAACCAAATAAGCCCTAAATGTAGATTGGGTCTCCTGATGTGCGTCGTTTGCGCACTAATCACTACGAAGAGTCCTAGAGTTTAACCTATTAAAGAGATAGTCAACTTGTTGCAAGTAACGAGTCAACCTTCTAGTACTAAGGTATCGATCCAAGGGATGGAGAAAGAATATAGTTGCAATTCAAAACCAATCGCAAGAACAAGAAGGAAAATATGGCTTGTTGAGAGTTTGATTATGCTAAGAACTGAAACAAAACTGTAGAAATAAATTATTTAAGATCAAATGATAAAAAGGAATGGGGTATGGGGGATCACCACTGATAGCCATGCTTTAACTCAACGAATCAACTCCTAAGTTTCAGTAATCTAATAAGGACCATGTAGACTATGTCCTTTCAGAGAACAATCACATAAGAGTCAACTTTCCAAAAATCCGTTGATCCGAGTGTTTGCTAATCCTCATTCATCCATCCAACATGATACTTTCTGAGATCTTATCTAGAGACATATGATTCCTATCTGATGTTCAAACCCATGGATCAGGTGATCAGGTCACCATTATGTTATAACAAATAAGTCAAACAGGTAGAAGGATCATAATCTAAATCAGGCAATCACATCAAAGATCATGGGTTCGTTCTTGTAAAATCTCAAGCTCTCGACACCGTCACAAGAATATAATCATTCTACCAGAAAAAATAAGTGCAAGATCATTTAGATAAAAAGATAACAATCTCAATTAAGGGACTATGGGTTCATTCTTGTGGGGATCCGCGATCACATCACCCCACATGAATATATCAATTCATCCAATGATCAAACTAGAAATGTAAAGAAATCATTCTTTCATTGAAACAAGGAGTTGATTATATCGAATAAGAATGGCTAAGGGGCTAGCCCCCATGCCCGAGAAAGTAACTACTCAGACATAATGTAGAGAACGACAATAAAAACTAGATCACAAAGGATAAAACAAGTGATCACTTTTTTCTTTGGAGTCCCCTCTCCTTTTATAGGGAGAAAGTAGGGGAAAACTACAAGGTTGCTGGCGGCTACTATAAAAGGTTGTCTGCAGACTGTGAATCGATCGGTTCACAGTGTGAACCATTTCATATTTGTGCATACGTGGGTGCTCAATAGTGAGGTAAAACCCTAAAGAAAGGGTGGCGGTGTTTTTTGACCATGACTTGGTCACTAAGCAATGTAAATTGGCCGCTTGGAGTTCTAGAATGCCTGATTCGGGCTTCCGAGTTGATTGGGTCGAGCTATGAAATGCATGTTTCAAATGCTAAATTAGTCATTGCATGGGGTGAGTGAAAAGATGAGTTGTTTGGTGAAATAGCCATTTGGATTTCTAAATGGAGCAGTCTACACGGAGGAGTCGATTTCACTTATTGAATCACTTGACTATAGTATTGATGTGACTGGAATATTGTATTTGAAGTTTTGGATCTTTTGATTTCCAAGAAAAGAGTAAATTCTTATCTTCTAAAGTTGAGAATTTGTGAGTGAAGGTGGAATCTACAAAATACGTGAAAATGATAAGAATTTTGAATAATGGGCCAAGAGCACGTAAATTGTAATGAAATCCAGAAAATAACCAACAGTGACATCAAATCCTAAATAAAGATAAAAAAGATGTGATGAAAAAGAGGATGAATATGCATTTATCAAAATACCCCAAACTTAAACCTTTGCTCATCCTTGAGCAACATCAAATTTAAAATACTTCCACATAATATTTTTGGCTTGTCATCCTCACTGACATAACACCATCGAAGTCCTTCCACCCTTTATGGCCAAGCAACCTTAACTTTTTGAACTGACAAAAAATAAATTTCATATTCCTTACTTCAAGACTATTTCTCAACTTGGTTCCATTTTGAGACATGCAATAAAACAAATTTCATGTTCCCTTTGTATTTGATACTCTCGCATATTCTTACAAGTCATTGCACAAGAACAAAGCTCAATGATTTAATGGGGTTATAGTTTAGCCTAAAAGTGGAGTGAAAGGAGGTATGAAAGGAAGCATTCACTCCTCTGTTTGACTTGAGACCTTTTTATTTATTTGTTTGTAGTTACATTGATTGCATGTTTTGTTGTACTCTTTTTGACATCTTTTCTTGATGGTACACCCTTTTGAATTTACAAGGGGTATAGAAGAAGTGTTAGAAGGAGGAGAAGGGGTTGTGTCACCCCAAACTTGGAGTTTGGCACATTGGCTTGTTTTTCTTTTGTAGTTGGATAGATAATAAGTTGATGGAAGAAGTGTTAAAAATATTTTTCTTTGTGCAACTCATTTTTCTAAATTTAAGAACATTGGGAGTATCATACATTGGGTCAGTTAATTCTGAGTTATGAACAATCAAGAAAATTTTCAAGTTAATCTATAACTCTAGATAAGGAAGCATACAACTTACCATCTTTCCTAAAGAATGGTGTTAATTCAGATCCTAAGTGACAAAATAATTTCTACCAATGATAAATTTTAGAATTTATTTTACAAAAGAAGTTGCATCATTTAAGGGAGTAAATTAATAAACATGCATATCATCATGATCAACTAGATAAAATCTTGGTTGACTAGAAAAGGGCCAAAACTAATGGGATTTTTTTGAAGAATTTAAAGCTAAAATGAAAAACATAAAGGAAATTACAAGAATTTTAAGATAGAGTGGGTGGAGTGAGTACATTCATGCACCTTCACCCTGAATTTTAAATTTAACTCATCCAGAGCAAAACTTAAATCCAGAATGGAGGCAACAAAAGTGTGAAGATCACCATGGGGCCTGGTAGCTCGAAGAACGTCCAACTGAATGGAATGTTGACAAAGGTTGGAACGTTGCAAAGAGGAGCATAGTACACCCAGTGATTGGGTGGTTGTGGAAGCTCAAAGGGGATTTTAGGTAGAGAAAAATGATGTTGCTTGTTGCCCCATGACCCTTCTAGTAAGATCCACAATTCTTCCTTATACAATGGAGGAATTGCTATCGATGTATGTGGGTCGGGAAGAATTAACTCACAGTGGAGTTTGAGCCGATATGATAGCATGTGAGGTGCCAACTGTGCAAGATCAAGCTAATGATCTGGCTTGGGTTTCTTCTCATCACCTAGATTTTCTAGGATAAGTGGTGCTGGAGTAATGATATTTAAATCAATATCATAAATATATCTTTTCTCCACAAAAATCATGCAATCAACATCATGGTTAATGATATTAGTGGGTTTAATATATCATGTTGCTCAAATTTTTCTATGCAAGATGTTCCCAAGAGTTCATCAGAATTTAAAATGAGAATATCATCTTTATAGTCAGGGGTGAGGGCATGTGATTTTCTTCAAGAAATTGTGGCTCCTCATTTAGATCAATCATATTTGAAAAGGAAATTGTTGTGGTGGGGTATAAGTCTTTTGATGGGGAAGACTTTCTCCAAAAATATCTACTAATTTATCATAGAAGGGTGGAGGTTCATTATCTAGAATAGATTCAATCAAAGTGGATTGTCATTGATAGCGCCTGGATTCGAGTCATTATTGGGAAGAGTTATTGGAGCTTTAGAATAAGGATGACTCTCCTGCTTTGATTTTTCATACTCAAGTAATAAAGCCTCTAGCAGAAGGGTCAGAATACCAATACTCTCATGGCACAAATAACACAACTCCTTGGTAGAATCTAACATAAATAACATAAACATGGGATCATTATTGTCATTGTCAGGAAAAACATCTTAGATTGTTCTAATTTTTCTGGCGGTCTTTGTGATTGCACCTCATGTACAGTAGCTAGCAAGGCCTGTCAGTTTTTTAATATTTCATGTTGCTCCACTATTATTTTTTCTAGGTCTTTGATTCATTCCTCCTCCTGAGGTATATATTGCTTTTCATAATAAGGATCTTACCTCCCAAAATTATGTTGATTATCCTCACTGTACCCCCCATAATGTTCTTGGTCATAAAATCCCTCATTTGATATGTGTAGCATTGTTCCTCATAATAATCTTCAAAAGGTTATCAGTTGTAGTTTACAATATATCAACATTGGTTGGAAAACTCAATATAACAAGGTGTCACAAAATGAGACAACACATTAGGACAATTTAGTGACGTATGGTTGCAATAACCACACAATTGACATTGTGAACCATAATGCGTTATTCCAATTTTAAAAAGATTTTTTTAAGAAACAAATTACAAAAAGAAATATAATATAAAAAGGAAAAATATCTAGACTAGAAGAAACTAAAATTTAGCAACTTAAGGTGTTAGCTATAATTTACAAAAGAATTTAAAATTATATGGACACACCAAGAAATTATGAAACAATACTAAAAATTATAAAAATAAACTAGAATGTAATACTATCGGAATGGAAACTTGGTAGAACGAGGAGATACACTACTGGAATAGGTCTCAGTAGGAAAAATAAATTACAAAAATATGAGAACAAAGGCTAAGAATTATGAACAAGCTAATGAATTATGAAACAAGATTAAAATTATGGAACAAATTAAAAATTATATCCTATATATACAACCAATTGGGTTCCAAAGCAACGAGTCCTCCCGGGCAACGGTGCCAAATTGATGTGTGTCGTTTGTGCACCAATAATAGGAAATCTCCTAGAGCTTAAATTCTAAAGAGACAGTCAACTTGTCACAGGTAAAGAGTCAATTTTTTGGAATTAAGGTATCAATCCAAGGGATGACGAAAGAAAATGGTTGCAATTCAAAACCAATCACAAGAACAAGAACAAGGGTTTGTTGAGAGTGTGATTATGCTAAGTTCAAAATAAAAACTTCAAAATCAAACTATTTAAGATTAAAAATAAAAAGGACTAGGGGTTCGAGGGATTACCACCAAAGTCATGCTCTTATGAAAAAATCAACTCCTAAGTTTCAATAGTTAAATCAAGATCATGTACATTGTGTCCTTTCAGAGAACAATCACACAAGGGTCAAACTTCTAGCAAACTTGTTGATCCCATTGTTTGTAGATCCTCATCCAAACTTCCATTCGTAGATCTCATCCAGAGACACGTGATTCCTATTCGACGTTGAAACCCATGGATCATGTGATCGTGTCACCATTAGGTTATAACAAAAATAGGTAGAAGGATCATAATCCAAATCAAGTGATTACGTCTAAAGATCATTAGTTCATTCTTGTAAGGTACTGAGTTCTGGACACCCTCATAAGAAAATAATTATTATACTAGAAAAAATAAGTATAAGATTAGTTGGATAAAAAGATAACAATCACAACTGAGGGACTATGGGTTCATTCTTGTATGTATCGACAATCACATCACCTCACAAGAATATATCGATTCATCAAATGATCAAACTATAAACTTAAGGAAATCATTCGTTCATTGTAACAAGGAGTCAATTACATCAAATAAGAATGGAAATGGGGCTAGCCCCCAAGCCCCAGTAAGAAACTATTCATACATGATGTACAGAATGACAACAAAAACTAAATAAAAGGAGAAAACAAATGTTACATTTTTTATTTGGAATCCCCTCTTCTTTTATAGGGAGAAAGGGGGCAAAAACCCTAAATACAAGGTTGTTTGCAGCTAATGTAAATCCACGCACTATGAACCGACCAATTCACAGTGTGAACCAACCGTTTTAGATTTATACGTGCACAAGTGTCGGGCAGCGAGTCAAATCTCTAAAGAAAGTGTGGTTGTGCCATTTTACCATTACTTGGTCACTAAGCAACGTGAATCAGTCGCTTAGAGATCTGGAACACCTGGATCGGGCTTTTGAGTCGGCAAGATCAAGCTATGATACACATTTTTCAATTGTTGAATTGGTCATTTGAGGGTGTGAGTGAAAAGATGAGTCACTTTGTGAAACAACCATTTGGATTTCTAAATGGAGTGTTTTGCATGGTTGAGTCAACATGTTCACTAAATGAATCACTCGACTTGAGTAATAATGTGCTTGGAAAATAGTATTTGAAGTTCATGATCTTTTTGCTTTCAAAGAAAAGAGAAGATTCTTGTCTTCTAAAGATGAGATTTTTAAAGTGAATGTGGAATATGAAAAATATGCACAAAAATGATAAGAATTTTGAAAAATGGGCCAAGAACAAGTAAATTGCAATTAAATCCAGAAAATGGGCAAAAGTGAGATAAAATTCTAAATAAAGATAAAAAAGATGTGATGAAAAAGAGGATGAGTATGAATTCACTATCTTCCCATAAAAAAATATTGATGATGGAGTTTTGAACATGGATAATAATTATTCATGCAAGGTCATATTCACAAAAAAATAACATCTAGATGTTCAATGATGCATTAAGAATTCTTTCAAATTTTTCACATTTAAGATACGCCGCCAAACGCCTCATCTCATTGGGGCATTTCCAATTATATAAGCATTTTGGAGAACCAGAATAAATGATAGTTCCCAATGGTTGAACTATACTGATAAAAAGGTGACATGGAAATTTATATATAGTCATTGTGATATTGTTAGCAATTCAATATTTGTCTTATGTTCATCACATGTATTTGAACAAAACAAACTTTAGCACATCATACTTGGACATATTAAATAAATAGTGATCTTTGTTGTGAATAGGGTTGGAACCATAATTGGTAGATGGAATCTAGAATTTTAGGAGAATGAGAAAGACAACCTTCTAGGAATAGTGTAAAGTTAGTTTGATTGATAGATGTTTAAATAAAAAGTAAATGTGATTAGTCTCACATTCTGGAACGTGGTCTTTGAAAACCACCTATTATTCTATTTTAAGTCTAAAGTTACTCATAGTAGAACACAAATAATTTCCTCTCTAGTTATATTCTTAACATGGTAATTGATTGTTAGGTATATTGTTGTGAAGAAGACCATATTGTGAACACATTATAATGAATGCATATTCATCACCTTTTATCATATCGTTTAGGTCATTTGTTTAGGATTTTCAATCTCATTTTCTTCTTTTCATGATTTAATTATAGTTTCCTTTATTTTGCTCCTTTTATTGAATTATCATATATTTGACTTATTTTTTTGGTTTTAATGCATTTTGTTCCAAGACTGAGACACATGAAGATAAATAGGCAACCTTCAATCCATTCTATGCCCAAAAAGGCCCTGACTGGGAGACCTCCTATCGCCAGAATTCCATTTCCTAATCAGCCATTTCAATTACATTCAGATTCTACTCCCGGCTCGGTAGTCAAGCGATCTACATCCTCCAGTCAATCGACTCATCGATTCTTGAAACCCTGCAAAGATTTTCTTCTTCAGGTGTAGTCCAGATTAGGGCACATGCTCGTTGCCAAATAGCAACTCATGCACACCCACCGAGCAACTCGTACCCATTACCTAGTTAAGAAATTAAATTAAAACAACCAAGAAACTTTGACCTAAATAAAAAGTATAGGTCTAGTCAAGCTACTCACATACTCCACTTGCCTGACCCCCACTATCAACTCAAATAGGAAGCAAATTGTTGTGGCCAAAGAAATACTCTAATCAAGCGACTCATGTCCCTGAATCGTCAACTCAGATCCCACGACTGGCAGCCGCAGATGCCACTAGGATTTATCTCAAGGGTTTCCTCCACCTCCTTTCCCCTATAAAAGGAGGGGGGACTCCAAAGACAAAAGGATCCAATACCTTGGGGTGTGATATGATCATTCATGCTCCATGACAATAGTGATTCATGATGAAATAATCATAGACTTGTGGACGTCAGATGAAATGCATGTGATCTCAGAAGAGACCCATTATGAGAATACATTGGGCGATTAAACAAGGACCTACAGATCACCGATGACCACGGGACTGTGGAAAGTTTGAACTATGGTGTTTACTGTGGTGAACCTGAACTTTCGATAACTCATAACATTAGAATTGATCTTAACTGATTGATTCCTTCTTATCCTCATACTCTTTATTTTACATTATGTTGGTAATTTAGTTTCAATTCTTACAATTTAATTCAAGCACTTTCAACTTATGCACTTAAATTCATCAACTTTTATTTTCAGAAATTTTACTTTTGTGTTCTAGATTAATCATCCCCAACCCTTTGTTTTAAATATTGTTCTTTCCAAGTTTGAATTGACTTAATTTTTGACATGTCATCCTTATGGATCAATACCCAAGTATACCAACACATTTTTTTTCAAGTGGTTTTGTTATCTATCTAAGGTTAAACTCCAGGGATAGTTTTGTTTGGTAAATTTTGTGTGTTCACGATGACACGTCAAATTTTAGCGTTATTTCCAAAACCACAGATGGAGTTTTTCAAACCCAAACTACTTTGAATAATTAGTATTTTTGTTTTTTGCTTTCAGCTTTCCCCTTTTCCCTTCAATTTTCCTTGCCTACCGAGTCCCATTACAGTAGTGTAACTATCCTTCTACTAAGTTTCCATTCTAGTAGTAAGTTTTTTTCTACAAAACTTTTACATAAATGTTTCTCTTGGTTCACCCAATCCATGTCATTTTCTCATGATATCGTTGTATATGTTATAATCCCATAGTGTTGATAATATACCACTTGATACGGAAATCATAGAACTTTTCATTCTCTGAATCGTGTCAGTCCAATCAAGAAGCTCGACAAAAAATCCATTGAAAAATGAATCACTTAGTCCATAGCTACAGATAGAGAGGTCGCAGAAGCTGCCTTGGAGACTTATAAGGAAGCTGAACGGAAGAAACAACTCAATTAATTATCAATTCCCTTGATTGTCGAGGCCTTACATCTAGCTGTCCCTCTTTCTATCACAGTTGTGCAATTTGAAATGTGTACACACTGGATTACTATGCTTCAAGCAATCACCTTTTAAGGGAGGTTGGGTGAAATTTTCCAAGATCACTTCCAACACTTTTATGATCTATGAACTTTGTTCAAAGTCCTAAGTGTTTCAGATGAAGTCCTCAAGTTAAGACTATTCAAGTAATGTATAACTGATCTTGATGGTTCATGGTACAATATCATAGAAGGTGATTGCATCATGACTTGGGAACCCCTCTAGTCCAAGTTCCTTGAAAAGTATGACCCCCATCTCTCACGTATCTAACATAGGGGGGAATCACTCAATTTAAGATGATTCCCAAAGAAATATTAGGAGAAGCATGGGAAGAGTTCAAGGATCAACTCTGCCATTTCCCACACCATAACATTTCCCCAATATAGTTGATTGAGACATTCTATAGAGGTGTCAATCTAGACACTAATATTTTCCTAGATTCCTCCTTTGGAGAAAACCTCATGTTCCATAATTTTGACAATGCTTGGGAGGTAGTAAAAAGAAGCGATGAGACTCAAGCCCAATCCCATTGAAGGCAAGTAGCAGTTATAAAAGTTGCCAAGGCTGAGGATAGTTCTGAGCTCAAATCAATTGTAGAGAGTCTCATGATGCTCACTCTGAAACAAAACCAGCTAGAGTCTTCCATTCACACTTGTCAAGGATGGGGACCCACACCATCTCCATATGCTACCAAATTCCTTTTTAGCATCTGCCATGGTCTTAATCATTCCATGATGTAGTGCCAATTGTTGCACAACATACAAACTGACAATGGGAACCTAATGGAGGACCGCAACTCCATTCACATTATTCTTGGGCAAGCCTGTTCCAATCTCAATCAAATTGAGAATCATCCTGGTTTCCAAAAAAGAAATCCATCTTCTGTTGAAAATTCAACTCAACAAATGCCTCCTCCAATGAGTTACCAAGGCTATCCACCACCCTATTTCTATAATCAAAGCCAATTCTAGGAACATTTTCAAAACTCGAGACAATAATTTCAGAACCTCAATCAAGTCCCTCAGTAGCAGCAGTTGTAGCAACAACAACAACAACAACAACAACAACCATCATCTGCATTCATTACAAATGTACAATTCACATAATTGAAACAAATGATGTTATCCCTGATGGCATATCAACTGGCAACTGATGCTCAGGTTGTGCAACTCATTGCCAACTAGCGCCCTCCAGAAGGAATATTTGTTGGGCATCTAAGAATAACCTGAAACATCTTGAGCAGTTAAAGGTTGTCTCAACTCATTCTAGAAATGTGTATCTTACTTCCCATACTTCTACCCCTCAAAATACTTCTCAAAATTCTCCTTATAAAATCTCTCCACCTCCTAAACCCCCTACCACTTTTGCATATTTTGATGAAAATCGTCATGATTGATAAAGATCAATTGCCCAAAGAAACTTCCATTCCTATTATGGGGGAACATCCTACTAAAGAACTTCCACCAGTAGAGGACGTCAACCCTGACACATGAATCTATGTCCCATGTCCATCTTATCAAGGACGTATCAAGCTGACCCAACTCGAGACCTTATTCATGAAATTTAAAGATAACATGAAGAAACTTCATATCAACATCCCTTTCTTGGATGAGCTCGCGGAGATGCTTGCATGGTCCAAGTACTTCAAAACTCTATTTACCCGTAGGTAAACTAATAAAGAGTATGAAATCATCATGCTTGCAAGGACAACCTTTGACATCCTTCTAAACAAAATTCCAAAGCAACATAAAGATCTTGGCTCTTTTGGGATTGATTGCTATTTGGGCGAAAATACATGTCACAAAGGGCTCGCCGATTTGGTCACAAATATTTCAATTATGCCCTATACTCTAAGAAAGAGACTAGGATTTATCGATATGCTACCCCAGAAATGACCATCTAGTTGGTATATTCTTCTATGACCAAGCCAATGGGCATTATCGAAGATGTCCCCATCAAGGTTGGGAAGGAAGCATGTGTACGACTTCGTCATCATGGATATTAATGAAGATCTTTGATATCCCCTTATCTTTAGTTGACCATTTCTTGCCACTACCAATTCCTTGATGGATGTCGAGATGGGTACCATACACTTGTGCCTAGGACAAAAAACTCTAGAATTTTGAGTCTTTGAAAGTAAGAGGAAGCCAAGTTTCAAGAAGTTTATCTACTTGATTGCATGGACAAGATTTCCAAACTCAGGCAAGAGTGGGAAGTCTCTGAAGATCCTCTTCAAACAACCCTTACAAATCCAATCATGTTTGATTTTGACAATGAACAAGTCTTCCTATACTGAGATCACCTCGACACTTATGAGGAAGATACCACAAGTGAGTAGAGGACCTTAAAATGGTCTCTATTCATGAAGAGAAATCTGAACCTCCAAACTCTCTTGAAATGAAATAAATAAAACCCCTACCTAAAGGTCTCAAATATGATTTTCTTGATGACAAAGAAAGGTGTCCTATCATCATAAATTCCACTTTCCCCTACTCAAGAGAACAAACTCACGGTTGAACTAAAGAATAAAAAGCTTCTCTAGGGTATAAGATGGACCAATTACATGCATAAAATTATGAAGGTTGAGGAATACAAACCCTCGAGAGACCCTCAATGCAAGCTGAATCCCAATATAAAAGAAGTCTCCTACCTAAAAGTAATCAAACTTCTTCCCTGGGATTATTTACCCAATATCTGATTAACCATGGGTAAGTCCCATTCAGGTAGTGCCCATGAAAGGCGGTACTACAGTGATTAAAAAATAAAAATGTTGAGCTCATGCCCACTCACACTACAACTGGTTGGAGGATGTGTATTGACTACTGCAAGCTGAGCAAGGCCACCAAACAAGATCACTTGCCTCTTCCCTTCCTGGATTTTATTTTGGAGTGCCTTTCTCACTGAGAATATTTCTACTACTTGGAAGGTTACTTGGGTTTCTACCACCAGATGCCCACCCATCCTGATGGCCAAGAGAAAACATCCTTTATTTTACCTTTTGACACCTATGCCTTCAAAATAATGACCTTTGGCCTCTACAACACCCCCGCCACTTCCCAAAGGAGCATGGATGTGATCTTTGTTGGGGTTAATCGAAACCTTCATGGAGGTCTGCATGGATGATTTCTCCATTTATGAAGAATCTTTTGATGCATTCTTGCACCATCTTTCCTTAGTGCTTGAAAAGTGCAAAGAGTTTCACTTTATTCTAAATTTGGGAAAGTGCCACTTTATAGTCAAAGAAGGAGTAGTATTTATCCATAGAGTGAGAAACAAAGGTATTGAAGTATATCGTGCAAAAATTGAAGTCATCACCAAGCTCCCTACACCCACTTCTATCTAAGACATATGTGCCTTCTTAGGCATTCTGGCTTGTAACACTATCTCATTCACAATTTTTGAAAAGTTGTGTCACCTCTCACAAACCTTCTTTACAAAGATGCACCTTTTACATTCGACCCGACTTACCTTACAAGTTCAACAGTTTGATGTCGGCCCTCACTTCTGCCCCTATTATCTGTGTGCTTGATTGGTCATTGCCCTTTGAAGTCGTGTGTGAATCCATCGGGTATGCGGTTGGAGCCATCCTTGGACAGAGGTTTGACAAAAATCATCATGTCATCTATCATGCTTCAATGACCCTCGATGACACTTAAAGAAATTACACCACCATAGAAAAGGAAATGTTGGCAATAGTTTATTTGTTTGATAAATTTTTCTCATACCTTGTGGGAGCCAAAGTGATTGATCACAAAGAACATGCAGCCATCTCACACTTGATGTTCAAGAATGATGCCAACCCTAGACTCATTCGATGGGTATTGTTACTTTAAGAGTTTGACCTTGAAATATGAGACAAAAAGGGGTCCAAAAATTTCATCATAGATCATCTCATTTGGCTTAGTCACCATCCCAATGATGGCCTCCCCATCAAAGATTCCTTACCTGATAACTAGTTGCTCAAATCTAAGGAACAATTACTTTGGTTTGTCAGCTGTGTGAACTATTTGGTAGTTGATATCTTTCATTTAGAAAATAAGAGACATGCAAAGGAAAAATAATGGCATGACATGAGAATTTTTTATCGATACGACCCCTACCTTTACAAACATTGTGTTGACTACCTCTTTCGCAAGTGTGTTATATAGGAAGAAGCTCATGACGCCCATCGGGCTTATCCTAACTGTGATTCCCAATATTTAGGGTGAGACTCTTATGTGAGAGGTTCTTCCTCTCACCATCCACCACCCCACTAATCTTCTTCTCCCCATATTGGACTTGGTATTTTCTTGGGGTGAGCAAAATTTTAAGTTTATGATGGAGGTGGGTCGTACATTTCATTTCCACCCCTCTATCTTCCCTTTTCTAATTTTTCTTCTCCATTTTGTTGCTTTTACTAATTGTTTCTTTTTTTTGTATATGATATGGCCCTTATCTTGTCAGACACTTAGTTGATATGCTTGTAGTCAATATATCCTCTTAATTGAAGTGAATCCCTTGCAACTTTAATAAAAAACACCATTTTTGTTAAAAAAGCATCTACCGCCTAAGACCTCAATTAGCACTATTTTCGAAAGAGTTGGAAATCCTTGAAAGGATAGATAGGAACCAAAACATAATGTGCTTTATGAGGGGTGTGGAAATTAACTTGTGAAGTTAAAACTTTTTTCTTGTTTTAGATTGGTCAGATGTGATGTTATAATACTCCCAAGGTGCTAAAATTCTAAAAAATGAGAAAAGCACAAGATCAGTCTCTTCTACACTTCTTCCTCCACCTCCTTATCTCCCCATCCACTAAAAGAATAAGAATAAAACAATCAAGAAAATGTACCAAACTCCAATTTTAGGGTGACACACCCCCTTCTTTCCCTTTTCACCTCTTCCATACCCCTCATAAATTTAATAGGAGCATACCATCAAGAAAACATCCCATAGAGAACATCCAAATATGTGGTCATTATAACTGCAAAGAAGAGAAATAAAAGGTCTCAAGTCAAATAGAGGAGGGACCTCTTCCTTCCATACCTCCCTTCACTCCTCTTTTATGCCTAGGGGAATATACATAAGCCCATAAATCCTTGAAACCTGGTCTTGTGTAATTTTTTTGTAGGAATATACAAAAGTACCGATGATTGAAGGGATATAACTTCTGATTCTTTGCCAACTTTTAAAATAGAAGCAAGTTGTGAAGAATAATTTGAGTGAAGAATGATAGAAACTGTGTTTTCCTGGTTCTAGGAAATTTGGGTGCTTGTCCTTGAAAAGGTGGTGAGAAAATGTAGTGATATACGAGTGAGGTGAAGAAGATGTTAGAATAATTGGTCGGTGTCAATGATTTTGAGTTTCTCAGGACTAGCAATGAATAAATTTAGGTATCTTGATAAATTCATATTCATCTCATTGTATAATATTATTTAGGTCATTTATTTAGGATTTTCTATCTCTTTTTCTTATTTTTCATGATTTGATTGCAATATCCTTTATTTTGTTTCTTTTATATAATTCTCAATAATTTTATCTTATTTTGTAGGTTTTTATGCATTTTATCCAAGCCCAAGACACCTGAGGATAAAAAGGTTGCCTTCAATCCATATAAAGCCCAATGGGGACAAATTTGAAGACCTCTAAATCCCAAACTTCCATCTCCCAGTCATCTGTTACAGCTACACTCAGATTCTAGCGACCCACATCCTCTAATCGCTCGACTCATCAATTTTTGAAACTTTGAGAAAATTAACTTCTTCGTTTGTGCATGCTAGATTAGGAAACATGCTTGACGCCGTTCAAGCAACTCATGTCCACCAATCGAGCGACTTTCTCCCCCAATCCAGTTAAGAAAGTCAATTTAAGCGGTCAAGAAACTTCTACCTAAAGTAAAAGATTAACGCCAGTCGAGTGGCTCAAATCTTCTAGTCACTCGATCCACACCGCATACTCAAATAGGAAGCAAATTCAGGTAGCCAAACAATACTCCAGTCGAGTGACTCACGCCCCTAAGTCGATCGACTCAGATCCCGTCACAGGCAATTGCAGCTGCCACTTGGATTTATCTCAAGGGATTCCTTCCCCTCCATTCCTCTATAAAAGAATGAGGGACTCCAAAGACAAAAGGATCCAATTTTCTTACTCTATCCTTTGTCTCCTTTCATTATGTTTGAGTACTTACCTCATGTTAGGGCATGGGGAGTATCTCCATGATCTCTGTTATTTATCTTGGCAACTTGTAAAAATCCTTTAAAATATGCAAAAAGTGTTTATTATCTATTCAATACCTTATGACGTGATATGATCATTCATGCTCCATGCCAGCCATGATCCATGATGAAATAGTCATGGAATTACGAACATCGAATGATACCGACATGATCTCAGAAGAGACCCATTCTGAGAATATATTGGACAGTTAAACAAGGACCTACAGATCAACAATGACCAGGGGACCGTAGAAAGTTTGATCCATGGGATCTGATTCCAAATAGGATATATTACCATGGTAATAGCCTCTTAATATCTAAGAGGAACCTAAAAGTGGCCATTTTAACTATAGAATTTGCATTGGTGAAACTTGGACCTTTAATAACTCATTAAATAAAAATTAATCTTAATCGATTGATTCTTTCTACTCTTTGCACTCTTTATTTTATGTTTTGTTGTTAACTTAGTTTCAATTCTTTCAATTTAATTATAATTTTTTTAATTTTACTTTAAATTTAGCAACTTTCATTTTCAGCAATTTTACTTCCTTGCTCTAGATTAAACTTTCCCCCAAGCTTTGTTTTAAATATTGTTCTTTGCAAGTTCAATCCAATATAATTCTTAACATGCTATCATTATGGATTAATACCTAAAGTAATGCACCAATACATTTGTTTTCAAGGGGTTAGGTTAGCTATTTAAGGTTAAACTCCAGGGACATTTTTTCTGTAGTGAATTTTGTGCATTCATGATTACACGTCACATGACAATCATCAACTTTAGGAGGATCCATGTCTCCTCTGATTACACTATTGTTATCACATTCCTTGATGACATTCTTCACCATGCTTTTGTCTTCATCATGTCATAAGATGACAACATCTTCAGTCATCTTCACATTGGACACCTCCATCACTTGATGTTGGAAACAATATATCCTCCCCAAAATTGTCCTTGGAAGGTCTATACCCATTCTAAATAAGGACTATATATGGAATTGTATAGTACCCTCCATCATCGACTTTAGGCTTCTTTTCTGTTGTCTAACGTTTTTATACGCAAAGGTGACACACCATGTCATCTTACAAACATGACATGTCATCAATCACCTTATATTGTCCCTAAAGTGGTAGACATGGCGTATTAATCTCTAGACATGGTGTGTCACTACTAATTTGTCAAATACCATACATGATGTGTCTTGGCTAGGATTTTCCAAACCCCTAGTGGAACTAAGACGTTATGTTCAAGATTTGAACATGGCTTGTCTATCATCAAAAGAACATGATCTCCAAACACAGTATGCCACCCAAAAGACTTGAGTTTCTCAAGGTCGGGAATCGATTTGACACATCAAGGACCTGATGTCTCCTCAGTAACATGATGAGTCTCCTCCAACACATGTGTTTCAAAAATTAACATGTTTTGTCCTTATCTTTCCCTTCTATATCAGTTCATGAATTATAAGTCAATGGAAAATAAGAAGAAATAAGTCACAAAGACTCCTCAACAGTCTGTCCTTCTTGTCGGAACTATGTCATCATTGGTTGTAACTTCTAAGAAATGGAGTTGGGTTCAAAGGTCAAGGGAAGAATAACCATCTCACATATCTACCTAAGGATGAATTGTTGTATCAGTGGGATCAAAACTATAACAATGTGATTTCTTCTCAATGGAACTCCATAAGTCCTAGGCTTCAGGCATCATAGAACATCTAAATTCCACAACACAATCTGAGATCCCACAACACAATCTGAGATCACCTTCAACTAATGATGGTGGAGATGTACAATCGTCATCAAGACACTATAAGAGTACTTTGGAGATTTCACCCGCATCGCAAAAGCATTAAACTCTCTTCTTCTTCTCTCTATTGATCCGGTCAAATTTTATAAATAACAAGTTCAAATTGATTTCATCAAATTCCTTATTGATCTTTACACAAAATATCAATTATTCAAAAGTTAGATCCAGTCCAAAATGGATCTTCCCCCTCTTGCATAAGCATATCAACATTGGTTACCTTTGTTACCAAGATCCTCTAACAACTCCTCATAAACTACTTTACCTTTGTTACCAAGGACACTCCTTCCATATCCCCCAAATGATCATGTGTTGTGGTAGTAGAGGGAGATGTTGCTCTATTGGAGGAAGGCACCAACATGAGTGCCATCATTATGGTAGGAAGGCAATTCATATATTTCCTTCTAGAGCCTCAGTTGTTGATATGTCTTACCTGAGGAGTATTCTCAAGAGCCTACTCATTTGAATTAAAATGAGTTATGAAGAGTAGAAAACTTATTCAATTATGGAAATCTCAACAAGTAACGTCATCTGATACTACTAATTCTCAAAAACTAAGAGAACTAAATTTATGTGGTTCGAGTCCGGCCTTAGTAGCCCGATTGGTAAGAGCTCGGTAAGTCCCAATGAAGGACCCACATTCGAACCTCACCGAAGACACTTTGTGAATGGCAATCCATGCTGATTAGGTGTGAGAGGGGGGTGACCAAACCACACCCTATCATGTATTAAGAGTTCACCATGTCGGGATCGCCCGGGGTGGGTTTTCTCGGTCACCAATTTTTTTTATGTGGTTCTTGAATATCCCATTATGACTGTAACATGCCCAAATCTAGTTACATAGCTTAACCCTCTATATTTATAACCTTATTTATTTTGGTAGTGTTAATGTTGTCTTCTTCCTATTGTATATTATATTAGTAACAATTGGAGTCTAGAATTATAATGTGTTAGTTATTACCCTTCTACTTGAGGACTTAAAATACAATAATTTGTTGGGTTTCCAAGTGTGGGATTAGTTTTACAAATTATTTTTTGACTTTACCTTAGCACTCAACATCTTCCTAGGATTAGTGTATGAGCGAAAATGGATGACCAAAAAATATGTATCGCAAATGATTTAAAAGAATAATATATACAATAATTGAATGTTTATAATCCAAGTAAATAGATAACATGATAAATGGTTACAAAAGATGAAATTAACATTGAAATTTGATCTCGTCTCTTAATTATTCTAATTGTCAAATTATATATCAATTAAATTTTATGCAATTTATAAAGTAAAAATTTCAAGCATAAAATATTCTAAGTAAACGACAATTATGTGGCTAAGAAGGAATTTGGTATTCTCATATTGTGTAGTTTAACCAAACACATACATATATGTACATGTCACAAACATAAACACTTACACACACACACAAACACACTCTCTCTTGCTATATATATGTATATATATATATAATAGGATAGCAATCCAGTGAGAAACATCCTACGGTGAGAGCATGAGAGGCATTTGAATAACTAAGAATTTATAACTGATTTTCAAAATCCAACCATGTAGATGGGAAAAGCACCAATTCATGTACCTTCTCACAAAAAATGATGGCATTCAGATAATATTTACATGTCCATATGTACAATATACACTTTCTACATCCAACGGTCAGCTTGGAATTCAATATAGAGCGTCAAAAATTATTCTATTGTTGTATATGATATACAAATCAGATGGTGATGCAATTTTGTAGGAAGGTAAATATTGGGGTATAATTAGAATATGTATGGTTAGATTATGAAAAATTAGCCTATGTAGGGAGTTATTCAAATGCCTCTCATGCTCTCACCAAGATATGTTTCTCATTGGATCATTACTCTATATATATATGTATATATATAAATGGAATATAAATCTATATTTATATTATATATATAAATATAAATAAATATATATAATAAATATAAATATATTTCTATAATATATATATATATATATTTATATATATATAAAAATATATATATAAATATATAAATATATATATAGAGAGAGAGTGAGAGAGAGAGAGGTTAGGAAGTGTGTATCGGCCAGTACATGCAATTTACATGCATCGGGCATTAAAATGACACATGTGGAGTGTGTTAATAAAATCTAACCATATAGATTGATTCAAAACTATGTAGATTTGGTGTGTTTAAAAAATCTTAACGATATCTTGTATGGATCATGAGATATAGCAACATATCATCCAACAGTTTTTGCAATTTCTACAAGTTACCGTTGATTAGAAAATACACATATGCTTTAATTCGATTATCTATCCATATCTTATTGTAATGATTTTTTATTCACATCTTATCTAAGGTGTATACCATGCATCCATAAGGATCAATTGTTAAGTAGAATTTTACAATCATCACAAATAAAGATGGGTACATGTAAGCTACATGTACTCAGGTATATATATATATATATATATATATATATATATATATATATATATATATATATATATATATATATATATATATATATATATATATATATATATATATATATATATATAGAGAGAGAGAGAGAGAGAGAGAGAGAGAGTCAGGCTGGAATACACTCGAGTGTACAAATTATGCCGTACACCTCAATGGTGGTTGCCTGTCTACACCTTGTCTTTCCAAAATCCAATCCATTGATCTTCATGTTTACAATAATAATAGGCCACATACAAAATTTGAGCTCATTTGGATGAGTGTAAGTCACTCATTCAAGGACAACAAAATCGACGCACAAAACTAATTTGCAATGCATGATTCTTGCCTCATTTAGATGCATGACCTATAAGTATCCAAATGAGCTAAAATTTATTATATAGTATGTTCTTAAGATATTTAAGAAGATCAATGGCTTAGAATTTTCAAAAAGTTATGACATCTTTAAAAATGACTAAGGTGTACGGTGCCTCCAGTACACTCGAGCGTACACTAGCCATATATATATATATATATATATATATATATATATATATATATATATATATATATATATATATATATATATATATATATATATATATATATATGGGCGTTCATTCAATGCCCATGTGGTTAGCTACCTGCCCCCTATTTTGGTTTTTTTTTGGAGTTTCTTACTTTTGACGTGTCTTACCTTGAAAACGGTTACTTTTCGTGTATAGATAGTTATATTTGCAATAGCTACAAAATATATACAATTATACATTTATTTTGTTGTATATTCTGTCTGGATTTACTTTTTGAGTTGAATAGTTATTTTTTAGTCAATATAGTTTTTTTGTCCAGCGAGTTACTTTTCTAACCATATAGTTACTTTTCGAACGGAATGGATAGTGAAATCCAGACTACCCATGCGGGTATTAAAGATGAACCATATATATATATATATATATATATATATATATTTGTGTGTGTGTTCGTGCGTGCGTGCGCGTGTGTGTCCTTGTTTAATTGAAACAAAAATTGGAACGCTTTTAAAGCACACCATCCAATGCAACATCCTAGAACATAGTGATTCCTAAAACCAATAGTGTATTGCAAGAATCTAAATCACAAATGTCAACTGGCAAATTTTTTTTTATACGTAGAAGATAGGGAACAAAATGGTAACTACAGAAAGCCATAATTTTGACTATTAACACTATTTAATTTACATTTCTAGGTTGAACATGGGCATTGCCGTATATAATATAGGTACATGAGCATAAATTTGTTATCTCTTATAGTGTTTGCTCTATTCTTTTTGAGTAATACAATAAAGGAAAATATCAGCCACAATATCAAATTACATAGACGGGAGGATAAAATCACATATCTTTGTGTTTAGGTACGGGAAGTACCATAAACTCAAAAATATGTAGTGAATCTTGGAAAACAAGAGTAAATGTCTATTCGGGGGATGCACCTCTTATAACAAACCCCATAACTTCTAATAGATAGGTAAAGCTATAGTAATAATTGAGACAAGATAATAAGAAACAGATAGGTATATCACGGTTGTGCTATGTCTTGATATGCAAGGATCTATTTGAGAGAGTATGTCTGGGGATTGATGTGCTCATCTATGATATGAATCATGTGTGTAGCTTTGACATCCTAAGTAGTCAATTTTGTCCATGTATCAGACTACAAATGAAGAGGATATCATAGTATAACTTTTTGATATTGTCATGAATATGTTTATAAGTGGAACTTTAATTGTCACAAACTATTTTGTTTGTTTCTTTCAATATGGTTCAGAAATGGAGCAAGCAAGTATAAAAATTGGTTTTGTGTATGTGTTATGAAGTTGTTTGTTTTAATAATGAGTTTATTAGTCGCAATATTAATCTCTTTGATGTTTGTTGTATGTAAATATATATTGTTTAGATGTTATTTGTCATCTCCTGGGTGTACAAGAGGTATTCTTTAGATTCTTGAGATGTACTACACATGAGGCAAATGATTGGTCCCATATATTCTAGCTTACTTGTCTTTTTATTGATTAGTATTTTGTTATGTCCTATGAGCCATTTAGAAAGGACACATGATCAATCATAGTATATTGTTGTAATATGTTTCCATGCCTAGATGAATGTAGTGATTGTATCTTGTTTGGATGTATATGTGTTTTCCCATTTTAATGATTTACTATTAGTTGAATGGGTGGCCAAAATGGAGGCAATATCTTTGATCACATAGCTTTTGAAATGTTCAATAACGCATTTATTGAATGATCCTGTCGTTAGGAGGAAACGAGTTGTAGAAACTTTATGGCAGTGATTTTGGTAGGTCTGCTTGGGCGTCAATGTCAACTTTCATGTAAATCATAGGATTTCCAGATATCCAAGGATCCATCCTGAATCTACGGAATCTGGAGGAGTGTGTTTGTATTGGATACTTCTTTGAATCATGTCTATGTATTTATTTAGGTATATCCATAAAGGTGATGATCCTTAGTGATTGATATTATCCATGGTACATTAAATACCACCCCAACCCATTTAATGAAAATGGCAGTCCTTCCGCTTAGCCTCTATGATAGGCTTGGTAGTACCATAAGGCAGTTTATAGGGTGAAAACCATAAAGTCCACCCATTGTCTTTTGTGAAATGGGACAAGATCACCAATAGCAACAAGGTGTTACTACCTAAAAATGCATGGTAAATCATTATCAACAGAAACACACACTAGTATTAAGGCATGAATATGAGATATGTCAAGTTTGATTGTACTTAGAGCATCAATGCTTCAATATTACGATGGGTTATCTTCCAAACAAAGGAAATCATCAACGATAACTCGTATCTCATTCCAATGAATAGGAAATAGACCCTCTTCTGGATTGATAGGTGGTGAGGAAATGAGTTGGTTTTGAGGAGCTATGCTACCAAGGATATACCCCAACACCTATTGGACTATAGGTTGGGAGTGTCATAGACATGGATGGAAAATGGGATATAGATTTTCTTTAAGAGTAGTTGTTTTGGCAACGCATCCCACTATATCATAGATAACGAGGTGTTACGCGAAAACGTGCGAAAATCACCATAACCACAGATTACCAAAAACATAGGTTAATTAAAATCGATTGCGGAAAATGGATAAACTGTGAAACTATTACATATAGGTCCTCATCCTACAGGAAAACATGTTATATAAACATTTAAGAGTTCTGATATGTGTCCACAGCTTAAACGGTCAGGTGTCTTGTCATCACATGCGTTCATCACCTATTATATATATACATAAAGGCCCATATTCGGCCATCAACAGGATATACAAAGGATCAACAGCCATACATCGTGAAACAATGTCAAAATGCTCCCAATGACCTGAGAGTATAGGGATAACTCTAGACTCTACTACGAAACGCCAAAACAGCAGCATATCCATCTCTTGCCTTTTACTGCTCGTCTTGTTGTTCGGCCGCAACTCCGCAACCACCACCACGTCTAGCTCGAACACCTGAAAACCAGTGGGGTGAGACAAATGAACATTGTCCCAGTGAGAAACATAACTCCTCGCCAAAACTATAAAACCAAAACAATAAAGCAACAGCAACAGATATCTGGTAAAGGTATAACAAGAGTAGTCTATATAGCAAAGATATTCGTACCATTCAAGCTTACCAGGCTGTTCATAAGACATATCACCAATTATCTCTTTATGGAACATGATCAACAAGATAAGATATATTGCCACATATTATGAGGGACATATAAATAACTGCAAGATATAGTAAGGTTAACTACACAAGCAAGGCGTCAACCAATGTTCTGTGTTTTATCTTAAGCAGTAACTACTATACGACTAGATTACATATTATTATGCCCTGAGGAAGTGAGCCATACCTCTCAAATCCAACCTTCGGTTGTGAAACCCAAAGCCGGTGCCATACAAGGTCAAATGGAAGAGCCGGACTCCACGACCTCCCACCTCGTAGTCAGTGTACGAGTACAATACAAGTAGGATCGCAGTCTCATGCTTAAGTGGCCTCAGCCACAGGGTCATCTTCATAGGCTACCCATCCTCTAGCCCACCTCGGTACAGGTCTCGGTGCTAGTATATCTGAGCCACGGGCCTGTTCACCGTGCTCTGAGCCATGAACGCATTCATTCTCCTCATATCACAAATCCAGAGCCATGGGCCTATTCACCATGCTCTATTCATATCCCGAGTCTGCAACCGTAGCTGCACTCGAATCCTCACTATTTTAGGCTAGGAGAAACCTCACATTCTCAACAATATGCGCTCCGGGTTCACCCGTAGGAGAACCCGTTTCACCATCACCAGCTCCTGACGATGATGGATCTATGTCCAGGGCAACTACATGATATATTCTACAGTGATTAATTAATATCTTTTATATGGATTGCAAGATTCAACCAAGTTATATAACATACAAACTATAACTGGAAATAAACAACATAAAACTCAATGTTATGCTTTTATTGTAATCACATCATCCTGATCCATTACAAGGATTCAGCAGTACATGTTATCACTGGGCCTCTTGCCAATCATCCAGATCCATCTCAAGGATCATCACATACCATGGGATCTCAATCCCTCATCACATAGTGCCACTGCCTCTCAAGGCTTACATCATCATCATGGGATAGCAATCCCCAGTACTTAGTCATGTACATCATACATATTATTTCAACATTAAGAGTAACAATCACAACAGAGTTACTCAACATGTACATATACCTCATAGCCCCTTTTTATTGGCTATGCATCACTTGCATGGTTAGTATATACAATAATCATAGGCTTAATAGAAAGACCAGGCTATCAGTATAAGGTGTCATCAGTGATTATTTAATTTATCAATCATGCATCAGCTTATGGTCATGTTTCATCATCAAGCAAGGCATTCAACATGCTTACCATTATCTCAACTTATTACAGATAAACAAGATGATCACATTCATGAATATATCCAAGTTAAGTTAAATGAACAAGCTTTACCATAAGGAATACCTTTAAGCATGCAACAGTGTCACCATCATTTTAATCAAGAATATATCCAACACATCGGCTTTCCATGATATGCAGAACCCTCACTAGAAGCACCACAACCCTCACTATAAGCTGTATCGGGCAGCATCCCTACACTTATTTCCCAACCATAACGCTCCTCACATAACGACCGTCACACTAGGACCTATCGGCCAAGCTCAAAATGCTAGGTCGGGCTGGCAACACTGCGTTTTAGGGTCTGCTGTGCACCCTATGCCTATCAGGCAACGGCTGTGTCGGGCCTCTCAATAACGTGCAACGCCCGTCACAAGGCAGGGCTATCGGCCGACACACAAGAGCTATCGTGACGCTCGTCACAGGGCTACTAACAACGCCGATTTCAAGAGTACAATGACAACCAGCAGCACCCAGATCAGGGGCATAACTCAAACTACCACTAAGGGACCTATCATCTAGCCAACTAAACCAGGGCCTAATGGTCGTCACAGGGCAGAGTGGTCTGATTCCTGTCACAGAGAGACAAGTGTATCGTCCACCACCAGCATCACATATTGCCCCAAAGGTCTAGGTTACGAGGGCTGTCGGGCAGCACCTCCCTAAGCTCACAATGACCAAGGTGCAACTCACAAGATCATCATCTACCTCAAGCACACGGGCATCCAAACCCTAAGGGGTCAAGAAAATGGCTCACCTCTCAACTTGAACAAGAGAGGGGTCTTGCACATCTCTTGCTACCAATCGGGCAACACCAGGAACAACCTTAGCAACATTTATAACCACCAGAGCTATCGTGGCGCTCATCATAGAGCTACTAACAACGCCGATCTCAAGAGTACAACGACAACCAGAAACACCCAGATCAGGGGTATAACTCAAACTACCACTAAGGGACCTATCGTCTAGCCAACTAAACCAGGGCCTAATGTCCGTCACAGGGCAGAGTGGTGTGATGCCCGTCACAGAGAGACAAGGGTATCATCCACCACCAGCATCACATATTGCCCCAAAGGTCTAGGTTAAGAGGGTTGTCGGGCAGCACCTCCCTAAGCACACAACGACCAAGGTGCAACTCACAAGATCATCATCTACCTCAAGCACACGGGCACCCAAACCCTAAGGGGTCAAGAAAATGGCTCACCTCTCAACTTGAACGAGAGAGGGGTCTTTCACATCTCTTGCTACAAATCGGGAAACACCAGGAACAACCTTAGCAACGTTTACAACCACCACAAAGCTCACCCTTCAAGTCCGAGGTGAGAGGAGGGTGTTGCTCAAGCTACTAGATCACAAGCTCACCTATCAACTTAAACGAGAGAGGAGTGTTGCTCATGATTCTAGGACTCAAGCTCACTCCTCAAGACCTAGGAGAGAAGAGAGTATTGCTCACCAAGGAACCCTAGAACACATGGTTCGGCCAACAAGTACAACTAGGCAAGAAACAAAACTAGCAACATATAAGAACATGAAAGAAGGTAGTATAGTTAGGGTTAGGAGTTATGCAACCCGCCTTAAGCAAGCTCCAAGATCCTAGCACCAAGGAAGAAGAAAGCTCCAAGGAAGATCGGCCACCTAGCTAGCTCCTCCAAGGGTGTCTTCCACCAAGCTTGTAAAGGAGAAGGGTATCGTGCACCAAGGTAGAGGGAGACTAAAGAGCTAAAAGGGATCCTTTGCAAAGAAAGGGAAACACATATATAGAAGGGGTTGGAGGAGAAAACAAGGTAGAGCCAAGCAAGGTGTCTTCCTCCTAGGGACACTTGTCCTAGTGCACGAGCCACCACTCTAGCAAGCCCTAAACAGATGTCTAAGGTCATTGCTACATGCAAGCATCAAGCACCAAGTGTCCACTAATGATGACACAAACGAGGTTAAAGCTTGGTCAAAGATCATGGGAGAAACAATTGGGCGACACACCATCTTCATGGGTGACACACCCCTGGGCGACACTTCCCTGGGCGACACAACCACCTCCTGGACGATACAAGGGCCCAACAAGGCAAAGGCAAGGCTCAACAAAGCCCAACAAGGTCAAGCCCAAAGGTACTCAAGCAACGAGCCCAAACCATCCTCTCTACACTAGAGGAAGCAAAGAGAGAGAGAGAGAGAGAGGAACACCTCACAAGGTTGTAAACTTTCCCACAAACCCTAGACTTGGGTTATTTGCAAGTAGCACCTCCAAGTACTCGCAACACAGCACAGCAAAACCTTAATCACCACCAAAGGTGATTAGCAAGCAACAAAGCATCATGGTTAAGCAAAGCAAACAGGGTAAACCCTAAACAGAGGTCAGGGTCCTTACAAACTAACCCTCTACAAAGGGATTTCGTCCCCGAAATCCGAAGAGAAAAGCAAGGGATACTTCCTCCTCATCTTTTCCTCAAGCTCCCACGTGGCTTCCTCAATGCCACGATGATGCCAAAGAACCTTCACAAGAACCAGGTCCTTCCTCTTCAGCTTCTTAACCCTTCTGTCAAGGATTGCCATAGGACCTTCCTCGTAGGTCACATCTTCATCAAGCTCAACTTCAACGGGTTGTATCACTGTTCCCGAATCTGGATGACTTTTCTTCAGCATACTGACATGGAATACTAGATGTAACCTGTGCAACTCTGGAGGCAGCTCTAACTCATAAGCTACTTTGCCAACACGTGCTATGACTCGATAAGGCCCCATATATCTGGGTGCTAGCTTACCCTTCCGACCAAACCTTAGCACACCTTTCCACGACGAGACTTTAAGATACACTTTGTCTCCTACCTGGAACTCCAAAGGTCATCGACGATTTTCTGCATAAGACTTCTACCTGTCTTGTGCTGCTTTCAACTGTTGCTGTATCACTTTGATCTTTTGTGTTGTCTGCTGTACTAACTCAGGACCCAAAAGCTGATATTCATCAGACTCATACCAACACAAAGGAGATCTGCACTTCCTTCCATACAAAGCCTCATAAGGACCCATGTTAATGCTCCGATGATAACTGTTGTTGTAGGCAAACTCTATCAAACTGAGATGCACATCCCAACTGCCTAGGAACTGCAAAACACAAACTCGAAGGAGATCCTCCAAAGTCTGAATAGTCCTCTTAGACTGTCCATCTGTCTGCGGGTGGAAGGTGGTACTGAACCTCAACTGCGTTCCCAACGCTTTATGCAACTGTTCCCAAAAACAACTCGTGAACTGAGGACCTCTGTCAGAAACTATCGTTGCTGGTACCCCGTGTAAATGCACTATCTCATCTACATATACTCGAGAGAGCTTCTCGGATGTATACGTTGTCTTTACCGGTATGAAATGGGCAGACTTTGTCAATCAGTCCACTATAACCCAAATGGAATCATGATTCCTAGTTGTCCTGGGCAGACCAACTACGAAATCCATGGTTATATGATCCCATTTCCACTGCGGTATTGGCAGGGGTTGCAACATTCCTGCTGGCTTTTGATGCTCAACCTTGACCTGTTGACATACCGCACATCTAGCCATGAACTCAGCTACATCTTTCTTCAAACCGGGCCACCAATACAAGTCCTTCAGACTCTGATACATCTTGGCGACACCTGGATGCATAGCATACATCGATGTTTGTGCTTCCTCGAGTACTAACTTTCTCAACTTATCAGCATCGGGGACCATCATCCTATCATGATAGCAAACTATTCCATCCTTAGACTCATGGAACCCATCACACTTTTTACTGCCGAACTCTGATCTGATCAACTATACTGCATCATCTGTTTGTTGTGCATCTTTGTTCTGCTGTCTCAGTGTAGGCTTGACTTTCATCTGTGCTAAAAGTCCAGCTAACGAGGAAACTTTCATCTGCACATTCATCTACCGCAAAAAAACAAACATATCTCGTCTATGACATACCAAGGAACTCAACTGTGCCTTCTTTGAAGAAAGAGTAGAAGAGTTTCGGCTAAGTGCATCAGCTACCACATTCACCTTACCAGGATGATACTCGATAGTACAGTCATAATCATTGATTAACTCCATCCATCGACGTTGTCGCATGTTCAACTCTTGTTGTGAAAAGATGTACTTCAAATTCTTATGATCAGTAAAGATCTGACACACTTCCCCATATAGATAGTGTCTCCAAATCTTTAACGCATGAACTACTACTGCCAACTCCAAGTCATGAGTAGGATAGTTCTCCTCATGTTTCTTAATCTATCACGAAGCAAAAGAAACCACATGATCTTCCTGCATCAGCACACAACCTAAACCTTTCTTGGAAGCATCACAGAAAACAACATAGCCCTTTCCAGACTCTGGCAGGATTAACACTGGAGCACTGGTCAACCTCTCCTTCAAACTCTGAAAAGCTTGCTGACATCGATCATCCCAAACAAAAGGTACATCCTTTCTGGTCAACTTTGTCATCGGCAACGCAATCGCACTGAAGTCCTTGATAAACCTCTGGTAGTATCCTGCTAACCCAAGGAAACTACGAACTTCAGTTGGTGTCTTCAGCTGTTCCCAATCTACAACAGATTCCACCTTCTTCGGGTCCACTTTGACTCCTTCAGCAGATATCACATGACCTAAGAAAGTCACTTCCTCCAACCAGAACTTGCACTTACTGAACTTGGCATACAACTGATGTTGGTGAAGAAGAGTCAACGCTAAATGCAGATGTCGCTCATGCTCTTGCCTATCCCGACTGTAGATCAATATGTCATCTATGAAGACTACAACAAACTGATCTAGGAATGGATAGAACACTCTGTTCATCAGGTCCATGATAGCAGCAGGTGCATTGGATAGCCCGAATGGCATAACCACAAACTCGAAGTGACCATACCTCGTCCTGAAAGCTGACTTTGGTATGTCATCCGACTTAATCCTCAACTGATGATATCCGGACCGTAGATCGATCTTTGAAAACACTGTAGCACCACGCAACTGATCGAACAGATCATCTATCCTTGGCAACGGGTACTTGTTCTTGATCGTGACCTTGTTCAACTGTCGGTAATCTATACACAACCGCATCGATCCATCCTTCTTCTTGACGAACAACACTGGAGCACCCCAAGGCGACATACTTGGTCAGATGAAACCTTTCTCCAACAACTCTTGCAACTGCTTCTTAAGCTCTTCCATCTCTTTCGGAGCCATCCTATTCGGTGTCTGTGCAACTGGTTGTGTTCCTAGAACCAGATTGATCTCGAAATCAATCTCTTGGGGCGGAGGAATACCAGGAAACTCATCAGGGAACACATCCGCAAACTCTCAGACAATTGATACCTCCTCGAGACTCAGACCTTTTACCTTGGTAGCCACCATAGTATCCACAACGTGAGCTAAGAACGCCTCACATCCTTGTCATAGCAACTTCTCTGCCACCATGGCTGATACCAAACATGTCGGAAGAATCTTTCTATCTCCTTGGAAGATCCACTTCTCTACCGCATCATCAAACACAACCTTCTTGGAACCACATTCCAAAACAACCTTATACTTCTCTAAGGTATCCATCCCAAGGATTACATAGAAACTGTGCATATCAAGTGGTATAAGATCCACTTGTACACAGTGTCCCGAAAAAGACAAGACACAAGATGGACACTCCTCTCAAAGCATCGAAGAACCATCAAGAGGGGTTTCTAACAACAAGCTATCCTTCTTACAGCTAACAGGTAAACGACAGTTTTCAAGCATACTATAGGCGATAAAAGAGTGTTTAGCACCCGGGTCAACCAGAACAGATATAAAGCACGAAGAAGACATATCAGAATGAAATAACTCCATCTGACATGTCACTACTCGCGGGTTGACTATCGCCTCCGGCTGATTCATAGCGTAGAATCGAGTCGTTGCTTGCTGCCCACATCCTCTACTTCCTTGAGCAGATGATCCAGCTTGCGATGCTTGACCGCGTCCTCGCCCTCTGCCACTACTGGGCTGCTATCTATCTAATCCTTGTTGATTCTGCCTTGACTGCAACGTCACTTCAACATCTCTATTCGGGCAATGTAACTTGAGATGCCCGATCTGACCACAAAGATAGCATGCCCTATCTTCAAACCGTGGCCTAGATGGCCCTTTCACTACCACTGAAGTTGTAATATGCGCCTTAGATGGCAAAGAAACATATCCTCTTCCCTTACTCGGAGACCACTGTGATGGTACACTGGAACCTCTCATCACAAAAGGTGTTGAAAACCTTGGCTTCATGAAGCCACCAAACCTCTATCCCTAGAACTGAGCAGGCCTTCTGTGAGACATGGATTCTCTTTTCTCCCTTACTGACCTTTCAATCCTCCGGACAGATTCCACAAACGTAGCAAACCGCTCACGGTTCTCCAACGCAGAAATAGGTGTTGTCAACTCAGCACTCAGACCCTTCTCAAAACGTCTGATCCACTCCTCATCTATCGCCGCCATGTGGGGACAAAATCTCAATAGATCCATGAACTTGGCCTCGTACTCGGTGATGTTCATCGTTCCTTGTCACAGGCGCTCGAACTGACTGATCTTCTCATCTAGATACGTCTTCAAAAAGTATCTGCTGACGAACTCACGCCGAAAAACCTCCCAACCGGTCACCTCACCAAGCCGCTTCTCTTCCTCGATGGTCCACCAGTGACCAGCACTACCTTTCAGAAGGTAGACAACGTGCTTTACTTTGTTAGATTCGGGGATGTCAAGGATCCGGAAAGCCTTCTCAAGACTTGTCAGCCACAGATCTGCATTCGTTGGATCAGCCGTTCCAGCATAATCTGAAGCTCCGACTCGACGAAGCCACTCAAAGGTCTTCCCAATACCCGATGTTTCACCATGGGGAGCATGTGCTCTCGGCGGAGGCGCTGGCAATCTTTCTACCATGAGATTCATCGTAGACATCATCTGCCCCATAAGCTATTGATAGGCAGGGTCTTCAAGAATGGCTGGGTCAGGTTGGGGGACCTCACGCACCCGATCTTCATGTGCCTGCCCAAAAGCTCCATCAACTGAAGCAGCATCGCTATTCTCAACAGTGTGTTCTTCATGGTTTCCAGACATCTTGACTTTTCTTCCGCTGAGTGGAGAAGACGATTGTAAGAAAATCTGGACAACTCACAAGAATAGACTCAACCTAGTCCTAAATCCCTATAGACTCAACAAACCTAGAGCTCTGATACCAAACTTGTGGCAACACATCCCACTCTCACACAGATAGCGAGGTTACGCAAAAACGTGCGGAAATCACCATAACCACAGATTACCAAAAACACAGGTTAATTAAAACCGATTGCGGAAAACGGATAAATTGTGAAACTATTACATATAGGTCCTCATCCTGCAGGAAAACATGTTATATAAACATTTAAGAGTTCTGATATGTGTTCACAGCTTAAACGGTCACCTGTCTTGTCATCACATGAGTTCATCACCTGTTATATATATACATAAAGGCCCATATCCGGCCAGTAGCAGGATATACAAAGGAGCAACATCCATACATCGTGAAACAACGTCAAAACACTCCCAAGGACCTGAGAGTACATGGATAACTCTAGACTCTACTACAAAATGCCAAAACAACATCATATCCATCTCTTGCCTTTTACTGCTCGTCTTGCTGTTCGGCCGCAACTCCGCGACCACCACCACGTCTAGCTCGAACACCTGAAAACCAGCGGGGTAAGACAAATGAACATTGTCCCAGTGAGAAACATAACTCCTCGCCAAAACTATAAAACCAAAACGATAAAACAACAACAATAGATATCTGGTAAAGGTATAACAAGAGTAGTCTATATAGCAAAGCTATTCATACCATTCAAGCTTACCAGGTTGTTCATAAGACATATCACCAATTATCTATTTATGGAACATGATTAACAAGATAAGATATATTGCCACATATTATGAGGGACATAAATAACTACAAGATATAGCAAGGTTAACTACACAAGCAAGGCCTCAACCAATGTTCCGTGTCTTGTCTTAAGCAGTAACTACTATACGGCTGGATTATGTATTATTATGCCCTGAGGAAGTGAGTCGTACCGCTCAAATCCAACCTTCAGTTGCGAAACCCAAAGCCGGTGCCATAAAAGGTCAAATGGAAGAGCCGGACTCCATGACCTCCCACATCGTAGTTAGTGTACGAGTACAATGCAATCAGGACCGCAGTCTCATGCTTAAGTGGCCTCATCCACAGGGTCAACTTCATAGGCTACCCATCCTCTAGCCCGCCTCGGTACATGTCTCGGTGCTAGTATATCTGAGCCATGGGCTTGTTCACCGTACTCTAAGCCATGAACGCATTCATGCTCCTCATATCACAAATCCAGAGCCATGGGCCTGTTCACCATGCTCTATTCATATCCCGAGTCTGCAACCGTAGTTGCACTCGAATCCTCACTACTTTAGGCTAGGAGAAAACCTCACATACTCAACAATATGCGCTCCGGGTTCACCCGTAGGAGAACCCGTTTCACCATCACCAACTCCTGACGATGATGGATCTATGGCCAGGGCAACTACATGATATATTCTACTGTGATTAATTAATATCTTTTATATGGATTGCAAGATTCAACCAAGTTATATAACATGTAAACTATAACAGGAAATAAACAACATAAAACTCAATGTTATGCTTTTATTGTAATCACATCATCCTGATCCATTACAAGGATTCAACAGTACATGTTATCACTTGGCCTCTTTCCAATCATCCATATCCATCTCAAGGATCATCACATAACATGGGATCTCAATCCCTCATCACATAGTGCCACTGCCTCTCAAGGCTTACATCATCATCATGGGATAGCAATCCCCAGTACTTAGTCATGTACATCATACATATTATTTCAACATTAAGAGTAACAATCACAGCAGAGTTACTCAACCTGTACATATACCTCATAGCCCCTTTTTATTGGCTATGCATCACCTGCATGGTTAGTATATACAATAATCATAGGCTTAATAGAAAGACCAGGTTATCAGTATAAGGTGTCATCCGTGATTATTTAATTTATCAATCATGCATCAACTTATGGTCATGTTTCATCATCAAGCAAGGCATTCAACATGCTTACCATTATCTCAACTTATTACAGATAAATAAGATGATCACATTCATGAATATAGCCAAGTTAAGTTAAATGAAAAAGCTTTACCATAAGGAATACCTTTAAGCATGCAACAGTGTCACCATCGTTTTAATCAAGAATATGTCCAACACATCGACTTTCCATGATATGCAGAACCCTCACTAGAAGCACCACAACCCTCACTATAATCTGTATTGGGCAGCATCCCTACACTTATTGCCCAACCATAATGGTCCTCACATAACGACCGTCACACTAGGACCTATCGGCCAAGCTCAAAACGCTGGGTCGGGCTGGCAACACTACGTTTCAGGGTATGCCGTGCACCCTATGCCTATCAGGAAACGGCTATGTCGGGCCTCTCGGTAACGTGCAACGCCCGTCACAAGGCAGGGCTATCAGCCGACACACAAGATATATCGTGACGCTCATCACAGGGCTACTAACAACGCCGATCTCAAGAGTACAACGACAACCAGCAGCACCCAGATCAGGGGTATAACTAAAACTACCACTAAGGGACCTATCGTCTAGCCAACTAAACCAGGGCCTAATGGCCGTCACAGGGCAGAGTGGTGTGATGCCTGTCACAGAGAGACAAGGGTATCGTCCACCACCAACATCACATATCACCCCAAAGGTCTAGGTTAAGAGGGATGTCGGGCAGCACCTCCCTAAGCACACAACGACCAAGGTGCAACTCACAAGATCATCATCTACCTCAAGCACACGGGCACCCAAACCCTAAGGGGTCAAGAAAATGGCTCACCTCTCAACTTGAACGAGAGAGGGGTCTTACACATCTCTTGCTACCAATCGGGCAACACCAGGAACAACCTTAGCAACGTTTACAACCACCACAAAGCTCACCATTCAAGTCCGAGGTGAGAGGAGGGTGTTGCTTAAGCTACTAGATCACAAGCTCACCTCTCAACTTAAACGAGAGAGGAGTGTTGCTCATAATGCTAGGACTCAAGCTCACTCCTCAAGACCTAGGAGAGAAGAGAGTATTGCTCACCAAGGAACCCTAGAACTCATGGTTCGGCCAACAAGAACAACTAGGCAAGAAACAAAACTAGCAACATATAAGAACATGAAAGAAGGTAGTATAGTTAGGGTTAGGAGTTATGCAACCCACCTTAAGCAAGCTCGAAGCTCCTAGCACCAAGGAAGAAGAAAGATCCAAGGAAGATCAGCCACCTAGCTAGCTCCTCCAAGGGTGTCGTCCACCAAGCTTGCAAAGGAGAAGGGTATCGTGCACCAAGGTAGAGGGAGACTAAAGAGCTAAAAGGGATCCTTTGCAAAGAAAGGGAAACACATATATAGAAGGGGTTGGAGGAGAAAACAAGGTAGAGCCAAGCAAGGTGTCTTCCTCCTAGGGACACTTGTCCTAGTGCATGAGCCACCACTCTAGCAAGCCCTAAACACATGTCTAAGGTCATTGCTACATGCAAGCATCAAGTACCAAGTGTCCACTAATGGTGACACAAACGAGGTTAAAGCTTGGTCAAAGATCACGGGCGACACACTTGGGTGACACACCATCTTCATGGGCGACACACCCCTGGGCGACACTGCCCTGGGTGACACACCATCTTCATGGGTGACACACCCCTGGGCGACACTGCCCTGGGTGACACAGCCACCTCCTGGCCGATACAAGGGCCCAACAAGGCAAAGGCAAGGCTCAACAAAGCCCAACAAGGTCAAGCCCAAAGGTACTCAAGCAACGAGCCCAAACCATCCTCTCTACACTAGAGGAAGCAAAGAGAGAGAGGAACACCTCACAAGGTTGCAAACTTTCCCACAAACCCTAGACTTGGGTTATTTGCAAGTAGCACCTCCAACTCTCAACACAACACAACAAAACCCTAATCACCACCAAAGGTGATTAACAAGCAACAAAGCATCAGGGTTAAGCAAAGCAAATAGGGTAAACCCTAAACGGAGGTCAGGGTCCTTACAGTTGTCATATTGTAATGACCAACTCCATCATGAATCTAAGACCAAGGACTGAATGTGATGAGGTTTGTCTAAGTTTGGATGCACACTGAGAATGGGGACTTCACTACAAAGTCTACCTAGACTTCTTAGAGATTCAAGATATATCAAGTGCAAGGTGGACTAGAGGTATAATTGGCAAGCCAAGGTGTCAGCAAGGATCAAAAACTTCATGTGGACTATAAACCACAATGAAATTCTTACAAATCATGTCAGAGTGGTCATACACTTAGCTATTGATGGTATTGTGTCGAATATGCATGGAAGAGGAAGAGGAAGAGATGATTTTCCACGCCTTATGATACAATTGTCATTCGAAGAAGGTTTGGAATAGTCTCATACCTAACATCAATGTGACTCTATTCTATGGGAAGGAACTCTATGACAGGTTGTAGTTTAACTTAAATATAAACAAACAAAATAGTGTTATCTTCATGATAGCCTGGTGGTAATATGGAGGTGCAGAAATAGTCACACATTTGAGAAGATTATATATTAATACTACTAGCCACCAAGTGAGCTACATTACTAAGGAATATGAGATGATGTATAGAGCCTTAGATAAATAAGAAGAACAACCTATGTTGGGGGTGGAAAATGTTGGAAGAGGCCAGGAGAAAGTGAGTTTAAGCTCAACATTGATGCACTTGGAGTAAGAAGAAGGTATCAATCACAATGGTTTTATAAGATGAGGAAAGAAGGTGGGCAGGTGGAAATGGAAGCAATATCCACGCAAGAACTATTGTGGAAGTAGAATTAAGGGCTATTGATCTATATGTAGACATTACAAGGAAGAGTAGTTACAAATTTCACAATTGAAACAGACAATTGGACCGTTGAAGAAATGTAAAACAAGAAATGACACAAAAATTAGAGATATAGCCAATGGATTAGTATAGAAGCATTCCAGAAGGCACTGATGTGGTCCAAGTGATGTTTGAGAGAAGAGAGCGTAAGACAGTGTCATATAGACGGACCAAGTTATCAGAAAAATTGTATTGGTTTCTTCAACTACAAAAGACCACCAAATAAGATTCAACATTTTTGAATCATGATAACTATAATGGTAGTAGTATTCCAAGTTTAACTCTATGTCAAGTCCGTGTATCTATAATCCTAATTTAAGTTTTTTGTATGAGGAGGGTGAGATGAATAACATCTCCTGATTTATCCCAAAAACATCATCCAATTAGATACTACTCTCTAATAATCTTTAACAAAGACTAAACATTTCAAACATACAATTTTCTAAGTACATCATAATTACTTGGATAGGAAGAGAATGGGTCTTAACATGTTGTCCATTATTAACTAAACTCCTCTACACATATAGCCATATATATACTTACATAATATATTGACATTTTTAAAAATTTCAAAATAATAAGTTGATGCATATAGAATAATTTTATTGATGCTAGAAAAAGAAATTAAGCTTCAATTGAAACAAACAAATCAAACAAAAAAATTTAGCTATTCAAATTTTTTTCTCAAAAAAAGCTATTTAGATATAGTTGGCTCATGTTGATCTGTAGTGTATATCTTTTCCTTGTTGGTAAATTCTTTTATCAAAGTTGTATATACATGTTACATGAATTGACAACAATGATGATAATAATGTACACCAAATGTTTAAAAACTTATAAAAAATTAATATTTCCTTAGAAAATTCTTTCAACAAAGATAAATTATAAATTAATGTGTTGGTTTAGTATGGTTTTGGACTAAACAATTCAATTTGGATTGAAAGGTTTCCAAACTAGTGTGTATTATTAGGCTTATAGTTTCACTAGTATAACAAATTAAATAGAACTAAGTACACTCCTAGTAATATTTATAGAATAGATGTGGAGAAAACTACTTTTGGATTTTAATATAATTGAAATGTATAAATTTTCAATTTGATTACGTTATGATTCAATGTTTTATTAGATGGATTGACTTGTGATGAGTAATTTAAGATAATGACCAGATTGATCATGGGATTTCATTTATTGTGTGGATTCGAACTTGACATTGAATTGTGTTGTGTTGTTTACTACTTAGCTTTGGACTTTAGTGTTGACAAAGAGTGACTGAAGTGGTCAAAGATGACGTCTCCTAATAGAGACAAGATTTTGAATCCCAATTGGCCCCTCAGTTTACCATCCCCCCAGGTTTTTTGCCTCTACCACGGGTATGGGAGACAGAGAGAGAATGTTTCTATTTATCCCAACTTTGGACTTTGGTTATGAAAACACAATTGGTGTGTTAAGCAACACTACATTTTTAATATCGTAGCTTGTAAGGTTTCTATCATGTTGGTGTGTGTAACAAAAGGGATGCCATGTAGTGATGTCATTCATGTTTTGTCAAGTAGTTGATATATACTTTTTCAGATTCATCATTAAAAATCATGCATAATTTCTTCTTAGCTTCTCTCCAAAATAAAGGGTCAACCACATTTTTATGGTGTTGGTTTTGACATATTGCTCTATCTCTTTTGTTGTGGATGCGATCACCTCATACCGTTGTTGAAAATTCTATTTGTTCTTTTGATTTATTATGGGTTCATAATCATGACACATATCTATTTGTAACACGTTCATTTATTAAGGGGTATACTTCTTTCTTGCTAAAAAAACACATATTTAGGTATGCAGAAAATACAATATATGTGGTCTACAATTTTTAAATTGAGTATAATATGATGAATACAAAGTTTAAAACCTTTAGCACCAAAAATTAAGACTAAACAACAACGAGTATTACATTTATAATTTTGAAAATGTGTATTTAGATATTAGATGTATTTTTCGGGACACATGGTTTGTTGATCAATGAAATCACATTTTCATGTTCCCACTGTGGGTACCCTAATAACTAGAGATTTTTTTATCATACCAAGATTTTTTTATCAAAAAAATCCAATATCATATGTCCATATAGATGCATCTGAGAGTTCAATATTTTAAGTAATAACTTTTCTTTTATGAACCTAAAGTAAAATCTTAGTTATTTGGTACTACTTCTATAGGTCCTAAAGAACATTTGGGGGATACAAAATTCCAAATCACTATTGACTCCTTTCTAGGGAGCTCCCTAACAATGAATTGAAGATCCTACATCAACTTCTTCTTTGGTTACTCACTTAACTTTGCATTCAAAAGACTTATTACAACTTATGCAATAAAAAGGAAAACTAACATTGCATATTAGGTATCTAACTATATCAATTAAGTAACAGTAGGGTTTATACTTGGATGGAATTTCTATATTTCCCATGATAATATTTGAAGAAACTTGTCTATGTGGAGGGAGATTGTGATATTTTCATGGGTATAGCTACACCAATAGTCCGTATACAATGGGTTGGAGATCCATTTCTGTAGTTTCATCACTTTCATGATTGGAGAAATAAGCCTTGATCCATGTTCCATCAACGTTTGGAGAAAAAAACATGTGGCAGACTTATATGTCTTATTCTACACGTAGGCATACAAATTTAGTCTCAAAATTCCCCCATAGGCGGTTCTCAACCACCATTCACTGTAGTAAGGTGGATTGGTTCTATATTTGGAATGAAAAAATTTCTATTGCAAATATTAACCTCGTCGCATATGGGTTTGGTGATTAGTTCCTTATATAGGCTTAAATATTGGAAATCCAATTCAATCTATTTTTCTATTCCTCTGAAGCACTAAATGCAAACCATATATGCCAATCTAGTTATGCTTTGTTTTTTAATATATTGTCAAAGATCTATTGGTCAATCATATTCCAACATTCATCTGAGCATGTGTGGTGCTCTGGATCCTTGTCCATATATACTTGATTTTCACAAAGGTCTTAGGGTGCGTAGTATTGATTCATCCTATTTTCCATACAAGGGGAAACTAAATCTTCACAAATACTCAGTTCTCTCTTTCCCTATTTGTCATTAGTCCATTATGCATGGACAGCCACATGAAAGTCTTTACTCTTTGTGGTACATCCATATTTCACATTCTTGTTTGTCCTCCTAATGTTCATGCTTTCAATAGTTGTTGTAGCTACGCATACACAAATATGGAGGTAAAAATGCCTTTTAGGTTTTGGTGTTACAAAACTCCATATTTTCTTATGCACGATTTTAAGGGAATCATACAGAATAGTTACATGTGTATCGTTGTCAAAATTAGTCCCTGACAAAACCCTCATCCCAATTCCTTGTCAATCTCATAATTAAAATGGTTGTCATGCCAATTAGTTGAGGTGATATGGATTTTGAGGGTAGTAATTGTGGTCCCCTAACACTTTTCACCCATTTTTTAGTTTGTACATTGGTTTGTCCCCTTAACAGAATTATCTGCCCCATGGTTTTGTATTGCACATTTCTACTGCAGGAAATGAACTTTCATAGCCTTGAACCAATGGAAATACCTTTGTTGATTTGATTCTTATACTTGGTGCTTATCATCTCACATCTGTGCACCTGATGCTTCAAGATATAGTCCCAGCATGCATTTAATGACAAGGCCTCATTTGATATACAAGTCAATTTGTTGTTGAGGATCATGTTTTTCCTACTTACTGTTTCTATTCTACATGCTACTAGACTAGTCCTAATGTGATCATTGTGACCTATCCACAGAAAATTTCTAAACACATGATGAAAACACTTCCAAATTTAAGGGATCAATTTTGAGGCTGGCATCTTGTATATTGATGAGGAACTAAACACTAATCTGCTTAGAGTTGTTGTCTCCTCCAGCGATAGGGATCTATCTACCATGATGGTCACCTTACTTTCAATCGTAGTGATACATCGAGGTGTAGATCTTTGTTTCCTATTCCATTCAAGTTGGATACCCTGAGTTGTTTTCAAATTTTCTCTATCATTGGGATTCTTGATCGAACCATTTTGATGTTTAGGTAAGTATTCCTTGATAAGTACATCGATGATGTATCCTTTGCTAACATCTAAACCAATGCTTCTTCAAAGTTCTATAAACATTTTGGCATGGTATTCATCTGTTGCATTGGGGATTCTTCAAATATGATTAGATCTTCTACAAGCCAGGCACAAAAAATGCCCATGCTTATTCTCATATCTCAAAATGCTATCCACTTACCTTCTCATTCCTCTATCAGAAGTTCCTAGATCTATTGATCAAGGCATAGGATGAATATCAAGGAAGATAGGAAACCATCATATCTGACCACTATTTAAGCCTTGAAAGTATGAAGCAAGTAGTCATACCAAGTGATGAAAATATGTCATACCTTTATGACATTCTTCATTAATTCTAATAGTTTATTTAAAACTATAGTTCTTCTCAAAACATCATAGGTGAATGACCAATTCACTCTATCATATGCATTGGAGAGGTCTTGTTTCACTATCATGGTATTTGGGACATTTGTCTTGGTTCTCATTAAGAGTGTGATCTCTTGTACGAGGATTATAGAAATTATGGTATGCCTATTGGGGACAAAGTTGTATGTAGAGGTGATATCCACTCTTTGAAGTGAGGTTTGATGTGTACTACAATGATCTTCTACATTACTTTAAGGCTAACATTGTTCAAAGTTAGTGATCTCAAATTCCCACAACTCTCATGTGTATTTGGTTTTGCCATAGACTCCTCAACACGGGTACTTACAATACACTTAGATATTAGTAGGTATGAAGGTGTCTTAACTAATGTCAGTTCGTTTGTAAGAAACTAGCATCAACTCCATTTGGTCAAGGTGCTTTTACCTCGTACATCTTTGCCAACACCTCACACATTTCCTTCTCTATAGGTACTTGTTAGCATCTTTCTTTCTCTTTATCACAAAATCTTTCTTCATACCCTCTATTAGTTCACCTTCTATCCACCACTCCCTACATTGTAAACAACTTCAAGATATATTGAATCTCCATATTTTCCTCCTTCCAATCCATCACTTCATTCTTGAGCTTAGCCACTATATTCCTCCACCATTTCGAGTTGATAAGAGACTAGAAATAATATGTGTTTGAGTCTCTGGCATTCATCCAATCATATGTCGCCTTTTGATGCCATTCTTCTTTCTATAAGTGTAGAACATCCTTGTACAAACATTGGATTTGCATGATATGATTTTCTAGATTTTCGGTGTACTATAAGATTAAATATTGTTGTGTGAGTTAATGGTCTCCTAGATTTCACACTCTTCTTCTATAGTTTGTCCAATTTCAACATGTCCCACTTTGTAGTGTCAAGAACTATCCCCTTCAACACATCATTGTATTCAACATTAATGTCCCAGTCCTCATTAAAGAAAGTTGGGAATAAGGCTCTATTGTTCCATATAGTGCTGGTCTTGAGGTGATTATCATGTCATTGATGTTTTCTTCATGTTTGATATGAATTAATCCATGGAAGAACTTCCATCAATGTAAGTGGATAGGTCTTAACCCACTCATGGTTAGTTCCAATCCCTCCTTCTACAAAAACCACTTGAAGGTCATATTTGATCTACATGATATATGGTCCTTTAGGCTCACATCCACTAGACTTGGTTGTCAGATTATGCAATGACTCCTACAACAAACTCCATTTTAAGTCCATCTTTGATCTAGATTCTCCCAAGTCCTTCAGTACCGCATCTACTAGCCCCATAGAAAATTCTCTACAACTACTCTATGGGTTCACCCCCAGTCTTCTCATTCACACGGAGAACTACATTGAAGTTCCATAGGGTGACCCATGGGAGTGATGCCGCCTCCCCAATAGTAGCCATATGACTCTAGTGGTACATTCCCTTCATCTATCTTGGTAATCCACATATAAAGATGACCAGTTGTGTAATGACCTCATTTTCAGCATCCCCAATTCAAGGAAAGACATTCAAGTTGAGAGCCATTACCTATATTCCCAAGAATCCAAATTTAGCATATAACAAATAATAGTAAATAATTTCCATTAATTCAAGTATTATTTACAAGATGCTCCACTAAGGAGTTCCATGATCTACCAACTATGAATATATTACACGTAAGAAAAAAAATGTAACAAATCTTCCTCTAATTAACTTTTATGTATTCAGTTGTTTCCATTTGGTTCATCATGTCTTGCTACCTTCACATGTAAAATTTACCTTAAATGATATGAAACAAAGTACGGATCAAAATATTGCTATATTGCGTACGTGGGGTACAATCAAAATATTTACATGTAGATGTAACAACATAAACAACCTTTGCAACAATTATCATTACATTATCGAACAAACATTTTTTTTCTTACTTCTCGACCCTTATCCTCTCACTCTTTGTGGTGTTCCCTCTCTTTAGGTGAGCTTATTTATGGGGAAACCTCTCATTAGATGAGTCTTTTTATGGGGAACCCTCGCTTTAGGATTTTTTTCCCCACAATGGACTTTCATAACATTTCCTCACTCAGGCTTGGTTTTATATAGGCCTTCCTTTCCGTGCTAGGCCTGTGGTGATGTTCCTTTTCGGGCTTGATCACTAGTCATTTCCATATTGACTTCTTTCACACTGTGCTATTTAACTCACCAGAAATATTTATTTAGGGTTTGAACAAGTTACATTTATATAATATGATACTCATAGTGGCTTTATAGATTGTAGGAAGTAAATAAACAATCAAGCAATTTAACAACAATCTACTTAGAAAACTTAGGGAAACCACTGGAGTCATTTAAGGTGAGTATTCATAGGCGTAACCACACACCTCAAAGGTGAACCATGAAGACCATGCAATCATACTTCATTTACTTTAAGCACAAGATAAAAGGATTTCATGCAATTCAACATGTAATCTGCATGTATGTAAATTCTAAAGTGTAATCGTCATATTCAGAACTACTTAACCTGACGTATGCCCTAAAGTAGTGTTTAGTTTTGTCTCAAGTTTGGATAAGGAATAATGTTTTTAAACCCTAATTCCATTTCATTTTAAACTTTAGGTGAAGCCCTAATTATTATATCTATCATATCCTTGCATTATGAACACTTAAATCAAATTATGCACATTGAAATTATTACAAGTAATGATCTTTAGTTTCAAAACCTAATCATTCATGTATGTGATTATTAGCATTGAAACTCGAATTATCATAACATAATCATCATCATCATTCTCATTATACTCAACAACATCAGATAATGACATAAAAGAAAGGTTTTTAATGTTTTCTACTCTTTAATATCCAAATCCACGATTCCCATTTATTAATCATTACTTTAACACATATTAGAACTAATTTTGGAATTGGGATTAGAATTAGACATCAATTGTAATCTACTTGTATTCCCCTTGTTGTCCTGGTCCACTTTCATGTATAACATGTCCTGATCTGATGATCCTATCATATGCTGCAATTTTTGCAAGGTAACCATTCATCGACCAATCAGAAGAGGCCATGCCAGAAAAAAGGGATTTTACCTAATTTCCACATGACCCGGCCTGAACAATGAGCCATGGCCAACTCAACGCACACTCCACATGAGTTGGAGCCTGGATGGAGGTGCAAAGATGATCCTTCCCATACTCCTAAGGTTATGGGGCTTTGTGTGTGTGGGGTAGAAATGTAACTACTGCCACCCCCATCTTCTACCTCCATTCCTCTGTTCATCATGGTCAAGTTGCCAAGAGAGTCAACTGGAACATTCACTTCATGCATCGGGGTACCTAAGGGTTGTCAAAAATCACAGTATCCACCGCAAGGATCCGTTGAATCGAGCGAAGGTTTTGGCTTTGGTTGGGAGGGTGGAAAACCATAAGACTGGAGTTGGGTTTGTTGAATTTCAAAGAAGAATAATGGGTAACAAAGAGGGGATATAAGGGCTTAATGTGAAATTTTTTCTAGAACTTCAAACCTGCGAAAGGGTTCCTGGTTTTGAGACCAAAGATTGTATCTAAAATCGTATGTAAAATTGTCAAAAACCAAATTCCTCATGAAAAAATAAAAAATAAGAAATGGTTTGGTTCATATTACTTTTCCAAAGCTAATCAGATACTTTCTGGTAGGGTTCGTGATTCATAGAGAGAGAACTGCAAAGAAGGAAAGTAATTTAATGTTGCGAGGACTTTCCTTTTTCATCAAGGATAGAAGATGATCCTCACACTGTCATATCCTTGATCAATGGTTGGGATCCTAGAGTGACATATATAAATGACGTGGCCCAATAATACAACAGTCATATTAGTAATTAAGTCGGTTCCAAAAATTGAAACTCATTTAATTATTGCAATTAAGTCCCTCTCCTTTCTCTATTTCCCCTAAGCATCTAGGAACCTCATTTTACTATGAAATTTGGAGGGAAGGCCATTAATAACTTTTTTTAATATATTCAATTTTTAGGATTTATCAGGATAACCCACAACACAGAAAGTCCTTTTCCTATCAAATTCTAGACATCTCTTCTTTTCCTTATTATTTTCAAGTATACTAGAAGTCAAGACGAGATAAATCTATTTAATGTCTCAAAACTTGTGCTACCATTCATGATTAGGTAATTACTTCCTTAATTATTAAAATGTAACACATCTTATTATCTTTATGAAACTTGCATAATATCTTGTATTTCAATTATCTAATAATTTACAAAGACACTATGCTTTATTTATGCATGAATTCCTTGTATTTCTTTAACTTTTTCCACAAGGAACTATTTTCTAAGCAAATAGTCCAATGGGCTTCACTTGGGCCATGGGTTGAACCTATCACCTATGCCACAAAATGTTTTTCTCATAATTAGGAATATCAGTTCAAGCCTAATTATTAGTATAATTCAAAATCACCAAAATTGAGGATATTATGTTCATTCCCTCTTAAAAGGAACTTTCCCACAAAATTCAAACCTAGTAAGTTAAAGGTAAATGATAACTCATCTTAATTTCAAACCTTAGGGTTAGCAACCCTACTTGGATTATCTTTAAAAAATATTTATATCCAAATTTCTTGTGTTATTAAGGTTGGAACCAAATTCAATTCTAGGGTATTTCCACATCCTTAATAATTGCATAAAATCATCTCTTGATGATTACACTTTCAGTTGTGATTTCAACCTTACTGGGTTACTACACTTTTCACCTACATTTCCAATCTATTATTCATTTATTTCCACATATGGGTGAGGTAACACTTCAAACCCTAATATTGTGTCATTAACTTCAACTTTGAGTATTCACTCTCATATGTCCATTTTAAGCATAAAATGTGTCTACCCAATCTCTCTCGCTCATAATAATATGAAATAAGCACATGACTACATCCCAAATACAAAATTCATCCCATTCCAAGAGAAGATATGATGTATCCACACATTATCTCAAAATTTCACATTTTAGTTTAATCACTCTGAACAATGACGTCAAAACCATAATTACTTTTAACCCCACAATTTTCCTTATATTTAATGAAGTCAGATGTCTTTCTCACTCTTAATTTTTTGCACAACTCCTTTATGATTTTATTATTATGCCACTTCTTGTATTTTTTACCTGCATATCCCATGTATCAGTTTCCTTAGTCATTCCCTTAATATCTCTAGGGGTATAGGTACCTTTGGAGTGATCTCCTCTTAACCCCCAAGGGTCTTATGCACTTAGGGCTTGATCTCCTCCTGACCTCACAAGTCTCATATACCATTACTCATCCTACCTAATCTTAGTATTGACTTAGGTCTCTATCATTCCCATGGGTTCTATTGAGATGTCTTAACCTCATTTCATTTTACGTGTCTCTTGAGGTTTCTCTAATAATATCCAAGCACATCATATCCTTAATAATTATATAACTTGAATTTCCTTCATCTCATAGGGCACCCCTAATTTGCTTCATGTCCCTTCATTGGGCTGATGGCAACCTTCCTTCCTGAGTTGGGTCCCATTCTATCCACCACTTCCATAGTGACTCTTCCTCATGTCCCTTAGAGATGCCATACCTTGATCCAAAGAATTATACTCAATATATGTGCTTTCATGCTTCATGTACTTGATCTTTCAAGTTTTAAGTCACATTGAAGGTTAGCTCAATTCTTAAACTGATTCATGAACTCACCCTTCTAGGAAAGGTCCTATCCCATGACAAGCAAAAGGTAATAGAGACATTCTTGAACCAAGATTTATATTACCATAAGGGAACATGTATTTTAGGATATTTTCCATTATATCATCCATGCATTTACTACATGAAAGTTATATCATCATAAAATATGATCTATTGTTAAACATTTGGATCACTATCAAGTATTTTACTACCAAGATTTGAAGCATTTAGATACAATGGAACCAATATATTATGCTTCAAGCGTTAGGAATATAGGAACAATCATTTCATTTAATGTCATATGCCAACCAATTTGTACCTTCATAAGAAAATCCATACTACATAGTTGGCCAGTAAGAGGTAAATCATACTTTTAAGAAGATGAACTTAATTACCACATATCCCTCATGTCCACTATAACCACATTCATGAACATTATCTCATTTCACTTTCTCATAATAGGTTGCAATCTTTATTAAAGTTTCATCCTGAGGTTAACTAATTACTTGACATTATCATATTTCATGCATATGGCTAAACAATAGATAAAAAATTTATTAAATCATTTCTAAGTCTTTCATTATGACATATCCATACGTCACCTCACTAGGTTATATCACTTTCATACATATATATGATATTATGGTGGTGTTAAACCAGATTGTAGGAGTGGCTCATCAAACATATATCAAAAGTCCAAATGGGTTTCCCTTATCTCATTACCTGGGGAAGGTACCATGCTCAATCACTATGAGCTCACTCAATTCTATAAGTATTACATGCATGAGATCTTTCTTCCCTCTTTGGTCTAGGATTCTTATGTCTATCAACTTCATAAGATCTAACCCCTCAAACACCACTTGTACATGATATAGCATTCTCTTCATAGGTCACTACTCATGAAATATTCTTACCCAGCTTTCTCTTTCTCATCAACAACTACTAGATTCCTAAAAAAGGAACCGCCAACCCAAGTGTGAGGCTTCAAATCATACTAACGTTCCTTACCTCTCTAGGATCTTAGGACTCTCTCTCTCTCCCTCACCTATATGGTAGGTATTAATATTATACACACATATATGTAAGAAACCTCTTTCTCTATCCTAGGGTTTGGTCCTTTCAAGGACATATAGGATCAACAAGCTTTTAGGAATCATGCATATATCAACTCAACTCATTCACTTAGGGTAGTCTGGTTTTGGACACATCACAACAAATATTTCTCATAATTTGTCATATCTTAGAGTTTGGGTTTTTGACCTTCTATCTCTAGGTCCCAGTCTCTCTAGAGTTAACCCCATATATAGTCCTATCACTAGAGGTCCCCCTTTGTAGAAGAGATTGAGGCTCTTGCATATTCACACCTTATATTCACTTATCTTATTTCATCTCAAAGAAGCACATAATGTATCATCAAATCTTATGTCAAACTCCAAAACTAAGGTCAACTTCTCAAATCCATTTGGGATAATAATACATCATACTAACTCATTATATATAACCCAGATCATATCATCATCATCTATTCCCTCTAACACATATTGTATCAAGGATTTATGTATTTACTCTACAAAAACACCCGCTTTAGACCAAGGTCATTCACATCCATTTAGGTTCATGAATACTTCCCAATTATTTGTGCTTGGGAGACATGTCTCCTGTTAGGGTGCCAAACAGAAGGAGCTTAGATTTTCTAGCTACAATCTGACCTCACATATTAGGGATTTTCTTTCCTCATAGGTCTTTTTCCCACTCTATGGTTAACTCACCCCAGGTCGGGACACCAACCCTAAAAGTTGTACTAAGGGTTTTCACATATTCCCTATTATGTAACTAATTATTTCTTATGTTTCATATGTATAATCAAACTGTTCACATGTATCAAGCATGCCTTACTCCACATACTTGCATGCATGGATAAGCTAGGGTACCCCAACTCATTGGGTTTTCTCTCTTTTCTCTTTTCATTGCTTAGGGTTTATTTGGGTTGGGTTGTTATTTTTCTCATGCCTCTCCCTTAACCCATGATTAAGGTTTAGGGTTAGGGTTAGGCACCATAGCCAACACCTTAGGGCTTTTGATATCTCGTGACCCAATTAGGGGTTTTTATAAACCAATACTCCCTCCAAATGGGGTTCATCCTTACAAGGAAAAACCCATGGAACTATTTTCTTCACCTTATTATTAATTTGGCATTACATGTGCATCAATAGGAAGAGAATGCCATAATCTTACTTCTTCTCAAAAACCCTAACTTGAGATGATGAGGGAAGTATCTGTTAGGGTTTATTAAGAAAGAGCATGAGATGTGGATGAAATTTGAGATGAGAAGTCTTAGAGGAAATATTAATTCAGGAAAACCCTAGATTTTGGTTGGGCAAGTATCATTATGGCTAAGGGAGTCCTCGTATGCCAACTTCATGGTGCAGAGCAAAATATTTCCAGCTCCCAAAGCTATGACCCCTTCTAAACGCCATTACTATTATGTTACGCCTTAATAATTCTCCCTATATTTCTACATATTACTTGAAATTATGATCTACTAAATATTATTTTGAACAATCGGGGGCTCTGATACCAAATGTAATATCATCCCCGAACTAAGGAAAGATATTCAAGTTGAGAGCCATTACCTATGTTACAAGGATAAAATTTAGCAAATAACAAATAATAGTAAATAAGTTCCTTTAATTCAAATATTGTTTATAAGATGAACCTGTAATAAGTTACATGATATACAAACTATGGAATTGATAAACATGATAAGAAAATATCTAACTAATTCTCCTTTAATTAACTTTAATGTATTTAGTTGTTTCCATCTAGTTCATCATGTCTTGCTACATTCACATGTGTCATTTACCTAAAATAGAGTGAAACAAAGCACGGTTTAGAATATTTCTATATTGTGTGTGTGGTGTGACAAAAATATGTGCATGTAGGTGTAATAACATAAACAACCATAACAACAATTATCATTACATAATCAAACATGCATTTTTTTTTCTAACTTCTCGACCCTTATCCTTTCACTCCCTATGGTGTGCCCCCTTTTTAGGGGATACATTTTATGAGAACCCTCTCTTTAGGTTGTGGTCACTACAATGGACTTTCATAACATTTTATCACATGGCCTTGGTTTTATACATAGGCCTTCTTTTTTGGGCTTGGATTATGGCGATCTTCCTTTCCGGGTTTGATCACCAGTCATTCCCATAATGAATTCTTTCACATCATGCTATTCAACTCACCATAGATATTTATTTAGGGTTTGATCAATTAACATTCATAGAAATGATGTCATAGTGGCTTTATAAATTGTGGGAATTAAATAAATAGTCAAGTAGTTTAATTGCAATCCATTTGAGAAACTTTAGGAAACCACAAGAGTTGTTTAAGGTGAGAATTCATAGGCATAACAACATACATCAAAGGTGAACCACATAGACCATGAAATCATACTTCATTTACTTTATGCATAAGCAAAGCACATTCCAAGCAATTCAACTTTTAATCTGCATGTATGTAAATCCTAAATTGTTAGCATCATATTCAAAGCATATTTAACCTAACATATGCCATAAATTAGTGTTTAGGGTTGTCTCAGATTCAGATAAAGAATAAGGGTATCATACCCTAATTCCATCACATATTAAACATTTGGTGAAACCCTAATTATTAGATATATCATATCCATTATGAACACTTAAATCAGATTATGTTCGTTAAAATTATCACAAGTTGTGATCTTTAGTTTCAAACTATAATTATTCATGTATTTGATTATTGATTTAGAAACCCTAGTTACATAACATCATCATCATCATCATGATTCTCATTATACTCAACAAGATCAAATATTGATAGAAAAGAAAGGTTTTAACATTTTCTACTCTTTAATATCCAAATATATGGTTCCCATTTATTAATCATCACTTTAACACATATTAGCACTACTTTTGTACTTGGGATTAGAATTAGGCATCAATTACATTTTACTCATATTCCTCTCATTGTCCAGATCCACTTTCATATATAACATGTCCTAATTTGATCATCCTATCAAACACTACAATTTTCCTAAGATGACCATTCATTGGTCAATCAGAAGAGGCCATGTCAGAAAAAGAAGGAATCTACCTTATTTCCACACAACTTGGCATGGCCACTACTCCAAGGCCACTTCAGTGCAGGCTTGATGTGGGCTGGATCCTGGGTTGGGGGCACAAAGATAGTTCTTCCCATGCTCATAAGGTTATCTGGCTTTACGCCCTAGGGGTAGAAATGTAACTCCCTACACCCTCTCTGATACCTCTATTCTGCTCTTCCTCACGATTAGGCTACCGAGCGAGTCAATTGGAATGTAGACTTCACACATCTAGGTTCCTGAGGGTTGGGAAAAAGTGCAATATCTACCATGAGGCTCGGTTGAACCGAGAGATAGTCTTGGCTTTGGTCGGGGAGGGCGGAAACCCTGAAGACTAGAGTTGGGTCTACAGACTTTCAATGGCTGAATATAGGGAAATGAAGAGGAGAGATAGGGGGTCATGGGAAGTTTTTTCTAGAACTTTGGACCCTCTTAAGGGTTCCTTCTTTTGATACCAAAAAACATGGCTATATATATTAGTGTGGATCATGAGGAGTCGGCTACTAAAGACAACATCTAACACCAACTGCAAATTGGGGAAAAACCAACCGCTCGCGATGAAAGAGGAAAAAGGAGATGGTTTAGTTCAAATTACTTCTATGAATATAATGGGATATTCTCTAGAATGGTTTGTCATTCAAAGAGAGAGAGAACCACATAAAAGGAAAGTAGTTTACCATTTCTAGGTCTTTCCTTTTCGATCAAGGGTAGAAAGATGATTTGTAGATCATCTAATCCTTGATCAATGATTGAAATCCTAGTGTGACATATATAAAGGAAGCAACCCAACAACACTACAATCAGATTAGTAATTAAGTCAGATCCCAAAATAGAAACTCATTTAATTATTGCAATTAATTCCCTCTCTCTTCTCGATTTCCCCTAGGCCTCTAGGAACATCTTTTAATATGAAACTTGGAGAGTAGGCCATTAATAACTTTCTTGACTTATATTCAATTTTTGGGATTTATTGGGATAATTTTTATGCATGAAACTTGCTCTTTCAGTATATCCTTAAATTAAACATCACATGGAAAGTATGTTTCCTCTCAAATTCTAGAACTCTCTTCTTTTCCTTATTGTTTTTAAATATAGCAAAATTCAGGACTTGATAACCCTATTTGATGTTTCAAATCATGTGTTATCATTCATGATTAGATAATTTCTCTCTTAATTATCTAAAACATCACACATCTTATTTTCTTTTATAAACTTGCATATTATTTCATATCTCAATTATCTAATAATTCTCAAAGTCACAATCCTTTATTTATGTAAAAATTCTTTTTATTTCTTTAACTTGTACCACAAGGACCTATTTGCACAACAAATAGTCTTATGGGCTTCACTTGGGCCATGGGTTAAACCCATGACACAAATATTATTCTCATAATTAGGGAATGCACTTATCAATTCAAGTCTTATATTAGTATAATTCAAATTCACCAAAATTTGAATATATTACAAGTTGTATTTTTTTATTACTTAATGAATAAACTTCTTATAGCTAGCTAGAATATCAACTTGACCTATGTAATTTCTTTGTAGGATCGAAATGCCTCTAGTGAATCCCTTGGCTAAACTCTATATGATGAGTAGATATTGAGTCAATGTACGATATATTGCTCCCTTTCTCCACTTGAGCTCAACTATGAGATGGCTAGCATGTCATTTAGACACTTCTAACCGTATTATGGGACATGGATTAAACCCAAGACACAAAGGTTATTCTAATAATTAGGAATCCACTTATTAATTCAAGTCTTATATTAGTAAAATTCAAATTCACCAAAATTTGAGGATATTACAAGTTGCATTTTTTGATTAAGTAATGAATGAATTTCTTATGGCTACCTAGAATATCAACTTTCCCTACATGATTGGTCTATAGGATCGAGATGCCTCCTGTGAATCCCTTGGCTCAACTCTATAGGGTGAGTCGATATTGAGTCCATGTATGATCTATTTCTCCATTTGTCCACTTGATCTCAGTCATGGGATTGCTAGCATGTAATTTAGACACTCTCTCACTATGTTATGGGTCATGGGTTAAACCCATGCCACAATGATTATTCTTAAAATTAAGGAATAACTTATCAATTCAATTCATATATTATTATAATTCAAATTCGCCAAAATTTGAGGATATTGCAAGTTTTTTTTATTACGTAATGAATAAATTTCTATTGGCTAGCTAGAATATCAACTTGTTTTATGTGATTTCTCTATAGGATCAATAAGCCTCCTGTGAATCCCTCGGCTCAACTCTATAGGATGAGTCGATATTGAGTCCATGTACGATCTATTGCTCCCTTTCTCCACCTGATCTCAGCTATGGGATGGCTATCATGTCATTTAGACACTCTCTAACCGTGTTCTGGGCCATGGGTTTGTTGGTATGTATGCCCTGAGAGCCAATCATGGGATGATTGGTGGGATACATTGAGATTGATTTGATAAACATCAAAGGCGAGCTTCCAATTCATTCTGGTTCAGTCATATGAGATAGTGATAGAACAGATTGAATGTCTAAAGAATGACAGAACTCAATGACGTATGCTTTCAGGTTAAGGACCTGAACGATGAGATCATACAGATGCTAACAGTTTGTACATTCTTGTTATGTCCCTAGTCGGATGTCATTGTGGAAGGTAGATAGACAGAAATGACACACAAGACTAGATTGTGGTGTTGGTTGATGACAGAATCTCATTAGTCATGATATAGAGATATCAAACCAAACACATAGGTACTTGTTAGAGAACAAGTGTACCGGACAGACCCACCGTGACTTTGACACATGGAACCATGACATGGTAGTCACAGTCAGTACTCACAGTGATGGTGGTGAGTGTGATTCTTAGACCTGAAATCACTACACTCAACACATGTCATTGGGCACACTTTGATATCATCAAACGTAGTCCTGAAACATGGGTTGTTATAAAGGTGATGATTGGGTGGCTTTGACACATGGGGCTTTTGAGGGGTGAGTGATAGATATGGGATTTGTCCCTCCTGAGGGAGTATGATATCCATGGCCACTTGATGAGTAGGATTGAGAAAGGCGTGCACGCATGTGTGAATCAGTATGTGATGATACTGATGTCATACTTATCTCTTCTAGTCTACTCTGAGATCAAGGAAGTGAATGAACGTTGACAGGATGATTGTTCCATGCCTCGAGTTCATTCGGGATATCAGTGACAAAGGAATTATACATTCGCTGTAACACCATTCACGGATTGTAGGATGAAAGTTGTTCTCCAACTTTCTACTTTCACTTGGGTAGCACTGATGTGTGACTAGGCACCGCTCTTTGCTTGTGAATTCATAAGTGTTATGAACTTTCACTGCCAACGTGAAATGGACCTGTAGGGTCACACACATAGGATTTAACCTGGAAGAGGAGTTTTATCCACAAAGCAATGTTTATATTGATTACTAAAGGAGTTTAGTAGTTCAATTAAACACTCAATCAGTCGATAGATCAATATCATATGGTTCAAGGTGTTGGACGCATTGATTGGAGTATCGGATTGATTGATATCGCATTTGACTGATTTTTCCCAACCTGTGCTCCCAACCGATCGGTTCATATAATGAACCGGTCGGCTGAGGTTGCTGAACCGGTCGGCTGGAGTGTCCAGGCCGATCGGCTCATGCCCAGGTTGAAACAACCGGTTCAAGGGTTGAACCGATCAGCTCAACTCGTGCAACCGACCAGTTGGGAAAAGTCATGTCGGCAAGAATTTTCCTTTGGTTTCAAATTGCCCAATTCGATTGGGAATAATATTGGTATTCGATACCAATTGGGAAAGAAACAAGGAAAGTCTTTTTGAGCCGGATTAGGACCATGAACCGATCGGTTCAGGGCACCAACCGATCGGTTGGAGTGCCCCAAACGATCGGCTCAGGTCCAACCGATCGGCTCAATGGCCGAACCGATCGGTTCAATTGTGAACCGATCATTTCAAGTTGCGAACCGGTTGCTTTTTGTGGAAAATTCTCGAACCCTTCTACTCCTGCTTTAGTCCCGCATTGCCGGGGATGGAGAACCCTGTCCCATGACTCTCCTATATATAGGGGTATTGGGGGCTTCTCACAACACAGCTCAGTGCAACCAGTTGCTCTACAAGTTGTCGTTCTCTCTGGTTTTGGTAACCGTGAGAGAGCCCGAGCAAGTGCTTCCCGCAAAAGGGAGGTGCAGCAAGGGAAGGACACCTGCAGTTGCAACAGGAGGCAGGAGAGCGTGTTGGCGACTAGTACGTCAACAGGAGGGTGCGACTCCTTCCACTTCCTTATGGGACAAGGAGTGTGGAGTTCCAGGTGGTCCGTGTGGACTACTACAGAGGCGGGAGGACACTGCCGCTTAGGAGTACAACTGTCATCCGACAGTCCGGTTCGAGTAGGAGTTGTCAGTCCCGGTGTGACCAGGAGCTGCACATACACCATCGAAGTCCGGAGTTGAAGACCGCGCATTGCGCGAGGTATTGTCGCCAAGCAAGCCTCGGGACAAGGTATGATTCCGCAAACCATCCTTACCTATTATATAGACGTTGACGCGTTTCCTCGGTATGGGTTTGGGGAGAAAATTTTTTGTTTCCGCTGCCTTCTATGTCTCCACTAAAACCCAACAGTGGTATCAGACCCACGTCAACTGCTCTATATTTTAGGAATATCGATATGATCGATTTTGGTTTGTCGCCTTTATTTATTGCATGCGATGTGAATAATATTGGCTTTATGCATGTCCAATCCTAAATCCACAAATCCCAAATTACATATATGATATGTATTATTAATGCACTCGATACGCGTCGCCCTTAAACGAGTTTTGTGGTGGATGTGTGTAGCGTGATTATGGCCTATAAACCCCTATCAGTGTGTGGTTGTTTGTGGTTGCTTGCATCTCGGTCTGCGCACCGATCTTCCCTCTCTTATTCCCGATGTAACTCGAAATAATTCGAGATTCTTTCCTACCTTTGCTTCCCCCCGAATGTAACTCGGGGTTTTCCTTTTTTTTAAGCAATGTAATAAATAGAATAGGATTTTATTTCCTGTTATGTCAAAGACCGGCAGACATCAAGACGACTGCTCAGACGGTCGGTTCAAGGCGTGAACCGATCGGTTGACCTTCCAGACGGTCGGTTCAAGGAGTGAACCGATCGGTTGATGACCGGTTCAAGGAGCGAGACGAGTGGGTGGCGGACATGACGAGATGCACAACGACCAGGCGAACCGATCGGTTGGAGGAGCCAACTGATCGGCTGGTGGCACCCAGACGACCGGCTGGAGAGTACAGATCGTTCATGTGATGAGTTGATCTACTCGAATGGCAAGGCACAGAGTTCATCTTGTACAGGTTGCATGTGATGTAGACCTAGATGACTGTGATTCCTCTTGGCTCGAGGAATCACATTAGGATGGCCATAATCATCGCCTTTTATCGTTTGTGCATGTTTTATGTGGGATATAGCATGTATATGATACGTACTATATATTGTGGTGATTGGATATGTATATGTATATATAAACCAAATCCCTCATTAAAATATTAAGTTTTAGATGCCTTCCAAATGCGACACACGTGAAAAGCTTGATCGACCAAGTGTGGGCACGCCCTAGCGTGGTGCACCGTCTATCTCGTGGAAGCGTGAAGGATGAATGTGTGGGTCTGCCCTAGCAGGGTGCATATTCATCGTGTTTGCTTTAGGTTGGACTTAACAAGGTGATCTAGATGGGATCTAGTACCTTGAGGCATGGAGATGATCATTGCAAGGAGTTGTATATGACATCTTATCAAGAGTTGCATATGATGCAATTGGCAAAAGTTGCCTACCTGAGAGATCTATGTTGTGGGTGACAGCCCTAGCTGGTCCATGACTTAGAGGATTTCAGGATCTTGCCCACTAGAAGGTTGTACGCTGCAATCTTCCGAATTGATGGTGAGGGCTATCAATTTGAAGTAAAATAGTGGGAGCGATAATTAATTAAAGGCCTAATTATATCGTCAAACTTTCAAATCAATCAAATAAGTCAAAAATGAGTTTTGGACTAAAATTGCATATTTTCCTTTTTGTAGTTCAAATGGAAACAAACAACAACAACTTTTCTTTGCGATCGGTCCTTGACAAGGACAAGCTAAATGGGACAAACTTCCACGACTGGTATCGGACATTGAGAATTGTTCTCACTCAAGAGCGTAAGCTCTATGTCCTGGATACTCCAATTCCAGAGGAACCCGCTCCTAATGCACCAAGGACAGAAAGGGATGCTTACAAGAAGCATTCTGATGATGCCATTGATGCAAAGTGTTTGATGCTATGTTCAATGAACCATGAGTTGCAGAGGCAACATGAGAACATGGGTGTCATAGAGATGATACTGCATCTCAGGAACATGTATGAAGATCAGGCACGGCAAGAGAGGTACAATGTTTCTAGGGCGCTGTTCAAGTGTGTCATGACAGAAGGAGATCCAGTTGGTCCTCACACACTCAAGATGATTGGGTATGTGGAGAACCTACAGAGACTGGGATTTCCACTGAGCCAAGAGTTGGCTACTGACGTGATACTGCAATCGTTGCCAAAATCTTACAGTCAGTTTGTGATGAACTACAACATGAACAACTTTGATAGGCCACTTTCAGAGTTGTTGGGCATGTTGAGGACAGCTGAGTTACAGATGAAGAAGGACAATCCTAAGTCCGTGATGGTGATCACGAGCAAGAAAGGCAAGTCCAAGTGCAAGGGAAAGGGCAAAGCTAAGAAAGGTTCTGAAGCTAGCCAGGAGTCCAAGCCATCTTCAGCTCTCAAGGCCAAGGGAGGCGTGACCAAGAAAGGAAATTGCCACCATTGTCAAAAGCCAGGACATTGGAAAAGGAATTGTCCTCTCTACCTGGAAGAATAAAAGAAGAAGGAGGCGACTGAAGCCTTTACTTGAAGGTGTCATGTAAATAAACTTATAACACTTTTTGAGATATATGATATCAAGATGTAAAGTGTAAAGCATTCTTACTTGGGGCAAGTGTTGCCTTTATAGATAGGAATACTTTAGTTTATTTTCAGCCAATAAGGCATGTAATACAGTTATGAACTGCTATTTCATACTTGCCAATAGATATAAACACTTTATTTTTGCATATTGTATGACAATGATGGAAATTAATAAAGAGATGTTTCAATTTATAAAGATGTGATCTTTGTGGCAATGCCTTATTTATCTTGTGATATTTGGCATGCATAAGATAAGACGATACCTAAAAGTTATAGATAACTCAAACAATTTAATTAGCATTAATCATGAGAAATTCATTTCTAGTTTCCATGTGATGGATAAATCTAGACTCTTTTGGTTAGAGAACCAGTAAGAGACATGAATATCTTGGACATGATTAATCAATCTTCACTAATGTAGTGGGAGAGTGATTATCCTATTAGATATAATACATGTGATGTATTTACATACCGATTGGAATAAATGATATTACTTCAAATGGTGTTTAGAGAAATACCAATATGAATGTCTTGAAGTGTTCAAGATTATCATAAATGAAGTTCAAATTTAGTAAAGTATTAATTCTTGATGAGATCAATGAATGAAATACTTGGACCAAATGTTTGAGATCCTTATGAGTAATTATGATAGTGTATCATAGTAAACTCATGATTAAGGCATGGGGATGTCTGAATCAAGAAGGAATCATACTCTAAGGAGTTAGAGAATGATTGTCAAATAACTGAATTCTTCTTAATAAAAGAATACCCCATACTAATAAAAGAAATTAAGAATCACAAGGGTTGTGAGTTCTTATATCTTTAACAGATACACCTCAATTATCTATGTGATGAGTTGTTCATGTGATGAGTCAACTATCAAGATGAATATGAGGAACCGAATCTTGAGTTATGGTTTATGACATTTACATTCTAAATGACATCCATGTGAACCATAAGGTATGACCTTGATGGTAGCACTCATTGGATTATATCCATAAGTGCAAATGAGTCTTAAGTGTTAAGACACATGGATAACATTTTGAGAAGGATGATGCTTGTTAATTGCAACTTAATGGCTAAGACATTTGGCATATGGATACTAAAACCGCATTCCTATGAGGAATAAAACCAGGATGTGTACGTGACACAGCCTATAAGGTTTATGAATACACTAATGCAAATGAAGTCTATAAGTTACAATGGACTAATCAATGTGATTGATTGAGTACAAGCAACTCAAAATTGGATCTTTACTTTGATGATATAGTCAAAGGGTTTGACTGATATGTCAAAGATAAAGAAGGGATCTGTGATTTAGTGGGAGCGTATTCACATTCCACATATTGATGTGAAATGGAAATGTTCTAGATTGGAAATCCGAATGTGGAAATTATCTTTAAGGAAGATAGAGGTGTTTCCTATGTGATAGGAATAGAGATCTATAGAGATAGTTCTCGAAAATCTCTTGACCTGGAAAGAGAGAGCATACATTGGCAATCTGTACTGAAGTGTTCAGTATGCACAGATTCAGTGGGAGAAAACTTGTCCATGTTACATGGAGTTAGTATCCCAAGGCCAAGTGTCCAATTCTTATGAAGAATGGGAACACTAAGAATAGATATGGATCTATCATGTATGTAATCATCCCATTATCTTGCATGTATGACATGGCAAGAATAAAATGCATTCATCATCTTGTATGTAGGACATGGCAATATGATGTGATCATCCTGATAACTCGTATGTAGGACATGACAAGTGGATGTATGTCTACTTCCAGTAAGGGTTACTGGAATACCATGAGAACTTGATAAGTGCTTGTGAAGTACTAGTTCTATGGAGATAAGGAAGAGTTCGATGTAAAGAGTTACATTGATGAGAACTTCCGAAAGGACAGAAAATTAATCGCAAAATATACATAAGATGTATAAAAGTGGAAGTTTGTTGATAATTGGAAGTGTTCCAATAAAGTCATTTAAAAGGGAAATGCCGAGTATCTATGTATTAGTAAACAGCAGTGGATACTATATGGATCTGAAAGTTCATAGGATGAGCTTATATTCCACTCATTGATTATTAGTCTGGAATCCTTGATCATGCAATATGGCTAAAGGTTAGCAAAGGAATACTAGATCGCATATTACGGCAACTCCATCTCATACGTATGACGTACAGTGAAAAGATGCGAGACATGCAATTTGTACAGACTTTGGCAAGGTGTTGTCATTACTCACTATGTTGGCACTAGAGCACAATAACATGTGGGACGTGTTTGAAGATCACTATGAATATGATTCATGGGTGATTGGCTCGCAGTGCAAGTGGGAGTCTGTTGGTATGTATGCCCTGAGAGCCAATCATGGGATGATTGGTGGGATACATTGAGATTGATTTGATAAACATCAAAGGCGAGCTTCCAATTCATTCTGGTTCAGTCATATGAGATAGTGATAGAACAGATTGAATGTCTAAAGAATGACAGAACTCAATGACGTATGCTTTCAGGTTAAGGACCTGAACGATGAGATCATACGGATGATAAGAGTTTGTACATTCTTGTTATGTCCCTAGTCGGATGTCATTGTGGAAGGTAGATAGACAGAAATGACACACAAGACTAGATTGTGGTGTTGGTTGATGACATAATCTCATTAGTCATGATATAAAGATATCAAACCAAACACATAAGTACTTGTTAGAGAACAAGTGTACCGGACAGACCCACCGTGAGTTTGACACATGGAACCATGACATGGTAGTCACAGTTAGTACTCACAGTGATGGTGGTGAGTGTGATTCTTAGACCTGAAATCACTACACTCAACACATGTCGTTGGGCACACTTTGACATCATCAAACGCAGTCCTGAAACATGGGTTGTTATAAAGGTGATGATTGGGTGGCTTTGACACATGGGGCTTTTGAGGGGTGAGTGATAGATATGGGATTTGTCCCTACTGAGGGAGTATGATATCCATGGCCACTTGATGAGTAGGATTGAGAAAGGCGTGCACGCATGTGTGAATCAGTATGTGATACTGATGTCATACATATCTCTTCCAGTCTACTCTGAGATCAAGGAAGTGAATGAACGTTGACAGGATGACTGTTCCATGCCTCGAGTTCATTCAGGATATCAGTGACAAAGGAATTATACATTCGCTATAACACCATTCACGGATTGTAGGATGAAAGTTGTTCTCCAACTTTCTACTTTCACTTGGGTAGCACTGATGTGTGACTAGGGACCGCTCTTTGCTTGTGAATTCATAAGTGTTATGAACTTTCACTGCCAACGTGAAATGGACCTGCAGGGTCACACACATAGGATTTAACCTGGAAGAGGAGTTTTGTCCACAAAGCAATGTTTAGATTGATTACTAAAGGAGTTTAGTAGTTCAATTAAACACTCAATCAGTCGATAGATCAATATCATATGGTTCAAGGTGTTGGACGCATTGATTGGAGTATCGGATTGATTGATATCGCATTTGACTGATTTTGCCCAACCTGTGCTCCCAACCGATCGGTTCATATAATGAACCGGTCGGCTGAGGTTGCTGAACCGGTCGGCTGGAGTGTCCAGGCCGATCGGCTCATGCCCAGGTTGAAATGACCGGTTCAAGGGTTGAACTGATCGGCTCAACTCGTGCAACCGACCAGTTGGGAAAAGTCATGTCGGCAAGAATTTTCCTTTGGTTTCAAATTGCCCAATTCGATTGGGAATAATATTGGTATTCGATACCAATTGGGAAAGAAACAAGGAAAGACTTTTTGAGCCGGATTAGGACCATGAACCGATCGATTCAGGGCACCAACCGATCGGTTGGAGTGCCCCAAACGATCGGCTCAGGTCCAACCGATCGGCTCAATGGCCGAACTGATCGGTTCAGTTATGAACCGATCATTTCAAGTTGCAAACCGGTTGCTTTTTGTGGAAAATTCTCGAACCCTTCTACTCCTGCTTTAGTCCCGCATTGCCCAGGATGGAGAACTCTGTCCCATGACTCTCCTATATATATAGGGGTATTGGGGGCTTCTCACAACACATCTCAGTGCAACCAGTTGCTCTGTAAGTTGTCGTTCTCTCTGGTTTTGGTAACCATGAGAGAGTCTGAGCAAGTGCTTCCCGCAAAAGGGAGGTGCAACAAGGGAAGGACAACTGCAGTTGCAACAGGAGGCAGGAGAGCGTGTTGGCGACTAGTACGTCAACAGGAGGGTGCGACTCCTTCCACTTCCTTGTGGGACAAGGAGTGTGGAGTTCCAGGTGGTCCGTGTGGACTACTACAGAGGCGGGAGGACACTGCCGCTTAAGAGGACAACTGTCATCCGACAGTCCGGTTCGAGTAGGAGTTGTCAGTCCCGGTGCGACCAGGAGCTGCACAGACACCGTCGAAGTCCGGAGTTGAAGACCGCGCATTGCGCGAGGTATTGTCGCCGAGCAAGCCTCGGGACAAGGTATGATTCCGCAAACCATCCTTTCCTATTATATAGACGTTGACGCGTTTCCTCGGTATGGGTTTGGGGAGAAAATTTTTTGTTTCCGCTACCTTCTATGTCTCCACTAAAACCCAACAGGGTTAAACCCATGCCACAAAGATTATTCTTGTAATTGGGGAATACACTTATCAATTCAAGTCTCATATTTGTATAATTCAAATTCGCCAAAATTTGAGGATATTGCAAGCTGTATTTTTTGATTTAGTAATGAATAAACTTCTTATGGCTAGCTCTAATATCAACTTGTCCTATGTGATTTCTCTGTACGATCGAGATGCCTCCTATGAATCCCTCGGCTCAACTCTATATGATGAGTCGATATTGAGTCTATGTATGATATACAATTACCTTTTTTCACTTGATCTTAGCTATGGATGGCTAGCATGTCATTTAGACGCTCTCTAACCGCATTCTGGGCCTTGGGTTAAACCCATGCCACCAAGATTATTTTCATAATTAGGGAATCCACTTATCAATTCAAGTCTTATATTAGTATAATTCAAATTCACCAAAATTTGAGGATATTCAAGTTGTATTTTTTATTACATAATGAATAAATTTCTTATGGCTAGCCAGAATATCAACTTGTCCCATATGATTTCTCTGTAGGATTGAGATGCCTCATGTGAATCCCTCATCTCGGCCCCATAGTATGAGTCGATAATGAGTCCATGTATGATCTAGTGCTCTCTTTCTCCACTTGATCTCAGCTATGGGATGGCACACATGTCATTTAGACACTCTCTAACTGTGTTCTGGCCATGGTTTAAACCCATTCCAAAAAGATTATTGTCATAATTAGGGAATCCACTTATCAATTCAATTCTTATATAAGTATAATTCAAATTCACCAAAATTTGATAATATTGCATGTTGTATTTTTTGATTGCGTAATGAGTAGATTTCTTATGGCTAGCTAGAATATCAACTTGTTCTATGTGATTTCTCTATAGGATCGATATGCCTCCTATGAATCCCTCAGCTCAACTCTATAGGATGAGTCGATCTTGAGTCCATGTATGATATATTGTTCCCTTTCTCCACTTGATCTCAGCTATGGGATGGCTAGCATGTCATTTAGACACTCTCTAACTGCGTCTTGGGCCATGGGTTAAACCCATGAAACAAATATTATTCTCATGATTAGGGAATCCACTTATCAATTCAAGTCTTATATTAGTATAATTCAAATTCACCAAAATTTGAGGATATTGAAAGTTGTATTTTTTTATTACGTAATGAATAGACTTCTTATGGCTAGCTAGAATATCAACTTATCCTATGTGATTTCTTTGTAGGATTGATATGTCTCCTTTGAATCCCTCATCTCAACTCTATAGGATGAGTCGATATTGAGTCCATGTACGATCTATTGCACCCTTTCTCCACTTGATCTCACCTATGGGATACCTTGCATGTCATTTAGACACTCTCTAACCACATTTTGGGCCATGGGTTACACCCATGCCACAAATATTATTGTCATAATTAGGGGATCAACTTATCAATTCAAGTCTTATATTATTATAATTCAAATTCACCAAACTTTGAGGATATTGCAAGATGTATTTTTTTATTACCTAATGAATAGATTTCTTATGTCTAGCTAGAATATCAACTTGTGATTTGTGATTTCCCTATAGGATCGATATGCCTCGTGTGAATCCCTAGCCTGAAATCTATAGGATGAGTAGATATTGAATCCATGTGTGATATATTGCTCCCTTTCTCCATTGGATCTCAGCTAGGGGATGGCACACATGTCATTGAGACACTCTCTAATCGTGTTCTGGGCCATGGGTTAAACCCATCCAACTTGGATTATTCTCATAATTAGGGAATCCATTTATCAATTCAGGTCTTATATTAGTATCATTCAAATTCACCAAAATTTGAGGATATTACAAGCTTTTTTTTTATTACGTAACGAATCGATTTCTTCTGGCTAGCTAGATTATTAACTATCTTATGTGATTTCTCTAGACGATTGATATGCCTCATGTGAGTCCCTCAGCTCAGCTCTATAGGATAAGTTTATATTGAGTCATTGTACGATCTATTGCCCCTTTCTCCACTTGATCTCAGATATGGGATGGCTAGCATGTCATTTAGACACACTCTAACTGTGTATTGGGCCCTGGGTTAAACCCACAACACAATGATTATTCTCATAATTAGGAAATCCACTTATCAATCCAAGTCTAATATTAGTATAATTCAAATTCACCAAAATTTGAGGATACTGCAAGATGTATTTTTTTTATTATGTAATGAATAGATTTCTTATGGCTAGTTAGAATATCAACTTGTCATATGTGATTTCTCTGTAGGATCGATATGCCTCATGTGAATCCCTCGGCTCAACTCTATAGGACAAGTCGATATTAAGTCCATGTACATTTTATTGCTCCCTTTCTTCACTTGATCTCAGCTATGGGGTGGCTACCATGTCATTTAGATACTCTATAACCGTGATGTGGACCATGGATTTAACCCATGCCACAAAGATTATTCTCACAATTAGAGAATCCACTTGTCAATTCAAATCCAATATTAGGATAATTCAAATTCACCAAAATTTGAGGATATTGCAAGTTGTATTTTTAGATTACGTAGTGAATAAATTTCTTATGGCTAGCTAGAATTTAACTTGTCCTATGTGATTTCTCTATAGGTTCGAGATGCCTGTTGTGAATCCATCGGCTCAATCTATAGGATGAGTCGATATTGAGTCCATGTATGAATTATTGCTCCCTTTCTCAACTTGATTTAGGATATGGAATGGCTAGCATGTCATTTATACACTCTCTAACTACATTTTGGGCCATGGGTTAAACCTATGCCACAAAGATTATTCTCATAATTAGGAATTCCACTTATAAATTCAAGTCCTATATTAGTATAATTCTAGTTCACCAAAATTTGAGGATATTGCAAGATGCATTTTTTGATTACGTAATGTAAAGATTTCTTATGGCTAGATAGAATATGAACTTATCCTATGTGAATTCTTAATAGGATCGAGATGCCTCCTATGAATCCCTCAGCTCAACTCTATAGGATGAGTCGATATTGAGTGCATGTACGATCTATTGCTCCCTTTCTCCACTTGATCTCATCTATGGGATGGTTAGAATGTCATTTAGATACTCTCTAATCGCATTCGGGGCAACCCATGCCACAAAGATTATTCTCATGATTAGGGAATCCTCTTATCAATTCAAGTCCTATATTAGTACAATTCAAATTCACCAAAACTTAAGGATATTGCAAGCTGTATTTTTTTATTACATAATTAATAGATTTCTTATGGCTAGCTAGAATATCAACTTATCATGTGTGATTTCCCTATAGGATCCATATGTGTCCTGTGAATCCCTCAGCTCAATTCTATAGGATGAGTCGATATTAAGTCCATGTATGATCTATTCCTCCCTTTATCCAGTTGATCTCAGCTATGGGATGGCTAGCATGTGATTTAGACACTCTCTAATTGTGTTATGGTTCATGGGTTAAACCCATGCCACACATATTATTCTCATAATTAGGGAATCCACTTATAAATTCAAGTTTTATATTAGTATGATTCAAATTCACCAAAATTTGAGGATATTGCAAGTTGTATTTTTTATTACAAAATGAATAGATTTCTTATGTCTAGCTAGAATATCAACTTGTCTTATGTGATTTCTCTATAGGATCAAGATGCCTCATGTGAATCCCTTGTCTCAACACTAAATGATGAGTCGATATTGAGTCCATGTATGATCTATTTCTCCCTTTCTCCACTTCATCTCATTTATGGGATGGATAACATGTCATTTAGACACTCTCTAACCGCATTTTGGGCCATGGGTTAAACCCATTCCACAAAGATTATTCTCATAATTAAGGGAATCCACTTATCAAATCAAGTACAATATTGTTATAATCCAAATTCACCAATATCTGAGGATATTGCAAGTTGTATTTTTTGATTACGTAATGAATAAATTTCTTATGGCATGCTAGAATATTAATTTGTCCTATGTGATTGCTCTATAGGATCGAGAAGCCTAATGTGAATCCCTCCGATCAACTCAATAAATTGAGTCAATTTTAAGTCCCTTTACGATCTATTGCTCCCTTTCTCCACTTGATCTCAGCTATGGGATGCCTAGCATGTCATCTAGAGAGTCTCTAACCGCGTTCTAGGACATGGGTTAAATCCATGCCACAAATATTATTCTCATAATTAGGGTATCCACTTATCAATTCAATTCCTATATTAGTACAATTCAAATTCACCCAAATTTGAGGACATTGCAAGTTGTATTTTTGGAGTACATAATGAATAGATTTCTTATTGCTAGCTAGAATATCAACTTGTTCAATGTGATTTCTCTGTAGGATCAAGATGCCACATGTGAATCCCTCAGCTCAACTCTATAGATTGAGTCAATGTTGAGTCCATGTACAATCTAATGCTCCCTTTCTCCACTTGATCTCATCTATGGGATGGATAGCATTTCATTTAGACACTCTCTAACTGCGTTCTGGGCCATGGGTTAAACCCATACCACAAAGATTATTCTCATAATTAGGGAATCCACTTATCAATTCAAGTCTTATATTAGTATGATTCAAATTCACCAAAACTTGAGGATATTGCAAGCTGTATTTTTTTATTACATAATGAATACATTCTTTATGTCTAGCTAGAATATCAACTTGTATAGTGTCATTTCTCTGTAGGATTGAGATGCCTCATGTGAATCCCTCAACTCAACTATATAGTATGAGTTGATATTGAGTCCATGTACGATCTATTTCTCCCTTTCTCCACTTGATCTCATCTATGGGGTGTCTAGCATGTCATTAAGACACTCTCTAACTATTTTTTGGGCCATAGGTTAAACCCATTCCACAAAGATTGTTCTCATAATCAAGGAATCCACTTATCAAATCAAGTATAATATTGTTATAATTCAAATTGACCAAAATTTGAGGATATTGCAAGTTGTATTGTTTGATTACATAATGAATAGATTTCTTATGGCTAGCTAGAATATCAACTTGTCCAATGTGATTTCTCTATAGGATCAAGATGCCTCATGTGAATCCTTCCGCTCAACTCAATAGATTGAGTCAATATTGAGTCCATTTACGATCTATTGCTCCCTATCTCCACTTGATCTCAGCTATGGAATAGGTGGCATGTCATCTAGAGACTCTCAAACCACGTTCTAGGACATGGGTTAAACCCATGCCACAAATATTGTTCTCATAATTAGGGTATCCACTTATCAATTCAAGTGTTATATTAGTATAATTCAAATTAACAAAAAATTGAGGACATTGCAAGCTGTATTTATTGATTACGTAATGAATATAATTCTTATGGCTAGCTAGAATATCAACTTGTTCTATGTGATTTCTCTATAGGATCGAGATGCCTCCTTTGAATCCCTCGGCTTGACTCTATAGGATGATTCGATATTGAGTCCATGTACAATCTATTGTTCCCGTTCTCCACTTGATCTCAGCTATGGGAAGGATATCATGTCATTTAGACACTCTCTAACCATTTTCTGGGCACAAAGACTATTCTCATAATTAGGGAATCCATTTATCAATTCAATTCTTATATTAGTCTAATTCAAATTCCCAAAAAATTGAGGAAATTGCAAGCTGTATTTTTTTATTATATAATGAATAGAATTCTTATGGCTAGCTAGAATATCAACATGTCCTATGTGGTTCTCTGTGGAATCGAGATGCCTCTTGTGAATCCCTTGGCTCAACTCTATAGGATGAGTCAATATTGAGTCCATGTACAATTTATTGCTCCCTTTCTCCACTTGATCTCAGCTATTGGATGGCTAGCATGTCATTTAGACACTCTCTAACTATGATTTGGGCCATGGTTTAAACCCATGGCACAAAGACTATTCTCATAATTAGGGAATCAACTTATCAATTCAAGTCTTATATTGGTATAATTCAAATTTACCAAAATTTGAGGATATTGCAAGTAGTACTTTTTTATTACGAAATGAATAGATTTCTTATGGCTAGCTAGAATATTATCTTGTCCTATGTGATTTCTTTGTGGGATCGAGATGCCTCCTGTCAATCCCTCGACTCAACTTTATAGGATGAGTCATTATTGAGTCCATGTACAATCTACCGCTCCCTTTCTCCACTTGATCTTAGCTCTGGGATGGCTAGCATGTCATTTAGACACTTTGTAACCATGTTTTGGGCCATGGGTTAAACTCATTCCATAAAGACTATTCTCATAATTTGGGAATCCACTTATCAATTCAAGTCTTATACTGGTATAATTCAAATTCACCAAAATTTGAGGATATTGCAAGTTGTATTTTTTGATTATGTAATAAAAAGATTTCTTATGTCTAGATAGAATATCAACTTGTCCTATGTGATTTCTCTATAGGATTGAGATGCCTCCTATGAATCCCTCATCTCAGCTCTATAGGATGAGTCGACATTGAGTCCATGTACAATCTATTGGTCTATTTCTCCACTTGATCTTAGCTATGAGATGGCTAGCATGTCATTTAGACACTCTCTGACCATGTACTGAGCCATGGGTTAAACCCATGCTACAAAGACGATTCTCATAATTAGGGAATCCACTTATCAATTCAAGTCTTATATTGGTGTAATTCAATTTCACTAAAATTTGACGATATTGCAAGCTGTATTTTTTGATTACATAATGAATAGATCTATTATGGCTAGCTAGAATATAAACTTGTCCTATGTGATTTCTCTGTAGGATCGAGATGCCTCATGGAAATCCCTTAGCCTAACTCTATAAGTTGAGTCGACATTGAGTCCTTGTATGATCTATTGCTCCCTTTCTCCACTTGATCTGAGCTATGGGATGTCTATCAAGTCATTTAGACACTCTCTAACTGTAATCTGTGCCATGGGTTAAACTCATGCCACAAAGACTATTGTCATAATTAGGGATTCCACTTTTAATTTCAAGTCTTATATTTGTATAATTCAAATTCACCAAAATTTGAGGATATTGCAAGATGTATTTTTTTATTACATAATGAATATATTTCTTATGGGTAGCTAGAATATAAACTTGTCTAATGTAATTTCTCTATGGTATCGAGATGCCTCCTATGAATCCCTCAGCTCAACTCTATAAGATGAGTCGACATTGAGTCCATGTACGATCTATTACTCCCTTTCTCCACTTGATCTCAGCTATGGGATGGCTATCATGTCATTTAGACACTTTGTAACAGTGATTTGGGCCATGGGTTAAACCCATGCCACAAAGACTATTCTCATAATTAGGGAATCCACTTATAATTTCAAGTCTTATATTGGTATAATTCAAATTCACCAAAATTTGAGGATATGCAAGATGTATTTTTTAATTATATAATGAATCGATTTCTTATGGCTAGCTAGAATATAAAATTGTCTAATGTGATTTCTTTATGGGATCGAGATGCCTCCTATGAATCCCTCATCTCAACTCTATAGGATGAGTCGATATTGAGTTCATGTACGATTTATTGCTCCATTTCTCCACTTGATCTCAGCTATGAGATGGCTAGAATAACATTTAAACACTCCCTAACCATGCTCTGGGCCATGGGTTAAACCCATGTCACAAATACTATTCTCACAATTAGGGAATCCACGTATCAATTCAAGTCTTATATTGGTATAATTCAAATTCACCAAAATTTGATGATATTGCAAATTGTAATTTTTTATTACGTAATGAAAAAATTTCTTATGGCTAGCTAGAACATCAACTTGTCCTTTGTGATTTCTCTGTGTGATCGATATGCCTCATGTGAATCCCTCGACTCAACTCTATAGGATGAGTCGATATTGAGTCCATGTACGATCTATTGCTCCCTTTCTCCACTTGATCTCAGCTATGTGATGGCTAGAATATCATTTAGACACTCTCTAACCGTGTTATGGGCCATGGGTTAAACCCATACCGCAAAAACTATACTCATAATTAGGGAATCCACTTATCAATTCAAGTCTCATATTGGAATAATTCAAATTCACCAAAATTTGAGGATATTGCAAGATGTATTTTTTGATTACGTAACGAATAAATTTCTTGTAGTAAGCTAGAATATCAACTTGTCGTATGTGATTAGTCTGTGGATTGAGATGCCTCCTTTGAATCTCTTGGTTCAACTCTATAGGATGAGTCGATATTGAGTCCATGTACAATCTATTGCTCCCTTTCTCCACTTGATCTCAGCTATGGGATGGCTATCGTGTCATTTAGACACTCTCTATTCGTGTCATGGGCAATGGATTAAACCCATGTCACAAAGATTGTTCTCATAATTTGGGAATTCACTTATCAATTCAAGTCTTATATTAGTATCTAATTCAAATTCACCAAAATGTGAGGATGGTGCACGTTGCATTTTTTGATTACGTAATGAGTACATTTCTTATGGGTAGCTAGAATATCAACTTGTCCTATGTGATTTCTATGTGGGATCGAGATGCCTCCTGCGAATCCCTCGGCTCAATTCTATAGGATAAGTCGAAATTGAGTCCATGTACGATCTATTGCTCCCTTTGTCCACTTGATCTCAGCTATGGGATGGCTAGCATGTTATTTATACACTCTCTAACCACGTTTTGGCATCTGAGGTACCTGAACCTTGGAAATTCTAAGATTGAAAGAGTTGGAACTTTAAAATTGTAATGCATATTCTTTTAGTCAAAGTGTGTAAGAAAATACTCACATGTAAAACTAAGTGTCGTTTAAGTTTGAAAATATGTATCCTTATTTGAATTAATATTTTTTCCTTAACGAAAATCTATAGAGATTCACAAGTATACATATATACACACAAACACACATATAATATCCTGGTGTTTATAACATGAAGAAACCGGATAGAACACTTCTTTTTCCTTTTAATGTTTTTATATGAACCATAGTGTTGTGTGAATGGGTGGTTGAATTCCTTTGTGGATGTGGTCCCATGCATGAACCCTACCCAACTAGCTACCTGCGCGGCTGACAAGCTTGAAGTCGCAGTCTGGTAGTCGGACTCTCTCCGTCCACCGGCATGCAACAAGATTGTCTGTAGCCATATAGATAGGGGCCGGGAAAGGGCGGCAGGCGTCACCTATAGGCCTGGGGACAGATGATCCCGTAATGTTTGTGACATCCATGTTCATCTACATTCAACCGTACCTTGTTAATTAGTAGCCTGCATATGTACCAGCGCACTAATGAGGATTGCGCGGTTATTACACGAGCTATCGACAGATACAACAACGTAGTTGGTTATCGAGTTGTTATAAGATCAGTTAACTGTTGTTATGAACACATATTGTCATTTTCAGAGGTGGATTGCGAAGTGTCGGTGTAGCTGTGAGGTCAGTTTGGTTGCCACAAGCTCGTCAGCTGCTACGCTGCGGTCGTGACATCTCACCCACCGAAACTACACGGGATCGGGAATACCGAATACATGTACGATGATGGTTGTTGGATAGTGAGATAGCAACAGGTATGTGGATGTGTGGGCACGTAGTAGTACATCAATGGCATGCAGTCGATGTGGGCACTTCACCAAGTCTTTTGGCAGTAGGACGTCAGTTTGTGAGAAGAAAATCAACATCCAACCAAACAATCAGCCAACAGGGACACCAGCCTCACGACTCTTCCTAAGTTTCAACTTTCAACCATATATCCAGCAGCAATACACAACACAGGGTGAGTGTGATGTAGCTTAATAGGGGAATTAGTCTCCTCCAACAACTAGGTGCATGTGCATGCTGCCCCCAAAAGTAGAAGTAAAGGTCCCTGCAACTATACTCTAGCTAGCTAGCTGTAGCTTAATTAGGTCCACGACGAGTGGAAAGGGTGTTGCTGGTTGAACGCAAAGGCTCGCTATGGAGTGGAGGGTGCGTTGGCGTGCAGATTTGAAGCAGTGCATGTCGTTGTTTACCTGCTGCTTGTTTGTCCAGGCATCTTTTTTAAGAAAACTGGTTGAGTGACAGTAAAAAATATCTGGTTAATCCTAATGAGTACGATGTATGTGAGGGGCGCTAATTCCATCCACGATGCTCGCACGGAGGCTGAAGGCATGTGATTCAGATATATGCTAGAGCGAGTTGTTACGAATTTAGATGGAGTGATAATTATGATTATCAGGGAAATGATTAGTGGCTACGCTGGATGGTGATTGGTTGATAGGACGGCCTAATCAGCTCTCCGTAATAGCTGCGTACGATCGCTGTCGTTGCCGTTTCGCTCTCAGTCCTGACCGCATAGGCCGAGTAGTAGAAGACAATACTAGATATTCTCGCGCAAGGCTTCAGGCATCAGCCGCAGCTAATCACGGGGAAGGTTGGTCACTGCCGGAAAAAGCTCACTAGTCAGCCTACCTTTCTTCATCACAGCTTCCAGTTACAAATTTTTGGGTATCTACAGACTCACGCTTCTAATCGATTCCTGATCTCTCACACTCTCACTCACTCCATCACTCGTCAAAATCGTCTGATTCAATCTAACCTATTGTTGTCGGTATCATGCGCTGACTCTTGGCGGTTTGGCCCCACCCAAAGTAAAGCACCCACCTGACATCACCCTCATTGGTAGTCATTACCCTTTCTATAAACCAGCCACAAAAGCTACCTAATGTAATGTAACTACCAAAGCTAATGGTTGTTGGGTTAGTTGCACATGTCGATGGAACTGTTTCATTAGCAGTGTTCTTCAATTGTAACCAAAGGAGATGATCTATAATTAGCCTTTAGCTTTCACATGCAAATATACTTTTGCTTGGGCTCAAGTAGGACAGATCACTACCAAAATCAGAACGGACTACTTCAATGTATTAAAAAAATCATAAATTAATTAATCTTCCAATTTGTTTTTTTAAATTGGTCGGCTTTGAAGTGAGGTGAGAGAGTGAAGAAGTCAAGCCATCCGGAAATTCTTCATTTCTAGTGGCAAAAAGATCGGTTTTCCTTTATTCTTGAAAAAAGAGTAAAAATAGCTCTCCACAAGTTGCCAGTGGCGACACTTTTCACCTCTATGATGGAGATGCCATTTGGTTTGGCTTCTAATAAAAAAACTTATTATAGGATTGGTCCTATAATTTTTTTATAGGACCACCAATCACAACGTAACATCTCCTCCTCTCTCTTCTTCAAAACCCCACCTCCTAAAAAAATAAGGAGAGATAAACATACACTATGCAGTATAACGAAATTCTATTGGATCCTGCCAAGTTATTATAGGATCGGTCCTATAGTAAGTTTTTCCGCTTCTAATGGCATCATCTCTGGTTTCTTACATTTAAGAATAAATTTAGTATATTATTAATGATAGTTGCACCAATGATTTTATCTCAATGAAAAGTGTGCCACGACGGGACATATTGTTCAAGTAAGGATTTGCTAATCCGACTCGATCTTTGGTTTGTAAATGCTAAAGACTGCACAAGTGCAAATTTTGACTTTAAGATTCGTCAATCCAAGTCGTGGTCTTTGGGTTTGTAAATTGATGCTAAAGTGAAAATAAGACGAAGATTTTTGGGTTTTCTTAAACCTTGCCAGTTTTGAGTTGACAAAATCAAAACAACTTGTGTTCTAATACGGGTACAAATTGTGAGTTACTAATATTTTATTACAAATTTGATCTTACCCATAGATATTATAATAAAATGCGACTACATATGCATAACGATATATTTATAAAAGTAGTCTTTGTAGTGACACTTACGGAAGATTCTTGAGTTGTTGTACAAGAGAAGATTCGTATAGCCCAAGTTGTTGCACAAGAGGTCGAGCAAAAAAATGACTTAGCGAGTTCTCAATACTTAAAGCTATAGATGTTCATCATCATGTTATGCGACCCCCCAAAAATGATGTTCAATTCAAAAGAAGGGCACATTGGGTTATGTTGCTACAAAATAGTGCCTTTTCAGGCAGATGAGGAGAGGATTGCCAAGAGTGCATTTCAAAATTTTATGTATATATGTGCAATGAGAAAGAAAACTGGTGTTTCTAATGATGATACAAACTCTTTTCTTCTTAAATACTCACTTGCAGACAGAGAAAGGATTTGGTGCATTGCTTTCAAGGGTGACCCTATAATCACATGGGACAAACTTCAGAATAAATTTATTGAGAAGTTCTACCCTCCTTCCCACACATACAGAATTAGAGGACATCTAACTCAGTTCACATAGTTTCCTAGTGAAACTTTAGCAGAAATGTGAGAGAGGTACAATGAACTCCTCTACATATGTCCACAATATGATATTTCTAAAAATTGAGTTCTTTTTTAGAGGCGTACATTTCTTAGATTCCTCATATGGAGGAAACTTCATGCGCTAAAGTTATGATAGTGTCTTGAAGGTGGCAACTCTTGGGGGTGAGAACCAAGCCAAGTGGGAAAGATCCGTAGGCAAGGGAGTCCTGCCAACAAAGATACTTCCAACTATACATTCATCTGCCACAAAGAGACAAACATATCCCGCCTATGGCATATCAAAGAACTTGTTACGACCCCACCTTCTGGTAACCCCCAACTACGGGAGACCGAGAGGTCGAAGCCGCACCCATAAATTCCGGATCAAAAGTTCGACAAATAATCAATAACAATTAATAAACTTTACCAACTAAACTGAAAACTGGTATAAAATAAAACTTTGCTTACCTTTTAATAACTGCGATTTCTAAACTTATATCCATGAAGATACCAATCTAACTAATCCTCCTGTGTACGTTAACTCTCATTTAATTCCGCATATGCCACTTTACTGTTTGTTCTTTTTATTTGTACCTAAGACGCCGACAAACAAAATGCCGGTCAGCAAGAAGCTGGTATGTGGGGGAAATAATAATCATGCAACTATAATAACAATGTAATCATGCAATTAATCATTTAACAATCAAGATTACATTTTAAGCCATACAACTCAATCCATACATATCCCCAACTCTGTGCTCTCCCTACAGTGGACTTATATAATACCTCTATAAAGGTAGAGTCGCATGGCACTACTCGAGGTAGCCCAATATCTAACTCAATGTGACTTGATGGTCCTACCTCAATGGTAGCCATGTACTAAGTCATCCATAGAACTGATGGACCTACCCAATAGGTAGCCATGTACTAGGTCTTCCTCCGACCTGATGGACCTACCCATAAGCAGCCATGTACTAGGTCAACTATGATGCCACAGAGAGAACCAGGATCTGAGCTTGTAGGCATATATCCTTTGTGATAGCCACATTATAGTTTGCATGAACTAAATTCATCCAACAGTTTATTTAAAGCAACCGGTAAAACATTTGGGAATCACCGTGAAACTAGAACGGTTATTCATAAGTGTAACAACATACCTTTAATTGCAGTTTTCAAGACAGATTCAAGTATGTAGAGAAACCCAATTAATCAAGCAAGGTTGAATAGAAATCCTGAAATGAAAGTACCAATTTCCTTTTATTAATAATTATCCAATTCCATTACACTATTTAGAAATTCAATTCCAATTTTAGGGTTTCTATGAAAATTAGGGTTTTGCTTCAATCCTTAATCATCAAGGTTCCTAATTCCATCAAATTCACTTAAAACCTTTATTTTAACATTCTCAGTAGTTTTAAGTTCACATCTTGGCAAGTTACTCCCATAATCCGTAATAACTTAGCTTTTATCTCATTTCCCTAAATTAGGGTTTTTATTATAAATTAGCCTTCTTTTAGGTATAACAATTCTAATTTAGGCATCTTTACATTCAAAACGGATAATCAAACCTCTTTTATCATTAACAGGGTTACACTTATCAATTTGACCTATTGGATCACCAAATTACACTCTTAACCTTCAATTAGGGTTTCTCATAAACTTTTAATATACTTTACTAGCAATTTAGAGTACTTTTGCAAAACGGAGTAGAATTAGGCTCTCAACTCATTTTTATCAGATTCCTTGCATTTTTCTACACTACTTTCATATATAAAGTTTTGTCATCTGAGATTCCTAGTTATTTCTATCATTTTTGCAAGAATAATCCTTTTTCTGGTTTATTTAGTAGAGAGATAAAAATTACCAAAAATTCGTGGACCACTCGATCAGTGGTCCGGTGATCCACTTCTTGGATCCGACAATCCTAGTCGTGCGCCCTCTAGCAAGGCCACTCCTTCTCTAGAGCATCAGATGCCACTGAGACCATCGTGGTCTCAGATCAGACGATCGATGGGTCGCCACCTTCCTTGGACTCAGCAGCTCCGCGCGGTCAACCTAGAGGTTGACTAGAAGCTCTTGTCGCCCTTTGCTCACACCAATCGACCAGGGAGCTTCGCCTCCCCTCAACGAAGTAGGTGGCTGGTCCAATTTCTTTCTCGAGCTCCTCCAACCTCGTCCCCTACTCGCCAGACTCCGGCGTGGTCTTCGGAGACGACGAGGGTGAAGGTCAGGTCGAAAGTAACAATTGATCGAACGAAAACACTCCTTGCACCCTTCTGCAGAGGTTGGGTTAGCGAGCAAAGATGTTGGTTCCCTCCATAAACCTCCCCTATATATAGGGTCGAGGTCAGTTTGCAAAGTTTGGGTGTTTCCCAGAACATCCTCTAATCCTATTAGAACCAGGGATGATCCCCTTCGCCTTCATCTCCTGAGTTCAAAGAACATCTCAGAAACCTTTCCCACCCATTGATTCGTGAGAAAACCAAGAGGGAAAATCCCTCTATCAGTGACAGAGTCCCAATCCTCCTGGGACATAGACGATGAGTGGCGCCTGTTGGATTAAGATCCAACGGCCCACCATCCTCGCGTTCAACCAAGATAGGAAACAATTTCTTAAATTCTAAATTAAAGCTGTATTTGAGGGAAAACTTGGAAAATTAATAACTCCCAAACAGTAACTCCTTTCCTACTCAAATTTTGAGGGAAACTCAAATATGTTTTTATCTTCCATCCTACAAAATTTGAAGTTATTATCTCAAGTGTACGATCCCTTTTCTTGGTTTGAAAGTTATCTTTCAATTACTCATATTTTCCATGTCCTTTCTATTTCTTTTATCATTAATTTATGATTCTGAGCTCCTTGAACCCCAAGGAATCCATTAAACTCAAAATCCTATTTTTGTGGGAATTATTTCTTAGCCTTTTGCTTTATTTTCTTATGTACTCCTTATCCAATTGAATTTCTTTTTCTTTTTCCTTCAATTGGGCTCAATGACCAATAAGGCCCCTTAAGAAAACATACAACACGAAATTAATTCAAATCAACCCATCAAATCAATCATGGATTTTTTTAATCTTTAAATAGAGATTTATAATCTCATTACATATCTTGGAAAAATGGGGTTATAACAGAACTTAACTGTGCCTTCTTCGTAGGAAGAGAAGAAGACTTTCTTCTAAGCACATCAACTACCACTTTTTCCTTACCAGGATGATACTCGATGGTGCAATCGTAATCACTAATCAGCTCCATCCAGCGATGTTGTCGCATGTTCAGCTCACTCTGCAAGAAGATATACTTTAGGTTCTTATGATCCGTAAAGATCTGACACACCTCCCCATAAAGATAGTGTCTCCAAAACTTTAATGCATGGACCATCGTTGCCATCTCCAAATCATGTATTGGATAGCTCTCCTCATGTTTCTTAAACTATCGTGAAGCAAAAGAAACCACATGATCTTCCTACATTAGCACACAACCTAAGCCTTTCTTGGAAGCATCGCAGAAAATAACATAGCCCTTCCCATGCTCTGGCAACACCAACACTGGAGCACTCGTCATCTTATCCTTCAAGCTCTGAAAGAATTGTTGACAATGATCATCCCAAACAAAATGTACATCCTTCTTGGTCAACTTCGTCAATGGCAACGCGATCATACTGAAGTCCTTTATAAACCTCCAGTAGTATCCTGCCAAACCCAAAAAACTATGAACTTCAGTCGGCATTTTTGGTTACTCCAACTCTGCAACTGACTCCACCTTCTTAGGATACACGCTGACTCCTTCTGTAGATATCACATGACCCAAGAAAGTTACTTCTTTCAACTAGAACTTGCACTTACTAAACTTGGCATACAAGTTGTGTTGGCGAAGGAGAGTCAACACTTGTCGAAGGTGTTGTTCATGTTGTTGACTATCTCGACTATAGATCAAGATGTCATCTATAAAGACCACAACAAACTGATCTAGAAACGGACGGAACACCCTGTTCATCAGATCCATGAAAGCAGCAGGCGCATTGGTTAGCCCAGACGGCATAACCACAAACTCAAAGTGGCCATACCTCGTCCTAAAAGCTGACTTTGGTATGTCCTCATCCTTGATCCTCAACTAATGATATCTAGACTGTAGATCGATCTTTGAAAACATTGTAGCACCAAGCAACTGATCAAACAGATCATCTATCTTCGGCAAATGATACTTATTTTTTATTGTAACTTTGTTCAACTATTGATAATCTATGCATAGACACATCGATCCATCCTTCTTCTTTACAAATAGGACTGGAGTACCCCACGACAATGCGCTTGGTCTGGTAAAACCTTTATCCAGCAACTCATGTAACTGCTTCTTTAGTTCTGTCATCTCAACGGGCTTTATCCAGCAACTCATGTAACTGCTTCTTTAGTTCTGTCATCTCAATTGGATCCATCTTGTACGGTGTCTGAGCAACTGGTTGTGTCCCAGGCACTAGATTAATCTCAAAGTCAATCTCTCGAGGTGGGGGAACACCGAGAAACTCATCGGGAAACACATATGCAAACCCTCGGACAATAGGCACATCCTTAAGGCTAGAATCTTCTACCTTGGTATCTACAACATGAGCTAAGAACGCCTTACATCCTTGTCATAGCAACTTCTCCGCCACCATAGCTGATACCAAGCACGTCAGAAGAATCTTCCTATCTCCTTGGAGGATCCACGTCTCACCACCGTCAGCAAACACCGTGTGCTTGGAACCACAATCCAGCACAACCTTATACTTCTCTAGGGCTTCTCAAGACCTATCAGCCACATATCTACATCCGCTAGATCAGCCATTCTAGCATAATCCGAAGCTCCGACTCAGTGAAGCCGCTCGAAGGTCTTCCCAATACCTGAAGATTCACCATGGGGAGCCTGTGCTCTTGGCAGAGGCACTGAAAATCTTTCCACCATGAGATTCATTGTATCCATTAACTACCCCATAAGGTGATGATAGGCAGGGTTTTCAAGAATGGCTGGGTCAAGATGGGGGACCTCAAGCACCCGATCTTCATGTGCCTACACTCTTGCTCCATCAACAGATGCAACATCACTACTCTCGGCAGCATGTTCTTCATAATTTCTAGACATCTTTAAGCTTTATCTTCTACTGGGGGCAAAAGGTTATTGTAAGAAAATCTGGAAAACTCAAATAACAAACACAAACCTAGTCCTAGATCCCTGTAGACTCAGTGAACCTAGAGCTCTGACACCAAAACTTATTGTGACATCCCGTTATCACACATATAATGAAATGCCACGTGAAAATGTGAGGAACATCCATAAGCCACATGTTACCAAAAACATGGGTTAATTAAAACTGATTGCGGAAAGCAACTAAATAAAGAAACTATTACATCCAGACCCTTATCCTGTAAGGAAACATGTTATATAAACTTACATAAACCTTGATACGTGTCCACAGCTTGTAGGAACCAGTTGTTACATAGGCACAAAGAGTTCACCACCTGTTTATATACAGAACAGGCCATACCAGGCCAACAACAGGATAAACAAAGCTACATCATCTATACATCGTGAAACATCATCAAAACGCCTCCAGGACCCGAGTGTACAAGGATGACTCTAGGACTCTACTACAAAACAACCAAACCAGCAGGATATCCATCTCTTGCCTCCTACTGTTCTTCTTGCTGCTCGGCCGCAACCTCACGACCACCACCACGTCTAGCACGATCACCTAAAAAGGTTGTAAACCAGCGGGGTGAGACATACAGTCCCAACGAGAAACATAACTCCCCACCGAACTATAAAACTTTAGATAAAGCAGGTAACTGATATAAGCAGCATACTGAACAGAGCTTAACTTTATTAACAACTTACCAAGATATCTGGGAGGCATATAATCAGATATTTCTTTATGGAACATGATTGACAAGATAAGCTTTATAAGAACTTATCACAAGATATGAGGAATATACAAATAACTGCAAGATATAACTAGGGAAACTATACAAGCAAGGCCTCAACAAATGTTCCATGTTTTGCCTTAAGCAATATATACTATACAGCTGGATTACGATTTATTATGCCCTGAGGAAGTGAGTCGTACTGCTCAAATCCAACATTCGGCTGTGAAGCCCAAAACCTGTGCCATACAAGGTCAATGGAAGAGCCGGACTCCACGACCTCACCTCTTCGTGGTCAGTGCATGATAACCAAAGTAGGACTGCAGTCTCTTGCTTGAGTGGCCTCAGCCACAGGGTCAGCTCTGCAGGCTACCCTTTTCTCTATCCCACCTTGGTACATGTCTTGGCGTTAGTATATCATGAGCACAAGCCTATTCACCATGCTCCTGAGCCATGAACGCATTCATGCTTCATCACACTGAGCCATGGGCTTGTTCACCATGCTCTTATACACATCTTGAGTCCACAAGCACAGTTTCATTCTAATCATGCTATTTTTGGCTAGGAGAAACCCCACATATTCAACAATATGCGTTGTAGGTAATCCCGCAGGATAAACCTATTTGACCATCACCAGCTACTGACAATGATGGATCTATGACCAGGGCAAAACTACATGAAATGTTCCACAATAATTAATTAGTATATTTTAGGTGAATTGTTAAGGCAACTAGGTTGTAAAACATAAACAACATTGTGTCACACTATAACTACCATTATCATATTAGCATGGGATCTCAATCCCTCATCACATAATACCACTGCCTCTCAAGGCCTTCATCATCATATATCATCATCATGGGATAACAATCCCTCATGTCATCATTAGAGGATAATACCTCAATCATGCACTCAGCCTTTATCAGGTCACCAGATCTTTCTCATCATACTGGTGATACATGTCATCTCATCAACAAGGAGTATCATTATTCAGTGTTATACCAAATACATACACCTTATAGCTCTTACCTAGCTATGAATTCAATTAATAACACATGTATGGTTAGTATGCATATCAAGAGAGATAACTTGATCACCCAACCTAGATCTTTAGAGCACATGTTATGATTATCATGCCATTAAGATTTAGGATGCATATGATTTGAAACAACATTCATTACTATGAACACATGAAGCATAAAGTTGTAGATGGTAAGCCAATCAACTCATATTAAAGTTACAAAACTATGAGCATCCACCATGCCCTATCTCTCATGACATCATGAACATAACCACCCCTAAGGATGATCTTACTTAACATCAACCTTAGGTAACAAACATGTCACTGGTCACAACCTATCTAGGGTTCTCGGGCTAGGCGCATCCCTCACCAAAGGTGTCGCCTACCCTCACTAAAGGTGTGGCGGGTAGCACTATCCCTCACCCAAAGAATATTGGGTAGAGTCATATCCCCCACCCAAAGGGATATCGGGCACCACAAAACCTAGGGCATCAAGCCACACATATCGTCCACAAGCAAAACATGCACCCAAGCAGAAGGAGGGTATCGGGAAGACTAGAACCAAATGTGTGTCATGCAGCCATGAACTAAGAAGATATCGAGCATCCAGGTACAAGAGTGTATCGGGCAGCACCTCCACCCTATCGGCTAAGACACCCTATCACCTAAGCTAGGGTTAGGGTTTTCATATCGGGCAACCATCAAGACCGTGTCGCCCACAACCATAACGCCCAAGGTCAAAACCCTACCACACAACAAGTGACCCTTTGGCTAACACAACATGGTGCTCAAGGAAACTCTCATACCGCCCAAGGCAAACTACTGTCATCCATCAAACAACACCATGGCGCCCAAGGTAGCCTATCATTAAACTAGGGATGTCTACCAAGCATATCGAGTAAAGGTATAATGTTCAACAACTCCCTCTATGACATAGGTCCATATCAGTCAAAGGCATATCGCCCAACAACATCATCTAGGGTAATGGTCCATATCAGTCAAAGGGTCAACAAAACACCATAGCATATCGCCCAAGGCTCAACCCTAGAAGAGGGATATCGGGAAGAACACGTCATAAGGGTATTGTGCAAGGGTTCAAAGACCAAGATGGGTTGGTCATCTTCAACCTCAAGACTACCACCAAGAAGCCCAAAGAGTTCAAGAGAGTTGGTTCACCTCTCAAGACAATTAACTAAGAGAGGGGTATTGCACAACTTCCATCGTCTATTAGGCAACGGGGAGGTCCATCATTTCATATCGGCCAAAGATCAACTCACCATTGGATTTGGAGACCCTAAGCTCACCTCTCAACAACTAAGTGAGAGAGGGGTTTTGCCCAAGGAAATCCACCTCCATGGTTTGGCCAACCCAAGGAAACGCAAGATAACCATCTCCACAAAGTCTAGGGTACATCTAAAGCAACCATATAACCATCAAAGTAAGAAACATAGCTAAAAGATGACATGGCCGATCAAGATAGCACATATAGCATGTAACATGAAAAAGAAATAGTATAGCTAGGGTTAGGAGTTATGTAACATGCCTCAAGCACACTCCTCAAGATCTAAAGCTCCAAGCTTCTAGCACCAAGCTCCAAGCTCCAAGGCACCACCTTCGGCCAACACAAAGAACAACTTGTAACCACCATGGCCGAAGAGAAGGAAGAAGAAGAAGAAGATGCTAAGGAAAGGGAGAGATACCTACCACAAGAGAAGGAAAGGGACAAGCTAGCAAGGTGTGTCGCCCAACACACCAATAGTATCGGCCACCACTTGCTCCACTCTTCTCCTAGCTCGGCCACCAAAGGAAGCGAAGCAACTAAGGAACCAAAGAGCTTAGCAAGCAAAGGAGGGGTTCTTTAATATACTATGGGGTGAAGGGGAAGAGCATGGCAAGGTGGCACCCACCCCTAGCACACTAGTCTAAGGGTTATGTCACATGCTAACACACCAAACCACTTGTCCACGACTAGCCACCCACTTAGCAAAGCAATGGCCACTTGTCCCAAAGAATGGTGACACAAACGAGGCTAGGTTGGAGGGTGTGTGTCGCCCCAACATGGCAACCCAAGACACCATGGCTGACACAGCCCCTTGCCTAACACAACAACACTCCTTGGTCGATACACCAAGGCACCAAGCTCTCCCTTGCCTGACACACTCAAGCAAGGAGGAAGGGCTTCAAGCCCAACAATAAGCCCAAGCTTAAACAAGCTCAAACAAGGCCCAAAACAACTCAAGCAAGGCGCCCAACCCATCCTCTTAACCCTAGAGGATGCAAGGAGAGAGAAAGATATCTCTCAAGGTGACAAACTTGCACACCAACCCTATAACTTGGGTAATTTGAAAGTTGCACCTCAACCTCTCAACAAAGCACAAACAAACCCTAATCACAACTTCAGGTGATTAGCAAGCATCTCAACACAAGGTTTAGGCAAAGCAAACAGGGTAAGCCCAAAACGGAGGTCAGGGTCCTTACAATAGTCATCGATGAAATAGAAAAGTTAAATTCAAAAGAACTGGTAACTAAGACGGAGAACACAATTGGACCAAATATCCCCTTCTATAGGCCTCATCCCATGTACCAAACTCACCAAAGGCAAACTTGACTGAAGACTCACTTTATGTAGTTCAAAGAGGTGATGATAAAGCTTTATGTGGAAATCCCTTTCTTAGATACGTTGGATTAAATACGTACATTGTTGAAATATTGGAAGATGCTCCTCATGAGGAAATATACAATCGAGGAGTATGAGATTAACAATCTCTCTAGAATTAGGTTTGATATAATTTTGAATAAAATGTTAAAAATTAGAAGGTACCATGATCTTTTGGAAACACATGCTATATTGGTGACTCTGCATGTAAGAATGGATTAGCCACCTTGGGGGAAACATCTCCAATATGTCCCATATCTTATGTAAAAGGCTAGGATTCATAGAATTATCGGCAAGTGGGTTCAACTTTCTTGGGATGTATGTGATGTCAATGAACATGATAACCCTTCTAGGTTGTTGGATATGTCCATACACAAGTAGGAGCTTTAGGGATATAGTTTTTGTATTATTCTTTATTTTCATTGTGACTTGACAGTATGAGCATATGAAATCCCTAAGGTATCCCAAATTAGCCGCCATCTTCAGCCCTTTCCAAATAGCATAAAATTTAGCTTCAAATTTTCATTGCAAGATGAAATTTTTTCCCCTGGATTTATTCTCCACCATGGTTATGAATAATTCTATGTATTGGTTGAAGATTCCTCCCTTGATTTGAAACACATCTACATTAATTGTAACCCCATCCACTAACTGTATGAGATGAGTAGAAGGTGACCAAGTTTTCTTGTGAACTTGCATTTTTGGTTCGTCTTTAATGGCAACAATACAAGGTTCCATAGTTGTGTGTATAGGCTTACATACTATATGCGGTGAGTGAATATTTGTAGATAAAACATGTTCATTTCTTGTCGTTCAGATTCATCATGGTGATATATTGTCTTATATATATATGTATATATATATATATATACACACACACATATATATATATATATGAAAGATTATTTACTTACATATTTATGTTATATATTTGAGTAATTTTAAATTATACTAAATGATATTATATTATAGTACATATTGGTCTACTCCGGTTTGAATGGTCATATCAGTCGTTCAAACTAAAACTAGACTGCTAAGACATGATATGAATAGTTTTTGAGATAGACTAGACAAGGTGACAACCTATCCAAACCAAACTAAATAAGTCTATTTTGTTCAATTTTGTTACGTGTAGAAGTTTTGTGTGCTTTTCTTGCCACCTATAGTTTGTATTGATCAGAGTGTTTCCAACACTTGTCATAACTTTAACCAAAAATGTAATTGATACATTTTTTTCTAAAATGATAGTCTTTGTAGCAAATTTAGGATATCATTTTCCAATGTAGCACACTTTAGTCATAAACCACCACAAAAGAAAAACATTGTGGCTCCACTCAAAATAACATTTTAAAGGTGCAATGTTTGGAATAGACAGAGATGTTCACAATGATTGTTGTTAGAGGATCCCTTTGTAGAATGAGTGCAAGTAGTTATTATGTGACAGGCAGATCACACTCAGATTAAAAAGTAAGATTTATAAAACATCTATATGATCAATCATACTATATGGGAGTGAATGTTTGATGACAAAGAAATAAGGTCTCAACAAGATGAATATCACTGAAATATGTATGAAGAGATGGTTCTTTTGGAAAACAAGATAATATCACTTGAAATTACTATATCTAGAATAAAGTTGGGGTGGCGAGCATTGAGGAAAATTTTTTGTAGACCAACTGATATGGTATGGACATGTGGAACACAGACCAAGAAGAATTCCTATATGAAGTAATTATTTTGAGTCAAACAAAATTAAAATAAGAATATGAAGACGTAAAATGACCTAGGGAGAGATATATTTTTAATTTTTACATATTGATCAGAATATTACCCATAATAGAGTTGATTGTAAAAGAAGGATCCTCGTAGCCGACCCAGCATGGTTGGATTTGAGGTTTAGGTGATGAATATGAATATGAAGGTGCATTTTTTTAGAATCTCAATCTGAATTGAATATACTAAATTTACGTAGGTCTTACATTTTCTGCCTTTTTAAATGTAATGAAAGTAGTTGTTTTTGTTACAACCCTTTTTGGGCTTGAATGGTTTGAAATGCAATTTCTCCAATGAATGTATGATCATGGGAATTGTATGATTTATGTGTATTTAATGGATTTCCTTTGAAATATTTCCATTTTTCATGTGATTTTGTGGATCATAATGTGTTAATGAGTCCTAGATAATAAAAAGAGAAAGAAAATTGAAGGAAATCAAATAATGCATAAATAAGAAAGGAAATTGAGATAATAATGAAAATATGAGAAATATGTAGAAAGATGTATGATTGAATCATCATGGATGAGATTTCAAATCCACAAGGTTTCCAATGGTAAAAGGAATCCAAATAAAGAGAATAAAAGAGTAAGAGAGAGAAAATATGCATAAAATATGACTTAATAAGTGATAACTTGTGTATGAAGAAACGTCTGTCATACTTTTGAATTTGAGTCCCAAACATGGCACACAAGTAGTTTGAGTCATTATGGACTTTCCTTTAAAATTTGGGACCAATCACAATTAAGAATAAAGAGATATGAATTAAACAAGATTTATCTAAAGTGAAGGGGGTTCCTAGAAATACATTAAATGTCACAATTTTAATTAAATAAGGAAACTATGTTTCAACTTTCTAAAATGACACACTTGTTTTGGACCATGGATTGGGGATCTGATGACTCACATGTCGTCTCCCACCTTCGGCTAGTTCAGATTTCAAACCCTTTTCAAAACGTCGAATTCTTTCTTCATCGGTAACTGCCATTTGTGGACAAAACCGTAGTAACTCCATGAACTTAGCTTCATACTCGCTAACGTTCATATTTCCTTGTGTGATCTTCTCAAATTGAAAGATCTTCTCATCTAGATATGTCTTAGGGAAGTATCTATTGATGAATTCTCATCGGAAAACCTCCCATCCTATTTCTTCGCCTGGTCTCTTATCCTCCTCTACCATCCACCAATTGCCAGCACTCCCTTTTAGGAGGTATACCGCATGTTTTACCTTTTCAGCTTCAGGAATATCAAGGATCCTGAAAGCCTTTTCTAGTTCTGTCAACCATAGATCAGCATCTGCTGGGTCAGATGTACAAGCATAGTCTATGGCTCCCACCCGGCGAAGTCTCTCGAAAGTCTTGCCAGCTCCATAACCTTCCTGATGGGCTGGTACCCTAGGTGCAGACGGTGGCACCCTATCTGCTATGTGTGTTATGGCTGTCAGAAACTTATCAAATAAGGCATGGACAGCTAGGTTTTCTATCTCAGCTGGGTCAAACTGGGGTGTCTCCCTGGGTTGCTCAGGTAAGGGTTGCTCCATTTCTGGGTGCCTTGCACCTCCCTGTGGTGCAGCAACGCTACTTTCCACCACGTACTCTTCATGTGGGTCAGACATCCTTATATATCTTCTCCTCCTGAGGAGCAGAAGGTTCTATTAGATAAGGAAGGAACACTAAGGATAGACTCGACATCCTAAGTCCTATGTCTCTGTAGACTCAGCGAACCTAGAGCTCTGATACCACTAATTGTGGGCTCTGATCTCCAAAGTCTGAGATAAACACATAAACTTCGAAGTAAACATAGCGGAAGCGATTCTTTTAGCAACGGAATACCAAAAATCAGTGGAAATTAAAACTTTTTGAGATAAGACATTGAAACCATAAAAACTCCTTTCATAGATTCAAGATAAATTGTTTACATCTCTGTTAATTACTTCTTGAGTAATTAAACACAGCATGCTACAAAATCTCAAGAGACGAATCAAAACTCAGACCATGACTCCAAGGACCGGAGAGTACAGAGGACGCATAGAACTGACTATCTATCTATATAACTCAGCAGTCTGAATCTCCACCTGAGATTTACTGCTGCTCCGGGTACTGCTGCTGCTGATACTGGTCACCTGGAGATTGGTCCCTTTGTCCTTGGCGACCACCTAAAAAGTTGAAATCTACGAGGTGAGACAATTTTAAATAATTGTCCCAGCGGGAGTTATAACTCTTCGCCAGAAACATGATTATTACAGAATAAGAAAATAACAGTACACAAAGAAGTCATATATATTTTAAGAGTAGTTAGAACAATGTTTCACAGATTGTAATCGATTCCTCCTACTAGAAGCAAAGCATCTCTAAGTCAACCCACATATCTCTTTTCTTTTAGAAATAAAAGGACATGTATAACATTTATTTATTATAAGTCCATCATCACCACACTGGCTCTCTTCAGGCTTAGATCATATATCCATCACCTGGCATTATAATAAGGGATATCATGGCCTGTAGCCATACCCTTTTCTACAAGGTGTTAGGATTCCAAATCCACAACATAACTGTATGATTAGTACACATGAAATCATACTTAACCATACTCAAGTGACACAAGGGTTATTTACATTCATCACCCATAAGTCTGCAGTTAAGCCTTTCATAGGATTATCTTGTAATAGAATTTCACATAGTAACACTCTATATTAGGATCACATTTTATAATTTAACATAGGGGTATCAATACCTGAACATCTTATCACTAAGAATCCGGAAAGTAAGAGTCCAAATCCCTGGACTAATTATAACATTTATTACCAATAACATATTATTTTATTTGGTCATCTAAATAATATGACCTTTGATGATCATCAGTGCATATTACTCATGACTCATTCTGCCTATCCAACTCATAAGTTATCACTTATCAGATAACATACATGTTCTTGAATATTAAACATTAGCATAGCAGCTAAGAAAGAAGGATACTAAAAGTAACAAGTCTAACTTACATCAATTACCATTTCCCAATTCTCTCATCACAAGTCATCTGTTAAGCATGACCTTGATGGTACTCATGGCTCTCACAGCCCATCAATCTCATAAGATGTCACTAACAAGGCACCAGGATATATCACTATTCATAAAGCTAACAACATGCTTTTAATGAATATAACATCATTATCCATACCTGGATATGATCATCCTCATATAGGAACCTGCACGGTCAATTCAACTGATAACAGAAAATAACTCATTTAAAGAAGTTGTATCTCCCTACTCTTACAAGAGCTAGGTTTCCCTGATTTTCATCAATTAGGGTTTACTATTCACAAGACATGTCACCACCCTAGAATTAGGGTTTACTATTCATAATACATGTCACCACCCTAGAATTAGGGTTTACTACTCATAATATATGTCATCATCCTAGAATTAGGGTTTACTATTCACAATACATGTCATTACCCTAGAATTAGGGTTTACTATTCACCTATTGGTGAATTGATCTCATAACATCACCATGTATGAGAAACATCATCATTAAAGACCTCAGATAAGATTAAGATTCATCAATTAACATAATTAGGGTTTCCATGATTTCACATAGTGAATCATACCCTATTCATGCCCATTCATGTATATTGAAGGTATTTTACTTGAGTTTCCACCATAAATGGTACTTTCTCTTTCCTCCCACTAGTAGATGGTGATTACACCACACTATATTAGGTTGGGTAAAGTCCCCTTTGATCTTCATAGACCAAATCACCACTATCAAGTGATTAGGGTTTGATTAGATCAAGGTATCACTGAATTGAACCTCTCAGGGGCATTTGGTAACAATTACCCATTGATCATCATCATGGGTCCATTCATTAGTCACTTAATCCCTTAGTATTTTAAGTTACCATTATGGTTTAGATTAGATCATCATTGAACCAATTATACCTTTAAGTGGTTAAGTATAAACACCCATAAAAATCTCCAATTAGGTTAGGGTTTAACCTTCAACCTTCAACCCATTTGAACCCTCAAACGAGTGTGAACTCACTGAGTTGAAACGGGTGTGAACCCATTTAAGATGAAACGGGTGTGAACTCGTTTGAGATGAAACGGGTTGAACTCGTTTGAGATGAAACGGGTTGAACTCATTTGGATTGAAACGGGTTGAACTCGTTTGGATTGAAACGAGTTGAACTCATTTGGATCTAAACGAGTGTGGACTCGTTTGTGTCTAAACGAGTGTGGGCTCGTTTGGGTCTAAACGAGTGTGGACTCGTTTGGGTCCAAACCGCATGGATATGAAAGGTGATACAAAGGTCATGATTGAAAAGGATTTCTTAAGTTGAAGCCTTCAATTGGCCCAAGCCATGTTAACCACTTACAAATTGAGTCAATTAGGATGAGCCTCAATCAATTGGACACCAATTTGACCTTCAATTGAAAGCCAATTATGGTTAAATCTAACTCAATTAAGGTTTCCAATCGGCTACTCATCAATTTTCAACAATGTGAATCAAAACAAGGTTGAACCTATCAATTGAACTCCAAATGGGACCAAAATTGGCCCAAACGGTCTTGGGATCATTTGGATGATCTCCAAACGGTCTTGAGACCGTTTGCCAAAAGTTTGACCAAAAATTAAGTTGATTTGATAAGGGTTGAGTCCTAATTAAATTACAATTCAGCACTTTTCATCAATTTATCAATATCTTGTGATTGGACCCTCAAACCATCACATTTCTTTAACCCTAGACCTTCAAACGGTCTTGGGGTGTCACTAAACGAGTGTGAGATCGTTTGGATGAACCCCCAAATGGGTTTGAACTCGTTTGGGTCCTTCAACCCAACATTCATCAAAATCTATATGAAAATCAGCAAATTTAACCCGATTATGGTTAGGGTGTTGAAATGCCTTCAACTCTTAATTGGTTAGGAATTAGATCATGATTCTTGGTAGAAATGAAATTCAATATATTATGAACAGGAATCCCAAACGGTCAATGCTTGGTCAACTCCTTCAAACGGGTTGAAACCCGTTTGCCCAAAGATTCAAGTTAATCAGTTTAGAAAACAGCACTTAATTCAATTTGATTGCCTAATTGATTGGCCTTCAACCTACGATTCCTTTGGAGTTAACCCCTCAAATATGGTGGGTCATTATCCTACATAATTTTGGAACAGAAATACCAAATGGTCAACGCTTGGTCAATGCCGTCAAACGGGTTGGAACCCGTTTGGCCAAACCGACCTATTGAACCCGTTTGGATTGAAACGAGTGTGAGATCGTTTGACCTATTGGTCCAAGATCGTTTAGTAAAGTTGGATAAGGACCAACATAGGTATTAACGCCCCTTGTCTTCAACCTTGAAACCAAGGCCTGTTCTTCACGAAAAGGCTTGCAAGGGTGCAAAGAAGGATGGGGAAGAAGAAGAACTAACTATTATTTGCACGAATTAAAAGTATGCATAACAAAGCAAAAGGTTTAGAATTATAAAACCCGCCTTAAGGTCGTTCCTTGAGCTCCAAGCTTCCAAGCTTCAAGTCTTTAATGGTGTGTTGATCTCCACAGGTCAGACAAGGGTGTTTCTCCAAGGAAAGGTTGGGAAGAGATGGCTAGAACGAGAAAACTAAGTGAGTTATCCATAAAACCAAGCTTGCATGATGAATTCACCCAAGAATCCGAGCTTGAAGATGGTTCTTCTCACCTTAGAACTACTTGGTCGCCTCCCTGAGCTCCATATCTTGCCTTAGACGTTTTGAGAAAGAAGAGAAGTGAAGAGAAATGAAGGATCGTTCTGCTGAGTTTACAAGGAAAAGGGCTTATATACTTTAGGCCATTTTACACCATAAGGACCTCTAAAGCATGGGATTTTCATCTAAGTCCCTCCTTGCTTCTTAGGCACGTTCAAGCCATCTAAACTCAAACCAAGTTCATCAAAGCTCAAGATCTAAGGGTAGAAAAGGTCAACTTTCAACTAGGGTACACATATGAAGGTCTTCATACCCATACATGGTGAATTTTATGCACAAAGATTACTTTTCTTATCTGATTATTTATTGATGCATCTCTTTCATCATTTCTACTCTAAATGATGCCAAGAGTCATATAAGATGCTCTAGAAGGTGTACTTCCCAAGTTTTACCCATAATTTGGGTAAATTGCACTTTACTCCAAATTAGGGTTTTTAAGCACCAGGATCATTCCACAAGCTGCATCTGAACGCCCAAGCTTGGAAAATCCATCATGCCTCATCAGATTCACTCTTATGATTTTTCATCATCAAAGGTACATCTTAACTTGTGAACTCTTCAAGTTAAACCTCTTAACTGGATAATTGCACATAGGTCCTTGTATTGCAAAACAATACTACCACATTGTTCCTAGGGGACAGGAATGGAAACATATGTTCCTTAGGAGCTTTTATTACCTGCTAAAAGATGATTACATGTGTTTAATTACCTATTTAAGAAAAACTTCTAGGGTTAGGTTATAACCTAGGTCAGGGATGTTACAAATTATAAACCCCTAACAAGGATTTTGTCCTCGAAATCCCAGGGAAAGGAAGAACAGATTGATCATTATGATGATATTATGGGTTTGTAATTCGTACAAAGTCCCTTTTGTTAATTACTTCTTATCACTGTTTATGCTTGTGTAAAGCATAAACCCCTAACATAAGGTGTCCATACTTTTTGAAAGGAAAAAGCATAAAAGAACATCCTTCCAATATTACTCAAGAATGCTTACCATTAGAGGAACATACATACCTTAACACAGATATTTTACTCAGTATATTGTCTCAAAGGCTTCACTTAAGGAGTTCATTGAGTATGCTTACTAAGTAGTTACTGAGGAAATTCACCAAGTATATTCACTAAGTTTGTTCACTAAGTATTCACTGAGGAAATTCACTGAGTATATTCACTAAGCATTCACTGAGTATGTTCACTAAGTATTCACTGAGTATATTCACTGAGCATATTCACTAAGTATTCACTAAGTATATTCACTAAGTATTCACTGAGTATATTCACTGAGCATCATCACTAAGTATTCACTGAGTATATTCACTAAGCATATTCACTAAGTATTCACTGAGTATATTCACTAAGTATTCACTGAGTATATTCACTGAGCATATTCACTAAGTATTCACTGAGTATATTCACTAAGCATCTTCACTAAGTATTCACTAAGTATATTCACTAAGCATCTTCACTAAGTATTCCCTGAGTATATTCACTAAGTATTCACTGAGTATATTCACTAAGTATTCACTAAGTATATTCACTAAGTTTTCACTGAGTATATTCACTAAGTATTCACTGAGTATATTCACTGAGCATATTCACTAAGTATTCACTGAGTATATTCACTAAGCATATTCACTAAGTATTCACTGAGTATATTCACTAAGTATTCACTGTGTATATTCACTAAGTATTCACTGAGTATATTCACTAAGTTTTCACTGAGTATATTCACTAAGTATTCACTAAGTATATTCACTGAGCATATTCACTAAGTATTCACTGAGTATATTCACTAAGCATCTTCACTAAGTATTCACTGAGTATATTCACTAAGTATTCACTGAGTATATTCACTAAGTATTCACTGAGTATATTCACTGAGCATATTCACTAAGTATTCACTGAGTATATTCACTAAGCATCTTCACTAAGTATTCATTGAGTATATTCACTAAGTATTCACTGAGTATATTCACTAAGTATTCATTGAGTATATTCACTAACCATATTCACTGAGTATATTCACTAAGCATATTCACTAAGTATTCACTGAGTATATTCACTAAGCATCTTCACTAAGTATTCACTGAGTATATTCTTATTTAATTTTTCCTTATACCCTCTAGATTGTTATAGAATAATTACATGATTAGAGTAATCAAAAGATAACAATCTAGGAGTTTCATACTTGCCTTATCTACAATAACTATATACCTGGCCAGGGTATATAAGTATTGAAATTAGGTAGTATGTATTTTACTTATCAACATATTCCTCGTTCTTCATATCATTATACACACAGAATTTACCATACTAGATTATTCTTCAGGTATCACATCTATATTTCATCCTTTTCATACATAGTCAAGGGAGATTATAAATTGTTTTAAAGAATACTGAGTAAGATACAAGTTCTTATCTCCCTTGTGTTCTTCCAGGATCTAGTTAAGGAATTCAGAAGCAGCAAAATTACATATTTTTAACACATAGAATCCTGATATGTAATATTAAAACAAAACTTATTTCATCTGACCTGTATGGGACGTTTGTCCACGTCGTCTATTATTATAGAGCCTCCCTTGTGAGCCTTGCAGACTCTGTCCTTGGGGCTGAGTCATTATTGTATTCCTGTCTGGACAATCCCTTGCCAGGTGTCCCAGCTGTCTACATAGGTAACAGATCCTGGGTGCAAAATGTCTATACGATCCAGTTACCGATGTTGATGTTATGTCGGAGGGTCCTCTTGGAATACTACTATGATCCCTACTTCCACTTGACACCCATTGTGTCTGGGTAGGAAATCCTGACAAAGCTGATGGTGTAGAAAATCTTGGTTTCTTAAAACTTTCAGGCCCTTGTTCTTGAGGCTGGGTGTACATCTTCTTACTACTTGTCTGTTGTTTCATGGTTTCTGACCTCTCTATCCTTCTTACTGACTCCACAAAGGTGGCAAACCTTTCTCTATTCTCTAGAGTAGACACAGGAGTGGCTAGTTCAGATTTCAAACCCTTTTCAAAACATCGAATTCTTTCTTCATCGGTAACTGCCATTTGTGGACAAAACCGTAGTAACTCCATGAACTTAGCTTCATACTCGCTAACGTTCATGTGTCCTTGTGTGATATTCTCAAATTGAAAGATCTTCTCATCTAGATATGTCTTAGGGAAGTATCTATTGATGAATTCTCGTCGGAAAACATCCCATCCTATTTCTTCGCCTGGTCTCTTATCCTCCTCTATCATCCACCAATTACCAGCACTCCTTTTTAGGAGGTATACCGCATGTTTTACCTTTTCAGCATCAGGAATATCAAGGATCCTGAAAACCTTTTCCAGTTCTGTCAACCATAGATCAGCATCTGCTGGGTTAGATGTACCAGCATAGTCTATGGCTCCCACCCGGTGAAGTCTCTCGAAAGTCTTGCCAGCTCCATAACCTTCCTGATGGGCTAGTACCCTAGGTGCAGACGGTGGCACCCTATCTGCTATGTGTGTTATGGCTATCAGAAACTTATCAAATAAGGCATGGACAGCTGGGTTTTCTATCTCAGCTGGGTCAAACTGGGGTGGCTCCCTGGGTTGCTCAGGTAAGGGTTGCTCCATTTCTGGGTGCCTTGCACCTCCCTGTGGTGCAGCAACACTACTTTCCGCCACGTACTCTTCATGTGGGTCAGATATCCTTATATATCTTCTCCTCCTGAGGAGCAGAAGGTTCTATTAGATAAGGAAGGAACACTAAGGATAGACTCAACATCCTAAGTCCTATGTCTCTGTAGACTCAGCGAACCTAGAGCTCTGATACCACTAATTGTGGGCTCTGATCTCCAAAGTCTGAGATAAACACATAAACTTCGAAGTAAACATAGCGGAAGCGATTCGTTTAGCAGCGGAATACCAAAAATCAGTGGAAATTAAAACTTTTTGAGATAAGACATTGAAACCATAACAACTCCTTTCATAGATTCAAGATAAACTGTTTACATCTCTGTTAATTACTTCTTGAGTAATTAAACACATCATGCTACAAAATCTCAAGAGACGAATCAAAACTCAGACCATGACTCCAAGGACCTGAGAGTATAGAGGACGCATAGGACTGACTATCTATCTATATAACTCAGCAATCTGAATCTCCACCTGAGATTTACTGCTACTCTGGGTACTGCTTCTGCTGATACTGGTCACCTGGAGATTGGTCCCTTCGTCCTTGGCGACCACCTAAAAAGTTGAAATCTATGGGGTGAGATAATTTTAAATAATTGTCCCAGCGGGAGTTATAACTCTTCGCCAGAAACATGATTATTATAGAATAAGAGAATAATAGTACACAAAGAAGTCATATATATTTTAAGAGTAGTTAGAACAATGTTTCACAGATTGTAATCTATTCCTCCTACTAGAAGCAAAGCATCTCTAAGTCAACCCACATATCTCTTTTCTTTTAGAAATAAAAGGACATGTATAACATTTATTTATTATAAGTCCATCATCACCACACTGGCTCTCTTCAGGCTTAGATCATATATCCATCACCTGGCATTATAATAAGGGATATCATGGCCTGTAGCCATACACTTTTCTACAAGGTGTTAGGATTCCAAATCCACAACATAATTGTATGATTAGTACACATGAAATCATACTTAACCATACTCAAGTGACACAAGGGTTATTTACATTCATCACCCATAAGTCTGCAGTTAAGCCTTTCATAGGATTATCTTGTAATAGAATTTCACATAGTAACACTCTATATTAGGATCACATTTCATAATTTAACATAGGGGTATCAATACCTGAACATCTTATCACTAAGAATCCGGAAAGTGAGAGTCCAAATCCCTGGATTAATTATAACATTTATTACCAATAACATATTATTTTATCTGGTCATCTAAATAATATGACCTTTGATGATCATCAGTGCATATTACTCATGACTCATTCTTCATATCCAACTCATAAGTTATCACTTATCAGATAACATACATGTTCTTAAATATTAAACATTAGCATAGCAGCTAAGAAAGAAGGATACTAAAAGTAACAAGTCTAACTTACATCAATTACCATTTCCCAATTCTCGCATCACAAGTCATCTGTTAAGCATGACCTTGATGGTACTCATGGCTCTCACAGCCCATCAATCTCATAAGATGTCACTAACAAGGAACCAGGATATATCACTATTCATAAAGCTAACAACACGCTTTTAATGAATATAACATCATTATCCATACCTGGATATGATCATCCTCATATAGGAACCTGCACGGTCAATTCAACTGATAATAGAAAATAACTCATTTAAAGAAGTTGTATCTCCCTACTCTTACAAGAGCTAGGTTTCCCTGATTTTCATCAATTAGGGTTTACTATTCACAAGACATGTCACCACCATAGAATTAGGGTTTACTATTCATAATACATGTCACCACCCTAGAATTAGGGTTTACTATTCATATTACATGTCACCACCCTAGAATTAGGGTTTACTATTCATAATATATGTCATCACCCTAGAATTAGGGTTTACTATTCACAATACATGTCATCACCCTAGAATTAGGGTTTACTATTCGCCTATTGGTGAATTGATCTCATAACATCACCATGTATGAGAAACATCATCATTAAAGACCTCAGATAAGATTAAGATTCATCAATTAACATAATTAGGGTTTCCATGATTTCACATAGTGAATCATACCCTATTCATGCCCATTCATGTATATTGAAGGTATTTTACTTGAGTTTCCACCATAAATGGTACTTTCTCTTTCCTCCCACTAGTAGATGGTGATTACACCACTCTATATTAGGTTGGGTTAAGTCCCCTTTGATCTTCATAGACCAAATCACCACTATCAAGTGATTAGGGTTTGATTAGATCAAGGTATCACTGAATTGAACCTCTCAGGGGCATTTGGTAACAATTACCCATTGATCATCATCATGGGTTGATTCATTAGTCACTTAATCCCTTAGTATTTTAAGTTACCATTATGGTTTAGATTAGATCATCATTGAACCAATTATACCTTTAAGTGGTTAAGTATAAACACCCATAAAAATCTCCAATTAGGTTAGGGTTTAACCTTCAACCTTCAACCCATTTGAACCCTCAAACGAGTGTGAACTCACTGAGTTGAAATGGGTGTGAACCCATTTAAGATGAAACAGGTGTGAACTCGTTTGAGATGAAACGGGTTGAACTCGTTTGAGATGAAACGGGTTGAACTCATTTGGATTGAAATGGGTTGAACTCGTTTGGATTGAAACGGGTTGAACTCGTTTGGATCTAAATGAGTGTGGACTCGTTTGGGTCTAAACGAGTGTGGACTCATTTGGGTCTAAACGAGTGTGGACTCGTTTGGGTCCAAACCGCATGGATATGAAAGGTGATACAAAGGTCATGATTGAAAAGGATTTCTTAAGTTGAAGCCTTCAATTGGCCCAAGCCATGTTAACCACTTACAAATTGAGTCAATTAGGATGAGCCTCAATCAATTGGACGCCAATTTGACCTTCAATTGAAAGCCAATTATGGTTAAATCTAACTCAATTAAGGTTTCCAATCGGCTACTCATCAATTTTCAACAATGTGAATCAAAACAAGGTTGAACCTATCAATTGAACTCCAAATGGGCCCAAACTTGGCCCAAACGGTCTTGGGATCGTTTGGATGATCTCCAAACGGTCTTGAGACCGTTTGCCCAAAGTTTTACCAAATATTAAGTTGATTTGATAAGGGTTGAGTCCTAATTAAATTACAATTCAGCACTTTTCATCAATTTATCAATATCTTGTGATTGGACCCTCAAACCATCACATTTCTTTAACCTAGACCTTAAAACGGTCTTGGGGTGTCACTAAACGAGTGTGAGATCGTTTGGATGAACCCTCAAATGGGTTTGAACTCGTTTGGGTCCTTCAACCCAACACTCATCAAAATCTATATGAAAATCAGCAAATTTAACCCGATTAGGGTTAGGGTGTTGAAATGCCTTCAACTCTTAATTGGTTAGGAATTAGATCATGATTCTTGGTAGAAATGAAATTCAATATATTATGAACAGGAATCCCAAACGGTAAATTCTTGGTCAACTCCTTCAAATTGGTTGGAACCCGTTTGCCCAAAGATTCAAGTTAATCAGTTTAGAAAACAACACTTAATTCAATTCGATTGCCTAATTGATTGGCCTTCAACCTACGATTCCTTTGGAGTTAACCCCTGAAATTTGTTGGGTCATTAGCCTACATAATTGTGAACAGAAATCCCAAACGGTCAACGCTTGGTCAACGCCCTCAAATGGGTTGGAACCCTTTTGGGCAAACCGACCTATTGAACCCGTTTGGATTGAAACGAGTGTGAGATCGTTTGACCTATTGGTCCAAGATCGTTTAGTAAAGTTGGATAAGGACCAACATAGGTATTAACGCCCCTTGTCTTCAACCTTGAAACCAAGGCCTGTTCTTCACGAAAAATCTTGCAAGGGTGCAAAGAAGGATGGGGAAGAAGAAGAACTAACTATTATTTGCACGAATTAAAAGTATGCATAACAAAGCAAAAGGTTTAGAATTATAAAACCTGCCTTAAGGTCGTTCCTTGAGCTCCAAGCTTCCACGCTTCAAGTCTTTAATGGTGTGTTGAGCTCCACAGGTCATACAAGGGTGTTTCTCCAAGGAAAGGTTGGGAAGAGATGGCTAGAACGAGAAAACTAAGTGAGTTATCCACAAAACCAAGCTTGCATGATGAATTCACCCAAGAATCTGAGCTTGAAGATGGTTCTTCTCACCTTAGAACTACTTGGTCGCCTCCATGAGCTCCAGAGCTTACCTTAGACGTTTTGAGAAAGAAGAGAAGTGAAGAGAAATGAAGGATCGTTCTGCTGAGTTTACAAGGAAAAGGGCTTATATACTTTAGGCCATTTTACACCATAAGGACCTCTAAAGCATGGGATTTTCATCTAAGTCCCTCCTTGCTTCTTAGGCACGTTCAAGCCATCTAAACTCAAACCAAGTTCATCAAAGCTCAAGATCTAAGGGTAGAAAAGGTCAACTTTCAACTAGGGTACACATATGAAGGTCTTCATACCCATACATGGTGAATTTTATGCACAAAGATTACTTTTCTTATCTGATTATTTATTGATGCATCGCTTTCATCATTTCTACTCTAAATGATGCCAAGATTCATATAAGATGCTATAGAAGGTGTACTTCCCAAGTTTTACCCATAATTTGGGTAAATTGCACTTTACTCCAAATTAGGGTTTTTAAGCACCAGGATCATTCCACAAGCTGCATCTGAACGCCCAAGCTTGGAAAATCCATCATGCCTCATCAGATTCACTCTTATGATGTTTCATCATCAAAGGTACATCTTAACCTGTGAACTCTGCAAGTTAAACCTCTTAACTGGATAATTGCACATAGGTCCTTGTATTGCAAAACAATACTACCACATTGTTCCTAGGGGACAGGAATGGAAACATATGTTCCTTAGGAGCTTTTATTACCTGCTAAAAGATGATTACATGTGTTTAATTACCTATTTAAGAAAAACTTCTAGGTTTAGGTTATAACCTAGGTCAGGGATGTTACAATATGGATGATCTATGAGCATATTAACCTGCTATTAATAAAAAGATGTTTTGATGTCTAAATAGATGATCCATGTGCTTAATATCCTAATTTAGGGCTTGATATGTTAATGTGCAGTAATGGGCTTAGAAACCCTAATCTAGGTGTTAATGGCTTTTAATGAGTTATATTTCAAGATTCTTTGTATAGAATTATATTAAGTTAATCCTAAGACAATTGATGATAAAGAAGGCTTTAATGTTAATAAGTGGATAATTAGGGTTTTGAACCTAGAACTGTTGTTTTAGGGTTTTGTGGACATAAAAGAGGAAAGTTGTAAATAGATATAAAGGAACTATAATGAAACCCTAACTCAGATTAGAAACCCTAGAAAGAAATTCCAAGTCAATTAAGTAGGTTCTTGATGAGTATGTAGTGAATAGGTTGTACATGTTTTTTAGCATTTTGTTCTTCTGTGTGATTGGCTTGATTGCTTGCTTGGATTTCCTGGTTGGATTGGATTGTTCTTATTTCCTGTGAGATCTCCAAATCAGGTATGTGGTTATTTATGAGACCTCATTTTAGTTTCCTGGTATTTTTCTGACGTTTTATGGATTGCATGGAAATAAATTGTTTTGTTTTTTTTCTTTCTGCAATCTTTAAAGTGAATATGATTATCACAATTTAAGTATATATATGACTAGCCCGAAGCTACATACCATCTCTGGATATAAGAGAAGAAGACCAAGCCCTGGAGAGAAGGTCACAGGTGGTCAAGCCCCAGAGGGAAGACCACTGGGCACCTAGAAAGGTGACCCCAAGTACCAAGCTCAGGATGGAGAAGGTAGCCTTAAAGTCCCTTGCAAGGACTAACCCTAAGAGAGGGTATCGCAAAGTATAAGTAAAAGTGGTTGGGAAGTCATATTGAAAATGTAATATTGCTTTGTTAACAAAGATTTGATATGATTAAGTTGTTAGAACATATGTGCAATATTTTGATTGTCACCACATACCAGTATATTCATTTATACTGACTGATGTTTTGTTTGTCGGCGTTTTAGGAATATAAGAAAGTGACAAATAGTAAAGTGGCATTTGTGAAGATAAAGTTAACCATTCAAGGAGGATCTAGATAGATAGAACTCTATAGTGGGTAGAGGTTCCAGAATCCTATTTTTGAAAGGTATGTGAAAAGTAAAATTTTATGCCTATTTTAAGTTTAGTTTCTGGTGGAATTTATTAATTATTTTTTATTATTTGCAAACACATTGATCCTATTTTTTGGATAACGCCTGTGACTTCTTGGTCTTCCTTAATTGGGGATTACTGGGAAGTGGGGTCGTTACAATTTTAGACAATGTGCCTATAGTGTGTCACTTTCAGTGTGGGTTCAACATAATGTGTGTTATACTGCTAGGGATGTGCCATGCAACAATAACGAGGAAAATGTCTCTAATGAGACTGGCCACCCTACTTGAAATTTCCATGCGTACCTAGAGGTGCTACTACAACCAGCATGCATACGTTGATGCATTGGACTTCAAGAAAAATAGAACCTTGTGATTCTTGTAGGGAGTTCTTTATAAGGTTTCTCTCTAATTCATACTTCCTTGAAACCTTCTTTGTACTATCTCTTGCTATTTACTCTCTTATATTCCTATGCTTTTTTCCTATTCTTTACCTTTTTCTGATGATAAAAGGTGTGTGACTTCTGTGAAACATCATTGTTTATAAAGTAGGAAGCAATGTTACATAGTAAGAAGGGAAACAACAATTCATGTGTGCCGCCCTACATTCCTAAAGGTAAGAAGCTGACAATTGCAATGCCTAATAATGTTGACTCCAAGCACTCACACCATTAAAGTTAGACAAAAAACTTTTATAGTTTTCATGTTTTAACTTCAACATAACCAACTCCTCATTGTAATATTTCAACTCATCTCCTCACATTGCCTCAACTATGATATCAAATACCTTAACCTTGGCCACCATGAGTACTTCATATGAACTTTGCATATTTTTCATGGTTTAGTAGATCTTATTTCAAAATCACTCTCTCTCAATTCAATGGAGGGCTAGTTTGCATTACATCAGCCTTGGATGGGTACGTATCAAAGTTGTAGAAAACTTACTTTTGTATTATTCATGTGGAATAATAAAATATCGACTCAACTTAGGTGGAAGGAGCTTATGCAAGATCCGGGATTCCTCCTGGGATGGAGAGTAGACGTGTACCCCATAATAAATATTAAGATAACACTATATATACTCGATAAGAACAAGATGCACCTTCCTCCACAACCTCTCTTTATTAAATATGATGATAATATATTTCATATAGCCCCAGTCACTAATAGGGACCATGATAATAGTTTGAGGTCTACATGTTCAATCAAGGTGAAATACATATGTTATCTCCTCTACAACCTTCTCAATCTTTTGATTAGACGGAAAGCACACTATCTATGTTTTTTCTACTGAAAATTTTAAATTGTAGGGTTTTTTATTGATCCTTGAATCTATTATCCAGTGTGATGCATTGTTTTTTTTTAATAAGCCACATGGTAAATTACAAGATTCTAATGACAATTATATTAATATCACCATTCAGAATACATGATAAATGGATGATGGTCAACAAAATTAGTATATTTTGGTTAGATAGACCCAAATTTTATCGATGCAAAAAAATCAATGATTTTGGTTACAAATATTATGGATGGTAAAGGCCTAGATTCTACTTTTCTTGTAAAAGTTCCAGCCATTTCTCCTATAACAACCATGTTAATACTAATACTACCAACTATCATATACAAGTTTAGATTATGACATCAAAACTAAACCCAAAATAATATTGATAAGATGTTTGCAAAAAAAAATTCTTCCATGCATAGAAACAATCCGAAAAACAAACCTCACACTAACTATTTTAGTTTCTTGATGAATATGGCCCTATATGACTCTTCATGTCATGTATCTTCTAAATTGTTCATTACTCTTCATTCTCATGCATCCATGACTCTTCAATATCATGCTTCTACTAGAACAGAAGGTTACCTAGCATATGATATACTTAAAAAGGAATCAACATCCTACTACAATGTTTTCCAAAAAAATAGCATAAAATTCCTTCTCATATGATCAAATGTGCCTCAGACGTTTACATGAAAGCTATTTTCCAAGGCCAATTAAACAATTATGCATCATAGGAGGATTATATATGTATGTGATCTTCCTATCAATGCGATGAGGTTGAGGGAAGTTTTGTTTCTATAAGCCTTTTTGCATCATTTCAAAATAAGAACACTGATCTTGTCATTAACACTCTAGATGTGACCATATCTCATGTTGTACTCCTTCTACACTTGACAATCACCAGACCAAAGATTGTATCCAAATAAAAAAAAAGTATACACTCTTCTTGGAGGCACCAAGATTAATTTTTTGGAAGGGCTTAATCTTATTGTTCCTTGTAGACAAAAATTCATCCAAGTAGTCATCACTAGATGAAGCATAAAACAAGGTAACCCATTGCTATCATTGATGGTAGTATTGGTTGTATCTCCATTGTGTGTATCCCACCGCATACTTGGGATGTAAAATATATTTAAAAATATAGCATCATCCTTGGGGGCTAAACTACAATATATTCACCCTAGCACACTTCATCATACCAAATTTACATAAGTTTTCTACCTTATTGTAGTTTATAAATCCCCGTAGTTATCAAATAATATGATAATCAATGTAGTATACCACATATATCCTATCAAACTCCACCTCCAAGAGCCACATAAATATACTACCATTTTTCTCCAATCTCTATGATCATCCTTTAACTTGGTTTATTCTACGGGACAACAATAAATATATCAACCAAGATATTTATGATGCTTATTTATAGAAAAAAGATATGTATGAGTTAGAAAAGGAAAACATTGTCAACCCTAAGATCATACATCATAAAACACTACCTTTACCTATCCAAATCATCAACACAAATAATTTTCTCCCTAATAAGAATACATGGTTCTCCATAGGGAACAACATGTAGTTGTACCATATGGCCAACTCTCTCTTGGTTACATCAAAAAAATTAAATTATCATTAGATCATTCACATGTGTTGTTAAAATCTTGCATACTACTCAAGAAACCAAAAATAATATTAACATAATGACTGAGAAAATCACTTGAGGTGACCTTTATGACATTAGAAATCAGACGAATAATATTATAGACCTTAATGATGTTCCTGCTCGTGCGGTGGACCTCATATTTTAATTAGTGAAGTTTTTCATATTAAACTAAATAAGGAATGAAAATAAAAATAATTATCTGAAATAGGTACCTCTCATTTTAGTTATTCCAACTTGGCTCACTTTGACTATGATTTGGATTCTAGCCATAATAATGTTTCAAGGAATTCAATCTGAGAGTCTATTTCATTATCAAAGAATATTGGGAAATCCTTTGATAACCCACCTTCGTCCTAATCTAGTTTTATTTTATTTTGAGAATACCCTTAGATGGAACAATATCAACATTGTCGACATTTAAATTAAATATTTGCTTTTGTCCAATCTCCTTCTGAGTTTTCAATCATTCTTATGCTTTTGGCTGGTTGGAATACATATAGTGTCATTAAAATTTTATATAAGACATGACTTTAGACACTTTATAAAATCAAACAAAGTTAATATCATCACAATCCTAGAGAATAAGACTCGCATGTCAAATTTCCACCTTCCAATTGGTAGAAATCTCATCACATCCTTGCTTCAAACACCCTTTTGCTCTCAGTGCAGGATTGTTCGTAGGTTGGACCCCATCATATTTTAGACACTTATGATCTCATTGGCATTCATTGTCCATCTCCTTCACCTGCCAAAATTTAAAGAAAAATAATATTTGGACTTATAAGGGTGTCTATGTGAACATGGGCATACTTAGAGCATCTTTCTCACTAAACTTATGAATATAGCCTCATTATTTAGAAACAATATGTGGATCATAGGAGGTGATCTTTGACCTCTCAAGGTTAGCTTTTGAAATACTTAATGGTCAAGTTTATCAAATAATGTATACAACAATGATAGCTTTAATAGTTACATTGAAGATAAATACCTCATTGATCTCTCAATGGAGAACATCAATTGTACTAGAATAAAGTCTTATATGATCCTGCCTTGATTGTTTCCATGGGTCGTCGTCCCAATATACCATTTCTCTAATATTATTGTTGCATGTGGATCCACATTAGATAATTTCTCCATCATCCTCAACAACAATTATATTCCTTGGGGTCTAAAACTTGTTAGTCTAAACATTCTTTTTATCATCCTTCTTTTAATTTTGTGGTTAACAATAATTGGAATTTCTCTTACAAAACTTTTGATCCCAAACACAACTTTCACAATTACATTAAAAAATTGAGATCAAAACTCATGATTGTGAGCACTCACACTTATAGTATTATTCATAAAAGGATTGGATATCTCAAAGAAAAACTTTTAGAATGTAGCCACATCTCTAATTCAGATCATGATTTTGTGTACTTGAGAGGCTACATAACCTAATTCAATGATTTGATTAGACTAAGCAATTCAAATTATTTGTGTCTATTGTTTCAACATGAGTGATTTAAGATTAGACAAACACTCTCTGTATACCCAAACTTGCAAACCTTAGTTTGGAGAAATAAAATCATACATGTACAAATACAAAGATTAAAGAATCAATATGTTTCTCGTGAGATCTTTTCTGTAAATCACTTGTACTGATTATATGACTTGTAGTTATGATCAAAAGGGTAAAATAATTAGTTGGAATGGATTAATATATTTCTTGGAATTAAGTGGAAATCTCCAATTCATAACCTACCATCATTCAAGTTTACCCTAGAAAAACTCGACTGACAACACTCTTAATACTTGTAACTAAATATTATCAGATGTATTCATACTAATAAGAAACTCAACTAACATTGAAGGCTAGAATCCAGTAAGTCCATTGGCTTAGATATTGGAAACCAAAATCAACAGAATGACCAATCTTGGTCTTGTCTTTTAGCACGATCAAGGTTGAAAATACTAGAAGCTAGCCTCCCCATGTGGTGGAGCTACATCCTTGGATATGGAACAACTATAATATATCTTTCACTTGTTTTTGTTTTGATGTCTTTCTCTTCGTTCATTTTAATACTTTGTTATTTATCTTGGGATATAAGTTGATGGTCTAATTGATTTTAAGTGGTTTTAGCTCAATTGAACCCCACCTCTCTTGAACCCATAGGTCCAACAAGTGGTATCAGATCGAGGTCTTCTATAATATTTCCACAAGTAGGATAATATGGGTGACAATCTAGAGTAAACATGCACCTTAAATATGATAATATTGGATAAAAGAAACTATCGATATTATAAGAAAAGAATGTAATTCCATATCCAATGGATAATTCTTGAGATGTGGAAAATGTTCTATTTTCCATACAAGTAACCAGAGGAAAATCTAGAAGAAAAGGATGAAACTATATTGAAAAAAGCAACCTTGCATGCCAAAGTCACAAGCATTCTCTACACCATCGTTACTCACTCTAAATTCAACCAGATATATTTCTTAAATGCTATGTGTGTGATTTCTAGGGATTTCTCTATCATCTACAAGGAACATATAAAGCGAATGAGTCCAATATTGACATGCTCACTCAATAACGTGTGAACTTTTGCATGAGCAAGATGGAATCCATTGTCGAGTAGTATTCAAGGTAAAAATATATATTATGAGTGACCTTGTGGTTCTTGGAAAACCTCTAGAGTAAGTGAGTGTGTGTATCAAATTCTTAGCTCTCTTCCTAACTGATGGGATAATAATGTGAAAATAATAGAGGAGTACACAAACCTATGAACTCTCCATATTAAATATCTCACAAGAAATTTCCAAACTTATGAGGCTCAACAATAGAGATACAAGCATCTTGAATAACATGTGCAGGCCAAGTAGGAGAAGATAATTGCTTTCAATTCTCAAGATTTTTCAAGGTATCAATCCTTACATGGTGAGTATAATATATGTATTCCAAAGGGAAATCATTCAAAGGAAAATCAAATCAAATTTCTACATATGTTGTTGTCAATGCAAACATAAGGGTTGCTACAACGAGGATTCCCCACAAGAAAAAAAGACCCACCATCACAAGGGAGACTGGAAATGGAAAAAGAAGCATAAAATGAGGGAGAAAGGCAAAAAAAGATCTAGGGACACTATGAACACTAGCATAATTGAATGTTCTAGTAGAAGTGGGATCTTTATTAGAAGTAAAGATGATGAATGCCATTTTACTCTTATAATGAGGTAACACTAAACCTTTCGTCTAAATTTTTTTGGTTGAAATAATCCATGCTTCTTGTGTCATTCTTGAATCTTCTAAGTATAAAAGGAGATATATTTCAACAAATTTTGATAACTTGCACAAACAAAAGGAGAACTTGAACATGTCAACATTTGGATTCAATATGATAATGACAATATTAGGAAGAACTATTTAGAAATTTAATTGTAATTCAATGGATTGAGATACAAAACATTAATTATATTAGTCAAGTAGATGTTTTCAATATTGAAATTGCTAGCTTGCTTGATAAGACAAATTCTTGGATTCTCAGCCTAGAAATGATGATCTTACATTGACTCTCTCATTATTTACATTGACGTTCTTAAGTGTCCCCATGAGGATCAAGAGGTTACTTTTCAAGGAATATAATATGAAAATATAGCTTATCTATCTGGTATTACTTCTAGACAACTAAAAATGCTTATTTTCTTTCTATAGTCAATGCTTTAGAATCTTATGTATTTTTTCTAGTTGAGAAAAAGAATTTTCTACTCTTAATATTCAAATTGATTCTTATACAATTGAATAATTCCTTATTTGATGTGAATATATTACATTCCAGAAATGATATTACCCAATTGTCTTCTACTACTACTTATCATGTGCATGTTAAATGCATTTTTCGATCCTCTTTTAAAATATTCTTATGATGTAATAAGGATCTATATGAAATCCCTTATAGCACAACCAAGCAAAATGGTAAACATGGTACTCAATTTGATAATATCCAAGGGAACAACAAAGCAAAAGTGTTTAGAATTTAATGGGTCCTCAAGTCCCAAGGTTAAGGGTGTATGTGATTACTGAAAACAAATTGGTCACTATTCTACATATTATCTTTATAGGAAAGTACCTCATATAAACTTGATATAGGTGACCAAGACCTCAGACCAAAAATATGATTGGGTGCCATTTCATCTTTTTTCTTATAAGTCACTTGCAAAGGGATTGACATGAGCAATAAATTCAGCACTTATCTTTTCAATCCACAGAAAACAAGAAAGGTGAGAGCTATATGATTTGGAAACATATGAAGACACATGCTAAGATGAGAGGCATTGGTATTCATGATCATATACAAATATTGTTTGGTATTTCCATGTTTGAATGGTTTTCATATATGGTTTTTAGTCATGTTTTTCTCATATTATTCTTAGTCAAAAACTTACTATGATGCTTTCAAAGTTAATATCTAACTTATTTATAAATGTTTGCATTTTTCTTTAGCCTCTAAAGTAATCTCTTAAATATTTCATGTTTTTCGACAACACATGCCATCATATGAGTTTTCCTAAGGAAACTCGCCAATGGGAAGCCTTGAAGTTTGTCAAGAAGCTTCCACCATATGATATTTCAACCAAGAAACTCTACATATGATGCTATATGCCTTATTCTATAAAAATCTATTGGATGAGAATCTCGCTATCAATTATAATTTCTAAATGAATGCCCTATTATATTGTCACTTCCCTTGGTATATTTTATTTGAAATGCAATTTTGAATGCTTATAATTGCAAAACTTTTTTTCTAAAACTTCATGTATGTGACTCAATATTTATGTTTTGCAACTAAATTTTCATATTCAATTCATCTTTTGATGATAATATCCTTATAACTATTGGTTGTAATTAATTTTCTTCCATTATACTCTAATTTGCTACATGTTTTTAGTTGTATATCTTTTTATGATAGAAACATTGAGATTTAAGTGATACTCATATTTGATTTTTGTTCATGATTGCTAATGATGATCCATATATGACTTCTTGAATTTCATATTAATTTGCATGGATATATCTAGTTATAATCTCTATGTCTAGTAGTTTCATGTCTTACTTTGTTTGTCTTTGTTGTGACATATATTATACTAGCAGTTTTAACAAGTGACATTGTCCACTGGTGGTCTTTTAACTGGTGGTTCCAGTAGGTTTTTTTCATGTAGTATAAATCTATTTTTATGTTTGTATCTTGTTCCATATATACTCTCTTGTTTATCTTTAATGGTAAATCTATTAGTTTGAGTTACTCTATTGCATAGTTTTCATTCTACTTGCTAGAACTCCTTCATGAAATGTTCATTTTCATGTCTTGATTTAGATTTTCTTAATTGATACGACAATGCCTTTATTTTTCTCTTCAACCCCCACCTTAAATTTTGATATGAAAAAGAGGGAGAAGACTGGATTTTATTAATTATAAATATACTTAGCTTGTTTTTATATGAATGCTAATCTAATAGTAGACATATCATAAATTGTAGGGAGCACATGAACTATTATAACATGGATTTTCACATGTATTTAAACATATATTTGAATGCAAATATTGGCTTGATAGGGATGTATTAGAAAGTTAGACATTTCATGTCTTAAAGTTTTTCAATTTCTCCTTTGAAAAGTATTTTCTCATGTTTTACTTCTTCAATAATGAATTCATCATTATTGACTAAAAAGAGAGTAGAAATTCAATAATAAAGGAATTTGCAAAAGTAGTGGAGAATTGGTAATTTTACATGAATTTTGTGGAAATTTGGAGGATAAGCTGACGGTAACTACCAAGATCAATTTAGATCATAACTTGTACAAAGAAATTATGTACTAAAAGGAGATGGGTTTCCAAGTTGGGATGGGAAAATGGGTTATTTGATGCCTTAAATAAATCAAATGAAGCAATTTCTTAAGAGGTAAGAAAAGGACTTTTAACATTCATATTATGCCACCAAACCTTACCCAAAATGAGATTTAGTTGTTCAAAGGTTTCCTTTAAACTTTGGGATCAATTGGAGTATATATGAAAGAGAGATGATTTATTTAAGTTCCTATGATTAAAAGTTCACATATAGGTCACTATGATACAAAATAGAGAAAAGAATATTTTGTGACCATAGTAAATACCCAAAATAGTTTTGAGTGAAACACAATCCAAATCTAAGTTTTTGAGAGAGAATCCAAACGGTTTCATAATATCTCGTGGCCTGCATTATTTATTTGGTAATTATCTAATTTTTCCTTGGAAATTAAGTTTTGAATATGAACGGATTTAATTAAGGGGAAATTCTCTTCGCAATACGGGATACTAGTGTCGATGGAGTTTTCCTAAAGTTTGGCATGAAAAGGGTTTATGGTGAAAAGATATAGATATTTTCCTAAATAGGTATTTAATCAAGAGAATGATATTTCTTTAGAAAAAGGTCTTCTCTTTCCTTCAACCCTAATTGATCCCAGAAACTAGTCTCCGCAGCCTGCAAATCATGACCCTTTGGCCTATAAAAGTCTCTACCAACGTCTATCCAATATGGAAGTTTTACCCTCAATACACCCAAGACTCCTTCCAACATTTGCAACACGCTTAGGGTAGAATACCCCATCAGTCAGAGCTCTTCATTGCCAACAGATTGAAGTGAGAGGTCAGGTGTAGTTTTGGCTAAGCCTCAGGCAGCATCTGAGATCCACATGGATACCATGGACCTCCCTGGTCCTATTCCTCTATGGAAGGGACATCCTTGAACTTGCTAAACTTTTTCCTCCACCCTAGATATCCCCGTAGAGAAACCACCCCGGACCTCTTTCACCCTCACACCTTCCAGCGTGATCCAACTTGCGAGCTCAGCCTAGATGTGCAGAGGTGCATGTACCTTCTTCTAGTCCGCAGGTGGACTGAGATGGGAAGCAAGTCCCATGTCGATCCCCTTCAGGAGGACATGTAGGTCGCTTCATGTGAAGAAGGATCAGAGGTTTTGTATAGAAATACCCCTCTTCATGTGCTCAAGACGCAAGGGCACTGGAGTAACTTCCCTATAATCCTGAGACAAGCCAAGTATAACAAAGAAAGTTAACTATGCTGACGTTGCAACACCCTATTTGTTGTTATTTTTAATTTGTAATCATGTAGTAATTACTAGGATAATCACATTGAGACAATATATATATACATATATATATACATATATATACATATATATATACATATATATATATATATATGAAAGTTGATCATAAACATGAGAAGAAAATAAATAAAATATAATTGAGACCTAATTTTGAACCCAATTCCAAAAGTCATGTAAATATGTGTTAAACTGGTGATTAATGCATATAAACCCTAGTTATTGATGAATAGGTTGTTAATCATATTAAATAAAATTCCTTAAGATGTAAACAAATAGTGTAGAATATAATGGTAAAGTTATAGGGAAATATGGTACAAAGTAGGCAATGGAATTTAAAATTGTATTACCATATTCCCCATAAATAGTAGATCGCGTCAAGAACTATAATGTAGGAAGGATGGTTTATTCGATATACATGGTCCTGGAACAAGTCCAGTGACAATCCTCATCGTTGTAGATGTGCAAACCTGAATCCTAGTTGCAGCGGGACTCGTCTGACCGTTGCACCTCCTGGTCTGCACCACAGACTACAGCCATGAACGTCATCTTCTTAAGCATCTCCTCTTGTCATGGACTGTTGGTTGATGTTGTCCTCCAAGAAACAAACAAGGGCTTCTCGCCTCTATGGTAGTCCCCACGGACTGCCTAGAACTCCTTTTTTCCTCCAAGAAAAAACAAGAGTTGTCCCTCTCTATTGGTGTACTAGTCACTAACTTGCTCTCCCACAATGACAACTCTCACTTGTTCTCTCTCGTGGTTGTCCCTCCCTTATCAGGTAGAACTTGCATGGGCTCTCGTGGTTACCACAACCAGAGAGGACAACAGTTGTCATAGGAATTGATTCTCAGTTGTCTGTGTTGTAGTGGTCCTTTAAGAAGACCCCAGTATCCCTCAATATATAGGAGGGGTTAGGGTCAGGGTTCCCTATAACATCCCAGGATTTGAGGTCTCAGATAAGATGATCTTAAAAGGAATGATTGGACTACACATATCACCAAAGGTACACCTCATTTTTCGGGATCCCATCACTAAAGAACTCCATAATTAAGCGTGCTCAGCTTGGAGTAGTACTAGGATGGTTGACCAGTCTGGAAGTTGACCCCAGCTTATTCATGAGTGAGGAAAAAGCACACAGTTAAGGCTAGTACTGGTCTGTGTGGCTAGTCGTCATTCCTAAAACACTGCTAGAGTCTTGGGAAGTGGGCCTGAGTGTTACAATTGTTATCAGAGCCAATTCTCCTCCAGTAGGAGGGGCCCACATGGGCTTGTGGCATGACAGTCTTGAGCCGTGCGGTCCAGGAAAGTTGGAAAGGGTTGTCCGCAGATATGGGATGGAGCCATCCTTACGCTGGTAGTCGTGGATAGGATTTGGGTGTCCATGGGCCATTCTAAGTCTACACTGAAATGGGGAAATATTATGAGGCCAAATAGTTGAGCCTTAATGAGGACGCCAAGAGTCTAAGTCGGGGAGATTGTAATGTCCTAGGATTTGAGGCCTCATATAAGATGATCTTAAAAGGAATGATTTGAATACTCATATCACCAAGGTGCACCTCTTTTTTAGGGAGCCCATCACTAAAGCACTCCATAGTTAAGCGTGCTCAGCTTGGAGTAGTACTTGGATGGGTGACCAGTTAGGTAGTTGACCCCATCTTGTGCATGAGTGAGGAAAAAGAACACAGTTAAGGCTAGTGGTGGTCTATGGGGCCAGTCGTCAATCCTAAAACTCTGCTAGAGTTTTGGGCAGTGGTCTCGGGTGTTACATTCCCAGTCCTCAACCAATGCAATACTTAAGTGGGAGTAGAAAGGACAAGTAGATCTTGAATTTTCATAACTTTTCGAGAAGTTTCACAACCTTTATGTGACAAAATGGTCATCTCACACATAATATGGTCATTTTGCTAAGAGAAACAGTCGTCTGGGATGTGAGACAGTCATTTCACGGTTTCCCAATCAAATATGAATTGGCAAATCATTTCCTAATCAATGGCATACACTAATTTACTTGCACCCCAAGTACGTGCAATTAAAATGAGTTTGCAAAAACTCCAAAACTTTCATTCATCCCAACTTGGCCATCTCATACAAGCGAGACACCTGTCTCACTCACCCAGATGGCCGTATGGTGAGTTCAAGTTGAGCCAATCGGTTCAACAGCTCGAACCGGTCGGTTCATAAGGAAAAACTAAGCCAATTCAATTTTTGATCTGTCTGACAACTCAAACGGCTATCTCAACATTTGAGACATCCGTCTGGCTACCCAAATGATCGTCTCACCCAATGAGATGGTCATTTGGTAGTTCAGTCAATCAGTCCATCAATCTATTGTGTGAATTGAGTACCTAAACACTTTAGTATTTAATTCAATAATCAATCAAGATCAAAACTCTTCTTCTAGGTCAAGACCTATGTGTGTAACCCTATAGGTCCCATATTACATTGGCATTGAGTGTCCCTAACAACTTATGACATCACAAGCAAAGAGTAGTGCCGAGTCGCACATCATTGCTACCCAAGTAAATGGAAAAGCTAGGGAACAACTTCAACCTACAATCTGTGTATGGTGTTGTAGTGTTTGTATAGTGCCTTTGTCACTAATGTCCAGATTGAAAAAGAGGCATGGAGCAGTCACCCTCGTTATTATTCAATCTTGTTTCTTAAAGAAAGAGAAGACTATCTGATATATATGTAAGCTCAATATCACATATTGACTTACATGTGCATGGCCATGCTTTTCTCAATCTTGCTTATCAAGAGGCCTAGGACATTACACTCCAGTAGGAGGAACAAATACCATGTCTATCACTGATAGTCAATTTCCATGTGTCAAAGCCACCCAATCATCATTGCTATGACAACTCATGTTTCAGGATTGTGTTTAATGATGTCAACATGTACCCAACGACGTGTTGAGTGCAGTGATTTTAGGTCTAAGAACTACAACCACCACCATCATTGTGAGAGTTTACTATGACTTCCATGATGATGGCTTCCATGTGTCAGTCTCATGGTGGGTCTGTCTGATACAATATTCTCTAACATGAATCTATGTGCTTGGTTTGATATCACCATATCATGACCAATGAGACTTAGTCATCAACTAACTCACACTCTAATCTTATATGTCATTGTTGTCTATCAACCTTCCATGAAAACAGCCGATTAGGGACATAATGAGAATGTAAATATGTACTCTTAACATTCGTATGATCTCATTTCTTCCAAGTCACGTACTTGAAGACATATGTCATTGAGTAATATTATTCTCTAGACATTTATAATGTTACATCATTATCTCATAACTGAATTAAACATAATAAATTGGAAGCTAACCATTTATTAAAAATCAAATCGTTCTTACATGATATGCCATTGTAATCATCATATGATTGGCTCTCTGGGCATACATATCCAACAAACTCCCACTTTCACTTAGAGCCAATCACACATGAATCTTATTCTGAGTCACCTTACATGTCCATCATGCTTCTGTTGTGAAAGTGATCATCAACGTTGCTTTTAGTTTGTACTTTGCAAATCATTACATCTCCATGTTGTACAATTTATCGTATGAGATGATACCACCTTTGTATATGCTTTGATCATTGATGCCATATGGGTTCCTTAGCTTGTGAAATAGCTCCTTTGTTGTCACAAATAGCTTGATTGTGTCATTGAATCTAGGAACAACCCCAATTTCTATGATGAACTTCTTGATCCATACAGCCTCCTTTGGTGCACTTGATGTAGCAACATGCTCGACCTTTGTTGTAGAATCAGCAACTATTTCTTACTTGGAACTCTTTGAGCTCTCAATTCCATTGTTGAGGCAAAACATAAATCCCAATTGCAATTTGTAATCATCTTGATCAGTCTAGAAGCTTGCATCGATGTAACCTATTACAACCAACTCTTCCTCTACACCGTAGACTAAAAACTGATCCTTAGTCCTTCTCAAGTACTTAAGGATGTTCTTCATGGCTATCTAGTGAGCATCACCTAGATCTAACTGATATCTTCACATCATGCTCAAGGCATACGAGATGTCTAGACGGGTGCAAAACATTGCATACATGATTGATCCAATTGTTGAGGCATATGGAATCTCACTCATGCATTCCCTTTCTTCATAAGAACTAGATAATTGATATCTACAGATGGGGACTCCATGATGTGTAGACAAGTTTCCTCTCTTTGAGTTCACCATGCTTATCTGCTTCACCACCTTGTCAATGTATGTGCTCTAACTTAGTATGAGAAGTCTTCTGGATCTATCTTTATAGATCTTTATCCCCAACATGTAGGATGCTTTGCCCTAGTCTTTCATAGAGAGTGTATTTCCAAGCCAATTCTTTACCTTTTATAAAGTAGGGATGTCATTCCCCATCAATAGTATGTCACCTACATACAATATGAGGAATGCCACTATGTTCCCACTACCTTCTTGTACACATAAGGTTCATCTTCATTTTGAGCAAAGCCAAACCCTTAGACTATCTCATCAAAATGAAAATTTTAGCTTTGAGATGCTTCCTTCAATCCATAGATTGACCTTTGTAGCTTATAGACTTTATTGGAAAACTTTGGATCTACAAACCCCTCAGGTTGTGCCATATACACATCCTCCACAAGATTCCTATTAAGGAATGTAGTTTTAACATCCATTTGCCAAATCTTAGAGTCATGATAAGTTGCAATAGCAAGCATGATCTTGATGGATTTAACCATGGCCACTGGAGAAAAGGTCTTGTCATAGTCAACACCTTGAACTTGTCTGAAACCCTTTGCAACCAATCTGCTTTTATAAGTTTGGACCTTTCCAACCATGCCAGTCTTCTTCTTAAAGACCAACTTGCACCCTATGGGTTTTACCCCTTCAGTTGGATCCACCAAAGTCCATACTTTGGTGGTATATATGGATTCCATCTCAGATCTCATGGCCTCAATCCATTACTCAGACTCTGGTCCCTCTATAACATCTTTATAGGTAATTGTCTCATCATCTATGACCAATTCACTACCTTCCTGAGTTACAAGATATCCAAATCTCTCAGGTTCAAGGCATGTCCTATTATATCTATGAGATCCTTGTGTTACTTGAGGAATTTGATATTCCACAACACCTTGTGAATCTTTTGGTTCCTCTTGTACATCTAATGGTTCATTATTTTCTTGTTGGTCTCGAACCTCCTTCAATTCTACTTGTCTCCCACTGATTCCTTTAGAAATAAATTCCTTTTCTAGGAATGCAATATCTCTGGCAACAAACACTTTGTTGTCAGATGGACTATACAAGTAGTATCCCACAGTTTCCTTGGGATATCCACCAAAGTGACATTTTTCAGATCTATGGGCTAGCTTTTCTAGAAACATTTTTTTCACATAAGCTTTACAACCCCAAATCCTCATAAAAGACATTTTGGGACGGTTCCCATTCCATATCTCATATGGTGTATTTTGAACCGACTTAGATGGTACTCAGTTTAGTGTAAACGTGGTGGTTTCTAGAGAATACCGTCATAACGTAGTTGGAAGCTCGGCTAAACTCATCATAGATTTTACAATATCCAATAATGTGTGATTCCTTCTTTCTAATACACCATTATGCTGAGGTGTTCCAGGCGGAGTCCACTGGGATACAATCCCATGGGCTCCTAGTACGTCCTCAAACTCCTAGTTTAAGTATTCTCCACCTTGGTCAGAAGGAAGTGCCTTAATACTTTTACTAAGTTGGTTTTCTACTTCATTCATAAACTCCTCAAACTTTTCAAGAGCTTCTGACTTATGTTTCATTAAATAAACATAGCCATACCTAATGTACTCATTAATGAAGGTAATGAAGTACTTGAACCCACCTCTAGCATCTGTTCTAAAAGGTCCACATGCATCAGTATGTATGAGTCCTAATAGATCACTAGCCCTCTCATTGTTTCTAGTGAAAGAGGTCTTAGCCATCTTGCCCAACAAATAAGATTTACATGTTTCAACCGATTCAAAATCAAAAGAGTCTAGATAACCATCCTTATGGAGTCTAGATATGTGACTCTCATTTATGTGCCCTAGACGATAATGCCAAAGGTATGGTATGTTTGAGTTGTTGAGTTTTATCTTTTTGGTATTAACATTATATACATCTATCTTTAGATCTAACAAGTAAAGACCATAAGACATAGGGGCACTGTCATAAAAGATCCATCTTTTGAAACAGAACATTGACCACTTCTAATATGGAATTCAAATGCATCATTGTCCAAACAAGATATAGATATGATGTTTATATTTATAGACGGTATATCATAGCAGTTCTTTAACTCTATTACAAGCATCATGGGAAGAGATATATTATAGGTTCCAACTATGCTAGCCACAACTTTTGTGCCATTAGAAACTCACAGTTCCACCTCACCTTTCCCCAAGGGCCTATTTCACTTTAGATCCTGCATATGAGAACATATGTGAGATCCACATCCAGTATATAATACCCAAGATGATGAATTAGATATATTTATCTCAATAACGTATATACCTGAAGTGGAGATCACCATCCCCATCTTCTACTGCCTGAAAGCCTTCAAGTACAAAGGATGAGTTCCTCTTGTACTTTTCTATCTCCTTATCTTAAGTGATGAAGAATTTGACTTAGGCGTTACCATAGAACTCTTCTTAGTCTTTCTTTGATCCTTGGACTTAGCCCTACTAATCACCATCACAGGCTTTCCCTTCTTCACTTTTACTTGCGCATGAATCACCATGCTAAGCAGTTCTGAAATCTGTCCAGCCAAATTACTCACATGCTGGCATGCAATATAATGACTATATGATTCTGGCATAGTCTTTAGAATCATATTAGTGGCCAACTCTTGACTCAAGGTAAATCCCATCTCTTCAAAATGATAAACATGTCAAATCATATTAAGCACATGTTCTTCTAGTGAGGTTCCCTCTGTTAGCTTTGACTCAAGTAGCACCTTTAAGATAGTGTTCCTTTCTTATCTATCAAGACCAAGTGTCACCTTCCTAAGATGTGTCACCATCTCAAGAACACTCATGTCCTCACATTGCTCATACAACTCATAGTTCATGCAGCTTAGCATAAGGTATTTTATCTCTAAGGCATCATTGGCATGCTTCCAGTAAGCATCCACTTGTGCCTTAGGTGCATGAGGAGGAGGTATTTCAGGCACTGGTTTGTCAAGGATGTAGAGCTTGCACTCTTCATTGAGAACCCTTCTCAAAGTCTAAAACCAGTAGTGGAAATTTCTCCCGTCAAGTTTGTCCTTCTTTAGTACCAATCGCAAATCAGATTTGTTCATCATTGATTGTACAAGAGAAAAAATTTGTATTTGTCAAAAACCATTTTTGATTTGATTTGATTTGAAAATTTTTGAAGATATTAATTAGATCTTTAATTATTACCATTCCCACTTTTTTATTTGAATTGATAGCCCTCAAGATCAATTTAGAATATTGATGTGTACAATATTCTAGTGGGCAAAGATCCATATTTAATCAAGTCATGAGTCGGCTTTTGTCGATCACCCACAACCCTACTATTTAGGTAGGCCATCATACCAATTGCATCATATGTAAATCTTGGATAGATGATATGTACAACACCTTGCCATGATCATCTGCATGCCTTTGGGCTTGGGCTCTCTAAGTCACCAGTTAAGCCTGACCCAATAGAAAATATGATAGATATTCACCATGCTTTGTGCAAATCTACATATCTACCATCACACTTCCATGAGATAGATGATGCACCATGTTTTGTGTAAATCTACGCTTAGTCGATCAAGTTTTCATGTGAATTGCTAATAGAAGGAATCTAAGACTTAATATTTTAGTTGAGGGAGTTTGTATAAATACATATACATTATCCAATCACCAAATATATAGTATGTATCATATACATGCTATATCCCACAACGAAAACATGCAATAAACGAAACTGATTGTTATGTCCAGTCCTAATGTAATCCCTTGGAGCCATAAGGGATTATATCATCTAGGTCTACATCACATGCAGAAACCTATTGTTTATGAAGATTTGTACTTGCCAATCTGGGTTGATTGGTTCAACCCTTGAGCCGATCGACTCACCTCCTGGCTGATTGTAAGGTCATCTCACCGGTCATCTGGTCCTTCTTTCCACCACTGATTGGCTCCTCTAGCAAATCAATTGGGTCCACCACGTGATCGGTCTGACTTATCCACCATCTCCTCCAAGGTGCTTCGTCTTTGTGATTGTAGGAAAGTAAACTTTCCTACTTTACATGATTATAGGAAACCTCGAGTTATATTTGGGGGAGCAAGGGTAGGAGAGAATTAACTTAACATTACAAAGATGAAATAGAGGCTCGGTATGCAGAATGAGATAAACAGATAAACCAATCACATACAACCATGCACAAATAGGGTTTATTGGCCATAACCAAGCTACATATCCATCATCAAAACCATTTTGGGGTGACGTGTAAATTGCATATAAATATCATATATATATATATATATATATATATATATATATATATATATATATATATATATATATATAGTTTGGGATTATCATGGTGTTCAGATTTGAAAATATATTATTCGCATTGTATACAATAATACAACAACAAAACCAAAATCCAATCATATCGATTATCCCATAATATAGTAAATTGATGTTGGCTCTGATACCACTGTAAGGAAATATGGTATAAAGCAGGCAGTAGAATTTAAAATTTCATTACCATATTCCCCATAAATAGAAGATTGCATCAATAACTATAATGCAGGAAGAATGATTTATGGGATGTACCTAGTCCTGGATCAAGTCCATCGACAATCCTCATCATTGTAGATGCATAACTTTGAATCCTAGTTGCACTGAGAATCGTCTGACTGCTGAACCTCCTGGTCTGCACCACAGACTACAGCCACAAACGTCTTCTTCTTCAGTACCTCCTCTTGTCATAGATTGTTGGTTGATGTTGTCCTCCATGCAGCAAACAACGGCTTCCCACCTCTATGATAGTCCACACGGACCTCCTAGAACTCCTGTTGTCCAAGTGGACCGGACAAGAATGAGTTGTCCCTCTCCATTAGTGTACTAGTCACTCACTTCCTCTCCCACAATGACAACTCTCATTAGTTCTCTCCCGTAGATGTCCCTCCCTTGTCGAGTAGGACTTTCCTGAGCTCTCGTGGTTACCACAACCAGAGAGGACAACAGCTGTCATAGGAACTGATTCTCAGATGTCTCTGTTGTAGTTGTCCTTTGGGAAGCCCCCAGTACCCCTCTATATATAGGGTCAGGGTTCCCAGTCCTCAACCAATGCAAAACTAAAGAGGGAGTGGAAAGGACAAGTATATCTTGAATTTTCATAACTTTTCTGGAAGTTTCACAACATGCGTGCGATCAAGCGATTGTCTCTCCAAGTGAAACGATTGTTTCGCTAAGCAAAATGGTCGTATGGGATGTGAGACGGTTGTCTTATTAGGAGAGATGGTCATTTCACGGTCCCGATCAGATATGAATCGGTAAATAGTTTCCTAAATAATGTCATACACTAATTTACTTGCACCCGGAGAATGTGCAATTGAAATGAGTTCGTGAGAACTCTAGAACTTTTGTTCCTCCCAACCGGGTTGTTACAACCTCAATTTTACATGTGTTTTCATAATTGAAATGTAATAATTTTATGAATATGGACTTGAATTAAGAAGGTTGTATACTTTGCTTCAAAGAATGAGTTTCTTTGCAAATCTCCCCTTTGATATGAATTTTGTGATTTCTACTATTTTGTTAATCCAATAATGGATATAAAAGAGAAGAAAAGAAGAAAAGTTCAAATAATAGAGAAAGATACAAGTTAATGGACATTAAGCAATGTATTTATGAGAAATGTATTGAAATCTCTAGAAAGTGGCATTGATGGCCACAATTGATTAGATTTCATTTACTTGTGATTTCTAATGGTAAAATGAATCAAAATTGAGATTAAGAAAGAGAAAATACCAATTAAATAAGGGATAACTTGCACATGAGGATAATGCCTCTTTCCTTTAGAGTTTGGAACTCAAATTTGGTACACAAGTAAATAAATCAAATAAAGAATTACAAAGAAGAAAATTTGAGATATAAGAAAGGTATGTTTGAATCACAATGCTGGTATTTCGAATCTACATGGTTATAATGGCAAGAAGAGAATAGTTTTAGAAATTGGCAATAAAGTGTCATGAACTAATGAGTATATGCGGTGGCTTTTTTCTTGTCAAATTAGGAAGTATATCCTCATGACCAATGGATCGAAAGCCAAGCACAAAGGGAATATAAGTGATGATTTTCAGATTTGTCATTATATAAACGCTCTAATATGAGATTCCTTGATAACCAAGGAAGGTGGATTAACAAGGATGTAATCAAAAATACAATTGCATCCAGTTAAGGAATATATGTTTACTATAGATGGAGGGAATTGTTTCCTCATGGGCAAGCATGCTAGAACGTTGCTACCTATCCCTATAAAAGGATTCGACCCATAGCCTTGAGTCCAAGAGGATCTCAGGCATCTCACGTCTTCTTCAAACTTATATCCGCTCTGACCCTAACATCAGGGAGTAGTGCGACCCCTGGAGCGACAAGGGGTCGTGGAATGAAGTATGATGGAGGCGCGATGCTCCTACATTACGGGAGGGAAACTCGGCCATCATCTCATTGCCCTAGTACCTACGTGATGCCAGTAGGAGGGTTGAAGGTCGGCCATAGTTGCAGACCAAGTGGGCTTGAACTGACCACCCTGGCCATGACCCAGGGGCATCTCCCTATGCGCAAGAGCACGACAGAGGTGATGGATCCCTCCCTGGAGGCTATTGGGTTCGGGGGAGGAGAGACAACGCCACTCCCGACCCCTAACCTAGCGGTAGCAGAGGGCTTCCGTGAGGAAGAAGATGAGCGGGTCGTTGGACTAGAATGCCCTTCTGAGGCTTGAAGATCCAGACCATCACATGGGGGGAAATCATCAATTCAATATGTTTAAAGTTGGCCAGGTTGTACTAGAGAGCGATGCATGAGATGGTTGATGTGTCAGCATCCCATTGGTCCAAGTAAGTAAAACTTGCAAAATTCATAGTTAATTAATGGTAGCTCGGATTAATACATGTAATATATGAATCTTGCTAAAAAAACACGAGGAATCTAGTAAAAATATAATCAGAGTCTTTTTATGTTCCTAATTCGAAAAGTGCATAAAGTTAGTAACTTTAATGATTTAAGTGTAATCAAAACCCTAGATGTTTATTAGGAATACGTTCAATTACTTCAATTGGCATTATGAATCAACATTTAGCCTGTTGGCATAAAATGGATAATATGAATCTGATTTGAGTTTAGCCACCTATGATTTGCTTAATTAGGGTGCTATGACTAATACAATGCATTAATGGGACTAAAAGCCCTAATGCTGCTGAATATGACTTTAATGGATCTTAATTCAAAAAATCCATACTTTAGATAGAGATATGATGATTCTAAGTCTAATTAAGAATAAAGGAGCTTTGAAGTAGATAACTTCAGTAAATAGAGTTCTAATGTAAAAAGGGATGTTTTAAGGTTTCATATGAATAAAGATGTACTTGAAAACCTAGAAACCATAACCTAAGTATTTATGACTTTTGGGATGAGTTATATTTAGAAAAAACCTATGTATAAGATGAAGTTAGAACTGATTTTTGAGTAACTACAGAGCAATTTATTCATCCTGTGCTCCTAATCCAGGCACACTCATAATTACATTGGTTACGTTTGTGAACCCATTGGTTGTTTCCCCCTGATCTATGTCAGTGAGAAATTGTGGCCTTTGGGTTGAAGACCAGCACTAGACCTCCTATCTAGACATCCACTTTGCCATAGCATCAGCCAATTTGTTCCCAGCACAACTACATTACTTTATTTTGCATCCCTGGATATTAATCATCAAGCGCCTAATCAAGTTACATTGTGTTTTGTATTTGCTTGGAGTGTCTCTTGTCCCCTCTATCATCCTTACCGCAACCTAGCTGTCAGAGTGCAACTCTATCGGTTGTTGACACCATTCGACCTTTTAAAGTCCCATTGTGACAGCCTATAGTTCCATGAGAAACACATCCGCCGAAAAGCTTCTGATGGCGCCTTCTTTTATCCAGATGCCTTCTGAATTTCTAATGACATAGCTAATGGCCCCTTTTTTAGTTCTCTTAATACATGCAACGTCCACATTCATGAGTAGTCGTCCAGTTTTCGGAGGTTTCCAATGGAAATTACCCGCCTCCTCCCTCTACATAGTGTCCGTGCTAAAACTGGATATTGTCATATTTATTTCAAACTTTATCCTCACCATAAAATCCTACCAAGGTTCCTTTGAATTATTGAATATGTGATCACATCTTTTCTTCCATAGGTTCCAGCAAGTGAGTGCAAAATAGGTAGGCCAGTTCGTGTCCTGTTTGACGTGCTTTATGTTCTCAACAATCCATTGTTTGGTTGAGTTGGAGGCCCTCTTCATCATATTGGGTTTCCTCCATTGTTGCATGCAGTTCCATACTTTTTTGCCTCTTGATAGTCCCGCAGAGCATGCAGTGTGTCTTCATCACAGGACTGGCATCTTGGGCATTTGGGATCATCCGTGAACCCCCTTCTTGTCTGCAGGATGTTAGTCATGAGTCCTCCGTGCACAGCCATCCATAAGTGGAGTTTGGGTCTCATTTGGATCTTTAACTTCCAAATGGACTTCCATTTACCCTGTGTTCATATCGCCTTGCCTCTTACGAGTTTTTTATACGCCATTTTTTTGGCAGTTCTCCGGTTGGCCCCGCCAAGTAATACATCTCATCCTCGCATGTGTCTGCCCTCGGGGGAGGCATTTCTAGGATGGAACGGCACATTTTGGTGTCAAACCTCTACTCTAGAAATTCTAAATCCCACTCTCCATTTAAGTCCACCATATGGTAATAAAGAGGCTTAAATATGAATAATGGAGTAATTAGGGTTTTGGGATATAGAAACAATGTTTTAGGGTTTAATTGACCTAAAGGGGTAAAGGTTAAGAAATGAATATAAAGAACTATAAGAAAACCCTAATTCAACTTAGGAACACCCTAGGAGTGAATCCCTATTCAATAAGGTAAGTGCATGATGAAAATGTAGTAATTGGATTGCACATGTTTTCCAAGTTTCTTATTGTGCTTGAGTGATTGGGATGATCGGCTGCTTGGCTTATCTGACCGCTTGATTGCTTATTCTCTTACAATCCTTGAGACTTCCAAATCAGGTATGTGGTTATTTATGAGTACACGCTTTAGTTTCCCAGTGTTTCTCAAGGCTGTATCGATTGCACTGCAATTAAACTACTTGGATGTTTCATTACTGCAATCTTTAAAGTGACTATGTGTATAACAATTTAAGTCTCTGCAATCTTTAAAGTGACTATGTGTATAACAATTTAAGTCTAAGTGTGACTCGCTCGAACCTACATACCCCTATGGATGTAAGATAATGGAACAAGCCCTGGAGGGAAGGTCAAACTGAGTCAAGCCTCGAAGGGAAGACCACAGGGCACCCAGACCCCAGATACCAAACTCAGGATGGAGAAGGTAGCCTTAAAGTCACTTGTAAGGACTTAACCCTAGAGAGGGTATCCCATAGGCGGTAAAAGTAGTTGAGGAGTCATACTAAAAATGTAATCTTACATTGTTAACAAATATTTGATGTATTATGTTGTTAAAGCCTATGTGCAAAGTTTTGTTTGTCCCCACATACTAGTATAGTAATATACTAACTGACATTTTTTTTGTCGGCGTTTTAGGTACAAATCTAAAAAGAACAAACAGTAAAGTGAAATATGTGAAGATGCATTTAAGTAATCCAAAGGAGGATTAGATAGTTAGATTTCTACTGTGGATAAAAGTCTTAGATCCTACTTTGAAAAGGTAAGTAAACGTTATATTTAATACCCGTTTTCCAGTTTAGTGTTAGTAGAATTTGATAATTATTTTTGATTAAATTGTTAAACCATTGATCCTAAATTTTGGGGTAACACCTCTGACCTCTTGGTCTCCCTTGATTGGGGGTTACCAAGAAGTGGGGTCGTTACATTTGGTATAAGAGCCAATGGTTTCTCATTTAATCCTTGATAATTATTATATTTTACAAACTCTATAGAACCCAAGGGAGTTATTAAAGGATTTTCTGATGACGAAGGTGTCTAGAAAAGGATCATGGTCCGGGGGATGGCAAGATTTTCCTCTGCCCCACTCGTCGGTCACGAGGACTCCCAGTTGCGGTGACTGCCTGGCCAAAGTCTGAGGTTTTGACTCAAAATAAGATACCTTTAGGACTCTTTCATCTTTTTCATCCCTTCTCAACCCTAATTCAAGTAAGGATTCTAGGATATAGGGTTTTTTCTGTCTCTTCCCACCCTCTTAAGGTCAGGGTATGTATGATAAGATTAAGGAATCGTACACCAAATTAATGAAAAGCATGTAAACATGATGCCATGGATATAAGTTGAATAGTTTAAGCGTAAACTAAAGAGTAGTTACATGATTAGGTTGCATGGTATGTGTTGTCATGCCCTCAGGACATATCTGAGGTTAGACCTTGTTGTAGGAGGATGAGAAGAGAGTTAGCCCTGGGGGAAGAGACCACCAAGAAGAGGTAGAGACCCAATGCATCCTCTGAGGACGATGCAACCCTAACTCTAAGTGGTTGTTAGACAGAGGGATGACAAGATGAGTTGTATATCACAGTTGACCATGCATATATGTACACGGGTTGACATGCATATTGGTTTTGAGTACCCGTGAGAAGCATGAGCTGTGTGAGGTTGGTCGACCCAGTACCTTTTAGCGACCCAACCTTGAAAGGCTTGTGCATGTTAGGGTGAAGGATAACTCCTTCATTGAAGAGGATAGTGGTGACAATATAAAAACCCTTATAGGCATATATGAGTATAGAAGAGCATGCATCTATGTAGGAGAGAACGTCAACAGTGCTGGCAGTAGGATAAGACTTAGGTCAGAAAGGTTATGCCCAACAGGTTAGGAGATGAACATGTAGAGATTTGGATAATCTTGATTGAACATAGGTTTGGATCATACGTTTCACCCATGTAGGTGTATGCATGTATCCTTAAGAGCTTGGTCCAACTTCTTAGAGAGAGGACCTCCAGTGGTAAGGTTAGTTGTAGGGTTATCTCTAGAGAGAGAGAGCAAGACCTGAGAAAGAAGGTTGGAAGCTTAGACTTCGAGACATGAGGAACCATTAGAGGATGGGTATGCCTTCACCTACAATGGATGGCCTAAGAGGATGGTTGTGGTTGCTTCGTGAATGATCCTCGTAGACTCATCATACCTTGGATACCTTTAGAGGAGCCAAACCCTAGACTAAGAAAAGGCTTCCTAAACCAATGTACAGAAGATGTAGGTGCCTACCTTACCTTATAGGTGCAGAAAGGAGAGTCCCTTAGACTGAGGAGGTATGATATCAAGTTGTGAGGCCTCGTACCTCATTGGACGTCTTGGTGTAGAGATCTGAGGTGTTGTTTACATGAAAGAATGGTAGGAAGTGTATGCCCTACCTTGTGCATGTTTGGTTCATGGTTGGATAGTTGATGCATAAAAGTGAACCTAGGGTTCCTTGACCTAAGAGGGGAAGTAGTAGTACCTGGTGCACCTGATGCTCACAATGATGTTTGTGTTCCTATAGATTCGAGTTTGGTATCCCCTCATGTATAGAGGAAAATGAAACAATATGGACTAAGGTATATGTTTGATGAACCCCGCACACATAGGTTGGTGACACATGCATGTATGATTTGGTCTGATGTTGAGGGATAGGAGCAAGTATGACATACTAAGGAATCCAGAGTGTCTTAGTGGATTGTCTTCTTGCTAGCTATGTGCTTAAGTAGCATGATAGGGCTAAGCTTACACATGATGATGTAAACCGTGGACATAGGGATGTTTGTGATCTTTGTTTCTATTAAGAGATAGTTTTCTCCCATCTTGGGGAGGGACCCTTCTGCAGGGTGAGTATCAGCTTTTGTTTAGGTTTAGAGTGACCTAAAGGCATCTTTCATAGGAGTTTGATGAGCTAAGTGGAGAAGTATGAGCACGAATCTATAGACCCAAGTTTGACCATCTCTAAAGAGCATGAGGATATGTTGCCATGGAGGTAACATGGATGGGGCCATACTGAGGAAGGTGGGTCGCCATGATCCCTATGAAAGGATGTAAGTTTGACCATGAGGGCCCAGAGAGATGATGGAGTTTTGGGTAAGGATTCAACTTTGAGATGGACCATGATAGAATCGTAAGTCAATATTAAGGTCATGAAGGGATAAGACCGATTGAAGTAGGAGTTGTTTGTTCTCTGGATGCACAAGACCATAGGGTCAGGAGGTAATAGCTATCTTTGTTGGAGGACCATGGGCAAGGAGATTGATCAACTTCATGGCAAGTGAGGTGGGCACTCCTTGGATGCATAGGGGAAAGGGATGACCCCAAAAGTATCGCCACCCTACAGACCTTGAGAAGATGACTAAGAATCGGGTGATGACCCAAGAGTACTTGGGAATAGTTTTCCATGGATATAAATATGAAATTGAGATGTTCATGATGTGAAGACATGTGATGCACATTTCAACTTAGATTGGAAAGTGTAGTGGCGATGTGGGATGCACCATCTCTACTCTTAAAACGAGAAGAACTCTGTATTTGGACTGCAGATAAATGCTTATTTCCTCTTATTATGGGGGTGAGAGATAGGGCAATACGCATGCCATACACTGAGGGTAAAGATGATGTGAGTTGAAACATTTCCATAATGTTGGAGGATAGAGAAAGTATCATGCCTTTTGGAAAGTACCTGGAATGGATGGTTTACAAACACAAGAAGAACTAAGATAGTCATCATGAGGATGTTCTTATCAAGGGAAGTATGGAATTTATGAGTTATATAAGTTTGAGTTTGGTAACCAAGATGATGAGCTTGAAGTTTTCTTGACTCAATTAGCCCTAAATCCAAGATGAGGATGATAAGTGGAGTATATGAAGGTTTATGACTTCACTGTTTCCTAGCATGTAAAGATGTAAGGTGGTAATGGATGTTATTTGTTGAGACACATCTATCTAGTTTAGCCAATAGAAAGGCTAGAAGAGGTGGTGGGGTGAACCCTAAGTTTGTGAGACATGTATGGTTAACACCTAGATACAACCAGACCTATTGGTCAAGTGGTGGTTTCTTGGTTAGCCAGCCTAGGGCTTGATGTAGGGTTGTAAATGGGTACGGGTAGACCCACGGACCCGCAAATCCGGACCCTTAAAAAACCCATCACAGGTCTAATTTTTTATACCAGTATACCCTTGGACCCGTATACCCTTGGACCCGTATATAAGCGGGTCCAATAATGGATATGCTTGGACCCAGACCCGTGTACCCGCTATACATAAGTAACTACTAAAATAATATGTTATATATCATACTTTACTAGTCTAACTAATATAATTCTTGAGATTATATCCTACTCTAACCACAATAAGGTTGAGACTAGTCATATAATTAAGAATTAACTATTCTAGTTTCAATAATGAACATCATATGTAAACTTAAAAATCAAAATGTCTAATAATTTACATTACTTTCAACATAAATTAAACATTATGATCATGACTACAAATATGTAAACAATTACTCAATTAATGTTATTGTATAGAATGTAGCATTGTCTAATATAACTATTACATGTTAATATACTATATGATAACAATATCTTATTGTATTAAATATTTATAACATAGTCATTTCTCTTATATAAATAATATGATGTTTTATAGAACCACTTACCCGCATACCCGCACCGCATACCCGCTATTATTAGGGGTACGAGTATGGTGTGGGTCCATGTTTTGTATTATGCGGGTCTAGAAACGAAACCGGACCCGCTAAATTAGATGGGTATGGCCAGACCCGCACCGTACCCGCACTGTTTACACCCCTAGCTTGATGCGATAAGAAGATGGTTGAAGAACCTCAGATACACCTCTCAGAAAAGGAAGGTGATGGGACCCATGAATAGAGTGTTCTAAGGTTTCTAAGGAGTCAACCTTGAGGAATCATGACATGTAGGAGCTTGTGATGATAAATACACCCTGCATCATGGTACTACTAAGATGATTAGAGTTTGTAGTAGTGCTTTGAATACCTGAGATGAAAAAGTAGATAGAGTTGCATGTGGCTTTTCACCATGCATGCCAGTGGGTAAAGGTCGAACACCAATAACCCAGTAAGTGGCTACAAGCAATGCAGAGTCCCCGAGTGGGAATGGGAGTGGATCACCATGAACGTTATGATGAGTCTCCCTTGGACCAAGGGAGGTCATGATGCAATATGGGTTACGGTAGATCGCCTTATCAAGTTGGCCTAATCCCTCACCTAAGAAAGAGGGCATTGTTGGTGTGACAGGTCTGGATGAACTATATATATGAGAGAGATAGTTCATCTACTCTGTGATATGAGTTTGATATCATGAGTATGACCTCAAGTTCACTTTCATGTTGTGGAAGTAGGTACAAGAAAGAACTTGATACTAGATTGACGTTGAGTACAACTTATCACCCCTAACTGATAGTTAGTATGATCTAGACTAGAGGGTCTGATGAGAGTGGGTGTGCTCGTTTAGAGTGATACATGGGGACAGTTAATGAGAGTTTGTGATGATAGCCATGATAGCCAGTATCAGGATGTAAGAAGCTCTATGAGGAAGGTCGTGTTGTTCACCGCTTCATTAGGATGATGTTGGTGAAAGGACCTCGTGAATGTCAGAGAGACCATAGTGTGTGCATATGAAGTCTCTTTGATCGTGCGATGGCTGAGAAAGCCCAGGGGTGACATGAGTCGTGAGCTGATGCGAAGTAGACTGACATGCAGTTCATTGTGGAAGAATATGTGTTATGGAAACCTGACCCCTCTGAGCTATAGATAAATATGAGTCCCTGATACATGGGTCCACTTGATATGGATTAGTGGATTTGCTTATGTTTAGCCTTACCCCTCAGGATAACATGATGAGTGATGTGTTCTTTGTGTCTAATCTAGAGAACTATGTGAAGTACCTGAGCCATGTGCTAAGCCATGAACCTATTGAGCTTCTAGGGAGGCTAAAATATCCTGAGTCGCCTACGAGGGTATGTGGTACCAAGGTGATAAAGAACTCAAATGTAAGAATATAAGATGATAAAGGTTCTTTGGAAGCATCATGGAGAGGATGAAGCCACATGGGAGTCGATAATGGATATGAGAAAGTCTTATTCTATTTGCTTGTTTGTTTGGTGGAATTTTGAGGGAAAAAATCCTACAAAAGGGCAAGGTTGTTACAACCTCAATTTTACATGTGTTTTCATAATTGAAATGTAATAATTTTATGAATATGGACTTGAATTGAGAGGTTGTATACTTTGCTTCAAAGAATGGTTTCCTTTGTAAATCTCCCCTTTGATATGAATTTTTTTATTTCTACTATTTTGTTAATCCAATAATGGATACAAAAGAGAAGAAAAGAAGAAAAGTCCAAATAATAGAGAAAGATACAAGATAATGGATATTAAACGAAGTATTTATGAGAAATGTATAGAAACCTATAGAAAGTGGCATTGATGGCCAAAATTGATTAAATTTCATTTACTTGTGATTTCTAATGGTAAAAGGAATCAAAATTGATATTAAGAAAGAGAAAAATACCAATTAAATAAGGGATAACTTGCACATGAGGATAATGCCTCTTTCCTTTAGAGTTTGGAACTCGAATTTGGTACATGAGTAAATAAATCGAATAAAGAATTACTAAGAAGAAAATTTGAGATATAAGAAAGGTATGTTTGAATCACATTGATGGTATTTTGAATCTACATGGTTATAATGGCAAGAAGAGGATAATTTTAGAAATTTGCAATAAAGTGTCATGAACTAGTGATTATATGCGGTGGATTTTGTGTTGTCAAATAAGGAAGTATATCCTCATGACCAATGGATTAAAAGACAAGCACATAGGGAATATAAGTGATGATTTTTGGATTTTTCATTATATAAATGCTCTAATATGAGATTCCTTGATAACCAAGGAAGGTGGATTAACAAGGAAGTAATCAAAAATATAATTGCACCCGATTAAGGAAAATATGTTTGCTATAGATGGAGGGACTTGTTTCCTCATGGGCAAGTGTGCTAGAATGTTGCTACCTATCCCTATAAAAGGATTGGACCCATAGCCTTGAGTCTAAGAGGATCTCAGGCATCTCATGTATTCTTCAAACTTGAATCTTCTCTGACCCTAACATCGGGGACTAGTGCAACCCCTGGAGCAATGAGGGGCCATGGAATGAAGTATGATCGAGGCACGATGCTCCCACATCGCCGGAGGGAAGCTCGGCCACCATCTCCTTGCCCTAGTACCTATGCAATGCCAACAAGAGGGTTGCAGGGCGGCCGTAGTTGTAGACCAAGCGGGCTTGAACCGAGTGCCATGGCCACGACCCAGGGGCATCTCCCTATGCGTAGGAGCACGACGGAGGTGATGGAACCCTCCCTGGTGGTAGTCAGGTCCGGGGGAGGAGACAATGCCACTCCCGACCCCTAACCTAGCAGCAGCAGTGGGCTTCCGTGAGGAAGAAGACGAGCGGGTCGTTGGACTAGAATGCCCTTCTGAGGCTTGAAGATCCAGACCATCATGCGGGGCCAAAATCATCAATTCAATATGTTTTAAGTTGGTCGGGTTGCACTGGAGAGTGATGCATGAGATGGCTGATGTGTCAACATCCCATTGGTTCAAGTAAGTAAAACTTGCAAAATTCATAGTTAATTAATGGTATCTTGGATTGATACATGTAATATATGAATCTTGCTCTGAAAAACATGGGGAATGTAGTAAAAATATAATAAGAGTTTTTTTTATGTTCCTAATTCGAAAAGTGTGTAAAGTTAGTAACTTTAATGATTTAAGTATAATCGAAACACTAGATGTTGATTAGGAATAAGTTCAATTACTTAAGTTGGCATTATGAATCAACATTTAGCCTGTTGGCATAAAATGGATAATATGAATCTGATTTGAGTTTAACCACATGTGATTTGCTTAATTAGGGTGCTATGACTAAGAAAATGTACTAATGGGCCTAAAAGCCCTAATGCTGTTGAATATGACTTTAATGGCTCTTACCTCAAAAATGCATACTTGAGACAGAGATATGATGATTCTAAGTCTAATTAAGAATAAAGGAGCTTTGAAGCGGATAACTTGAGTAAATAGAGTTCTAATGTAAAAAGGGATGTTTTAAGGTTTATATGAATAAAGATGTACTTGAAAACCTAGAAACCCTAACCTAAGTATTTATGACTTTTGGGATGAGTTATATTTCGAAAAAAACCTATGTATAAGATGAAGTTAGAACTGATTTTAATTGGTAATAAAGAGGATTAAATAGGAATAATGGAGTAAATAGGGTTTTGGGATATATAAACATTGTTTTAGGGTGTAATTGACCTAAAGGGGTAAATGTTAAGAAATGAATATAAAGAAATATAATAAAACCCTAATTCAACTTAGGAACACCCTAGGAGGGAATCCCAATTCAATAAGGTAAGTGCATGATGAAAATGTAGTAATTGGATTGCACATGTTTTCTAGGTTTCTTGTTGTGCTTGAGTGATTGGGATGATTGGTTGCTTGGCTTATCTAACCTCTTGAATGATTATTCTCTTACAATCCTTGAGACTTCCAAATCAGGTGTGTGGTTATTTATGAGTACACACTTTAGTTTCCCAGTGTTTCTCGAGGCTTTATCGATTGCACTGCAATTAAACTGCTTGGATGTTTCATTACTGCAATCTTTAAAGTGACTATGTGTATAACAATTTAAGTATAAGTGTGACTCGCTCGAACCTACATACCCCTATGGATGTTAGATAATGGAAAAAGCCTAGAGGGGAGGTCAAAGTGAGTCAAGCCCTAGAGGGAAGACCACATGGCACCTAGAGAGGTGACCCCAGGTACCAAGCTCAGAATGGAGAAGGTAGCCTTAAAGTCTCTTGCAAGGACTTAACCCTAGAGAGGGTATCCCATAGGTGGTAAAAGCGGTTGAGGAGTCATACTAAAAATATAATCTTGCATTGTTAACAAATATTTGATGTATTATGTTGTTAAAACCTATGTGCAAAGTTTTGTTTGTCCCCACATACCAGTATAGTAATATACTAACTGACGTTTTGTTTGTTGGCATTTTAGGTACAAATCTGAAAAGGACAAACAGTAAAGTGAAATCTATGAAGATGCATTTAAGTAATCCAAAGGAGGATTAGATAGTTATATTTCTACTATGGATAGAAGTCTTAGATCCTACTTTGAAAAGGTAAATAAAAGTTTTATTTAATACCAGCTTTCCAGTTTAGTGTTAGTAGAATTTGATAATTATTTTTGATTAAATTGTTAAACTACTGAACCTAAATTTTGGGATAATGCCTATGACCTCTTGGTCTCCCTTGATTGGGGGTTATCGAGAAGCGGGGTCATTACATGGGTTGTCTCACACAAGTGAGACACCCATCTCACTCACCCAAACGACCGTCTGGTGAGTTCAATCTAGCCAATCAGTTCAACATCTTGAAATAGTTGGTTCATATGGCAAAACTAAGCCAATTCAAATTTTGATCTGTCTGACAATATAAATGACCATCTCAACATTTGAGATGCCCATGTGGCTACCCAAACAACCATCTCTCACAATGTGATGGTCGTTTGGCAGTTTAGTCAGCCAATCTGTCGATTTGCTGTGTGAATTGAGTACCAAAACACTATAGTACTTAATTCAATTATCATTCAAGATCAAAACTCTTCTTCTAGGTCATGACATATGTGTGTGACCCTATAGGTCCCATATTACATTGGCAGTGAGTGTCCATAACAACTTATGACATCACAAGCAAAGAGTGGTGCCTAGTCAAACATCATTACTACCCAAGTAAATGGAAAAGTTGGGAACAACTTCAACCTACAATATGTGTATGGTGTTGCAGTGTTTGTATAGTTCCTTTGTCACTAATTGTTGGTATGTATTCCCATAGAGCCAGACATATGATGATTGTAATGGCATACTTTGTAAATGATTTGAATAATAATAAAGGCAATTTCCATCTATATGTTTAATCTATTTTGAGATAATGATATAACATGCTAGATGTCTAAAGAATTGTATTACTCAATGACATATGCATTCGGGTTAAGGACCTGAACAATGAGATCATATGGGTGTTAAGAGTATACATTCTTGTTATGTTCCTAGTCAGTTGTTATTGTGGAATAACCATAGACATCAATAACATAAAAGACTAAAGTGTGTGTTGGTTGATGGTAGAGTCTCATTAGTCATGATATGTGATATCAAACCAAGCACACAAATACATGTTAGAGAACAGTGTATTAGACAGACCCATCATAAGAGTGTGCATGGAAACCACCCTTGGTTAGTCAGAATCATCTCTTACAGTATTGGTGGTGACTGTGGTTCTTAGACAAGAAATCACTGCACTCATCACATGTGATTGGGTAAACTTTAAAATCATCAAACGCAGTCCTGAAACATGGTTTGTTATAACGGTGATGATTGGGTGACTTTAACACATGGAGACTAGACTATGAGTGATAGATATGGAAATTTTCCCTCCTAATGGAGTGTGATATCATGTCCACTTGAGGAGTGAGACTAAGAAATGCATGGCCATGCACATGTAAGTCAATATATGATATTGAGCTTACATATATCTCAAGCAGTCTACTCTGAGTCAAGAAACATGGATTTAACATTTGTAGAGGATGACAAGTCCATGTCTCGAGTTTAATTAGGATATCAGTGATAAAGGGAATATACGTTCACTACAACACCAATAATAGTTTGTAGGTTGAAAGTTGTTATCAAACTTTCCTCTACACTTGGGTAGCACTGATGTGCGACTAGGCACCACTCTTTGCTTGTGATGTCATAAGTTAGTTATGGACATTCACTGCCAATGTGAAATGGAACCTATAGGGTCACACACATAGGATTAACATGGAAGAGGATTTTATCCATGAATGATGTTTAGATAGACTACTAGAGTGTTTTGGTACTCAATTAAACATTCAATCAATAAACTTGACTCAGAATCATCAAGTTCAAGTGTTGAACCAATTGATTAGAGTGTCAGATTGATTGAGAATTGCATTGACTGAGTTCTGTACAATATGGAACACCAACTGACCGGTTCACTGTGTGAACCAATCGGCTCATGGTCAGTGAGACAAACGGTTCACACTGGTGAACCAATTGGTTCACATGGACCAACCAGGCAGGTGTTGGGTTTCCCGATTTGTGAGAAAAGATTTTCGTTTCACTTTTTCAATTTGATTGGGATAAGAATTAATATTTGCATTAATTAGAAACGAATAAGGAAAGTCAATTGTGGGAAAGTTTGTGAAGTGAAATGACCGTTTCGCTAAGTGAACTGACCGGTTCACACTCCCAACTGACCACTTCAAAAGTGAACTGATCGGCTCACTTGCCCAAGTGACCGATTGAGTTGTGAAATGATCGGTTCGTCTACCACAATACAATCAGTTCTTGGAAAATCTGGACCCTTCTACTCCCGCACATACTTGAAACCCTGACCCTGCCCTCTACTACAAATAGATGGGTACAGGGGGCTTCTTAGAACACACAACTAAAAACATCAGTAGCTCTGCAAAGTTTTTGTCCTCTCTGGTTGTGGTAACTGAGAGAGCCCAAGCAAGTTCTACCCATCCAGGGAGGAGCAGTGAGGGAAAGACAACTGTAGAAAAGCAACTGATTATGGGAGAGTGTGTCGGCGACTAGTATGCTGACAGAAGGGGACAACTCCTTCTAGTTTGTCCATCGGATGACTAGAGTTCCTGATGGTTCTTGTGGACTATCTATAGAGGTGGGAGATTTCTTCCGCCCAGAAGGATGATTGTCAACCGTAGTCTGGGTCTACCCCAGGAGCTGCATAGACACCATCGAAGACTAGGCGGTTGAAGGTCGCACTAGTTGTGAGGTATTGTTGTTGAGAAAGCCTCAAGACCAGGTATATCTCGCTAAACCATCTAGCATATTGCATAGTTGTTGATGTGATCTACTGGTTATGGGTTTGTGGTTAGATAAAAAGTTTATTTCCATTTTATGTTCTATCCCACAAAACCCAACAGTGGTATCAGAGCCACATCAACATACTATGCTTTAGGATAAATCAATATGATCAGATTTTGATTTTTCACCATTTATTTATTGCATGCAATGTGAATACTTAACTGGCTAATGTGCAAATTTGATTAAACACTATGATCCATATATACATATATGAAATGGTATATATATATGCAATTGATACGCGTTGCTCTAAATTAGTTTTGATGGTGGATGTGTGGCATGGTTATGGCCTATAAACCCCTATGTGTGTGCATGGTTGGTTGTGGTTGTTTGCATCTCGGTCTACATAATGAGTCATTTCTTCTATTCCATATGTAACTCGAGATAACTCAAGCCTTCTCTTCTACCTTTTCTCCCCCGAATGTAACTCGGGGTTTCCCAAAGAAATTTGTAAAAATAGGATAGTTTTATTTCTTGTTATGTTGAAGATTGGCGGGTGCCCAAATGAGCAGTTGGAGGATCGAGACGACTGGATGATGGTGAGAGATGAGTGGCTGGTGGCCTGACGTGGATCACAATGACCCGATGAACCAACCGTCTGGAGGAGCCAAATGATCGGTTGCTGACAACCAACTGACTGGCCGGGAGATGTGTCAATCAGTCATAGGATGAGCTGATCAACCTAAAATGGCCCAAGCACAGATCTTCATCTATTATAGGTTGCTGCATGTGATGTAGACCTAGATGACTGTAATTCCTTGTGGCTCAAGGAATTACAATAAGATGGTCATAATCATCGTTTTATCGCTTCACATGTTTTCTTGTGGGATATAACATGTATATGATATGTACTATATATGTGGTGATTGGATATGTATATGTATATAAATATCAAGCCCCTCAATTTAAATATTAAGTTTAAGATGCCTTCCAAAGCAACACACATGAAAAGCTTGATCGACTAAGTGTGGGCACGCCTTCGTGTGGTGCACCGGCTATCTCGTGGAAGTGTGATAGTGGGTATGAGGGTCTGCCTTCGTAGGGTGCGTACTCATCATGTTGTCTTCTGGGAACAGACTTAACAAGGTGATCTTAATAGGATTAAGCACATTGAGGCATGGAGATGATCATGACAAGGAGTTGTGCATGACATCTTTCAAGAGTTGCATATGATGCAATTGGAAAAAGTTGTCTACCTAAAAGAATCTAGTTGTGGGTGACAGCCTTCGTTGGTTCATAACTGAGAGGAAGTCATGGTCTTGATCACTAGAAGGTTGTACGCTACAATCTTCTGAATTGATACATGAGGGTTATCAATTTGATCAAAATAGTGGGAGCGATGATTAATTAAAGGCCTAGTTAATATCGTCAAGTTTATTCAAATAAAATCAAAAGGATTTTTGACAAAATGCTTAGTTTTCTCTTGTAGAATCAAATGGAAAAGAAATCATTGTTTAAATCGGGAAATTTTATTGAGATAAATTTCCATAACTGATTAAGGACTATGAGAAGTGTTCTACATATTCCTAAGATACCAGTGGCTATAGAATCTGATCTATGTACTCTTAAGGCATTGTTTGAAGAACAAAAGAAGAAGGATAGTTCCATGATAGTGATCAGTGGAATGGATTCCAAGGACACATGCAAGGCAGAGAAGTGTTCTCCCACCAAGCTAAAGTCTAAGTCTTCTGTGCTCAAAATATGGAGAGGATTAAGGGAATCAAGGAAGATGAAGCAAGAGATAGAGATCTCTACTTCCAGTGTATATGTGATTGAAATTAACTTTACTACTTCTTCATCATGGGTACTTGATACCGGATGTGGATCACATGTTTGTTCAAATGTGAAGGATCCGAAAAGAAGTAGTCCTTTAGCGAAAGGCGAGGTTGAACTATGTGTTGCTAATGGAGCAAGAGTTGCTGCCAGTGCAGTAGAAACCTATGAGTTATCTCTACCAAGTGGGCTGATAATAGAGTTACAGAACTGCTATTATGTACCTACCATAAATAGGAATATCATTTCTATATCTTGTCTAGACAATAATGGATTTGAATTTCTTATTAAGTGTGACGAAAGTCGCCAAACCGACAAAAAATCGTCATTGATTAAGTGGAATTAAACATAAACAGCAGATTAACGAAAATCACTAAAAATTAAAACCATTTTTCAAAGAGATCCATTCCAAAGAAAACTCTTACTGAAAGGTCCAAAACCTTATATACATCATTATTCACATTGTACATATCCGATACATCTCATCTTGAGAATAACATATAACAGTTGCTTTACCAAACTATTCATGAGAAACATAAAACCTCGAGGCACGTAAGCCAAAATATCTTATTGATTCATAAAACCAGTACGAACCAACTCCAAGGACCTGAGAGTACAGAGAAGACACATAGGACTCATATCTACAAGACATGACAGACAGTACACTCAACCTGAGTTGTCACTGTTGCCTCTGATGTTGTTCTTCCTCTACAGAAAGGTCTTCACCTCCTCGTGCACATCCACCTAAAAATTTGGGTCCCACGGGGGTGAGACAATTATAATTGTCCCAGCAAGAGATATAACTCTACGTCAACCATATTATTATCACAGATTAAACATTTATAAACTGAGCAAAGGTTCTTTTTATATTAACAAGCAAGATAATTCACTATATGAACAGAATGAAGTAATCTCCTTTCATAAGGAGAACATTGCATCTACCCATGGTAGATTATAATTCATCTATCTGCTTTGTAAGGAATGTAAATAAACACAAATAACATTTATCAACTAGAATGTATAACTGTATTGTGCATCAAGCAATGTTTCTCGTATTCAATCCTTAAGCATATATACGACACGACTGAACATATTTTACAATCACACTTATGCCCTGAGGAGATGGAGCATATCCCGGCCATCTCCAACTGACCACAAACTTCTCACAAGTCAGTACCATACAAGGTCAATGGTAGAGCCAGTTTCCATGACCTCAGATCGTCTCGGTCAGTACGAGACCACATGCAGGACATCTCGTGTCACTGCTAACAAGCTATGCCAGGGTACGTAGCCATCCTCACTTAGAGATACATCGTCAACTACACTCTCTTAGGGGAAACATCTACACACAACCGTCCCCAGTATGAGTCATGGCGACACAAGCACCATACTCTGAGCCACGGGCCAGTTCACCTTGCTCAACACAGAGTCTACGACCGAATTCACACTCGAGCCAGGATAGGGCATATAGCCAAATCCCCATTCATTTCAGGATCGTAAGGGGATCGGCTCACATAGTAACGTCCGTACTTACGCCCTCACATACTCAAAAGTATGCACTCCAGGTTATGCAGCGGAGCAACCCGTTTCACCATCAGCAAGTTCTAACACTGATGGATCTATGGTCAGGGCAATGTTTTATAGTTTCTAGTGATATATTACGTGCATTACAACATTCTTTTAGCATCAAACAAGTTATCTTTATCAAACACAACAAATGATACAAAGAAAGGTGTAATACATCTATCACGTACTTTTTCAAATCTTTAAAACACGTGATACTTGGGATCTTAGTCCCTTATCACATTACTGGGAATTCTCATCCCTTCACATCATCATTATCATGATTACTGGATCTAGGTATTCAAACCATAGATCATCACTGAACACTGTTACCACTTATCAGGTAACTATTACCTCTAGGTCCTCAGACCAAGGTATACATGATACTTGTTATACAAGCATCTCACATGGCTCACAAGTCCCATTAAATATCTTGTCACCTCTCACTAGGAAACAAACTATGACATGGCTCACAAGGCCATTACACATCTTGTCACCGCTCACTAGGCAACAACTTATTCACATGGCTCACACGGCCATTACACATCTTGTCACCTCTCACTAGGCAACAACTTATTCTCATGGCTCACAAGGCCATCACACATCTTGTCACCTCACACTAGGCAACAACATATTCATTCTCATCATTTATCATTAAATGAATCATCAACACAAGGTATGAGTTCCTCTCTCATCCTTACCAGGGTATGATTACATCAGACTTTATTAACTTGGCTTAACCCTTTCTCAAAGTATGTTAGCCCACACTTATCAAAGTGCATTAAACTTATTACATCTCAATGTAACAATTGACATAACACACTTCATGTGTTACTCATCCAAGTATATTGGATTTAAGGTGCATCAAGGTACATCAACCTTGAAGTGCTAGATGTGATATATATCATGTCTTGATGTATCACTTCCCTCATCACTTTTAACTTTCTTAAGTTCATCAACTTATCTTGTATTAGGGTATTTCCCATCCTAGTACTTTATGCACTATCCCATCACATTTATTCTATAGTGTATTGATCATAAGTCATACATTTGAATTGTCCAACCATCATAAATTTATATGGACTCATCTCAGGTTGAGACATTATTGATATAGGATTAACCATTATCAACCACTCTAGGTGTTTCACCAATCAAGGTATTATCAACACCATTACTTGGTGTTACACTCATTACTCCTAAGAGTGTCTTACTCTCACCTTTACAAGGTATCTCGGGTTAGAAGTGTGCATATGTTCACCATATCGGGTTGTAAGTATATGAGCACTCACCCTATCGGGCTAGAAGTATATGAACATCATCCATACTGGGCTAAAGGTGTGTACATGTGTTAACCATGTCATTCATGCGGTATTAAGCCATCACCATGTCAGGCTAGACATCAACTAGGGTTGTGTATTGGGCTTCCATATCGTGCAATAGCATTTGGTATTCTTTACTCATATTGGGTTACCCAAATTAGGGTTTCTTGTTAACTTACAAGTATTCATTTAACATTGTATCATGCATGGAGTCTATAATTGACTCCCTATCGTGCAATCATCTTATGCAAGCATCTCATGCAACATCTTATACAAGACATATCGGGCAAGTCATACCCATATCGGGTTATAACTACTTGTATTTATACTTGAACCCGATATCACTTTTACAAAGTGACACCATCTTCTTCAAGTTCTAGACCTATGTTCTAACTGATGTAATTCATGGTAACAAGTCTAATAAACTACTAGAACTCATAATTTCATCAACTATTTCAGGAAATTTCAGTATTAAAAGTATTTCACTAATTATAACATTTTAGGTGAAGAATAATAACATGGCTGAGTTCAAGTTATATAACCCGCCTTAAAAACCATTTCAAAACTTCAAGGTCCAAAGCTCCATGTTCCTAAGGTTGAAGATGACTTTATCAAAGGTCCAAGGCTCTTTCACAACTCCTTCATATACAAGGAATCACCATGGATAAGCAATTGGTGAAGAAGAAAAGAAAGGTAGATCATAACCCTAATTCCATGCTTCAATTCAAGCTTGAAGACAACTATATCTTACCTTAGGGTTAAGTTTTGAGTTCCTTAGCTCCATGCCGACACCCTACCACTCTTGGGCGATATGGACTTCCTCTTGTCTGACACAACTTTGCTTGTGTCCGATACCCCCTCACTTGTGGCCAAAATCACTTCAATTGGCCGATGTCAACTTGCTATGGGCAATATCAACATGGTATGGCTGATATACTTGCTATGGCTGATACCCAAGGCCTATGCACGATACCATTGTTATCTTTTACGACATGCCACCCCTCTTGCATGATATGATACTCACTTGCACGATATGGCACTCACTTGGATTCAAAACACTTCACTCTATGGTCGATATCACCCTATATGGCAGATATCACCTACTTGGGCGATATGGTCTTGCCATGGGCGATATCCCAAGGCCCATGCACGATACCACAGCATCCCTTCATGATATGGGATCTCTATGCACGATACCTTAGGGTAGGAGGGTTGTAAGGGTCGCAAAATTGCACCAAGGGGTGAAACTAGGTGTATATATACTTCTTGTTCATGAAGAAAGGCAAAAATGAGGTGTCAATATTTTGAGCTAGTAGGTGCCACGTTTCATGCATGGGTGACACATGTACATGCATGCATCAACATTTATCTTGACATTCAAAAAGTTTGAGGATCATCTAGAGATGAAAATTCGTCTATTGCTTTTCCATTTGGATAAGTCATCTAGGTTTAATCACTATTTAATGTCAAGCCGATACACTTTTTCTAAGGAAACTTGTTGGCCGTCACACCTCACCTCCTTGAGGTTATTTACATGATATGACCTTTGCCAAGAGATCTAAAAACGATATGAGACACCTCCTTGGGCTCCATGGCCGATAGGCACTCATATATAAGCTTGTCAACTTGATACAACTCAAGTTAAGCTTCCAAATTCAACCCTTTTTCTTGGTCATTTCATCACCAAGATTACCATCATTCATAATGGAATCAAACATGTTATATCATTCATTATCTCTCCTATAAATGATACATAGAGGAAATAGGAACACTCTAGAGGTGGTAATTTGCTTATCAACCCCACATTTTTGGTAAATTACAATTTGTACCAAAATTGGTGCACAAGGTACCAGCATTGTTCAAACAAGTTCAAACTTGGAATTTAGGCTTTCCACAAGCCACCACCTTGCATAATTCTCTCAATAATGATGCTACAACACATGAGGCATGTTAAACATGTGACATTTTTCATTATATCCCCTCAATTGGGTAAATTGCACTTTGGTCCAAAACAAAGGAAAATTGCTCAAACAACATTCAATCGGGACCAAACTTGAAACATGAGTGTGTCACATGATAACAAAGCACCTTAGAGGATAGTTCTAATAAACTAAATTAGCCAAAACAAATAGGGTTACCTCATAACCCAGGTCAGGGTCGTTACCTTAAGAATAGAAAATGTTCCATTTCTAAAGATAGGATCTTTTATGGCAGTACCCCAATGTCTTATGGTCAATACTTGATAGATCTACAGATAAGTGTATACAATGTTTACACCAAAAGACAAAAACTCATTGACTCAAACAAAACGTACCTTTGGCATTGTCGTCTAGGGTACATAAATGAGAATCGCATATGTAGACTCCATAAGTATGCTTATATGGACTCTTTTGATCATGAATCAATAGATACATGTGAATCTTGTTTATTGGGCAAGATGATCAAGGCACCCTTTTCAAGAAAAGGTGAGAGAGTGAGTGGTCTATTAGGACTCATACATACCGATGTATGTGGGCCTTTTAGAACAAATGCTAGAGGTGGGTATCAGTACTTCATTACCTTTACTGATGACTTCAGTAGGTATGGTTATATTTACTTGATGAGATATAAATCTGAAACCCTTCAAAGGTTCAAGGAATTCATGAATGAAGTACAGAACGAACTTGGCAAAAGTATTAAGGCACTTCAATCCGATTGAGGTGGAGAATACTTAAGCCAAGAGTTTGAGGACCTTTTGAGAGCCTGTGGTATTATATCACAATGGACTCCACCTGGAACACCATAGCATAATGGTGTGTTAAAAAAAAGGAATTGCACATTACTTGACATGGTGCGATCTATGATAAGTTTTTCTGATCTTCCAACTTCCTTCTGGGGTTATGCTCTTAAATCACCGCATATACACTTAACCACGTACCATCTAAATCGGTTCAAAAGACACCATATGAGATATGGCATGGGAAGCATCCCAAATTGTCTTTTATAGGATTTGGGGATGCAAAGCTTATATCAAGAAAATGTTTCCTGAAAGCTTGGACCCAAATCAGATAAGAGTCACCTTGTTGGATATCCCAAGGAAACTAGGGGGTATTACTTTTTCACTCCATCTGACAACAAAGTGTTTGTTACTAGAATTGGTGTATTCCTAGAAAAGGAATTTATTTCCAAAGGAATCAGTGGGAGGAAAATAGAGCTCAAATAGGTTTGAGACCAACAAGAAAACATTGAACCAACAGATGTACAAGAGGAACATAGAGAATCACAAGTTGTTGTGGAATCTCAAATTCCTCAAGTAACACAGGAACCTCATAGATCTAGTAGGACACACCTTGATCCTGAAAGATTTTGATACCTTGTGACTCAAGAAGGTGGTGAGTCAGTCATAGATGATGAGCCAACTACCTATCTATAAGCTATGTAGGGACCAGATTCTAAGAAATGGCTTGAGGCCATGAGATCTGAGATAGAATCCATGTATACCAACAAGGTATGGACCTTGGTAGAACCACCTAAAGGGGTAAAACCCATAGGGTGCAAGTGGGTCTTTAAGAAGAAGACCGCCATGGATGGCAATGTGCAAACTTATAAAGGTAGATTGGTTGCAAAGGGTTTCAGACAAGTTCAAGGTGTTGACTATAACAAAACATTTTCTCCACTTGCCATGATTAAGTCCATCAGGAACATGCTTGCTATTTCAGCCTACTATGACTATGAGATTTGGCAGATGGATGTTAAAACTGCATTCCTTAATGGGAATCTTGTCTAGGATGTGTACATGACACAACCTGAAGGTTTTATAAATCCAAATGATGCAAATAAAGTATGTAAGCTGCAAAGGTCAATCTATGGATTGAAGCAAGCATCTCGGAGCTAGAATCTTCAATTTGACGAAGCAGTCAAAGAGTTTGTCTTTAGTCAAAATGAAGATGAACCTTGTGTGTACAAGAAGGTTAGTGGGAGCATGATTACATTCCTCATATTGTATGTAGATGACATATTGTTGATGGGGAATGACATCCCTTCTTTACAGAAGGTAAAGGCATGGCTTGGAAATACATTCTCAATAAAATACTTAAGAGAAACATCTTATATCTTAGGAATCAAGATCTATAGAGGTAGATCTAGAAGGATTCTTAGACTAAATCAAAGAACATACATTGACAAAGTGTTTAAGAGGTTTAGCATGGAGAACTCAAAGAGAGGAAGCATACCCATGAGCCATGGAGTTCCTGTCTCTAGATCTCAATGTTCCAAATCTTGTGAAGATAGGGAACACATGAATGGGATTCCATATGCATCAGCAATTGGATCTATCATGTACGTAATGTTGTGCACATGTCTCGATGTCTCATATGCACTCAGCATGATGAGTAGATAATATTTAGATCCCAGAGATGCTCACTAGAAAACTGTGAAGAACATCCTATAGTTCTTGAGAAGGACTAAGGATTAGTTCCTCGTTTATGGTGGTGAGGAAGAGTTGGTGGTAAAGGGTTACACCGATGCAAGCTTCCAAATCGATAAAGATGATTACAGATCATAGTGAGGATTTGTGTTTTGCCTCAACAATAGAGACGTGACCTGGTTGAGTTCCAAGCAAGAGACAGTTGCAGATTCTATGACAGAGGCTGAGTATATTGCTGCATCCCATGCGGAAAAGGAGGCTCTGTGGATCAAGAAGTTCATCTTTGAACTTGGGGTGGTTCCTAGCGTCTATGATGCAATTGAGCTTTATTGTGACAACAATGGAGCTATTGTACAAGCTAAAGAACCCATATCACACCAGCGATCCAAGCACATACAACGACACTTGCATCTCATACGAGATATCATATAGAGAGAAGATCTGAAGATTTGTAGAGTACCAACTGAAGACAATATTGTTGATCTCTTTACTAAGGCACTTTCATAGCAAAACCATGATGGTCATGGATCACAAGGACTGAGGTTCATGGGTGATTGACTCTAAGTGCAATTGGAATTTTGTTTGTATGTATGCCGATAGAGCCAGTCATATGATGATTGTAATGGCATACTTTGTAAATGATTTGAATAATAATAAAGGCAATTTCTGTCTATATGTTTAATCTATTTTGAGATAATGATATAACATGTTAGATGTCTAAAGAATTGTATTACTCAATGACATATGTCTTTAGGTTGAGGACCTGAACAATGACATCATATGGATGTTAAGAGTATACATATTTGTTATGTCCCGAGTCGGTTGTTATTGTGGAAATAACCATAGACATCAATAACACCAAAGACTGGAGTGTGTGTTGGTTGATGATAGAGTCTCATTAATCATGATATGTGATATCAAACCAAGCACACAGATACATGTTAGAGAACAATATATCGGGCAGACCCACCATAAGAGTGATGCATGAAAACAACACTTGGTTAGTCAGAATCATCTCTTATAGTATTGGTGGTGACTGTGATTCTTAGACCTGAAACCACTGCACTCATCACATGTGATTGGGTACACTTTGACATCATCAAACACAATCTTGAAAATAGGTTGTTATAACGGTGATGATTGGGTGACTTTGACACATGATGACTTGACTGTGAGTGATAGATATGGAATTTGTCCCTCATAAGGGAGCGTGATATCCTGGCCACTTGAGGAGTGAGACTGAGAAATGCATGGCCATGCACATGTAAATCAATATATTATATTGAGCTTACATATATCTCAGGCTGTCTACTTTGAGTCAAGAAACATGGATTGAACGTTTGTAGAGGATGACAAGTCCATTCCTCGAGTTCAATCCGGATATCAGTGAAAAAGGGACTATATGTTCACTGTAACACCAATAACAGATTGTAGGTTGAAATTTGTTCTCCAACTTTCCTCTACACTTTGGTAGCACTGATGTGTGACTAGGCACCACTCTTTGCTTGTGATGTCATAAGTTAGTTATAGACAATCACTTCCAATGTGAAATGGAACCTATAGCATCACACACATAGGATTAACCTAGAAGAGGAATTTATCCATGAATGATGTTTAGATTGATTACTAAAGTGTTTAGATACTCAATTAAACATTCAACCAATAGACATGACTTAGAATCATCAAGTTCAAGTGTTGAACCAATTGATTAGGGTGTGAGATTGATTGAGAACTGCATTGACTGAGTTATGCACAACCTGGAACACCAACGAACCAGTTCACTGGGTGAACCGATTAGCTCATGGTCAGTGATATGATCGGCTCACACTGGTGAACCAATCGGTTCACATGGACCAACCAAGTAGGTGTTGGCTTTCCTGGTTTGTGAGAAAAGATTTTCGATTCACTTGTTCAATTTGATTGGGACAAGAATTAATATTTGCATTAATTAGAAATGAATAAGGAAAGTCAATTGTGGGCAAGTCTGGGAAGTGAAATGACTATTTCAATAAGTGAACTGACCGGTTCACATTCCCAACCGACCAATTCAAAAGTGAACCGATCGGCTCACTTGCACAAATGACCGATTGAGTTGTGAAATGATCAGTTTGTCGGTCACAGTTCAATCAGTTCGTGGAAAATCTGGACCCTTCTACTCCCACACAGACTAGGAACCCTGGCCCTTCCCTCTACTATAAATAGAAGGGTACAGGGGGCTTCACAGAACACACAACTTAAAACACCAGTTTCTCTTCAAAGTTGTTGTCCTCTCTGGTTGTAGTAACCGAGAGAGCCCAAACAAGCTCTACCTGTCTAGGGAGGAATAACGAGGGAAAGACAACTGTAGAAAAGCAACTAATTGTGGGAGAGTGTGTTGGTGACTAGTACACTGTCAGAAGGGGACATCTCCTTCTAGTTTGTCCATTAGGATGACTAGAGTTCCCGATGGTCCATGTGAACTATCTATAGAGGCGGGAGATTTTTTCCGCTCAGGAGGACGAGTGTTAACCGTAGTCCAGGTCTACACCAGGAGGTGCACAGATGTCATCAAAGACTAGGTGGTTAAAGGATGCACTAGTTGCGAGGTATAGTCATTGAGCAAGCCTCAGGACTAGGTATATCTCACTAAACCATCTTTCCTATTGCGTAGTTGTTAATGTGATTTGTTGGTTATGGGTTTGTGGTTAGATAAACTTTTAGTTCCACTGCCTATTATGTCCCACAAAACCCAACACTAATGTCTTAAATGAACTAGAGGCATGGAGAAATCGCCCTCATTATTATTCAATCTTGTTTCTTGAACCACGAGCAGATTGTTTGAGATATATGTAAGCTCAATATCACATATTGACTTATATGCGCATGGCAATGCTTTTCTTAGTCTCTCTTATCAAGAGGCCTAGGACATCACACTCTAGTAGGAGGGACAAATCTCATGTCTATCACTCACAGTCAATCCCTATGTGTCAAATCCACCCAATCATCACCGTTATGAAAACTCGTGTTTTAGTACTGTGTTTGATGATGTCAAAATGTACCCAATGATATGTGTTGAGTGTAGTTATTTCAGGTCTAAGAACTACAACCACCACCATCACTGTGAGAGATGACTATGACTTCCATGATGATGGCATCCATGTGTCAGTCTTAGGGTTTGTTCGATACACTATTCTCTAACATGTATCTGTGTGATTGGTTTGATATCGCCATATTATGACCAATGAGTCTCAGTCATTAACCAACTCATACTCTGATCTTATGTATCATTGTTCTCTATCAACCTTCACAATAATAGACAATCAAGGACATAATGAGAATATAAATATGTACTCTTAACATTTGTATGATCTCATTCCTTCCAGGTCACGTACTTGAAGACATGTCACTAATGTTACATCATTATCTCATAACTAAATTAAACATAATAAATTGGAAGCTTGCCTTTTATTAATAATAAAATCATTTTTACATGATATGCCATTGTAATCATCACATGATTGTCTCTCTGGGCATACATATCCAACAAAAGTAACGTGATTAAGATCATAATGAGAATACTTAGAGTTTTAAAAAGTGGATAATCATACATATGAATATTTTGAGTTAAAGGTCATAACTTGATGTGTCAATAAGGGACATAATTGTGTCTAGTGTTTATAATACAATAACATGATAAATTATATAATCATGGCTAAAATTAATATGAATTCAGGTTTCGAAACATAAATCTACTAATAACTAGATATCAGGGACACCTAAAAACCTAGATTAAAACCAAGTTGGGTTTAATGTGGATAACATGATGGTGACACTTTAGGATTTAATGTATGCAGATTTATTATTGATTGCTTGGATCTGTTGATTGGATTTCTTGAATGTACTGGAGGTATAATTGCATAATCTACATGGTTCTAGAAAAGATACATGGTTACACCTATGACTACTCGCATTAATCGACTTTTGTGGTTTCTTAAATTTTCTCGATTGGATTGAAACTAAACTTCTTGAATGTTTATTTACTTCATACAATCTATAAAGTCACTATAGATATCATCTTATATAAAAGTAACATGTTCAAATACTGAATAATCTTTGCTGAGTTAAATAACATGGAGTGACTAAATTCATTATGGGAACGACTGGTGATCATGACCAAAAAGGAAGATCACCTCAGGACAAGCTCGGAAAGGAAGGCCTATGTATGAAACCAAGCCCAAGTGAGGGTAGGTTATGAATGTCTACTGCAGGGACCAAACCCTAAGAGAAGATTCCACATAAAGAGGCTCCCCTAAAGAGAGGGCACACCATTGAGAAAAGGAGGATAAGGGTGGTGCGGCTAAAATAAGAAATTGCTTGTAAAATTTTGTAATCTTAATTATTTCTTGGTTGATATGTTGTTAAGCCTACATGTGAATATTTTATTTCTCCCACATACACAATATATTTTGATATATTGATCTGCTCTTTTATTTCACGTTGTCTTAGGACATGCAAAACAAGAAGATAACAAGAAATGACAATCATATGAGATCACCTGAAGGCATTAAAATTAAGTAAAGGAGGATAAGTTATATACTTTTCCCCATATGTACAATTTTGATGATAGAAATTCATGTAACTCTTCAACAAGAGTATCATTTCATATTATGTAAACAATCTTTTGAAATAATGGAAATTATTTACTATTATTTGTTGTTTGGTTAAATTGGGATCTTGGGAGTTCAAGGTAATGGCTCTCAACTTTAGTGTCCTCCCTAAATAGGGGATGCTAAAAGGTGAGGTTTTTACATAGGGTATCAAAGTTATAGATTTTTCAAATAATATTTAATAGTTTATAATTATAAGTAATTACTAGAAATATAAGGAAACTTGTTAAGTCATGACTTGATGGTAATGGTGTCTAGAATGGATCATGGTTTTGAGGGATTACAATATGTTCCTTCGCACCATTAAGTTGGTATATGAGGACTCTCTTAGCTAATTTGATATCGGCCTGGTTAGAACCTAGGGTTTGCTTGAAGTAATGGTTCCTCTAGGTCCTCTCATATCAAATTTCATTGATTTCTCATCCTCTTGCTTGACAAACCCTAAAAGATACTTCCCATCATGTCAAGTTAGGGTTTTTGACAAGAAGTAGGATTTAGGTATCCTCCACCAATATATATACATGTAATGCAAGAATAAGATAAAGTAATGGAAATTAGTTTCATGAGTTTCTCTTGGTTAGGGCAAACCCTATATGGAGCCAGTGTTGGTTAAGGAAAACCCCCCTTAAGGGTTGAGGGATATTGAACACCCTAGGGTGCAGGGTGAAGTCCTTAAACCCGCATACTAAACCTTTATTCTTAGTTATGAGAAAATCATGATCCTACCCTAATAAAGCCTATGCAAGAGACAAAGGAAAGAGATAAATACAAAGAATTTGGGTACCTTTGTTTTTTCCTGGATGTAAGTATGTGGAGTAAGACATGAATGATATGTGTGAAGGGTTTGAATATATGGGTGGAACATAGATAATCAAAGGTTATACGAAAACCCTTAGTGTAACTTTTAGAATTGGTGTCCCGGTCTAGAGTGAGTCAACCCAAGAGTCATGGAAAAGACCTATGGGGGAGATAACACCCTAAACCAGGAGGTCCTATTGTGACTAGAAAGTCTAAACTCCTTCTGGTATGCACCCTAATAGGAAGTGTTTTCCTTCAAAAGTACGAGTAGGAGGTATTAATGCACCAAGTGGAAGTGAGGGGCATCAGGCTAAGAGAGGAATTAGTTTTAGACTCAATGGCTAAAGCCTTGTTGGAATACATAATATATGGAATGGATGATATGATTTTAGTATTACATAAGGAAATAATATAGTGTATGGTGACCTTCGTGAGATTTTGAGAATTTGATTTTACTTTGAGGTTTTTGACATGAGGTTTGACAAGACCAGATGTGGATTGGTTATACAAAGGGGACCACTAATGGGAGGACCAAACCCTATAAATAGAGAAGGAGGGTACCTACATATATGTGTTTATATGAAATGATTACCTACAATATAGATGAGGGAGAGAGTCCCAAGATCTTGATGAGGTAAGGAATCATAGTATGTTGTAAAGCCTCATACTCGGGTTGGTGTTTTCTTACTAGGACTCTAGTGGTTGTTGATGAGAACACAAGAATTGGGTAACAATAGTCCATGAGTGGTGACCTGTGAAGAGAATGTCATATCATTTTTGGGTTGTGTATGAGAGGATAGATCTTGTGAATTTTATAAACCTAGGAACCCTAGACCAAAGATGGAAGACAGATCCAATGTATATGATATTGATAGATTTGAGTGATGCTCATAGAGATTGAGCATGGCACCCCCCTTCTGGGAATGGGTTAGAGGAAACCTCACTTGGACTTTTATATATGTTTAATGAGCCACTCATACAAGTTGGTTTTGCACCACCATAATATCATGAAACTGATCTAACCTAGAGAGGTGATGTATGAGTATGACATAATGAAAGTCCTAGAGACAGTTTAGTGAGTTCTTTATGTACAAGTGGTTAGCTATATGCATGAAATCTAGTTAACTATAAGATGAACCTTTAGTAAATATTGTAATCTAATATGAGGAAGTGAAATGAGATAATGATCATGATGAATATTGAATGTGACTATAGTTGACATGAGGAGGATGTGCTAATTAATTTGTCTTCTTCAAAGTACGCTTTACCTGTTTTTGACCTACTATATAGTATGGATTGTATAAAGCACTTGGCATATGACTTTAAATGAAATGATTATTTCCTATAGGCCTGAACATAGAAACATAATATATTGGTTCCATTGTATCTGAACGCTTCAATTCTTAATAGCAAAGTGCTTGTTAGTGATCCAACTCTTGGGTGGTGGATCACATGGTATAATGATATAACTCTCGGGAAGTAAATACATGGATGATGTAATGGAAAATATACCAAAAGACATGTTCCTTTGTGGTCATGTAAACTTTGGTTCAAATATGCTTCTTCGATCCTCGCTATTACCAATAATTAGTTTTGTCCTAGAATAGGACTTTCCTAAGAGGATGAAATTAGAAATCGATATGAGAATTGAGGTGACCTTAAATATCAATTAAAACTTGAGAGATTAAGTACATGAAGCATGAAAGCACATATATTGAGTATGAATCTTTGGACCCATATATGTCATCTCTAAGGGACATAAGGAAACATCACTATGGAAGTGACCAATAGAACATGACCAAGCCCGGACAGGAAGATCTCCATGAACCTAATGAAAGGACATTAAATAAACTATGAGTTCCCTAAGAGATGAAGGAAATTTGGGTGAAACGATTATAAGGGAAAGAATGTGCTTAGATGTTATTAGAGAAACCTAAAGAAAAATGTGTAATGAAATATAATAAAGTTATTATATCTCAATGGAACCCTTGGGAAGGTAGGGCCCTAATTCAACTCTAAGATCAAGTAGGATGAATGAAGGCACATAATACATTTGAGTTTTGAGGGATGATCATGTTCTAAGTGCATAAGGCCCTTGAGGGTAAAAAGGATATCATTCTAAAGGTACATATTATGTAGATATCTTAAGGGAATGACTGAGGCTAGATGAAAAGAATACATGAAGCCATGTGATGATGTTTGAATAAGAGTCTTCAAAGGAGTTGTGCATAGACTCATAAGTTATGAAAAGAAGAAAAAAGCACTTTTCATATGAGAGAATGAAATTGAAAGAAATTGTGGAATTAAAAGTTTTTTATGGTATGGAGTCATTTTTTAGAGTGACTCAAACAAAATCTAGAAATGCAAAAGATAATGTGTGAATACACTATATCTATCCTTGGAATGGGTGAAATTTGTATTTGGACTACAGCCAAATATACATTTCATTTTGTTATGAGTGTGGGAGATAGGATAGAGACATGTTATGGAAAAAAGATATATGAGAATGAATTCCTAAGATAAAATGTAGTGACCTATTCTAGGGTTGGAGGTGTTACCTCACGCTTATGAGAAAATAGTGAATAATATATTGGAAACCTTGGTGAAAGGTGGTCACCAAGTGAAACTAAAATAAAAAAGGGAAATGTAATTACCAAGTGGAACTGGGATCATAAAGTAATAGTTAAATTATAAAATCATGCAATGAATGAGGTTGTGGAGATAACCTGAGATGGAATTTGAATACAACCTTAATGTGTGAAGATTTCACACATCAATAGAAGTCGTTAAAGGTGAACTAAATAAAAACATCTGAGAAGGGCTTTAACCCTAAGGTTTGGAAATTTAATAAGAGTTATTATTCACCTTAGTCTAATTTGTCCCAAATTTTGGGGACAAAACTTCTTTTAAGGAGGGGGAATGTTAGAATCTCATTCTTGGTAAATTTGATTGAATATAAGGCTTAACTTGTTGGTCCACACAAGAGTAATTATCTAATCATCAATGGTATCACAAGTATTGAGACACCAAATAATGATAATTTAATCTAACTTTTGGTATTCTTGAAAATAATAATAATACTAAGATAATTCTAGAAATTGAGAGAGTAAATATTCATTGTATACACCAAGGTGAGGATGACGCCACATGGGAGCTAAACATGGATATGAAAAAGTCTGATTCTCATCTCTTTAGATGATTAGTCAATTTGTGAGGACAAAATACTATAAGAGGGAAAGGATGTTATAACATGGATTTTCACATGTATATACATTTAGTTGAATGCAAATATTGTATTGATAGGGATGTATTAAAAAGTTGGACATTTTAATGTCTTAGAGTTTTGCAATTTCTTCTTTGAAAAGGTTTTTTTGTGGGTTTTCTTCTTTAATAACCCATTATTAATTATTTACTAAAGAAAAGAGTGGAAAATTCAATAGTAAAGGAATTACAAAAGTAATGGAGAATTGATTTAAATAAGAATTTTGTGAAACTTTTAGAAAGGATAGGTTGAAGGCAAATAATAAGATTAATTTTGGTCCTAATTTGCAATCAAAGAAAATATGTACCAATAGGGGATGGTTTGCCAAGTTGGGATGCAAAAAGGGGTTATTGGATGTGTTATAATAATCAAATGAAGCAATTGATCATGAGGAAAGAAAAGGACTTTTAACATTCATATTGTGCCACCAAACCTTGTCCAAAATGAGATTTACTTGTTAAAAGGTTTTCTTTAAATTTTAGGGCCAATTGGAGTAAATATGAAAGACAGAGATGGATTATTTAAGTTTATATAATTAAAAGTCCACATATCGGTCCCTATGATACCAGATAGAGACAGGAATGTTTCATGCACATAAAAAATACACAACATAGTTTTGAATGAAATATAATCCAAATCTAAGTTTGTGAAAGAAAATCCAAAGGGTTTTATAATATCTTATGGCCTACATTATTTATTTGGTAATTATCTAATTTTTCCTGGGAAATAAAGTTTTGAGTATGAATGGATTTAACTAAGGAGCAATTCTCTTTCCAATAAAGGATAATAGTGTACATGGAGTTTTTGTAAAGTTTGGTATCAAAATAGTTATTGGTGAGAGAGATATAAATATTTTCCTGAATAGGGGTTTTATCAAAAGGAAAGATATTTCTTTAAAGGATGGCCTTCTATTTCCTTCAACTCTAATTGACCCCAGAAATTGGTCTCCACTTCTTGCAAAACATTACCCTTTGGCCTATAAAAGTCACTATCATCCTTCATCTAATAGGGAATCTTTACCCTCAACACACTCGAGACTCCTTCCAACATCTGCAACACACTCAGGGCATAATACCCCACCAGTCAAAGCTTTTCATTATATCAAAGTGTGAGGTCAGGCATAGTTTTGGCTAAGCCCCAGGCAGCGTGTGAGATCCGCAAGGATACCATGGACCTCCCTATCATGTTCCATGATGTTAGGGACATCCTCAATCTTGCTAAACTTTATCTTCCACCCTAGATATCTCTGTACAGAACCCACCCCAGTCCTCTTTCACCCTCACACCTTTCAGCAAGATCAAATACCTATGAGCTCAGCCTGGATGTGTGGAGGTACATGTGCCTTCTTATGATCTAGCGGTGGACTAAAGATGGGAGGCAAGTCTGAGGTCGATCCCTTTAGGATGACGTACAGGCCACTTCATGTGAAGAAGAAGGATGGTGTTGTAATAAAATACCCATCTTCACACTCTCAAGATGCAAGGGCACGGGAGTAAATTCCCATGTAATCCTGAGCTGAGCCAAGTATAACAAAGAAAGGTAACTGTGATGACATGGTGATACCCTTTTGGTAGTTATGTTTTTAATTTGTAAAAATTGCAGTAATTACTAGGATAATTGGACTGAGACAAATTATATATGAAAGTTGATAAAAAATGAGAAGAGAACAAATAAATTTTAATTGAGACCTAATTCTGAACCCAATTCTAAAAGTCGTGTAAATATGTGTTAAATGGTGATTAATGCATATAAACCTTAGTTTTTTATGAATAGGTTGTTAATCATGTTAAATATGATTCCTTGAGACGTAAACTGATAATGTAGAATAAAATGGTAATTTAACATGATTACGATCATAATGATGATACTTAGAGTTTCCAAAATGTGGATAATCATGCATATGAAGATTTAGGGTTAAAGGTCATAACTTGATGTGTCATAAAGGGACATGATTGAATCTAGTGTTCATAATACTATAACATGGTGAATCAGATAATGATCACTACTCTTAATATGAATTTCGGTTTTGAATCATAACTCTAATAATAACACAATATCAAGAAAACCTAAAACCCTAGACTAGAACCAAGTAGGGTTTAATGTGAATAACTTGATGATGACACTTTAGGACATATTTGTAGATTAACTATTGATTTCTTGGATCTATTGATTGGATTTCTTAAATGTACTTGAAGTATAATTGCATGATCTGAATGGTTCTACAAAAGGTACATGCTTACACCTATAACTACTCGCATTAATTGACTTCTGTGGGCTTTTCGAGTTTCTCAATTAAATTGCAACTAAACTGCTTGACTGATTATATACTTCCTACAATATATGAAGTCACTATGGATATCATCTTATATAAATGTAACTTGCTCACACCCTGAATAATCTTTGGTGAGTTAAACAACATGGGGTGAATAAATTCATTATGGGAATGACTGGTGATCAAGCCCAGAAAGGAAGGTCACCTCAGGACAAGCTCAGAAAGGAAGGCATGTGTATGAAACCCAGCTCGGGTGAGAGAAGGTTATGAATTTCTAGTGCAGGGACAAAACCATAAGAGAGGGTTCCTCATAAAGAGACTTCCCTAATGATAGGGAACACCATAGAGAAAAGAAGATAAGGGAGAGGTTAAATCAAGAACATTTTTGTTCAATTTTGTAGTCTTAATTGCTGATACGGTTGATATGTTATTACACCTACATGTGAATATCACTACAACAAATATACCCATCAGTGGCATTTGACAAATAGTAGTAATAAAATATAAATGCCACTAGAAGTATTTAGTGGCATTTGTTGACACTTAAAAAAAATGTCTCTAGTACTAATGCCACTAGAGAAATAGTGGCATAAGTTGTAAATGCCACTAAACATGTAGTTTTAATGGCTTTCAATAAATACAACTATAACATCAATTGGCTTTTACACAAATTCCACTATATCATCAATTGGCTTTTACACAAATGCCTCTATTGTGTAGTAGTGTTTTTATGACACTATTGTTGTTGTGTATAATGGCATATAAAAATGTCACTATAATGGCATAAGCATGTATATGATGTCATTTTCATGGATTTTGAAAAATCAATTTTTAGTTTATGACCAAGATTTCTAAAAGGAAACCACTTGCAATTGGAACTCACATTTTCAAAAGCATAGATTCTTAATATCAAACTTTTTATATATAATCAAATGCAGATTACATGGGAGGACATATTCCCTTGCCCCTTTTATTAAATACAACATACATGAACAATCTTTAATACAAAATTTTGTGAAGTAGAATAGTTTCTACATCCTTTGACCATGTAATGAAAAGGTATACATGTATGTTCTCAGATTTGAATGTTGTTGACTGTTGGCTTGACATGAAGAACATGGGATTAGTGAGAATTACCTTCACAAATCTCACATCACCATTCTTCAAGAACTTGGGATTCTTTCTCAAGATCCTTACATAAACATCTGTCAATCCTAGTGAGGATATTATCAAACTTAATAACAATATGGAACACATGGAAAACATGATAAGAATTTTCAAGGGCAATTTAATTTAACGGTATCATATTTCATACTAGGGAGCAATTCTTCCACCATATCAACACAAGCACCCACCCCTATTGGAAACATGGTCCCCCAACTAAAAAAAGGAATGTCTCTCCTTGCTTTTTCATCATATTATTGTTCAATGTTCATTATTAATCAAATCATATGCCACATTTTTGCATTAGAATGGTCAAGAAACTAATGCATACAATAAGCATTATAGAAAAGTTGGCTAGTAGATGATCCCAACTTTAGCAGAGATTATGATCCCTACCTTGTACTTTAACAAATAATTTTACATGAAAAGGAAATGAAGTCTCTTATGTACATCTCACTCTCAACCAATGATATACTACTTATTTTCATAGTTCTAACTTACACAAAAGGGATGTGAGGTCTAAAAGTGACATAAAAAAACCATTATAAAGAATTTATAAATAAATATATTCAAATGATAACACTAACTATTTAAATTACCTTTATGTAGTATATTGGATGCATTACATTAAGTAGATAGTGTTCAACAACCCTTCTAACTTATTTGAGTACTTGAATGAACCTATTGAAATAATTGCCTTTTCTTCAACATTGAAAACATGAAAGCGGTCAGTCAATTGATTAATACACACTAAACCAGATGATTCTAATTTTCAGTTAAAGCTCATTTTTATAAGGTAACCATTTTATTTCCAGTCCTATACTTTTTATATATCTATATGTGAACAACTTTTACAAGAAGGATATGATAGGGGATTTAGTATAAACATGAACTAGAATATAGAATTAGTCAATATTTCAAAAGCCTGCAAAAACCAAGAAGTGAACTACCTAAAAAATACAATAGAGATTAGAGAGCAACGCAAATTGCTGAGGAAGTATGCCAACATCATTCCCAGAGCCAATCAGTGAAAAAGACATGGCCACCACCGTCAATACTTGCACTTGAACTAAACACAGGCACAACTTTGAATAAAATTGTACAATGTGTGCGGAGATGTGATTAATGATATTACTATAAAGTTGGTGTCCTGGAAATAATAGATTCTCATAAGAGATAATTAACTACATTTTATGAGAAGAGACAAAATTATTAACCTATATCATCCCAATTATCAAGGAAGTGGCCTCACAATCATATCTACTATTTCCACTTGAATCATGTGGATACACTTATACATGTTTCTATTATAAGTTCTCCCAAGATGGTGCCCATCAACAACAAAAAACCGAACCATCATAGAAAATAACAACTATAACCCTTGTAGACAAGAAAAGCTCCCAAGCATTTGTGGAAGTTGAATTGGAACCTTTTCCTCTAAGTGCTATCTATACAAGAGGAAGATATGGAATTTAATAACCATCAGAACCGCATTTCCACAAAGCTTCAAATTGTTAAAATGTTGTTAAGAGATATATTGTAAGTCATGGCAGATAAATTTATCAAACATGCTCATGTTTGAACAAACATGAAAGATTATGCTAGATTTGGATTCATTATCAGTCTTGGAATCAACACTTTTTGGCCAAGAACATATTTATCAAGGCTTGTGTAAGGGGTTTTCTTTGGCACAATTTCTAATTGTTGTTTGAATTTCTCTATGATAAGGCATGAGCCTAACGAACATACTCCTAAAATGTTGCATTGGTCACCAAAAGGGCCTCCTAGTACCTAATAGAGGTATGTATTCCAAGGGAAGAACATAGGAGGCCTGAGGGCTTGCAACCATGTTGATACTTTTTATCACTCCTTTTGCTTAGGTAGGTCTGATGGAAAACAAGAATCTCTATAAGAGACCTACATGAATGGTAGAAATGTAATTATATGAGTAGGAATTACATCAGACCCCGACCGAAATCAAGATATCTCTATGGGTAGAAACTACATAAGACCTACATGAAAGGTTATAAAATCAAAAATTAAATATAAATGAATCCAAGACCACACTAAGAGTTTTTATGCCCTCCATCTAGTTGCAAATCACTCTGGGAATTCCTACACAATTTGAGGAGAAAACATGGACACACCATTATCAACATCTTCACTTTAAACTAAACACAAACATATCTTACAACCAGAACAATAGAACATATGTGGGAGCTAAGATCGAGGTTGACAATGGAATGTTACTTACCTAACAACAACAACTGATCATAAAATATTCCATAAAAAATCATCACCATTATCAAGAAATTAGTGCCCACCATCATACCTTCGATGTATGCATCACTTTGATAGCTTGGAGAAATGCAAGCAACAAAAAAAGCATACATATTATATTTAGAAAGGTAGTTTCCTGCATAACTTGGAAAACAATCCACCTCCTACATCACTGCTCTCATTTTATAATCTAAAATATCAAGAGAAGTAAAATAATATTTTTTGTTTCATCTTGAATACTTCAAATGATACACTTTTGTGGATGAGTCAATCAACCTATCATGGAATGTGTTTTCTAGTTGGTTGCATTTTGTTGGAATGAGGTCAAAATAGAAGAGGGATCCACAAAGATAGGTGGGGGAAACAATACAAGGTAGTGGGAAGCAAGCCAAAACATCAAATATTGTAGGTGGTCACTACCCAGTCTAGCAAAGGTAACAAGGGTAGAGTTTTATTATAGTGAACTATCTACCTGATGCATTCTGCCTATATGAAATCTAAGTGACAATCTAGAACTAGGATAGTTGGTAGAAACTTGAATGAAATTTGCAATAAATACAAGATTTTTTGAAAGGACTCAAGACTATCACACCCTAGATATCCACCACCAAGACTAAAATCAAGATATAGATATGAGTAGGATATGTATCAAAACTGTATGAACAATAATAAAATTAAAATCTAAGCATATCTTGGTACATAAATTGTAACATCCCTGACATGGGTTGTGCTTTAACCCTAGGTGTTTTGTTTAAGAAAGATAATTATATGCTTGATATTATCTTTTGAAAAGTCATTAATGCTCAAGAGGAACTTATATTTCAAATTTAGTCCTTTTTGAATAACGTTAAAATGATATTTTACTTATTTTGGACTAAAGTGCAAATTACCCAACTTGAGGGGTTAAATTACAAACTGTGCATGATAATATGTTACTCATGTGTTTAAGAATCATGAGAATGAAGATGATGCAGAGGTATGGCTACCCCAAGCCTGAGTACCAAGAAAGAGCTGATAAAGCAATGTTTGTGCATTAAACCCTGGTTTTGGTGTAATGTGCAATTTACCCAAAACCTAGGGTTCAATATGCAAATTACCACTTCCAAATAGTCCCTAATATTTCTTGGCATCATGTAGAGAAAAGAAAATGAGAGGGGAGTCTCATTTGTATCACTTTGAAGGAGAGAGAATCTAGATATTAAAATAATCAAGATTTAAGCATAATTGAAACCTTAATTCAATTTAATGCAAAAATAAATAAAATAATTGAAGGGCCTTCAACCAAAAATGAGATGGTTGGATTTTCTCAAGTGTGAACGTCCTTGTGCCTTGCAAAGGCAAAGGAAATATCTACGTGAGTGGAGAACCCACTCACATTAAGAAAATGAAAAGAAATATCCACTAACTTATGGATAATAATATTATAAAGGTTAAGGTGCTTAATTTCTTTTCCCTTAATTCATGGATAATGGAAGGGAATTCAGAGATGAGGAAGATATCTTTTCATGTAAGGAATTTAGGAGGAAGAGGTGGCACCAATTTTGGAATCAAAAGATTTTTATAAGGCATTTTCTCTCTCATTGATTTTCTTATAAAAACACCTTTTACAACTCAAACCAAAGGCTTTTTCGAATCCACTTCTTCTATTTGCTTGCAAAAACGACCAAGGGAGCTTGGAGAAGCAATAGGACGACCCCCGTCCTGTTGGTAAGCTTCTTGACCTTCGTTCACCTTGATTTCATTGTGGAAATCACAAATCAATGCATGATTTCTTCTTATCTCGATCCCATCTTCAATTCTAACCATTCCTTTTCACTCAAAAGCTTGAGGAACGAACCTTGTGGTGTGAAAAAGCTTCTTTCACCATTGTTGACGTTAAGCTCCAAGCTTTGAAGCTCAATTGGAGGCGGGTTATATAACTTGAACCCCTATTCATTGTTATTGAATTCAATTTCTCAATCAATTATGTTCAATTGCTCTTCTTACAATTCCTTTGATTAGTTGATGCAACTACCATGATAATAGCAGTAGTTTTCAATGTACTAAGGCTTGATGATGATGACATCATCTTAGGCACACATTCCAATAAGTTTCTTTTGCAAACGGTTTTAATACCTTGTTCTAAACGGTTTCACCAAACTGTTTGGAGACCAAACGGTTTGCAAACCGTTTGGAGGTTTAGATCCCAAACCGTTTGGATGGGTTGACCATTTGGATGAGTTGAATGTTTGAGGTCAGGACCCTAGTACATGTTGGATGATGATATAATGGATCCAATTGATTGATTCAATATATGGACAATCCTCCAATTAGAAACCCTAATCAGGTTAAGTGCTGAAATTTCAATTGGTTTATTTAAAACTTTGGGTTGATTAACCAGAGACCATTTGGAGGTCACCCAAACTGTCTCAAGACTATTTGGAGGTCAACCAAGACCGTTTGGAGGTCTAGGGTTGAGTATGGTTGAGTATTTGAAGATCCAGAGATATCAAATTGAAATGCAATCAATAGCTAATTTGACGATCAATCCAATGATCTAAACCCTAATTGAATTTCACAAATTTTAATGATGGATGGGGCAAATGGTCTCAAGACCATTTGGAAGTCATCCAAATGATCTCATGACCGTTTGAGGTCAGGTCATATCATAATTTGATGATAATTCATTGATTTCAATTGAATTAGTTCTACAATGTTAACCGTTGAAGGTTCCTCGATTTCAAAACCCTAATTGATGGTTTCTTGATTATAAATCCTAGTTCAATTGGGTTCAAAACCCTAATTCATGGTCTTATTGAAGGATGATTCAATAGTTTAATGGATGAATGAATCAAGGATTCAATTGATAGTCGGTTCATTGATGGAAACCTTGAATTGATTAAGTGTTGAAAGACCTTTTTGGTCCATTCAGTTTTGAGAAGGTTTGGACCATACAGTCTTAAGACCGTTTGAGTCCAAACGATCTCAAGACCATTTGGGTCCAAACGTTCTCAAACCATTTGGAGACCCAAGTCCATTCAGTTTCAACACATTCTTGCTTAAATGGTTTCATGGGCAATTTGCCCAAACGCTTTCAAACCGTTTGAATTTTGAGAGACTAAGACGGTTTAGGGTCTAATTAATCAAGACCATTTGAGGTTCAACATGGTTAATCCATTTGGATATCTAATATAATTGAAGGTTAAATTGATCAAATCTTTTGGACACCTAATGTATTTAGAATGGTTGATACCCTTAGTGGGATTAATCATTGATGCATGATGATGCAATAATTCAATACATCATGTTAACCCTAAATGCATGTATTTGAATAAAGAATAGGCTCAATCTAGTCAAGAATTGAGTAGTGGACATCCTGAATAGGATGAGAGAGAGAGATTTTCATACATGAAATATAATCATGTAGCAATCAAGTCTAACACATTCAAAATAAGTGTAGTATATAATTTAGGGTATGATCCTCGATAAAGAGATCATAAAACCCTAATTAAGTTGATTGATGAACTGAAACCCTAATCCAGGGTAATAGTGAAACCCAATTTGAGGGTGAAGACATGAGTAATCCTAAGTTAGGGTTATGAAATGTAAAACCCTAATTTAGATGAATAGTAATCCTTAATTATAGGTAATTTAATATGAAATCCTAATTGGGATGAATAGTAAACTCTAATTGTGGAATATTGAATGTAAACCCTAATCTAGGGTTATATTATGTGGAACCCTAATTTAGGGTGATGTTATGTAAGACCTTGGTATATTAATGTGATGTGGAACTTAAATCTAGGGTGATGCAATGTAATGCTATATGAAACCCTAATCTTGGGCAATATGGTGATAAACCATAACCCTGATATGGGTAATGGGATGAGTATCCCCAATTGACATGAATGGGAAACCCTAACCCTGGTAAGGGAATAGTGGTGTTACCCTTGAATAGTAATGTTATATATTGTTTTGCATGGTGCTGATATGAAATTGATGTAACTGATATCATCTGTACTAACCATGCAGGTATCATGAGATGATGAACATAGCCAGGTATGAGCTATGACGTTTTATGCATTGAAAATTATTTATTGGGCCTTATGTGTCATAATATGCCTTGTTGCCTAGTAAGAGGTAATAAGAGAATTAATGGGCCTTAAGTGCCATGAGAGATGCTTGTGTAACAAGTATCATGTTTACCTTGGTCAGATGACCTGAAGGTGATAGTTACCTGGAAAAGTGGTAACAATGCTACGAGTTAAGGGTTTGAATACCCAGAACCATATGATTATGGCAGTGAGTTGTGAAGGGATGAGTATTCCCAGTATTGAAATGAGGGACTAAGATCCCAATGTCTTATAAAGAGTGAGAAGTAACTGATGAAAACAATACATGTTTCTTTGTAGCATTTGCCCTAATAAGTTATGTTTGAAAACTTGACTGATGCTAAAAGAATATGATAATGTACTTAATTAATCAAATGCAATATTTTCATGTAGTGCTTTGACCATAGATCCATCATCGTCAGAAGCTGGTGATGGTGAAACAGGTTTTCCTATAGGATCTCTTGGAGTTCGCATATTTTTTAATATGTGGGGGTCAATGGGCGAAAATATATGTACGTCCTAATGGGGGAATAGATGGAAGGTAAACATTAAACCTCTCAATCCTTCATTATATGTTCCGGGATGGATGTATCACAAATCTCCCGATGTCGTTAATGCCGGATCGATGGAGGTAAACATGAAATCTCTCGATTGCGAAGAGAGTGCAGCAGCCACTGTAGCTCTATAGCGAAGATGCCACTATACCCTGGAAAGCGATGTAGCAGAGACACAAGATGTCCTGCATGTGATCTCGCACTGAATGAGATGTGGGAAGTCATGGAAGCTGGCTCTTCCATTGACTTTGTATGGTACCGATTTCGACTTCACAATGGTCGGTTGGAGTATGAGCGGTATACCTCATCTCCTCAGAGCTTAAGTATGTTTGTAAAATATAATCAGTCGTGTAGCGTATTTGCATAAGATTGAAATATGAGAACCACTAGTTGATATTATCTTTCTTAGCATGTCCTTGATACATAAATGTTACTTATGTTCTTTAATTCAGTATTGAATAAGAGAAATGCTGCCTTATCAAGTTATAGCTGAAATACTCGAATAGGAATGTTGCTCTAATCTTCATAGATATTGATTTATCTGCCATTGAAATATATTATCCCACTGCTGAGTTTATTTCTATTAAAATGCAATAATAATGTTTTCGACAGAGAGTTATATCTCTCGCTGGGGCAATTTTATAATGGTCTCGCCCCCATGGGATCTAACATTTTTAGGTAGATGCAGACAAAGAGGCAGAAACTCAGTAACAGGGAAAGAGCAGGAGCAGCAACAGCAGGGGCAACAGTGTTATCCCAAGTGGGGATACTAGCTGTCAAGCTTTATATAGAAATTCCTATTTGTCATCTCTGTACTCTCAGGTCCTAGAAGTCGGTAGATAGTGTTTTTATAATCGATCTGAGATTTTGGTTTGAATACCTCAAGGATTTTGTTACTTGTGCTTTTTAGCAAAGCAATGATGTCTATATATTCCTTGAGAAGAGATGGTACATGAAATGTACTTTGTGAATCAGTATGTAAATATAATATTGTGGTTCTTGTTTAAAGAGTTTTCATGAGAATGGATCTCTTTGTAAACAGTTTTAATTTTTAGTGATTTTCAGTAATTCACTGTTAGCAAACGCTTACGCATTAGTTAATCTTGTTGTTTTGGTTAATGACGTTTCATATGCCAAAGATTAGTGGTATTAGAGCTCTAGGTTCACTGAGTTTATAGAGACATTGGATTAAGGTTATTGAGTTTGTTCTAGTGTCTTCAAGTTTATCTGATAGTGTCTTCTTCTCATATAGGAGAAGAAGAACTTGAAGATGTATGGATCACATGATGAACATGTTGTTGAGAGCAGCATTGCTGCACCAGGAGGAGGTGTAAGGGATCAATCTAGGGAGGAACCCGTACATGAGATTCCTCAACTTGACCAAGCTGCATTAGAGAATCCAGCTTTCCGTACCATGTTCAGGCAGTTTATGGCGACTATGAAGCATATGGCAGATAGGATGCCACCACCTGCACCAAGGGAACCAACCCACAATGAAGGACAAGGAGCTCGCAAGACCTTTGAATGGCTTTGCTGGGTGGGAGCCACAGACTATGCTGGTACAGTTGACCCAATTGATGCATATTTGTATGGTCCTCTTAGATTGTTCGTCTGTCTGTGGGTGAAAGGTTGTACTAAACCTTAACTGAGTACCCAAAGCTTTATGAAGTCGTTACCAAAAATGAATCATAAACTGGGGACCTCTATCATAAACAATTGTAGTCGGAACCCTGTGCAAACACACTGCCTCATCTATGTATATCTGTCCAAGCTTCTCAGCAGTGTAGGTTGTTTTGATAGGAAGGAAATGTGTTGTCTTTGTCAACCTATCAACTATCACCCATATGGAATCATGACTTTTGGCTGTTCTTGGCAAACCAACAACAAAGTCCATGGTTACATGATCCCATTTCCACTGCGGTATAGGCAGCGGTTGCATCGTTCTTGTGGGTTTCTAGTGTTCAACTTTAACCTGTTGACACACCAGACACTGCATAACAAACGCTACTACATCTTTCTTCAATCCAGGCCACCAATACATCTCTTTTAAGTTATGATACATCTTAGTGCTCCCTGGATGCATAGAATACATCAAAGAATGAGCTTCTTCCAAGATTAACTTCCTCAAGTCATTGGCATCAGGTACCACCATCCTACATGGTAATAGACTACCTAATCATCTGACTCATGAAAGCCATCTCGTTTCTCTCTACCATACTCTAACATGATCTGTTGGACTACAACATCAGCTTGTTGTGCTTCTTTAATCTGCTACCTCAGAGTAGGTTTTACTTGCATCTCAGCTAATAGCCCAGCTAACAACGACACCTTAAGCTCCATATTGTCTTTCCTTAAGGAGATAAGCATATCTCTCTTAGAGCAAACTAAGGAATTCAACGGTGCTTTACCTAAGGCTGGTGTTGTTGATTTTCTACTTAATGCATCAACTACCACATTAGCCTTCCCTGGATGATAATCAATTGTACATTCGTAGTCCTTGATTAATTCCATCTAGCGGCGCTGTCTCATGTTCAGCTCATGTTGTGAGAAGATATACTTTAGATTCTTATGGTCTGTGAAAATCTGGAATGTCTCTCCATAGAGATAATGTCTCCATATCTTCAAAGCATGGACTACAATAGCTAGCTCTAGATCGTGTGTCAGATAATTCTCCTCGTGTTTCTTAAGCTGTCGAGAAGAAAAAGAAATCACTTGTTTATCCTGCATCAACACACATCCTAAGCCATTCTTGGATGCATCACAGAAAACTATGTACCCCTTCCCTTGCTCAGGTAACACTAACACAGGTGCACTAGTTAACCTTTCCTTTAGCAACTGGAATAATTGTTTGCACTTGTCATTTCAGACAAAAGGAACCTCCTTTCTGGTCAACTTGGTCAGGGGTAAAGCTATAGAACTGAAGTTATTAATGAACCTCCTATAATAGCCTGCCAGTCCTAGGAAACTGCAAATCTCTGTTGGTATTTTTGGTTGTTCCCATTGTAGTACATATTCTACCTTCTTAGGATCAACATGAATACCTGAAGCAGATATTACATATCCTAGAAAAGAAACTTCTGGTAGCCAAAACTCACATTTGCTAAACTTAGCATATAGCTTATGCTCTCTTAGCAAAGTCAAAGCCTGACGGAGGTGTTGCTCATGCTGTTGAGCATCTCTACTGTAGATTAAAATGTCATCTATGACGATGACTATAAACTGATCAAGAAAAGGTCGAAAAATTCTATTCATGAGTTCGATGAATGCAGCTGGTGCATTAGTTAGTCCAAACGACATCCTATGAACTCATAGTGACCATATCTTATTCTAAAAGATGATTTAGATATGTCACTCTCCTTAATACGTAACTGATGATATCCCAAACTTAGATCTATTTTAGAAAAGATAGTTGCACCATGCAACTGATCAAACAAGTCATCAATCCTTGGCAGAGGATACTTGTTCTTTATGGTTACTTTATTTAACTGTCTGTAGTCAATGCATGACCACATCGACCCATCTTTCTTTTTAACAAAGAGGACCGAAGCACCCCATGGTGAAGTACTCAGTCGGATAAAACCTTTCTCAAGCAACTCCTATAGTTGTTTCTTGATTTCTGCCATTTCAGCAGGTGCCATTCTGTATGGTGTTTGTGTTGTGGGTTGTGTTCCTGGGATTAGATTAATCTCAAAATCAATCTCTCGGGGCGGAGGAACACTTGGAAGTTCCTCAGGGAAAACATCTTCAAACTCCCTAACAACCGGAACTTCAGAATGATGGGGGCTCTCCATTGTGGTATCTACCACATGAGCCAAGAATGTAAAGCATCCCTGTCTCATCAACTTCTCAGCTACCAAAGTTGACACAAGATAGGTTGGAAGAATCTTTCTGTCTCCCTGAAAGATCCATGTGCCACCGTTGTTTGTGAACACAGCCTACTTGGAACCACAATCCAAGACAACCTTATACTTCTCTAAGGTGTCCATTCCCAGGATTATATCAAAACCCTACATCTCAAGTGGTATAAGATCCACTTGAATGTGATGTTCAGAAAAGGAAAGAGTGCAGGGAGAACACACCTCCCGCAACACTTTAGATCCCAGCAAAGGGGTTTCTAACATCAAACTATCTGCTCTAGACTAACTGTCATGTTGCAGTCAAGAATCACTTCTTGAGTGATAAAGGAATGTGTAACACCCAGATCAATTAACACAGATACAAAGCAGGATGAAGACATATCAGAATAAAATAGTTTCATATGACATGTCACAACCCGAGGGTTGACAAATGCTTCAGGTTGATTCATGGCATAGAATCTAGTCGTTGCTTTTTGTTGACCCTGTTCTTGGTTTTTGGGTGCTGACGATCCAGCTTGGTACGCTTGTCCACATCCTCTAAAATTATTACTAAAGTGTCGCCTCTGTGAGCCTTGTTGACTCTGCCTCTGGGGTTGAGTTATAGTTCTGACTTTCTCAGGACAATCTCTATTTAAGTGTCCTGACCTCCCACACTGGAAGCAGTTGTAACTTCCCAAACTCTACCTAGGTGGTCCTGTCACTGATGCTAACACTGTACTGGGGGCTCTACTTGGAGGAAACCTACAACCCCTAGCCCTACTTGACGTCCACTACGTCGAGTTATTAAACCTTGGTGGTGGTGGTGGTGGTGGTGAAGAGAACCTCGACTTCTTGAAACTCTCGGACCTTTGTCCTTGAAACTGAGGATACACTTTCTTATTACTGGTCTGTTGCTTTTCGATCACAGACCTCTCTATCCGCCTTACGGATTCCATAAAAGTGGCAAATCTCTCCCTGTTCTCCAGAGCAGACATAGGAGTGGTCAATTCAGCGTTCAACCCCTTCTCAAAACACTGAATCCTCTCTTCATCAATAGCTACCATGTGCAGATAGAACCGCAAAAGTTCCATGAACCTAGCTTCATACTCACTAATGTTCATTTGTCCTTGCCTCAACCTATCAAATTGAGAGATCTTATCATCTAGATACGTCTTGGGAAAGTATCTAGAAACAAATTCACGTTGAAATTCATCCCATCTGACTTCAACACCTGGTCTTTTACCTTCCTCTATGGTCCACCAATGACCAACACTCCCCTTCAGAAGGTATACAACATGCCTCACCTTCTCTACTTCAGGGATGTTAAGATTCTAAAAGCTTTCTCCAACTTGGAGGACTTGCTTAGGGCATGTATCCTTCAGTTTGTAGGAAGTTGGGATCTACACCTGAGCTTGATAGAATTTGCTTACAATAATAGCTATCAACACAGTATTGATATGGCACCATATGAAGCTTTGTATGGTAGACGTTGTAGATCTCCTTTATGTTGGTATGAAATACGAGAATATCAACTTTTGGGTCCTGAGCTAGTATAGCAAACAACTGAGAAGATCAAAGTAATACAAAAATAGTTGAAAGCTGCCCAGGATAGATAGAAATCATATGCTGACAAACGTCGTAGACCCTTAGAATTCCAAGTTGGAGATAGAGTATACCTCAAGGTCTCACCTTGGAAAGGTATCCTGAGATTCAGAAAGAAGGGGAAGTTATCTCCTAGATTTATGGGGCCTTATCCGATCATTAAAAGGATGGGAAAGGTAGCCTATAAGCTGGAGTTACCACCTGAGTTGCATAGATTGCACCCAGTGTTTCATATCTCTATGTTGAGAAAGTGTCATCCTGACACAGAGCTAGTTCTGCAACCTGTGGAGGCAAAGGAAAAGGCAAAGGAAATATCTACGTGAGTGGAGAACCCACTCACATTAAGAAAATAAAAAGAAATATCCACTAACTTATGGATAATAATATTATAAAGGTTAAGGTACTTAATTTCTTTTCCCTTAATTCATGGATAATGGAAGGGAATTCGGAGATGAATAAGATATCTTTGCATGCAAGGAATTGACTAGGAAGATGTGGCACCAATTTTGGAATCAAAAGATTTTTATAAGGCATTTTCTCTCTCATTGATTTTCTTATAAAAACACCTTTTACAACTCAAACCAAAGGCTTTTTCAAATCCACTTCTTCTCTTTGCTTGCAAAAATGACCAAGGGAGCTTGGAGCATCAGGAAGATGACCCCCAACCTGTTGGTAAGCTTCTTGACCTTCGTTCACCTCGATTTCATGGTGGAAATCACAAATCAATGCATGATTTCTTCTTATCTCGATCCCATCTTCAATTCTAACCATTCCTTTTCACTCAAAAACTTGAAGAACGAACCTTTTGGTGTGAAAAATTTTCTTCTACCATTGTTGACGTGAAGCTCCAAGCTTTGAAGCTCGGTTGGAGGCGGGTTATATAACTTGAACCCCTATTCATTGTTATTGAATTCAATTTCTCAATCAATTATGTTCAATTGCTCTTCTTACAATTACTTTGATTAGTTGATGCAACTACCATGATAATAGTAGTAGTTTTTGATGGACTAAGGCTTAATGATGATGACATCATCTTAGGCACACATTCCAACAAGTTTCTTTTGCAAACGGTTTTAAGACCTTGGTCCAAACGGTTTGGTTTGGATCCCAAACAGTTTGGATGGGTTGACCGTTTGGATGAGTTGACCATTTGAGGTCAGGACCCTAGTACATGTTGGATGATGATCTAATGGATCCAATTGATTGATTCAACATATGGACAATCCTCCAATTAGAAACCCTTATTGGGTTAAGTGTTGAAATTTCAATTGGTTGATTTAAAACTTTGGGTTGATTAACCCAAACGGTCTCAAGACCGTTTGGAGGTCAACCAAGACCGTTTGGAGGTCTAGGGTTGAGTATGGTTGAGTATTTGAATATCTAGAGATATCAAATTGAAATGCAATCAATAGCTAATTTGATGATCAATCTAATGATCTAAACCCTAATTGAATTTCACAAATTTTAACGATGGATGGGGAAAACGGTCTCAAGACCATTTGGAGGTCATCCAATGACCTCAAGACCATTTGAGGTCAAGTCATATCATAATTTGATGATAATTCATTGATTTCAATTGAATTAGTTCCACAATGTTAACCATTGAAGGTTCCTCGATTTCAAAACCCTAATTGATGGTTTCTTGATTATAAATCCTAGTTCAATTGGGTTCAAAACCCTAATTGATGGTCCTATTGAAGGATGATTCAATAGTTTAATTGATGAACGAATCAAGGATTCAATTGATAGTCGGTTCATTGATGGAAACCTTGAATTGATTAAGTGTTGAAAGACCTTTTTGGTCCATTCAGTTTTGAGAAGGTTTGGACCAAACGGTCTTAAGACCATTTGAGTCCAAATGGTCTCAAGACCGTTTGGGTCCAAATGGCCTCAAACCATTTGGAGACCCAAGTCCATTCGGTTTCAACACATTCTTGCTGAAACGGTTTCAAGGGCAATTTGCCCAAATGGATTCAAACTGTTTGAATTTTGAGAGACTAAGATCGTTTAGGGTCTAATTAATCAAGACCATTTGAGGTTCAACATGGTTAATCAATTTGGATATCTAATGTACTTGAAGGTTCAATTGATCAAATCTTTTGGACACCTAATGTATTTAGAATGGTTGATACCCTTAGTGGGATTAATCATTGATGCATGATGATGCAATAATTCAATACATCATGTTAACCCTAAATGCATGTATTTGAATAAAGAATAGGCTCAATCTAGTCAAGAATTGAGTAGTAGACATCCTGAATAGGATGAGATAGAGAGAGAGAGAGAGAGTTTCATACATGAAAGATAATCATGTAGCAATCAAGTCTAACACATTTGAAATAAGTGTAGTATATAATTTAGGGTATGATCCTAGATAAAGAGATCATAAAACCCTAATTGAGTTGATTGATGAACTCAAACCCTAATTCAGGGTAATAGTGAAACCCTATTTGAGGGTGAAGACATGAGTAATCCTAAGTTAGGGTTATGAAATGTAAAACCCTAATTTAGATGAATAGTAATCCTTAATTATGGGTAATTGAATATGAAACCCTAATTGGGATTAATAGTAAATTCTAATTGTGGAATATTGAATGTAAACCCTAATCTAGGGTGATATTATGTGGAACCCTAATTTAGGGTGATGTTATGTAAAACCATGGTATATTAATGTGATGTGGAACTTAAATCTAGGGTGATGCAATGTAATGCTATATGAAACCCTAATCTTGGGCAATATGGTGATAAACCATAACCCTGATCTGGGTAATGGGATGAGTATCCCCAATTGACATGAATGGGAAACCCTAACCCTGGTAAGGGAATAGTGGTGTTACCCTTGAATAGTAATGTTATATATTGTTTTGCATGGTGCTGATATGAAATTGATGTAAGTGTTATCATCTGTACTAACCATGCAGGTATCATGAGATGATGAACATAGCCAGGTATGAGCTATGACGTTTTATATATTGAAAATTATTTATTGGCCCTTATGTGTCATAATATGCCTTGTTGCCTAGTAAGAGGTAATAAGAGAATTAATGGGCCTTAAGTGCCATGAGAGATGCTTGTGTAACAAGTATCATGTTTACCTTGGTCAGATGACTTGAAGGTGATAGTTACCTAGAAAAGTGGTAACAATGCTATGAGTTAAGGGTTTAAATACCCAGAACCATATGATTATGGCATTGAGTTGTGAAGGGATGAGTATTCCCAGTATTGAAATGAGGGACTAAGATCCCAATGTCTTATAAAGAGTGAGAAGTAACTGATGAAAACAGTACATGTTTCTTTGTAGCATTTGTCCTAATAATTTATGTTTGAAAACTTGACTGATGCTAAAAGAATATGATAATGTACTTAATTAATCGAATGAAATATTTTTATGTAGTGCTCTGACCATAGATCCATCATCATCAGAAGTTGGTGATGGTGAAATAGGTTTTCCTATAGGATCTCCTGGAGTTCGCATATTTTTGAATATGTGGGGGTCAATGGGCAAAAATATCCATACGTCCTAATGGGGGAATTGATGGAAGGTAAACATTAAACCTCTCAATCCTTCATTATATGTAATGGGATGGATGTATCACAAATCTCCTGATGTTGTTAATGCCGGATCGATGGAGGTAAACATGAAATCTCTCGATTGCGAAGAGAGTGCAGCCACCGCAGTAGCTCTATAGCGAAGATGCCACTATACCCTGGCAAGCTATGTAGCAGAGACACAAGATGTCCTGCATGTGATCTCGCACTGATTGAGATGTGGGAAGTCATGGAAGATGGCTCTTCCATTGACTTTGTATGGTACCGATTTCGACTTCGCAATGGTTGGTTGGAGTATGAGCGGTATACCTCATCTCCTTAGAGCTTAAGTATGTTTTTAAAATGTAATCAGCCGTGTAGCGTATTTGCATAAGATTGAAATACAAGAACCACTGGTTGATGTTATCTTGCTTAGCATGTCCTTGATACATAAATGTTACTTATGTTCTTTAATTCCGTATTGAATAAGAGACATGCTGCCTTATCAAGTTATAGTTGAAATACTCGAATAGGAATGTTGCTCTAATCTGCATAGATATTGATTTATCTGCCATTGAAATATATTATCCCACTGCTCAGTTTATTTCTATTAAACAACAATAATAATGTTTTCGGCAGAGAGTTATATCTCTCACTGGGGAAATTTTATAATTGTCTCACCCCCGTGGGATCTAACATTTTTAGGTAGACACGGACAACGAGGCAGAAACTCTGTAACAGGGGAAGAGCAGCAGCAGCAACAGCAGGGGCAATAGTGATATCCCAGGTGGGGATGATGGCTGTCAAGCTTTGTATAGAAAGTCCTATTTGCCATCTCTGTACTCTCAGGTCCTAGGAGTCAGTAGATAGTATTTTTATAATCGATCTGAGATTTTGGTTTGAATACCTCGAGGATATTGTTACTTGTGCTTTTTAGCAAAGCAATGATGTCTATATATTCCTCGAGAAGAGATGGTACTGGGAATGTACTTTGTGAATCGGTATGTAAATATAATATTGTGGTTCTTGTTTAAAGAGTTTTCATGATAATGGATCTCTTTGTAAACAGTTTTAATTTTTAGTGATTTTCATTAATCCGCTGTTAGCAAACGCTTCCACATTAGTTAATCTTTTTGTTTTGGTTAATGATGTTTCGTATGCCACATAAATGGCTCCAAGACCATACAAAGAATTGTGTTACCCTTCAACTACATGCAAAGCACTATATAAGTTCATGTACAAGCTATGCCTCACATGCAAAAATTGTTAAACATCATTGATCAAGAACTTTAGTAAAAGAAAATTTGGATCTGCCACATACCTTTTAGAGCTCCTCATGCTTATCTATGTCAGGAAGAAGTGAGGAAATTAGTTGAGTGCGGGTATTTCTTCTACAGAAATTTGGCAAAATGTCTTACACATATATGTTTAGTGCTTGAGTCTAACACCTTGCTTGTTACACCCACATCCCACGATTACCACTAATCATGAGATTAGGGCATAAGTTTGAGGATTATACTTAATACAAAGTTCACTCCCATCTTTTTTTTTCTTTAATTTCAAACTCTTTGTTTCCTCGCATTCAAGCACATAAACAAACTTTATAAGAGAATTAAAATTTGATCACTCTAATACGATCTCAACATTAATGATACACATCCATACATTCATTTTGTTTCTCACACTTCAATGTACACACAACGTGATAACCAGATGTATACTCTTTTATTAAGGAAACAAATATACAAAACATCATTTACAACTTTCTCACATCTATACAAGGACCTAGAGTGACAGGGACCGACTAAACTTAACTAATATCATACTTAACTCATGTGGTAGATCTACTCTGATGCTTTGACCTTCTTCAAGTCCACGTGGTCATCCCTAAAAAAATTGTGAGTAGAGGGGTGAGCCTACTCTATCAATGAATGAGTACTTCAAAGAAATAGTTTAAAGCACTTATATAATTATAGATATATTATTGAGCAACTAATATCAATTATAATACCAGTAAGCTTAAAAGTGTCTAATCATTCACAATCATAAATATGGCAAGATACTCTAGATATCTACAAGAGTGAATCAATATATGAACTTGCTTGATTGATCATAAAGAGAACTAATAATTTAGAAACATACGAAGAATAATTGAATAACTGCACACACTTATTTAACCTCTCATTCATCTTATTATGCCCTGAACCCACATGAGGTGTACCAAAATATGTGAAAGAATCACAACAAACTATGATCTTATTGTACAAGGCTAAGAAGCATGCCCGAGTTCCTAATCCTATCTCTTGAGTAAGACCATGTCTGTAGTGGGTCTCAACACGTCTGCCTCTCAACAGCTAATGGGAGCAGCCGGATATCTCAGACTCCACCTCTCAATCTGAGTACTCAGGCGGTGAGTCAAAGCCCTAAGGCTTATTGTGTATCAATGGACCTACTGACCATTGATTACTCAACGTGTAACACATGTAACACCGGCATCCCCGGTTAATGTTGGGTACCACACAACTATAAGGAGTCTACCCTACTAGTCAAGACTCCCACACCCTACTGGTGTGCTCTGAATTACCTCAATCTGGACTACCTCCAGTCGGGAAACCATTTCCTCCTCACAGCGCAGGCCTCATCCTGCGAGGATTCTACAAGGTTCATGGCATGCACATGTCTAATTCATTATTTAAATTCATAATTCAATCATCACATCAACATATTTTTTTCAGCTTTGTAAACCATTCATTTCATAAACCATCTGATAGCATTTACCACAACTAAACTATTAAGCATCACCACATCTCAAACTAAGAAACATTGATATCACAATACTTGTTTCACTGAATACCCTATCATTAGGGTTTCATTTACCTCATTCACTTATCACATGACACGCATAAGGACTTAATGTGTCATAAACATTCACTACAGGAAGACTGCTTTCAACAATTCATATACAATAAACATATATATATATATAATCATGCAATTGAGCTAAATTAGGGTTTCCTCACCATTCACTGAGATATCATGCATCAAGAATAACAACAAATAAATAAAGTCTATGATGTCAATAAAAGCACTTCAAATGGATTTCACAATATATATTTGCAAATTTCCAACTTTCCACTCATCTAGGGTTTCACCCTCTTTACTGAGATATCAAACAAACACTATTCACATCACACAAAATCCAAGATAGTATCTGACATTTATGTACCACCCATTTAGATAAACAATTCATTAATAATCAATGAGATTCATATAGACAAATTTCTCTGTTTAATTATACAACAATTTCAATCATAGTCGAAAACCTTAAATTTCAGTACATTCATGTAACCTTTACGATTACTTTAAGAATTCTCATTTAGATGTAATGTAACCATTTCTAATGTGATTTCATCATCTGAAATTCATCACAATAGAGAAATAATCCATTTCATATCATCTAGCAAAAGCTAGATCAAAAAGACTGTTTACGGTTTGTACTCGCATACTAAGCAATTCAAAATTATTGATGATTTAACTAATTTTCATGCAATATACTATTTAAAGGAAGTACCCACTCACCCAAAGGTGTGAAAACACCTTAAAAATGCAGCACATCTCTGAAAATCTCGAATCCATATCAAGATTCTAGTAAAATTAGTGGTTTCTTCTTCCTTTCAACCCTAAACGAGGTTTGCTGTAAGTAGAAGATGAAGGTTAGAGGTTTATCCAAACCTCAAATTCAATGGATCAAGGGTTGCAAGCAAGGGGAAACAAGGAGGAGGAAGAACCGATGGTTAAAACTACTTACAAAGTCGAATATATGGCAACCCTTTTGGATTTCCACCGTTCTACATGTTCTTCCCCAAAAATTACCCCATATATCACCTTCCAGGTCTCCCTCTCATAGAGCAAGGTGTCTGAGATGATAGAGGATCAAATCTCAGTTCCGACACACTTCATTACGTGAAAATGGATAAGTATAGCCCCAGATATGATCATTTTATGATTGGTTGTCCTGGATGGCATCGGTCGCGTTCGTGGCACACACAGCATCGGTCGTAGTCGGGAATCGGTCACAGCACATGTGGCATCAGTTGCGGTCGTGGCACATGACGCATCATCACGGTCGTGGCACATGATGCAGCGTCGCGGTCGTGGCACTATGTACATGTTTACTAAAAAGGGCATAACTCTCTCATTTTAACTTCGATTCGGTTCATTGTTTTTTTGGATTCATAATTGAATTCTCTACAATCCTACAATATTATTTTGAAAATATTATCAAATAAAAAATTATTTATTAATTATTTCCTTCAATGTCATTAACTCTCCTCTTGCATACATATATGGGTTGATGCTATATTACTCCAACTCAAATCTTTATAGTAGTCTTAAGTCATGATTATGTGTTTCCCAAACAAGTATTAAGGTTACCAAAGTTAAGATAAGGCACAAAGTAAAATATTACTAACTAAAGCATATGACAATATTTAAGATGATCTTAAATCTCTAGGATTACCAACAAAGCCAGGAAAGGGTTGTAACAATTCTTCCCCTCTAATAAAAATTCCGTCCCAAAATTTCTAAAAGAGGAAATGATACTTGTTAAACATCTCTGATTCTAATTTCCAAGTAGCTTCCTCTACACATGATTCCTCCAAAGAACCTTTACTAGGGGTATCTCTCTCTTTTTAAACTTCTGAATTCTGTGGTCTAGAATTTTATTTTCAAAATTGAGTCATTTGTTCCTCTTCAAATCACAATAGATTTTAAGCAAGCCTTCTCAATAATAACAAAAGAATACTCTATGCTACACTCAATCATAGGAAAGAGAAGAGTAACAACCATTTTCAATAGTTTCAAACTCTTCAAGTGTTACCTCAACATTGATAATCTGATCCAACTATCTCAATTCATACAGCTCAATATGTACTATTGTTCTGTATTACCTCTGAGTCACAAAAGAGAGTTCACCGTGCTATTTTGAATTTTATTGTGCTACTCAAATAGCAAGGCACTAATGAGTTGGAAGACTATATTCAACCACAATTATACAATGCTAAGATTGATTATTGGTATGAATGACTACAACTATCAAACACCTTTAATTAACATATTTCTTGTACATGTACAACTGAAATCATACGTAAAACATATTTACATCCCTTAATATACCTACAACAAATTATACTTCTAAAACCAAATTCATGTATTACTGAAAGCCATTATTTTCTTTTATTTCTCTCCTCATTCATTACTACTTACTTATTGTTACTTATCCTTCTCATTTTGATCATATAGAATAAACATCCCTAATATTGAAACATTCAAGGTAAGAATAGATTATCCATCATTCTTGATATCACTACAAGAATTTATTTGATATCACACTTTACTCATGTTGTATTTCTCCTTTTTGTCAAAACACACTTGTTACATTTCAAATTTATTTATTATCCTTTGCTCCAAATCATTTCCATGTTTATTTATATTTTAGATTTTCTACCTTTAAACCTTGGATTACTATCAGTGCTAGTTTACTTCTCATAATGCAAATCTGATGATTTTGTTTTATAGAGATGCTAGTATTCAAGGTCAAATCACTAGTGACATCCCTTGAACTACTACAACTCTAAACATTCTAGGGTTTGGTCCTTATCAATAACATGACGTTATTGTGATATGACTTTGCTCCCTTAATTTGAAATCCAAACTTTAGATCACACAACTTTTACTAAAGTCTTCCTTATCTTATCAATTGAATTTCCTTTCTCTTACTTGGCCATTCAGATAGATTGCATTCTCAATTTACCCTACTAGGGTTTCATCCTCATATTGTGTGCCATTATTACATTCACAAAATGTCTTTACCATGGTGGTTATGAATCCGATATGATTCATTTTCTTATCACTTCATTCCCACCTTGCCTCATTAAGGAAGATATGAAAGAGAAGATGATTCTAAGACTTAGAATTCTTATCTTCAAACATTCCCTTAATACATTTCTCATATGTAGGTTTAATTGGTTATCAACAAGGATACTTGAATAATTAGCACTTGCTTGAATCTCCTAACCTCTTTCTTTTATAATCTATATTACTCCATCATGTTGCAAACCTTTCCTTACTTTCCAAAATCCTCTTACCATATACTACTCTTCCACCTATTGTCTTTAACTTCTAATTTTATATTATGATCATATTGCTTATTCATGTGTATGATCATGTATACCATGTTGCACATATTTCTTTTTATCCTTCTACTAATGTGATGTTGAAATTCTAAGTTCACATCTCACTTAAGAATATAGAAGTCAATGTTATGTAATTTAGAATAGTAAAATAACTCACAAAAATTATTATTACAATAAACACAAACAAAAGTTTACAACCAAGCGGTGTGTCATAGTAATACTTATTGAAATATAGGATATGAGCAAGTTACAAATCAAAATTTGTTATTCACTCAATTGGACTCCAATTCTAACCAACCTTTCAACCACTTATGTATTAATAATTGACCAAAAGCATGCACTAAAAACTAAAAAATAAAACATAACTATATTAAGTGCAACTGTATGCCTATATATGGTTAAATTATCCTACTAATGATATTAATATCTTTCTATGAGGTGTTTTTTTTTCTTTCAGTCCTGTTCAAGATCAACTTTTATACTTGTGAATGCCTTTTTCTCAAACACAATTAATCTAGAACTTCATTTATAATAAAGAATAGGAGAAATTTCATCATTATAAATAGTGTTTCAACTTTTATACTTGTGAATGCCTTTTTCTCAAACACAAGTAATCTAGCACTTCATTTGTAATAAATAATAGGAGAAATTTCATCATTATAATTAGTGCTTGCAAGTTACTGCAAATATAGCACATATTTTGAAAATTAAATGAAATATATGGAATGGTTATTATTCTCAAATCTATCACTCAACAAAAATGGTTATATAAACTAAAATAGTTTTTAACATAACTTTATCGGTGTTGTCAAACCATGAATCTGGTGAATCTATACATTTATATATATAAATAGGTAGCTAACTAAAATTATAACATTACACCTTCTATTTTATATTGCATAACATCACACTAAAATTGGATTAATAGGTTTGTAGTTTTCAACACCAAAACTACAAAGGACCTACCTCACAATAGTAAATGACTAAAATATATGTGTAGCTAGCAGATGTATCCTACATGTCTATATTTAAATAGTAAGAAAATGTAGTATGAACTCTATGACTAAAATTAGTTATAGTCTTATAGATGTGAATACCATATAGACATTTATATACTACATAACCACTATTGTAAACAAGACTAAAAATTAGATTTGTAGTTTCAATTCCCTCCAAACTTACACATGAATAAACATATAAATTTTAGATTGTACAACAACAAATGACATGTTCTATTAGGTTTAGAGACATGAAACCAAATCAGTAGTAAAATATAATTTGATACCTGGTTAGTACGTTAGTAACATATTCTCTAAATCGAAGAACCAAATATTACATTATGAAATAAGACATTTCATATATGTATATTTTGAAGTATAAGATCATATTTCAAGTTAGTAACTTCGACACTAGAAAACAACGAGCATAGAGGATAACTAGTGTAAAATGAGAAATATGTGTTTGTGAATAGAACAATGACCACATGGTTATGTAATTGGGAAAGATACATTCTTTTAATTCCCTCCTAGATATGTGTATTTTACTTTTAGAAGAAGCAATGTACATTTGTCGTTGAATAGTAGTACATAAGTCAAATATTCCAAAATTACATAATATTTATAGATGGATTATTTGTGCCTCTGGAATCTCGAGCCCATTTCTATGTTAGCAGGAAGGAACCACATATTAAAGGATGCATCAAATTGTATCAGACAACTAAAAGAAAATATGTGAATTCAAAGCTCTTTTCACAGATCAATGGAGCAAATAATGATGATTGATTACCTCTAAGTATGAATTTGTTGGTATATGTACCCATAGAGCCATCCCAAGCAATTGCATGGAGTCAGATATTAATTAATCAATTAATGTGATTATTTGGTTAATTAATGAATTCCATAATATTCTAATTAATCCGCGAGTGTTTTAATTAATGCAGTGTTTCTGTTTATCGATGGGTTAAGGAAACCCTACTTTCCTTCGTCTCCTATTTAAAGGAGCTTGACGGTCGATATATATATAAGATATTGAGAGAGGCTTTTCAGTTTACGCTCACGTACGTAAACCCTAGCCATCACCATCCTCAGGAGAGAAAGGAGAGCATCGCGATGCTAGCACGCCGCCGCATAGAGATGACTCCTTCCAGTCGGCTTAGGAAGCACGACATCGAGTTCTAGTCCATCCATGTGGACAAAGTAGATATGCAGATGCTGAGACGCCTGTGTTCAGAGGACGTCTATGACCATCCATACGTGCTACGAGCGGTGTACATCACCGCACAAAGAAATGCCACTGGATCTTCCTACGATGCACTTAACGAATGGGAGAGAAGTTTTGTCCGTGTAGGCCAATAACATTGCACACCGTCATGCAGCGGGACATCCCTGTACTTGTTCAAAGGCTAAAACTAATCCTATCTCTATTACATCATATGAGTACAAATATAAAGGGAAAGAATTAATTACACTTTAAAATAAGAGATGAGGCTCGGCATGCAAGCCAAATACTTTATACAAAAGATCCATATGCAACCATTATACATCCATAGCATTCACAAACAAACATATCCACAAGATTGACATCCACATTCATTCACAACATTCACAAAAGGGGATACTAGGCCATAATCGTGCATGCATTCACCACATAAAACAAAATTTTAATGGTGACATGTATGTTATCATAGGTATATCTATATATATATATATATATATATATTAAAATGCAGTACTTTTAAAGCGGGACATTCCCCATTAAATAAATTTTTGACTAAACTATGCGGGGTACACAGGGGCAGCGCCCCTGTGCGGGGATCCCATCCGAAATGTCAAAAATAGAATTTTACTTCTGTGCACTTAGGAAAATCAATATTTTCTATAGTCAACCCCATCCGAAATGTCAAAAATAAAAGCATGCGGAATATGTGGAATCAGGTTTAGATTTTCACATTAGCAGTTTTAATTCACATCGTATGCAACATAGAAAACACTATATAGAGATTCGATCATATCGAAACGAATCAAAATACGCCCTAGATTGACGTCGCTCTGATACCACTGTTGGGTTTTGTGGAGAAAACATGCGCGGCGGAAGCAACAAATCCACGCAACCCGACACATGATCTCATCGATAACAACATATTCGGAAGGAGTATTTGCAGGATATACCTTATTGTGGTAAACTTGATGTAAGGAGGCCACTTGAAGTTCTAATTCTAAGAAGAAACCTAAAGATACAACTCCAAGGAGTATCCACGGAGAAGCAACAAGAAGATCCAATTCCAAGAAGTAACTTGAAGTTCCATCCTCATGAAGCATCCATGAAGTTGTTCATTGTAATTTTGATCATTACATGCTTACAGGTTGATTCACAGGTGTTGCATGAGATGCATAAGACCATAGGTGGTTCGTAATCCTTTGTTGCTCCAAAGGATTACAATAGTATGGCCATAACTGATGTATTAGTATTTGTGATTGCATGTCTATCGTTTGTGATTGTGAATATAGTAGTATATGATACGTACTATAAGTATGTGGTGTTTGGATATGTATATGTATTAATAAAACCCCTCAATTAAGAATATTAAGTTTTAGTTGCCTTCCATAAAGCAACACACATGAAAAACTTGATCGACTATGTGTGGGCATGCCTCCGAGTGGTACACTGTCTATCTCGTGGAAGTGTGATGGTGGGTGTGTAGGTCTGCCTATGCAAGGTGCACACTCATCGTGTTAGCTTATGGGTTGGACTTAACTAGGGAACCTTGATAGGATCAAGTACCTCGAGGCACACAGATGCAACATGGCAAGGAGTTGTGCATGATCATCTATCCAAGAGTTGCATATGATGCAATTGGCAAAAGTTGCCTACCTTAGTATTTGGTCTTTGACGTCGGCGTTGGCTGGGCATTGATCTAATTATTTTGGATCTTGGCTCACTAGAAGGTTGTGCATTGCAATCTTCTGAGTTGATAGTGAGGGCTATCAATTTGAATAAAATAGTGGGAGCATAATTAATTAAAGGCCTAATTAATCTCATTTATCAAATCTTTACAAGTCAAAATGTTTTGGACTAAATGCAAATTTTTCTTTTGAAGCAATCAAATGGAAAACAACACTCACACTTTCTCGTTTCGATCGGTCCTTGAGGAGGACAAACTTACCGAAACCAACTCTCAAAACTGGTTTAGGATGGTGAGAATTGTTCTCACACATGAGCGTAAGCTCTATGTCCTTGAAACACCAGAGCCAACGGAACCCGCCGTAAATCCTATCCAAGATGGGATTTCCCCTAGGTCAAGAGTTGGCCACTGATGTGTTTCTAAAATCGTTTCCTGAATCATATAGTCATTTTTTCATGAACTACAACATGAACAATCTTGATAAGATGTTGTCAGAATTATTGGGCATGTTGAGGACAGCTGAAGCACAGATGAAGAAAGACAAGCCCAAGTCTGTGATGATGATCAGCAAGACAAAGGGAAAGTTAAAAGGCAAAGGCAAGGTTAAGAAAGGTTCTAAATCTGGGAACAAGCCAAAGTCATCTGTGCTCAAAGATAAAGGTGGGATCTCCAAAGAAGGTAGTTGTCACCATTGTCACCATGCTGGACATTGGAAAAGAAATTGTCATATCTACCTGTAGGAAATGAGGAAGAAGAAGCAGGGGATAGAGATCTCCACTTCAGGTATATACATTATTGAGATAAACTTAAATACTTCTTCACCATGGGTACTAGATACCGGATGTGGATCTCACATATGTTCTAATATGCAAGATCTGATAAGAAGTAAGCCTTTACAAAAGGGCCAAGTCGAGTTGTGGGTCGCTAATGGAGCAAGAGTTGTTGCCACCGCAGTTGGAGTTATTAGTTTATCTTTGCCTATGGGCCTTGTAATAGAATTAGAGAATTGCTATTATGTACTTGCCATTAATAGAAATATTATTTCTGTATCTTGTATGGACAAGAGTGGATTTGAATTTCACATTAAGAATGGAATTATTTCTATTTATAAAGATGAGATATTTTATGGAAATTCCCCTATGTCTTATGGTATCTACTTGTTATAAATTGAGACCAACATATACAACATAAATACTAAAAGGTTAAAACTTGACAACTCAAACAAAACATTCTTATGGCATTGTCGTCTTGGGAACATAAACGAGAAGCGCATATCTAGACTCCATAAGGACGGTTATCTAGACTATTTTGATTTTGAATCATTGGAGACATGTGAGGCATGTTTATTAGGGAAGATGACCAAGACTCCTTTCACTGGACACAGTGAGAGAGCCAGTGATCTGCTAGGGCTCATACATACTAATGTATGTGGACCTTTTAGATCAAATGGTAAAGGAAGCTAGCAATACTTCATTACCTTCACTGATGACCTCAGTAGGTATGGCTATGTATATCTTATGAAACACAATTCAAAAACTCTTGAAATGTACAATACTTTCATGAATGAAGTAGAAAAGCAACTTGGTAAGAGTATTAAAGCACTCCGTTCAGATCGAGGTGGTGAATACTTAAGCCAAGAGTTTGAGGACCTTCTGAGAAACCATGGTATTATATCACAATGGACTCCACCTGGTACACCACAACATAATGGTGTGTCAGAAAGAAGGAATCGTACATTATTAGACATGGTACGATTAATGATGAGTTCAGCTGAACTTCCAATATCGTTCTGGGGATATGCTCTTGAAACTGCAGCATTTACACTTAACCGTGTACCTTCCAAATCGATTCAAAAGACACCATATGAGATATGGAATGGGAATCGTCCCAATTTGTCTATGTTAAAAATTTAGGGATGTGAATCTTATGTTAGGAAATAATTTCCTTAAAAGCTTGGACCCAAATCAGAAAAATGTTATTTTGTTGGATACCCCAAGGTAACTCAGGAATACTACTTCTACACACCAATTGACAATAAAGTGTTTGTTGCTAGGACTGTTGTATTTCTTGAAAAGGAATTTATTTCCAAAGTAATTAGTGGGAGGAATGTAGATATTAAAGAAGTTCGAGACCAACAAGAAAGTAGAGAACCTGAGGAGGTACATAAGGAACATGAAGACTCAAATTTTTGCATAATTTCAAGTTCTAAATGTAACACAAAAACCTCGTAGGTCTAGTAGGACACGACTTGAGCCTGAGAGATTTGGATTTCTCATGATTCAAGACAATGACAAATTGGGCATAGTAGATGAGCCAACTTCCTATCTAGAAGCTACTAAGGGACCAGAATCTGAAAAATGGCTCGAAGCCATGAGATCTGAGATGGAATCCATGTACACCAACAAGGTATGGACCTTGGTGGATCCACCCGAAGGGGTAAAACCTATAGGGTGCAAGTGGGTCTTCAAGAAGAAGACTGACATGGATGGAAATGTTCAAACCTATAAAGGTAGATTAATTGTGAAAGGATTCCATCAAATTCAAGGTGTCGATTATGACGAGACCTTCTCATCAGTTGCCATTGTTAAATCCATTAGGATCATGCTTGCCGATGCAGCTTATCATGACTATGAGATTTCACAGATGGATGTTAAAACAACAATCCTTAATGGGAATTTACTCGAGGATGTGTACATGACACAACCTGAGGGTTTTATCGATCCAAAGGAAGCTAATAAAGTATGCAAGCTGCAAAGTTCAATCTATGGATTGAAGTAAGCATCTCAGAGCTAGAATCTACATTTTGACAAAGTAGTCAAAAAGTTTAACTTTAATTAAAATGAAGATGAACCTTGTGTTTACAAAAGGGTTAGTGGGAGCACAATCATATTTCTCATATTGTATGTGGATGACATACTATTGATGGGAAATGACATCCCTACTCTTCAGACAGTAAATAGTTGGCTAGGGAAGACCTTCTCTATGAAGGATTTAGGTGAAGCATCCTATATACTAGGGATCAAGATCTATAGAGATAGATCTAGAAGGCTTCAAGGCCTAAGACAGAGCACATACATTGACAAGGTGCTAAAGAGGTTTAGCATGGAGGGTTCTAAGAGAGGTAACTTGCCCATGTCCCATGGGGTTACGATCTCTAAAGCCCAATGTCCTAGTTCATGTGATGAATGGGCACACATGAGTAAGATTCCATATGCATCAACAATTGGATATATCATGTACGCGATGTTATGTACTCATCCTGATGTGTTGTATGCTTCGAGCATGACAAGCCGATATCAGTTAGATCCAGGTGAATGTCACTAGACAGCCATAAAGAACATCTTAAAGTAATTGAGAAGGACTAAGGATCAATTCTTGGTATATGGTGGTGAGGAAGAGCTCGTGGTAAAGGGTTACACCGATGCTTGCTTCCAAACTGACAAAGATGACTACAGATCGTAATCTGGATTTGTGTTTTGCCTAAACAACGGAGCTGTGAGCTGGAAGAGTTCCAAGCAAGAGACGGTTGTGGATTCTATAATAAAGGCTGAATATATTGTCACATCTAATGCTACAAAGGAAGTTGTGCGGATCAAGAAGTTCATTTCTGAACTTGGAGTGGTTCCAAGCACTGATGATGCAATTGAGTTGTTTTGCAACAACAACAGAGCAATTGCACAGGCTAAAGAACCAAGATCGCACCAGCATTCCAAACATATTCTATGGTGGTTCCATCTCATATGAGAGATCATACAATGAGGAGATGTGAAGATTTGCAGAGTACCTACCAAAAGGAATGTGGTTGACCCGCTCACAAAAGCACTTTCACAGCATAAACATGAAGGACATGTTCGATCACTTGAATTGAGATTCATGAGTGATTGGGTATAAGTGCAAGTGGGAATCTGTTGGTATGTATGCCTATAGAGACTATCATTTGATGATTGTAATGGTATACTATTTAAACAATTTGTAATACTACATTGATCATATCAATAAAGGCAAGTTTTCAATCTATATGTTTGTGTTTTATATTGTGAGATCACCATAAAACTTATAAATGTCTATAGAATAATATACTCAATGACATATGTCTTCAGGTTGATGACCTGAATAGTGAGATCATATGTATGCTTAGAGTATGTATTCTTGTTTTGTCCCTAATCGGTTGTTATTGTGGAAATATCCATAGACATCAATAACACATAAGATTAGAATGTATGTTGGTTGATGGAAGAATCTCATTATCCATGATATGGAGATATCAAACCAAATACATAGATACTTTTTAGAGAATAGTGTATCGCATAGACCCACCTTGAGAGTGACACATGGATACCATGATTGGTAGTTAGAGTCACATCTCATAATGATGGTGGTGATTGTGGTTCTTAGACCTGAAGTCACTACACTTTTCACATGTCATTCGGTGTACTTTGATATCATCCACCATGGTCCTGAATAAGGATTGCCATAAAGACGGTGCTTGGGTGCACTGTGACACATGGGGATGATTGCGAGTGATGTAGATGGAATTTGTCCTTCCTATGGGAGTTTGATATTCCGACCACTTGATAAGCGAGATTGAGAAATGCATGGACATGCTAATGTGAGTCAATATGTGATATTGATATTATATATATCTCAGACAGTATGCTCTAGTTCAAGGAACATGGATTGAATGTTGAAAAGGATAACAATTCCATGACTCGAGTTCAATCTGGATATCAGTGATAAAGGAACTATACAATCACAGTAACACCAGTCATGAATGATAGGTTAAGTTATTCTCCAACTTATCCAATTACTTGGGTGGAAATGAAGTCTTTCTAGATACAAAGCATTGCCTCTGAAATCATAATATGATTATAGATATCACTACCAACATAATTTGGAGCCTACCGGGTCACACGCATAGGATGTGTTGGAATAGGAGTATAATTGTGGATTTGATTGGAATTACTCCGAATCACATTGATTACTAAAATGTTTATGTAATTGATTAGAATAATATTAGAGTGACTGGCTCTAAGTGCAAGTGGGAGTCTGTTTGTATATATGCCCATAGAACCATCCCAAGCAATTGCATGGAGTCGGATATTAATTAATCAATTAATGTGATTATTTGGTTAATTAATGAATTCTAGAATATTCTAATTAATCCACAAGCATTTTAATTAATACGGTATTTCTATTTATTGATGGGTTTACGAAACCTTACTTTCCTTCATCTCTTATTTAAGGGAGCTTGACGGCCAATATGTATATAAGATATTGAGAGAGCCTTTTCATTTTACGCTCACGTACGTAAACCCTAGCCATCACCATCCTTAGGAGAGAAAGGAGAGCATCATGACGCTAGCATGACGCCGCACAGAGACAACTCCTTCCCACCGGCTTAGGAAGCGCGACGTGGAGTTCCAGTCCATCCGTGTGGACGAAGTAGAGACGTAGATGCTAAGACGCCTGCGTTTGGAGGACGTCTACGACCATCCGTACACGCTACGAGCGGCGTACATCACCGCATAAAGAAACACCATCAAATCTTCCTGGGTCGCACTTAACGAACGGGAGAGAAGTTACGTACGTGTAGGCCAACAAAGTTGCACACTGTCGTGCAGTAGGACATCGTCGGACTTGCTCTGTGATAAGGTATATCCTGCAAACACTCCTTCCGAATACGCTATTGTCGACGAGATCTTGTGTCGGGTTGTGTGGATTTTTTTGCTTCCGTCGCACATGTTTTCTCCAAAAAAACCCAACATAATTGCTATAAACATTGGTAGGGATATGCATTACCTCTATCTAGTTCAAGCAGAAGTTGTTGCAAAAAAGGTAAAACAAGTGTGCATCACTCCCATATTGTTCTCATACTGGAGAACCTGAGCCCAACGTGTTGAGTGGGACGGGTGATGAATGAGGCCATGACTTCTTGTCAATTTATTCACCCAACTGCTAATGCTACTAATTGAAAATTGAGAGTCATATCGTACATTTTGAACTGAAACAAATCCCCAATTGGAAAATCATATCGTACCTTTAGAATCGAAACAGGTCCCCCATTGGTTGTGTTGCTATTGGACGAGATTGATTGTCACAACAGTGCTTGTATGGTCAAGGAAGATGGGCACCTCCTAGCCCCTAGATGGAGTATGAGACCAATGACCATGCGTACTTCATCACAGAACTCACCAATGTATATGAAGTTGGCTCCAACCAGATCTGTGATGTTTTGCACACTAGTTTCTCATATTTGGATAGAAATATCATATGTCTAGTGGAGAATAGGCATGGACAGTTGGTGCACAAGCTGGAGAGAAGGGTTTGTTTGGATGAAGAAATATTTTGGGGGGAGGGAAAAGATATGGTTGTTCTTGCATGAGGGAGAGCAGGATAGTCTACTTCTTGTAGACCATTGTGATTTGAAAAGCATTGTCGAGGAAGTCTAGGGCATGGAGAAATTGTATCCTTTCATGGGTTCCTGATACGTGAGGTTTTTGGGAAGGTGAGTTTCAAGGCTTTTCCTTCATTTGCACTCAAAATAAACTAATATGAAAAGTAAGCGGCAAGAATCATGTGGCGCCAAGTATTGAAAAAAAATCAAGTTGACAAATCTAAGATATAGACATGGAGTTTGTAAATGCCACCATTGACATTTATAAAAGCCACTACTATTCCTTTATTTATGTTACACTTATAGTAGAATATTTGGTTGCATTTGACATAAACAATGCCTATAGTAATGCATTTATATTGACATTTTTAACACATGCCACTAAATAAAATGCCACTATTGAGCATTTTTGTTGTAGTGTATTTTGAATCTCCCATGTACATTGTATATTTTGGTATGCTGATTTGTGCTTTTATTTCATGTCGTTTTAGATCCATGCTAAACAAGAAGATAAAAACACATGATAATCAGATGAAATTACATGAAGTCATTAAAATTAAGTACAGGATTAGTTAGATACTTCTTCTCATATGTACAATTCTAATGATAGAAATTCATGTAACTCTCCAACAAGAGTATCATTTTCTATTATATAAACAATCTTTTAAAATAATAGAAATGGTTTATTATTATTTATTATTTGGTTAAATATGAATCTTGGAAATTTTAGGCAATGGCTCTCAACTTTAGTGTTCTCCTTAAATTGGGGGATGTTGAAAAGTGAGATTGTTTCATTTGGTATCAAAGCCCTAAATTTTTTAAATAATATTTAATAGTTTATAATTTCAAGTAATTCGTAGAAATATAAGGAAACATATTAAGTCACGACTTGATGGAAATGGTGTCTAGAATGGATCATGGTTTTTTGGGCTTGCAATATTTTCCTCTGCACCATTAAGTTCATATACAAGGACTCTCGTAGCCCATTTGATACCGGTCTAGCTAGAAACTAGGGTTTTCTTGAAGTAATGTTTCCTATAGGTCTTCTCACCTCAGATTACATCCACTTCTCATCATCTTGCTTAACAAACTATGAAAGATACTTCCCTCATCTCAAGTTAGGGTTTTTGAGAAGAAGTAGGATTAAGGCATCCCCAACCAATTTATATACATGTAATGTGGGAATAGTGGTTCTACTTCAATGATTTCATATTAGATAGATACGATACAAATGCCAAACTTGCAAACCTTGGTTTGAAGAAATCAAGTCATACATGAACAAAGAATAAGTGAATATATAGATATCTCATTAGATCTTTGTTGTAAACCACTTATATTGATTGTGTGACTTGTAATTAATCTTAAAAGCATAATAGAATTAGTTAGATTAAACTAATATTACATTTTCCGTTAATTGGAAATCCCCAATCAGCCATCGGCTACTTTTCCCTAGTAAATCTAGGTCGTCTACATTATTTGGAATTCCAACTAAATACCATCATATGAGTTCTTATTGATATGATTCTTGATTGATAAGAAAAAGTATAGAATCCAATAAGTTCATCAGTCACAATTTTGGACGCCAAACTTGTCCTACTGACCTATCTTTGTCTTGTCTTTTTGTGCACTCATCTGACTTTTGGTGCATAATCTCGGCCGATGGCACTATAGCTGGAAAGTGCAAAATATTGGTTGTAAGGAGCATGAAAGTTAAAATAGGTTTGTTGGACACCTCCAGTAATTATACAATTCATCCTAATTGATTAAAGTGGCTAGGAGGCATCCTCAACTATAAATAGACCTCATTCTAATTCATCCATGGTTGCCACATGCCCCATCAAAAACCTATACCATCATAGAGAGATTTATGCCTCAAGGAGCCCCAATCCATACTCATGAACTTACTCACTTATTTACATCTATTATAGTTAATAGTATTTTTGTAAAATAGATAGGCTTACCATGTATATCTTTTCAGCCTTTGTATATTAATTTAAAATGGATTCTTTCTCTGGGCTAATAGATGAATAATGGTAGGTAGCCCTTGGCAAAAAAGGTACCCCTTGGAGAAATGACAATATCTATGAAAAGAGGAGTTGGAGAGTGGTGGCTTGTCAGAAGTGAAGGCATCCTTTAGTGGCTGAATATTCTCTTTGGTGAAGGTGAGATGAAAGGTGGAAGACTCTTGGATAAGAGTGGGTAAGTTCTTTATTAAGGGTGAAGATCATTATCTAAAGATATGTAAGCCTCTTGTAAGGTTGTTGGTTCCTTTTCCTAAAAAGGGAAGCTAGATTAGATTTGATCTTCAAAAAGGTGGTCTCTTGGTGTAACTGTTATAATGGAATATAAGAAGTGCTTCAAGGTTGAACATCCTAGAGGTTGACCTCTCTAGGTAGCGGAGCTACATTCTTTGAGATGGAACATTTATGAATGTAACCTTCACTTATGGTTATATCTCTCTCTGTTTCTTTACGTACTTGCATATTTATCATGGAATATAAAATGAAGGTCTACTTAATTTTGTATAAGTGGTTTTATCTTAACTCAACATCCCCTTCTTTTGATCCCATGGTCTAAAAATAAACTATTTCAAAATAGTGATCCAAAATACAACATATCAAGGAAGGTGATAGGAAACTAGTTTCATTTATAAGACATGTAATGAAAGAAAATATATTTTTACATTCATTGTCTTACCATTGACAATGCCATGATTATAAATAAATATGTCATTATCTCACATGTACATGTTGAGTTCAAAGGTCTCTTAAACAATGGTCATTCTATCTTGAAGACTCTTTTGATTGGCTGTAATATTGTTTTCCATCATAAGATCTCCTCTCCCCATGGTCTTAGAGTCAAATTCATGAAGAAATCTATCTAGCCATGAAATCTCTCCATGTTGATAATTATCATATTACATATACCTGATGGGACCAATATATCATTCAAAATTTTTGGGGTGTCATCAAGTCATCATTCTCATATATCTTTAGTTATATCTTTTTTCGTAATGATATTTCACTAGAACCTCACATCCTCAACTAGACACACATTACTATCATTAAAACATTTGATAAGTCGACATCTAGGAAATACTTCATAAAATAAATCTAATTAATGCATCATACAAATTATCTCAAACTTTATCTATAGACTCAAACCTTATATTGATGATTTTATTGGTCCTGAGTAGGCTGGCTTCATCTAGGGTTGTTCAATCTAATATTCTTACCTTATTATCTATGTAAATACCCATTCATGTAATTTCATTGGCACTCTTTGCTCACACTCAAACTTGATATTAGAAAGGATTTTGATAACATCAATTAGAATTTCAATTCACACTATATGATTAGCTTTGGCTTCCCTACCTGCTATATCTCATGAATTAATAGTTGTATTGGTTTAACCCACTTCTTCACTCATATTAATGTCTCAACCTTTGGATATTTAATAAGAAATAATTGTCTTTGTCAAGGTGACCCTTCATCACCATTACTTTTCATAATTACTACACAAAATTTGGCTTGTATGATCAAAGTAGGCCTCTTATTAGGCCTTTTTTATAATATCAAGGGCATTACATCCAATTATTGCAACATTATACTATATGTTGACAACATTATAATCTTACTTAAACTAGATGATGGGATCCCCATTAAGTGTAAGCAGATTATGGGAATCTTCACTTACATATTTGGTCTTAAAATCAATTTCAATAAATCCACTACTAGTAGTACCTATAATCCTAGTCTCCTAGTTTAAAAATATGCTTCATTCCCTTAAAAAATGCTTCTCAATCAAATACCCATACCTATCACTCTAACATACTAATTTTGGGAACTTAGTGTGGGATTTTTTCATTCAAAATACCACGTTCACACTATCGAATTGGAGGAAAAAAATTCCCAATGAAATGTTGATCTCTCACCCTTCTCAACTCTTCTTTATCTCCCATCTCTACTTACGTACATATTCGTATCATGCTTCCATCTCTCATTGAGAAAAACATCAATGTCATTATAAGAAGTTTCTTTTGGGGTGATAGAATAAAGGCTAAATGTATTCACTTAGTTAACTGAAACACCATATACATACCCAAATATTATTATGGATGGAGTATTATCAACATGAAAATATAGTCTCACTACCTAGTGAGCAAATTGTTGCCACTCTGTGTGAAAAGAAACCCACCATCTGATCCAAACATGTCAAGAATAATTATTATACTACACACAATCTTTAAAAACCTATTTGCAAGTCGAAAGTATATCCTCTTTAGGATTACATTCACAAAGCCCTCTATATATCTAAAATGTTTGCCATCCTCTTGTTTCTTTCATCCAAATATTTGAAAAACAACTTTTGGTATAACACACAAAATGTTTAGAGGTAAAAAAAACTTAACACCCAAAAAGTTCAAAAGTCATTTTTTGCGATGTGCTTTGGAAGCAATGATTTAGATAGAAGTCTGCCAAATATATTCCGCCCCTAATTTCAACTTACCTTCTTTGTGGGCATAGCTAATTATGGCATCCATCCAAGGATTTCCAAAATAGTATGTTCTGTTTTGCTTACCCAATTTTTTTTAGTTAGAAGAGACATTAGTATCTCCCCCTCCCTCAAAGAGTATGCCAGAGCCCGGATGACTATAAGGGTGGTAAATAATGTGCGCAATAGGATGTTTGAGCCTGGGTCCCCTGGAGAGGACCTACCGTGCTCAACCACTCACGCTACTACATTATGTTTTATTTATACGATTACTTGTTTACCGATCATCATGTCTAGATATTGTCACTTATGCATCCATCCCCTATCTGGATTTTGAGAATGGGAGTGGAAGCTTTGTCCTGTACAACCACTAGAAATTAAAGAAATAAAAGATCAGAGAAGTTGAAAATAGGGAATATATTTTTGTCCATTACTTTCAATCTAGAATGTATTTTTTGATGAAAAAAATGTTGGATTCTTTGTAAAAAGTACTTTCCAATAAAACTAGTGTTGATATATTTTTCTAAAATAATAACATGAAAGAAATATAGTATATGTGTTTTAAGATATCATACACATGTTCTAGATATAGTAATCGATGTTTTGAGTACAGTACGTCAGCTAGTAAATACTTGTATTCTACCTCAAAATGGGAGTAATGTACCCTGAATCACCCGTATTGTATCCCTTTTATTTATCTACCTAAGTATATCACAAATATTTTGGGATTATAATGCACACATTTTGGGGTACAATAGTCTTATTTTTTGAGCTACAATACTAATATTTTACTTGTTGACGTATTGTACCTCAAAATATAAATATTATACCCCCAGTTTAGTACGTAATGTATACTATACCTAGTTTCATTTAAATATTTTACATGATAATCAATCAGAGAATGGTACATGTGGAAATTGTACTCTTTTATACTTTTCTCCTTTCTTGTTATACTTCTCATATTACTTTTTTCTAAAATATGTCAGCGGAAAATATTTTTTATGATGAACTAAATGCTTTTTATTCAAGCAAAAGTTTCCTTACGGTTTAAAAGTTATGTGAAAAACATTTTCTCTCTCTTACTTTTTTTGTCTTTCATAGTGTGTCTAACTTTTTTGCCACACCATCTCACCCCTCCCAACCATCAGGTGGATGACCGGATAGGGGGGAAGGTATGTGTAGCATAACTCTGTTGATAGTGCTTTGATATGTCGGTAGTGCTTTGACTCAAACAACAACTTCCGTGTTTGTTACTACATTAGTGTGACAGAGTGCAAGAGATGGGAAGTGTATCAGTTAAAATTGAGACGAGGTTAGAGAAAATCAGAAAAAGAAAAAAAAGGTACAAATTATTTTAGAAAAATGTGAGAAGAGGAGGCAAAAAGGTTGCAGCATTTTGAAATGATACATTCTGATTGGTTGAATATTTTCTAAAAATGTAATTAATCTCACAAACTCATTATTTTTATAACAATATAGATAAATATAGATGAAATGATATATCTATTTTCATTTTCATTTTTTTCAAAAGGCAATCAACCTATCGAGAGATTTTAGAATGGAGACTTGGATTATTGGAAAGAGTGGTGGGGACAGAGTGGAATACATTATGGCTAGTTAAGGGTGGGATGGGGAAGAAGAATGCCCGCGAGTTTATGGGAGGTTCTCAGTTTTAACTTGATAAAGATAAGAAAAATTGTAGACAACTTACATAACTCATCCGTCCACCTACTCAGATCTTGAAACTGGGTGTTGGTGTACACTTGTCATTATGCAATATGAGGATGAAAGTAGAAGAAAGAAGAGAGAGAAATCTTTTTCATCATAAATTTCAATTCATATTGAATTTTTTAATGAAATGAAAAATATTATATTCATTAAAAAAATTCCAACAATACCGATATTGATATTTTCTAAAAAAGAATAATATAAAAAATATAATACTTATATTTTAGATGTAATATCTAATTTTGGAGTACATTACTCGTATTTGGGATATGGTACGTATATAAGTAAGTGTATGTACGGTACCTCCAAAACGGAAATGATATTATCCCAAAGCACATATACCATATCCCTCTTATTTATTTGTGAATATAGTATTAATATTTTGGGTTACGTTGTTCTCCACATTTCTCTCATTTTGAAGTTTAGTATTTGCTCTTTAGGAACAGCACATCAACAAGTAAACTTGCATTGTGTCATCGAAATGGGGGTAATGTACCCCTACAATATGGATATTGCATCACTCTTATTTATCTACCAGAGTATTTTTGGAAAAATAGTGGTTGTTGTAGCTCTGTAAGACAGATGTTAATTAGATATTGCAAGCAGTTAACCACCAAAACACAGTAGTACTATTAACTGTAAGTCGGATTCAGAGAAAACGGAGAATGAGTTTAGAAATCAAACACCAAAGCTTGAAGATGAAGGTGTGTGAAACACTATCTTCAAGACAGATTCTGTCACTCCTAGAACGAGCATCTCCGGCGGTCTATCTCCAAGATTCAACCACCCCAACTCTGGTACAGCCACTCGGTGCAAGCGAGGGTGCTGTGTTGAACTCTTTGCTTATCCCTTGGTCGCAAACAGCAAAACGGACATCGTGAAGTGGTCGCCGGTGCAAGACAGCAGTAAGGCGTGGTGGTGTTTGGGAGAATAGGCTTGTTGTGATGGAGTAGCAGAACAAAGGAATAGGAAGGTAACCGCAATACACCAGGAAAGGAACATGTGTACAGCAGTAAGGTAACAGCGGTATAGCAGGAAGGGAACAACTACTTTGTACCGAGTAAAGGAACCACAGAACAACAATGAAGTAATCGCGGTACAACAACAAAGGAACCGTGATACTCCAGTAAAGGAACTGGTGTATATCAGGAAAGGAACTGTTGTAGATCTCTCTCTATCTCTTTGTATCTCGGTTTGTTGTCTATAGGTGTGTATTGTATTTATCTCTCAAATGAGAGCGGATGCCTCCTTATATGGAGCGCGTCTCAGCCGCCGCGGTAACTTCCTGTACGTGTTGGTCTCTCCAACATGCGTCATTAACATCACTTTAATGGTCGGCTTTAATGGGTAGTCAAGAGAGGTTTATTGTTGTGTCTTAAATGATGTCGACCGAACTCCAAATGACGCAATACAGAAAACAAAATGTCGTTTCGTGACAAATAAAACAAAATAAAATATTACATAAAAATATAAATACACGCACCGAACCGAACCGAGCTGAGCCGGGCCGGGCGGGGCGGGTGAGCAAGAAAATGAACAAACAAACGTGTGTGTGTGTTTTTTTTTCATTTGAGAGAAAAATACAAGACAAGCCAAACAGCCTTAAATTCCCATGTCCTTGAGAGGTCCTAACCTCTAGGGGACCACTAGCACATATAAGGAGTTGTGTGGTTTCTGTTGTAGATAGAATGGGATAAACGGTTGGCTGTAGAAAGCTAAATTCTGGAACAGGAATATAACATTCCCCCACATGTTCCATAATTCTTTTCGAAAATTCAATAGATAATAAAAATTTAAAATTTGCGACATTACTATGTTTTTCAGCATTGGTAGCTTGTGGCTTTGAACTGTTGCCTAGAATGACTCACTTCAATCTGGAGAGATGTGGTGAACTACGTCTTGAACCAGACTCCCTAATTCGGACCTTAGTAAATCAAACAACCATAGTGCGGGCACTAGAACGAGTTTGTATCGGTGTTGCGCATAAACGGCCTTCACAAGATCTTATTTCTTGAGCGCTCTAGTGAGTATGCCCAACTCACATAAACCTCGGCTCTCGAGTTACACTCAAATAGTAGGGATCTCTAAGGGTATCCTGTCCGGCACATACCCTGCCAATAAATGGCCTTGAACCCATTCAAAGCAGAGCTCTTCCTATACTCAGACAGAGTCGAAGCACAAACGCCATAGGGATGGTCATGGAGTAAAACTCCTAAGTGTGCTTCCACATAACACGACAGCTTAGTTGTCCCTTTGAACAATTCCTCATGGGATCTCTAGTTTTGGAAAGGTAGGGTTACCACTATAATGTTTATTCTATGGGTAGAAGACCCATCCCCCTCGACGAACTGAGTACTGGCTTTCTAGCTAGGCCCTTAGTAAGTGGATCAACAATGTTACTTGCAAATTTCACATACTCTATAGATATGACCCCTCAAGTGATGTGATCTCTCACATCTTCATACCTTAATCTCATAAAGCACTTTCCCGGGTTGCCTTTAGATTGCTTAGCTTTATCTATGGCTGCTTTATTATCACATAATAAGCAAACAGGAGGAAATGGTTTAGAAACAATAGGCAGATCAATAAGTAAATTTCTAAGCCATTCAGCCTGACAACAGGCTAAATCTAAAGCAATAAACTTAGCCTCCATTGTGGATCTGGCTCTCACAGTTTGCTTGGATGATTTCCAAGAAACTACACCTCCTCCAAGGCAAAATACATACTCGCTGGTAGATTTGGTTTCATCTGAATCTGCAATCCAGTTACCATTGGTATATCCTTCTAATATAGGTGGAAAACCAGTATAATGAAGGTTGTACATAGTTGTACCTTTAAGGTACTTAAACACTCTTACCAAAGCTTTCCAGTGGTCCTCATTAGGACAGCTAGTGTACCTTCTCAACCTGCTTATAGCATAAGAAATATCGGGCCTAGTGCAATTAGAAAGGTACATAAAGCTTCCTATAACTTAAGCATATCTATGTTGATCCACATGAGTGCCCTTATGTACAACAAGATGTAAACTAGCATCATAAGGTGTATTAATAGGAGTGCAATCAAACATATCAAATATGTGCAAGATTTTATCAACATAATGTGTTTGATTAAGTACATGACCAGAAGTAGATCTACTCAACTTAATACCAGGTATTACATTAGTAAGTCCTAAATCTTTCATATCAAAATTGCTAGCAAGAAAAGATTTAGTCTCAGATATAATTTCAGAATTAGATCCAAACAGCAATATATCATCTACATATAAACACATTATTATGCAGGAATCATTAACAGTTTTAGAATAAATACAACGATCAGATTCATTCGCAATAAATCCAGCAGATAAAACAATTTTATCGAACTTATCATTCCACTGTTTAGGTGCTTATTTCAATCCATACAAGGACTTGACAAGTTTACAGACTTTGTGTTCTTGTCCAGGTACTACAAAGCCTTTGGGATGATCCATATAGATCTCTTCTTCAAGATCTCCATTCAAGAAGGCTGTCTTGACATCCATTTGATGGATTTCAAGCTTATGGATCACAGCTAAAGCAACCAGGACATGAATGGAAGAGATTTTGGTTACAGGTGCATATGTATCAAAGTAATCAAATCCTTCTTTTTGACTAAAGCCTTTGGCTACTAGTCTGGCCTTAAACTTATCAATGGAACCATGTGCCCTCATCTTCTTTCTAAACACCCATTTACATCCAATAGTCTTGCAGCCTGGAGGAAGCTCAATTAGAATCCAAGTATGATTGCTCATAATTGATTCTATTTCATTATCAACAACTTCCTTCCAAAATCTAGAGTCTATGGATTTCATGGCATCCTCATAGGTATGTGGGTCTTCTTCTACTATGAAGGTGTAGAAGTCAGGACCATAATTCTTATCAATTCTAGTCCTTTTACCCCTACCTAGATCACTCAGAGGTTCATTTACTGGAGTTCATGTTCTAATTCATAAGAAGGTGGAACTACAAGAGTTTTAGCAGGAGAAGAAGAAGAGGGATTTTCACTAACTTGCCTATGAACCTTTTCCTTAAGAGGAAAGATAGTTTCATAATAGACATCATCTACATGTCTAGTCTCAAGTATGTAGTTAACTCTAATGTCTAAGATTTCAGATTTTATTACTAGGAATCTATTGGCATTACTATTTTCAGCATATCCTATAAAAACAGTATCAACAGTCTTAGGTCCTAGTTTTCTCTTCTTATTCTCAGGAATCTTAACCTTGGCCAAACACCCCCACACTTTGAGGTACTTCAAGCATGGTTTCTTGTTGAGCCAAAGTTCATAGGGTGTTTTGTCAAGGTATCTAAAAGGAATATGGTTAAGAAGGTAGTTGGTTGTATGAAGGGCTTCCCCCCACAGTCTGTGACTAAGTCCAGACTCAGCTAGCATTGAGTTGACCATGTCAATCAATGTTCTATTCTTCCTCTTAGCAACTCCATTATATTGAGGATTATATGGAGCAGTGGTTTCATGAATAAGGCCATGGTCCTCACAGAACTTGTTAAGTTCATTAGAAGTATACTCACCACCTCTATCAGACCTCGCTCTCTTAATGTTCTTCTCTAGTTGTTTCTCTACTTGGGTTTTATAGATTTTGGATTTTTTCTAATTGTTCATCCTTAGTTTTCAGCAAGAAAATAGAACAATATTTTGAAAAATCATCTATAAAGGTAACAAAGTATCTCATACCATCACGAGTAAGAACATGATTTAAATCACAAACATCAGTATGAATCAACTCAAATAAGGATGTACTACGATCTACTACTGATTTAAATGGCTTCTTAGGAAGCTTAGCTTGCACACAAACTTGGCATCTATCAAAAATATCAATATGTGTCTTAGGAATCAGATCTAAATGAATCATGTGTTTCATCATATTTTTATTCACATGACCAAGACATGCATGCCAAACATCACTAGTTTCATAAACTAAAATAGTAGAAGATATTTCATTACTAGAAGAAGCATTACATGAAATAGAAGATAGTTTAATCAAACCATTACAAGTGTATGCAAGACCAATGTAAGAACTATTCTTAGAAATTACAACTCTATTGCCTTGACATAACAAGGTATAACCAGAATGTTGTAAGACAACTTGACTAATCAAATTTCTATAGAAAGAAGGTACATGTCGGACATCATGTAATCTAAGGACATTCCCAAAAGTAAGCTTTATGTCAACACGTCCAAAGCCAACAATCAGGATGGTGGATGAATGATCTCCCCATTTGATCACTCTGCCAGATTTGGCCTGGTAGGTAGAAAAGAGGGATTGGTCAAAGTAAATATGGCAGGTGGCACCGGAGTCCAAGTACCAATCTTAGGATAAGTCAGCAAAAAGAATAGAAGGATTTTCTAACCTTTCTATAGAAGAGGAAGGGACCGCCCCCACAGTGATCATATTTACTTCATGATTTTTAGGAGCCTAGACATTTTGCTTTCTCTGACCTTTATGAAATCTACACACATTCACTAAGTGGCCAGGTTTATCACACACAAAGCAGACACATTTTCTCCTTGATCACGATTATTATTAGTCTGATTTTGGTGGTGCTTGCGGCCCTTAAAGGAAGGTTTAGATTTCTTATGGAGATGGGATTGGTTGTATTTTTTCTTAGTCTTATCACCTATAACCATATTGGCAGATGGGTTAGACTTCCTGTCTTATTCCCTATGTCTATCCTCGATTTGTAGGGATTTAACTAAGGATGCCATGGACATGTTCCCTTGTTTATGCCTAAGGATCCTGGCGAAATCCTTCCATGAAGGAGGGAGTTTCTCTATGAGGGATTCTACTTGAACATTCTCATCAAGGTTGTAACCTTTAGCCATGGATTTAGACACTAAGTTTTGGTATTCTAAGACTTGAGCCGAAATAGGTTTATCATCAACCATATTATATGTTAGTCATTCAACAAAGGTGTAACGCTCAAGACCAGTGTCTTCTAGACCAAATTTAGAGTCTAAGGCAGTCCATAGTTCAAGAGCAGTTGGGTTCCTATGGTAGATGTCATATAGTTTGTCAGATAAGGCTGATAGAATCCTACCATGACAAAGGTAATCAGTTTCCTTAGAAACAGGAGTGGGGACAACCGGTTCATGAATAACAGGTTCAGGTTGATCTTCTCCAAGGAGGTTTTCAGGTTGTGGTGTAGGCACCGTAGGTGTGGACTTATCATGAGGTAAGATGGCGGACATAAGTCTAAGGGATGTGAGCCAAAATCGCATTTTCTGTTGCCAACGATGGAAGTGCAAACCAGAAAAGCATTCTGGATGAAGGGAGGCTACATCGTCAAGTGATAGCATAGTTTTCGAATCCATATTACTTAAATAGGCAGTAAGATGTATATCTAATTAACAACTATTTAGGAACGAACTGGTTTGTCTATGCAATTGTTTATACAATCTAAAGTAGAGCAGTAAACGGATTAATATGTCTTAAAAAATGTTGGGAAAATAGTGGTTGTCGTAGCTCTGTAAGATAGATGTTAATTAGATATTGCAAGCAATTAACCACCAAAATGCAGCAGTAATATTAATTGTAAGTCGGATTCGGAGAAAATGACAAATGAGTTTAGAAATCAAACACCATAGCTTGAAGATGAAGGCGCGTGAAACACTGTCTTCAAGATAGATTCCGCCGCTCCTAGCACGAGAGTCTTCGGCGGTCTATCTCTAAGATTCAACCACCCCAACTCTGGTACAGTTGCTTGGTGCAAGCGAGAGTGTTGTGTTGAACTCATTGCTTATCCCTTGGTCGCAAACAGCAAAATGGACATCGTGAAGTGGTCGCCGGTGCAAGACAACAGCAAGGCATGGTGGTGTTTGGGAGAATAGGCTTGTTGTGGTGGAGTAACAGAACAAAGGAGCAGGAAGGTAACCGCAATACAATAGGAAATGAACCGGTGTACAACAGTAAGGTAACAGCAGTATAGCTGGAAGGGAACAACTACTTTGTACTAAGTAAAGGAATCACAAAACAGTAGTGAAGTAACCGTGGTACAACAACAAAGGAACTATGATACACCAGTAAAGGAACCGGTGTATATCAGGAAAGGAACTGTTGTAGATCTCTCTCTATCTCTTTGTATCTCAGTTTTTTGTCTGTAGGTGTGTATTGTATATATCTCTCAAATGAGAGTAGACACCTCCTTATATGAAGTGCGTCGCAGCGGCCGCGATAACTGCCCGCACTTGTTGGTCTCTCCAATGTGCATCATTAATATCGCTTTAATGGTCGGCTTTAATGGGTAGTCAAGAGAGGTTTATTACTGTGTCTTAAATTCTATCGATTGAACTCCAAACGACGTAGAAAACAAAACGTCGTTTCAGGACAAACAAAACAAAATAAAATATTGCATAAAAAGATAAATTCACGCACGCAGCAAACTGAGCCGGGCCGGGCAGGGCGGGCAAGCAAACGTGCGTGAGTGTGTGTGTGTGTGTTTATTTCATTTGAGAGAAATATATAAGACAAGCCAAACAGCCTTAAATTCCCATCTCCTTGAGATGTCCTAACCTCTAGGGGACCACTAGCACATATAAGGAGATGTGTGGTTTCTACTATAGACAGAATGGGATAAAAGGTTGGCTGTAGAAAACTGAATTCTGGAATAGGAATACAACAAGTATAGTACCAATATTTTAGATACATTACTCTCGTTTGGGGTTAGTATTAATGTTGATTTGCTATGTATTGTCCCCAAAACACGGATAATGTATATCAAAACACGAATACTATACTCCAAAATAGGAATATGTGGGTAATGTACCCAAAACACAGGAGTACTAGTATTTTTGGTGTACCGTTCCCTTTTTTTTATAATATTGCATGTTTTATACTTCTCTCCTTTATTTTTTGTACTTTTATCATATTATTATTTTTTCTAAATTATGATGATGCGATGATTTTGAGTCTCTTTTATAGACTTCTTTTACATGTGTTTTATGTGTTTATTAGTCACTTTGGTGGTTAATATTGCATGATTCATTCACTTTAGTCTATAATTTCATTCTATATCAAATCTCGCATATTGTATCTTTTTTATTATAAATAATCATATTGACGCATGTTAGCTTGGCTGATTTGGCTTTGTCTTGCAATTTCAGGAAAAACGCATATATACAGTTGTCGATACCATCGACATCCGTCGATAGTATTGACACAGTCACAGAGAGACAGCCGCAAGGAGCCAAGAAGTGTTGATACCATCGACGGGGAAGTCGATGGTAGGATTTACCTTCAAGTTGTCAGCGATCAGACGGTCGATACTATTGACGCTCTACAGCTTCAGTATCGGAAAGGTGATAAAACCAACACCTAAGGGTGTCGATGCCATCAACCCGCATCGATGGTATCGAGTCTGCATCAGGCTGAACGACATAGAAGAAAGGAAACCTACTGATATCACGAAGGGTCGATACCATCGACCCGCGTCGATGGTATCGACGCCGTCAGATTAGTTTTTGTTCCAGATTGACCCGAATCCAACGGTGGTGATATTTCGACGATCTAATTTGGTGTTTATATCTAATGACGGCATCTAAGAGCGGGGGAACACGTCATTAGCCATTGCACACATCCTAAGGAGAGTTGGAGAGGAGAACGGAGCCCGGAAGCACGCCCCGATTGTTCAGAGAGCCGAAGAAGACGTTTTCCACTGCCGAAAGGCTATAGATCGCGCACTCTACGTAGAGGAACGCTTGGATCTTCTCCGTTTAGGGGTTTACATCACTTCATCCACATTTTCTCTATGTTTTCCCTTTCTTCCACCATGTCTTGCTCTGAGATGAACATGCGGGGCTAATCCCCTTTGTCTTTAGGACCGGGAGTAGCTCGGGTAATCGTTGTATGACGTTTTTATCATAGTAATGCATATTTTATCTCTTAAATCCATGGTATGATTTCGTTTTCTCAAATATATCATTATGACTGATCACCCTAACGATAATCTAATACCTTTAATTGCTTTGAAAGAAGAATTAATGGTTGAAAAGAGACTAAATTCACATTAACTCATAAATTCCTTGAACAATGCGATGTACGATTAATGGTGGAAACCCAGAGGTTGATTCTAATATATCTAGTTTAGGGTATAGGTTACTACGACGGTGGAACCGACCTAGATTTAGGTAGTGAATTGTATCATGACAGTGAAAAATTCTGACTATAGGCCACTGCCCGGAATGAGAGATGAATTTGATTAGCTATATGGAAATTCATACAACGAGAACCCGCGGTGAAACCGCAATCCTAAAGATTCCCATCTAAATTGATTAAACTCAACATTTAATTGATTGCTTTGCTTTCTTTTATTTTCTTTTTCTTTTTAACCAACTCTCAAAACCTTTTTAACCGGCCTAGCTGATTGCGAACAATTAATAGTAGTCTACTGATAGTTTAGTGTCCCTGAGTTTGACTCGGGCCTCACAAAAGCCTATATTATATTGACGTGTGCACTTGCGTTATATGCACGGTAAAACCGTGTCAAGTTTTTGACACCGTTGTCGGGGACACGGAAATTGTCGGCACTACGAGTGCTGTAAGCGGACACTCTAGGAAACATTTTTTTATTATCATTTTGAAACTCATTGTTTATCTGTCATACCTAGCAATCATCTAGCACTGTACTGAACCAAATTTATTACTTTGAAGGTACTAGTGCATGGTGAGGACGCGTAGCACAGACTACACACAGCCATCACCAGAGGTTCCACCGTTGGGACCAGACGACAAAGAAAACAATATTCACGATCAGCTTGAGGATATAGATTCAGACTTTGAAGCAGAAGCCATGGCTGAAGAACAGACAATCTGGGAGAAGATAAAAGCTTCTTCCTCATCAGCATCAAAGGGACCAATAAAGAAGCAGGCAGTCAACATTCCAACTTATAAGATAGATCTGGCACTGATAAACTTGGTCAAGTCTTAAGTATTTCATGGGCTGAAGAATGAGGACCCAGTTGCACACATCAGCACATTTGTGGAAAATTGTGATATGATCAAGATAGACAGGTTTCCACAAGAGACAATGTATTTGAAGTTGTTTCCCAGCTCTCTAGGAGGTAATGCACGTGAATGGCTGCATAACCTAGATGATGAGACTGTAGAGACTTGGGATCAAATGATCGAGGTCTTTTTCGAGAGATTCTTTCCATCGGAGAAAACCAATGACCTAGTACGGAAGATCCACAATTTCTATCAAAGAGCTGGCGAGACATATTCAGAGACGTGGGAGCGCTTCCAAATAATGTTGTGGAAGTGTCCACATCACGGGCTGGACAAAGAAAAATAAGTGAAGATTTTCTACTATGCTCTAAATGAGCATGACAGGAGCAATCTGGACTCGGCAGGTTCCGATTTCTTCTTGAACAATACCGACACTAGGTGTTGGGAAATTTTGAAAAATATGGCTAGGAAGCAATCATGGGGCGACAGGGATGCACCAAAACAAGTTAAAGTTGCAGGTGAGTCCAGGGCCATCAAGGAGCTGAATGACAAATTAGATCTCATAGCCAAGAAGCTTGTGGAAAAAGAGGAATAATCTGATGAGGAAGCCCAAGTCAAATTTATGCAACAATAGGGCTATAAGAACAATGAGTATGCCTGGAGAAAGGATAGAAAATTCTCATGGAAGGATCCAAACAACTTCCTACAAGATCCAGATACAAAGCCACAATCAAAGGCAGAGGATAAAAGCACCGAGTTACTTAGTCAAGTGGTGCAACAAAATCAAGAAATGATGAGTATGTTCACCAAGCAGTTACAGTCGCAAGGCGAGACGTTGAATAAATTTGGGCAGACACTATAAAGTTATGGAGCACAAATGAGGGCACTAGAGACAACGGTGACTCAAATCACCAATGAAGTGGTGGCCATGAAGCAAGCAAATCAACAAAGACTGGCTGGTAATGCAGAATCTGTTCAAACACATCATCAAGTGAAGTATATATCTGTGATTAAGGAGACAGAGCCCCTGGTGGTGGAGGTCCATGAAAAAGGAAAAATGATTTTTGATACGGAGGCTACACCGAGAGTACCATATCCCCGCAGTTTATATGGACTGCCTGGCAGATATTTCCCATTCAGAAAATCCTACCAAGAACCCATCACGGTCGTGCCCACACCTAGACAAGAAGAGCAGGTAAAGGCCATACTTCATGGTGAAGCTACAGCCACTGAGAAAGATGAGTAGCCACAAGTCACACCAGTTGTAAATGATGTGCCAAAGCCTACGCCAGAGGGTGACATTGAAGCAAGCTTAGGGGAGGAAACCATGAAAAGCCCATATGTGCCACCTCACAAGCGTCTAAAGGAGGCAGTTGTGTCTTTTTCGGATAGTCCGAGGCCGAAGAAAGAGCATAGACATTACAGGAAGTTCTTGGAGATGTTTAGGAAGCTCCATATTAATATTCTGTTAGTGGAAATGATAGAACAGATTCCCGCATATGGGAAATTTATCAAGGATATCATCACCAAGAAAAGGCGGATAAAAGACACAGATGTTTGTCGGGTGAATGAGATGGTGAGCTCAATTATCTATGGGAGTTTACCACTGAAGAGGAAAGATCCAGGAGGTTTCTACATCCCATGTTCCATAGGCGGCCAACATTTTCCACAAGCACAGTGTGACTCAGGGGCCAGCATTAATCTTATGCCACTGTCCACGTTTCAAAAGCTTAGATTGAAGACACTAAAGAAATATGTCATGACTATTGAGTTGGAGGATGGGTCTATTGTGAAGCCATATGGAGTGTGTGAGGATGTACTTGTCAAAGTCGACATGTTTATCTTTCTGGTGGATTTCATTGTCATGGACATGCCACAACTAAAGGGTTGTGAGATGCTACTGGGAAGGCCGTTTCAAGCGACGGCAGATGTTATCACAGCTATCAGAAGAGGTACCTTGACATTAGGGATTGTCCAGGATAGAGTGGAGTGTAAACTGCCAAGTGATCCCCTAGGAACACTCCCCGAGGCTCTAAGCTGATGAGCTCGATTTTTGTCTAGCCTAAGACGTTAAAGAAGGGCGCTTGTTGGGAGGCAACCCAACCATCGGTAGTTTTAAATTGTAGTTCGTCCATTTTCTTTCGCATTTACAAAGTAGTTTGGTTTAATTTCATTTTAGTGTAAAAATGATACATTTATCGTTTGTTCAGTGTGCAGGGATGAGTCAGAGTCTATACCATCGACCAATATGTCGAAGGTAGTGACAAGGGTACATGCAGGCGATTGTAGAAAATTTTCTGAGTTGATACCATCGATGGCCTCATCGATGGTATCGACCTACCATCAGAGACGCCGAAGAAAAGGGAATATCGGGGTGGATAGTATCGATTGGGATGTCGATACTTGCGACATCCCTGAAGATTTACAGACGATTTTATCTCAGTGAAGTCGATACCATCGACATGACTGTCGATGGTATTGACCAAGCTACAGTCAGGAAGCGGCGCCCGGGCCTCGTGAGGGAAATTGCTCCATACAGAGTCGATACCATCGACTCCCATCGATGGTATCGATGCGACACATCACCGATCCACGAGAAGAAATCAACGGCGGCCGCTAAATCAAGGAAGTCGATCCATGGGATGGGTCGATACCATCGACCTGTGTCGATGGTATCGACGTGTCATCGATCTGGGCCCCCACATCAAGCAATCGACAACCATCGATACTAGTGAAGACCCGGATTGTGAAAGGTATCGACACCCCATCGATGGTATCGATGGGTCCATAGCAGCGACGGACTCAGTTATAAAAGAAAGGGTTTATTATCAAATCTTTTCACACCTTCAGAGCTTCTTCCTTCCACTTGTGCCTTGAGCATTGTTGAGCGACCGGAGGCCTTCGTCGAGCGTCTAAGGATCGAGATATCTTCACCGAGCTCTGCACTGAGCGGAGATCGTCTTCTCTGACCTTCACCGAGCTCTATCTCCTATTCCCTTTCTCTCTGTGACGATGGTGCGAACGGAAGGAGCTTCTTCTTCAAGGGCAGTCCCGATGGAGATTCTGACATTTGTTCCTCCACCACCCGGATCGATTCCGCATCTGAGGATTGTTCATCCTTCCGCGGAAGTACGGAAGGTATACGAGGAGTTGCTGAAGAGGAAAATTGAGCCAACCTGATATGTTGATTGGGACATGGTTCGTTACCTTGGGTTCGAGCCCAATCTTGCTTATGTCCTTCAAGGGCAAGCAAGGATAATGGGCAGGAGGCCCGACGAGATGGAGTTCTACGCTGACGGCCAACCATTTTTCGGTGAGTGGCCAACATACAAAGAGCTCATGGCGGAGTTCATGGCGTCACTAGACATATGCGTCGTGTCGAACGAACTCATCGCCACTGATCGAGAATGGATACAGGGTCGTGTTTCTTTCTGGCTCTACAACAACAATTATACTCTCACCCTCAAGCAATTCAATTCCATTTACAACTGGAATCACGGGAGAGACCAGCATAGGAGGCCAGACAACCAGACCGATTATGATGACATCTTCGTCCAGCTAGTGACCGTGCCTCCAGGCAAGTCTGTCAGCTACCACAATGCAGCCGTCGCCGACTTCGAGCATCCGTTTGTGAGGATTCTGCACCGCATGTTGTGCACTACTCTTTTTGCTCGGGGCGATCTCTCGCTTAGTAAATTTCAGGAGACAGATTTGTTCTTTTTGTATAAGCTACTGAAGCGAGAGGAGTGCAATTGGGGCGTGTTTTTCTTGACGCGTGTGTTGGCTGTGAAGAGGAGTACACAAAAAGCTCCTATCCACTTTGAAGGGCTCATCACACCGTTAGCTCTCTACCTTGGGTTGGATTTTTCCCAACTCACTCTGCTTTCCAACAGGAACAAGGTCAACCTGCATCATCTACACCGCTCCAATCTCCTTATGCTCCGTGATGGCGTGGCTTATGCACATTGCCATGTCAATCATGCATATCAAGAATGTGTGCTTCCAGACCCCGTCTTAAACATCGAGGGAGCTCAGCATTTCAGGTGGCCCATCATCGCCATCGACGACTCTGATGAAGAGGAAGACAGGTACGACGACAACAATGATGACGGCGACGAGCATGAAGAGGAAGAGCAGGCTTTCACTCCTCTTCGGGCACGAGTGGCACTGCAGAAGCATCCCTGCTTCCACCAGGGTGCATCATCTTCTTCGCAGCCTCTGCCACCTCAGCCCTCTCAACAAGGATAGGATGCCTATTCGATGCAGGGGATGTACTCAATGCTGCAGTAGATTCAGCAGACCCAGCAGCAGCATACTGCTTCTTTCGCCGGTATTCAGGATACCACGAACCGACTCTTCTTGAATCAGCAGGCCATCTACGAGAATGAGCGCCTCCTCCTCGCCAACCAAGAGAATATTCATGACAGGTTGCATAGGATGGAGATGCAGTAACAACCTTTTTACGACAACTATTGGATCCAGAACTATTTCGGGGGATATCCTCAACCTCCGCCCATGCCTCTGTATGATCTGAATTTTTAGGGGCAGTATCCATCATGGGACCCCACCGCTCCGCAATACCCGCCACCACCTGACCAATGATCGGTATCATTGTTCCACCTTTTAAGGTTGTTTTTTACTATGAGGCCATAGTCGAATTCAAACTTAGGGGGTGAGATGGAACAACTTCTATCTTTTTCTAGCTTTTACTTTTAGTTTTTAACAATTATTTGCCTTTCCTGTTGATTTAGCAATTTTCTTAGTTTTTAGGATCCACACTCTATCTAGTGTATCTGTGGATGTCTAATGTAATGTGTCATCTCTGTGTTTGTCACATGGGAATCCAGGGTCAATTTGAAAAAAAATTAGTGATTTTGCAAGCTTGTTTTGTTCTACCTTGAGCACATGACTTATGAAAATAATTGGGTTTGTCAACTTTAAAATAGAAAACCACAATTGTACATGCCTATGATTCATGAAAAGTGGACAAAATTGGTTGTTTGAGCCTAAACTGACCAAAGGATAATGAGACCTTAATCTGAAATAAGAGAGAGAGACCTCTTAATTGTTACACAGGTCAGTAAGGAGGGACATATAATATTTTCCAATGGTTTGGGCAATTAATCTTGTGATCTATCTACCCCATTGTTTTCACACTCCACCATAAGAATTGGAAGCACATTACAGTTTTCATCTTTTGATTTCATAGCATTTAGGTAGGATTGTATTTTAGTTCGATTTTGCATAAAAAATGGAAAATTAATTTTTTTTAGATGAATCATGCATGCATACATTCTTGAGTGCATGTTATCATAGTGGCATAACTGATCTCATGTAGTTCCATTTTAACATATTTTTGAGCATATAGGAAAAGTTGTGCTATATTTCTTCTGAAAAATAAGAGAAGCGAGTGACTCGTTCTATACTCTCTAAAATTAAGTTGTAATGCCTCAAGAATAACAGTTATGTGAAAAGAAGCCCGAAATGAGAAAAAAAGAATTCTGAAAAATATTGTACATTTTGCATTAGCCAATTTGAGAGAAAGAAGGGCTTTGAAAGAAAAAAAAAAGAAAAAAAAGGCTAGTTTTAGAGGGAGAAAAGAGCTTGTCTCACCCGTATAATAGGAAGAATAAGCACATTATGTAGTTTGTAGATATTCTATCTTGCATGAGATGGGATAGTAGGAACATGCATCATTCCACCCAAAATGTAGGCATTAGGGCATTTTCATTTACATATGCATCATTTAGGTCATTATTGTTATTTGTGCATGTTAAAAATTGTATTGTTCTTCTATTTCTTCCACAGCCACCTATTCCATCCACCCGTTGCTCGAATTGGTTGGCCACCGTGATCATCTCCTCACTCATTAATATAAGGAGAGCTGCTTCCATTTAGATGGTAGGTAGGAAACGAGCAGTGTAGATAGAAGATCATAAAGATGCACCAAGCTGAATCGGAGGATTTGATTATGTTAACTGCCTTATGTGATAGTGTTCATCAATTTTGAGGTAGATATCTTTTATGGATGATCATTGTTGCCTTGAGGGTAATTATCATTCTGTGGTTAGTAAGGGTCGGAATGTGAATGTCTCGCGGGGATCATATGGTAAAGTTTGTTATGATAATTTGTTCTTTAGTTGACCCTCACAATTCTATTCTAAAAGTTTTGTTGCTCAAGGACGAGCAATGTTCAAGCTTAGGGGAGTTTGATGAGATGATTTTGAGTCACTTTTATAGACTTGTTTTACATGTGTTTTATGTGTTTATTAGTCACTTTGGTGGTTAATATTGCATGATTCATTCACTTTAGTCTATAATTTCATTCTATATCAAATCTTGCATATTGTATCTTTTTTATTATAAATAATCATATTGACGCATGTTAGCTTGGCTGATTTGGCTTTGTCTTGCAATTTTAGGAAAAATGCATATATACAGTTGTCGATACCATCGACATCCGTCGATAGTATCGACACAGTCACAGAGAGACAGCCGCGAGGAGCCAAGTAGTGTTGATACCATCAACAGGGAAGTTGATGGTAGCGAGTTACCTTCAGGTTTCCAGCGATCAGCCGGTCGATACTATCGACAGAAAAGTCGATACTATCGACGTTCTACAGCTTCAGTGTCGGAAAGGTGATAAAACTGACGCCTAAGGGTGTCGATACCATCGACCCGCGTTGATGGTATCGAGTCTGCATCAGTCTGAATGACAGAGAAGAAAGGAAACCTACTGATATCGACGTCGTCAGATTAGTTTTTGTTCCAGATTGGCCCGAATCCAACGGTGGTGATATTTCGACAATCTAATTTGGTGTTTATAACTAATGACGGCGGCCAGGAGCAGGGGATCACGTCATTAGTCATTGCACACATCCCAAGGAGAGTTGGAGAGGAGAACGGAGCCCGGAAGCACGCCTCGACCGTTCCGAGAGCCGAAGAAGACGTTTTCCACCGCCGAAAGGTTGTAGATCGCGCACTCTACGTCGAGGAATGCTTGGATCTTCTCCGTTCAGGGGTTTACATCACTTCATCCACGTTTTCTCTATGTTTTCCCTTTCTTACACCATGTCTTGTTCTGAGATGAACATGCGGGGCTAATCCCCTTTGTCTTTAGGACCGGGAGTAGCCTGGGTAATCGTTGTATGACGTTTTTATCATAATAATGCATATTTTATCTCTTAAATCTGTGGTATGATTTCGTTTTCTCTAATATATCATTATGACTAATCACCCTAATGATAATGTAATGCCTTTAGTTGCTTTGAAAGAAGAATTAATGGTTGAAAAGAGACTAAATTCACATTAACTCATAAATTTCTCGAACAAGGTGATGTACGGTTAATGGTGGAAACCCAGAGGTTGATTCTAATACACCTAGTTTAGGATATAGGTTACTACGACGGTGGAACCAACCTAGATTTAGGTAGTGGATTGTATCACGATAGTGAACAATTCTGACTACAGGCCACTGCCTAGAATGAGAGATGAATTTGATTAGCTATATGAAAATTCATACAACGAGAACCCACGATGAAACCACAATCTTAAATATTCTCATCTAAATTGATTAAACTCAACATTTAATCGATTGTTTTGCTTTCTTTTATTTTCTTTTTCTTTTTAATCAACGCTCCAAACCTTTTTAACCGATCTAGGTGATTGCGAACAGTTAGTAGTAGTATACCGATAGTTCAGTGTCACTGAGTTCGACTCGGGCCTCACAAAGACCTATATTACATTGACGCGTGCACTTGCGTTATACGCACGGTAAAATCGTGTCATGTAACCTTGTTAGAAAACATATTTTATGATGAGTCTATAATTTTTTATTTTGATGAAAAAAAATCATTATATATCAAAAGTCATGAACAAAATACTTTTTTCTTTTCTTTTTTTCTATTTCTACTTTGTGTGCCACATTAGCAATTGACCATTCTCAAGAACCAAATGGGTGATGGGAGGTGGAAGCGGGTGTCCGTAACGTAATTCATTGTTGTATTTTCCAAAATACTATGTTGTGTTTCGTTTAATCACGGGTTTCCTACATTGATGACGATAATTTGACCGCTATGGATTGATGGCATCCAACCAATCGTAGTAAGCAACGGCGGAGAGAAGTGAGTGATTGCGACTATGGCGGGCGGGGAACAACCCCCACCATGCCATCAAGAGACGGAGACGCAAGACACTACCCCCAATATTACGATCCCATGCCTGCCAACCATTTGCATTGCAGCAGTCCGTCGTCGACGGCTGTCACCGTTCTTACATCCATTACCATCATAATGTGCAACGGAGACGGTGGTTGCAAAGGATGGTCCTCCATTCTCTATCCCTCTTATTTCTCATCTTAATTACTATCTTGTCCTTTTCATTAGTAATATGTGCAGTGTGTGTATCGTTTTCAATTGGAATGAGTGTCATGGTACAGAATTATTATCCATTCGCCCCCAACTTGGGTGACGGCCAATAAGGCCCAAGATGTGTGTGTGTGTGTATGTGTGAGAGAGAGAGAGAAAGAGAGTCGTCCCAATTGACTTTTGCACTGAAGCAACAGTTATTATTAATGAATATTTCTTCCTTCTGTCTAAATATGCATACGCCAGATTTCATCAATCTTTCTAAACATAAAATAACTCCGTCTTCCTGAATAGAATAGTAGCAACTCTGTGTATTTTAGCCAGGACAGGATAAACAAAGTCCTATGTATTTTCAGAGCACAAAATAAACAGACACATAAATCTATAGATAGATCGGGATGGGATTTACTTGTTGCGCGCCACAATGTATCAGTGAATATGACGGGCAAAACAGAAGAAGATGACGCATGACACCAGATCTGTACTGTTTAGTCTGGTATATCTTAAGATGCACTTATTATCAATAAGGATAGTTAGTTAGATAAGTAGTGGGTGGTGTCAGACGGTGGGCATCACATGTGGGTGAGGTGGACATAGAAGGTACACTCCCTGTGTACTATGATAGCGACTTATTTTTCCCTTTGGAGCCTACTAATGGCATTTGGTGTAGGAGTTGCCGGTCTGAATCGGAACAGCTTGGGCCTTTATTTGTTGTCTCCCCATTGTGTCGTATCTATCAAAAATTGAGGTGGGTAATAAACATGGCATACACATAAATCCGTATACGTATAAAAATATGGTGGTAATGCACCGACTTCACTCTTGTGGGCAAACAAATAAAGAACCTGCATGAAAGCTTGATATATATGACACGCTCAAAAAAAGCCCATCTAAATTATCATCCTCCTTGTATATGTTTTGGAGAAAAAAAACTAATTTAGCACACTTTTATAAAAATATTTATCAACATAGCACACTTTGTAAAATATTTTCCAAAATAACACACTTTGTATGGAACCCGTCACTTTTAGTGGCGTTTTTATATGCGAGATTGAAAAGTGCCACAATAATTGGTGTGTCTATTTTTAAATTAAAAATTAAAAAAATTGAAAAATGCCACATGAAGTGGCGCTTTTCATTTGTACTCAATATTGAGCGCCACTTCATGTGGCGTTTTTTAAATTTTTTTATTTAAAAGTAGACACGTCAATTATTGTGGCGTTTTTCAGTTCTGGTTACAAAAAGCTCCACACAAAGTGGCATTTTCAGACCAAAGTGTGCTACTTTGGGAAATATTTTGCGAAGTGTGCTATTTTGATAAATATTTTTATAAAAATATACTAAATTGATTTTTTTCCTATACTTTTTGTGTATCTCTATGTGTCATGCCCAAACATAGTTTCGCGCCTAAGATAAGCTAGAGCACTTATGTCTATCCTACATACGCTATATTTTGTCCGTCGCTAGCTGATAAGGTTTATCTCTAGAAACCTCACACTACATTCTGCCAGGATCACAATTAACTTGTTTGCCTCGTATACATAGCGGTAAACCCAGCTCCGTCTTTATTGTGTTGTTGTAGATATACGTGTGTATATTGTGCTTAAAATGCCTAGGAACATGTGAGAACTTTCTCTATCTTTAGCACTTGCCAACTAGTTCAGTTGGTCAAGCCTGTAGCTTGTGAAGTGCAGGTTGCGGGTTCGAATCTCAGCAAACTCGTTGGGACACTACAGGAAGAAATTATAGTCATCGGTGTAGCTGATGGTGTTTTCTCTCTCCTACTACTTTAAACAAGGGTGAAATTCCCCTCTTTAAAAAAAAAAAAAAAAACTTTTGCTGTCTTTGCAATGTATGAATGGCGTTTGGGGCGTGAATTGTCAGCCCAAATCATTGAAGCTCAAGCATGTATTTGCTGCATGGTTTTGTATATATATGGGACATCGAGGTGGGTACTTTATGCAAAGCATATGCACCTTCATAAAACATTGACTAGGGTGTTTGGGAGTGATCTAGGATAGAACTTCACGCTGGCTGACTGCACCGGACAACAAATACAATTTTTGATCTAGCCCGTAAACAAGCCTAATAGTAGAAGTTACATTGTAGTATGAGCATTGTATCTTGTAGTAAGGAGACTCGTCATTCCCACATTACCTACTTCTAAGTTAGGACCGGCTCTTATATATGTGAAGGTTTGTGAGCACTTGTTCACAAGGACTATAAGAGGACATAGTGGTCTACACATACAAGCACTATTATGGCAGGTTGGACCAGTCGTGGACCTCTGTATTATACAATGATTTCTTGTATTATTGTTGCACAATAAAGTTTTAAGTGAGAATTTTACACTGCGAAATTGTCTTTGAGTATGTGATATAGTATTGTCGAATATTTCTTGAACTTGGTCAGATACTCGGTTGATTACGAGGTGCATCCGGTCAGAAGTCGCCAAACAACACAGTTGATCCGTTGATATTTTTATTTGCACGCTTGTCAACGTGAAAAAAACGAAAGAAATAATTAATGCTTAAATATGCCTCCACTCCACTAATATTAGGGCTGACTTAAAATTTTCTTTAATCCTTGTCATTGTATTTGGGTGGCGGACATTCCTTCAAAGTGTCTTATTCCTCGTCTTGATGCTACATTAGATCATTGATGTTAGTTCTTATCAATCTGATAGAGGTTACATGTCAAAACTTATCCGAGACAAGGTGTACATCTTGAACATGAAACATTCTATACCGGGAGAGAAAGCACGTTCACATGTTTTCATTGTCCGTTGATTATTATTTTTCCTAGTACCTTTTGAGATAAGTTATTGATCAATGTTTATTCTTATTTGATACTTTTACTACTTAGTTTATTGTTTACCGTTGGATCTTTTCTTGAATGTGCATGCCTGTTTTCATTGTATTTTTTATTTTACAAGTTACACCGACAATATTTTCAACAAAATTAGAGAAAACACAAATTGTAACCTTTATTAACATGGCCAGTTGTTCTTTCATCCTTGTAAAGATTGATATTTCTACCTTGCCAGAATGGTAATCTGGATATCATTTCAAATTCTAGCAATACAGTATAAAGATAAGGTTGATAATGAAATAATTAATTCATGTATTAGATTTAGAATGCCACAAAAAGTGGATGAATCAGGTCTTCATTTCCATAGGAGATAGTAGATGGGGAGGAGCAATATGAATCTTGTCAATGTTATATAATATTAGATATTTTTAATGTTCTCTTCATTGTGTTTAGATCTTTTAAATATTTTAAGGAACTTTAGAAAAGTTTAAATGAAAAGTACAACACATGGGACCTTTGTTAGGAATCGTGGAGGCAACAAGCGAAGACGAAACAATAAAAAAAATTCCACATATCCTTCAACCAGATCTTGTCAGCAATAATGTATTCAGAAAGAGGGTGTACGTGGTTTACATTATCGTGAAACCGGTCCAATAACATCCTTCTCGTGCGGTGGTGTGTGTGGCTTCTCACATACATGGATGATCCTTGTCGACGTCATGAGAACATAGTATAGCACGACACTTGCGTCTCTATGTAGTCCATGTGGATGGACTAGAACTTCTCTTCGTGCTATCAGAGTCGACAGGAAGGAGAAGCCTCTTGCTTGGTGACGTGCTAGCCTCACAGTTGTTCTCCTTCTCTCTCTCTCTCAGGGATGATGATAGTTAGGGCTCATGTAACAGTGTGTCTCTATGATCCGAACGTCATGACCCTTTAAATAGGAGAGGAAAGGAAGTAGAATTTCTAAAAACCCTTGAAAATAAAAGGTTGTGGTTGTGTATAAAGTAGGCCGCTCGCGGAAAACTAAATAGACAAATAGAATATCATGGTCATGTCATTAATTAATGAATCAATTAATCACATTAAGCAATTAAATAATTTTGCATCACCCGACTATAAACTCTAATCGATCGCTCAGGGTTAACTGCTCGACTTGTCATATAAGTCAATTATTTAAACCCAATCAATTGGCTTAAACCTTATATCCAATAATCTTGAATTATATTCTAATATTATACTAGTTGAATACCTAAACATTTTAGTAATCAATATAACTTAGACCATTTCAAATTATATCCACAATTATACTCCTATTCAATTGCATCCTATGTGTAGGACCTTATAAGCTCCAAATCACATCGGCGGTGATGTCCATAATTAAATAATGACCTCAAAAGTAATGATTGGTATTTATCAAGACTCCATTGATACCCAAGTAACTGAAGAAGTTGGAGAAAAACTTTAATTAGTATTATGACAAGTGTTACAATGATTGTATAATATGTTTTTCACTTATATCCAGATTGAATGTGAGGCATGGAAACATCATTCTCTTAATGTTCAATCTTTGTTTCATAATCTAGAGTAGAATACTTGATAGACATAAGATCTCAATATCATATATTGACTCACATGAGCTTGGCCATGAATTTTATAGTTTTAGTCATCAAGTATTCAGGATATCACTCTAATGGGAGGTACAAATTCCATCTACATCGCTCACAGTAATCTACATGTGTCAAAATGCACCTAAGAACAACTTGTATAGTAACCCTTATTCAAGGTCACGTGAGTAGTGTTAAAACACAATGAATAATATGTTATCACTGTAGTGACTTCTGGTATAAGGACCACAATCACCATGGTTACATTCAGATCTGATTCTAACTGCCACTATTGGCTTCAGCATATAACACTCAAAGTGGGTCTGTCTAGTACACTTGTTCATAACATGTACTTATGTGTTTGAATTTATATCCAATATCATGACTAATGAGACGCAGTCATAGATCAACAGCTATATATTCTTAGTTTATTATTGTTATCCTAGTATCCACAATAATATCCGACTAGAGACTAAGACGAGAATGAATACTCTTAACATACACATGATCTCATGTTCAAGTCCTCAACCTGAATTTACATGTTATTAAGTCATACATTCCTAAGACATTTTTACATATATTCATTGTCTCATATGGAAAAAGCATAATAATAGGAATTTTATTTATTAATAATTAAATTAATTATTATATGTCCATTACAATCATCATATGATTCTCTCAGATATTTCCAAATTTACAAATCATTGAGGGAAGATCCACTACTACAGAACAGCCCTTTGGCGTCGGTTGTTTATGCCCTTTTAGCGACGATTCTACAGTGACGCCTATGTGGGCGCCGCTAAAGGTCGAACTCTTCGGCGTCGGTTTTATCACCGACGCCAAAATGCTTCACGCCACTGAAAATGAGCCAGCAGGGCACCGATAGGCGTCGGTTATTTATAGTAAGCCGACGCCATAAGGCTTCGCGCCAAAAAAAGGGTGCCATCTAGGACACTATCTGCGTCGATTTACAACTAAAACACTGACGTCATATTCCCAGACGCCACGGTCGTGCTTCCCTGCACAGCTGTGTTTAGAACTATAGGTGTCGTTGTTATACTAATAACCGACGCTTTTTCCGCCACGGCCGTACTTTCCTGCACGGTCGGGTTGTTTGTCACATTAGGCGGCGGTTTTTATCCAATAACTGACGCGGTAAGCCTTTGATGACGGATTTCTATAAACAACTGATGCCTATGTTTTAATTTTTTTTCTTATCAGTTTGCAGGCCTGCTGTGGCTGGTCAGCAAGATGAGAACCTGCAATTCAGTTTTGAACTGTAGGTTTACGACATCCATTGATATCAGCCAACAAACATGCCACAAACCTGCAAAATCAACAAATATACTTTTCACACAAGTAGATACATTCAGACATCAATTCAATTCTCACATTCACACATGTAAAAACATTCAAATATATGTAGAAACATTCAGACATGTATAAACATTTAGAAATATTTATTTACAAAATATCATTCAACATCGCTATCAACATCCCAATTATATCTTACAGTCCCCATTGTTTGTATGGCTCTTGCCCATTCTTCTCTTACTTCATTTAATACTTCCATCGTATATGGAGCATGTACATCTTTTAAGCGTTTACCTATAGTGTGGTCAGTTTTAAACACCTACAAAAAGAATGATGTATATATAAGTAATAATATAAAAATAAGATTGATATATTTCATACTAACTAATGAGACTATATATAATACCTCATGTATGGTATCGATGTCCAATGCAGCATATTGGATAATCATCTATATAAATCGCATCACATAGTATGTGCATGCCCAACTGTTGTCTTGTGTAGCGCACTATAAATTGAAATATACAAAATATTAAAAAATACAACTAAGCACAGTTCACATAAATAATATATACATTAGAGTCGGGAACTTACTTTTATATTCTCCCAAATTATTGGCTGGTTCTTTTTCCTGGGGACCTTTCCTCCAGCCTTTTTAAATGCATCTAAACCCCTACATGTTAATGGAACACAGTAAATTGCATAGTTAAATAGTAATGTAATAACAAATGTTAACGGATATAAAAATGAAATATTTCTCACCAAAATAATGGTAATCTCATTACGTGTCCAATTTTAGTATTCAATGTACTCCCCGTAGGATCTAGATAATAAACAGTGAACGTACCAGGGAGAATAACTAGTAACTCCCAATGCCTACCGCTAGAGGTAAAAAAAGTTAAAAACTAATAACTCAAAATCCACAATAAAATGTAATTTTCTTAAGTCCAAATTATAAGTAAAGTAAACTTACTTGACATTGAATGGAGCTATTATTATCGTCTTCTTTTGCTGACCAAAAATTGTAAAAGCATCTATACAGTTTGTTGAACACTATCAGGGTCTTTAGCTACCATACTAATCAATGATGGAATCAAAAATCTCACATGGTCAAATGCAAATTATTTACATTGATTTTCGACTAAGTAGCTGCAAAACATGTATTATGTATGCATTAATATATAAGAAACATGATCACCTAATCTTACACAAGGTATATGGATGTATAAATAAGATCTCACCTTATTCATGTCTCTATCATTGATGTATTCATCCAATCATATATAAACAGCTCAATAATATCTTGTATAAATAAAGAGCTTTCGTATGATTGACCTGCATAATTCACTTCTAAAGAAACAATTATAGGGCAATGTATATTATGTGTCCGTAGCCAACATGTCATTCCCCTATAAGCAGGACCTAACGGGTATTTTAGGTCAGTTGGAACCCAACTTGGTAATGCAGGAAGTGGAGGTGGAGGCCTAGATGCTATGGGTGTCTTCTTTTTAACTTGTATATATAATTTCAGATCAATTGACCTCATATATATACTTTAACAATCTAAAGTAATGTAAATTTATCTTACAATTTTAGTAGTATATACGACATCTGCTTTGGGCCACAATATCACCCCGCCTTCTGCCTCAGCAAGTGTATCAATATCCGGGTGGTCATATGGCAATGTAGCTTCCCTCCAATCGGGGAATACACATATCGGACTCACACGAACGTAGCCCTGTGGCATTGGAGTCCCGTGAAACGTTATCCCAGGAAGGGACGGGTAAGCCTGCACCTCTACAACAACATAGTCTTGCATTCTTAAGCGACATGGCTTCAACGCCTACAAATTTACGTAAAGAATGTTATACACATATACATATCATCTTGAAAACATATCATCTTGAAAAGACTAGCTACAATGTCATAAACAATACTTACAACATACGTGTTAGGCGGTGGGTCTACAGGATTACTCTCAGTCTGTGCATCAGGAGAAGAGTGGGTCGCCATAGGCTGATTGGAAGCCTGAGATGCCTGCCACCGTAGCAATTCTTCCTTGACCTTCTTAGCAACTATATCCTCGACTCTTTTATTCTCCTATATATGGATAAAAAAAACATTAGCTTCTTATTATTGAATTCCCTTTTGCAGTAACATTCTAAAAAAAAAAGGTTACCTCTTCTTGTGAAAGTCTCGCTCTGGGTTTGCGTTGGGATGGTCCAAATAATGCTTTGATGCCCACACCAGCGCCTGCACCCCTAACACGTCCAGGATGCTCTGCGTTACCCAGAGCAACTGTCAATTCATCCCTTATGCCCTGAGGGATGAATGTGCCTTATTTCCTCTACTCGTGCAGCTCCCGCTAATCACCATCAACAAAAATTGGTAAGTTAACATCACAAATAATCAATATTCAAATGATTGCTCTAAGAGTTGTATTTTACCATTTTCGTAGCCGCCTCAGCAGTTACGGGCTTCTTTATTTCACCCTTCTTAATTTGCCTCCCTGCAATCCAGACATCATGGCGAGGCATGGGTGTGGCACATGTAGTAGAGGACTCCTGAGTAGAAGCAGACTCCACCTGTAGTCTTTGGCGAACGCTTGCATAGCCCTTTGGACCCATAGTGTGGTCATGCACATTCAGTGCACGCCTTGCTTTTTGTGCCTCACTGAGGGCCTAATTAGTATGCACATTAATGATTTGGTTAGTAGCACTAAATGTTAATCTTGAATAGGTGAATACAACATATATTAATTAAATTGGGAGTGACGCCTAATACCTTGAATTCTTCATATTTTCTTGAAGCAACAAACGTGTCCCAATCTTCTTTGTCCAAGAAGTTCCATTGTTCAAGGGCTGACTTCTTCTTCTTATCATCATCTTTTATGTATTCTCTGTTGAGATTTGTCCTATAGTTCCTTAGCATCTTTCCAGCACGTTGCATCACGCTTTTACGATGCATCTTCTCATCCAATGAAAACAGATTCTATAAAATAGAATTGCTATTAACTAGTATCCAAAAATAGAATTGCAAATAATAGAATTTGTAATCTACAAAATAGAATTGTAAATAATAATAACTCACGCATAAATCCTTCCATATCATGTCTTTCTTCGCTTGAGGAACTTTGTGCCAATTATCATACTTAACACCACAATGGCTTCGAGTGACAACCCCAAGATAGTTTACAAAATTATTGTGGTTCACTCCAATTGCATTTCCTCCATTATCAAACTCCACAGCCAATTTGGATCCAATGCCACTTAGCGCTATTAACTTCTTCAACAGAGTGATGCCCCTTTTCTTGTTAAGTGTTTGGTGATGCGCATCAAGTTCCTCTAGTGCTTAAGTGGGTACATGTCCATCATCAACCTAAAATTTGACAAAAATAAACACACTGAATTAGCCCAATATAGAAATATAGGATATATGACATAACTAGAAGATAATGAATTTTATAGAAATACAGGATATGTTTTTAGAACTTACATTGGTATCCTCGCCATGCTCATCATGGACAGCATGCTCATCATGGACTTCATGCTCATCATGGACATCATGCTCATCATGGTCAGCCATCTGAAAATGTCATTAAAAAGGCAAACATTTAGCATTTGTATTAACTAGAAGATAATGAAACATCAAATCTGAAAATGATATTGATATTAAAAAAAGCAAACATTTAGCTTCAATAAAAAATATAAACATGCATGCCTCTACAATTGTGATCTTTTATCAATTAACAATCCTTCATTGTGATCTCCGTGCACATATAAGTCATCATTAGCTTCAATATTTTGTGGAGTTGGCAACCCAAGTGAGAATGGATTGGAGTCATCATACTTATCATAGTACTCTTCTTCATCTATAGGATCTTCAATGAATTGTCTTTTACCATGAAGAACAACCGACCATTTATCATTTGTAGGATCATCGATATAGAATATTTTTTTTGCCTGTGATGCCAATATGAATGGTTCACCCTTCTCGCCAATCTTTTCAAAGTTCACTAAAGTGAAACCCAATTCATCCACTATAACTCCTTTGGTGTTATCAACCCAATTACAGTTAAAGAGAGGAATTCTGAAATCTATGTAGTTAAACTCCCATATGTCTTCAATGACACCGTAATATGACATTTTAGCTTCACGTGGACTCTTATCCTTTGCACTTGCAAAATACATAGTCGACGCTTGAAGAGTGACCCCACTGTTTTGGACGACACTCTTATCATCTTGGCGCTTTGTGTAATATGTGAACCCATTAATGTCAAACCCTTCATAAGACATAACATTTGGTTTTGGTTTAAAGGCGAGGCATTTGATAGTTTCTGTAATATCATTTGGTATTTGAGATAGTTGATGTAAGACTTTATCTTCAAAACACTTAGTAAAAGTCTTGTTATGCTCTCTAGCAAGCCACATTGAACTTGCTCGAGGATGTTGTCTCTTGATGAAATTGGTATGTTCCTCGATATAAACACTCACTTCATCCATGTTGTGTAAAATATACAAGTGACCTTGTTCCAACTGCTCACGGCTGATTACTTTCACCCGTGATCCCAAAATTCCTTTACCCTCCTCAATATTCTTGTCATTAACAGGAGTGTTATTACCACTCAAAAAGTCATTGCAAAACTCTATAACCTCTCTTGCCACATAACCTTCAATAATACTCCCTTCAGGCCGATAACGGTTTCGAACATCACCTTTAAAAATGCTCATGTATCGTTCAAAGGGATACATCCAATGCAAGAAAACTGGTCCCAACATTTTCACTTCCCTAGTCAAGTGGACAACAAGATGTACCATGATATCAAAGAACAAAGGAGGGAAATACATCTCAAGCTGACATAGGGTAACAACCACTTCTCTTTGCAAATTATTGAGAGTATCAGGGTCAATAACTTTGCTGCATAGACTGTTGAAAAAGAAACAAAGTCTGGTGATTGCAAACCTTACATACTTCGGCAATATAGATCGAATTGCCACGGGCAATATTTGTTGCATTAGAGTGTGACAATCATGAGATTTAAGACCTATCAACTTTAGATCTTTCATTGATACCAATCTACGGATGTTGGATGAGTAACCCTGTGGCACCTTAACATTTACCAAGCATTCACAAAAAGCTTTCTTCTTCTTTCTAGACAACGTGTAACAAGTGGGAGGTAAGTATGTTCTTTTATTACCCATTTCACGTAATTCTATTAATTCTGACCTTATTCCCATTTCACGTAGATCCAGTATGGATTTTATCCCATCTTTAGTCTTACCTGGTATATTTAACAGAGTACCAATGACGCTATCACAGACATTTTTCTCAACGTGCATTACAACGATACAATGCCTGACTGTCAAAGAACTCCAATAAGGAAGATCCCAAAATATTAACTTCTTCTTGAATGAAGAATTATCACTCTGTGTGGCCATACTACATTATGATTTCTTACCAAATTCATTGACAATGTCTTTTACTCTTTCATAAACAACATCCCCTGGTATAGGTTTAGGTGCACTCCGTTCATCATTCCATCCATTGAATGCATTGCGCTTCCTACGATACAGATGGAATTTTGAAAGAAACCTTCGATGACCAAGATATATAGTCTTGTCGCCATATTTTAGTCTTATTGAATCAGTGTTTTCTTCACATATAGGACACGCTTTATCTCCTTTTACACTATATCCAGACAAATTCCCGTATGCTGGAAAGTTATTAATAGTGCAAAACAACATAGCGTGCAAACGAAATGTCTCTCTTCCTGAAGCATCATAGGTCATCACACCTTCAGCCCAAGTTTTTTTAAGTCATCAATCAGAGGTTCAAGATAAACATCGATATCATTTCCGGGTTGTTTAGGGCCCGATATCAACAACGATAGCATAACATACTTATTTTTCATACACAGCCAGGGAGGAAGATTGTATATAACAAGCATGACTGACCAAGTGCTATGTTGGCTGCTCAATGTCCCGTATGGATTCATTCCATCTGTACAAAGCCCAAGTCTTATATTCCTGACTTCTTCACCAAATTCAAGGTACAATACATCAATCTTCTTCCACTAAGGGGAATCAGACGCATGTCGTAGGATCCCATCAGTATTTTTCTTAACATATGCATGCCGCCTCAAATTCTTCGCATCTTTCGGATTTGCAAACAAGCGTTGAAACTGTGATATTATACATAGATACCACATCACCTTGGCAAGAGAACCAGTTTTGGACTCCCCTGAAGTCGTCAATTTATACAGTGACGCACCACATTTTGTACAATCTTTCAAATCCACATAGTCCTTTTGAAATAATACACAATCATTCGAGCATGTGTGTATCTTCTTGGCCTCCATTCCCATTGGGCACAACAATTTCTTTACCCGGTATGTTGAGATTGGCAACTCTTTTCCTTCAGGAAGCATTTCTTTCAACAAAGTCAACAATGAAGTGAAGCTTTTTTCGCTCCATCTATTGTTAGCTTTCAACTTATACAATCTCAACACAGTGCTAAGCTTCGTAAACTTAGCACAGCCTGTATATAACGGTATCTCAGCATCATGCACAATGTTTCTAAAGATAGGAGGTGGATTGGTGTGCTCTACCCTACAACTATCCAGCATCGCATCAACGATGTCTACTGGAACTGGTTCGTTCACATCTACGTCATCGGAGGCAATTTCTTCTTCCACCCAAGCACAGCTATCGACATCCACTGGTTTCGAGTTTGAAATCTCTCCATGCCAGTGCCATTGTGTATAGCCTTGTACAATCTCGTTGCACATGACATGACTTTTGATTTCATCACCAGTGCTGACTTTTAAGTTGTTACCGCAATGCCTACATGGATAGTAGAACCTATCTCCAGGTTCTTTCCTATGTTCCTCGACAAATCTAATAAACTGATCAAGACCAGATATAAACTCTGGGGTGCAGCGATTGCGAATGGACATCCATGATCTATCCATTCTATGATCAAAGTGAAAATAAGTATATATTAGGACAAGATTAGGGTCTAAGGTTAACCCAATACATATTATACACTTACATCCTAAGTGAGATTAGGTGTTCAAGAACAGTCCCAAACTGAGGACTATCCAAGATTTAATCCTATTATCTAGACCCATCCGGTTTTCTATTCGTTTGGCTTATTTTCAATTAGGGGTAGACACTGGATTCTGATGGTAATTGTCCCAGCCACGCTAACTGTATATTATCTAGACCCATCCGATGTTGAAGTAGACAATGTGGGACATGAAATAGAAGTTCCTTTATTAACCATTTCTATGGTGGTAACATTTGATAGTGTCCAATGCAAAATAACGATTGGGTCTACGGCTACAATGTGATGCGCTACATGGAAAATATTGTCAGATTAGGAGGTACAATGAAGCCGGACTCCATACAAATAGTATATAATTTAGTGATTGTTCATTCTAATTTATACCAATGTACAAGTAATATAAAGAACAATGATTGTTCATTTTCTAGGCCAACAAACACATGTGATGTTATTCTTATATATAATAAATGTGTACCACCTATCCCATCCTTGAACACCTAATTTCACTAGTAAGTGTATAATGTGTATTGGGTTTTCAAGAAAATTTTGGCAGCATTTCCCCATTGTTCTCTAAGTACATATGTACTTAGAGAACAAACGGGGAAATGCTACCGAAATTTTCTCAAAAACCCAATACACATTATACACTTACATCCTAAGTGAGATTAGGTATTCAAGAATAGTCCCAATACGGGGACTATCCAAGATTTACTCCTAATGAGTAAATCTTGGACATGTTTCTAAGCCAACAAACACAATAATAGATATGTACATGTTAGGGTTTCATCACAATTGATGTTAGGATTTCATCACAATTGATGTTAGGGTTTTATCAATGTTAGGGTTTAATCAAATCAAATTAGGATGCTAGAATGGACAAGTTTAAATATTATTTCAACATGCATCAAAATTTATTGAATTAGGTAAAGCATTAGGATTAGAAGCACAAATATATGCAAGCAAAAGATTTGTTCGTATCCTAGAATTTACATAAAGCATTACATAAAGATTTATTCATATCCTTACCAACAGCAAACACGGCCGTGGCTGTGTTGGCTTACCACGGTTGTGCTGGGCAACACGGTCGTGGTAGGCCAACACAGCCATGGCCGTGTTTTCTGTTGGTAAGGAGCTAGGGAGAAGGAAGAAAAGAGGCTAGGGCTACCTAGAGCTAGCGTGGAGAAGAGTGGTGGAGGCGGTGTGAGAGCAACGAGTAGAGAAGGAGGCAGTGAGCGATGAGCAAAATGGCACCAGGGCTAGTGGTGAGCAGAACGGCACCAGGAGAAGAGCTGAGTGTCGAGCAGTAGTGGCGGCGAGTGGCGGCGGCAGTAGGAGAAAGAGGACGCGGTGGCGGCGGTGAGCAGAGGCGCACCAGCAGCGGCGGCGGCGAGCAGCAGCGGGGGTCGTCGGGCGATTTTAGGCGAGCGGCGAGCAGCAGAGAAAATTATCGCAATGAAACAGAAGAAAGGGGAAGAAGATCGGGTGATAGGGGTCTATTAAGTTTGTAAATGGTGTCGGTTATCTACAACACCGACACCTTTTACTCTTCAGCGTCAGTTGATATTAAAAAACCGACGTCCAATTAGACAATCTTTGCCCTAAATTATTTGGCGGGAACCATTATCAGCGTCGGTTATCAAACGATAACCAACACCGAAATTGGAACTTTTCATGCAAATTTTCATCTTATATAGGCGTCGGTTAATAGTTAAAACACTGACGCTGTATGTGACACTTTGGGGCCAATTTTTTTCATTCAAAAATTAGATTTCGCGGGCAATTTTAGGCGTCGGTTTTGTGTTACCCAGCCGACGCTGAATACAAAGAGGTACATGTGTCTGGATGGTCTTTGAATATAGACGTCGGATTTCCTAAATCACCGACGTTGAATGTTATAGGCGTCGGGTTTCCTAAAGAACCGACGCCCAGAAAAGTGACATTGAATGTTGTTTATGTAGTAGTGATCTAATTCTGAACAAGTTCTTGAGCATTTACTCCTTATTCATGACTTTTGATAGGATAACATGTTGCTAACCTACAAGTTTTTTATTACTTATACCATCAAAAAGTACTCGAAATCTTGGTAGGAGCTGGATCTAGATGTCAAACATAAGAACATAGACATTTCTCTTAATGATTTGATGACAAACATAGCAATAAAGAAAAACATAGGATGTAAAAGAATATCAAATCATTTGAAATTTCTCATAAAGTTAATCTTACAATTTATCATAAAGTTAATATTATACAAGGAAATAAGGGAAATAATTATTATAAGGAAAAACAAAAGGTCAACTACAAATCTAAAGGAAATATCTGAAAGAAGAACAAAAAACAGTTGGTGTTGGATTTTTGGTCAGATTGGTGTTGGGATATGGAGTCTACCTTCAAGAAGTCCAAAATACTTGTAGATATTAACGGAGATGTGTTTAGCATGATGACCATCATTCTTCCAACCATAATAAGTATGTATCTCTAAAACCTAAAATTCTTAATATATTTGGAATACTATATTGAATTGTTAATAAAGGGAGAAATGTGTATGTTTGTGTTGACAAGTCGATGTTTGCATTGTACCAGACAATCACTAATATGTTAATGACCTTGGAAGATAACTCTAGTTTTTTCTTTGAAAAATGAAGGTCCCATGGATTTGATATTACTTGAGGAAAACTTCTAACTCTTCATAGTGTGGAACATGTCCTTACGATCAGATGTAATATCCTAGTTGTCACATGTTGATAAGGAATGGTTTGAAAGTAGACATAAGTTGTAAAAAAAATTGTATTTACATGTGTTTGTTAGAGTTTATTTCATCAAAATGTTTTATTTTATTTTATAAAGAAGGTCTATTTAATATTCATATTCAACTTGATTTTGTGTCTTCATTTAATAAGATTAAAGTTCTATGGTTTTGATTATTGAATCATCAAATGTTTGAATGTAAAGATTGTGATAACTTCATTTCTAAATTCATAAAAATAATGATGAGTATAATGTTATTCCTAATGAAGGCACTGATAGAAAACATTATTTGTTGCTTTTGTGTAAGGTAAACAACCTTCTTCCATTCAATTGATAGATTATTTGATGTATCAAATATTATGTGCACTTAAATTTGTGTATTAAATATTGTAACTACTATGGATAACAAAATACACTTTCTAACCTTCACTGATGACTCTAGTAGATATTGTTATGTTTACTTACTTATTAATATGGATGAACTAATAGAAAAGTTTTAATCTATAAGAAAAAAGTAGAAACCCAAATGGGTAAAGCACATACAACATAAATACTTGATAGGGAAAGAGAGTATGCCTCAAATGTGTTTATTATTATTTTGCCCAAGTGGTGGTATTTTGCATCGGTTAACTTTTCTATACTCACCAAAATCAAATGGAATGGTTGAATGGGAGAATGGGATCCCAATATATATGGTAAATACTCATATAAAATAATTGCAAAACCTAACATTTTGTGTGGGGGGGAGACTATGAACACATCTTGCCATACTCTGGATAGACTTCCTGTTAAGAATAATGAGACCAATCCATTTGAACTACAATGAGGTAGAAAGTTGAGTCTTCAATATATCAAAGTGTGAGGGCATCATGCAAAAGTATGTATCTTAGATAACAAGAGAAATAATTTGGGATCCAAAATTGTTGATGTCATATCTTAAATTTTGTGGAGGCAAGATATGCTTACAATTTTTTTATCACTAGATCTAAGAATTTTTGTGTGGATGTTAATGCAATAGTTGAAATTCTTAATGAAAAATTTTGTACCCCAATGTGACTGTATAGTAGACCCCAACCCTACAAGTTCCATTCATGATCAAGTGAAAAGAATGTCTTGTGTCACAACTGGTATTGAGTAGCAATTTCAAAATCTAATTATGCTAAGAAAAAAATTAATCAAGGAGGAGAAAATGTGCAAGGATGTCTAAGGAGTTTGTAAGTGACTTTGTCACTTACAATGTTGAGGATGATCATATTTTCTACCAGCAAACTATATCTTTATCTGAAACTAAGTTGTGGAAGAAAGATTTTTATAATAGAATATAATCTTTATTTTGAATAGAAATTAGGATTTGGTGGATTTTCCTCATGGTTTTACTCTAGATTGATTAAAATGAATCTTCAAGAAGAAGATAAATATCTATGGGTCTATTGATAAGTACAAGGCCAAATTAGTGGCATTTGGATGTAAAAAAAAGGAGGTAATATATTATCCTAATACTTATTCTTTATTTTTCGTATGTGAATAGTTTGAATTATCATTGAATTGACTTACCCATATGATCTCATTATCCACCACATGGATGTAAAGACTACTTCCTTCCATGGCGTCTCCCAAATCGGTGTAGGGTGTACACTTGTGAGTTTATGGCCCACCTTTCATTCATCTAGTCCCAACAAACAAGAGTTCTCTCAATACTTCCCATATTTAAGAGTTTGTCCCAACTCTAAGGCAGAAAATGTGGGACTAAAGAGTCTCCTTACCACAAGTAAAATACTATTAACAATGCAATGTGTCTACTACTATTAGACTTGTTGACCAAGTTAGGACAAACATAAATTTTGAAACTAAGGCCTTGGTTGTGAAGATGTCTATCAACAACAACATAATAAAGTCTATTATAGTGATATGCATGATTGATGCAATAACTGTCATGCATTTTTATCCCCCGTATCATGATAGATTTTAGGGATAACCCAATTTGCATGTTGCATCTTCACAATGTCAATCACTTAGATGGTCATCTAAGTAGATGCAATGCTGACACCTCATCTAGAGACTAGATTCCATAATGAGAGAATATTTCTCTTTCTTAATAATGTTTATGACACTTATATATTTTCCTTGGGGCATAAATAGATTCATAAGAATCACTTTCAATTTAAGTGTCACCAGATCACCCGATAGGTTGTTGTAACTGCATTGAGTTTAATATTTTAGATCTCCACTTAGTTAGGTTGGCTTGCTTCCATATGTGATTAATTAATGAATTTCAATCCATTCCTATGTTGAATTTATCTGCTATAGGGATGCATATTATTCCTTAGCAAAAGGATTGGTTGTAGTGTCTATAAAACTGATGTAATCAACATCCACGACCCCATTAAGCACAAGAATAAAAAAAACTGGTTGTAGTGTCTAAAAAAATTACGAAACTAACTAAACTTGGTGCAGAATAAAAAAATTCTTTTTCCAAAGTTTACAAAATATAGGTTCTAGAATTTATTGAGAAATAAATAATCTATCTATATCCTCTGTGCCTTACTTCATTTATTTGCTTTCAATCTTCTTTCTTTGAATGTCCAATTTCCAGCAAGATTATCCTTAAAATGTTGACAATCAAAATGTTGGTCAGTATGATAGGTCATACTGGTATGTGGGGGAAACAAGTAATGATAACAACATAATTCAGAAATTAATGTTTAGCAAACCAAATTTAACACTTTCACCATGACTACCATATCTAGGTTTCTCCATCCTCTGGCATAACCCCTTAGGGCCTCATACTACAGTATTCATTGTCTTCCCCTATCCAGGTGGATGACTTCATCATGTCCCCCTATCTAGGTGGGTCACTTCTCACGTACCCCATGTCTAGGATGGTACCAAAATATGCCTTCCCCTATCTAGGTGGATGGCCTTTCCATAGATCCAAAGGTGGCTTAGATTTGGGCTAGTCATGTTCATATATAATGTGATAGTCATAGTCACTTTAAAGTTTGCAAGGAATGAAATAAACAAGCAAGCATATATCTTCAAACCATGCGAAGAAATCTCTAGGAAACCACATGAAACTACAACAAATGTTCTTATACATAACCACATACCTATCTCAGGAGAATTTGAAGTCCAAATAAGAATAAGTAGAATTAACCACACAATCAACCAAGCAAGTCAACATGAAATTCAAGGCATACACCCAGGTGTCACTACATGACTCTAAATCCTATCAAAGGACTGACTTGATTCTCAAGTTAGGTTTTTATGTCAACTTTCTTATGTCATTATCCATATTACCCCTTTAGTCCAATTATTGCTCCTTACCACTTTCTAAATCCACAAACCCTACTTTAGGTTCCATACACATGATTGTTCTACAAAAAGGTGCCTTTTATACAAAAGTCCCAATCTTTATCCTTTTAAAGAAAATTAGTGTTAGAGAGATGAAAAGATGAATATTTGGCACTTTTATGTTTATTGGGTTGACAAACCCTAATTTCCATCATTTAGTACACCTATATGCATAAAGAATATCTAACTCTATAAAACTTGCATTTTAATATCCATATGAGACTAAGGTTTTCCTTTTATTCATAACAGATCAAACTTTGATTAAAAACATTAACTAAGTCTATTAGATTCATCAACATTCACAAATTAGGGTTTTGATTCATTAACAGCATTAAAGACATCAACTTTGAACACCTTTCGAATTGGAAGCATATATATGCCAAGATCATATTTTTATCACGTAGCTTGCATTTTTTTGATAAAAATACATATCTTACTTGTAATTTTTGGCCTAAGAATGTATTTTTAATCAATTTTACAAGATATAACTAGTTCCTTGATTTTCTAACTCGAGAGACAATTTACCTTTTCTTTTTGGAAAAATTGTGGCCTTCAGATCTTGGGTCTCCTTTGACCGGGTGAGGATCGGGTGGCTCACATCGATTGCGCCCACTCAGTCACTTAGACATGCAAGAAAGACCATGGGCCCTTGATATCTTTGTGAGTCAACAGTTGACTCTGATCCTACGACTCCCGCTCTTACTCCTTTATTCTTTTCTGTAAATGGACCCGTGACGGTGTTGCAAAGAGAAGCTCTCTAGAGGGAGGGTAATTGAGAGAGAGGGAGAGAATAGGTATAAGAGTTGATCGTTCAGGTTCGTGAGGCTTGGGCGAGGTCAGAGGTGGTCCTATTATAGGTATGGGGGTCTAGATTAGGGTTTTTAATCCTCGCCATCGATGGTGTTCTTGGGAAAATTGGGTGTTTGCTCTAGAGGCTTCCACACCCCTCGAGACCTAGGTTAGTTTGGTTAGGAATCCTCTCCTGAATCCAATCCAGCAAACATTTCGTTTGCTCATGCATCAGGTCATGAGAAAATCGAGATCAAATATCTCATTTGCATTGCACATTTCCTTCTCCTATTTGAACTACGTGATGCACAAGCGTCGTTGGATCTTGGGTCCAATGGCTTCCATTGTGTGCGTCGTGTCCTAGTCTTGTGACATTGAATGAAATTCCATCACTTTAGGGATTTTTCAAAAATTTATATCTCATAAACCATTAATCTTTTTAATCCCAAATTTTAAGGGAAAGTTCTTGATGACTTAATCTACTCATGGACACAACTTGGGATCAAAACTGGAAAAGAATAACTCTTTTTCTTCATATCCAAGTCATACACTAAAAATGCATATATAATGCATTAAAACTCATATTTTCTCTTTCTCTCTTTTCTATTCTCTTAATTTCAACTTTTCTAGATTTTAGAAGGCAAGTGGTACTAAATCCATCCTATTGTTGCCACTTATGCCACCTTCTAGAGAATTCCATATTTTTCTTAAATAAAACATAAGTTGTTATTTTTTTCTTGCCTTTTCCCTTATTATTAGTTTTCCTTTTGTCCTTTATCCTTTTACACCTCCATTGGCTTAATAAAACAAGGAAAAGCATGAAACTCATTATTTAAGACAATTTTGCAAAGAAAACTAAGTTGTAAAACAATGCACACAAATTGTCCCAAGCAAACCCCTTTTTATTGAATAATTGCATAATAGTACAACCAAAATTTAGGTTATAACATCCTTCCCCACTTATAATAATTTTGTCCTCAAAATTCAACTAATCATACAAACAATTCAGAAATATGATTTTTCCATTTCCATCTTCAGCTCCTATGTGGCTTCATCCTCTCCATGGTGCTTTCATAGAACCTTTACCATCTCTATATGTTTGTTTCTAAGTTCTTTCACCTCAGTATATGGTACTCTCATAGGAGACTCAAGATATGTCAGGCTCCCTTGGAGCTCAATAGGTTCAATGCTCAGCACATGGCTTGGATCTTTCACATATTGCTTCAGTTTGGATGTATGGAACACATCATGCATCATGCTATACTGTGGAGGTAGGGCTACATGGATTGCTTCTTCACCAATCTGGTATAGAACTTCAAATAGATCGACATATCGGGGACTCAATTTTCCTCTATTCTTAGCTATAGCTCGGAGGGGTTGGATCTTCAGAAACACATGTTCAGCCACAATGAAATGTAAATCAATCCACTTTGCATCTGCATATGACTTCTTTCGATCCTGGGCTCTCTTCAGCCTCTACCTGATCAAAGCAACTTTATCAACATAAATATGAAGTTCCTCTAACCTCAACAAGTTCCTCTCACCAAACTCATCCCAATGAAGTGGTAATTGACACAACCTCCCATATAGTGCTTCATACGGAGGCATCCTAATATTGGCCCGGTAGCTATTGTTATAGGAAAACTTAGCTAAAGTTAAGTATTGCTCCTGCGATCCACCCCAATCGAGCACACACACTCTCAATAGGTCTTCTAAAGTTTGGATCGTTCTCTCTAACTGTCCATCAGTCTGGGGGTGGTAGTAGGTACTAAATTTCCGCCTCATCCCAAGTTCATTATGCACCTACTTCCATAGCTTCAGGTGAACTTGGGGTCACGATCAGAAATAATCAATCTTGGAATACCATGTAGACATACTATCTCCAGGATATATAGCTCAACTAAGTCCAATACTTTAGTGGTAATCTTCAAGGAAAGAAAGTGTGCTGACTTGGTTAAGCAGTCCATCACAACCCATATAACATCATGACCTTTCTTGGTTTTGGGAAGACCCACCAAAAAGTTCATGGTGATCTGGTCCCATTTCCATTCAAGAATCTTAATCGATTGCAGTAATCCTCCTTGTTGCTGGTATTTAGCCTTCACCTTTTGGCATGTGATACAACTGGCCACATATGCCGCTATGTCTTTCTTCATTTCAGGCCACCAGAAATATCATTGCAAGTCTTTAAAAATCTTGGTAGTGCCAGGGTGTACGGTATACTTAGAACCATGAGCTTCTTGTAGTATATGAGTCTTCAAAAGGTGACACCTTAGGAACCCAAATACGATTCTGGTATTGAATCCCTCCATCCACACCCAAGGATAGGTGTGTATGAGGTTTCTCCAGCAAACCTTTCATCTTTTCAAGCTCTGGGCTCACTAGCTCGATCAGCAAGTCAGATTTTATCTGAATGTTAGCCAAACGAATTTGGTCTTCTAACGGTTGTGGGGGCCATCTGGCATACTCCTCTAGTTCCCTCCACTGGGTAGATAAGACAGCTACACATCTAAGTTGTTTCTTCCTAAGGGCATCTGCCACCACATTGGCCTTTCCTGGGTGATACATGATGGTGAAATCATAGTCTTTCATATATTCCATCCATCTTCTTTGTCTTAGGTTGAGGTCCTTCTAAGTCTGGAGATACTTCAAGCTCTTTTGATCGGTGAGGATTTCAAAGGTAGCATCATACAAGTAGTGTCTCCATATTTTTAGGGCATGTATGATCGCAGCCAACTCTAGGTCATGTGTCAAGTAGTTCACTTCATTTGGCTTGAGCTGTCAGGATGCATAAGCGAAAACATGCTTATTCTACTCTAGCACACATCCAAGCCCCATTTTGGATGCATCAGTGAGGATCATGAAACCTCTGTTACTAGACGGTAGAGACAACACTGGTGTTGTGGCAAATTTCTCTTTCAAATCTTCGAAGAGAGCTTCACACAACTCAGACCACACAAACTTTTCATCCTTTCAAATGAGCTTGGTAAGGTGCAGGGCGGTCTTTGAGACATCTTGGATGAACTGTCGATAATACCCAGCCAATCCCAGGAAGCTATGAATTTTAGAAGGATTTTTTGGTGTTGGCCAATCACGTACAACAGACACCTTGGTAGGATCTACTTAGATCGTCCCTCCCAAGATGATGTGTCTAAGAAACATGACGCGATCGATCCAAAACTCACATTTTGAGAACTTCCAGTAAAACTTCTACTTCCTCAATATTTCAAGGACTCTAATCGGGTGGTCTCGGTGTTGGTCTAGGTCATCCAAGTAGACTAAGATATCATCCACGAACACTATAATGAAAGAGTCAAGGAAAGTTTGGAACACATAGTTCATGAGGTTCATAAAACCACTTGGGGCAATGGACAGTCCATACGGCATGACTAAGAACTCATAATGGCCATAACGGGTACGGAAAGTGAATTTTAGTATGTATTTGTTCTAACTCTTAACTGGTGATACCCAAACCTTAGATCAATATTGGAAAAGATTGGGCTAACTTAAGTTGGTCGAACATGTTGTCGATTCTAGGTAGAGGGTACTTGTTTTTTATGGTAGCTTGGTTTATCATGAGATAGTCAATGCACGTGTGGAGTGATCCATCCTTCTTTACAAAGAGGACTAGGTGAGGTACTAGGCCTAATGAAGACCTTGTCTAGCAATTCCTACAATTGCTTCTTCATCTCTAAAATCTCAGCATGGGCCATCCTATAAGGTTCCCTAGAGATAAGGTTCATTCTGGGAGCTAACTCTATGGTGAAATCCACCTCTTTCTAGAGGCAGACCAGGTAAATCATCTGGGAACACATCCGCATAGCCACAAACTAACTCTATCTCTCCTAAGGGTTTAACCTTAGGTTTAGGTTCAGTAACAACTACTAGGAATGTCTGAAAACCTTTGGCTATCATTTGTTCTGCTTTTAAGACTGACACATACAGACTAGTGGTTGCATCCTTCCTCCCTTCAATGGTTAAAGGAGGTTGATCGGGTCCCTTTATCATAATATTTTTCTCCCTACACTCAATATGGGATCAATAGGTATAAAGCTAATCCATACTAATTATCACATCAAAGTCATTCATATCCAACAAAATTAAATCGATAGGGAATTCATGACTCATGTATTTAACAGGTAAAATAGGGGTTTTTAAAAGAGACATAAGAATCCGACCACTCGGGGTAGTAACATCCAACACATATCCTAAATCCTTGAAATTCAAACAGAGCATAGTTGAAAGATTTCTCAAAACAAAAGTATTTGTTGATCCACAATCATAAAGAACTTTCACATTTTTTTCCCATAATTTCAAGTGTGCCTACATAGTTTTCATGATATTCAAACTTTCATTACATTGCATAAACAAAGATGGAAAACTACGATAAGGGTTATTACCCTCCATCAGATGGTTGGCATTAGTCTGGGCTTCCTCATTGTCGATGGCAAAAACTAAATCCTATAGATGCTCTCTTGCATGCGGGATTGGTGGGGCTACTACTGTTGGTTGTGCCACTGGTTGTGCTGCTACCACTGGCTGAGATGCCACTAGGGCTTGTCCTCTTGGTCAGGTAGGGGGCAGTTATCTTGGAAGTGTCCCTCTTATTGGCATCAGAAACACACTTTCCTTTTGAAGTGACACTTCCCTAGATGGCATATCCTGCATTTGCGACATTTGGATGACGCCCCTTATTGTTGATGCTTGTTGTGGAGCTCTCCCTTTCCTCCCTTGCAATGGTGACAACCCTGGTTCTTCCTGTTGTCACACCTTGATCTGAAACTTCCTTCATTAAAGCCAAGATATCCCTTGGGTTGGTTCTGTTGGTGCATGAGTGTCTTCTTGAGAGGTTCAGATAGAGTTGTGGTCTTGATCGCCATGACATGGGACTTAATGGCGAGGTGAAGTCTATCCATGAAATGTTCCACCCGCCTCGTATGGTGAAGTCTTGATCGCCATGACATGTAGCCAAAATGCTCTAAGAGGCAAAACTGGCGAGCGTAGCGAGCCACATACAAGTTTCCTTGAACTAGGAAAGTGAACACTTTTCCTTTCCCTTCTTGGCAGAGAGAGGTATGAATCTTGCAGTGAAAAGTACATGGAAATCTACCCTAGCCATGGGATCTTCGCTCAGGTCTCAACCCATGATATGGTTCTCCCACCATATCTTTGTTGATCCCTCCAAAAGATGGGTGGTGAAGAGAACCTTCTTGCTAACTATACCTCAAAAATGTAGAACCCATTTTTCACAGCCAAAAGCCAAGCATCGGCTTTATCTAGTACCTTTGTCTTGTCTTCCCCCCAGAACTTCTCAATATTTAGCTTCACAAAATCTAATATGGTGGCACCATGGTGGGGATAGATGGGCACAGGTTCACTGTTCTCATTACGGGAAACATCTCTGAGGGTGAGGGTGCTGATGGATCCAGTCAACTTCTTCTACTGCTCTAACCAGATCATCTCAGTGGTTTGTGTCACCATTGGTACAGTTGTCGGTCCAGAATCAATAGCATGATTGGGAACAACCCTTGCTTCATCTTCAAACACATGTTTCTCTTCAGGTCTAGGGCTTTCTTCTGGGTTCTTGATGTGGAAAGGAATAGTTTTAGGCTCATGGCCTTTCTCCCCATAGGCTTAACCTTCTCTCTTCCTTTTTTGGGAGGATTCACCTTCCATGTGCCTTCTCTTCTCTGAGGAGGGCCTCTTCTTGCGTAAGGGCCTCGGTATGGGGTATTCATTGGCGGTGTTGTCCGGGATGGAAATAGTTTTGACACTGGCCATGTTGTAACACATAGATAATTGTATTAACCATGGTTTCATAACTTATAATTATCTTATATCCATGACATCTTGTTTACATGCATTTTATTATTATCCTTATCATCCATAACCCCAACACCCAAGAGGAGGTGGAGAGAGAGAAACCCTAGGCACTTAAAGTTTGTTAATAGAAAGGGGACAAAGAAGTGATGAGAGTAGATGAGAAATCCTAGAGGTATTTTATTTTGAGTCAAATCCTCAGATTTCAGCCAGGCAGTCACAAGGATTTCAGAAGTCCTCATAAACAGACTAGTGGGGTGGAGGAAAACCTTACCAGCCCCCAGATCATGATACTTTTCTAGGCACCTCCATCTTTGGAAAATTCTCTAATAACTTTCTATGGGATCTAAAGACATTGCAAAATTTAATAACTATTAAAGATTATGTACAAAACCAAGCTTTAATACCAAATGTAATGACCCCATCCCTCAAAAACACCCAATTAATGAAGTCCAAGAAACTAGAGCCATTATCCCAAAAATAGGATCAAATCATTTTGCACATAATCAAAAATAATTAACACATCTTACTAAACTCACTAAACTTGGTGCAAGATAAAAAAATTTCCAAAGTTTACAAAATATGGGTTCTAGAATTTACCGAGATACAAATCATATTTCTATATCCTTAGGCCCTTACTTCATTTATTTGCTTTCAATGTCTTCTTTCTTTGAATGTCCAATTTCCAGCAAGTTTATCCTAGAAACGTCGACGTCGACAATTAAAATTTCGATCAGTATGACGATCATACTGGTATGTGGGGGAAACAAAATCTCACAAGTAATGATAACAACATAATTCAAAAATTAATGTTTAGCAAACCAAATTTAACATTTTCACCATGTCTACCCAATCTAGGTTTCTCCATCCTCTATCATAACCCCTTAGGGGCTCATAGTGCAGTATTTATTGTCTTCCCCTATCCAGGAAGATGACTTCATCATGTCTCCCCCTACCCAGGCGGGTGGCTTCTCATGTACCCCCTATCTAGGATGGTACCAAAATATGCCTTCCCCTATACAGGTAGATGGCCTTTCCATAGATCTAGAGGTGACCTAGATTTGGGCTAGTCGTGTTCATATATAATGTGATAGTCATTGTCACTTTAAAGTTTGCATGGAATGAAATAAACAAGCAAGCATATATATTCAAACCACATGAAGAAATCTCTGAGAAACAACATGAAACTACAATGAATATTCTTAGGTGTAACCACATACCTATCTCAGGAGAATTTGCAGTACAAATAAGAATAAGTAGAATTAACCACACAATCAACCAAGAAAGTGAACCTGAAATTCAAGGCATACCTCCAGGTGTCACTACATGACTCTAAATCCTATCAAAGGGCTGACTTGATTCTCAAGTTAGGTTTTTATGTCCACTTTCTTATGTAATTATCCATATTACCCCTTTAGTCCAATTATTTCTCCTCTCCCCTTTCTAAATCCACAAACCCTACTTTAGGTTCCATACACATGAATGTGCCACAAAAAGGTGCCTTTGTACAAAAGTTCCAATCTTTATCCTTTTTAAGTCAAATTAGGGTTAGAGAGATGAAAAGATGAATATTTGACACTTTTATGTTTATTGGGTTGACAAACCCTAATTTCCATCATTTAGTACACCTTTATGCATAAAGAAATCCTAACTCTTCAAACCTTGGATTTTAATATCCATATGAGTCTTAGGTTTTCCTTTTATTCATAACAGATCAAACTTTGATTAAAAATAGTAACTAAGTCTATTAGATTCATCAACATTCACAAATTAGGGTTTTGATCCATTAAAAGCATTAAAGACATCAACTTTGAACATCTTTCAAATTGGAAGTAGATATAGGCCAAGATCATATTTTTATCATGTAGCATGTATTTGTTAACAAAATACATGTATTACTTGTAATTTTTGGCCAAAGAATGGATTTTCATCGATTTTATAAGATATAACTAGTTCCTTGATTTTCTAACTAGAGAGACAATTTACCTTTTCTTGTTAAAAAAATTGTGGTCGTCAGATCTTGAGTCTCCTTTGACCAAGCGAGGATCGGGTGGCTCATGTCAATTGTGCACACTCAGCCGCTCGGACACGTAGGGAAGACCATGGGCCCTTGATCTCTTCGTGAGTCAGCAGTTGACTCTGATCCTATGGCTCTCTCTCTTCCCCCTTTCTTCTTTTTTGCAAATGGACCCACGACGGTGTCGCGACGAGAAGCTCATCGGGGAGAGGGTAATTGAGAAAGAGAGGGGTATAACAAGGGCGAGAGCTTATCATTCAGATTCATGAGCCTTGAACGAGGTCAGATTTGGTCCTATATATAGGTGTGGGGGTATAGATTAGGGTTTCTAACCCTCGCCATTGATAGGGTTCGTGGGAAAATTGGGCATTTTCTCTAGAGGCTTCCACGCCCCTCGAGAACTCGGTTAGGTTGGTTCGGAATCCTATCACGAATCCAACCCAGCAAACATCTCATTTGCTCATGCATCAGGTAGCGAGAAAATTGAGATCAAAGATCTCATTTGCACTACACATTTCCTTCTCCTATTTGAACTAGGCAACCCACACGCGCCATTGGATCTTGGATCTAGTGGCTTCCATTGCTAGTCTTTTTGGAAATCAAAATTAAGTGTGACATTTAATGAAATTCCATCACTTTAGGGATTTTTTTAAAAATTCATATCTCTTTAAAAATTAAGTTTTTAATCCAAAATTTTAAGAGGAAGTTATTGATGACTTAATCTACCCATGGACACAATTTGGGGTCAAAACTCGAAAAGAATAACTATTTTGCTTCATAAACAAGCCATAAACTAAAAAGGCATATATAATGCATTGAAACTCATATTTTCTCTTTCTTTCTTTTCTATTCTCTTAATTTTCACTTTTATAGATATTAGAAGGCAAGTGGTACCAAAACTATCCTATTGTGGTTACTTATGCCACCTTCTAGAGAATGCCATATTTTTCTTAAATAAAACATAAGTTATTTATTTTCTTCTTGCCTTTTCCCTTATTATTATTTTTTCTTTTGACCTTTATCCTTTTACACCTCCATTGTCTTACTAAAATAGGGAAAAGCATGAAATCCGTTATTCAAGACAATTTTGCAAAGAAACCCAAGTTATAAAACAATGCACACAAATTGTCAAGCAAACCCCTTTTATTGAATAATTACATAATAGTACAACCAAAATTGAGGTTATAACAAGAGTAGTCCACGCAGACCACTAAAAACTCATATCATTCTAGAAGAATAGATAGGAAGGAGTTGTCCCTTCTCATTAGTGTACTAGCACCAAGTTGATCTCCCAAAATTGTTCTCCCTTACTATCCCTTCCTTTATCAGGTAGGATTTTCCCAAGTTCTCTTGGTTAAAAAAACTAGAGGAGAAAACAATTATCAGAGATAATTGACGTATCTGAGAAGCCCCCAATACCCCTCTATTTATAAAGGGGTTAGGGTCATGGTTCCCAATCTGAATGGGAGTGAAAGGCACCGGAATTTCACAAATTTCTACATCCTGCAAGCAGTGAAATGATCGGTTCACATGTGAATCGATCAGTTGTCATGTGAGTTGATCGGTTCAACCCTTGAACCAATTGTTTCATCATGTTTCCCAATTGCAATTGTATTTGCATCTAATATCTGATTAATGCACAACATGATGTCAACACTAATCCTTGAATTGATCAATGAACTGGTCGTTTGGTACCTTGATCCGATTAATTCACCTGGTGAATCGATCAGTTCATGCCATTGTTCAACCAATATTCAGCCAATGCAATTTCAATCAACCTGAAACTCCAACTGATTGGTTCAACTCTTAAATCAATTGGTTCAAATTCCAATCAATCAATTGTTGTTCAAATCAAATACCTAAACACTTTAGTAATCAAGTTAAACATCATTCATGAATAAACTCCTATTCCAAGTGTATCATATGTGTGTGACCCTATAGGTTCCAAGTTACATTGGCAGTGAATGTCCATAACTAATTTATGATATCTCAAGCAATGAGCAGCATCTAGAAACACATCATTGATATCCAAGTAATTTGAATAGTTGGAGAACAACTTCAACCTACAATCTCTTATTGGTGTTATAGTGTTTGAATAGTTCCTTTGTCAGCGATATCCAGATTGAACTCGAGGCATGGAATCATCATACTCTTCAACATTCAATCCATGTTCCATGAACTAGAGTTGACTGTCTGAGATATATGTAACCTCAATATCACATATTTACTCACATGAGCATGGCCATGCATTTCTCAGTCTTTCTTATCAAGTGACCAGGATATCATACTCTAGTAGGAGGGACAAATCCCATCTTCATTACTCATAGTCATTCTCATGTGTCACAGTGCATCCAATCATCATCTTTATGGCAACACTTATTCAAGGTCATGGTGGATGATGTCAAAATACACCAAACGACATGTGATGAGTATAGTGATTTTAGGTCTAAGAACTACAATCACCACCAACACAATGAGAGATGATTCTGACTAACATGTAATGGTTTCCATGTGTCACTCTCATGGTGGGTCTGTCTGATACACTATTCTCAAATAAGTATCTATGTGTTTGGTTTGATATCATATATCATGACTGATGATAGTATGTCATCAGCAAACACACACTCTAGTCTTATGTGTTACTAGTGTCAATTAACCTTCCATAATATCAATCGACTAGGGACATAACAAGAATGTATACTCTTGACATCTATATGATCTCATTGTTCGCGTCATCAACCTGAATACATACATCATTGAGTAATATCATTCTCTATACATTTATTATGTTACATCATTATCTCATAACTGAATAAAATAGCATAAATGGGAAGATTGTCTTTATTATCAATCAAATCTCTTACAAGATGTTCCATTACAACAATCATATGATTTGCTCAAAGGGCATACATACCAACAAACTCCCACTTGTACTTAGATCCAATCACCCATGAATTTACTCCCAAGTGACCTAACATGAACATCATGCTTCTACTATGAAAGTGATTTTGTCAAGGGGTCATCCACATTGCTCTCGGTTGGTACTCTGTAAGTATTCACATCTCCTCACTATATGATCTCTCATATGAGATGGAACTGCCTTTTTATATGCTTGGAATAGTGATATGATCTGGGTTCCTTACCTTGTGCAATAGCTCCATTGTTGCCACAATATATCTCAATAGCATCGTTGATGCTAGGAACCACTCCAAGTTCTAAGATGAACTTCTTGATCCAGACAACCTCCTTTTCTACAATGGATGCAGTAATATACTTAGACTTTGTTGAAGAATATGAACCTGTCTCTTTCTTGGAACTCTTCCAACTTACAACTTTGTTGTTGAGGAAATTCACAAATCCTAATTGTGATCGATAATCATCTTTTTAAGTTTGGAAGCTCAGATCGGTGTAACCTTTTACGAACAACTCTTCCTCTTTTTCGTAGATAAGTAACAGATATGTAGCTCTCCTCAAGTACTTAAGGATGTTCTTCACGGCTATCCAGTGAGCATCACCTAGATCTGAATGATATCTACTCATCATGCTCAAGGCATATGAGACATCGGGGCGAGTATATAACATTGAGTACATGATGGATCAGATTGTAGATGCATATGGAGTCCTACTCATGCATTCCATTTCTTCACAAGAATTGGGGCATTGAGCTCTAGAGATGGCAACTCCATGCTACATGGGCAAGTTTCCTCTCTTTGAGTCCTACACGTTAAACATCTTCAACACTATGTCAATGTATGTGCTCTGACTTAGTCCAAGAAGCCTTCTGGATCTATATCTATAGATCTTGATTCCCAAGATGTAAGAAGATTTGCATAATTACTTCATAAAGAATGTATTTCCAATCCAAGTCATTACCTTCTATAAAGTAGGGATGTCATTCCCCATCAAAAGTATGTCATCTACATACAATATGGGGAATACAAACATGCTCCCACTAACCTTCTTATTCACATAGGGTTCATCATTATTTTAACTAAAGCCAAACTCTTTGATTGTTTCATCAAAATGAACATTCCAGCTCTAAGATGCTTGCTTCAATATGTATATTGACCTATGTATATTACAAACATTATTTGCATCCTTTTGATATATAAACCCTCAGGTTGTGTCATGTACACATCCTCAACAAGGTTCTTGTTAAGGAATGTGTTTTTAACATCCATCTGCCAAATTTCATAGTCATGGTAAGCTATAATGGAAAGCATGATCATGAGGGACTTAACCATGGCAACTGGAGAAAAGGTTTCATCATAGTCAATACCTTGAACTTGTCTAAAACCCTTTGCAACCAATTTTCCCTTATAGGTTTGTAAATTACTATTTGTGTCGATCATCTCCTTGAAGTCTCATTTGCACCCTATGGGTTTTACCCCTTCAAATGGATCCACCAAGGTCCATACCTTGTTGGTATACATGGATTCCATCTCAGATCTCATGGCTTCAAGCCATTTATCATATTCTGATCCCTTAGTAGCTTCTAGTTAGGTTGTTGGTTCATCATCTATAACCAACTCACCACCTTCTTGAGTAACAAGATAACCAAATCCTTTAGGCTCAAGATGTGTTCTACTAGACCTACGAGGTCTGTGTTACCCGAGGAATTTGAGATTCCATAACAATTTGTGAGTCTCCTTGTTCCTCCTATACCTCTTCAGGTTCAATGTTTTCTTGTTGGTCTCGAACCTCTTTGATCCCACTGCTTCCTTTGGAAATAAATTCCTTTTCTAAGAATCAACATCTCTAGCAACAAACACTTTGTTGTCATCTGGGTTATACAAGTAGTATCCCTTGGTTACTTTGGGATATCCAACAAAAAAACATTTATTAGACCTAGGGAAAAACTTTTTAGGGAACATTTTTCTCACATAAGCTTCACATCCCTAGTTCCTCTTAAAAGACATTTTGGGACGTTTCCCAACCCATATCTCATGTCTTTTGAACTGATTCAGACAGTACACAATTTAGTGTAAACACGACAATTTCAAGAGCATAACCCCAAAAGTTATCCAAAAGTTCAGCTAAACTCGTCATTGATTGCACCATATCTAGTAATGTATAATTCCTTCTTTCTGATACACCTTTATCACCTTTATGTTGAGGTGTTCTAGGTGGAGCCTATTGTGATACAATACAATGGTCTCTCAGAAGGTCCTCATATCTTGGCTTAAGTATTCTCCACCTCGATTTGAACAAAGTGCCTTAATACTTTTACCAAGTTGGTTTTGTACTGCATTCATGAAATCCTTGATCTTTTTAAGAGTTTTTTTATTTATGTTTCATCAGGTAAACATAACATACCTAATGAAGTCGTTAGTAAAGGTAATGAAGTATTGATAACCTCCTCTAGCATCAGTTCTAAAAGGGCTACATACATCACTATGTCTGAGTCTTAATAGATCACTATCCCTCTCATTGTTACCAATGAAAGGCGTATTAGTCATCTTGCCTAATAAAGACTCACATGTCTCTGTTGATTCGAAACTAAAAGAGTCCACATACCAACTTGATGGAGTCTAGATATGAAATTCTCATGTATGTTCCCTAGACGACAATGCCAAAGATATGTCTTGTTTGAGTTATCAAGTTTTAGTCTTTTGTATTTATGTTATAAACATCTATCTTTAGATCCAACAAATAAATACCATAAGACATTGGGGCACTGCCATAAAAGATCTCATCTTTTGAAATAGAACATCAAAATTCTTAATACAAAATTCATATCCAGCATTGTTCATACAAGATACAAAAATGATGTTTCTATTTATGGCAGATGCATAATAACAATTCATTAACATTATTACAAGCCTTGTGGGTAGAGATCAATTATATGTTCCAACTGTGGTGGAAGCAACTCTTGCTCCATCTGTGTTACACCCACATCCCATGATTTCCACTAATCATGAGATTAGGGCATAAGTTTGAGGATTATACTTAATACAAAGTTCACTCCCAACTTTTTTCCTTCATTCCAAACTCTTTGTTTTCTTACATTCAATCACATAAACGAACTTCACAAGGGAATTAAACCTTGATTGTGCTAATATGATCTCAACATTAATGATACACATCCAGACATTCATTTTGTTCCTCACACTTCCATGTACATACAACATGATAACCATATATATACTCTATTATTAAGGAAACAAAGATACAAATCATCATTTAGAACTCTCTCTCAACTCTATACAAGGACCTAGAGTGACATGGACCGATTGAACTTAACAAATCTCATACTTAACTCTTGTGGAAGATCTACGTTGATGCACTAACATTTTCAGTCCATGAGTTAACCCTAAACATTTATGAGTAGAGGGGTGAGCCTACTCGCTTAGTGAATGAGTACTTCAAAGAAATAGTCTAAAGCACTGATATAATTACATATATACTGTTGAGCAGCTGATATCAATTATAACAACAGTTTAAAGAGACTAATCATTCACAAACATAAATATGCCAAGATACTCTAGATATCTACAAGAGTGAATCAATATATGAACATGCTTGATTAATCTCAAAGAGAACTAATAACTTAGAAACATATAAAGGATAATTCAATAAATGCACACATGTGGATAACCTCTCATTCATCTTACTATGCCCTGAACCCACATGAGGTGGACCACAACAACTGAAAGAATCACAGCAAGCTACGATCTCACTATATAAGGCTTAGAAGCATGCCCGGGTTCCTAAGCCTATCTCTCAAGTAAGACCCCGTCTGTAGTGGGCCTTGACACGTCTACCTCTCGGCGGCTAATGGGAGTGGCCGGATATCTCAGACTCCACTTCTCAACCTGGATACTCAAGCGGTGAGTCAAAGCCCTCAAGTTTATTGTGCATCGGTGGACCTACTGACCACTGATCACTACAACATGTAACGCAGGTGCCACTGGCATCCGTGGTTAGTGTTGGGTACCACACAACTGTAAGGAGTCTGCCCTACTGGTCAAGACCCCCGCACCCTACTGGTGTGCTCCAGGTTACCTCGATCTGGACTACCTCAGGTTGGGAAACTATTTCCTCCCCACAATGCATGCCTCGTCCTGTGAGGATTCTATAGCGTTCAGGGCATCTAAATGTCTAATTCACTCTTTAAGTTCACAATTCAATCATCACATCATCATATCTTAGTTTAGCTTTATAAACCATTCATTTCATACATCGTTTGATAATATTTACCACAAACCAAAATATTAATCATCACCACATCTCATACTGAGAAACATTGATATCACTATACTTGATTCATTGAACACCCTATCATTAGGGATTCATTTACCTCATTCATTTCTCACATTACTCACATAAGGAGTTAATGTGTCATAAACATTCACTAAATAAAGATTGCTATTAACAATTCATATGCAATCAACTTATATATGAAGCCCTAGAATTAATATGAGTTTGGGTTTCCATGTCATTCAATTAGATATCATGAATAAAAAATAGCATTGAATAAATAAAGTCTATGATGTCAAGAAAAGCACTTCAAATGGATTTCACAATATCTATTCACAAATTTTCAACTTTCCACGCATTTAGGGTTTCACCCTCTTTACTGAGATATCAAGAAAACACTATGCACATCAAACAAAATCCAAGATATTATCTGACATATATGTACTATGCATTTAGATAAACAATCATTCATAATTTATGAGATTCAGATAGACACATTCCTCTATTTAATTATACATTAATTTTAGTCATAGATGAAAACCCTAACTTTCAGTTTACTCTTATAACCTCTACAAATACTTAGGAAAATATCATTAAGATGGATTGTATCCACTTATAATATGATTTTATCATCTGAAATTCATCAAAATAGAGGAAGAATCCATTTCATGTCTATTTGCAAAAACTTGATCAAAAGACAATTTAGGGTTTGTACTTGCATACTAAGCAATTGAAGATTATTTATGACTTAACTCATTTTTGTGCAACATACTATTTAAAGGAATTACCCACTCATCCTAAGGTGTGAAAACGCCTTAAAGACGTAGCTCATCTCTGAAAATCTTGAATCCATATCAAAACCCTAGCAAATCACCAATTTCTTCTTCCTTTCAACTTAGAAACCCTAGAAATGAGGGATTATGAAGAAAGAGTGAGAAAAGGAAGAGATTTGATACCATTTTAAATCAAATTAGATGAGGGATGGAATCTTGACATGTGAGAAGATTCACTATGAAAGGCTATGAAAAGAAGCTAAACTTACTTGATTTCATCATATCTCGGATAGAGAAACCCTAGGTCAACATCTCCACCACTTTCTCCTCTCAAAACCCTAGCTCTCCTCTCTCTTTAGAATATCATTTATATGGAATGGATCACAAAATATGAGAGCTAATTGTTTTATATCTTGCTCATATAGAGCAATTGAGGTGCTTGGGTAATTTACACATTAACCCCTCACTATACTTTTTCTTATTTCAGCAAATTTTTATATTATAAAAAAGTTACTATAATTCATTTATTTTAGAGGTAACACATCCTCCAAAAATTATTAAAAATTATAAAGATGTCTTAAATGTAATTTTAGAGCTCCAATATAAATTTAAGATTATTTGGAGTTACTAATAAATAATTAAAAATAAAACACTACACTGCTAAATAGCACTCTGTCGGCATTTCGATCGAAGTATGATTCAACCAAGAACCACATTCAAAGAACATCCAAATATTCTGAAAATTTTTTCCAACATACATAATTGAATCATACATATCATATACAAAACTCAATTAAATATAAGATACAGAAAAAATATTAAAAATTATTTACCACACTGCTATTTTGATCAAATTCCATATTCATATACTATCAAAACCCTACTTTTTTCTGATTCGAGTTTACATTTCTCAAACCCTAATTCTTTAAACTAAAATCATAACTAGAGTTACTTATTAGTTTTGAAACATCACATTTGAGCTACTATCATTAATCATGTCTAAACGATGTTCAATCTAATTAAGCATGTAATCATTCAGGTAAACCCTAGTCTACCAATTAAGCACAAATGTGGTCATAACAATCTGCAACTCGCAGTTCAAACTTGCTCTTTCTTAAAAGCTTACTTCTTTCAAATCATGTATATTTGAAATATGTGAGATCCACATCCAGTATCTAGTACCCATGATGAAGAAGTAGACAAATTTATCTCAATAACACATATACCAAAAGTGAAGATCTCTGTGACACCCCACGCCACACAAAAGTGATATTACTTAAAACAAAACCACAGAAGAGAGATTAACAAGAAGATTATTAGAAAACACTAAAAATCAAAACCATTTTATAAAATTGTCGAACAGCGAAAACTTTTACATATAAATCCCGTCATGCCTCAAAGCATAAATAAGGCATGCTATCAATATGTTATCAGAGAAATTGTTCTAGAAACATATATACAAGATTCCACCACATATGTACATAATAGGTATACCAGCCAACCACATATAGAAAGCACGTCCACAAAACATCTTCAAAATATTTATAAAGAGTTGAGTGTATAGGGATGACTCTAGGACTCTATAAACAAAAGACATCCAACGACACTTCCAACCTTGTTAGCTAATGCTCCTCCGGATGCTGCTCAACCTCTGCTACATGATCTCTACCTCTTCGTGCTCGTCCACCTAAAAATGGTGTGGGAAACCCATAGGGTGAGATTCCAAATCTCAGCGGGAGATATAACTCAACACCAACTCTATTATCATCACAGATAAGATAAACAAAGTAGTAGTAAAGTTACAGTTATGTGAAACATGTAATGATCATTAACAGGAAGAACAATTATTGTTGAATTACGAAACAACTTAATAATTTAAAAGGAATATAAAGAACATGTATAATTCCTATTAACAACATTGTATAATATCCAGCAAGGCCTCATCCAATGTTTCCGCATTTTGATCATATACAATTATAGTACACGGCTGATTACATATTTTATTATGCCCCAGGGATTTGAGTCGTACCACCCAAATCCAATCGACCACTTGATAAGTCAGAATTGGTGCCATACAAGGTCTAATGGAAGAGTCAGAATCCACGAACTCACCACACCTCTTGGTCAGCATAAGAGAAAACATTGCAGAGTCATATCAGTCAACTGTAACAATGACATATGGTCAAAATTAGGGATTGGCTCACGCATAGCCATCCACATATATAATCATAACTAGCCAACCTTGGTACAGGTACGACACTAGAAGAATAGGCTCACGCATGGCCATTCTAACAAGAAGGAGTGGCTAAGGCATGGCCATCAACACCACAATGAGATCGACTCACACATGGTCGTCTCACACATCCTGTAGTTAAGGATACAAGGAATTACTCGACTTGCACCCCACATATTCAAAAATATGCACTCCGAGTTAAACTTGTTTCACCATTCAGCAAATGTTGATACTGAAAGGATATATGGCATAAGGCAATCTACACTATTATATTTCACTTGATTAATTAGACCGATTTAAACATCTTTAGCATCAATCAAGTTACAACGTGCAACCTCTAAACAAATCTACATATACAAGGGCATGACACCACCAGAACATATTGAAGCATATAAGGTGTGATCTCATTACTTCATGTTTGTTTCTCAACATGTGTCCAACACAAGGACCACAAATTTTGGGGTAACAACCCCTCATCTCATCATTGAGGAAAAATCATCTCATGCAAGGCAATAAGCCATCATTAGGTCATAAGACCATTTATTCCTCTTTCAAGGATGTCAACAACACTTTATGCCTCACAAGGCCCATTCAAACAGATCATAACCACCATAGCTCATACTTGACCATGTACACCAACTGGTGTTTCCTGCATGGTTAGAAACATATAACAAAGGAAGTAATACATCATCAACACAATCATTTCATAGGACTCATGCCATACATTTTACATCATTAGAATTAGGGTTTCTCCTTATTCAATTAGGGTTTACAAGGTTGGACCAACAACCACTCTTAGATCATCACTTCCATCATTATTATAAGACATGTTATGATATATAGAAACATAGATTTCAACATCATTCCTACAACCACTCCATACGATATTGCATCATATCATATAACCCTATGATCAACAAAGAGTATTATAAACCCCACCTTAAGACATGGATTATGGTTACATAATAAGATGTTGGATTTATCTAAAGGTGTTGGGCAACCATACCAAGGTAGGGTATCAGTTTAGGGTATACTATATGAGCAAGCATGGTATCGTCCTACTTACTCAGGGTGTGTATTAGTTTAACATCATAGGTATCGGGCAGAAACATCTAAGGAGGGGTGTCGGCCTACCAACTAGGATGTGTATTGCTTTATAGCACAATGCATACTTGTTTATCATCTAAGATGGTGTGTCGAGTAGCAACGCTTAAGGGGAGGGTATCGGTTAACCTACTCTATCAGGCAACGCCATCACATTGTGTGATGGGCGTCAGGGTCACGAGAAATACAAGCCCCTCGGGCAACTTAGGGTTCAACAACACACCAGGCCATGATGGATTGTCAACATGTCGAGCAATGCAAGTTTCTCAGGCATCACCAAGGGTGACAGCTGTTGGGGTTGTCAGGTTGCAACGCCTCCAAGGGTAACACATCAAGCCGTGATGGCTAAGCCATAATGGGAAATGCTTTCCAGTAATGCCTATCATTTATCATATCGATTTAGGACTCTCATGGATCATGACGGCCACTAGAAAAGTGCATTGACCTAGGTCTCCCAAAGATCGTGACAACTTGTCACAAGGGGTTTATGGTCAGTGGCACCACAGGTCGTGATGGCCACCCAAGTCATATCAGCATACATAACGGCCTAACCATGCATACACTTCATTCATCTTCAACCTTAAAATGACGTTACAAGTAAGACCAAAGAAGGTGAAAAGCATGGAAGCAACTAAGCATAACCTTTCTTCCAAAATAGAACATAAAACCATTAAGAAAAAGCTACTAGAACGTAAAGGATAACCAACCAAAGATAGAGAATCAAGTTAACAAGTAAAGGTGTGATAATAACAGAGAGGGTTTAGAGTTATATAACCCGCCTCTAGGATCACCATCAAGCTCCAAGCTTCATGAGCTCAAGGTAGAAGAAGATCTTCCAAGCTTGATCACCAAAACACCTCCAAGAGAGAAGATGGAACCATGGTTAAGAGAGCATGAGAGGGAAAAGAAGAAACCAAGGTCCGTGGCCGAGAAGAATAAAGAAAGAAAGCTAAGGATCTTGGCTTACCAAGGTAGAGGATGAAGAGATCACCACAAGCTTGGGACTCATCCTCCAAGCTCTAAGGGAGAGACTCTTCAAGCTCAAGGTCGTCCACCAAGGAAGAGGAAAGCAAAGATGGTCAAAAGGATTCTCTTGCATGGAGAGAAAGAGGTATATATACAAGAGGGATGAAAGAGAGAGCAAGAGGAAGGTGTCACCACCTTAGAACCCTAGGTGATACTTGTCCACGAAGAAAGAGCCACATGTAATGCCATGTAATTAGGTGATAAGATCTATGTCTCACCCACTAGGTCACTTAAGATAGTCAAGGCTGATACACATATCTACTCTCTTCTCAAACCGATAGGGGTAAACCCTAGGTACCACAAACTGATATGGTGCACCTCTAGACACCACAAAACCTATAGGATGTCCCTTAAGACACTCATACACCGATGTAAAGCCTCTCCAAGGTTCTCAAGCCCGAGACAACACTCCTAAGAGCAAGGCACACCTCAAGCATGTACCCAAAGACATCACCAAGGATGTCACCACTCACTCAAGGCTTAAACAAGATGCCCATCTATTTCTCTTTACTCTAGATGATGCCAACAGAGAGAAGGTGCACTCTATATGTGGCAAACTTGCAATCAACCCCTACTCTGGGTATATTGCAATTTGCACCTAACCTCTCCCCAAAACACAAGCAACATCAAATAAGCTCAAACAAGGAACTCAAGCCTCCAACATGCCCTAATTACATCTCAGATGATTAGAGAAAGGAGCTTAGAAACATACTTAAGCAAAACAATCAGGGTTACCCCAAAATGTGGGTCAGTGCCCTTACAAGCCATAAACCCTTAACATGGATTTTTCCCCCAAAATCCTAAGAGAAAAGGGAGGGGTACTTCCTCCTCATCTCTTCCTCGAGCTTCCACGTGGCTTCCTCAACACCACGGTGATGCCAAAGAACCTTCACAAGAACAAGGTCATTCCTCTTCAACTTCTCCACTCTCTGATCAAGGATCAACACTAGACCTTCCTCATAAGTCACATCCTCACCAAACTCCACCTCCACATGCTGCAACACTAACTCTGTATTCGGATGACACTTCCTCAACAAACTAACATGGAACACTGGATGCAACTTGTGCAACTTAGGCTGCAACTCCAACTGGTAAGCCACCTTCCCAACACGTTCCATCACTGGGTAAGGCCCCATATACCTGGGATCCAACTTACCCTTATTACTAAATCTCAGAACACCCTTCTAAGGAGAGACCTTTAGATATACCTTGTCTCCCACTTGGAACTCTTAGAGTCTATGGCAATTGTCTGCATACGACTTTTCTCTGTCATGTGGTACCTTCAACAATTGATGTATCACTTTGATCTTCTCTGTCGTCTACTGTACAAGCTCAGGACCAAGAAGCTGATACTCACCTCTATCATACCAACACAATGGAGATCTGCAATGTCTCCCATACAATGCCTCATACATTGCCATGTCAATGCTACTCTGATAGTTGTTATTGTAGGTGAACTCTATCAAACTAAGATGTACATCCCAACTTCCTAAAAATTGAAGAACACAAGACCTCAATAGATCCTTCAAGGTTTGAATGGTCCGTTCAGACTGACCATCTGTCTGCGGATGGAAGCAGTGCTAAACTTCAACTACGTACCCAAAGTTGTGTGTCATCGCTCCCAAAAGCAACTCGTGAATTGAGGACCTCTATTAGAAAAATAGTTGTTGGAACATCGTACAAACACACTATCTCATCCACATAGACTTGGGCAAGCTTCTTTGTTGTGAACGTTGTCTTCACGGGAAGGAAATGCGCCGACTTGGTCAATCTGTCAATAATCACCCAACTGGAATCACAACCTATGGTTGTCCTAGGCAGACCAACCATAAAGTCCATAGTCACAAGATCCCATTTCCACTGAGGTCTAGGCAATGGTTGCAACATTCCTGTAGGCTTTTGATGCTCAACTTTAACTTGTTGACATACCGCACATCTTGTAACAAACTTAGATATATCTTTCTTCAAGCCTGGCCACCAATACATATCCTTTAGGTTATGATACATCTTGATGCTACATGGGTGCATAGCATACATAGATGAATGAGCCTCCTCTAACACCATATTCCTTAGTTCATTAGCATCAGGAAATACTATCCTGTCATGGCAACAAATTATTCCATCATCCTACTCATGGAAGCCATCATGCTTCTCATTGTCAAACTCTGATCTAATCTATTGTATCACAACATCCTTCTATTTTTCCTCTCTGATCTACTGTCTCAGCATAGGCTTCACCTGTAACTGTGCCAACAAATTGGCTAACAAAGAGACTTCCAACTTGACATTCATCTGAAGCAAGGAGACCAACATGTCTAGCTTGTGGCACATCAAAGAACTCAACTGGGCTTTATCTATGGGTGAGGATGAAGACTTCCTGCTCAAAGCGTCTACCATGAAATTTTCCTTTCCCAGATGATAATCAATCATGCAGTTGTAGTCTTTGATCAACTCCATTCAACAACATTGCCTCATATTCAAATCCTATTGTGAAATGATGTGCTTAATGTTCTTGTGATCCGTGAAGATCTGAAACTTCTCTCCATACATGTTGTGCCTCCAAATCTTTAAGGCATGAACCACAATAGCGAACTCTAGATCATAGGTTGGATAATTCTCCTTGTGTTTTTCTTAAGTTGCCGAGAAGCAAACAAAACCACTTGCTTGTCTTGCAACAACACACAACCAAGACCATTCTTAGATGCATCACAAAAGATGATGTACCCTTTTCCTTACTTAGGCAAGACCAGAACTAGTACACTCGTCAACTTCCCCTTCAACATATGAAAAGCATGTTGGCATCTATCATCCCAAATGAATGACACTTCCTTCCTCATCAACTTTGTTAGGGGTAGGGAGATAGCACTAAAGTCCTTGATGAACCTCCGGTAATATCCTGCCAAACCTAGAAAACTATGCACTTCAGTCGGCATCTTTGATTGTTCCCTCTCTGTTGCATACTCTACCTTCTTAGGATCCACTCATATTCCTTCTACATATATAACATGTCCCAAGAAAGCTACCTCCTTCAACCAGAACTCGCACATGCTAAACTTGGCATAGAGTTGGTGTTGTCTCAACGCGGTCAACGCCTAATGAAGATGTCGTTCATACTACTAATTGTCCAGATTGTATATCAAGATGTCATCTATGAAGACCACTATGACTTGATCAAGGAACGGTATGAACACTCTGTTCATCGAATCCATGAACATTGTTGGTGCATTGGTCAGCCCAAAGGGCATAACCATGAACTCATAGTGACCATACCTCATCCTAAAGGCTAACTTAGGTATGTCATCTTCCTTGATCCTCAAATGGTGATATCATGACCTTAGATCTATCTTTGAGAACATAGTCATGCCACACAACTGGTTGAATAGATCATCTATCCTTGACAAGGGGTACTTATTCTTTATCGTGACCTTGTTTAATTGTCTATAATCTATGCACAACCTCATAGAACCATCCTTCTTCACAAACAACACCGGATCACCCCCACGGTGATGTACTCGGCCTGATGAAACCCTTGTCAAGTAGCTCTTGCAACTGTCTCTTCAATTCTTCCATCTCTGTCGGAGCCATCCTGTATGATATTTGAGCTATAGGTTGCGTGACACGGACCAGATTGATCTCAAAATCAATCTCTCGAGGTGGGGGTACACCTGGAAACTCCTCTAGAAACACATCCTCAAACTCTCTAACATCTGGCACCTCATGAATACTAGGAATCCTTGCCTCAATATCCATTACATGTGCCAAACATGCCTCGCAGCCCTATCTTAGAAGCTTCCTTGCTACCATAGCCGATACCAGACATGTTAGAAGAATCTTCCTATCTCCTTAGAAGATCCATGTCTCACCATTTTCCACAAACTTTGCTTGCTTGGAACTACAATCCAAGACCACTCTATACTTCTCCAAGGTATCCATTCCAATGATCACATAGAAATGCATGTCAAGTGGTATAAGGTCCACTTGAATGTTGTGTTCTGAAAAGGAAAGAACATAGGAAGGACACACATTCTGCAACACTACAAAACCGACCAATGGGATTTCTAGCAACAAACTATTCTTCCTATGACTAACAAGCAAGAAACAACTACTAAGCACTTCATGTGTGATAAAAGAGCATGTAGCACTCAGATCAACCAAAATAGATATAAAGTAAGAAGAAGACAAATCAGAATGAAATAACTCCATCTAACATGTCACCACTCGTGGGTCGACCACTGCTTCTGGCTAATTCATGGCATAGAATATAGTAATTGCTTGTTGTCACCCCCGTCCTCTACTTACTTGAGCAGACAATCCAGCCTGCTACGCTTGGTCGTGTCCTTGTCCTCCTTCGTTGTTGTTCTGCTATCTCTACGAGCCCTACTAACTCTGCCTCAATTGTTGGGTCACTTCATCCTCTTTCACTGGACAAAATAGTTTGGTATGGACAACTTATCTGCACTTATAACATGCCATGTTCTCATACCAATGCCTAGGTGGTCCTATCACTGATGCTGATACAACAATCTGGTCTTCGAGGGCATAAAACTATGGCCTCTACCCTTACCTGGTGACCACTATGTCGAAGCACTAAACCTTTGTGATACAAGCAATGCAGAAAACCTTGACTTCTTAAAGCCTCCTGATGACTTCCCTTGAGACTGTAGAGATCTCTTCTTGGCACTTGCCTCCCTCCTCTCCTTCACAAACCACTCTATCCTTAAAACAAACTCCACAAACATGGCAAACCTCTCTTGATTCTCTAGAGCAGGAGTTGGGGTAGACAACTTATCGTTCAACCCCTTCTCAAAATGACAAATTTTCTCATCCTCTGTGGTATCCATGTGAGGACAGAACCTCAACAACTCCATAAACTTTATTTCATACACAGTGATCATCATGGATCCCTATCGAATCCTCTCAAACAGGATGATCTTCTCGTCAAGATACTTCCGAGGAAAGTACCAACTAACAAACTCACATTGGAACTCCTCCCAACCAACCACAACACCGGATCTCTTCTCCTCATCTATGGCCCACCAATGGCCAGTACTCCCTTTCAGAAGGTACACCACATGCTTCACCTTATCCTCTTCAGGGATACTCAGGATCTTGAAGGCTTTCTCCATCTTGGTAAGCCATAGATCCACATCTGATGGGTCAGTTGTCCCCACATACTCAATAGCTCCAACACAGAGAAGCCACTCGAAAATCTTCTCAGTTCCCAAAGATTCAGTATGGGGAACCAGTGCCCTAGGCTAGGTACATGCATCTTGTCTGCCATATGAGTCATAATAGACATAAACTGCCCAAAAAGAGATTGAAAGGCAGGGTTCTCTATCATGGTTGGGTCAAACTGTGGGACTTCAGGCACCTGATCTTCTCATGTCTGGTTCCTTGCACCACCACCTGGTGCTGCAACACTACTCTCGGCAACATGTTCTTTGTGTTCTCCAGACATCTTTAAGCTTTCTTTTCTTCTTCTGCGTAAGCAGAAGTAATTATAAGACAGACCGGAGGACACTATAATAGAAACAAACTCTAGTCCTAGGTCCCTGTAGACTCAGAGAACCCTAAGCTCTGATACCAACCTGATTGTGATTCCCTAAGCCACATAAAAGAGATATTACTTAAAACAAAATCATGGAAGAGAGATTAACAAGCAGAATATTAGAAAACACTAAAAATCAAAACCATTTCATAAAACTATCGAACAACAAAAACCTTTACATATAAATCCTTTCATGCCTCAAAGCATAAACAAGGCATGCTATCAATCTGTTATCAGAGAAATTGTTCCAGAAACATATATACATGATTCCACCACATATGTACATAACAGGTATACTAGCCAACCACATATAAAAAGCACGTCTACAAAACATTCCCAAAGACCCGAGTTTACAGGGATGACTCTAAGGCTCTATCAACAAAAGATATCCAACAATAGTTCCAACCTTGTCAGTTACTACTCCTATGGATGCTGCTCACTCTCTGTTGCACGATCTCTATCTCTTCGTGCTCGTTCACCTAAAAAGGGTGTGGGAAATCCACGGGGTGAGATTCCAAATCTCAGCAGGAGATATAACTCACCACCAACTCTATTAGCATCACAGATAAGATAAACAAAGTAGTAGTAAAGTTACAACTATGTGAAATAAGTAATGATCATTAACAGGAAGAACAATTACTATTGAATTATGAAACAACTTATTAATTTAAAAGGAATATGAAGAACACGTATTCTTTTTATCAACAACATTTTGTAATATCAAGCAATGCCTCATCCAATGTTTCTGTATTTTGATCCTATACAAGTATAACACACTGTGTCGGCCTACCAACTAGGATGTGTATCGGCTAGAACACAAGGCATACTAATTTATCATCTAAGACGGTGTGTCGGGCATCAACGCTTAAGAGGGAGGGTATCGACTAACCTACCCTGTCAAGCAAATCCATCGTGTGGTGTGTTGGGTTTCAGGGTAACAAGCAACACAAGCCCCTCGGTCAACTCAGGGTTCAACACCGCACCAAGCCGTGATGGATTGTCAACATGTTGAGAAATGTGAATTTCTTGGGCATCACCAAGGGTGACAGCTACTGGGGTTGTTGAGTTGCGACGCCTCCAAGGGTAACACATCAAACCGTAATGGCTAATCCATAATAGGCAAGTGTGTTTCTAGTAATGCCAATCGTTTATCATATCAGTTTAGGACTCTCATGGATCATGACGGCCATCAGTAAAGCATGTCAACCTAGGTCCCCCAAAGATCGTGATGACCTGTCATAAGGGGGTGACGGCCAATGGCGTCATAGGTCGTGATGGCCACCCAAGGCATATCGACCTACATGCCTATCGGTCAGCATACATAACAGCCTAACCATGCATATCGGTTCATTCATCTTCAACCTTAGAACGATGTTACAAGCAAGACCAAAGAAGGTGCAAAGCATGGAAGCAACTAATAAAAACCTTTATTCCAAAATAGAACACAAAACCACCAAGAAAAACTAATAGCACACAAAGGATAACCAACCAAAGATAGAGAATCAAGTTAGCAAGTAAAGGGGTGATAATAACAAAGAGGGTTTAGAGTTATATAACCCGCCTCAGGGATCACCACCAAGCTCCAAGCTTCATCAGCTCAAGGTACAAGAATATTTTCCAAGCTTGATCACCACAACACCTCCAAGAGAGAAGATGGAACCATGGTTAAGAGAGCATGAGAGAGAGAAAAGAAGAAATCAAGGTCCATGACCGAGAAGAAGAAAGAAAGAAAGAAAGAAAGCTAAGGATCATGGCTAACCAAGGTAGAAGATGAAGAGATCACCACAAGCTTGGGACTCATCCTCCAAGCTCCAAGGATGAGAACTCTTCAAGCGCAAGGTCATCCACCAAGGAAGAGGAAAGCAAAGATGGCCAAAAGGATTCTCTTGCTTGGAGAGAAAGGGGTATATATACAAGAGGGATGAAAGAGAGAGCAAGGGGAAGGTGTCACCACCTTAGAACCCTAGGTGACACTTATCCACGATACAACACCATGCAATAAGGTGATAAGATCTATGTCTCGCCCACTAGGTCACTTAAGATGGTCAAGGCCAATACACATATATACTCTCTTCTCAAACCAATAGGGGTAAACCCTAGGTACCACAAACCAATATGGTGCAAATCTAGACACAAAAAAACTGATAGGATGTCCCATAGGACACCCAAAAACTGATACAAGGCTTCACCAAGGCTCTCAAGCTCGAGACAACACTCCTAAGAGAAAGGCACACCTCAAGCAGGTGCCCAAAGACATCACTAAGGATGTCACCACTCACCCAAGGCTCAAATAAGATGCCCATCTCTGTCTCTTTTCTCTATATGATGCCAAGAGAGAGAAGGAACACTCTAGAGGTGGCAAACTTGCACATCAACCCCTACTCTGGGTAAATTGCACTTTGCTCCAAACCTGTCCACAAAACACAAGCAACATCAAACCAGCTCAAAATAAGGAACTCAAGCCTCCAACATGCCCTAATTACATCTCATAGGATTAGATAAAGGATAGTAGCAACATACTTAAGAAAAACAAATAGGGTTATCCCAAAATGTGGGTCAAGGTCCTTACAATCTCCATCCCCATCTTCATCTTCCTGAATCCTTTCAAGTATAAAGGACATACTCCTCTTATACTTTTCTTTCTCCTTATCTTGAGTGCTAAAATCTAGATTTATGCTTAGCCTCAAAACTCTTCATGGCCTTGATTTCATCATTTGACTCCATCTCACTGATAACTATCACAGATTTGGCCTTCTTCATTCTTGCTTTAACATTTATTAGCATGCCGAGAAAATCTGACAATGGTCTGGCTCTGTTATTCAAGTGGTAACACTTGATAAAATGGCTATATAATTCAGGAAATGATTGTAGAATCATATATGTGGCCAAATTGCTCAAAGAGAATCTCAGTTCTTTTAGATGTTCCACGTGTCCAATCATATTGAGCATGTTTGTAAGGCCCCTAAACTTGCTTAATGAGTTGAATAAGCTTAATTATCATAATTGAATTCTTATAACCCTAATATAACCTTGTTATATTCTTTGAAATCATAATACAAGCTTAAATTTCAAATTTGGTCCAATTTGGACATTGTTTGAGTAAGTTATGTAATTTTGGGGATAAAAAAAGTTATGCAATTTAATGCACATTTTGGACTTTTCTGCAATTTACCCAATTGAGAGGTTTTCTTTGCAATTTATCACTTGAATTATGTTCCTTGGATATTCTCGCATCATTCTTGATCTTGTTGGCCATGCTGCACCTATTTAATCCTTGGTTAGAAGGTGTTTTCTCCAAGGGTATTTTAGGGTTTACCCCTTCATGGATGAGCTACCTTTAGTAGTTATCAACTAATGAATTATTTGTTTTTCTTGGAAATTCAAGAAATGATGGATAAGAATGTCTCTATGGATGGTGGGGGAGCTTCTTGTGTGTGTGCTTGTATATTCTTAATAGTTTAAGGCCATGGGCACTTGGAAAGATATTAGAACTTCAACTTTTTCTTTTTCTTTATCTTAAAGTTTCATATACTTATCCCTAAGCACCAAAATGAGCCATTTTCTCTCCACCACTTCCCTCCTTCTACAAACCTCATCCTCCCCTTGTGCTACTGTGAATTTCCTATCCAAGTAAGAAGAAAGAGGGGACCTTCTTGGAAAAATAATCTAGGGTTGCAATTGACTTCCTTTTAGGGTTTAAAAAGCTTCCTTCTAGTGATATTGACCTAAAAGAGTAAGAATACCCTTATTTACACCATTTATTTCTTTGTTATCCTTCCTCCTACCTTTCTCGAGGTCAGAACCTTACTGTTCCATGGTATAAATTGCTCTAAAGCTCTAAAACCCTACCTTTCTCGCTCCTTATGCTTAGGGTTTGCTCATTTGATGAAGAAAGGTGCTACATGGACGAGTTCATAGCTTATGCTTGGATTTTCTACCATACCTTCTTGAGTTTTATTCTATTTGGGATTTCATCTTCTCATTAGATGTAGGTTTTATAACTTGCTCCACGTTTATTGCTTACCATAAGCTTACTAGCTCATGTTCTTGCTTGAAAATGATGATCCATGCACTAAGAAGCTATGCTTGACTTGGATTTCGATTTTTATAATGTTCCCTATTCTGATTTCAGTTCTAGATGAACCCGTGATCATGTGTACATTATTCCTTAGGTATAATATGACTTGGATCAGGTTTGTTTGACAACCTATGGTGCTAAGCACCTATTAACCAATGGTCAATTTTAGGTTTTAAAGTTGATTTCTTCTATAAACACATGACTCGATGGTGGTACCATTGCAACAACTCTATGGTGTTGTATTCATGACAACTGATGGTTATGAACAAGGGTGTCAACTTACGTTCACCCCTTAGGTCAGGTGTTGGCCTAATTAGAAGCCTAGTGATTAACAACTTAGTACCCTAATGATGCTATCAATCAATGGTGATATTAGTTTGATATTTGATGTTGACTAATGAATATAGTACTGATCTAACAACCTATAGTGACTTAATGGTCACTAATGATGGTGGATTAGGTCTCCAAAACATATGGTGAGTTAAGCATGTAGTTGTAGCATCAATTAAGTCTTAACCCAAGGGTTTCTTGGTTCATTTGATGCAATGGCCAGACCTATACTACAATTGATGGTTTTAATATATGAACTTGACCTAATGGTTAAGATTTAATGTTTATTCATCCAATAAATTGGAAGGATACCTAATGTAATATGTTGGTCCTAATAAAATGGTTTATATTTTTTCCTTTATATGATCAACTTAAGGAGCATACTTGTTGACAATGGATGGCTTGTTTTAAATGAACAGTCAATTGTGGATTTTACCCTACCTTCAACAAAACCTTATTGTTGTTAACCAAAGGATGTCTAGGGTTAGATGGGGAATTTCATAGATCACAACTCAATAACATCATAAATGATTCATTCAAGGTGTTTAGTTATGCAAACAACCAATGGTATTATCTTTTAAGCATCCAATGGTTTTGGGTGACATTGTGGTATGGTGATATGGGTTGAATGATGATGGAACAAATGGAGGGTTACCCTTAATAAGGTAGTCTTACCTATTCACTCATATGAATAGAAGGGACGATAATCATATTGTGTTGATATGTAACCCTAATGAGGCATAGCTTGTTATACCTAGCTTTGGTATAACTGAATGATGGTAATTGGGTATGAATAGTCCTTGAATAACTAATACAATCTTGGATACTCTCTCATTGTTGTTGAAACCCTAGTATGCTATAACCTGATGGTTACACCTTGATTTATGTGTGGGTTCATACTTAAGAATAGTATGTAATGTGATGGTGATGCTTCAGCTTATGCATCCATGATCCAATGGGGATGTTGTGAGTTAGGGTTTGGGTATAAGTGTTGATTAGTAGCATTGATATAATTTATCATGTTTAACCTAGCTCTAAAGCAAATAGATAAAGATGAGTATTCATGTTTAACATTCTTATATGATAGAATGATGGTGGAATAACCTCCTTTACATGATCATAACCTTAATGTGTTAATTGGTGGTTATCATAGCCACATGGTTGATACTTTCTTATGCTAAACATGTGCATTATTAATATGATGAGTGTTAATCATATGTAGATTCCTTGCATGTTGATGTAATAACGGAATGTTCTTAATGTTAATATAACCCTGCTATGATTGTTTATGAATATCTCCTAGTTCATTAATGCAATATTGTGCTGATATGGTGTATTATATGTAAGTGATGTTGTTGAGCCTTGTTATAAGGCATGGAAAGATAGTGATGATCTTGCAGGGAATAGTATGATGGTCTTAATGACCTTTGGGCATGGTTGAGCCCTAAATGAGGTGTGATCCTCTTGTGTTGATAAGGGTTGATACCCTGTGATATTTTGAAAAGGATTTATATCATGTGATAGTATGATGGTCTTAATGACCTTTGGGCATGGTTGAGCCCTGAATGAGGTGTAATCCTCTTTTGTTGATAAGGGTTGATACCATGTGATATTGTGAAAAGGATTTATATCTTGTGATAGTATGATGACTAGTGCGGTCTCATGAATGGCAAGTGAATAATACCATGTGATGATGAGTTGAGAAATTATGTTTCACACATTTTATATCTTTTGTAGTTGTGATATTTATATGCCTACTAGAAGTGATCTAGGGTTTGTATGTCCACTTGTTTGATGCAACCTTAATTCACCCAATTGGTATAACTAATTAAGTGCAACTCTAATCATGTAGTTCCCTATGTCGTAGAGCCATCTTCAGTGCTAGAACTTGCTAGATGGTGAAATGAGTATTCCTAAGGGAAACTCGGAGTGCATACTATTGAGTATGTGAGGGTGGCAGGTTGAGGATATATCCTTGTCATCCACAATGCAGATTGTGGAGGTCGGCTATGGTCATACCTCATACATCTGATGTGATTGAGAACGTCTGCGGTCGTGTCTCGGTGATTATAACATGATGTGATTAGAGGACAACTGCGGTTGTACCTCAGTGATTGGGTTTGAATACCCCAGATGCTAGCACCGTGACCTGTACCAAGGTGGGCTAGTTACAGGACTATATCTCATTATGGTAGAAGATTTGATTGATATGTCACAATGTTTTACTCATACGGACTGAGGGGAAGAGATCTTAGGATACCGACACTCCTATATCTTGTACGGAACTGAATAGCTCTTCGCAGGGGTTGGTTGGACTTTGAATGGTATGATTCAAATTTTCCAAGGCATAATAAAAGATGTAAGATATCCGTGTAGCATATCTATTTAGGGTTATACACAACACTTCATATTGGATGATAACCCTTGTTTGCTTTCTTTTCACTGAGATCATGTGTAGTACAATAAGAGATAATAGATATGCATATGATGTAGTTATGCTCATGTTGTAAACATTCTTATGTTGTCAAATATACTGACACTGATGGTTAAGATGTTGCTTCAAGCTATGTTTAATATTGCTAGCCATGCCTTTGTAACTAGATAAGCGTATACTACTAATCATGCTTATCCAGATAGTTGTTCTTATGGTGTTAGCTCTTCTTATGATGTTGATATGTTCAACCAATTAGACATGCTCATGTTGTTATCTATGCTTATGTGCTAGACTTATTCATAATGATAGAGATTCTATGTTACTAGACTTGCTCATGATGCTAGATATGCATATGCTACTGAATTGCTTATATTGTCAACAAGATAAAGGATGATAGTCTGGCTAATGATGATAGTTATTATCTTCTCATTTATGTATTTTGTTAATCATCAGTACTACTGAGCTTATTTATTATATCTGATTAAAATACTTAACTGTTTAATTACTTAAAAATATTGTAATCAATAAATGTTGTTGGAGGTTATATCTCTTACTGGGACATGGGTCTCACCCTTATGGTTCACCACATTTTTTTAGGTAATCGAAAGTGACAAAAACAAACCTGTGGCAGCAAAGAGGAGCTATAGTAATGAATCCTTGAGAAAGTTGATTAGATGTCTAGTGTGTCCTAGAGTCATCCCTGTACTCTCAGGTCCGGGCAAGAAAAGTTTGTATATGGTGTTTCAAACAAATTGAACTTTTGTTAGCACGTTAATGCTTATTTGTGTGGCATATATGAATATTGTTCTCATGTGTATATATGTTGTGGATAAGGAAATAGAACAATTTGTATTAAATTCTTGGCATAGTATGGATACAATAAAGATGTTGGGATCTTATTCAAATGTTTCTGAGCAGGTGTTGATGTTGAAATTGATTTTAATTTACCCATGTTTTTAGGGTATGTTATTAATTAGTGATCGATTGGGTTTTATGTTTTGAGTAATTTCATTTAGTGTAACATGTTCTCACAAGTTGGTATCAGAGCTTTAGGTTCACTGATTCTACAGGGACACTAGGACTTAGGACTAGGATGATGTTTAAGTAAGGAACATGACATGAATATATAGTGCATACTACCTAATCTCAGCACTTGGATGCCTTGGCTAGGTATTCAATTATTGAAGAAAGGTAAGTATGGAACTCTTAGATTGTTATCTTTCTTATTACTCTGATCAAGTAGTCATTTTGAGACAATCTAAAGAGCACGACGAATAAGAAATCATGGTGTGAATATCTCAATCCTACCTTAAAGAAGACGAGAATTGCATCATTATCTATCAAAACTTGAATGTTTGGTAGCTAAAGAGAAAGACACAACACCATGAAATCGAAATCTGAATACAAATAAGGAAAAGAGGAGTTCTTGAAGATGTGATTCAAGAAGATAATAAAGTAAAAGAAAGATAAGTCTATGCTTATAAAGTGATTCAAGGTATGAAATCCACATAAGATGGAGAGAGCTCGAATGATAAGTATAAAATGAGAAGATAAATGAGAAAAATGACAAAGGAATAAGGTGGAACCTGAGTTAATCTCATAACAACCTATGTGTGTAAGAAAGTGTTTATGTAAAATAAGCATGGCGTTTGAAAGAAATTAAGGCAGATGATCCATGTTTAATGAAGAAAATGTAGAATATGATGATTTACATGTTGATAAGTGGTTGAAAAACATAATAAAATAAGTAGACATACCCAAGTATGCTAAATAGTCATCAAGGAAGGAGTAATGAGATATTTTAATCATGATGATTCCTATGCTAATGGTAAGGAACCCAAAATGAAAAGGGTAAAATGATACATAAGAAATTGTAACTTGCATAATGAAAGTAGAATTGGTTACATTTTTGCTAGTGACCCTTGAAAAATACTACTATGGTTGGGAAGTGTGTTTCACTTTGTGTGTTTCCTTTCTAGGGAACAACTTTCAAGTGGATCATTACCACTTGGCATGTGTGGATTCCTGCAAACATAAGGGTGGATAGCTTATTATAGCATAAGGTTTCTTGGAATATGGTTCCAAGATCATAAAGTTTGTGATGAGTTTGATTTTGAGCCTTCCAATAATTTGGGAGACTCCTCTTATATGTTTTGAAATTTATTATGTTGGTAAAAGTAAATGAGATAAGGATGTGAGTTCCTTATAGCACATGAGGTGGATACCAAGGTAATGAATCCTAGTATCTGAAATGTATCAACAGTATGGGAAGTATGTGAAGGTTGGAGATGTTTACTAAATGAACATATCAAGTATTCCTCCCCCTTAAAGAGAGGGAGAGAGAGTTGATGATGACCCTCTAAATGTTGTTTGGAAGGAAAAACAAAAGTGATTCTATAATGTTGTTTATGGTTCAGTGATAGTTGGGCAAGACCACTATCAAGGATAGGTGGTTTGTTGGTTAATAGATATGTGATACCGTGTTCCTTTAAGATAAACCTATGATCAAAGATTAATGCATAAGAGTTAGAGGTTGGATGACACAATTCACATGACCATGATGAGTTTAGAGTTATGTCCTTTAGACTAACCAATGTACAAATAGAATTTATGAATAGGAGGAACATAGTGTTCCAGTCATGTCATACAAGTTATATCAAGCTTTGAATGATAACATGTCAAAGTATTTCAAATATGGTCAAAAATATGATCAATATTTCTTCAAGAACCTTAGGGTTTCCAAATCAGCAATAGCTATGAGACAAGTTGAACAAGAGTGAGATGGGTTTGATTAAATGTCTTTATGGGATCATGATATGTCTTCTAAGTAGGTTGTGTAAATCTTAGTTAGGTGAAGATAGTGTTGTTGTTTCACCCCTAACAAGGTTGACTAGGAATGATGTTTCCTTGTATGGAATGACAGGTTCCAGTGTCATCATTTCTTTTGATGCTGAAAAAGAACTGACAAGTGTTCCAGTGTCAGTGCATCTAGAAGAAAAAAAAGGATGGATACATCACCTTTTTTATGCTTCAAGGAATGGTATAGGACACATGCCATGATTGGTAAAAAGCTAGCAAGTATGACTTTTGAGTACTGTGTTGATACAATAGATATAATTTTAGGATGATAGCTAGAATTTAAAGTTGAACATTACTACTAGAGTTGTACAGATGACACAACAAGTTTCTACATTCCATATTGAGAATGTCTTCTTAGGTGGGGGTTTTTGTGTTGACCCAAGATGAGATGAGTATGAATAATGTGAAATCACCATGATATGCAAGTAACCATGTGAAGGTAATAGGATGAGGTCCAAAGGAAGTACACATCTTTTTTTACCTTGGATTTCGGGGGCGAAATCCCTGTTAGGGGTTTATAGTTGTAAGGCGCCTAAACTTGCTTAATGAGTTGAATAAGATTAATTATCATAATTAAATACTTATAACCCTAATATAACCTTGTGATATGCTTTGAAATCATAATACAAGCTTAAGTTTTAAATTTGGTCCAATTTGGACACTGTTTGAGCAAGTTATGAGATTTTATGCACATTTTGGACTTTTCTACAATTTACCCAATTGAGAGGTTTTCTTTGCAATTTATCACTTGCATTATGTTTCTTGGATGTTCTGTCATCATTATTGATCTTTTTTATCCATGGGATACCTATTTAATCCTTGGTTTGAAGGTGCTTCTCCAAGGGTATTTTAGGGTTTACCCCTTCATGGATGAGCTACCTTTAGTAGTTATCAACTAATGAATTATTTGTTTTGCTTGGAAATTCAAGAAACGATGGATAAGAATGTCTCTATGGATGGTGGGGGAGCTACTTGTGTGTGTGCTTGTATATTCTCAATAGTTTAAGGCCATGGACACTTGGAAAAATACTAGAACTTCAACTTTTTATTTTTCTTTATCTTAAAGTTTGATATACTTATCCCTAAACACCAAAATGAGCCATTTTCTCTCCACCAATTCCCTCCTTCAACAAACCTCATCCTCCCTCTGTGATTATATGAATTTCCTATCCAAGGAAGAAGAAAGAGGGGACCTTCTTGGAAAAAGAATCTACGGTTGCAATAGACTTCCTTTTAGGGTTTAAAAAACTTTCTTCTAATGATCTTGACCTAAAAGAGTAATATATCCTTATTTCCTCCATTTATTTCTTTGTTATCCTTCCTCCTACCTTTCTCTAGGTCATAACCTTGTTGTTTTATGGTAGAAATTGCTCTAAAGCTCTAAAACCCTACCTTTCTTGCTCCTTATGCTTAGGGTTTGCTCATTTGATGAAGAAAGGTGTTAGATGGACGAGTTCATAGCTTATGCTTGGATTTTCTACTCTACCTATGCTTGGATTTTCTACTCTACCTGCTCTATTTTCCTTCTGTTTGGGATTTCTATTCTCATTAGAGTCTAGTTTTATAACTTGCTCCACGTTTATTGCTTACCATAAGCTTGCTAGCTCATGTTCTTGCTTGAAAATGATGATCCATGCACTAAAAAACCATGCTTGACTTGGATTTCGATTTTTATAATATTCCCTATTCTGATTTCAGTTCTAGATAAACATGTGATCATGTGTATGTTATTCTTAAGGTATAATATGACTTGGATCAGGTTGGTTTGACAACCTACGTGCTAAGCACCTATTAACCAATGGTCAATTTTAGGGTTTAAAGCTGATTTCTTCTAGAAACACATGACTCGATGGTGGTACCATTGAAACAACCCTATGGTGTTGTATTCATAACAAATGATGGTGGTGACCAAGGATGTCAACTTATGTTCACCCCTTATGTCAGGTGTTGGCCTAATTAGAAGCCTAGTGATTAACAACTTAGTACCCTAATGATGCTATCAATCAATGGTGATATTAGTTAAATATTTGATGTTGATTAATGAATATAGTGTTGATCTAACAGCCTATGGTGACTTAATGGTCACTAATTATGGTGGATCAGGTCCCCACAACCTATGGTGAGTTAATAATGTAGTTGTAGCATCAATTAAGCCTTAAACCAAGAGTTTATTGGTTCATTTGATGCAATGGTCAGACATATACTACAATTGATGTTTTTAATATATGAACTTGACCTAATGGTTAAGATTTAATGTTTCTTCATCTAATAAATTGGAAGGATGCCTAATGTAATGTGTTTGTCCTAATAAATTTTTTTAGATGTTTTCCTTTATATGATCAACTTAAAGAGCATACTTGTTGACAATGGATGGCTTGTTTTAAATGAAAAGTCAATTATGGATTTTACCCTACCTTCAACAGAACTCTTATTGTTGTCAACCAAAGGATGTCTAGGGTTAAATGGTGAATTTTATAGATCACAACTCAATAACATCATAGATGATTCATTCAAGGTCATTATTTATGCAAACAACCAATGGTCTTACCTTTTAAACATCCAATGGTTTTGGGTGACATTGTGGTATGGTGATATGGGTTGAATGATGATGGAACAAATGGAGGGTTACCCTTAATAAGGTAGTCTTACCTATTTACTCATATGAACAGAAGGGATGATAATCATATTGTGTTGATATGTAACCCTAATGAGGTGTAGCTTGTTATATCTAGCTTTAATATAACTAAATGATGGTAATTGGGTATGAATAGTCCTTGAATGACTAATACAATCATGTAGTACTCTCTTATTATTCTTGAAACCCTAGTATGCTATAAATCGATGGTTACACCTTGATTTGTGTGTGGGTTCATACTTGAGAATAGTATTGAATGTGATGGTGATGCTTCAGCTTATGCATCCATGATCCAATGGAATGTTTTGAGTTAGGGTTTGGGTATAAGTGTTGATTAGTAACATTGATATAGTTTATCATGTTGAACCTAGATCTAATGCAAATAGATAAAGATGAGTATTCATGTTTAACATTCTTATATGATGGAATGATGGTGGAATAACCTCCTTAACATGATCATAACCTTAATGTGTTAATTGGTGGTTATCATAGCCACATGGTTGATACTTTCTTATGCTAAACATGTTCATTATGAATATGATGAGTGTTAATCATATCTAGATTCCTTGCATGTTGATGTAATAAAGGAATGTTCTTAATGTTAATATAGCCCTACTATGATTGTTTATGAATATCTCCTAGCTCATTAATGCAATATTGTGCTGATATGGTGTATTATATGTAAGTGATGTTGTTGAGCCTAGTTATAAGGCATGGAAATATAATGATGATCTTGCAGGGAATAGTATGATGGTCTTAATGACCTTTGGGCATGGTTGAGTCCTAAATTAGGTGTGATCCTGTTGTGTTGATAAGGGTTGATACCCTGTGATATTGTGAAAAGGATTTATATCCTATGATAGTAGATGGTCTTAATGACCTTTGGGCATGGTTGAACCCTGAATGAGGTGTAATCCTCTTATGTTGATAAGGGTTGATACCCTGTGATATTGTGAAAATGATTTATTTCTTGTGATAGTATGATGATTAGTGTGTCTCATGAATAGTAAGTGAATAGTACCATGTGATGATGAGATGAGAAATTATGTTTCACACGTTTTATATCTTTTGTAGTTGTGATATTTATATGCTTGTTAGAAGTGAATTAGGGTTTGTATGTCCACTTGTTTGATGCAGCCTTAATTCACCCAATTGGCATAACTAATCGAGTGCAACTCTAATCATGTAGTGCCCTATGCTGTAGATCCATCTTCAGTGTCAGAACTTGCTGGATGGTGAAACGAGTATTCCTAAGGGAAACGCAGAGTGCATACTGTTGAGTATGTGAGGGTGGTAGGTTGAGGATATTTCCATGTCATCCACAATGCAGATTGTGGAGGTTGGCTATGGTCATGCCTCATACATTTGATGTGATTGAGAACGGCTGGGGTTGTATCTCGGTGATTATAACATGATGTGATTAGAGGACAACTGCGGTTGTACCTCAGTGATTGTGTTTGAATAACCTATATGCTAGCGCCGTAACCTATACCAAGGTGGGCTAGTTACATGACTATATGTCATTGTGGTGGCAACTTTGACTAATATGTCACTGCCTTTTACTCGTACTGACTGAGGGGAAGAGATCTTAGGATACCAAAACTTCTAGATCTTGTACAGAACCGAATAGCCCTTCACAGGGGTCGGTTGGATTTTGAATGGTACGATTCAAATTTCCCAGGGCATAATAAAAGATGTAAGACAACTGTGTAGCATATCTGTTTAGGGTTATACACAATGCTTCATATTGGATGATAACCCTTGTTTGCTTTCTTTTCACTGAGATCATGTATAGTACAATGAGAGATAATAGATATGCTTATGATGTAGTTATGCTCATGTTGTAAACATACTTATGTTGTCAAATATACTAACATTGATGGTTAAGATGTTGCTGCTAGATATGTTTAATATTTATAGCCATGCATTTGTAACTAGAGAAGCATATACTGCTAATCATGCTTATCCAGATAGTTGTTCTTATGTTGTTAGCTCTTCTTATGATGTTGATATGTTCAACCAATTAGACATGCTCATGTTGTTAGCTATGCTTATGTGCTAGACTTATTCATAATGATAGAGATTCTATATATGTTACTAGACTTTCTCATGATGCTAGATATGCATATGCTATTGAATTGCTTATATTGTCAACAAGATAAAAAATGATAGTTTGGCTAATGATGATAGTTATTATCTGCTCCTTTATGTATTTTGTTAATCATTAGTACTGTTGGGCTTATTTGTTATATCTAATTAAAGTACTTAACTATTTAATTGCTTAAAATGTTGTAATCAATAAATGTTGCCGGAGGTTATATCTCTTGCTGGGACATGGGTCTCACCCTTGTAGTTCGCCACATTTTTTTTAGTTAATCAAAAGTGATGAAAACAAACCTGTGACAACAAAGAGGAGCTATAGTAATGAATCCTTGAGAAAGTTGATTAGATGTCTAGTGTGTCCTAGAGTCATCCCTGTACTCTCAGGTCTGGGTAGGAAAAGTTTGTATATAGTGTTTCAAACAAATCAAACTTTTGTTAGCATGTTAATGCTTGTTTGTGTGGCATATATGAATATTGTTCTCCTGTGTATATATGTTGCGGCTAAGGATATAGAACAATTTGTATCAAATTCTTGGCATAGTATGGATACAAGAAAGATGTTGGGATCTTATTCAAATGTTTCTGAGTGGGTGTTGATGTTGAAATCAATTTTAATTTACCCATATTTTTGGGTATGCGATTAATTAGTGATCAGTTGTGTTTTATGTTTTGAGTAATCCCATTTAGTGTAACAGGTTCTCACAATGTTGGTTTCTACTGTATATCCCTCTATCATCTTACACTAGAAGAGCACTTTTGAGACATTGTACCTTTCTTTACTTTGTATGATTGTGGTTCACATTCTTAAGATGTGTTACCATCCCAAGGATCCCCATGTCTTCACACTGCTCATGCAACTCATAGTTCATGCAGCTAAGCATAAGGTGCTTTATGCCTAAGGCATCACTGGCATGCTTCCAGTAAGCATCCACTTCAGCCCTAGGTGCATTTAGAGAAGGTATTTCTGGCACTGGTGTATCTAGGACATAGAGCTTATGCTCATCATTGAGAACCCTTCTCAAACTCTAAAATTAGTCATGGAAATTTATCCCGTTAAGTTTGTCCTTCTTCAAGACCAATCACAACGATGATTTGTAAGGCATTTGTTTCTATAAGAGAAATTTTGTATTTGTCAAAACATTATTGATTAGATTTGAATAATTTTTTACGATATTTAAATAGGCCTTTAATTAATTACTGCTTCCACTATTTTGTTCTAATTGATATCCACCTACTAGGATATGTGGAAGGTAGGTTCCTATATATATTTTATAAGCTCAAGCATGGAGTCAATCTCATACCTATTTTCCTTGTAGAACTAAGAAATAAGTACAATTTGTAGTATGTGCTCCATTATTATACATATGGATGCAAAGCCATCTCATTTGTATCAAAGACATATTAGCGAGATCCTACTTCCCAGAAAAGAGAATTCCAATCAAAGAATTTTTCTCAAGTTAGTGGCATATCAAATGGAAGACTGCAACGTATAACCTCCTAGTGAGCCAAGATCTATATTTCATCAAATCATGAGTCAGCTTTGGATGATTGCCTATAACTCTATTATTTAGGTAGGCAACTTTTTCCAATTGCATCTAAATGCAACTCTTGGATAGATGGTGTGCAATCCTCTTTGTCACAATTCATATCTATGCTTTTAGGTACTTAATCTCATTAAGATCACCTAGTTAAGCATGAACCAAAAGGCAACATGATAGAACATGTACCCTACTTTGGCATATCTACATATCTACCATCAAACTTCCATGAGATAGACGTCACACCATGCTTTGGTGTAACCTACGCTTGGTCGATCAAGCTTTTCATTTGTGTTGCTTATGGAAAGCATCTTAGACTTAATATTTATTAAGGGATTTGTATTTATAAATACACACACACACACACACAAATATATATATATATATATATATATCCAATCTCCACATGCTCATGTATGTATCATATACATTCTATATCCACTAACGTAAACATGCAATAAAACTTAAGCGATGGTTATGCCCATTCTATTGTAACTCCTTGGAGCCACAAGGAATACCACCTACTAGGGTCTACATCACATGCAGAAACCTATTTTTGATGAACATTTATACTTGAACCAGTCTGGGATGATTGGTTCAACCCTTGAATAGATTGACTTGCCTCCTGTTCAGTCAGTTGGCCATCTTCCCAGTTGTATGGTCTTCAATCCACCATATTTTAGATCCTCCAGTCAATCGGTTGGGCCACCAATGATCAATTTAGCTCATCATGTTGTCAGTCCTCCTTGGTCCTCCACTCCATCGGCTTGTCTGGTGCAGAGTGTCTTCTTTGTCATAACAAGAAATTAAAACTATCCCAATTCTATTTAACATATTACAAACTAATAGGGAAAATCTCAAATTACATGCGATGGGAGCATAAGAAGGATAGAATAATACTTTTATATTTGGAATAGAGGATCAGGCTCGATATGCAAACTGAGATGTAAACATGAACAAACAATCACAACTGCCATGCACATATATCAGGGTTATTGTCCATAACTATTCTTCACATCCACCACCAAAACCAACTTTTAGGACGACATGTGTGAATTGCACATATACATACATACATACATACATACATACATACATACATATATATATATATAAGTTGGGATCATATTTGGTATTTAATCAGATATGCTTATTAATCACTTTAAATATTCACATTGTATGCAATAAATAAATGATTAAAACCAAAATCCAATCACATCGATTAATCCCAAAGCATAGTAAATTGGCGTGGCTCTGATACCACTATATGGAAATATGGCTACAGAATAGGCAGCGGAAATAAAAAATTAACTGCCATATTCTACTTCACACAATCGATCACATCAATAGCTATATAATGGGAAGGATGGTTCACGAGGTCATACCTGGTCCTGGAGCAAGTTCAACAAAAATACCTTCGATGTAGTGTGCATCTTTTCTTCAAGTTGCATCACGCTTCTTCTTCTGGAAACACTTGAGAAGTCGTCAATAGCGGCCTCCTACTACTACACCATAGATGGAGGTTGACAGAATCCTCCTAATAAGAAAAACTCCTCTCCTCTAGATTAGTCCAAACGGACCACTGGGAACTCCTTCCATTCTAGAAGAATAGACAAGGAGTTGTCCGTTCTCATTGGTGTACTAGCACCAACTTGTTCTCCCTTACTATCTCTCCCTTCATTGAGTAGGACTTTCTCGAGTTCTCTTGGTTACCACCTGTTAGAGTGAATTGATGTATCTGAGAAACCTCCAATACCCCTCTATTTATAGGATGGTTAGGGTCAAGTTCCAAGTTTGAGTGGGAATGCAAGGGGCCAAAAATTCATGAACTTTCACATCCTGTGAGTGATGAACTGATCGATTGGCATGTGAGCTGATCCATTCAACCATTGATCCGATCATTTCATCTTGTTTCCCAATCCCTATTGTATTGAGAGTTAATATTCAATTAATGCACAACATGACATCATCACTAATCCTTGATGCAATCAAATTGATCAATGAATCATATGGTTCATCATATGAACTGGTCATCTAGTACCTTGAGCCAATGGGTTCACTCAGTGAACCGATCGATTCATCACTGTTCAACTAATATTCAGCTAAAACCTGACACTCCAAGTGGTCGGTTCAACTCTTGAACCGATTGATTTAGAGTTCAATATGCCAATTATTGTCTAAATTGAATACCTAAATACTTTATTAATCAAGTTAAACATCATTCATGAATAAACTCCTATTCTAAGTGTATCATATGTGTGTGGCCCTATAGGTTCCGAGTTACATTGGTAGTGAATGTCTGTCACTAATTTATGACATCACCAGAAATGAGAGGTATCTAGCAACATCATTGATACCCAAGTAATTCAAATAGTTAGAGAACAACTTCAACCTACAATTTGTGATTGGTATTATAGTGTTTGTATAGTTCTTTTGTCACTGATATCCACATGGAATCATCATCCTCTTCAACATTCAATCCATGTTCTGTGAACTAGAGCAAACTGTCTGAGTTATATGTAAGCTCAATATTACATATTGACTCACATGAGCATGACCATGCATTTTTGGTCTCACTTATCAAGTGGCCATGATATCATACTCATGTAGGAGGGATAAATCCCATCTACATCACTCATAGTCATTCCATGTGTCACAGTACATCCGATCTTCACCTTTATGGCAACCCTTCTTCAAGGTCATGGGGGATGATGTCAAAGTACCTGAATGACATGTGATGACTATAGTGATTTCAAGTCTAATAAACACAATCACCACCAACACTATAAAAGATGATTCTGACTACCATGTAATAGTGTCCATGTGTCACTCTCATGATGGGTCTTTCTGACACACTATTCTCTAACAAGTATCTATGTGTTTGGTTTGATATCACATATCATGATTGATGAGATTCTATCATCAACCAACACACACTCTATTCTTATGTGTTATTATTATCAGTTAACCTTCCACAATAACAACCAACTAGTGAAATAACAAGAATGTATACTCTTGACATCCATATGATCTCATTTTTCAGGTCATCAACCCGAAGACATACGTCATTGAGTAATATCATTCTTTAGATATTTATTATGTTACATCATTATCTCATAACTAAATAAAACATAATAAATTGAAACATTGCCTTTATCATTAATCAAATCATTTACAATATATGCCATTAAAATCATCATATGATTTTCTCTGAAGGCATACATACCAACAATTTCTTCATATGTAACCAAGGTCACTCCATGTCTATACAAAATATCTTAATGCTAATATTTACAACATAACATCATATTCAAGCAATAAAAGCCTAAACTAAATCTTGCAAATCAAATAAAACACCCCACTGGGAGATTGAGTATACAAGAAAAACTCTTAGACACCACCAAAACTAGAATCCCACCTACACCTCCCTATTGTCAGGTGTAGGAGGCTGCTAATTACTAAGCCAAAATCTTAGTGATCGGCAAAGCACCCATAGAGTATTATAAGTAAGAATATTTTACTATATATCCTAATATGAAGGAATTATATGATAATAAGAAACTTCTACAAAAGAGCTTTGAGAAATAGGGGCAATACAAGTGAAGGCATGTAACATGTATAAGGCACAATAGAGAAAATAAAAAATGTGGAGATAATAATGTACTATACTAGTAGATATACATGATATAATTATATGTTTTATTATTAGGCCCTGGATAATTGAGATATACCGCCCAAAATACTATCTAGTGACTACAAAGTCATGTACCCCACTGTAGAAGACCATAAAAATTATACAGTCTCCTTAAGATCCCACCTACCTTAGTTAGTGTGAGTATAAAGAGTAGGGTCTCATCATCGTGTGACCTAGATAACAACATCAGAACCATGATGAATGCATACTCATCCTAGTTTTAATCGTATTTCCATATTCATTTTGTATTTTGATTTCACATTTCGCCTTAGAATTATTTTTAATTAGGTTACCTTAGTTCTATGTTAATTTGTTTTATTTTGATGAAATTTCTTAAATTTCATGAAAGGCTTGAGATTGATCCCTACACACCAACACACCATGGGAGGTTCCAATTCCCTTGAATAGGTGAGAGTTGAGATGTTCGTGGAAGTGCCCTGACCCAAAATGAATTTGGACTAAGTTCAAGAAGAAAAATCAACATTTTTTTGACCCAAAGCCATGCTCGATCACCGCATTGACAGTCTATCATTGACCCTCTTACATTGACACTCCCACAAACTTGGTGGCCACATTGATGCCCCCATAATCTCATTGACCAGTTCATGCTCCCCATCCCAATGAAAACATCATTGTTCTCCATGCCCAATGGTGACATCGATGCTCTACATGCCTGATGCCGACATCAATTCTCTCACCCCAATGGAACATGTCAACACCCCTCGTGGAATTCTCCAATACCCCACATGACGCCAGTGCATTGACACAACACTCAATCTTTATGTTGCTACTACTTCAAAACCCTAGGATCACACCTATAAATACCAACCTCTTGTCTCCGTGGGAAGCATCTCTTGTCAACGTTGAAAGGCTATTGCATTCCAGACTCGAGTGCCAAGTAGGAGATAAAACACCCTCATTGAGATCCACTTCATCACCACCACTAAGGTCTCCAAGGTCTAACCTCAAATGAACTAATTGTTGGTATGTATGCCCAAAGAGCCAATCATATGATGATTGTAATGGGGCATTAGATATCTGATTTGATAATGGTAAAGGTAACTCCATCTATTATGTTTGTCTCAATCATGAGACGATGACACATACACAGTGGATGTCTAAATAATGGTGCTACTTGATGACATATGTCTTCATGTTTAGGACTTGGACAATGAGATCATATGTATAATAAGCGTACACACATTCTTGGTATTTCCCTAGTCAGATATTACTATGGAAGCAAAATAGACAACAACAATACATAAGACTAGAGTGTGTGCTGACTAATGACAGAGTTTCATTAGTCATCATATGTGATATCAAGTCAAGCACACAAATACATGTTGGATAACAGTGTATCAAACAGACACACCTTGAGAGTGATTCATCGAGACCATGGAATGGTAGTCAGAATCATCTCTCATAGTGATTGTGGTCCTTAGATCTGAAGTGCACTCATTACATGTCATTCGATGATTCTAACATCGTCCATCATCACCTTGAATACAAGTTGCCGTAAAGGTGATGCTTGGTGCATTGTGACACATGGGGATTGAGTGTGAGTGATGTAGATGGGATTGTTCCTCTTATAAGAGAATGATATCCAGGCCACTTGATAAGAAAGACTGAGAAATATATGGACATACTCATGTGACTCAATATAACATATGTAAAATCACATGCATCTCATAAAATGTTCTCTAGTACAAGGAACATAGATTGAATGTTGAGAGGATGATGATTCCATGGCTTGAGTTCAATCTAGATATCAAAGATAAAGGAACTATACAATCACTGTGACACTGATCACAGATTGTAGGTTTAAATTGTTCTCCAACTTTCTAATTACTTGGGTAGAAATAATGTGTTTCTAGACACCACTCATTTCTTGTGATGTCATAAATTAGTTATGGACATTCACTGCCAATGTAATTTGGGACCTATAGGGTCACACACATAGGTTGCACCTTGGAAAAGGAGTTTACTCACGAATAAGGTTTAACTTGATTAATAAAGTGTTTAGGTATTCAATTTGAATAACATTGGTTGTATATTGGCTAAGATGAAAAATGAAACGACCATTTCAAAAATGAAATGACTACTTCATCATCTGGGTTGCCCGGTTCAATGATTAATATAATTGGATCAAGGATTGGATCAATGAATGCCAATATGATTGAAAAAAGGAAAGCTAGTGAACTGGCCAGTTCAATGGTTGAATCGACTGGTTCACATAGGAACCAACCGGTTCAATAGTGAACCAACCGAATCACCATTCATAGCTTCTAGATAATTCATGAATTTACGTCTCTTTGATTCTTAGATGAACTGAAACCCTGACCGTGGCCATCTATAAAGGGGAAAAGTCTAGGCTTTTAGAGAAACAATAATAAGCTCTAACAATTGTTGTCCTCTCTGATTGTGGTAACCAAGAGAACTCAAGAATGTCCTACCCATAAAAGGTAAGGACAACAAGGGAGAAACAACACGCGAGAGTAAAAAAACCCTAGCATGTTGACTTTTAAGGGATAACTCTCTCCTGTTGGTTTTGGTAGCACAACATGGAGTTCTCGATGGTTGGCATGGACAATTTAGAGGCATGGAGGCCGTTTCTACCCACTAGGAGTATGACAACCACTGTCACCTATGGTGTAGCATCAGGAGGTCATCGTCTCCAGTTGTCCGTGTGCAGTTTGCGAAACATGCACATAGTTGTTGCAAGAGTAGTCACTGGACTTGCTCCAGGATCAGATATATCTCTTGCTACCCACTTTCCTAGATACATTATTGTTGACGCGATATACTGGTTTAGGAATCGGGCATTAAAATTTTTATTTCTGCTGCCTTATCTATTGTCACGATTTCCCCATAGTGGGATCAGAGTCACGTCAATTTATAGTGTATCAGGGATTTAAATCAATATGATCTGATTTATTTTATTACATTCAATGTCAATATTATAATGATTAATATGCATATTCAATTAAATGCCACATACGATCCCTATATATATATATATATATATATATATATATATATATATATATATATATATATATATATATGCAATCTATACATGTCACCCTAAAATATCTTTTGATGGTGGATGATAGCATGGTTATGACCAATAATCCTAAATCTTTATTCTTGGTTGGATGGATTTCCTATTTATATCTTAGTTTGCATACCGAGGCTCTATCTTTTCTCCATATGTAAAAGTATGAATTCTCTTCTTCCTATACTCCCTTCAAATGTAACTCTAAGTTTCCTTATTACCATGTAATGTTTTAAATAGAATTAGGATAGTTTCCTTTTCTATTATGGCAAAGAAGATGTTCTAATCTGGACCAACTGACTATTTCAGAAGGCGAACCGATCATTTGGAGGACCGATGAGGTGTGACGACAAGAGGAGCCAACTGATCGGCTGGTGACCCAGTCGATCAATTGGACAAGCCCAGATGTTGCTTGCACCGGAGACTAGATGACCTATCAGAGATACCGACTGACCGGCCAGGAGACCAACTGATCAGTTTAAGAGTTGAATCGATCGACCTGGACTGGTGTCAACACATATCTTTATCAACAATAGGTTGTTGCATATGATGTGTATTTTTTTTTGCTAGTAAACGCTTGGGCCTCCTCTTTATTTATAGTATGAAACCAAAAGTTTGAAGTATGTACAAATCTCCATGAGATAAAACAAAATAGGAAAGTAAAGACAAGTATTACTTCCTATACAAAAGAATGAAATTTCTTTCTATATCAGACCAACATGTCTTCATATTGCCCTCTTGATTCAGGAACAACCTTCTATTTCTCTCATTCCATACATGATAGCAAATTGAAAGGCAGGTCAAGCGGGCTTTCTTCTTATTCATCATCTTTATGCAATCACACCAAGACTCCAGAACCTGTGAGATCCAACTCAACTTCATAGCTTCCTTCTAGATAGCTTGGATGAAATTACAATGCAGAAACAAATGTGAGCTATCTTCATAAACTGATCTACAAATAGCACATCTGGAGACAACATACATGCCAAATCTTTGCATGAAATCCTGGGTAGCAACTCTATCTAATAGGATCTTCCAGCCCAAGACACTGAAGCTTTTGGTGATGTCATTTTTCCAAATCATTTCACCCCATGGTACAACCTCATCCACACTTCTATCAGACTCCCAGAAATCCTTGAGTTTAGGCTCCTTCAAACCCTTGAAAAGGATCCTATCACATCTTTTAAAAGTAACATCCATATTAGCAAATAAATCTCTTCATTGGGATGCTCCATAGACCTTTGGCAATAAAGCTCCCCAACCTGCCAAACACACCAACACCCAACTTGAGGATGTTACAAGGATCAAGAACATCCTTCAGAAACTTTCCTTTAGGCAACCAAGGGTCCCTCGATAGCTTTAAGGATTCCCCATTACCAATATCATATGAGATGTGAGGCAAAATGAGACATATGTGGTTCAAAATGTTCTACCACATCACGATTCATTAGGATTAGCTTTAAGTGACCACACATAGTCCTCCTTTATATATTTCCCATTAATCCATCTAAGCCATATAGAATCTTTTTTACAAGCAATATTCCATATATTATGAATAACACCAGTAAGATTCATGTCTCTGACACTTCTAACATTCAAACCTCCTTCAGCTTTAGGTTTATAAGTTTTGTCCCAACTGATGTAATGTACCTTTTTTCCATCTCAGGCCCTCCTTTAGATGAAATTTCTACAAACTCTCTCAATTTCATCCATAATAGAGGCATGTAAAGGAAAAGTAGAAGACCAGAACAAGTGAAGAGACATAAGAGTTGAGATTGTTAACTCCACTCTACCTCCAAATGAAAGAGTTTTATGTTTCCAGCCTTTTAGCTTGGTCTTTATTTTATCAATGAGAGGAACTCAATAGGATTTCTTCAACTTAACAAAGAATAAAGGAAGTCTGAGATATCTCATAGGAAACTTGCCAACAGAAATGTTTAACATTTTAGAAATTTGAGATTTATCAGCATTATGACCGAAGAAGACATGACTGTTACTAGAACTTACAGTTAGACCAGAAAGTTTTCCAAATTCATCAAGAATGTCTTTAATAGCCAAATCATTATCATTGTCTGCTTCCATAAAACACATGACATCATCCACAAATAGCAGATGGGAAACATTCAAATCTGTTGTACCAATAGGTTTGATACTTTTGTCAAAAACTACCTATTTCATCATAGTAATTAGGCCCTCCATAGCAAGGACAAATATGTAGGGAGCAATTGGGTTGCCTTGGAGAATCCCATTGGAAGGATATATAGCTTCAGAAGGTTGGCCACCGATCAAAATATGATAATTATTGGCAGACATAATAGTATGAAGCCAGTTGATCAAACAACTAGGGAAATTCATCCTAGAGAGAATGTTAAGGATAAAGTTCCAACGGATAACATCATATGCCTTGACAAGACCACCTTTAATGCACATCTTAGGATTAATGTTCTTTTTGTTGAAATCAAATATAAGCTCATTAGATAATAATAAAGCATCATAAATACTTCTTCCTTTTATAAAAGCCACCTGATTAAGACTAATAAAATCATTCAGAAGAGATTGCAATCTGTTGGAGAGAACTTTGGTAAAGATCTTCAACAAGAAATCACATAATGCTATGGGACTCCATTCTTTGACTTTATGGATGAGGGTAATATAAGACTTATTAAGTTCATGAATCATCTTACCACTCTTGAAGAAATTCTGAACAACACATACCACTTCAGGACCAATGATACTCCATGTGGTTTTATAGAAGTGCCCATTGAATCCATCAGGAGCAGGGGCTTTGTCCCCATCAACTTCTTCAACAAATTTTTCAATTTCTTCTTTGGTGACTAGGTAGCTGAGTTTCACCACCCATTCCTCAGTTAGCATAGGTAGAATTCATTTATCATTCCAGCAAGATATACTATCTGAGTCATTGTTATATTGGTTTAAGAGGGATCTATAATACAAAGAAATATGTTGATTGATGCTATCATCATTATAGACCATACTACCTCAATCATAAGACCTTTTATATTGTTTCGATTAGCTCTGACTTTGACTGAATTATAAAAGAAACAATTTTTTGTCTCCCAATTTAAGCCATTTGACCTGATATTTTTTTTTTAGCATAAGACTCCTCAGCCTCTGCATCAACAATAGCAACCTTTCTCTTCTCATTAGCTATGTCTCTCTCAGTAAACTATCATCAAGAAATGTATCATCCTTCTTCAAAGCTTCAAGAACCTCAAACTTTGAAATCCAGGCATTATCACTCAGGTTTCCAACTCTATTCTTGACCCTTCACTGAGTTTAGATTTAACATTTTTGAGTTTAGTCATAACCCTGTACATAGGCTTGCCTTTAACATTAAGCTTCCAAGCTTCTTCCACAACCCCTAGAAAGTCCTCGCACTCAGTCCATGCATTGATAAATTTGAAGTATCCCTTCTTCTTATTAAAAAGCTTTCCTAGATTTATCAAAATTTGTCTATGATCAGTGAAGACAGTATTCATAATATCTCCATTGACATCATTATATTTGGCATAGAAATGAGTACTAAAAAATATATATATCGATTTAAGAAAGAATGATGTCATCACCTTTTTGTCTATTGTCCCAAGTAAATCAAGGACCTTTCAAATCCAGCTCAATAAGATGCAAATCTGATATAGCATCATTGAAATCATCATAGCCGAGAGACGATAGAAAACTTTGCCTTTCCTATCTTCATAAAAATGAATAGCATTGAAGTCTCCCAAAAGAATCCAGGTTTTAGAAATAGAAGCAATTCTTCTTAGATCATCCCAAAGAATCCTTCTTCTTCTCTCTTTGTTGTGCCCATAGATGACAGTATACAAGAATTGAACACCTTTATAGCTAACATCAAAATGGAGGAACTAATCACTTTCCTTGATGGACTTGATATCAACTACTCTGGGTCCCAAAGAATGATGATTCTACCCAAAGGATGAGAAGCATGATTTGGAGATCCATGAATTATTGTGTTGGACATTATTCATCCACTTATACATCTTCTTATATCAGATCTTAGACTCTATGATGATATTAATAGGACACCTAGCTTCCCTCAAGTTGTCCTTGACTTTGTCCTAGTATCCCAATCTATTAAGACCACAGACATTCCAGGAGAAAATTCCCAGGCTATCATCCATTTGGAACCTCGGTGATTGGTAGGCTTCCAGTCTCAGTTGTAGAACATGAGATATCATCACTTTTACTATCATAAAAAAGCTTAAACATATTATTTGCAACATTGGCATATGCCGAAGGACTTTTCCTCATAAACTAGTTAGACTTGGAAGTAATACAAGGAGAAATTTTCTTCTTGTTTCTCTTAGTTTGGAATCTGTCTGACATAATGGGAGTTCTAACCTTTTCTTCAAAAATATCCTACATATTGGTCGGCACACTCCAACTTCCCCCACAAACCAAAGGACTTCGACCATTAGACACAAGTCTTATTACTACTGGGACATATCTATTAGTCTGAGCATTACACACAGTCACCACGAAAATGCTCAAAGTAGGAATGGAAGAGGAACTATGACCTTCTCTTCTTACTGGGACAACAGACACAAACAAAATAGATGTTCATTTGTTAGCTCCAAGAACATCATCTACAATCATACTCAGCTTATTACTTTTATCCATCAGAATCCAAACTTTTTGGCTTTCAACTTCCTTTCAAGAGACACTACATATATCAATTTCATGGCCAAAATACCTGCAAACTTTGCAAATGTCTAGAATCCATTCATATTGAACATGTATAACATCTTTGTCACCACAATCACTTCTCATCACAATCTCCTTCAGCAAGGGCAAATGCATAGAAACAAGAACCCGAATTCTGGCAAAGTTGAGTCTCCTCATGGTTTTTGTAGCATAGTCAGAACATATAGGTTTAGCGATGTAGCTTCCAAGCTATCACAAGATCTCGTTGTCCCAAAATTCTAGATGAAGGTTAGGGAATCTGATCCAGATAGGAATATTAGTGAGACTTTTCTTCTCCAAGGGTTCCTCGATCTCCCATTTCTTGAGTATTAGAGGTTTGACTCTGACAAATCAGGGTCCTTCGTCCACCTCTATCGTCAGATCATCACCATGATCAAATTTGACTATGAAGAAGCTCTTCGACGATGTATCCCGATGAAGTATTCTCCCACTTTTTTGCAACTTTGACAACCTTCGGTCGCTTGTAAATCAACTCTCCATTCACGATCTCCGGCGGTTCAAATGTGAGATTTGTGATCTCCGTCTTCCTCTTCTCGCTCAGAAGGTAAGACCAACATTTAGCGATGGGAGCACCACAACATCGATCTGCTTATTGCTTGTGGCAGTGGATAGCTTCGGCCAGTGGAGGAAGGAGGGGTGATTATGAGGATGTTGTCGCCCCCCCCCCCTGGATCAAACCCGCACTGTTGCCACTCGGCACTCAAACCCTCCGCTCCCGCCATCTCCAAAAAAAAATACTATGATGTTTGTCTCTGATGTGGACCTCAGGTTGTAGTAATTTCTTGTGGCTCCAAAGAGTTACATTAGTATGGCTATAACCATTGCTCATATATTTTTGATTGTATATTTTTAACTTGTATATAATACATATTATAAGTATGTGGTGATTGGATATGTAAATATATTTATATATAAAATTTCTCAATAAATATTAAATTTTAGATGCATTCCATAAGCAGTACACATGAAAAACTTGATCGACCAAGTGTGAGCATGCCCTGACATGATGGACTGTCAATGTGTGATGATAGATATGTGGGTCTTCCTTAGCAGTGTGCATATTCTATGGTGTTGACTTATGGATCTGGCTTAACTAGGTGACCTTAATATGATTAAGTGCCCAGAAGCGTACAAATGAAGTGCCTAGTAGCTTCAAACTCCACCAAACGACCGCCACCAACTTCTCTAACCCAAGATCCATCCTCAAAAAGATCGAAGGAAGAAGTCCTTCATGCTTACAACCATGGACAATTTAGCTTCTCCATGAAAATGTCTTTTTTTTAATATAATGTATACTATACACTTATAAATAAATATATTAAAATAGCAAGAATGAAGACATTTAAATTTATACTTGTCACTTAGTTTAATTAGTAATCTTAATTAGTTTATTAGTCGCATGTTGTAGGTTCGATACCTCATATTGAACTATAGCATCTCGAGGGAAGGTTTATAACCACAACTAAATACTCTATTTTGTAATTTTGTGATCGAACTGAATACTTCTTCCTCACAATGGAAAAAAAAACAAACTCGACATTGTCAGGCCGGGTAGTTTTTCAATAATAGAATGTGTCGCATTATTGTCTTTTATTAGGTTTTTCTCTTTCCAAACCAAATGAAGACATTACTGAAAAAACGGGCTTCCGTCCCTCTTCCCCTATATGAATTCGAACAACGTATAAGCCAAAGTAAATGTGACATTGTTCTCCGGAAAGTAGGCGTAGATGATTCCACTCACACGACCAACAATATGGATGCTCGAAATCTAATGAATACATTACACTTGTTCCTTGTGATACCATAAAGAGCACTTTTCTCAATTAACAAAGAAGAAAATAAATTTCCAGAGTGAAGAATAGACTTATTCCTCGTCAAACAATAAAAAGGAGAAGCTTCTAAAGAAAAGTTCCTATTAAAGACACTATAATGCTAGACCGTCGGTCGGTTCCCAAATGGTTTCCTACGTGGATGGGCCAGGGCGGAAATTAAGGGTGACCCCACATGAGACCCCACCCCCAACACCGTACCCTTTATTATTTTATATGAACCCTACATTAGACAGGGTGTATGTTATACTTTTGGATGGGGCCGCCGCTGCATCTTCCGGGAGGAGGGGCATTGACAATTACCCCTGTTTTACTTCGCACGTGACCGACCGACGCTTCCGCCTCCGGCGTTAGTTGCGTTATTTATTATTTATTATTCATATATCTAGTAGTAATAAATCCGTGTTAGATGTATTGGCATATGCTAATGGAAAATTAAACAGCGGCATCACACGCACAATGTGTTGTCGATGGCGGGGTTTCGGTTGGTCTAATTAGATGAGGTAACTAACCATGGTTATTGATGCCATCGAAGATGATTGATGACCCATCATCAAACTGGAATATAGGAGGGGTGAGGAGAGAGATAGAGAGAAGGGGTGGGGGAGAAAGAGAGAGACTGACTGAGCCAGGGGGTGAGTCGGAACGGCAGGAGAGAGTGAGAGAGAAAGAAAAGAGCAAGCGGAGAGCACGTTCCCGTTCTATAAAGTGGCCGTTTCCTCGGCTCTTTTTTCCGGACACACTACACTTGCGTCTCACTCCCCTCCACTCTACTACTACATCTGCTCCGCCTGCTGCCCGCCTCTCCCTCATCACTCACAATTCCACAGAGAGGGCAAGCGGCAGAGCCAGAGAGCCAGCTCCGTCTTCGTCCAACTTTTCCACTTTCCCTCCCGTTTCCTTGTTGTTTTTTTAGCAATCCCGCCTGCTGCTTGCCACTACCATTCTCGTGTCTTCCGCCTTCGTTCATCCCCCCCATCCGCTCCAGAGCAGCGGGAAGAGGAACAAGGATTGGAGGAGAGATCTGAATAGGGGAAAGTAGAATTCGGCTCGGAAGGCGAAACGCGAGGGCGGGAGGAAATGGCGCCTGTTTCCTCGTTCAAGTTAAAACGAATGATGCCGGTGTATCTCGCCGTGGCTCTGCTGCTGCTGGCGTTGGCCGCAACCACGGAGGTTGTCTCGTCCGCATCTCTCTCGACCGACGGAAGGTACATTATACTATTCGCATGCCGTTTGTATTCCTCCAGACCGCTGTTTTTCGCTTCAGATCTGGCGAGTATGTGTTTCGCCATAAGTGCTTACCTTCTCCGTCCCTCTTCCGTGTCTACGGCCGCATGGTTGAGTAGAGCAGGACAGAGTGGTCTGGCATGTTCCTAGAAACGAAATAGTGATTCGATTTCACAATGTAGGTGTAAAACGGCCTAGTTCGCCTTTCCGCTCTGGCCTTTTAGTAACGCATCTATTACCACAACATCACCATGCCTACTCCCGGTTATGCTGGGACGGACGGGGTGGCTCTGTTAGATTAACGAGAATGTGCATCACACCTTGACCTCTTCGTAGTACTAGAGGTGTGACACAGGGTAATCAATCTATATATCCCTGGTTTTGTCATTTCCTTACTCAAATTCCAGTCGCCTCATGAGTCTCCCCCAATCTCATAACATAATTATAGTCCGATTCGTTCCATGTTGCTGGCCACCTGGTTTCCCGTTGCAGTAACGCAAGGAAGCTTGGGAGGAGGCGCCTGTTGAACGCGGATCTTCTTGCTAGCGAGACTTCCTTTCCGTTCTCATCCGGTTCAAGGACCGTCCCGGAGAGGTAAAATACATCAATAATGATAAGAATTCGATCGTTACACGATTCATTAACGCCAAACACATGCTTGCTCACCCTGCTCTGCTCTGCGCTAGTGTTGCTAGCGCTAGCCTTGGGGTAGTGTTGGTGGTAGGCCATCGCTATTCATCACTCCACTCCACCGGCTTGTCCCTAGCTCCCCATACCTTGTCCCACCCCTCCCGATTTATGGAATAATTTATTAGGGTTCCTAGTGTCCTCTCTCTATCTCCCTACGGACAAAATTAACGAGCCTAAGGTCGTCGGCAGCCGTTGGATTCTCGGGCGATGTTGTATCTTCCATCCAGATCCAGACCGCGACTGTCTCACCGGTGTCTCCGGGACGCACTGCCTTTTTGCCGTTGCCGCCTTGTCCCCGTCTCTATCGGGCTATCTGAGCGGTGGGGATGACCGATCGAACGAGAAGGACCGGTATTATAGGAGTAAATTAGGGATGCGCAGATCCGGATCCGGCAACATCATCCCATCAGCCATTCACTGCTTGCGGCGGGTAGCTTTCGATTCCCGGTTCAGGAATGTTAACCTCGGTCAGCAGTGTCTTGTACCAGAGAGACTCCACGGTCAATCTCCTTCACACAGGCCTTTCACTTTCGCTTTCTCCATTCTCCACGGCCCATGATGACCTTTTTCAGGGCGGGGGGGGGGTGTGATGATTACTACTCTTCATCATATCAAGTGTGTGGGTCGTTTGTTAATTAACTTGGAATCCCATTGTGATCAACGAATTAATTTAATTCCCTGACGGCGACGCGAGTTTTGGAGAGTGTGTTGTTATGCGGTTTTGTTCGGCGCCATGGGTGGCTTTTCATTAAACCATCACGGCACCCGAGGAGTTCGTTGGTTGTTGCCATGGTCCCAGCACCCCTCCAGCCTTTTATCTTTTTGGTGCCTATTTATTTAAAGTAAATTACTGTCTGTATATTGCGTAGATGATAACCCGGAATCTTTTTATTTCCAATTTGACGATTCATCGATATCTTCGTCTGGTCAATGGCTCTTCCAGTAACACTGACGTATCTCTTCCTTTTTTTCTTCCTCTGCTTCCCCTGCGGCCCTCTAATTTTTCTGCATGTTGATTCCATTGGTCAGCTCCGTCAACGGCGAGGTGATCGGTGCAGTGGACGATCCGGAGTCGGTGGTCTCAACAGTACACGAGTAAGATTCTTCCCTTCTTCTCTGGCTACCCCTCTTTTTCTTTGTTTCATATGTCACACATTCACTGGATCAGATTTGCGCTAGGACGATTCGATCTGCTTTGTAGCAGCAGTGTACCTCTGATTCTGTTTTCATATCAGATTTGCGCTAGGACGATTCTAATTATAATCATAATGTCTCGGCTGAAATAGTAATTTTTTTTGCCATCCATTCTAGTTATGCTTGGTTATACTAAGAAATGATTGAATAAACGTATCTGATGAATTCTTCGTATTGGTTTATTCTTCTTTCATTTTGTTACCGTACTTTCTCTTTGGATTCTGTCTTCTACCACGCCTAAGTCACCGTTCACTTGGCTTTGATGATGTACAAAACATGATTGCCAACTATAGGCGCATTGCACGTGAAACATAGGCGTTCATCTGACCCACCTCGGCGTGAGAAAAATCAATTAACCCGTGGGAATACTGCTACGAATTAACCTGACCCCATGTTCTGGAATAACTACTATCGCATTTGCATCCGCAGTGAAAGACCACTACTTCACAACACCGAGTAGGGAAATGAAATCTTCCTTGGTTCCTCCGCCTTGCTCTTTTCATGTCGTCCCTACTAGTTGTTACCATAACGATGGAATAGTGCAACAATTAATACGGAACACCGACACCGCAGCACCTTCTCCAGTTCCTCCATTATCACACACCTCCCCCCTACCACTGGTTTGGCCGGTGGCTAGGTAGAGTGGAGAAGTGGGTGGGGGGACGGGGAGATGCTTCCTTAGGTCTACTATACTCTACTCTACTCTACTCATCGCATACCACATTTAATTCCGCCACATGTTCGGTGCTGTGCCCACCTGTTGGGCCTTTCTTCCGGAATATGGTCGTCTCTTCTCTCTCTCAGCTGGACCAGCACTTGTTGCATCGATCGAAAGCACATGCCCCACCTGACTACCATATCGTTGATCTTTACGCACCGGTCTCCTCTCCCTTTCCTTGCCCGATTTTAATGCAGTGGTGGCGTCAGATGGATCCGAGGACGCAGTACTACAAATCTACCGCCTGTTTGTCCCAGTTGGTATGTTCTGGTACAACTCCGAATGTGACTCTGGTTATTTACTGCATTCATGGTGTTTGGTGGGTCTGGCGTTGGTTAGTTGGTTGAGTAGTTGTCGGTTGCCGTTGGTTTCAACTTTCACTGTACGTTTGATTTTTCAATGCTGTGTTGTACTAAATGGCTAACTACTAACGCTGTTATTGCCGCCCACTGTACAGAGCCATCAACAACAGCACGGCTCGCCGCAACCTTGGATTCCTCTCCTGCGGGACCGGCAACCCCATCGATGACTGCTGGCGCTGCGACCCCGACTGGCATCTCAACCGCAAGAGGCTCGCGGACTGTGGCATCGGGTTCGGCCGCAACGCCATCGGCGGCCGTGACGGCAAGTACTACGTCGTCACCGACTCTGGCGATGACGATCCGGTCAACCCGAAGCCCGGTACCCTCCGTTACGCCGTCATCCAGGAGGAGCCCCTTTGGATCATCTTCAAGAGCAACATGCTCATCACACTCAAGCAGGAGCTTATCATGAACAGCTTCAAGACCATCGACGGCCGTGGTGCTAAAGTGGAGATCGCCTACGGCGCGTGCCTGACTATCCAGTTCGTGACCAACGTCATCGTCCACGGCGTCACCATCCACCATTGCAAGCCTACGGGTAATGCGATGGTACGGAGCTCCCCGACGCACTACGGGTGGAGGACGATTGCCGATGGGGATGCTGTGTCCATCTTTGGGTCCAGCCATGTGTGGGTTGATCACTGCACGCTGTACCACTGTGCCGATGGGCTCGTGGATGCCATCATGGGCTCCACCGCAATCACTATCTCTAACAACTACTTCTCGGATCACAACGAGGTATATATATATATATATATAGTATAGCAGTCAAATATGGTATACAGTTTTGCTGGTCAGGAAAGCCTTTGATGTTAATTAATTGTTGTCATTAATGTCATCCGTCTTTTCTTTCCACTTTTAGTTTCTTGATTTGTGATTGATTCCCTTCTAGCTTGTCCTGATTCTCCTTATAGTAGAATAATAGGCATGTAAGGTCTTGCTAGTGTATGACCTGTTCTGATTCGGTCATTCTTATATGGATGGCAGGTGATGCTCTTGGGCCACAGCGATTCCTATGTGAGGGATAAGGCGATGCAAGTGACAATCGCTTTCAACCACTTTGGTGAAGACCTCATCCAGAGAATGCCAAGGTAGTAATAATGAATTGATTTTTTTTCTTTCTTCCAATTATAAACATACAAACAAGCATCCCGTCCTTTCAATTTATTACTCAATTCCTTTTGTATTGTACCTCTCCCAACTGTAGTCCGGACTTGTACTGAATTGATTCTTCCTCTGAATCCAAAAAAAAAAACCAGGTGCAGGCACGGGTATTTCCACGTCGTCAACAACGACTACACTCACTGGGAGATGTACGCAATCGGTGGAAGCGCCAGCCCGACCATCAATAGCCAGGGTAACAGATACCTGGCTCCAAACAACCTGTTCGCCAAAGAGGTAAATAAAAACTCCAGCGCAGCTCCGAGTTTATTTTTGCAGCAAATTATGTAAAATGCCCATGAAAGTTAGACATTTTTCACACAATGTTCCTTACAGGTGACCAAGAGGGTAGAGACCGCCCAAAATGTCTGGGAGCACTGGAACTGGAGATCCGAAGGCGACCTCTTGTTAAACGGTGCCTTTTTCAAGCCGTCCGGCGCGGGTGCTTCAGCAAGCTACGCCAGAGCATCCAGCCTGGGTGCCAAGTCCTCGTCCATGGTCGCATCCATCACCGCTGGAGCTGGTTCTCTTAGGTGCCGCCGTGGTTCGCGGTGCTGACGAAACGAGACGGCTTTACAGCATCGAAAAGCCGGTGGAGGGAGGGGCAGTTAGCTAATTATCTGGATCATTATCATCGATTGTCACAGTGTCAAACTTTTTTTTCTTCCTTCTTTTTTTCAATCTTCTTTTGTCAAAATTGTCTTACACAGTCAACAGCCAAATGAGGCACCCATATCCCACCATGTCATCATATTCCGACTTCCCACCAGCCAACCTCCGCTTGCTCTCTCCCCTGTGTAATCGTGGAGCGAGTGCGGAAGCGTTGCTAATTTGTGTGTTTGTGTCCACCGTCGACACCAGTAATTCCTTTGTTTTTATGGTATGGTTCCGTGTGTCTCCCCATATTGTTGTTGTTGTTGTGGGTGTCCTTTTTCCTTCTTCTTGTCTTGTCGGTTGACGATTCCACCACCACTTGCAGTCTTGGTCCACTATATAGCACAATATAGTCGTCAAAAGTAAAAAATCTCCATGGCTTGCTTCAGTCAGTTGTGCTTTTGTCCTTTTTTTTATTACTTATTATCAGGGCAGTCTGTTTGTAACTGATACATAGACAGCTTAGCATGAAGAAGCCGGTAAAAAGAGAAAAATGAAAAGAAACAGAGGGCACTGGAGACGTCGGCATTCTGTATCAATGTCGTTCTCTGTTTGCTCTTCAGAGCTTGTTGTTTACCTTGATATTTTTCTGTTTCCGGCGCTTGTCCGGATGTAGTGTTTAATATCAACTGCAAATGGCACAATTGGGATTTCAATGCAATGCTTACATTCCTTTTTAATGGTCCGTTGTTGCTAAACTTCTGTGCAAAATGCCCCTTCTGTTCATTCTCCGTAACGGCATTGCTTACCTGCCCAATGCAACGAACTTTGTTGTGGTTGTGGTTTATTTCTTGTGTGATGGATGAAATGTTGGTTCTTGTCTTGTTGAACATATCATTAGCTTTTTAGAGGATTGGTTACTCCCTTGCTTTGTATAAACCTTACCCTATCATCACCAGCTTTATAGATGATTGGTTACTCGCTTGCTCTGTATAAACCTTACCCTATCATCAGCTTTATAGATGATTGGTTACTCCCTTGCTTTGTATAAACCTTACCCTACTGACCATAACAAAAAACAATCCTTGCCTTATTTGATCTTTGTTGACCAGTTGGTAATACTGCTATATGAGCTTCTGATGCTGCCTTTTATACATTGATGAGGAATTGCTACCATCTCAGTATCCCACCCCATCCTGGTGGGAAAGACTGGCTGGTTAGTTAATTGAGATCCATCAGCCTACATCTACTTGCTTTTGTTTGCAGAGGCCAGAATCGGTGGGGATAGGAACTCCATATCAATTCATTCCTATTCCTTCACTCATTGCTGTCCGTAACAATAACGGATTTGCAGCCTACATCTCTTACGCTCTGTCTCAGACGTGCAAGTTGAAGGTGATTCTGAATGATACTTCTCATCTCGGGGGAGAGGTGAAGGAATTAAAACCACCAGGGCAGAGGCCTGTGGGGGTGGCAAATCAGTAGAATGGATTGCTTACACAGACAGCAAAAGTGGGGAATGATCATGTATGTGTGCGTTTGATGAACCAGTGGGGGGTGTGCAGGTCGGGAGCTACTGCAAATCCGTTATTGTTACGGACAACGGTGACAGTTAAAGTTGCAGGTGAGTCAGTCTACTGATAGCAGATTTGAGGTTGCACTTGTGCTGTAGGTTCTTGGGTGGGGGCGAGAAAAGGGGAAGAGTCATTCCGGTTCCAACCGACCCACCGCACAGTCTGTTTGTGGAGCCACCGCCACGTCGGCGGAATTCCAGCCAGCACCCACAGCCGGGATGCCTCGTGCTAGCTGGCTCGCCAGATACAATGTTGTTTGTGGCTGACACTCCCGTAATAGACCAACTTGTGTAAGACTAACCGGGGGATAAGTAGGCAGTCAATGGGAGGGTATGGGGCGGATAAAGCTTTATCCTTACCCTTATCCCACCTAGGGTGGCGGGTAAGAGTATGGGTAATTGCTACTCCAATGATATCATTACATTCCCCTTACTTTTACCTTCTTACTCATAGGGTAAACAGGGAGATCAAGAGTGAAGCGGAAAATTTATGTGTCTTCTATTTTTTTTTTTGAAGTAGGTAATACCATTGGAAATGTGTCAAATGTCAAGTTTACCATTAAATCATGTTATTATATACTGTCGTGTCTTAAAACTTTGGATTTTGTAGCATACCTGATTGAATAAGCCCCAAAAGAAAAAAATACCATATAGAAACCATACAATGGTGCATAAACTATAAAATATCGTTGTTTTATACATATTTCTTACGCCTCTAAAGCGGTGTTGTATACACAACTAAATTAGTTATATAATAGGTAGATAAAGATATCATGTATTGTACTGAATATGATCCATAGTATTGAATGATCCCCATACTTATACAACACAATGATTATGTATTTAGTATATTATATAGAAATTTGAGAGGGTAACAGGTTAGAGGGTATGAGTAATAGATTATCCTTATCGTTACCCGCTAAGGTAGCAAGTTAAAAGGTAGCAGGTTAGAAGGAAGTGGGTAGGCGGGTAAAGGATAAGAAAATCCTTTAGCCTTACCTTTTTCCTACAGGGTATGGATAAATGGTAAATGAGTTTTATCCTTGCCCATTGACATCTGTAGGGATAAGACCAACCTATCAAAAAAAAAAGATATATAGTATCAAACTTAATAGGCATGAGGAGAAGATAATAGGCACGAAGAGAAGGTAATGCTAAACATTTTCCTGGACTCCAAATCTATTACAATTTGGACTTCCTCAAATTATAGACAATATGTAATGTCTTAAAAATAGGATACGAGACATATCTTAACACATTTCTTGTTCGTCCTAGAATAATTGATTCTCATACCTACAACATCTCGAACAATTAGGACTAGCACTTTGAGATGTTTACTTATAGATGGCAGATCTTGAAATGATGTTTGCAGGTTAGAAGCTTAACTAAAAATTATGAATACATAAATATTGAAATATTCAGAATCAATATAATCTTTATGCAATGTCAAGAACGAACACGTATAAATAATACACAACAGAAAAATGACTACATTGCTAATGTAGTGGTACCTAAACGGTAAAGTTGATGTTATATGATAAAAAAGTCACAAGTTCAAAACCCCTAGCAACAAAATAAACAAATTATTAACTTTTTTTTGAAAAAGATGACTACATGAACTTTGAATAACCAAATACATATTTATACATATAAAATAATTTATTTCTCTTCTTCAGTCCCTCGATTCTTGATACCAGAACTAATGATGAATAATTGCAATCTATGTTTACATAGACAATGATGATTTTTCTTCTTTAGACTCTTACATTCATTCTTAAAAGAATTTAGATTAATGTATTTGATCGAGAGGTCACAAGTTCAAATTCTCTAGCAATGCAATAGATTGCCATTTTTTGAAATTAAGATGACTACGTAAACTCTCAAAAATCAATACAACTATATATATAAAGTAATATATTTATCTTCTTTAGGCGCTTGATTCTTGATACCAGAGCCCATGATGAATAATTACAATACAATGATGATTTTTCTTCTTTAGATTCTTACATTCATTCTTAAAAGAATTTAGATTAATGTACTTGATCGAGAGGTCACAAGTTCAAATTCTCTAGCAATGGAATGAATGAATTGCCATTTAAAAAAAGATGACTACATAAACTTCGAAAAATCAACACAACTACATATATAAAATAATATATTTATCTTCTTTAGGCGCTTGATTTTTGATATCAGAACCCATGATGAATAATTACAATCTATGTTTACATAGACAATGATGATTTTTCTTCTTTATATTGTTACATTCATTCTTAAAAGAATTTAGATTAATGTAATTGAATATCATGTACCATTTTTAAAAATGATATTATGACAGACAAGATGAAGCTCAATTAAAATAAGTATTATATTGCTTGTGGTACTGATCTTTAATAAATATTGACAATTATAATACACAATATGTGTTACATGGACATACAAGAAGATTATTAGATGAAAATATTATATAATAAATGACATGGTCGCAAAAATACCAAACAATGCGGTGGCATACAAGAAAATTCATCCACTTAGGAATACATACATGGTGAAGTATGCCATTTTCAAAAAATATGTTGCGTAAAAGAATAGTTAAGTTATATATCTATTTTAGTTGCCTTCATTGCACACACTTAACAAAGTATACGTGCAGATAAAATTACAGAGTTGCTATTAATGCTATGTTTGGTACACAGTGAACGAAAGAGAGGAGAAGGGAGGGGAGGGGAAGGGAGGGGAGTAGATGAGACATTTATTTTGGTATGTTTGGTTAGCATGTGGAGGAGAAGGGGAGAGAACATAAAAAACATAAAAAATGTTATTTTTTAAACAAATCATATTATTCCAAAAGGTTATATACACCACACACATATTATTACATAAAAGTCAAGATGAATTAGACTCACATGTCTCGTGATCAAAATAAAATTATTTGAATAATTGTTTTTCTAATGAAGAAGATACATTTCTTATGTCTAACATGATGTAAAATATTGTTGACGCATATAGGGACTACCACTTCTCTTTTTATTGCCATTATAGTTATACATGTACGTCCCTCCATATTTATAACTTTTCCTCTATTTATTTATGTTCCCTTCATAATTTGAGAGTTCCCTCCACTTTCCTCCTCAATTCCTTCCCTTTTTCTATTTTTTCTTATGTTATTATGTAAAAGAATAATTTATCTCAAAATTTTCGTATTCTTTACAAACATTCTAAGACTTTTTTATCAAAATTTTGCGCTACATTTATTCTAGTTTCCTTTTATTTGTAATTTTTCACTCTAATTTTGTCCTCCAATTTTCTCCCACACTAGTAAAGAACCGACCTTTAGTGTCAGTTATTTAAGGCCTTTGGCGTCGGTTTCAAAACGACACCCAAGTGGGCGCCGCTAAAAGTCGAAACCTTCAACATCAATTTTAACACCGACGCCATAATCCTTCCCACCACCAAAAACGCGCCAGCAAGGGAACTATAGGCGTCAGTTATTTAATAAAACTGACACTATATCCAGGTCAAAGACGTCAGTATTTCATAAAAACTAATGTCATAATCCTTCCCGCCACCAATAAAACGCACCAGCAAGGGCACCATATGCGTCGATTTTTATATATAACCGACACTACCTATCCACATAGATGTTGGTTTGATACTAATAACCGATGACATATCTCTGGTGCCATGAAGACCCCACCACGACCGTGGTACCTAACCACATAGACGTCAATTTTTTGCTAATAACCGACGCTGTATGTCTTTGTTGTCAGTTTTATACTAATAACCGACGCCTATGTTCTAATTTTTTTTTCTTATCAGTTTGCAGGCCTACTGTATGGCTGGTCAGCAGGATGCAGAACCTGCAGTTCAGTTCTAAATTGTAGGTTTACAATATCCATTGATATCAGCCAACAACATGCCACAAACTTGTAAAATTAACAAGGATAGACAACAATTTATGATAATGTGATTCACACACATGTATAAGCATATTTAATTCATATTATTTTTCATCACACATATGTAGAAACTAGTAGTTCTATTTCAAATTTCCTCCATTTTCACACACATCTCGCAACCTGCAGTTCCATTCATTTCATCTCTTTTCACATTCAGACACATGTAGACACATTCATGTATTGATCATCTTCACATTCACACATATGAAAATTCAAAAAAATCAATTCACATGTCATCAAATACAAAAATAATTATGAGAACAAAGTTTAGAAATATCATTCTTTATTATTATCGTCATCAGTATCCCCATCATAATAAAAAATTCCCACTACTTGTAAGGCTTTTACCCATTGTTTTCTTACATCATCTAATTCTTCCATCGTATAGGGAGTATGCACATCTAATAACTTTTTACCTATAGTGAAGTCACTAGTTTTAAACACCTGCAAAGAGAATGTCGTATATATATAATTAATAATATATAATAAGATTGATATATTTCATATTATCTAATGAGACTATATATAATACTTGTTGTATGGTATCGATTTCTATTGCAACATGTTTGATAATTAGGTCCATATATCGCATCACATAGTATACACATACCCAACCGTTGTCTTGTTTAGCACACTATAAATTGAAATATACAAAATGTTCAAAAATACAAACAAGCACAGTTCACATAAATAATATATACATTGGAGTCGGGAAATTACTTTCACATTCTCCCAATTTAGTAACTGTTTCTTTTTCTTGGAGATGTTGGAGATGTTTCCTCTAGATTTTTTGAACTCTCTTAAAGCCCTACATGTTAATGTAACACATTAAATTACATAATGAAATAGTAATGTAATAACATATGTTAACAGATATAAAAATATGAACTATTTCTCACGTGAATAATGGCCTTTTCATTGGGTGTCCATATAATGTGTCCAATTCCTTCCCCGCAAGATCTAGATAATAAACAGTGAACGTCTTGGGGACAATAACTAGTAACTCCCAATGCCTACCACTGGAGGAAATAAAGTTAAAAATTAATAACTCAAAATCCACAATAAAAATGTAATTTTCTTAAGTCCAAATTATAAGCAAAGTAAACTTACTCAACATTGAATGGAGCTATTATCACTATCTTTTTTTACCAAAATATTTAAAAGCAGTAGAGTAGTATGAGGTAATTGATGAAGGGTCTTTATCTACAAGACTGATCAAAGATGAAACTAGAAATCTCACATGGGAAAATGAAAAATCTTTACAAATCATGTGTAAGTGGCTGCAAAACATATATTACATATGCATTAATAAATAAGAAATCAGATCACCGTATATAAAATAAGGTATATGGATGTATAAATAAGATCTCACCATATTCATAGCTCTATCATAGATGTATTCAACCAATCATAACGAAACAACTCCAAAATATCTTGTATAAATAGATTGTTATCGTATGATTCACCTACAACATCCTCCGGAATAGAAACATTTATAGGACAATTTAGGTTATGTTCGCCTATCCATACTGTCATACCCTTATAATTAGGACCTAACGAGGCGTATAGGTCCCTTGGAAGCCAACTAAGTACTTCAGGAGGTGGAGGTGGAGGCCAAGATGTAGCAGGTGTCTTTTTTTTGACCTGGATATATAATTTCAGATCAATTGACTCATATATATACACTAACAAATTAACGTAATGTAAACTTACCATACAATATTAGTATAGACGACATCCATTTTGGGCCACAATATCACTCCGCCTTCTGCTTCACCAAGCATTTCAGAATCTGGGTGGGCATATGGCAATGGAAGATCCCTCCAATTGGGGAGTATATGTATCAGGCTCACACGAACCACACCATCTGGTACTGGAGTCCCATGAAACATGTATCCTACAAGGGGTGGGTAAGCCTCGACTTTTGCAATAATAAATTCTTGACTTTTTAGACGACATGGCTTCAACCCCTATAAATTTACGTAAAGAATGTTATATAAGAATGTTATATACATATATACATAAACATATCATCTTTAAAAGACTAGCTACTATGTGATAAAAATACTTACAGTAGACGTGCTAGGTGGTGGGTCTACAAGATTACTCCCAACCACCTCTATAGTAGGAGTAGAGCGGCACGCCACATGTACTGTCTGAATGGCAGTCTGAGATGCCTGCCACTTGCTAATTGCTTCATGGAGTCTCTTATCAAGTGCTTCCTCGACTCTCCTATTAATTAACTCATCTACCTATACATGGATAAAAGTGTTGGGTTTTAGGGGAGGCAGAGAAGGCAGCAAAAAGCAAAAAATTTCTCCTCCCCAAACCCAGAACAAGGAAACACGTCAACGTCTATACAATAGGAAGGGATAGTTTGTGGAATCATACCTTGTCCCGAGGCTTGCTCGGCGACAATACCTCGCGACTTGCGCGGTCTTCACCTCCGGTCTTGGATGATGTCTGTGCAGCTCCTGGTCGCACCGAGACTGACGACTCCTGGTCTCACCAGGACTGTCGGAATTGACATCTGTCCTCCGAGCGGCAGAAATCTCCCACCTCTGAAGTAGTCCACACGGACCACCTGGAACTCTAATCTACTTGTCCCACAAGGAATTGGAAGGAGTCGCACCCTCCTGTCAGCGTACTAGTCACCGACACACTCTCCTGCCACCAGTCACTTTCTGCAGTTGTCTTTCCCTTGTTGTGCCTCCCTTATCGGGTAGCACTTGCTCGGGCTCTCTTGGTTACCAAAACCAGAGAGAACGATAACTTTACAGAGCAACTGGTTGCACTAAGTTGTACTTTGAGAAGCCCCCAATACCCCTATATATAGGAGGGTCATGGGACATGGTTCTCTATTCCGGGCAATGTGGGACTAAAGCAAGAGTAGAAGAGTTTGAGATTTTCCACAAAAACAACCAACTGCGCAACCTGAACTGATCGTTTCATTTTTGAAACAGTCGGTTGGGGACCTGAGCCGGTCGGTTGACACCTCAACTGATCGGTTGGGACCCATGAAACGGTCGGTTCACTTCTGAACCTGTAACGACCCCACCTCCCGGTAATCCCCAATTAAGGGAGACCTGAAGGTCAGAGCCGTTATTCAATTAACAGGATCAAAAGTTCAACAAATAATCAATAATAATTATGAAATTCTACTAACTAATTGGAATTTGGTATAAAATTAAAACTTTACTTACCTTTGAAAAAACTTGGAAGTCTATCTATCTCTATCTAATCCTCCTGGCACTTTATGTTTTATTTTCACAATGTGTCACTTTACCGTTTGTTCATTTTAGGGTTGTACCTAAAACACCGACAAACAAAACGTCGGTCAGTATATAGAAATATACTGGTATGTGGGGACAACCAAAAGTTTGCACATAAGGCTAACAATTTAATAATCACAATCAAATTAATTAACAAGCCAATTTACACTTTTTAGTATGACATTCTCCACCGCTTTTGCCCTAACCCTGGCATACCCACCTTAGGGTTCCCTTTGCCAATGACTTAAGGCCACCTTATCAATCCCGAGCTTGATGCCTGGGGATCACCACTCATGGTGCCCACTAGTCATGCAATATCATAGGCCACCTTCTCATTCCCGAGCTTGGTGCCTGGGGTCACCACTCAAGGCGTCCATTGGTCTACCCATCTGGGCCTGACCTTTGGCATCATCTATCAGGGTGGCATGTAGGTGGGAGAATACATACTTCTATTTTTTAATGTGATAATCATAGTGACTTTATGATTTGCAAGTATGAACATCCAAACAGATAATTTGCATTCAATGCGATTAACCATCCAGAAAAAGCCTCGGAAAACTAAGGCGGTTATTCATAATTAACCACATACCTGTTAAGAAGACTTGAGTGCAGAAATAACTCAATCAATCAGGAAATCAAGCAAGCACACACACACACACAACTTGTCCCTGAAAAAGGCATTCAATTTCTCTATCATTAATCATGTCATCTTGATCCATTAATCCTAGTTGTTTCCTAGGTTATTTGCCCTTTTTAGGGTTTTGAGCATAATTAGGGTTCCACTACATCTTTATTACTTTAAAACCTAATTTCTCCAAAACACTTACAAACCCTAACTATTTCATTTTTCTTTTACAAAAGATTCTAAATACATCTTTTAGCAACAGGAAACCCTAATTTCAGATTATGAGCACTTTTCTTTTCTTTTTCTCTAATTTCGGGTTTCTAAGCATTTTAACCATTATATTAAGTTTGAAACCCTAAACTTTGCTATTCTAACACCAAAATAGGTTAAAAACCATCTTTACCATTAATCAAGTAAACCATGCTCTAATTAATCTATTTGCAAGATTAAAACCATCTTTGGTTAACAATTAGGGTTTTCTAATTATAAATTAACACTTTTTCTATCAAAATATGCTCTTTTTAAAAAAGGAACGAAATTAGGTTCTCAAACTATTTTTAACGTGTTCCTCATACTTTTCTAAGCAACTTTCATATTTTAACTTTACTCATCTGAGTTTCCTAGCTCAAGATACGATTTTTATCAAGAAAACTCTTTTTATTATTTATTTGCTATTTCCTAGAAAAACCAGGGTCGCCTGATCCATGGTCTGCGGATCCACTGAGGATCCAACGGCCATGGATACATGTGCCCTTAACATTGCGATTAAAAGATACAAAATACACGACTGTACTTACCAGCAAAAGAGGCGCAGAGGGGCAAAAGGGTAAAAGGCCAGAGAGCTTCTTCTTCTTCCTTGCGTCGAGCAAGCAGGTCCAGGTGGTCAACTCGGGGGTTGACTCCAGACTCTAGGCCACCTGCGAGCCGCGCGATAGGCCAGGGAGCTTCGCCTCCCACCGTCAAAGTTGACCAGGGGTTTAATTGCCCGCTGACACTGCGTCTTGATGCTTTCCGGCTCGCCGCACTCTGACAAGGTTGGTCGCGGAGACAGGGGTAAAGGTCAAGGTGGAGCGATCAATTGAAGGTACCCACACGATCCTGGTGCTCTACCGTAGAGCTTGGACCAGCAAAACGAGATGCTGATACCCTCCAGTACCGTCCCCTATATATAGGGTGGGAAGTAGGCTTGCAAGATTAGGCGTTTCCCAAAACCACAACCAATCCTAATAAAATTAGGATGGAAACTTCGCGATTTCCCCTCCTGAGTTCAACGGAGCCAACGCCAAGATGGCTTGTCCAATGGATCGTGAAAAAACAAGGTGAGGAAATCTCCCTGGAACTAGCATAGTCCCAGTCCGCTTGGGACTTAGACGAAGGGCGCGTAGCATTGGATCTTGATCCAACGAATCTCTTCGTTTGCGTTCAAACAAAGGAAAGATCTATTTCTTTAATTCAGAAATAATTCCCAAATTGAAGATAACTTGGAAAATCGATTTCTCCCAAACCATAACTCCTTTCTGTCTCAAATTTTAAGGGAATGTTCCATTAATTATTTCCTAGCTTTGTACGAAATTTGGGAAACAAAAATCAATGGATGAGGAGGCTTCCTTCTCTCCCAAGTTAATCATTAATTTATTCAAAATTAATTGTTATTTCCTTTCCCTTTACCATTATCTTCTTATTTTGGGTCCCTTGGACCTCAAGAAATCTCAAAGGCATGGATTCCCACATTGGGGAATATTGGTTTGCCTTTATCTTCTTTTAAAAGTCAATTTCTCATATTTCCCTTTTATTAATCAATTTCTTTTCCTTTTTAATTCTCTTTTTAAGGATTTCTCTTTATCTCTCCTCTATTTTCCTATTGGAATTCCTTTTAACCTTAGGAATCCTTGGGATATGAAAATCCACCAAGGATAACTCAATTATACCTATTTTCACATATTTTCCACATTTTATCATTATTTTCAATTTCTTTCTTAACAAGGAAAAACATAATTGGTCTTTTTCTTTGTTATTGGGCCCAATATCCAATAAAGCCCACAACACAACCATCAAGGCTATTGTAAACGAAAACATGCATTCAATCAAAAGACATCATTATTTGTTCATTTATCTTTAATATGAGAAATTATATTTCTCAGCAAAGGAACCCAAAAATTGGGGTTGTAACAGAACCGGTCGGTTCGTGGTCCTAGTCAGTTCCCGATTGACTTTTCCTCTTTTGTTTCTAATTGGTACCTAATACCAATCCTTGTTCCAATCAAATTGGGCAAGTGAAATGAAAAGCAATTTCTCACCAACCTGACTTTCCCAACTTGCTCAGTTGGACCAGTTGAACCGATCGTTTCAACACTTGAAGCGATTGTTTCACCCTGTCCATGAGCCGATCGAATCACCACCTGAGCCGATCGGTTCACCAAGCTCAGCCGATCGGTTCATCACATGGGCCGATCAGTTGGGAGTGCAGATTGTGCAGAATCAGTCAATTACAGTTTCAATCAATACGATACTCCAATCAATGTGTCCAACACCTTGAACATTATGACATTGAGCTATCAATTAATTGAGTGTTTAATTGAACTACTAAACTCCTTTAGTAATCAATCTAAACATTATTTGTGGACAAAAATCCTCTTCCAGGTTAAATCCTATGTGTGTGACCCTGCAGGTCCATTTCACGTTGACAGTGAAAGTCCATAATACTTATGACTTCACAAGCAAAGAGCGGTGCTTAGTCACACATCAGTGCTACCCAAGTAAAATAGAAAGTTGGAGAACAACTTTCAATCCTACAATCCGTGAATGGTGTTACAATGAATGTATAATTCCTTTATCACTAATATCCCGAATGAACTCAAGGCATGGAACAATCATCCTGTCAACGTTCATTCACTTTCTTGATCTCAGAGTAGATTGGAAGAGATATGTATGACATCAATATCACATACTGATTCACACATGCGTGCACACATTTCTCAATCCTACTCATCAAGTGGCCATGGATATCAAACTCCCTCGGGAGGGACAAATCCCATATGTATCACTCACCCCTCAAAAGCCCCATGTGTCAAAGCCACCCAATCATCACCTTTATAACAACCCATGTTTCAGGACTGTGTTTGATGATGTCAAAGTGTGCCCAACGACATGTGTTGAGTGTAGTGATTTCAGGTCAAAGAATCACACTCACCACCATCACTGTGATTACTAACTGTGACTACCATGTCATGGTTCCATGTGTCAAACTCACGGTGGAGCTGTCTGGTACACTTGTTCTCTAACAATACCTATGTGTTTGGTTTGATATCTCTATATCATGACTAATGAGATTCTATCATCAACCAACACCACAATCTAGTCTTGTGTGTCATTGTTGTCTATCTACCTTCCACAATGACATCCGACTAGGGACATAATGAGAATGTACAAACTCTTAGCATCTGTATGATCTCATCGTTCAGGTCCTGAACCTGAAGGCATACATCATTGAGTACTGTCATTCTCTAGACATTCAATCTGTTCTATCACTATCTCATATGACTGAACTAGAAAGAATTGGAAGCTTGCCTTTGATGTTTATCAAATCAATCTTAATGTATCCCACCAATCATCCCATGATTGGCTCTCAGGGCATACATACCAACAGACTCCCACTTGCACTGTGAGCCAATCACCTTTGAATCATGTTCATAGTGATCTTCAAACATGTCCCACATGTTACTGTGCTCTAGTGCGAACATAGTGAGTTATGGAAACACCTTGCCAAAGTCAGTTTTTTTAACTGCATGTCTCTCATCTCTTTGATGTACGTCACACGTATGAGATGGAGTTGCCGTAATATTCGATCTAGTATTCCTTTGCTAACCTTTAGCCACATTGCATGATCAAGGATTCCATACTTGTCATCAATGAGCGGAATATCTATAAGTTCATCTCATGAACTTCCAGATCCATATAGTATCCACTGTTGTTCTCCAACACATAGATACTCGACATTTCTCTTTTAAATGGTTTTATTGGAACACTTCCAATTATCAACAAACTTTCACTTTTATATATCATATATATAATTTGCGATTAATTTTCTGTCCTTTCAGAAGTTCGCATCAATGTAACTCTTTACATTGAACTCTTCCTTATCTCCATAGAACTAGTACTTCTCAAGTACTTATCAAGTTCTCATGGTATTCCAGTAACCTTTACTAGAAGTAGACAGACATCCACTCGTCATGTCTCACATACGAGTTATCAGGATGAGCACATCATATTGCCATGTCCTACATACAAGATGATGAATGCATTTTGTTCTTGTCATGTCGATACATGCAAGATAATGGGATGATTACATACATGATAGATCCATATCTATTCTTAGTGTTTCCATTCTTCATAATAATTGGACACTTGGCCTTGGGATACTAACTCCATGTAACATGGACAAGTTTTCTCCCACTGAATCTGTGCATACTGAACCCTTCAGTACAGATTTCCAATGTATGCTTTCTCTTTTCAGGTCAAGAGGTTTTTGAGAACTATCTCTATAGATATCTATTCCTATCACATAGGAAACATCTCTATCTTCCTTAAAGATAATTTCCACTTTTGGATTTCCATTCTAGAACATTTCCATTTCACATGAACATGTGGAATGTGAACACGCTCCCACTAAATCACAGATCCTTCTTTATCTTTGACATATCAGTCAAACCCTTTGACTATATCATCAAAGTAAAGATCCAATTCTGAGTTGCTTGTACTCAATCAATCACATTGATGAGTCCATTGTAACTTATAGACTTCATTTGCATTAGTGGATTCATAAACCTTATAGGTTATGTCACGTACACATCCTTGTTTTATTCCTCATAGGAATGCAGTTTTAGTAACCATATGCCAAATGTCTTAGTCATTAAGTTGCAATCAACAAGCATCATCCTTCTCAAAATGTTATCCATGTGTCTTAACACTTAAGACTCATTTGCACTTATGGATTTCATCCAATGAGTGCTACCATCAAGGTCATACCTTATGGTTCACATGGATGTCATTTAGGATGTAATGGTCATAAACCATAACTCAAAATTCGGTTCCTCATATTCATCTAGATAGTTGACTCATCACATGAACAACTCATCACATAGATAATTGAGGTGTAAGGATATAAGAATTCACAACCCTTGTGATTCTTAATTTCTTTTATTAGTGAGGGGTATTCTTTTATTAAGAAGAATTCATTTATTTGATAATCATTCTCTAACTCCTTAGAGTATGATTCCTTCTTGATTTAGACATCACCATGCCCTAATCATGAGTTCACTATGATACACTATCATAATCACTCATAAGGATCTCAAACATTTGGTCCAAGTATTTCATTCATTGATCTCATCAAGAATTAACACTTTACCAAATTTGCACTTCATCTATGATAATCTTGAACACTTCAAGATATTCATATTGGTATTTCTCTAAACACCATTTGAAGTATTAGCATTTGTTCCAATAGGTATGTAAATACAACACATGTATCATACCTAATAGGATAATCATTATCCCACTACCTTTAGTGAAGATTGATTAATCATGTCCAAGATATTCATATCTCTTACTGGTTCTCTAACCAAAAGAGTCTATATTTATCCATCACATGGAAACTAGAAATGAATTTCTCATGATTGATGCTAATTTGATTGTTTGAGTTATCTATAACTTTTAGGTATCATTTTATCTTATGCATATCAAATACCACAAGATAAATAAGGCATTGCCACAAAGATCATATCTTTAGAAATTGAAACATCTCTTTATTGATTGCCATCATTGTCATACAATATGCAAAAAATAAAGTGTTTCTATCTATTGGAAAATATGAAATAGCAGTTCATAACTGTATTACATGCCTTTTAGGCTGAAAATAAACTAAAGTACTCCTATCTATGGCGGCAATACTTGCCCCATTTATTGAGTGCTTTACACTTTACATCTTGGTATCATATACCTCAAAAGTGTTACAAGTTTACTTTCATGAAACCTTTAAGTAGAGACGTTTGTCGCATCCTTCTTCTTTTGTTCTTCCAGATAGAGAGGACAATTCCTTTTCCAATGTCCTAGCTTTTGACAATGGTGGTAATTGCCTTTCTTGGTCACGCCTCCCTTGGCCTTGAGAGCTGAAGACGACTTGGGCTCCTGGCTAGTATCAGAACCTTTCTTAGCTTTGCCCTTGCCCTTGCGCTTGGACTTGGCTTTCTTACTCGTGATCACCATCACAGACTTAGGCTTGTCCTTCTTCATCTGTGTCTCAGCTGTCCTCAACATGCTCAACAACTCTGACAGTGGCCTATCAAAGTTGTTCATGTTGTAATTCATCACAAACTGACTGTAGGATTCTGGCAACGATTGTAGTATTACGTCAGTAGCCAACTCTTGGCTCAGTAGAAATCCCAGTCTTGTCAGGTTCTCCACATACCCAATCATCTTGAGTGTGTGAGGACCAACTGGATATCCTTCTGTCATGACACACTTGAATAGTGCCCTTGAGACATCGTATCTCTCTTGCTGTGCTTGATCTTCATACATGTTCCTGAGATGCTGAATCATCTCAATGACACCCATGTTCTCATGTTGTCTCTGCAACTCGTGGTTTATAGAGCACAACATCAAGCACTTTTCATCAATGGCATCATCAGAATGCTTCTTGTAAGCGTCCCTTTCTGCCTTTGGTGCATTAGGAGCAGGTTCCTCAGGAGTTGGAGTATCCAGGACATAGAACTTTTGCTCTTGAGTGAGAACAATTCTCAATGTCCTATACCAGTCGTGGAAGTTTGTCCCATTTAGCTTATCCTTTTCAAGGACCAATCACAAAGAAAAGTGATTGTTGTTTGTTGTCATTTGTACTACAAAAGGAAATATGCAATTTTAGTCCAAAAACTCATTTTTGACTTATTTGATTGATTTGAAAAGTTGACGATATAATTAGGCCTTTAATTAATTATCGCTCCCACTATTTTAGTTCAAATTGATAGCCCTCCCCATCAATTTGGAAGATTGCAGTGTACAACCTTCTAGTGGGCAAGATCCTGAAATCCTCTCAGTCATGGACTAGCTAGGGTTGTCACCCACAACTTATATCTTGTAGGTAAGCAACTCTTGCCAATTGCATCATATGCAACTCTTGATAAGATGTCATATGAAACTCCTTGCCATGATCATCTCCATGCCTCAAGGTGCTAGATCCTATCTAGGTCACCTTGTTAAGTCCGACCCAAAGCAAACATGATGAATATGCACCCTACTAGGGCAGACCCACATATCCATCCTTCACACTTCCACGAGATAGACGGTGCACCATGCTAGGGCGTGCCCACACTTGGTCGATCAATGTTTTCATGTGTGTCACATTTGGAAGGCATCTAAAACGTTAATATTTAATGAGGGATTTGGTTTTATATACATATACATATACATATCCAATCACCACAATACATAGTACGTATCATATACATTCTATATCCCACAGAAAACATACAAAACGATAAAAGCGATGATTATGACCATCCTAATGTGATTCCTTGAGACAAGAGGAATCACGGTCATCTAGGTCTACATCACATGCAACCTATATAAGATGAACTCTGTGCTTTGCCTTTCTGGGTTTGATAAACTCATTACATGACTGATCGGCTCACCATCAGGCCAGTCGGCTGGGTGCCACCAGCCGATCGGTTGGCTCCTCTAACTGATCGGTTCTCATAGTCATCGTGCATCTCATCATGTATGCCACCCACTCGTATCGCTCCTCGAATCGGTCATCAACTGATCGGCTCACTCCTTGAACCGATCATATCGAACGTCAACCGATCGGTTCACGCCTTGAACTGATCGTTTCAGCTGTCATCAGGATGTCCTCCATTCTTTGACATAACAGGAAATAAAATTCTACCTATTTTACATTGTAAAAAGAGAAACCTCGAGTTACATTCTATGGGAGCAAAGGTAGGAAAGAAATCTCGAATTATTTCGAGTTACATCATGAATACGAGAAGGAAGATCGGTGCGCAGACCGAGATGCAAGAAACCACATACAACCATACATAGATAGGGTTTATTGGCCATAACCACGCAATACATCCACCACAAAACTCATTTAAGGGTGACGCGTATCGAGTGCATTCATAATACATATCATATATGTAAATTGGGATTTGTGGATTTAGGATTGGACATGCATAAAGCCAATTTTATTCACATCGTATGCAATAAATAAAGGCGACAAACCAAAATCGATCATATCGATAATCCTAAAGTATAGAGCAGTTGACGTGGCTCTAATACCACTGTTGGGTTTTAGGGGAGGCAGAGAAGGCAACAGAAACAAAAATTTTCTCCTCCCCAAACCCAGAACAAGGAAACACGTCAACGTCTATACAATAGGAAGGGATGGTTTGTGGAATCATACCTTGTGCCGAGGCTTGCTCGGTGACAATACCTCACGGCTTGCACGGTCTTCACCTCCGTTCTTGGACGGTGTCTGTGCAGCTCCTGGTCGCACCGGGACTGACGACTCTTGGTCTCACCAGGACTGTCGGGATTGACAACTATCCTCCGAGCGGCAGAAATCTCCCGCCTCTGAAGTAGTCCACACGGACCACCTGGAACTCCAATCTCCTTGTCCCATAAGGAATTGGAAGGAGTCACACCCTCCTATCAGCGTACTAGTCACCGACACACTCTCTTACCACCAGTCACTTTCTGCAGTTGTCTTTCCCTTGCTGTACCTCCCTTATCGGGTAGCACCTGCTCGGGCTCTCTCGGTTACCAAAACTAGAGAGAATGACAACTTTATAGAGTAACTGGTTGCACTGAGGTGTACTTTGAGAAGCCCCCAATACCCCTATATATAGGAGGGTCATGGGACAGGGTTTTCTATCCTGGGCAATGTGGGACTAAAGCAGGAGTAGAAGGGTTTAAGATTTTCCACAAAAACAACCAACTGCGCAACCTAAACCGATCATTTCATTTTTGAAACGGTCGGTTGGGGACCTGAGCCGGTCGGTTGACACCTCAACCGATCGGTTAGGACCCATGAAACGGTCGGTTTGCTTCTGAACCGGTCAGTTCGTGGTCTTGGTCAGTTCCCGATTGACGTTTCCTCTTTTGTTTCTAATTGGTACCTAATACCAATCCTTGTTCCAATCAAATTGGGCAAGTAAAATAAAAAGCAATTTCTCACCAACCTAATTTTCCCAACTTGCTTGGTTGGACCAGTTGAACCGATCATTTCAACACTTGAAGCGATTGTTTCACCCTGTCCATGAGCCGATCGACTCACCACCTGAGCCGATCAGTTCACCAAGCTCAGCCGACCGGTTCATCACGTGGGCCGATCGGTTGGGAGTGCAGATTGTGCAGAATCAGTCAATTGCAATTTCAATCAATCCGATACTCCAATCAATGTGTCCAACACCTTGAACATTATGACATTGAGCTATCAATTAATTGAGTGTTTAATTGAACTACTAAACTCCTTTAGTAATCAATCTAAACATTGTTTGTGGACAAAACTCCTCTTCTAGGTTAAATCCTATGTGTGTGACCCTGTAGGTCCATTTCACGTTGACAGTGAAAGTCCATAACACTTATGACTTCACAAGCAAAGAGCAGTGCCTAGTCACACATCAGTGCTACCCAAGTGAAATATAAAGTTGGAGAACAACTTTCAATCCTACAATCCGTGAATGGTGTTATAGTGAATGTATAATTCCTTTGTCACTAATATCCGGAATGAACTCAAGGCATGGAACAGTCATCCTGTCAACGTTCATTCACTTTCTTGATCTCAGAGTAGATTGGAAGATATATGTATGACATCAATATCACATACTGATTCACACATGCGTGCACACCTTTCTCAATCCTACTCATCAAGTGGCCATGGATATCAAACTCCCTCAGGAGGGACAAATCCCATATCTATCACTCACCCCTCAAAAGCCCCATGTGTCAAAGCGACCCAATCATCACCTTTATAACAACCCATGTTTTAGGACTGCGTTTGATGATGTCAAAGTGTGCCCAACGACATGTGTTGAGTGTAGTGATTTCAGGTCAAAGAATCACACTCACCACCATCACTGTGAGTACTGACTGTGACTACCATGTCATGGTTCCATGTGTCAAACTCACGGTGGGTGTCACCGAACCGGAATCCCAGTACCATGAAACAAACATATACCAAAGGCGAAATGCGGAAGCATAAAGCTTAGCACACATGAACATATAACAAGATACAAGCACCAACATAATCTCAACAATCAACAAGATATATTAAGCAACATTATTATATTACATGATTTGAATTACATATTCAAGAGTCACTTTGTACAAGTCTGCTCATGTATACTATATCTGGATCTTACAACAAGTACACCTAGCATAGCCCACCGAGCCCTTCATCTTTCAAGCTATATCTGAACCTAAAAACAACATACAAGAAATGGGTCAACACATGAGGTGTTGAGTATGGGGCCGAAAGATACACATATGTATAAGCTTTGCATAATTTTGAAAAGATTTCAAGACTAAATGAACAAGAATAAACATGTTAATTGTTTAACAAATGTAAAACTATATTTTATGTCATTTCACTCCATTATACCAACAATATCAAGCATGTTTAAGGCCTTTGACCATCTTCCCATCGGAAGGGTCCGTAAGGGTGCTCAAGCTTAGCTAACCCTTTTATACGAGAGGGACCTCATGGACGTAACCAAGAGTTAACCCTTTATCAACAATATTATAATGGAGTTCTATCTATATATGTGTTCAAGTTATAAAACTGACGAGGCAAACATCGAGTAAGACATTGCAATACTACATGGCAATATTTGAGCAAATAGACAAGCAAGCATACAATATATGTCTTTTCAAGCAAGAAAGCGGTAGTCATATAACTAGATAAGGCCCATACCTGATTCAGAGATTTCATAACCTTACATATTCTTCATCATCTAGCCATATGCCAAACCTGATTAACAACAAGATTACATATATGCATTAGATTCTCATCATTAATCCTATTTAGATGCATTTTAGGGTTTTGGCCAAGGTGGGTTCCAAGTTGCTTATTAGGTCGTTATATGATATTGTGTTGATATAGAGGTCATTATGATGGTGTGGTTCAAGTTTCATATGCTTTCGAGGTTTCAAGTTGATATGACAAGATTAAGGACACTTATGTTCAAATTATGCCACGAGACTCATAATAGAGTAGCCAAGGTCATGATCATCAAGATAGGAGAACCCATCATCAAACATGGTTTAGATCAGCAACATTAGGTCATAAGAAACATATTCCAAAATAGGTGTATGTCCATTAGAAGCAAGATTAGCAATCTAGGCAATGTTCGACATTATAGTCCAAAATAGGCACATATGTACAATCGAGGTCATTCATGAACAATGGGTTGATTAGGGCCTTTATTAGGATCACAAGAGAAAAAGATTTACTGATTCAATGCTTAGGAGGCTATAAGTATATCAAAGATTCAAACTTCATCATAATCATGCATTAGAGTCCATGAATAAGCTACAACATGCATTAGGGATAACCATGGATCAAAAGGGGAGCTTAGGAGCTCAACTTGGTTCAAGGTGAATAAATATTATTGATTTCATGATTAGGAGAGTGAATAGTCATTATAGATGCAGGATTTGATCATAATAGTGAATAAATGTGCTCAAACATGACTAAAGTTAGTATTTTCAAGAAATCAGGGAACAATCATTTGATTTAGAGTGTTGGACTAGGCCCAAAGTGTAGGTCTCGTCGAGTTGATCGATTTTTTATATAGGTTCGCTATATTTGGCCGAGGGAAAAGAGAGTTATCATTTCTTAAAGTTTTAAGCTCAAAACCATAGTATACCAAGTAACATACCCTGAAAATATGTGAAGGATCTCATCCTTTCACTCTTGATCTGATGGCCCTCTCTTGTATCCGGTTTGGGCCTTTGGTCTTGGGCCAAGGTTCCTGTTGGGCCTTTCTCACCCGAGCGCCCCCAGCGCGGTGTCACCTTCGTCCGATAACACCCCTGCGTGCACCCTCTGTTTCCCGTACAGAATAGGGGAGAGATAGAGGACGGCGCCCCCACCTCCTCAGTGGTCAGCCCGCCCAGAACAACCCACCAAGGAGTAGGTCGAGAGGATGATCAGAGCTCCAGGAATGCTAGCCACTAAGGTGGGGCCTGAGGACTCACCCTTGGCTGCCGCCACCTCCATGGTAGTTTTGGGCGGAACCAACATGGTGGAAGGAGGGAGGATGGATGATAGAGGTGGGGAAGGAGGGTCTGCAGATGGCCGAGCATGCTCTTCCTACCATTGCGAGGCTGATGGTGGTGCGGCCCTCCGTCGAGGATGCCCAGAATACTGCCGGGTGCCACACTACTGTCAAACAGAGAAGAAGGAGGGAGATGGAGTTTGGCGGCCAGACCTAGCAGAAAGGAAAAGGACACAGGGTTGAAAGCGAGGGTTTACAAATATAGCCAGAGATCTAGGGTTTAGATGAGGGGAAAAAATAGAGGGCATCCTTGCTCAGCCGCCTACATGTTTGATTTGGAAGGGACAAAGCAGAGCAATTACTGCTCTTCGTTACTTCCCTGAAGGGGAAAGGGGATCAACGAGGCACAAGGGTAAAACATGGGTTGCGTGCCTAACTAGGCCCATTAAGGCCCAAACTCACCAAAGTAAATAAAACATGTATAATTTGGGTCAATATTCAAATAGGCTAGGATGGTCCAAACGAGGTAATTTTTGTACCGTTGGGAAGATAAATGAATACTTGATATTTTGAAACATCTTGTAGAGCAAGGTGATCATACTAATCAGGTTCAAGATATTTTATAAAGTAGTGAATCATTAAATAGTTAAATTTAGATCAAGAGAGCAAATCAAATGTACACATTGTGAAATTGATCATTATAGTGGCCAAAAATAGAAAATCTCAACCCTCCAATTATGAAATTGACATCAAATTTAATAATGGGCCACTTTATGAGAGAGGAACATATCACTTGAAGAGAGAGAAAAGGTCAGGTTATCACATCCTTCCCTCCTTAAAAGAAATTTCGTCCTCATAATTCATCCAAGATCATATCTAAGAGTCAAAGTCAAAAACGTCAAGTCTAGGTATCCAACCCTAGTTGTCAAGGCATTTCCCACAACACTTAGGTTATCATCACTAAAGGTGTACTCATCTCATCTATGACATATTACTTTGTACTCTAATGTTGTATTACGACATCATCACAACATTAGGGTTTACCCATCCCTCAGTGTCCGCACATTAGGGTTTTTGTTTATATCTTTATATGAGACCAAGGGGTAACACCAAAATCTATTTTATCAATTCTGAAATGAATATATGCATGGTCATGGCTTCAAACAATACTATCATCAAGTGTGTATCTCATCTCTACTTTAGATTTCATGCATGTTTTTTTTTCTTTTCCACAAAGTTCTACCAACTATACCCAATCATGTTCATTATTTCTCGTTTTTAGATTTGATATAAGCAATTTGTTCATCTTATTTATTAGAAATATCACCCTGAGAGAAACACATATCGAGTTGATTTGTTTTCATTTGGGTATGATATTAGGCATGTTACCCCTAATTATTCAATCTAAGGTTTCATGACATCAATGTATCAAGTTCATGATTACAGAGCTACATATTTTATGTAGTATGATTTTGTATTAGGTCTAGCTTACCAAAGTGACTATTATACATTTATCAAAATTTTAACTCAAGTGAGATTCTTTCACGTATCGAGCATCATTCAAGGAACAACATTATCATCAACATCAGGGTTTTGAAACTTTCTCACTTGTATCGGAAAGAGCTTCACAATTACTAGCCACTCAATCTAAGACATATATGTGTCCAACAAGACATGTTAACCACAAACTTCTACCTGTAATAAAATTACTACCCATCTTTTGAGAAACAAGGATAACTGCTAGACTCCTTTACATACAAATACTAACCCGAGTATGAGGCTCATCATGGATATCACACATCATATACATCATCTTGGGTCTTGGGACATCTCCCTCACCTATATATCAAGCAGCAAATATTCAATTGCCTCTTTCTCTAGGGTTAGATCTTTAATAGGAAATCTAGGGTTCAACATTTCAAGGAAACCACACACTAGGTCACTCAACTCATATACTTAGAAGTATTCTAGCTAGGGACTCATCATCAAGTATTTCATCATTCATATTATTCAACATTTCAAATATTTTGGAGTTTAGGTACTCTAACCTTTCCCCGATATGGGTCAACTCATATCAACATGTCACCCTTTTCATATGTCCCATGCTAGAGGTCTTCCTTTGTAAAGAGATTGAGGCCCGTGTTGGTCTCGAACCATATATCATATCTCCACACATACAAGACTAGGTACAAGCAAGCATGTCCACCCGCTAGTTATGTTTAGCACATCAACCAAGTGGTATGTATCATACAAGGTGCTAGGTCTATCTAGGGCTGCATGGTCAAACTCATCTCATATCGTCAAACATACTTAACCTTCCTCAAACATCTTGGGTCCTATAAAACATCAACATCATCATCAATATCATAATCATCATCTTAGGTTTCTAGGTTTTTCACTTGTCTAACCTATATCATAACTCTAGACAAATCTAGAGATTATCACTATCATCGAAACTCTCTCATCTAGACTTGATGTTACATCTCTTTCTCCTAGGTTGCATGGAAACTCACTACCTTTCTTCATGTGGTAACATTTTTCATATGTACATATAATAATACTTGAAATATGTTTTCTCCAACGTTTAAACAGGCGATGAAAACCACCATATTCCATCCGAATAAAACAAAACCAAAACGAGTTACCACACTCATTAGGCAGTCTAGTATCATGACACCTAGAGAACTAGCAAGAACATGGTGCACATTTGTGTAGACATCCTAAGCACATGTCGTGAATCATGTCTAGGGAGGTAATTTACACAAGTCTACACCTAGTTCTAGAACATCTAGGTTCTAACCTAGAGGCTAAGTCAACCTAGTCCACAAAGGACATCTTATTAGGTTTCTAGGGTTGAGATGTATGGTGAGTTTAGTTTGTGTTTCATGTGAGCAATGTTTGGTGTAGTTATTGTTCATGCTCTGATATCATCTGTCACGAAACTGGAATCCCAGTACCATGAAACAAACATATACCAAAGGCGAAATGCGGAAGCGTAAAGCTTAGCACACATGAACAAATAACAAGATACAAGCACCAACATAATCTCAACAATCAACAAGATATATTAAGCAACATTATTATATTACATGATTTGAATTACATATTCAAGAGTCACTTTGTACAAGTCTGCTCATGTATATTATATCTGGATCTTACAACAAGTACACCTAGCATAGCCCACCGAGCCCTTCATCTTTCATGCTATCTCTGAACCTAAAAATAACATACAAGAAATGGGTCAACACACGAGGTGTTGAGTATGGGGCCGAAAGATACACATATGTATAAGCTTTGCATAATTTTGAAAAGATTTCAAGACTAAATGAACAAGAATAAACATGTTAATTTTTTAACAAATGCAAAACCATATTTTATGTCATTTTACTCCATTATACCAACAATATCAAGCATGTTTAAGGCCTTTGACCATCTTCCCGTCGGGAGGGTCCGTAAGGGTGCTCAAGCTTAGCTAACCCTTTTATACGAGAGGGACCTCATGGATGTAACCAAGAGTTAACCCTTTATCAACAATATTATAATGGAGTTCTATCTATATATGTGTTCAAGTTATGAAACTGACGAGGCAAACATCGAGTAAGACATAGCAATGCTACATGGCAATATTTGAGCAAATAGACAAGCAATCATACAATATATGTCTTTTCAAGCAAGAAAGCGGTAGTCATATAACTAGATAAGGCACATACCTGATTCAGAGATTTCATAACCTAACATATTCTTCATCATCTAGCCATATGCCAAACCTGATTAGCAACAAGATTACATATATGCATTAGATTCTCATCATTAATCCTATTTAGATGCATTTTAGGGTTTTGGCCAAGGTGGGTTCCAAGTTGCTTATTGGGTCGTTATATGATATTGTGTTGATCTAGAGGTCATCATGATGGTGTGGTTCAAGTTTCATATGCTTTCGAGGTTTCAAGTGGATATGACAAGATTAAGGACACTTATGCTCAAATTACACCACGAGACTCATAATAGAGTAACCAAGGTCATGATCATCAAGATAGGAGAACCCATCATCAAACATGGTTTAGATCAGCAACATTAGGTCATAAGAAACATATTCCAAAATAGGTGTATGTCCATTAGAAGCAAGATTAGCAATCTAGGCAATGTTCAACATTATAGTCCAAAATAGGCACATATGTACAATCGAGGTCATTCATGAACAATGGGTTGATTAGGGCCCTTATTAGGATCACAAGAGAAAAGGATTTACTGATTCAATGCTTAGGAGGCTATAAGTATATCAAAGATTCAAACTTCATCATAATCATGCATTAGAGTCCATGAATAAGATACAACATGCATTAGGGATAACCATGGATCAAAAGGGGAGCTTAGGAGCTCAACTTGGTTCAAGGTGAATAAATATTACTGATTTCATAATTAGGAGAGTGAATAGTCATTAAAGATGCAAGATTTGATCATAATAGTGAATAAATGTGCTCAAACATGACTAAAGTTAGTATTTTCAAGAAATCAGGGAACAATAATTTGATTTAGAGTGTGGGACTAGGCCCAAAGTGTAGGTCTCGTCGAGTTGATTGATTTGGTATATAGGTTCTCTATATTTGTCCGAGGGAAAAGAGAGTTATCATTTCTTAAAGTTTTAAACTCAAAACCATAGTATACCAAGTAACATACCCTAAAAATATGTGAAGGATCTCATCCCTTCACTCTTGATCTGATGGCCCTCTCTTGTATCCGGTTTGGGCCTTTGGTCTTGGGCCAAGGTTCATGTTGGGCCTTTCTCACCCGAGCGCCCCCAACGCGGTGTCCGACTCATCTCCTTCACCCGACAATGCCCCTACGTGCACCCTCTGTTTCCCGTGCGGAACAGGGGAGAGATAGAGGATGGTGCCCCTGCCTCCTCAGTGGTCAGCCCGCCCAGAACAACCCACCAAGGAGCAGGTTGAGAGGATGATCAGAGCTCCGGGAATGCTAGCCACTAAGGTGGGGCCTGAGGACTCACCCTTGGCTGCCGCCATCTCCAAGGCAATTTCGGGCGGAACCAACATGGTGGAAGGAGGGAGGATGGATGATAGCGGCGGGGAAGGAGGGTCTGCAGATGGCCGAGCATGCTCTTCCTGCCATTACAAGGCTGATGGTGGTGCGACCCTCCGTCGAGGATGCCCAGAACACTGCCGGCTGCCACACTACTGTAAAACAAAGAAGAAGGAGGGAGATGGAGTTTGGCGGCCAGACCTAGCAGAATGGAGAAGGACGCAGGGTTGAAAGAGAGGGTTTACAAATATAGCCAGAGATCTAGGGTTTTGATGAGGGGAAAAAACAGAGGGCATCCTTGCTCAGCCGCCTACATGTTTGATTTGGAAGGGACAAAGCAGAGCAATTACTGCTCTTCGTTACTTCCCTGAAGGGGAAAGGGGATCAGAGAGGCACAAGGGTAAAACATGGGTTGCGTGCCTAACTTGGCCCATTAAGGCCCAAACTCACCAAAGTAAATAAAACATGTACAATTTGGGTCAATATTCAAATACCCATATCTTAGGCTAGGATGGTCCAAACGAGGTAATTTTTGTACAGTTGGGAAGATAAATGAATACTTGATATTTTGAAACATCTTGTAGAGCAAGGTGATCATACTAATCAGGTTCAAGATATTTTACAAAGTAGTGAATCATTAAATAGTTAAATTTAGATCAAGAGAGCAAATCAAATGTACACATTGTGAAATTGATCATTATAGTGGCCAAAAATAGAAAATCTCAACCCTCCAATCATGAAATTGACATCAAATTAAAAAATGGGCCACTTTATGAGAGAGGAACATATCACTTGAAGAGAGAGAAAAGGTCAGGTTATCACAGTGGGTCTGTCCGGTACACTTGTTCTCTAACAAGTACCTATGTGTTTGGTTTGATATCTCTATATCATGACTAATGAGATTCTATCATCAACCAACACCACAATCTAGTCTTGTGTGTCATTGTTGTCTATCTACCTTCCACAATGACATCCAACTAGGGACATAATGAGAATGTACAAACTCTTAGCATCTGTATGATCTCATCGTTCAGGTCATGAACCTGAAGGCATACGTCATTGAGTACTGTCATTCTCTAGACATTCAATATGTTCTATCACTATCTCATATGACTAAACCAGAAAGAATTGGAAGGTTGCCTTTGATGTTTATCAAATCAATCTTAATGTATCCCACCAATCATCCCATCATTGGATCTCAGGGCATACATACCAACAAAAAGAAACACTAGCTTTTGATTATTGAATTCCCTTTCGCAATAACATTCTAAAAAAAGAACAGGTTACCTCAACATTTGATAATCCTGCTTTTGGGACAGGTTTGCATTGTGATTGCCCAAAGAACACTTTTATGCCCACACCAGTTCCTGCACCCCTAACACGTCCAAGATGCTTTGGGTTACCCAGAGCAACTATCAATTCATCCCTTGTGCCCTCAGGGATGAACTTGCCTTCCTTCCTCTGCTCGTGAAGCTCCCGCTAATTGCCATCAATAGAAATTGGTAAGTAAACATAACAATAATCAATATCCATTGCTCTAAGAGTTGAATTTTACCATTTTTGTAGCCGCCTCAGTAGTTGTGGGCTTGGTTATATCTCCTTTCTTATTTTGCCTCCCAGCTATCCACATAGCATGGCGAGGCAGAGGTGTGGGACCAATAGTAGAGGACTTTGCAGTCTCTTGAATAGCAGCAGACTGAGCAGTAGACTCATCATGTAGTCTTTGGCGAACGCCTACATAGCCTTTTAGACCCATCGTGTGGTCATGTACATTTAGTACATGCCTTTCTCTTTGAGCATCGCTGATATCCTTATTAGTAAGCACATTGATTTGGTTAGTAACACTAAAGGTTAATCTTGAATAGGTGAATACATAAGAATGTATATTAATTAAATTGGGAGTGGCGCTTAATACCTTAAATTCATCAGTTTTTCTTTTGGTAACAAACTCCTCCCAGTCATTGGGGTCTAGGTAGTTCTATTGCTCAGTGGTTGGCTTCTTCCTCTTCTCAGCATCTCGTATGTAATCTCGGGTGAGATTTGTCCTATAGTTCCTTAGGATCATCCCACAACGTTGCATCACACATTTATAATGCAGTTTTTCATCCAGTTCAAATATACCCTACAAAATAAAAATGCTATTAACTAGTATCCTAAAAATTAGTAATCTACAAAATAGAATTGCAAATAATAATAACTCACACATAGTTCCTTCCATACTAAGTCTTTCTTCCCCTTAGAAACTTTATGCCAAGATTCTACATTAGGACTACAATGGCTACGAGTAAGAACCCCAAGATATGAAATAAACGAGTTGCGGTTCACTCCAACTGGATTTCCTACATGATCAAAATCCCTAGCCAGTTTGGGTCCATTGCCCCTTTATTGTAGTAACTTGTTCATCATAGTGATGCCCCTCACTTTTTCAAATTTTTTTGCTGTTCATCATGTGCCCCAAGTTCTTCAGGGGGTACATCATCAACATAAAATTTGACAAAATAAATACACTTATAGGATATATAAATAAATATAAATGGACATATAGATAGGAATATAGGATATATTTTTAAAACTTACATTGTGAGGCGACACATTGATATCCTCACCCTTACGGTAATCATCATCACAGTCATCATGCTCATGCTCATCCATCTGAAAGTGTCATTAAAAAATCAAACATTTAGCATTTGACATAACTATAAGATAATAAAATATTGTAAAGTTCACATTCAGAAAAATAAAACATATAAAAAATATAAACATGCATGCCTCTAATATTGTGATCTTTTATCAATTAACAATCCTTCATTGTGATCGCCGTGCACATATAAGTCATCATTAGCTTCAATATTTGGTAGTGGTTGCAACCCAACTGAGAATGAACTAGAGTCATCATACTTATCATAGTACTGTTCTTCATCTATAGGATCTTCAATGAACTGTCTTTTACCATGAAGAACAACTGACCATTTATCATTTGCAGGATCATCGATATAAAATACTTGTTTCGCCTATGATGCCAATATGAATGGTTCACCCTTCTCGCCAATCTTTTCAAAGTTCACTAATGTGAAACCCAATTCATCCACTATAACTCCTTTGGTGTTATCAATCCAATTACATTTAAAGAGAGGAATTCTAAAATCTACGTAGTCAAACTCCCATATGTCTTCAATGATACCGTAATATGACATTTTAGCTTCACGTGGACTCTTATCCTTTGCACTTGCAAAAAATAATGAAGATGCTTGAAGGGTGACCCCACTATTTTGGATGACACTCTTATCATCTTGACGCTTTGTGTAATATGAGAATCCATTTATGTCAAACCTTCATAAGACATAACATTCAATTTTGGTTTAAAGGTGAGGCATTTGATAGTTTCAGTAAGATTATCTGGTGTTTGAGATAGTTGATGTAAGAATTTATCTTCAAACCACTTAATAAATGTCTTGTTATGCTCTCTAGCAAGCCACATTGAATTGGCTCGAGGATATTGTCTCTTGATGAAATTGGTATGTTCCTCGATATAAACACTCACTTCGTCGATGTTGTGTAAAATATATAAGTGACCTTGTTCCAACTGCTCATGGCTGATTACTTTCATCCGTGATCCCAAAATTCCTTTGCCACAATGCTCCTCAATATTCTAGTCATTAACATGAGCATAATTACCACTCAGAAAGTCATTGTAAAAATCCATAACCTCTCTCACCACATAACCCTCAATAATACTCCCTTCAGGCCGATAACAGTTTCGAACATCACCTTTAAAAACGATCATGTATCTTTCTAAGGGATACATCTAATGCAAGAAAACTGGTCCCAACATTTTCACTTCCATAGTCAAGTGGACAACAAGATGTACCATGATATCAAATAATGAAGGAGGAAAATACATCTCAAGCTGACATAGGGTAACAACCACTTCTCTTTGCAATTTATTGAGAGTATCAGGGTCAATAACTTTGCTGCACAGACTGTTGAAAAAGAAATAAAGTCTGGTAACTGTAAACCTTACATGCTTCGGTAATATAGATCAAATTGCGATGGGAAATATTTTTTGCATTAGAGTGTGACAATCATGAGATTTAAGAACTATCAACTTCATATCTTTCATTGATACCAATATGCAGATGTTGGATGAGTAACCCTATGACACCTTAACATTTACCAAGCATTCACAAAATGCTTTCTTCTCCTTTCTAGACAACGTGTAACAAGTGGGAGGTAAGTATGTTCTCCCATCGCTACTAACTACTTCTGTTAACTCTGTCCCTATTCCCATTTCATGTAGGTCCATTCTAGATTTTATCTCATCTTTAGTCTTACCTGGTATATTCAATAGAGTACCAATGACACTATCACAAACATTTTTCTCAACGTGCATGACATCAATACAATGCCTGACTGCCAAAGAACTCCAATAAGGAAGATCCAAAATATTGACTTCTTCTTGAATAAAGATTTGTCACTCCGCGTGGCCATGGTACATTGTGATCTCTTATCAAATTCATTGGCAAAGTCTTTTACTCTTTCTAAACAACCTCCCCTGGTATAGGTTTAGGTGCACTCCGTTCCTCATTCCGTCCATTGAATGCTTTGCGCAACCTACGATACAAATGGAATTTTAGAAGAAACCTTCGATGACCAAGATATACAATCTTGCCGCCATGTTTTAGTCGTATTGAATCAGTGTTCTCTTCACATATAGGACACACTTTAGATCCTTTGATACTATATCCAGACAAATTCCCATATGCTAGAAAGTCATTAACAGTGCAAAATCACATAGCGTGCAAATGAAATGTCTCTCTTCGTGAAGCATCATAAGTCATCACACCTTCACCCCAGAGTTTCTTTAAGTCATCAATCAGACGTTCAAGATAAATGTCGATATCATTTCCAGATTGTTTAGGGCCCGATCAACAACGACATCATAACGTACTTATTTTTCATACACAACTAGGGAGGAAGATTGTATATAACAAGCATAACTGGCCAAGTGCTATGTTGGTTGCTCAATGTCCCGTACATGTTCATCCCATATGTACAAAGCCTAAGTCTTAGATTCCTAACTTCTTCACCAAATTTAGGGTACAATAAATCAATCTTCTTCCACTGTGGGGAATCAGACACATGTCGTAGGATCCCATCATTATTTTTCTTAACATCTGCATGCCACCTCAAATTCTTCACATCTATCAGATTGGAAAACAAGCGTTGAAATTGTGATATTATAGGTAGATACCAAATCACCTTGGCAGGAGAACTAGTTTTAGACTTCCCCGAAGTCATCAATTTATACCTTGACGCACCACATTTTGGATAATATTTCAAATCCACATAGTCCTTTTGAAATAATACATAATTATTTGGGCAGGCGTGTATCTTCTTGTCCTCCATTCCCATTGGGCACAACAATTTCTTTAACTGGTATGTTGAGATTGGAAGCTCGTTTCCTTTAGGAAGAAATTCTTTCAACAAAGACAACAATGGCGTGAAGCTTTTATCGCTCCATCTATTGTTAGCTTTCAGCTTATACAATCTCAACATAGTGCTAAGCTTCGTAAACTTAGTACAACCTGTATATAATGGTATCTCAGCATCATGCACAATGTTTCTAAATATGGGAGGTGGATCAGTGTGCTCTACCCCACAACTATCCAACATCGCATCAACGATGTATACTGGAACTTGTTCGTTCACATCTACATCATCAGAGGCAATTTCTTCTTCCACACAAATACTGCTGTCGACATCCATTGATTTTAGGTTTGAAATCTCTCCATGCCAGTGCCATTCTGTATAACATTGTACAATCTCATTGCACTTGACATGACTTTTGATTTCGTCACCAGTGCTGACTTTCAAGTTGTTACCGCAATGCCTACATGGATAGTCGAACCTATCTCCAGGTTGTTTCCTATGTTACTCGGCAAATCTAATAAACTGATCAAGACCAAAAATAAACTCTGGGGTACAACGATTTGGAATGGACATCCATGATCAATCCATTCTATGATCAAAGAGAAAACAATTATGTATTAGAATAAGATTAGGGTCTAGGGTTAAAAGATTAGGGTTTATGGTTAAACATTTAGGGTTTAAGGTCTTATATATAATAAATGTGTACCACCTATCCCATTATTGAATACCTAATATCACTAGTAAGTGTATAATGTGTATTGGGCTTTCAAGAAAATTTCGGCAATATTTCCCTGTTGTTCTCCAAGTGCATATGTACTTAGAGAATAAATGGTAAAATGCTACTAAAATTTTCTTGAAAACCCAATACACATTATACACTTACATCCTAAGTGAGATTAAGTGTTCAAGAACAGTCCCAAACCGGGGACTATCCAAGATTTACTCCTAATGAGTAAATCTTGGATGGGTTTCTAGGCCAACAAATACATGTATGTTGTCATTCTTATACCTACAATCCTAGTTTCATCATTCATATCCTAGTTCTTCAAGTTACGGTGATTATTGATGTCTTTAGAAGCATGATTGGCATTCTAGGGAAAAGTTCATCATTTACATTCCAAACATATCATATGAGTGCATTAGAGTTCATCATTAAGCAAGAAGGGTGATTAGGATTCTTAATATACTCAATAAGGAAACAAGTTACCAATTTCATAGTTAGGAGGGTAGAGATACCCTAAGATCTTGATCTAATGGTTCATAATGAGCCTGTGATAAAATATTGAGCTTGACACACTAACTAAGGATGGAACTTAGTCCAATATGATTTAGATCTACTACATCATCATCTAATTAGGTTTATTTGTCTATGCTTATTCACTCTTTTCCCTGCTATAATTACATATAGCTAGGGTTAATTACGTGATTTACTTCAAATTTGATAGATTTTCTAATTGGACTATGAAGAACCCAAAATTATAATTAGATTCTAGGTTTGAGCTAGGGGATTATGTTATTTATAATATTAGATACCTATGGTGATTAATGAATTAATAATTATTCGAGAGGAGTTAGATCACCAAATTGTATAGGAGGCTATAATATATCACTACATATTCATATATTAAGTAATCGAGAATAGATGAACACATATGGAGTAAATTGATATTTAGCCCACTTGCACATTATTGAATAACCATGGCTAAGTTGTGTACATAATTAAGTTAATATGTAGTATGATTTTTGTCATCATGTGTAGGATTCATATTAGGATTTCACATTGTTAGGAGTCAAATTTGTAATTTAAAATGATTGGACATGTTTATTTTAGAATAAAATTCTTGAGATGTTATAAAAGTCCATGTCACATGCATGTATATTAGTGTTTATACACATTTTATTATCAAAATCTTGAGTATACCCTATATACAAGTATGTATTGGAGGTAGTACCAGTAGTAAATTCTAATATAGTATGAAACAACATGTCAACTATAATTGTGATGAAAGAACAACCTTCTTGAGAATATTGGTTTTCTCATATTCCATTTCATTCAACACAGATCAACCTTGATAGAATATTTTCTTTACCCATATGTTATTCTAGTTACCATCAAATATAGATAAATATATGGATATCTATGTTTTACATCAACTAGATGCTAGGATGATGATGGGGGAAGAGTGGAGGAAGAAGAGGAGCATGCTAGCATGGAGAAAGGTACCTATCAAGCAGTGCAGAGAGATCGGCAGGCGGCAGCAGTGCGCACGATAGCAGGAAGAAGAGGAGCAGACAGCGGTGTGCGCGGCAGCAGGAAGAAGAGGAGCGACAGGCGACAGTGCACGCGACAGCAGGAAGAGGAGGAGCAGGCGACGACAGTGCGTGCGGCAGTAGGAAGAAGAGGAGTAGCGGCGGTGTGTGCGGAAACAGGAAGAAGAGGAGCGGCAGGTGGCAGCGGTGACAGGCGGCAGCGTGCAGCGGAGAGGAATCGCCAGAGCCCTAACTTGAAATCGGGAATGAAATAGAGAAATGGAAGGAGCTTGGTTCGTGCGGGCATTATTAAGTTAACAATAGACGTTTGTTATTATAAACAACCGACACTTCAAATAATAAACTGACATCTATGTTCAATGATAGTTTTCAGTTTCAACTAGAAAAACCGACGTCTATCTACATATGCCGATAAAAAAATATTCTTGAATTATGACCATAGTCGTCGGTTGCTGTAAAAAATTGACGACAAAGGGGGTAAATTTTTTTGCGGGAACAACGTGCAAAAACACATCATCGTCAGTTATTTCAAGAAAATCGACGACACAAATGGGCCCGATTTCTATCTCGCAAAAAACCTTTAGTCATCGGTTATTTGGTAAACAACAGATGCGTATGTAAAATTTTGGAGGATTTTTTTTGTACTGAAAAAATTGGATTTGGCGGGCAAATTTAGGCATCGATTTCTTATTGAGAAACCGACGCTAAATAACAAACAATACCCGTGTCTGGCCGGTCTTCACATATAGATGTCAGTTTGTGCTTTCAACCGACGTTGTAGGGTTTAGGCGTCATTTTTTGGGATACAACCGACGCCTCTAAATGTGATGTTATAAGTCATTTCTGTAGTAGTGCCAATATTTTGTATTCCTCAAGTGAGGTGAGAGATTACATGTTCTTTTTTCTCATTAGTTGTGAGCTATACAAATATTTCCCGCCATACTATTTATATTTTTCCTCCACATTCCATATTTCCCTCCAAACTTTATAATAATTTTTCCATCAAGTCCTTCCCCTTTCCCTTGTCTCCACTCCGATTTGGTGGGGAGAAAAGTGGATTGAAATATATTTGATCCTTTTCCCTCCATTCCCCCTCCATTCCTTTCACTTTCCCTTCACCGTGTGCAACCAAACAACTTAAACCATTTCCCCTCCCTTTTCCTCCCCTCCATTCACTGTGTACCAAACAAGCTGTAAGAGATCATGCTGCCTACACCATTTTTTGTATATTTTATAGTATATATGTATAAATTGATACACAACCGAAGGAAAAAATTATTAGTAATTAAATGTAAATATCAAAGATCTTGACAATATCCTTGATCAATATTCTAGGTCATTATTGTAGGTTAAGAGGTACTGTATAATTGAAATTTATCTTCAGTAGAAAATGAAGTGGATTTTATAAGTGTATTTACGTAATAAAAGTAACAAATCAAAATACCTTAATATATTTCTAACATAGATAAAGCTAATCCGTGATTCCAAGTTAGGAAACCATCCTAATTCATTATGTGTCAACTGGTTTGAGTAGTTTCTCATATTATGTAATTATAAAGGTTGTTAATTGAAAATGCAGAACAACATATGATCATTGTATTATTTTTGTAAGAGTCTAACATGGTATCAGTGTATTTTATATTTTTTGAAAATCTTGGAAGGATTGTGACCCCACCCATCCCATATTTAGACCCGTCAATGTCCTTCACAATCCGCTTCTTTCTTTTTCTTGTTACTCCTCCAACCATGTCAAACTTTAGTCTCCTGATTTTATTTGTATCCCTTAGTCTAGGTAGTAAACATAGATGTCGTTGTTGGAATAACTTGTAAGATCTTTTCCCATGTTGCTGAAAGATTTGTTCCGTTGTAAAGCTATTTGTAGAGAGAATTATATCAAACTAGTGTCTAATTTTGTGTTTGATGTCATTTGACAACAATATATTCAATGAAAACATGTTTGATTGTTCCATGATTACTACATTGTTTTAATCATATTTACTATCAATACGGAACACATCAACAATAAAAAAATTGACATAAAAATATAGTTTTTTCTTTAGTATGGTGTGTGTCTTCATAGCTGATAATAAGTGTGTTGTGCAAAATGTGACTGATAACTTATCTTGTTTATCGGGGCATGAATATGCTGGTTTGGTTATAACATCTGAGTCTTGCTGTATACACTTCAATTTCTGAGGCATTAATATTTATATGAGAGAATAGATAAGAACAATATTGGAGTTCCCTCTTAGTTAATAGAATCAATTCTTTCGCCTCAAATTCTTGTAATATAATATTTTTTAAGACACATGGCTTCGTATTATTTTTTTTAATATTTTTAGGGGATTGTGGCCTTCTATGGAACTCACTAAGATCTACCAATGCACATTGTTAAAACTATTAGTATATAATGACTCATGTGTCGACTTGGTTTGTCTCTACAAATTAATACAAAAGTTCAAACTTGTGGAGTAATCATTGCATTACTGATGTATTGTCTTTTTTTACTTTACGAGAAAGGATGTTTGACTAGTTTTCTTTTCTGTCTTTTTATTTTCATGGTTTGCGAAGTTGTTTTTGATAATGACCCACCCCATCGAGGTAAAATTTCAGAACCAGCTGTGTATATTAGGAACACCTCGACAAACTCAGTAACATAAGGGTATGTTTTACCCCAAAGAAGCCATAGTGGAACCCGAGTCTCTCTATTAGGGATTGTGAACCAGCATCACTGGCTACTCTTGCGTCCCCTTGATTTACAAACTTCATTCATATATGCATCAAAATATGATTTACAGTTCGCTTTGCAAGCATGCTTTTTAGGATGAAGGTCTACCAGTGACGTACCTATAAGATCACAGTGCGGGTGCTAATTTAGACAGAATATATATTTTCTTATAATTTCTTTGACAAGAGTCGGAATTTAAACTCATGCTGTTAGAAAAGAGTATAGACACGTGTTTCATTTTACTTTATGTCTATAATCAAATGCTCACGTTCGGATTTAGGGTGGGGGGCTAGATCCATGATACCCGTCTTAAATTCATCAATGTGTCATATTTCACGTTATTATTTTATACCCAATACGTCAACATCTACGTATAATTCTATGAACGACCCATTTGACTACTAAGAACTGCCACCTTTCTTTTTTTTGGTATTTTTATGTTTGCAAGTCTATTAGTGTTGCTTGCATTTATAATAAAATATAAATTTTGTAACGTGTAAAACATTTCAAAATGTAAAACTTGACTTGACATAAATCTTACACATGACAGTATTTTCCAGTAATTTATAATTTCTTCTACTTGTTTTTAAATTAGAAAGATACCTTTTACTCAGATGTCAGCTCCAGCGATCTTTGACTAAAGGATAAGACAATACAAAGTAAAATATGCTTTTCACCGCATAACTTCCCAAGCATACTTATATATAAAAGAAAGCGTGCCACGCATGTCTTTTTCCTTTCTTTCAAAAGGTTAACCTTTTTATTTAACCCAATTCAATGCAGGAATCATAACAAATGTATATGTTTGTAATGGGCGCATAATGGTATAACCCATTACAACACTGTTCAAGATCTCCTAAATAAAACCTTGTGGTGGATACCATTATAGACAAAATAAGTATTACGACACATTATAAAATTTTGCAAGGGAGTCGGCTTTTGTATTCCTTTGAAGATCAATTTTTAGGATCTTAACTATCCATTGAAGGGAAAGTAAAGAGTTTACATGCTTTGTCCATGCAACTCCCAATGGTAACAAATTAGAAGCATTTGCAATGGCTTTTACTGCCAAGCTCCAATCAAAATCCATCATAACTCTTTTCCATTTATGTTTTCATGCATATTCCAAGCTAGCTTAATTGCAACCAATTTTTCTAGAAAAATAGATGTATATGATTATACTTTACCCCGCCCATGTATGTATCTAAGTGCCGTCATGTGTCCTAACTAAAACATCAATTGACACATTATACTCGATGCTGGATAATTAGACAAAAGTTAACTAGATTTTAGGCACATAATTAACCACCAAAAAATGTAACAACAATAATAACAATGACAGATTTGAAGAATAATAACGACCAGTTAGAAGATGCAAACTCCAGAGTGTAAGATGAAGGCCTGTGAAACACTATTTTTATGACATGTTCCGCCACTCCTAACACGAGATTTTCTAACAGTCTATCTCAAAGATTAAGCTATTCCAACTATGATACAACCACTCGTTGCAAGTGAGTGAACTGTATCGAACTCGTTCCTATAGCCCTTTTCATAGAAAAATGGCGGACATTACAAAGCGTCGCCGGCGCAAGAACAACAACACACAACAGGTAAATGGAATGCTGGAGCATTCCAATCACAAAAACTAGAACACAAATTTTTCTCTATATGTCTGTTAATGTTTTTTTGTGTATCCCCAAAGGAGAGCATACGCCTCCTTATAAGGAAAACTGCCTTGAGAGTGCCCCATGATAACATCCAGCACATGTTACACACATCATAACTGTTGGTCTTTCCCAACGTGCATCTTTAACATTGCCTTTGATGGAAGGCTTTAAAGGATAGTTAAGAGAGGATAATTACTATTATCTTTAATGTTGTCAACAACTCCAAACAACACAAAAAAATCCAAAATCCTTTTAAAAAACCAAAGTAAATAAAATCAATTGTTTTATTAAAATCAATTGTTTTATTAAAAATAATTTGATCGCAATCATCCCTAAAAACATATCATCTAATATACGACCTCGACTATTGTCCTTCTGGGGTATGGGCATAGTCATCCTCCAAATTTGTAATTGTAGATGCAAGGATTAATTCTCAACTTGCACCCCCACATATTCAACAATATGTGCTCAGAGTTTTCTCATAGGAATTACTCATTTCACCATCCAGTAAGTACTGACGCTGAAGATGGATCTATGGCTTAGGGAAACCTACATGATTAGGGTTTCACTTGATTAATTTTGACAATTGGGTACCTTTTAATGCAACAATCAAGTTACAACGAACAAACCCAAAACAAGATCTACAAGGATAAAGGTAGGTTTCAATGTCAAAAGAATATAAAACATATTAAGCATAAAGCTAATCACTTCATCATATGTTATATTTTTACCAGACCATCATCTTTATCATATCATCATGGGATAACCATCCCTCATCTCATAATTACTAGAGGATATCACCTTAAAATAGGCACAAAGCCTCTACCACGCGTAAGGCCCAATCACATAGTTCCTGCATAACATCATTATCTCATCATGCCTCCTTGCGCCATATTAGAGATGCCATAGCAATCATAAGTTATGATGTCCATTCAACCTACAACATTAGGGTTACACAAATAGGAGAGAGAAAATACTTTATTACATGCTATTCATTCAAGAAAGCTTAAGCAATTACATCATACACTCGCATTAAGATTAGGGTTTCTCATAAATAGTCGGTTAGAGTTTCCATAACACCATTCACCATCAAACCCTAGGTACATTACTTCCCACATTCTTAAACACCATCAACCATTAAGCATTCAACACAACAAGATGTATTGAACATATAAGGTTAAGACCATATGTAGACACCAACCTTCATAGCACATGTAGCAACCACTACGGTTAGCACATGTAGCGACCACTGGGGTTAGCACATGCAGCGACCTTCAACTCCATGTGTAGAGACCATACATGGATCAAGGTGTAGAGACCAAACATGTTGTGACCAGAACCACTTGTGCATGGTGACCACAACAAGGGTTGAGGTGTAGCGACCGTAAGAGAAACTAGGGTTAGGGTTTGTAGCTACCCAAGCTGCAAACCAAACCATTCTATGTAGCGACCAAACACAAGGGCTCATATATAGCGACTTTAACAACAACACATGTAGCGACCAAGGTGACTAGGGTTAGGATGATGATGACCAAACTAGAACCCTAGCACACCATCAACATGGTCATAGAGATCTCATAGAACCAAGGAAGCATGTCGACAAAAACAAAAGAGAAACTCCAATAAACTGAGAGTCACCACGAAAGAAACCTCATGTAAAAGATGATCAACAAAATCCTAAAACAAGCATCATAAGGGTAAACATGGAAAACCATGATGAGAGAAGGAAAACCAGGAGTTTAACTTTTGGGAACCAGATTCAATACCTCCATCTTCATGTAATGCCCAAACCAAAACATGGTAGCAAAACCAACAATCAAGGTGCATGATAGAACCATCAACTCCATAATCACTTAGTTTTTAGATACAAGAATTAGGGTTTAGGAGAAAGAACAAGTTATACAAGAATACTTCATAATATTCAACCCAAAATCAAGATAGCATCATCTAAAAACTTATGATCATGTTTTAGAGTTAGAACAACAACATGCAAGTAAGATAAAGGTGCAACAATAGAAGAGGGGAAAGTTATTAACCCACCTTGAGGTGAAGATCAACTCTAAAGCCACAAGCTCCAAGAGAGAAGAGAAACACCAATCTTGGATCAACTCCACGTCCAAGCAAGATCACCTCAAGAGAAAGGGTAGAAAACCTATGCCGAAAAATAAAGAAGAAAGAGGAGAGCTTCATCTCACTCAGGTAGTCTTGACCTCGATGGAAAGAAATTCCTCAAGATATCCACCATGGAAAACCATAGTCTAATGGCCAAGAGAAGAACATAGGAGGTAGGGTTCAATAAAATATGATCAAAGAGATATAAACCACTTACCAAAACCAAAGATCACCAAGAACCACCACAAGGGAGATGATCAAGCCCTAGATCACAAGGTTAAAGGAAGCTCAAAAGAGAGAGGGTAGAAAACCTATGCCAAAAAATAAAGAAGAAAGAGGAGAGCTTCATCTCACTCAGGTACTACCATGGTCAAACCATAGTCTTGACCTCGATGGAGAGAAGTTCCTCAAGATATCCACCATGGAAAACCATAGTCTAATGGCCAAGAGAAGAACATAGGAGGTAGGGTTCAAGAAAACAAGATCAAAGAGAGATAAACCACTTACCAAAACCAAAGATCACCAAGAACCACCACAAGGGAGATGATCAAGCCCTAGATCACAACATGCAAGGATAAAACAACCACCTTCTCCAAGATTAGCACCACCACTTGCACCACCAAGATCAAGGACGAACATAAGAAAGAAGAGAGAAAGAAGAGATCTAAAAGGGTAAATTGCATGTGAAAGAAGGGGTATAAGTACCCAAGGGTAGGAGAGAGGTGAAAGGTATGGGGTGTCAAGATATTAGAGCCTCTCATGACACATGTCCCTCAAAACCATGACCATGCAAGCACTTTAGATATGCATGCATAAAAGGGTGATAAAACGAGGCTTGGTAGCGACCACTAGGTCCACTACCTACCTTTGGCCGAAACAAAACCAAGGTGATCACCATGTAGCGATTGCAACACTATGCCAACCTAGGCAAAGGTTGCTACAACCAAAGCACAACTCAAAACCTCTGTGACCAAGATCAAGATTAAGGTGCATGGGTTGCTACAAAACACAACCAAAAGCATATCGGTTGCAACATCTACCAAAACACTAAGCACATAGGTCGCTACAAAGGTCACACCAACATGGTTGACACTATGCTATATTCAGTGTTGGTGGGAAGCCAGTGTAATGGAGACTAACTTTGCTATACCTTTATGATATTTAAAATCTCTAACGAATGTCTTCTAGTGGTCTGTGTTAAGACAACTAGTATACCTACTCAACCTACTTATAGCATAGGAAATATCTAGTTTAGTATACTTAGCTAGGTACATTTATCTTCCTAGACTTGAGCATATTTATGTTGATCCAATGGAGTACCCTTATGTACCTCAAAATGTAAATTAGGATCATAAGATGTGTTAACAAGTGTACAATAAAACATATCAAATCTATTTAAGGTTTTATCAACATAATGAGTTTGATTAAGTACAAAACTAGAATCAGATATACTTAATTTGAGACCAAGTAGTACATTAGCAAGTCCTAAATCTTTCATATCAAGGCTTCTAGCAAGAAAAGATTTGAATCAACTATCCAGACGGCTATGTATAACCCTCTAGTATTGGTGAGAAACTAGTGTAATAGAGACTATACTTAGTTGTACCTTTGAGATATATATAAAGACTCTTACCAGAGCCTTCCAATGGTCTTCTGTTAGGACATCCAATATACATATTCAACCTACTTATAGCATAGGAAATATCTGGTCTAGTGTAGTTATCTAGGTTTAAGCCTCCTATTACTTGAGCATATTTATGTTGATCAATTAGAATACCTTTATGCACCTTAATATGTAAATTAAGATCATAAGGTGTGTTAATAGGTGTACAATCAAACATATCAAATCTATTTAACATTTTATCAACATAATGAGTTTGATTATGTACAAAACCAGAAGAAAATATACTTAAATTAATACCAAGTATTACATCAATGAGTCCTAAATCTTTTATATCAAGGTTGCTAGCAAGAAAAGATTTAGTTTCACTAATAATTTTAGAATTTGATCCAAACTTCAAAATATCATGAAGATAAAATCACATAATGATTCAAGTTCATTCGCAATGAATTATAAGATAGATTTTTTTTATCAAACTTATCATTCCAATAATTGGCTACTTTTTGAAGTCCATACAAGAAATTGACTAGTCTACAAACTTTATTTTCTATTCTAGGTGCACCAATACCTTTTGGCTGATCTATATAAATCTCTTCTTCTATATCTCCATTCAAGGAGGCTGTTTTGACACCCATTTGTTGGATATTAAGCTTATAGATCGCAGTAAATACAACTAGGACATGAATGGAAGAGATTTTGGTTACATGAGCATATGTACCAAAGTAATCAAATCCTTCCTTTTGACTAAAAGCTTTTTCTACTAGTATGGACTTAAACTTATCTGTCGAATCATTTACCCTCATAATTTTCCAGATAACCCATTTACATCCAATAATCTTGAATCCTAGAGGAAGCTCAGTAAGAATCTAAATACGATTGCTCATAATTGACTCTATTTCATTATCAACAACTTCCTTCCAAAAACAAGAGGCTATGGATTTCATGGCATCCTACCTAGGTCACTAGGATGTATCAATAAGGAGTTCATATTCTAGTTCATATGAATTGTAACAGAGATGGGTTCTTGTTGAGAAGAGGAAGAATGTTCTTCACTGACCTATCTAAAAACCTTTTCCTCTAGAGGAAATATGGTTTCATAGTAGTCAACATCTACAAGTCCAATTTCAAGAATAGATTTGACTCCAATGTTTGAGATATCAGTTTTTTTTCCTTCACTAGGAATCTATTAGCATTACTATTTTTAATATATCCAATAAAGACAATATCAATAGTTTAAGGTCCCGGTTTTATCTTTTAATTATCATGAATTTTAACCTTGGCCAAAAAACCCCACACTTTGAGGTATTTCAAATAAGGTTTCTTGTTAAGTGAAAGTTCAAAGGGTGTTTTGTCAACATGTCTAAAAGGTATATAGTTTAGAATGCATTTTACAGTTTGAAGAGCTCCCCCCACAATTTGTGACTAAGTCCAGACTCAACTAGCATTGAATTGACCATGCCAACCAATGTTATGTTTTTCCACTCAACTACTCCATTAGATTGAGGATTATACGAGGGAAATGTTTCATGTATAAGGCCTTGGTCCTCATAGAACTTGTTTAGTTCATTAAAAGTGTATTCACTACACCTATTAGAGGCCACTCTCACAATATTCTATTCTAATCATTTATCCACTTGGATTTTATAAATTCTAATTTTTTGTTCTAATTTTTCATTTTTATTTTGAGCAAGAAAATAAAACAACATATAAAAATTCATCTATGAATGTTACAAAGTATCTCATACCATCACAAGTAAGAACATTTTTAAAATCACAAACATCAATATCAATTAAGTCAAGTAGAGAAACATTGTGATCTATTGATGGAAATGGCTTCTTAGGAAGCTTAGTTTGAACACAAATTCAACATCTATCAGAAATATCATTTGAGTCTTGGGAATAAATTCTAAATTAATCACACACTTCATCATTTTTTTACATGACCAAGACGTGTATGCCAAACGTGATTAGTTTCAAAAACTAAAATAGTAGAAGACATTTCATTAAAAGAAAACATATTACATGAAACAAAAGATAATTTAATAAGGCTACCATAGGTGTAACCTAGACCAACATAAGAACCATTATTAGAAATAACAAAATGATTTCCTTGAAACAACAAGGTATAACAAGAGTGTTGTAAAACAACTTGACTAATTAAATTTCTATGGAAATAAGGAACATGTTGAACATCATGCAGTCTAAGAGTGTTTCTAGATATAATCTTTGTATCAACACACCCACAACCTGCAATCATGATGGTGGATGAATGATCTCTCCACTTGATCACTCTGCCATATTTGGCATGGTAAGAAGAAAAGATGGTTTGGTCAAAAAAAACATGGAATGTGGTATCAGAGTCCAAGTACCAGTCAAAAGATAAGTCAACAAAGAGAATAGTTGAATTTTCTAACATGTCTAAAGAAGAGGAAGGGACCACACCCACAATGATCATATTACTTTGGGATTTTTAGGATCCAAGATGCTGTGCTGCTTTCTTTAACGTTTATGAAATATGCACACATTTGCTAAGTGACCATGTTTATCACACACAAAGCAGACACATTTTTCTCCTTGATCATTGTTATTATTACTCTGATTTTGGTGGTGCTTGCGGCCCTTAAAAGAAGTTTTGTATTCTTATTCAAATGGGAGATGTTAGGCTTGTTCTTGGTTTTATCACATAAAACCATATTGACAGTAGAGTTTGACTTCTTATCTTGTTCCCTATGTCTATACTCAGTTTGTAGAGATTTCACTAAGGATCCATGGAAATATTCTCTTGTCTATGTCTAAAGGTCGCAGTGAAATCCTTCCAAGAAGGTGGGAGTTTCTCTATTAGGTTCGCCACTTGAACATTTTTGTCAAGGTTATAATCTTTGGCCATGGATTTAGAAACTAAATTTTGGTATTCAAGAACTTGATCCAAAATAGGTTCATCATCAACCATATTATATGTAAGCCATTCAACAAAGACATAATGCTCAAGACCAGTATCTTCTAGACCGAACTTGGAATCTAGACTGTCCACAGTTCAAGAGCAGTTGGGATCTTCTGGTAGATATCATATAGTTAGTTCATCAGATAGGGTTGAAAGAATCTTGCCATGACATAAATTATTAGTTTCTTTTGAGACAGGAGTGGGGACAATATGAGTTAATTTAGATTCAGGTTGTTTTGCCCCAACAAAGAGGTTCACTGGTTGTGGTTTACGCACAACATGAGAAAATTGTTTTGGTGGTAAGATTGTAGAAACAAGGGTCTAGGAGGTAAGCCAGAAATATTTTTTTTGTTGTTAATGTTGAAAGTGCAAACTAGAAAATCATTCTCAGTGAGGAGAAGCAACATCGTCAAGAGACAACATAGTTTTCAAATCCATAAATGAATAGGTATTTAACAAATAGATCTAACTAACAACTATTCAGACTCTATCTTGAAATTGTTGGATAATTAGACTGAAGTTAGCTAGATTTTAGGTACACAATTAACCACAAAAAATAAAACATCAAAAACATGGATCAGTTGGAAGATTCAAATTCCAGAGCTTGAGATGAAGGCATGTGAAACACTACTTCAAGATAGATTCATCCGCTCCTAGCACAAACTTTTCTGACAGTCTATCTCCAATATTCAACCACCCTACCTCTAGTACAGTCACTTAGTGCAAGTGAGTGAAGTGTGACAAACTCATTCCTATAGTCTTTTGTCACAATAAAATGACGGATGTCGTGAAGCATCCCTGACACAAGAACAACAACAAGCAACATGAAAATTGGTTCCGGGAATGAAGGGAAATAGAAGGGGGTGAATGGAATGTTGGAGTGTTCGACTCACAAAAATTGGAATACATGTTTTCCTCTGTATGTCTACTGATTTTTTCTAAGTATATCCAAAGGAGAAAGGATGTCTACTTATAAGGAGAACCGTATTGAGAATGCCCCATGGTAACAACTCACACACATTGTGCATGTTACAACTATTATAGTTTCCCAACCCTCATCTTTCACATCACGTTTAATGTTCAATTGTAAAGGATAGTCAAGAGAGGATAAATTTTGTTGTCTTTAATGCTGTCAACTACTCCAAACAATGCAAAAAAAACATTTTTTTTAGAAAACCAAGAAAATAAAATAAATCATTCCTTAAAAGGATAGATCACATGCATGTACCAGGTTGGAGGGGTGGGGTGTGGCATGGGAAGACAAGGCGTGTGTGTGTGTGATTTGTTTTGTTCAATGGGACAAATGCACTGTCAAGCCCTTGAAAGCCCACAACGGCTTGGGAGAGCACTCTCCTTTATAAAGAACTTCTATTACTTTCAAGGTAAACAATATGGGAGAAAATTAAAGACTGAACAACAAATTTTATGCAACATGAAATATAAAAATCACATACAGGACATCGACATTTAATTTCACCCATCCCCTTGTGGATGCTGCCAAGATGTAGGATCATGGACAAAACTATGTAGTGGATTATGTGGTTGGTTTTTTGATGCAATAACTTAAGAACATGTTTCAAAAATACATTTAAATATTGTAAGAACATTTCCCTCTATACAATGAAATATGTGTTGGTTCCTTAAAAGTCATATTTCTGAACAAGCACTGCCAAAATGTAATTCTAAAATCCAATTGTGATTGCAAGCCATTAGTTATTCAATTGATCAGATTATAGATAAAGAACCATGGGAAGACCTCATCCATCTTCATCTTCTCCCACATATTGACTTCCACACTGCAATCTCTCAATGCATGGAGCATAATTGTGATGTCCCAATGCGCCACAAAGAGAGATTACTCAAAAACAAAGTGTGAAAATAATATTAATCAACCAGGTTACCAAAAAAACATAGGAAATGAAAACCGATTCCACCAAACCAAAAAAGTAGGTGCATATTACATCTGAGTCTATATAAATTCACATGTATCATCTGTGCTGCATATATCATGCAAGAAGATATACATATATCACTGTTTAATGGCTAACTTTCCATGACATATTATAAGAGGTAACCTATTAATATATATACATGCCATATCTGTACAACCATGACATACTGCCAAAGACTCGTATCATTAAACAAAACCACCAAAAACCTCCCCAAGGACCTAAGAGTACATGTACGACACATAGGGCTCTACTACAAAACACTAGCATCACATTCAACCTTCAACAACTATTGTTCCTCTTGCTTCTTAGCCTCAACAACACGATCTCTACCTCATCGTGCTCGACCACCTAAAAGATTTAGAAACCCACAGGGTGAGACCACACATCCCAGAGAGAGATATAACTGTCCACTACAACCATTACAAGCACATATAGATTATACTGAGCAGTTAACCATTATGAAAAGAATCAATTAAATGATATGAACAAGGCAATTAACATTATTTAAGCAAATAGGGCATCTACAACTAAGAAGTAGAGCATATTATAACTTTAGAAGGAATATGAAGATCATGTATAACGATTGATTTCTCTTACCGCATTATACTTCAATAAATCAATATAAAGATAAGGTAAAGGGTTCATCAAATGTGAATCACATTTGACCCTAAGCAAATATGCTACATGATTGTATTACAACTTTTATTTTGCCCTGAGGATTTGAGTCATACCACCCAAATCCAACTGACCACTGGGAATTTGAAATAGGTTCCATACGAGGTCTATGGAAGAGTTTGAATCCACAACCTCTCCAACATCTCTTGGTCAGTACAAGAGAAACACTGTAAAGAGATATCAGTCAACTACAAACAACGACATATTATCAAGCTGAAGGATCGGCTCACGCATGGACATCCTTATAAAATACCTAGACCGCCTTAGTATAGGTCACAACACTAGAGAATAGGCTCACACATGGCTATTCTAAAAGGCATATGCAGTTGCACTATTGCCATCACAAATATCACATATCACAACCTCCGAGGCATGACCGCAACCATCCTCTATATCATGATTGTGGATGCAAGGAGATAATCGACTTGCACCCCCCACATATCAAAAAATATGAGCTCCAACTTTCTCGTAGAATGACTCATTTCACCACCAAAGAAGTTCCATGTGACGCCCCGATACGCCACATCCAAGATAACTCAAAACCAAATGTGGAATTAAAACTAAACATGCAGATTACCAGAAAACATAAGAAATTAAAATTGATTTTCTCAAAGAACCAAATCCAAAAACTTATCACATACAAGTCCTCAACATGACACCTATATCAAATAACACATATAACATGGGGCTTACATCCTTGTGCATCATCATTCTTGTCATCAACCTGTAACATGAGATACTTGTCCCACATACATGTACATTTACATCTACCATCTATACAAAAAAGGCACACAACCCAAAACCTCATAACTACAAGCACATCAAGAACACCCCCAAAGAACTGAGTGTACAGGGATGACTTTAGGACTCTAACACCAAAATACTAGTAGCACATCCAACCTTTAATAGCTATTGCTCTTGTTGTTGCTCTTCCTTAGCTGCACAATCTTTACCTCTTCGTGCACGACCACCTAAAAGATGTGGAAACCCACGGAGTGAGACCAAATGTCCCAGCAAGAGATATAACTCTCCACCAACATCTATTAAAGCACATGTAAATAAGTAGGTACATGAAATACTAAGAAGTATGTGAAGGTTCAATTAAATGATATGTATCTATCATACAAAGCATATTAGACAAAGCTACGCAATTCTCGCTGAGTAGTAGAACAATTAATATTCTAAGAAGGAATATGAAGAACATGTATAACAGTTGATTTCTCTTACCGCCTTATAACTCAAGAAATCAGTAAAAAGATAAGGCAAATGCTACAACCAATGTTACTCATATTTAACCCTAAGCAAGATACACTACATGGCTGTGTTACATCTTTTATTATTGTCCTAAGGATTTGAGTCATACCACCAAAATCCATCTAACCACTGCTAAGTAAAAATTGATGTCATACAAGGTCAATGGAAGAGCCGAAATCCACGACCTCCCCACACCTCTTGGTCAGCACAAGAGAAAACATCGTAAAGACATATCAATCAACAACAACAATGACATATAGTCAAGCTAAGGGATTGGCTCATGCATGGCCATCCAAATATACAATCACGCCTAGCCCACCTTGGTAGAAGTACGACGCTACAAGAACATGCTCACACATGTCCGTTCTAAATTGAAGGATTGTGTCACTCATGGCCATCCATTTCACAATGAGATCACCTCACACATGACTATAGCACACAACCTAGGATTGTGTATGCAAGGAGATACTCGACTTGCACCCCCGCATATTCAAAAATATACGCTTTGAGTTATACTCGTTTCACCAATCCAACAATGAATGTTGATACCGAAAAGGATCTATGGCACATGCCACCTACATGATTAGGGTTTCTCTTGATTAATTAAGCCAATTAGATATCTTTTAGCATCAAACACGTTACAATGTATTAATCCATAACAAACTCTACAAGAATAGGGTATCGTACATCTCCAAAAGATATTGAACGTATAAGGTGTGATCTAGTCACATCACCATCACAGAACTATAATACTCATCACTGGAGGTTAGCACCTCACAATAGGCATTAAGCCATCAACAGGACATAGGACTCATCACATCAACATGATCTCATCATGTCTCATCAAGGCTTACAGCCAACACCCTGTATCACATAATAATTATCACAACATACCCAAGCCATGACATTCATTTTCACATCACCTACAAGGTTAGGGATTTATATATAGGAGAGAGAAAACAACATAACACAAAAACTATTCCATGAGAGAGAAGCAAACACATCACATTTCTCATTATTAGGGTTAGGGTTACGCACGTAGCCGATTAGGGTTTTATAGCTACATACAATCCAAGAGAGAGAAGAAAACACATCACATTGCTCATTATTAGGGTTAGGGTTCTGCATGTAGCCGATTAGGGTCTTATAGCTACATACAATCACCAAAGCCTAGATATCTAAACTCCCACTTTCTTGGAACATATTAGGGTTAAGTATCATGATTAGGGTTGATTAATTAACCACCCAAACAACGCTAAATAGGGCTCATTCATTACTCATATATGTGTGTTAATTATGTGTTCAAACATATGTCTTAACCTATTCATCACCCATGTGTCATGACCACCCATCACATATGGGTCGCGACCACCCACCATCTACAATGTCGTGACTGCGACACTCCCAATAGGAGACTTGTCTCGACCATCTCAAAACTAGGGTTTTGACCACCCATGGAAGGACATGTTGTGATCTCAAACCAAGAACATCCTGACCTAAACCAAACCTAGACCATGACCAACCCAAAGCTAGGGGTCTTGACCATCACTAGATGTGATGTCCCAACTATGACAAGAATATATGTCTTGACCCAAAACCAAACATGTCAAGGTGTCTCGACCCAAGGTAAAACAAGGTGTAGTGACCACAAATGATCAAAATACCACCAAGGAAAAGGACCGTCGTCAAACAAGGATTAAGCATGAACAAAATAGAAGATTCCTTCAACAAAATAGAAGGCAAAACCAAGGAAATATGTCCTTTACATGGAGGAGAAACCTCATGCAAAATGATAGCCAAGATATGTAAAACAAGCATCTTAAAACTACCATGAAAGAGCCTTATGCAAGAGATAGAAAACCATGATAATACCTCCAAAATAGAAATCAACCTCCATACAACATCAAGATGCATGACCATCATGCATGTGAGAAAAACTAAGATCAAAAGGTAGGAGAAAAATCACCATATCACCATCATCACCAAATTCAGGTACATAGAAATTAGGGTTTCAAATTCCAAGCACACCATACATGATAAATACCACTTATCAAGTTCTAGAGCATGGTATCATATTTTAACATATAGGGGCATGCTTTAGAGAGAGGAAATAGTAACATGCTAGTATGAAATGTGCAATAATAGATAGGGCAAAGTGTTATATAACCCGCCTTAAGGAAGATCACTCCAAGGGTTGCAAGCTTCAAGCACACGATCCTAAGAGAGGATGAAGCTCCACCAAAAGTTACACTCTCAACTAAAAAAGCACCTCAAGAAGGAGAATACATCATGCTCAAAGTTTGCTCAAGGAAAGGGTATGAAAGAACCCTAGGGTGAACTAAAGAAAGAATGGAGAAAAGAGAGCAGAAACTTCCTCTCACGTGGGTGTCGCCTTATCAAAACATGGCCTATGACCCTTGTGATGAGGAGCTCTGTCTCTCTCAAGAATGACTGCCATGTCAAAACATAGTTTAAGGAAAAGGAAGGAGAAGAAAATGGGGTAGGGGATCCAAAGGAAAAGTTGTAAAAGAAAGGCATATACTTACCAAGGTTGAAGATGAGCAAAGATCACCACAAGCACCACATGTAAGGGAAGTTCGGCCACCAAGAGCTCGAAGATCAGTTCTTCTTGCTCCACCAAGCTTCAAGGACAACCAAAGAAGAATGAAGAAAGAATATGGCTGAAAAGAGTTTCTTGCATGGAGAGGAGAGGGTTTATATAGCAAAGGAGGAGGGAAGTAGGGTGAATGATGAGGTGTCAACAAGATAGGGCTCCAAAGCGACACTTGTCCACCCAAGAAACTAACATGGAACCACTTAAAACACACATGAACAAGATGGTGATACAACCTATGTTGGGTATCGACCTACTTGGGTCACCCCCAACATGGTCTAGGTCGCGACATCCCAAAAAGGGGTCGAAACAAACCAACCCACACATCCTGGTCGAGACAAGGGTTCACCACACCTATTAGATTGAGAAACTAAAATACAAACTATATCGACCTCAACCAACACCGTAGGTCAAAACCAACATGTCCACGAAAAGTGTCTCAACTGAGACACACCTAGGTCGTGGCATAGGTCGCTACACCTAAACATGTACCCATGGTCAAATCACACCGAACCCTAGAAACCCTAATCACCACAAGTGATGCAACCACACATCCAAGGCTCAAACAAGGCGCCCAAGGCATCATGTTCTCTCTCATGGACCCAAGTAATAGAAGGAACACTCTAAAGGTGGCAAATTTCAAGATAATCCTAAAAAATGGGTAAATTGCAATTCGACCCAAAACAAGCACATAAATCACAATCATCATCCAAACAAGCTCAAACTAGAGACTTAAGATCTCCAAAAGGTCTAAGAGAATCTAAAAGGATTAGAGAAAGGTTATAAGCACTTACTTAATCAAAACAAACAAAGTTACCCCAAAACCCAAGTCAGGGGTCTTACAAGCGATAAACCCCTAACAAGGATTTCACGCCTAGAATCCTAAGCAAAAAGGGACAATACTTCCTACACATCTCTTCCTCAAACTCCCACGTGGATTCCTCAATGTGAAGGTGATGCCACAGATGCTTCACCAACACAATGTCCTTCTTCTTCAGCTTCTTCACTCTTCTATCAAAGATCAACATAGGTCCCTCCACATACGACATTTTCTCATCAAGCTCAACTTCCATTGGATGAAGCACTAACTTGGTATCAGGGTGGCATTTCCTCAACATGGATACATGGAGCATTAGATGCAACCTGTGCAAGTCAGGTGGCAACTCCAACATGTGGGCCACCTTCCCAACATATGCCACTATAGGGTAAGCTCTCAAATACCTTGGATCCAACTTACCCTTCTTCCCAAACCTCAAAACACCATTCCAAGGAGAGACCTTGAGATACACCTTGTCTCTCATTTGGAACTCTAAGGATCTATGACAGTTGTCTACATATGAATTCTTCCTATGTTGTGCCACCTTCAACTATTGTTGAATCACTTTGATCTTCTCTGTCGTCTTCTACACAAGCTTAGGACCAACAAGCTGGTATTACTTCTCTCATACCATCACAATAGAGACCTATAACGTCTCCCATACAACACCTCATACAATGCCATGTCGATTCTCCTCTGATAATTGTTATTATAAGCAAACTTTATCAATCTAATGTGGATGTACCAACTATCCAAGAACTACAAGACACAAGCTCTCAATAGATCCTCTAAGGTTTGTATGGTCCTCTCAGACTGACCATCTATCTGTGAGTGGAAAGTAGTAGTGAACCTCAACTTTGTACAGTCTGATCGGCCGAGTTTCAATAAAGGCAACTCGGCCGAACCACTAAGCGACAAGTCTGAAAGAAAGACTGTCGGCCGAGTTCCCTTGGAGAAACTCGTCTGATCGGTCGACTTTCAACTTGGACCGATCAGTGGATCGACCGAGTTTCCCACCATAGAAACTCGACCGAACAGGGATCGACTGAGTTGGTAACTCGGCCGATTGCCCAGAAAATTCCAGAATATATGGATCGGCCGAGTTTGGAATTCGGCCGACAAAATCCCTGTTATGGGTATTTTGGAATTTTCGTAAAACTGTACAAACGATGGATTTTTGAGTCCCAATCAATTTATCCATCTTAGTTACAATACAAAACATGAGTATAAGTGATTACATCAATTGTTCTAAGCCTCTAAGGGCTATATTACAAACCGATCAAAAGTCACATGTTTTGCATGTGCTGGATGAGTAGCTTTGGAGTTGAAAGTGATTCTTTTCTTGTACCTAATGTCTGAAACAATCTCAAATAGATTTGTTAGATACATATGAATGGAATGATTAAGTCATTATCAAAATATGGGCAATGTGCGACACCTAGGTCAACATTCTCCCCCTTTTGACAATGACAAACCATTCCTCAACATATTGAAAAGAATGTGAAAGTTATACCTTTTCTTAGGGAATTGCAAGGGGATGCAAATATGATCAATTTGTAGTGCTCCCCCTCAATTCATGCTTACTCATTCCTGCATGGTTAGTTAAAAAACAAGCAACCACAGCACATATGTATATTATATGATTCTAAGCAAGTCTAGATGCATTTCAGTTAATAGACAAGAAAAGAACCATACAAGAAATAAAAACAATATGATTGAGCTTTTTCTCCCCCTTTGTCATCTCAAAAAGGCAGGGGGGGTAGAAGAGCATAAAAGCAAGGTCTTCTCCAACAAAAACACTCAATCAATCACTCCACAGAAAGACAGAGGAACACCAAGATAAACCATGAAAGCAATGCATGTCATTAATCAAAATATGGAAAACACTACAAGATAAACCATACAAAGCGTTTCCATAAACCATAAAACAAAAACTACACGGATAGCATAGAGTAGAAATAGTACAACTCAGATGATGTGCCTAATGTATATAGTACAATCATAGTCCAAAGAGATATAACATGGTCATCTGAGACTAAAACTAGACACATCAGCCCCTAAGCTAAACTACTCTATGTCCATATCATCAACAGCAGCATCGATGTCCTCGTCTGGCCGATAGTCCTCATCGCCATCATCAGAAGGAGGAGCATCAGCCGGTGTAGCCTCAACATCATGATCAACATCGTCGTCATCATCCTCGTCTTCATCATCCGTCGCAGTAGCCTCATCAGCATCAGTCTCAGCATCCTCCTGGTCAGGCATATCCTCGTCTGGAGGACCAGAAGCACGCCCGGGCCACCTCGCACTCTGCTCGGACCAAGACATGCCTAGAGCATGTAACTCATAGGCAACCTCAATGGGGGGAGCAGAAGAAGTGTACTGGGCCAGAAGCTCAGACAGACGACCACCTGGGAGCGCCAGAACCGGGGAAGGGCATCCACCTGCAGAGGGTTCAGCGGAAGCAGAAAAGGGTGGATCAGGGTAAAACTGGCTATACGCGTAAGAGGCGTAGTCACCACCGGGGTAGGGCTCATAGGTGGGGTAAGGCTGAGGGTAGGATAAAGACATGGAAGACATGATGTGGCACAGATCCTGATGGAGGTGTTGCTGGACCTGCATGTTGTACGCTTGCTGGTGCATGAGATACCCCATGAGGGCCTCATTGGAAACGTGGAAATCAGCAAAGGCAGGCTGCGGAGGAGGCTGGAAGGAAGGTTCAGGTGGAGGAGGGGCAGCTGTGGAGGGTGGAGGTGCAGCTGAGGAAGGTGGAGGTGGAGGTGCAGCTGAGGAAGATGATGCACCAGGGGTAGGCACACTCTTTTGGAGAGTGGTCTCACTGATATAAACTCCTTTGCGATCAGGGCGGTAGAGAAAATCGGCAAAGAGAGATTTTCCAGTGGCATGCTGGAAAAGACCACAAATAAGGGCAGGATATGGAAGATGTGTGCCCTTTGTGTTCTTTCCCGAGTCAAAACAGGTCATATGATGAAGGATGTAACGGGCCCATTTGACTCCTTGATTCTTCAACAGAAGATACATCATCATCGCCGTATTCTCGGCAATGTCCGTTTGATTCTTCTTTGGATGGACATTGCAGCTGAGAATAAACGCCAAGACGCGGCGAGGGGCAGAAAGGGCGGAGGAAGGCAAAGTACCCCTTTTTCTATAAGGAAAGTTGGGTTGCTTGAGAAATTTGTGGATGTCGGTCAAGTCAACCTCAATTGTCTTATAAACATCCTCGGGGTAAAGAAGATCAAGATAGAGAGGATAGTCGGTGATCCAAGATGCCGTACCAACATTTCCATTAAGATAGAGATTGAAAGAACGCTCAGTGATATGGAAAGGTTTACCGGCAATCATGGACGTCAACACAATAGAGGTGTCCGCGAATGGGACCAAAGAGTCATAGTTCCACCGCAAATTTGCGTAGAACTCACGGACGGCTTTGGAACTATATTTCAAATTATAGAAGCGGGCATCCTCTATGCAAAACGCCTCAAGGTGATGGGTTCGAAGGATTTGACAAGCTTCAAAGAGGTCAGCGTGAAAGCTGTTGGGTTGATGAAGAGCTCGAAAAGGGAAGGGAGAGCGAGGAAGGATCTCTTTGTAACGAGAAACAGCAGTATTGTCAATAAACGAGAGATTGTCGAACACCATATACCTTGGAGCAAGGGGAGTTGCCATGGCAGGGGCAGGAACGGCTCGTTTCCGGCATTGGGACCTCATGGAGAGGAGAAAGAGGAAATAGAGCCGATCCGCACGGAGAGAGAGAGGGCAGGCGACGCCCCAAGAACAGCAAGAACGAAAGCACAAGGTCGATCGGAGGTGAAAACGGCCGGAAAGAGGGAAGAGAGGACCAAGGTTAGGAAGGGTCGGGGTTAGCGGCTAGGGTTCGGTCGACTTTGCTCTAGTTGAGAGGGAGAAAGTCGGCCGATTCCTATATATATAAAACAAGTCTGTCGCCGATCGGTCGAGTTTGGGAAATGGAAACTCGGCCGATCGAGCGCACAGGTGCCATGTATCCCGACCGTTCAGCCGAGTTGGAAACTCGGCCGACCAAAACCCTAATGTGGAAAGACCGAAATTCTAGCCCTAGCCTCAAATGACCGAATGCAATTTTTCTTTTTGGTCTAGATTGTATATTAAGCATATTTAGGCACATTCCCATCATCATAGGGTACTATTTGTCGATTAAAACCCGATTTGCGAGAAAAGCCCGAAAAAGAGATAGAAACTAGAGAAAATTTAGCAAAAACAAGCATTTTGAGCAAACAAAGCATTTATAAGCAAGAGCAACACATATAAGATGTAACCAACTAATTAGAGAGAAATTCAATATCATCAAGAGAAATTATGAGCAATTTTGATCTAATAAAATTAAATTGTTCTCTAGCAAGCGGTTTAGTGAAAATGTCGGCCAACTGATTTTCCGTATCCACATGTGTGATATGAATATCCTTTTTGACAATGTGGTCACGGAGAAAATGATGGCGAACTTCTATGTGTTTAGCTCTACTATGCAATATTGGATTATAAGAAAGATTGATTGCACTAGTATTATCACAGTAAATAGGAGAAGCATCAAAATAAATGTTAAAGTCTTGGAGCATTTGCTTCATCCATAGGACCTGGGCACAACAACTTCTGGCTGCAATGTACTCAGCTTCGGTAGTTGATAATGCCACTGTGCTCTGTTTCTTGGAGAACCAAGACACCAAGCATGGTCCCAAGAGGAAGCAAGTGCCACTTGTGCACTTTCTATCAATCAAGCAACCTGCGTAGTCAGCATCACTATATGCCACAAGAGTAAAGTCCCTCGACTTAGGGTACCATAGTCCAAAATTTGGAGTTTTGGCTAAGTACCTCAAAATCCTCTTGACAGCAATAAGATGTGATTTCCTAGGGCTTGATTGAAAGCGAGCACACAAGCCAACACTAAACATTATATCAGGTCTAGAGGCAGTTAAATAAAGTAAACTTCCGATCATACCTCTATAGAGCTTCTCATTTACCTTCTCATCTTCTTCATCCTTGTCAAGTTTTGCGGTGTTTGACATGGGTGTGTCCATCGGCTTCATGTTCTCCATCCCAAAGCGTTTGAGTAGTTCAGTTGTGTATTTGCCTTGGTTGATGAAGTTTCCTTCCTTTGTTTGTTTGATTTGAAAGCCGAGGAAGAAGGTCAGCTCACCCATCATGCTCATCTCAAATTCACTCTGCATAAGAGAACTAAACTCTTTGCAAAGATCAAGGTCAGTTCCGCCAAATATAATATCATCAACATATATTTGAATTATGAGAAAATGGGTAGAAGTGTGTTTTAGAAATAAAGTACAATCAACTTTGCCCATGATATACCCGTTATCTAACAAAAAGTTCTTTAGTTTCTCATACCAAGCTCGAGGTGCTTGTTTGAGTCCGTAGAGAGCTTTTTGCAAGAAATATACATGATTGGGTAACTTATCATTTTCAAAGCCTGGAGGTTGCGCAACATATACTTCCTCCTCGATTGTACCATTTAAAAACGCACTTTTAACATCCATTTGATAAAGCAAGAAATTTTTATAACTAGCAAAGGCAAGTAGCATACGAATAGATTCTAATCTAGCAATAGGAGCATAGGTTTCATCAAAATCAATACCTTCTTGTTGATTGTAACCTTGTGCTACTAACCTTGCTTTGTTCCTTACCACTTTTCCTTTCTCATCAAGCTTGTTGCGGTAGACCCATTTGGTACCAATGATCTTTCTATCATTTGGTCTTGGCACTAAGGTCCACACACGGTTCTTCTCGAACTGCTCAAGCTCTTCTTGCATGGCAAGGATCCACTCATCATCACCAAGGGCCTCTTTGACGTTCTTTGGCTCCAGTTGAGAGATGAAGGCACTATCTGCTTGTTCTTTGTTGTGAGCAACTCGTGTCCTCACTCTTTCAAACGGGTTGCCAATGATCAACTCCTTGGGGTGATTCTTTGCAAAGCAGGGAGTGGGATCCTTCCTTTCTTCTTCTTTTTCTTCTTCTTCAACCTGCTTACCTTTGTCTTTGATGTTGAGCTCTTTTAAGATAGGAATGATTTCATCTGCAACATCATCATCACCAATATGCTTGCCAATGACAGGGTTAGTTTCAATAAATTTAACATTTATAGATTCTTCTATTTTAGATAGTTCAATGTTAAACACTCTAAAAGCCCTGCTAGTAGTGCTATAGCCTAGGAAGAAAGCCTTGTAAGATTTCGGATCAAACTTGTCGAGAGAATCCTTGGTGTTTAAAACAAAGCAAGGACATCCAAAAACATGAAAGAAATCAATAGACGGCTTCCTACCACGCCATAGTTCATAGGGGGTTTTCTTAAAAGTCGGATGTGTGAAAACTCAGTTTTGCACAAAACATGAGGTGCTAACGGCTTCAGCCCAAAACTTCTTAGGAGTATCGTACTCAAGAAGCATGGTCCTAGCCATCTCTTGTAGCGATCTATTCTTCCTCTCAACAACTCCATTTTTTTGGGGTGTGCGAGGAGAAGAGAAATTGTGCGAATAACCGGATTTTTCACAAAAGCATTCAAAAAGATCATTTTCAAACTCTCCCCCATGATCACTACGGATAGAAACAACATGGCAAGATGCTTCGTTTTCAACTCGTTTACAAAAGCTCGAGAAAACATCAAGTGTATCGCTTTTAGAAACGAGAAAGAAAGTCCAAGTATATCTAGAAAAATCATCGACAATAACAAGACAATACTTGGAGCCGCGAAGCGTTTGTGTTCTCATTGGTCCGAAAAGATCAATATGAAGAAGCTCTAGAACTCTCTTGGTACTCATGACTCCTTTGGATTTGAAGGAGGATTTGGTTTGTTTCCCTTGTGTGCAAGGTTGACATTCCTCATCCTTTTTAAAATCCAATTTAGGAAGTCCTCGAACCAAGTCCTTTTTGTTCAGTTTCTTCATTTGATGCAAGTTCACATGACCCAAACGACGATGCCAAAGCGAAAGATCGTTTTTATCAACAACTAAGCATCTATTTAGTACGGGCTTTAGAGCATCTAGAACAATCACATAGAGGTTACCATTTCTAGTTCCCTTATATATAACATTGTAAGACAGGGAATCTAGAAGCAAGCATTCTAAGGCAGTAAAAAGCACAAGATAACCATTATCACATAATTGGCTAACACTAATTTAGTTGTGATGTAGGCCATCAACAAGCAAAACATTCTTAATGCACAATTCATTACCTACATCACCCTCACCTATAACCTTACCCTTTTTGTTGTCCCCAAAGGTTACCGATCCTCCTTTCTTCTTCACAAATTTGTTGAAATGGCTGATTTCTCCAGTCATGTGCTTAGAGCAGCCACTATCAACAATCCATTTCTTTGTGACCTGCAAGAAAAGAGGATGTCGGAACCCAACTCAAACTTTGGGGTCCAGGGTTAGCTTGGGGACCCATTTCATATTTGGGTTGGTCCCCTTAGGCTTGTAAGGACAATACGTAGAATAATGATCATCACATTTGCAATGCATACATACCATGGGGTTTTTAGAGCCGGAAGACTCTCCATTGAAAATTGGAGTTTCCACACTCTTTTTCTTACCCTTCTTCTTCTTCTTACCTTTTGGAGTAGTCTCATTGTATCCTAGACCACTAGTACCAACTTGTTTGGTAGAGTGCTCTAGAACATCATTTAGAGATTTCTTACCCGAAAGAAACCTTTGCAAAGTAGATCTTAATTTAGAATTATCATCACTAAGATTTGTAATGGTAGTAGAGAAACTAGCAAGATCTTCTCTAGCATGCAAAAGGTCGGCCTCAAGACAGAGGGCTTTAGTAAGAAGAGAATCTTTTTCAAGAGTTAAATTTGCAACTTCATTTCTAGGCAAGATAGGTCTAGAAGATAAATCATTTGTTTGGGCAAGCAGTTTAGCATTTTCAGATTTAAGAACAACAATTTCCCTTTGATAAGAATAAACTTCATCTCTCCTAGCATCATCAATAAGCTTAAGTTCAACATTTTCAGTTTTTAGAACATCTAGCTCATCTAGGCAATTTTGGTTCTCTATCTTAAGATTTTCAATAGTTTTAAGATAAGTACCATTCTCAACCTCTACTCCATTATATTGAAGTTCAAGGTCTAGAAATTGCCCTTGCAAGGAATCTATGCTATCAAGATGTAATTTCTCATTTTGATCTAGAATATCAATCTTGGCATAGAGATCATCAACTATCTTTCCTAATCTTTTTCTTTTAGCTTTACATTTAGCAAAAGATGATTGACAATCATTAAGCATTTCAATGAGGGTTTCCTTAGATAACTCAAGTAAATTTTCATCACTTACCTTGCTTACCTCACTTACCTCAATTACTTCTTCACTAGTAGATGCCATGAGTGCAAGGTGACATTCTCCATCCTCGGAGCTTGAGGAACTTGAAGTACAAGACTCCTCCCATGCCGCATGAGCTGCATCTTTGGATCGTCTTTCCTTCTTGTCCTTCTTCTTGTACTTGGCTTCTCTTTTGTATTTGTCATCCTTCTTGTGGCTGCTCTTATGATAGCCCTTCTTGGATTTTGGGAAGTCATTCTTGTAGTGGCCCTTTTGACCACACTCGTAGCACCTAGGAGTGGAGGAGGATGGCTTGCCCTTGAAGTGTCTTCCTTTTGAATAGTTGGCTTCATGATCATTTGCACCTTCATCTTCGCTTGAGGAAGGGCAGGGAGACTTCATGGCAAGTTGTTGTTGCCGCATCATTTGTTCAACATGAGCTTTGAAGGCTGTGTCCTTCATCTTCTTGGACTCCTTCTCTTCTCTTCTCTCCTCTTCCTCTTGCTTGTCGAGCCTTGGTTCATGTGCTTGGAGGTTACCAACCAGCTCCTCGGTTGACAACTCGCTCAGCTTGTAGACTTCTTCAATTGAAGTGACCTTTGGCTCCCATCTCTTTGGAAGAGATCTCAAGATCTTTGCATTGATGGTACCTCTATCCATGACACTCCCAAGGGCTGCAAGGCTGTTCAAGATGACATTCAACCTTGTGTACATGTCCGCAACTCTTTCATTCTTCCCCATCTTGAAGTTCTCAAGTAGGCCGCCGAGCATATAGACCTTGGCCTCCTTGACTTGCTCCGTCCCTTCATAGGTGACACACAACTTGTGCCAAATCTCATGTGCCGTGTCCCAAGAGGAGATGCGGTTGAACTCCGATGGTGAAAGGGCGGCGTAGATGATGCTCACGGCTTTAGCATTGAGTTGAGCACGCTTCATCTCGTCTTCCGTCCACGTGGTGATGTTCCCCTTTGGCTCTTCATACTTGAGATGGACTATCTTCCACATCTCGCAGCTCACGCCTTGGATGTAGAATTGCATCCTTCTCTTCCAATATAGGAAGTTTGTGCCGTCGAAGACCGGGGGTCTCATGGAGAAGCTTCCTTCAAGATTGAGTGACCCAAGAGCCGAATCGCCCATCTTCTCCTACTTGTTTAAGTAGCTTGGAGAAGACCTGCTCTGATACCACTTGTTGGATCAATGGGCTCTAGAAGGGGGGGGGTTGAATAGAGCTTCACAAACTTCACAAGAGTGATTAGACCACCAAATTATATTAAGTGTAGAACTTAATTCAAAACATCAATTTGATGTCCTAAACTAGCATACAAAGCAAGGATAAGAGACAAGGAATATCATGCACTTGGACAGGTGGTTTAGAGTGGTTCCATGTCCTAAACTTAGGAGCAATGTCAGTCCACTACCTAGAGTTGGTTAGGCTCTAGGATTTGTAACTTGGTTCTCTTATATATATCACACAATAAGATTACAAGCTACAACAACCAACCATCCAAGGACTTATATATCAAGCCAAGATCTTCTACCCCACCAAGGACTTACCCACCAAGCAAGTAGTCTTCCGCCTTCTTCAAAGGACTTACCCACTCTTGCTCTAGTCTTCGGCCTTGCAGGATTTACCTATCTTGCTTGAGCTTTGCCTTGCACCTCTCCTTCACTTGGAGAGCTTTAGCACCTTCCTCCTTCACTCGGAGGCCTGGAGCAGCTAGCCTTCTTCTCCTTCACTCGGGGAAGAACAACAACCTTCTTCTCTTTCACTCGGAGAAGAAACTTCAATCAATCTTCATAGAGAATGGAGATGGGAGAAGTAGAAAGGAGAGCTTTACAACATTACAAATGATAGCTCTCATACATGGGTACCTAACTCACTCATACTCATGAATTTGCTTTGAAGGTAGAGAGAGAAAGGGGCTCAAAGGATTAGAAACCACTCAACTAAGGCTAGGACCAAGCATATGTGAATGAGCAACCTTCGAATGAAGTCCAAGAGGTCCTATTTATAGTTGAGGGTGTCCCTTTGAGGTTGGGAGAGTTAAGGGGCACAAACTAGCCGTTTTACAACTTGCAACAGATCTATTTTGAGTCCCACCTACTCCTCCAACGGTTGGAATTGCTTTTTCTGCATTCCAGTACAGTCTGATCGGCCGAGTTTCAATAAAGGCAACTCGGCCGAACCACTAAGTGACAAGTCTGAAAGATAGACTGTCGGCCGAGTTCCCTTGGAGAAACTCGGCCGATCGGTCGACTTTCAACTTGGACCGATCAGTGGATCGACCGAGTTTCCCACCATAGAAACTCGACCGAACATGGATCGGCTGAGTTGGTAACTCGGCCGATTGCCCAGAAAATTCCAGAATATATGGATCGGCCGAGTTTGGAATTCGGCCGACAAAATCCCTGTTATGGGTATTTTGGAATTTTCGTAAAACTGTACAAACGATGGATTTTTGAGTCCCAATCAATTTATCCATCTTAGTTACAATACAAAACATGAGTATAAGTGATTACATCAATTGTTCTAAGCCTCTAAGGGCTATATTACAAACCGATCAAAAGTCACATGTTTTGCATGTGCTGGATGAGTAGCTTTGGAGTTGAAAGTGATTCTTTTCTTGTACCTAATGTCTGAAACAATCTCAAATAGATTTGTTAGATACATATGAATGGAATGGTTAAGTCATTATCAAAATATGGGCAATGTGCGACACCTAGGTCAACAAATTAAAGAACATATTAGCATAAAAGACATCTCAGAATGATTCCCACCTGGCATGCACATATCGGCCCTCACTAACCACAGAACGGTAACTACCCTAGAGGTGACAATAATCATCCATGAGAGATGCCCACCCCAAGACCAACAAACACTATCAAATAAGGCAGTTGATATAATAAATTCCTCCGGTTCAGGCTTGGCACATCTTGCGATCTCCTATCTACGTTGCTCATATCCTAACTACCATCTACATGGAAGCAGATCTCCTGATATACAAGAATGAGGAGATAATCATGGGTGGCCTACCATTTTGAGCAACGGGTGGATGAAATGGGCGACTATGGAAGAAGAGGAAGCACAATACAATTTAACATGCAAAAATAATAAAAATGACCTAAATGATGCATATGCGTATGGAAATGACCTAATGCCTATATTTTAGGTGGAATGATGCATGCTCTACTATTCCGTCTCAATGTGAGATGAAATGTCAACAAAACTACATCATGTGCTTATTCTTCCTTTTATGCAAGTGAAACAAGTTCTTTTCTCCCTCTGATTTCACTTTATTTTTTTTTTCCTTTTTTTCAAGTCCTTCTTATTTTTTTCCTTTCTTTTCAATTTTGACTAAGAAAACATTTATAATACTTTACGTTTTTTTGAACTTATTTTCACATAGCTACTATCATTGATGCATTACAATTCACTTCTCAGAGAGTATAGAACAATAATCCTGCATTTCTTATTTTTTAGAATAAGTAAGGAACATAATGTCATATATGCTCAAGAGTATGCAAAATGCAACTAAATGAAAGTAATTATGCAACTACAATGGCATGCACTTGAGAATGTGTACATGCATGACTAATCTACAAATCTCTTTTCATTTTTCATTTCCATGCAAAATCTAGCTATAATGCAATCCTATCTAAATGGCATGCAATCAAAAGATGAAAACTATAATGTGCTCTCAATTCTTATGGTGGAGTGTGAATGCAATAAGGTAGATAGATCACAAGACTAATTGAAAAAACCATTGGAAAAGATTATATGTCCCTCCTTACTGACACGTGTACCAATCAATCAACGAGTTTCTCTCTCTCTCTCACTTATGATTAAAGTCCCGTTACCGTTTGGTTAGTTTAGGCTCAACCTCCAATTCCATCCACATTTCTTGAACCATAAGGATGTACGGTTATGATCATACATTTTAAAGTTGACCTACCCAATTATTTTCATAAGTTAGGTGTTCAATTTCAAACAAAGCAAGCTTACTATTTCTGGAAAATTTTCATTAATGCTCAAATTTCAGACAATTGCACCCATTACCCCCATATGAAAAACATTGAGATGACCTACAATTTACATTTAGACATCCACTGATTACACTAGATAGAAAGTGGATCCTAGAAAGCTGTAAATAAAGAAATTGCACAACTAGAAGAAAAATTGCAAACAAAAAAATTAAAAAATGCTACAATGAAAGAAAACTAAGATAGAAGTTGTTCCATCTCCCCCTAAGCTTGAATTCGATTATGGCCGCATAGTCAAGAACAAACTCAGAAGGTGAAATAGTGATACCCTCTATTGCTCAGGTGGCAGCTGTGGGTAGCCTCCAAAGTGGTACGTACTCCAGTAGTGGTCGTAGAAGGGTTGTTTCTGCATCTCCAGCTCTGAAGGTGTGAAGAGAAATGAATTACAGTCCCTCTTTTTATAACTGAGGTCGGCGCCCCTGGTACCCTGTCGATACCATCGACATGGCGTCGATGGTATCGACTTCTGTATACATCCATTATCCTCACGAGGCCCTGGCAATGGATTCCCCTAAAGCTATGTCGATACCATCGACATAGCCATCGATGGTATCGATATCTCTGCTACCAATTTTTTTGAAAATCTTCAGGGATCTCATGAGCATCGACCATGGTGTCGATACTATCGACCTCATCTAGAATTTGAGTCGATCAACATGTTGGGTGGTCGATACTATCGACGAGGCCGTCGATAGTATTGACAGAGCAAATTTTCTATAGTTGTCGCTCTGCACCCTCTTCGGTACCATCGACTCAATGGTCGATGGTATCGACATCCACAAAGACCTGCACACTTAGCAAACATATCAGGGTATCATTTTTACACTAAAACGAAATTAACCAAAACTACTAAAGTAAATGGAAATGAAGTCTACCAATGGCTGGGTTGCCTCCTAACAAGCGCCCTACTTTAACGTCTTAGGCTAGATGCAATAATGCTCATCAAATTGGGGCATCGAGGAGTGTCCCTAAGGAATCACTCAGCAATTTAAACACAACTCTTTCTTTGTCGATCCCTAATGTCAAGGTACCTCTCTCGATAGCAGTGATAACATCAGCCATAGCTTGAAATAGCCTCCCTAGTAGCATCTCACAACCATTAAGCTGTGGCATGTCCATGACTATAAAATCTATAGGGAAGATAAATCTATCAACTTTGACAAGTAAATCCTCACACACTCTGTGTGGCTTCACTATAGATCCATCCGCTAACTCAATAGACATGGCCGATTTTTTTGGTGACTTCAATCCTAGCTTTTGAAATGTGGTTAACGACATAAGGTTTATGCTAGCGCCTGAATCGCACTGTGTGTTCAGAAAGTGACAGCCGCCAATTGAGCACGATATGTAGAAACTCCCGAGATCTTTCTTCTTCTTTGGTAGACTCTTGTGGATTATTGAGCTCACCGTCTCATTCATAAAGCAAATGTCAGTGTCTTTTATCCGCATTTTCTTAGTGATGATGTCCTTGATAAATATTCTGTATGCAGGAATCTGTTCTACCACCTCCACTAGAGGAATGTTAATGTGAAGCTTCCTAAACATCTCTAAGAACTTCTTGTAGTGCCTATGCTCTTTCTTCGTCCTTTGACTATCCGGAAAAAACACATTTGGCTCCTTCATTTGCTTGTATGGTGGCACATATAGGCTATTTGGGGTCTCCACCCCTAAGCTCGCTTCAATGTCACCCTTTTGCGTAGGCTTTAACACGTCATTCTCAGTTTGTGAGGCTCATGGCTGCCCATCCTTCTCGGTGGTAGTGGCTCCACTGCGAAATATGGCTTTCACCTACTCCTCTTTCCTAGATGTGGGCACAGCTGTGATGGTGGCTTGGTGGGATTTGCTGAACGGGCGACATCCTCCTAATAGTCCATATAATATGTGGGGGTATGGCACACTGGGTCTAGCCTTCGTGTCAAAATACAATTTTCCCTTTTCATAGACCTCCACCACCAGGGGCCCTGTCTCCTTAATCACAAATATATACTTAACTTGATGATGTGATTGAGTAGTCTCTGCATTACCGGTCGGTCTTTGTTAATTTTCATGCTTCATGGCTGCCACTTCATTGGCAATTTGGGCCACAGTCGTCTCCAGTGCCCTCATCTGTGCTCCATGACTTTGCAACGTCTGCCCAAATTTATTCAAAATCTCGCCCTGGGACTGTAACTGCTTGCCGAACATATTCATCAACTCTCGATTTTGTTTCACCACTTAGCTGAGCAATTCGGTGCTTTTGTCCTCCGCAATGGCCTGTGGCTTTGCATCCAGGTCTTGTAGGAAGTTGTTTGGATCCTTCCATGAGAATTTATTGTCCTTCCTCCAAGCATAGTCATTGCTCCTATAGCCCTATTGATGCATAAATTTTACATGTTCCTCCTCATCAGACCCATTTCTGTCCTTCTCTAAAAGCTTCTTAGCTAGTAGGTCCATTTTCTCATTTAACTCTTTTATTGCCCTTGATTCCCCTACAACTCTAACTTGTTTTGGCGCATCTCTATCACCCCATGACTATTTTTTGGCCATGTTCTTTAAGATCTCCGAACACCTTGTGTATGTGTTGTTTAAGAAGAAACCCGAGCCTGCTGAATCGAGGTTGCTTCTATCATGCTCATTGAGAGCAAAGTAAAAGATTTTGACTTGTTTTTTCCTTATCCAGTGCAAGATGTGGGCACTTTCTCAACATTATCTGGAAGCACTCCCAAGTCTCAAAATAGGTCTCACCGGCCCTTCCTTATCCAGTGCATGATGTGGGCACTTTCTCAACATTATCTGGAAGCACTCCCAAGTCTCAAAATAGGTCTCACCGGCCCTTTGACTGAAATTATGGATCTTACTCATGAGGTCATTGGTCTTATCCGATGGAAAGAATCTCTCGAAGAAAACCTCTATCATTTGATCCCAAGTCTCAACGATTTCATCATCAAGGTTGTGCAACCATTCTCGTGCATTTCCTGCCAGAGAGCTGGGAAATAGCTTTAAGTAAAGTGACTCCTGTGGAAACCTATTAATCTTGATCATATCACAATTTTCCACAAAAGTGTTGATGTGGACAACATGATCTTCATTCTTCAACCCATGAAATGCTTGGGAGTTGACCAGGTTTATCAGTGTCGGGTCAATCTTGTATGTGGGAATATTGATTGCCTGCCTTTTGGTTGGCCCCTTTGATGCTGATGAGGAAGAAGCCTTGATCTTATCCCATATCGTATGTTCCTCAGCCATAACTTCAGGTTCTTGTTCAAATTCCTCAAGTGGTGGATTTGTCAACTCAACTCCTTCACCTACTGGTAGAATTACTGGTAATTCTTTGTAGTCTATGCTACGTGTCTTTACCATCAACTAGCACCTGAAAAGATGTAAATTATTTCAGTACAGTGTTAAAGAGTAATAAGTAATTAAAAGATGTGAAATTAAATTTAATTTTTTTTAGAATTATATGAAAAGTGGCCTAGTGTGGCCGCTTGCAGCACTCGTAGTGTCGAAAATTGCCACTCCCCGACAACGGCGCCAAAACCTTGACACGATTAAACTTTGCGTAAAATTCAAGTGCACACATCAATGTAATATAGGCCTTTATGAGACCCGAGTCAAACTCAGGGAACGTAATTTTGGTAGACTACTACTAACTACTTGCAATAAGCTAGAGCGGTTATAAAAGTTTGAGAGTTGTTTGAAAAAGAAAATAAAAACAAAAGAAAACAAAGCAATTGATTAAATGGTTGGTTTAATCAATTGAAATGGGATCTTTAAGATTGCGGTTTCACCATGGATTCTCGTTGTACTAATTCCTACATAATTATCAGAATTTATCTCCTATCCTGGGTAGTGGCCTGTGAATAGAATTGTTCGCTTCCACGATACAATTCACTACCTTAATCTAGGTCAGTTCCATCTCAGTAACAACCTATACCCTAAATTAGGTGCATGAAAAACATATCTTTAGATTTCCACCATTAACCGTACCTCACCTTTTCTAAGGGATTTATAAGTTAATGTTATTATTGCATCTTTTCAACCGTTAATTCTTCGTTAAAAGCAATTCAAGGTATTAAATTACCATTATGGTGATCAAGCACAATGATAGAATTGAGAAAACAATATCATACCACGGATTTGAGAGACAAATTATAATTAACTATGTAAAAAGCATCATACAATGATTATCCGAGCTACTCCCGATCCTAAAGACAAAGGGGATTAGCCTCGCATGTTCATCTCAATAAGAAACACGATGAAAGGAGGAAAAAACATAAGGGAAACGTGGATGGAGATGGTGTAACCCCTAAAAAAAGGAGAACTGGGTGATCCTCGATGCGGGATAGGTGTTCTACAGCCTTTCAGCAGTAGAAAACTCTGTTTGCAGCTTTGGAAACGTCTAGGGTATAGCTCTGGTCTTCGTTCTTCTTCCTCTCCTCTTCCGAAACTTGTACCGCAGCTAATAACGTGATAGTATGGCTTGGGTCGTCTTTTCTAGGTATAGAGATCACTTCAGGCTGCCAAAACATGATGACCATTCATTTTAGATCAAATTGGGTAGCTTCCTGATCTGATGGCATCGATACCATCGACGGTGATTCGATGGTATCGACCTGTGTAGAGTATAGACGCTCCTTAATTTTCTGGCGTTCTCTCTGATGGTAGCTCGATACCATCAACTTCTGGGTCAATGATATCGACCCATTCTACTCTTTTCGGCTGCCTCACTGTGGCTGTCTCGATAGTATCGACAGCCATCGATGGTATCGACGGCAGCATATATGCGAATTTCCTGAAATTCAAAGATAAACTCAACTTAACTCCGAGAAATATGATCATTTCTACCCAATAAGATAAAACAAGGTAAATTTGATGCATAACGAGATTATAGGTTGAAGGAAATGAATCATGCAATATTAACCATGAAAATGACCAAGAAACGCATAAAACACATATGATACTAGCCTATAAAAGCGACTTAAAATCCTCGCATCACACCTCTTACTAGGCAACAACTTATCCTTTAAGACATCAGACTGCATAATCATTATACCAGTATTCCACACAACTTACAAGACTTATTTAAGTCTATTGATATAGCACATCATAACACATATATTGCTATGCTCATCATTTCATGATTCAGGTATAGTGTGCACTTTGTGATGAAAGATTATTATTAACATATAACATCATTATTCAATTAAAGAGAAATGAATCCTTCCCATGATTAGGGTTAGGATTATCTCAATCTAATTGATTGCAATTGCAAAACCATATCATCACCCTACATTAGGTTTAGATTTTCCCTTTATTAACAATTAAGGATTCAAAATCATAATGTCTAGAATCAAACCCTAATTCATACTCCACTCATCTTAGGAGTATCAATACATTCTTATCAACATATTTATCACACATGTAAAAGTCTCTCTCTTATCCTTATTAGGGTATTGATTGCATCTTATTTAATTCACCTCTTTTAGATCTATTAGCTTATCATTATCAAATTGAAATAAACTCATTATGTCTCAATATTAATCACACAACATACATCACTTAGACAATTTTAATGGATTGGAGCATGCCTACCATATCGGGTATCATGGTCCATATTGCTATCCTATTTGTGCTTGAAGATGCACATAAAATCATATTATAGTTCCATATAAATCTTTTAACAACACCAAAACATCATGTTGGGTTTAGGGTTTATCACCTAACTCCATATCGTGTAGCCAAGTCGGGTTGGCTATCACTTTAGCTTTTATCCTCTTAAGTCATCCTCATATCGGGTATAGGTTGAACTCTTGACCTTATATCAGGTATAGAGGAATATTGGATTCTCATATCGTGTACAAGAGTACACCATATCGGGCATGTCTTTGTGGCACTACCATGTATCGTTCAAGATAATATATAATAATATTATATTGATTTTCTACCTTGAATTGCTATATCAAGTTTCCATCTCATCCTCCATATCAGTTTTCTATCTTAGATTCCCATATTGATTTCCATCTTGAGTTTACCATATCGTGTTCCCACATTAGGTTGCTATATTATGCTCCTATATTGGATATCATATCGTGTTCTCATGTTGGATTGCCATATCATGATCCATATTGGATACCATATCATGATCCCATATTGGGTATCATATCGTGATCCCATATTGGGTATCATATCGGTTTTTGACATTTAGATGAAACCTGGAACTCAAATCCTTATAAAGGGTTAGTTATCTTCTTTGAAAATATGGATACTAAATACTCTTCAACTCATCTCAAGGTAGTAGGGTATATCAAATTTCAAAGGTAAATGATTTTCAAAGCATATCATATTTCTCATGTCATCATCTAGGGTTTTACCCATATTGTATAAAGGTATTTCTTTAACCTTGTATCGTGTATAAGGTGCTAGTAGGTAACTCCCATATCATACACAAAACATGTCTCTCATCAAATATAAAGTATCACTCACCACTATAATGGGTTACTTTTTATCTTGGATTTCATATTGGATTTCTCATCACCATCTAGGGTTTTTAACTCATATCGGGTCAGGATATAGACCTAACATGATATTGTGCATAAGGTGAATATATGGCCCTATATCATGCTCAAGGAGTGTATAATTACTTATTCATATCACCCATGAAATATACACTTCTTACTATATCATACTTGTAATGGATTTACATCAACATATCGAGTTTCTTATCCTCTAAGGTTTACTTATATCGGGTTAGAGTACACGCTTGGTTCCCTATCATGCATAGGGTGCATGACTTAATCTCATATTGTGCATAAGGTATTACTCTTACCTTGTATCAAGTATAAATTATAAATAGGTATCTTCCATATCATTCATAGGACCTGTTTTATAAAATATGACCTACCTTCATATCAGGTAAGGCTCTATATCGAATTCCATATCGGGTTTCAAGAGTCTTCAACCCATATCGGGTTGTTCAATGATGATGTCATCATCATCAACCTCAAGATCCTTATCTAACTATTCAAAACCATGGATAACAGTCCTAACTACTTATTGGAACTCATAAATATATCAATTGATCAAAAGAAATTTGATTTTTGAAAGAAATCAATAAGTTGAACAATATTGAAGAAAAGATAATAATATAGATGGGTTCAAGTTATGTAACCTACCTTATGAACAACTTCCAAGCTTCAAGATTCAACTCCTCACATTCCAAGGTTGAAGATGAACCTCTAAAAAATCCAATACTTGAGCTCCTAACTTTTGCACGATATCTCCAATCTCAATGGGCGATATCACCTTCTATGACTTATTTGGCCGATATCTCTTTTCCTTGGCTGATATCAAGCTCTTATCACTCAAATATCCTCACTATGAATGATATAAGAGGGTATACATGATACAAGAGGGAAGGTTAGTAACAAGATTCGAAAATCTTACTAACAAGTGAAGGGTAAGATATTTATACTAGAGATTTATGGAAAATAGTGTAAGAGGTGTCATTATCTTAGGCTACTTCATGCCACCTAGCCATGCATGGTCGACACATACATTTGCATGCATCTCATTATTATCTTTCCATGCAAAAATAAAAGTCCAAGGATAATGTAAAGGATAAGGGTCAGCTCTTGAGTTATCTTCTTGGGCAAATCTTCTTCCACGAATTATATTATTATATTCAATTCCATCTTTTCCAATATAAGTTGCAAACCGAGTCATATTTATTCTTTGAAGTGCCTTGCCCGATATGGGACAAACTAAAGCTCCATAAACCGATAGGAGACTTCCACTCTAAGTCTCCAACTTGATATGCTCATATGTATAACCTTCAACTTATACATTTTCTTAGTCTTTTCGTTATTAAGAGTACCATTCCTCAAAGGTGGTTCAATTACGGCGCCCCCTACTTTCTCTCTTATCTAAATGATACCTAGAGGGGGTAGGGACACACTAGAGGTGGTAATTTTCATATCAACCCTATATTTGGGTAAATTACAATTTGTATAAAATTGGTACAAAAGACACTATCATTGTTCAAACAAGCTTAATACTTGAAATTTAGGCTTTCCACAAGTCACCACTTAGAATAATTCTCTCTCTTATGATATTAAAACACCTAGGACACATTCAACATGTAACATTTTGCAATGTAGCCCCTCATCTTGGGAAAATTACACTTTTCACTTACATTATCATATAATACACACATAGTTCGCAAATAAGTTCAAACTTGGAAATACACTTCTCAAAGGGTCTTAATTACTTTTCAAAGGATTAAAACAAGTTTATAATTATCTTTTTTAAGAAAAACTTATAGGGTTAAGCCATAAACGAGGTCAGGGGTGTTACAATTATAAACCCCTAATAAGGATTTCGTTCCCGAAATCCCAGATGAAGGAAGATAATTGTTATTCATGCATTATATCATCAAGTCTCCACATAGCATTTCATTGTCATAGAATTTGGATCAGTACCAAGTTCTTCCACTCAGAGTTATCATAGAATCCACCATATAGGATGCATACTCAACTGTTCTTTCCATTAAGGATTATAGTATCCATTCTGTGTTAAGTAACCTATAGATAATATTGTATTAATTTCTTACCTTGGTATCCATTACATGTGCCAAAAACATATCATATCCTTATAATATCCATCTCCCTATTATTATTACCAAATCCAAACATATAATAATACCTTTATTTCATCTTAGGACATTACTTATTATATATAACTTTATCTTGGAACCAGAATCCAGGATGAAATGATACTCTTCTAAGTATCCATCAAAAGAACACTTCTAATTCATGCACATCAAGTGTCATAAAACTTACTTAATTATCATGTTCCTATAAGGAAAGAACATATGAAAACACATTTTTCCTATCACCTCATCATCACCCAGGGTTATTGTTCACAGAGAAGAAATTATCATCTCCTCTGATTATTGCATGAAATTTTATCTATTCAAGAGTCATTTACTCTTGTTTCATCCTAGGTTCCTTGCCATCAACATAGGAATTCTAAGGATGATTACATATCATTACTCCTTCCCTTATTATTGCCTAACATGTTCATGAACATTTTCTGATTTTATCACATTTCTTGTTTTCATATTTATAGAAAAGATCTTTACTATTCACACAGTCTTTATTGAACAAGGATCTTCTCCCTTGTTCCTTTTCTCTTATCATGAGGATTATACTTTTTACTTTCTCATACACACAGATTGATCTGAGATCATTTCAAATTCTATTTCATTACACTTAGGATGTGATAAAAATATCCATGCCATATTTCCAGTTTTGTTATGCTCACTAGATTGTCTCAAAATGACTACTTGATCAGAGTAATCAGAAAGATAACAATCTAAGAGTTCCATACTTACCTTGTCTTCAATAATTGAATACCTAGCCAGGGTATATAAGTACTGAGATTAGGTAGTATGCACCTTGTTTTAATATTATATACCTTACTTTCCATAACATCAAAATATAGGACTTAGCATCCCTGGATTTTCTCCAGATATCATTTTCACACCTCATCCTCTTTCACACAGATAAAAGAAATTATAAAGCATTTTAAAGATTACTGAGCAGAATGTAAGTTCTCATCTTCCTTAAGCCCTCCTAGGACTAATCAAAGGAAACTCAACAATAACTACTTTCTCATACTTAATAGATAAATCTTCAAATGACATATCAAAATGACACAATTTCATATGACCTGTCTCAATTCGTGGATTGATTATTGTCTCAGGCTGATTCATTGCATAGAATCCTATCATTGCCTAATTCCAACATCGTGCTCTATCGTTTGATGCAGTTGGATCTGCTCGGGATGCCTGTCCACGTCCTTGCATGCCACTTCCAAACCATTGCCTTTGAGAGTCTTGTTGACTCTGCCCCAGTGGTTGGGTCATTCCCTTCCTTCTTCTCGGATAAGAGGGTCTAATATGCCCAATCTGTCCACAACCAAAACATGTCCTATACACATCCCCTGGTCTTGTCGCCCTTGTTACTGATGTAGAAGCTAAGTCAAGAGTTCTAACTGGTGGAACATTGAGTCCTTTGCCCCTTCTTGGTAGCCACTGCCCTGGTGCATTGGACGTTTGTTGCATTGGTGGTACCAAAAAAAATCCCCTTTTTAGAACTACTATGCATATGTTCCTGAATATGGGTAGATCTTTTCTTAATTCCTTCCTCATTGTCCTTGTCTGGATAGTCCTTTATAAAATGTCTTGGTTTCCTACACCTATAGCAAACTTTGTTTCCGTGTCGTAACCTAATTCCTTCAACAATTATAACTGCTCTATTACAACTATGTGGATCAGAAATCCTACTAGAGCCCAAAATTTTGTCATTAGGGACTGGTAATCTAGGTTGTATTGCTTGTATTTGGTCCTCGATATGCCTTAATACTGTCATAACCAGTCCAATGAAGGTATTAGAGGCAGGGTTCTCTATCATAGTTGGATCATCCTGAGGATTCTTAGGTAGGCGTTCTTCTCTCTCCTGATCCCTTGCACCTTCTCCTGGTGCAATAGCATTGCTTTCAACAATGTAATCCTTGTATTCTCCATACATCTTTAAGCTTTACTCTATCTTCTACATAAGAAGAAGTCACTATAAGACATATCGAAGGACACTAGAACAAACTCAACACCTTAGTCCTATGTCTCTGTAGACTCAACGAACCTTAGGCTTCGATACCAAAACTTTGTGACGACCAGATTACCAATCAAGCCATCACCAGTAATAATCGCAGAATAACCATAATCAACAGAATTAATAAAAATCACTAAGAATTAAAGCCATTTTTCACATAGATCCTCTTCTAGAAAATTATTACAAAAAGAACCAAAACTTTATATACATGTGGTTCATATCGTACATACATTGTACCATCTTATCTCGAGGATAACAAGTACATGTTGCTTTACTTTAACATGTACAATAGAAACATAAAATCTCGAGGTAAAAAACCAAAATCTCAATTCGTTCGTAAAAACCACTAAGAACTATCTCCCAAGGACCTGAGAGTACAGAGACGACACATAGGACTTCTATCTATAAGACATGACAGACAAAAAATCAACCTGAGCTATCAATCTATCCCGGCTGTTGTTCTCCTTTTGTAGAAAGGTCTCTACCTCCTTGTACACGTCCACCTAAAAAAATTGTGGATCCCACATGGTGAGACAATTGTCCCAGTGAGAGATATAACTCTCCGCCGACTATATTATTATCAAGATTAAGCAGTATAAAAACTGAGCAGAGGTTCTTTTGTATAAATGAGCAAGATTAATCACTATTATAAGCAGAATAGAGTAGTCATTCTTCTTAAAATAATGCATCTATATATGGTAGAGCAATAAATCATCTATTCACTACTCAAAGGAATATGAAGAAATATGAATAACATCTATTCAACTAAGATGTATAAAGGGAGTGTATATCAACCAATATCTGACCGTATATGATCCTTAAGCAAATATACTACATGGCTGATTACATATTACAGTCACACTTATGCCCTAAGGAGATGAAATATACCTTTTAGACTCCATCTGACCACTAGTAAGTTGAAATTGGTACCATACAAGGTCAATGGAAGAGCCGGCTATCAAGACCTCACCTATCTCGGTCAGTACGAGACCACTTAGGATTTAGCATGACATCTTGTGTCAGCTACTAGCAGGACATCTTATGTCATCTACTTTTAGCATGCCATGGTATAGAGACATCTTTGCTATAGATTTACTACCGTAGCATGTACTCTCTTTGGGATAAGTCCACTTAGCTTTCCCAGATTTATAATATAAGGATAAGGAAGATCAACATCAATTCCTTTCTTGGTCGAGTAATTTTATATTTCAATCCCGACATCACTTAGGAATGAAGAAGGATTTACACATCAATTTCTTATTTTGTTGGGAGATTCACATCATCCCAAGATAAATAAGGAAGGTGTGACACCGATTCTTCATTGGGACATTTGGATATACTTCGTCCTTCACCCCCGCATATTCAAAAATATGTGCTTCCGAGTTAAACTTATTTCACCATCAGCAATTTCTGACACTGAATGGATCTATGGTCATGGCACTACATGATAATATTGAACTTGGTTAATTAGGTACCTTACAATATTCTTTTAGCATCAAACACTTTTCAAACATGAATTACAACATATGCTATTAAAGAAAGAATAGAAATTTTAAGATCTATGGAACATTCTTGAAAGTATACCACTCGGGATCTCAGTCCCTTATCACATCACTAGGAATTCTCATCCCTTCATATCATCATCATCATGATCACTGGATCTGGGTATTCAAACCCTTAGATCCCCACATAGAATTGTTACGTCTGTAACAGGTAACTATTACCTCTAGGTTCTTTGACCAAGGTATTCATCTTATTTGTTGTACAAGTATTTCACATAGCTCACATAGTTCATAAAACATCTTGTCACTTCTTACTAGGCAACAACTTATCCTTTAAGACATCAGACTGTATAATCATTATACCAATATTCCACACAACTTACAAGACCTATTTAAGTCTATTGATATAACATATCATAACTCATATCTTTCTATGCTCATCATTTCATGATTCAGGTATAGTGTGCACTTTATGATGAAAGATTCTTATTAACATATAACATCTTTATTCAATTTAAGATAAATGCATCCTTCCCATGATTAGGGTTAGGATTATCTCAATCTAACCGATTGTAATTGTAAAAGCATATCATCACCCTACCTTAGGTTTAGATTTTCCCTTTATTAACAATTAAGGATTCAAAATAATAATGTCAAGAATCAAACCCTAATTCATACTCCACTCATCTTATGAGTATCAATACATTCTTATGAGCATGTTGATCACACATGTAAAAGTCTCTCTTATCCTTATTAGGGTATTGATTGCATCTTATTTAATTCACCTCTTTAAGATCTATTAGCTTATCATTATCAAATTGAAATAAACTCATTATGTCTCAATATTAATCACACAACATACATCACTTAGACAATTTTAATGGATTGGAGAATGCCTACCATATCGGGTATCATGGTCCATATTTCTATCCTATTTGTGCTTAAAGATGCACATAACATCATATTATAGTTCCATATAAATCCTTTGAAAACACTAAAACATCATGTCAGGTTTAGGGTTTATCACCTAAATCCATATCGTGTAACCATGTCAGGTTGGCTATCACTTTAGCTTTTATCATCTTAAGTCATCCTCATATTGGGTATAGGTTGAACTCTTGACCTTATATCGGGTATAGAGGCATATTGGATTATCATATCGTGTAGAAGAGTACACCATATTGGGCATGTCTTTGTGGCTCTACCATGTATCGTTCAAGATAATATATAATAATATTATATTGATTTTCTACCTTGAATTGCTATATCAAGTTTCCATCTCATCCTCCATATTGGTTTTCTATCTTAGATTCCCATATCTATTTCCATCTTGAGTTTACCATATCGTGTCCCCACATTAGGTTGCTATATCATGCTGTTATATTGGATATCATACAGTAACATTTGTTTATGATAGAAAATTATGTTGAAATAAAACAAAGTTTAAAGAAGGGTTAATTTGCAATTGACCCAAGCACCTTAATTTTCTCCATATAAGTAACCTGGCACCTAAGAAGCTCTCATATTTTGTTATTCATTCCACAGAAATGAAATACTAGAGAGAGAAGGAGAATTAGGGTTTGAGTGAGGAAGAAGATGGAGATGTCGACCTAGGGCTTTATCATATGAGAAATGATGAAATCAAGTAAGTTTAGCTTCTTGGATAGACTTTCCTAGTGATTATTCTCTCACATGTCAAGGTTTCGTCCTTCCTTTGATTTGATTTGAAATCATATCAAATTTGCCTCTACCCTCACTAGACCTGTCAAACGGGTGGGTGGGTTGGGTTTGGGTTGGGCCATTATGGATTTTGGTCTCTCGGGTGGGGGTCAAAAAGATGTGATTCTATATGGGTCACAAAAAGACAAATTCAAACCCGACCCAGCAGGTTGTGAGTCACCCACGGGTGCCCAAATTATATGTGTTTAATGAAAAATATTATGTAACCTTTTAATGTAATTGGAAAAGAAGATAATTCTCTAGTGCTTTTACATGAAATATAACACATAAACAAACAATTAGTATACATTGTCTTTTTCAAAGAAAGTAGTATGTTGTTCAAAATTTACAACCATTCAAACACATACATCTTTTGGGTAAAATTTGCTAATGTATAATCAAAAATCTCGAATGTATGATTATGCTTGACATACTAGTGTCAGTAACCTATAGTTCAACTCCATACTAAGTTTGTTAGAGAAATTAGATAATCTAGTAGTGCATATTTGTATTCCCCCAATATCTTTCTCTTAGATATCAATCCTTGTTAGGAAAATTTGAGTTTGGACTAAACTACTTAACACGCATGTAGTAGTAGATCATCATATTAATTTCAAGTAGTATAGATCATTTTATTTTTTATGTTATCACTTTAGTTAAGCGGGTCACCAGGGGTGACCACGGGCCACCTGCGAAACCCTCTAACTACACAGGTGGGTATGGGTTTTGGTAAGTTTCAACAGGTGACCAATTTCATAACTCAACCCAACTTAAACAGGTCGACCGATGGGTGTCCCCTAATTTTAGACTAGTTTGACATGTCTAATTCTCACTCTTTCTCTCCTATTCTTCGGTTTTAGGGTTCTTGAACTGAGAGGAGAAATAAATGGTTTCAATTGCTAGAACCTAGGTGGATTTATAGAAAGTCAAACTTTAACATACATTTTTAAGGTGCTTGTCACCTTAGGTGAGTGTCTTCCTCTCTTTTAAGCTCTATAATCATATTCAAAGAACAATTATATCTGGATAAAGTAATCAAAATCATTGCTAGTACTTGTATGCATTTGTATAATCAATTGGGATGATTTTGGGGAAATTAATGGTAATGACTTAGATCCTTTCTTATTAATTTGTATTTTCCTAGTTCCTGATCTATTGATTCAAGATATATGGAATGTATAATGGAAAGAGAACTATATCAATTTATACAATTTTCTTAAAATCAAGTCAGCGCGCTTGGAAATTTTGTTGACATGAATGTGATAATATTTGAGCACAATAATCATGATTTGATCAACTAAAATTTTGAATCCTTACTTGAATTGAATATGTAATGTACATGGGGATCAATATATGAGGGTTTGATATGGAGGAAATCCATGTTTAGGGTTAATATCGAGGGATGGACTCACATGAGTCAATAAATTATTATATGTTTGTAAATGATTGGTTGATTATGTGGCATAGAATCTAGGGTTTTCGTGTGTCTTGAATAGACTTAATGAACCTCTATACACCTTGATGAGATTAATAAATAATCTGATTCCTATGATGTGTTGAACAAAGATGACTTCTTGAAAACCCTAGAAGTTTTGTATTAAGACAAGTATGAGTGATAAAGCTCGAACTTGTAAATAATGTTGTAAATGTGATGATATGTTGAATCATAGGTATTAATACTTCAATTGAAGATGATCTATCTTACTAATATGATCTAAGCCTAATGCATATATTTTAGTATAATTTATGGAATAATGTTTAAACAGTTGCATGAATGTGGGTCCTTTTGTACAAGCTACATAACAATGAATTGTGAATGATGATTAGAAATTATGGTGTACAAAGATGTGTACTAATCTATTCTTTTAAGACAAAGTGAGGTATAAGGGACTGAATAATTATTATCAATTACGAGAATGCCACTGGAAGTCAATGACATGGTACACCAATCTATTACAAGAAAGGATATAGACAATAATCAACTGAATGGTGATGACAAGTTAAGAATGAAGTTAAAGAAATGTGTATGATGAAGTATATAGTCTATTTATCGTAATTAAATGTGAGTTTGACCCAGGTTGAATGAAATATATTAACATCAGATTAGGAAGGATTTCAATGAGAGAGAAACTTTATACATAAAGTGAATTTAAAATAATTTAGTCCTAGAGTAGTTTTGAACATGAAATGAAAGAAGATGAAATTAATCAAATATGAAATGAAGGGAAAATGATGAAAATTAGTAGATGGGTCTAAGAATAGAAATCTAACCCTAAAATAAAGAGCTATGTGGTGCTAATGAATAATGATTTTAAATGAGGGATTAAGAAATGTGTATGAGTACCACTTAATTTGATTACAAGATGAAGTTCAAGGATGTGAATTGGTTTATAAAAATGTTATCTTAGATTATAATTGTATGTTAGGATACTTGAATTCGGAGAATGAGCTTCTTTAATGTCTTTCTAATGAGATAACTTATGCGTTGAATAGTAGCCCTAACTGAAGAATGGTAAATAATAAGTGAGGAGTATTAAGTGTGTTATGCATGCCTATTCTTGAGATTTATTCACATCTATAGAAATGGAATGGAATAAGTATATGTTACATGATGAACATATTATGAGTATAATGAATGACACAAGATGTCTATATGCCTATACTATTACTAGTTTTAGTGTGTCTATAAATATATGATGAAAATTATGATATGTAATGAACTGATGAGAAATATATTGAGATGGAATTAACATGCTTTAATTACTTTTGAGAAATATTGTTTAGGGTAAATGATGGACAATGAAATTATTAAGGGATGAAATCCAACTGATGATGATTGCTATGAGATGATGTGTAAATGGAAAGAATCATATGTGTTGCAAATTGCATATTGTTGTGCTTCTTGTTTTAGTTATTGTCTTTCTTCATAATCCTATTATGTTTTTGTGTCATTCTAGTTACACAAGAATATACACACATGATTAATGATGTTGAATGTTATTTAAGATGAGTAAAAAGGATTAATAACAAGTGGAATGATGAGACATCTAGTTAGGTTCCTTAGACACTATGAGTTTCCCTCAAATGTAACACTGGGGAAATGAAACATATTTCCTTGTAGTAATCAGAGTATTTTGAGAAATATTTTTAGAGTGTGGATCGAGACATTAAAGATTATACCACTAGGATTTAGGAGTGAGTCCTCTGGTGTGGCTCTGGCCCTAAATCCTTTGTAGTGAAAGTCTATGTCCATGAGGAATAGACTATGATGAAATGAAAATTGTGAAACATGTGATATATGATGATAGGTGATGCATTTTTTGGTTCCTACATTGTGTACCTATTTTGAGGATGTGAGCCTCTTTAGGCAACCTTGTAGTGGGCCAGGGTTTGTTGTTGATATCTTGGGATGGCCGAATAAACCCTAAGATAGTGATGGTTAATCGTTGACATGAGAATGAAGTGTGGCGACTTCTACCTGGTGAGGTACAAGCCAAGTAGATTCAGGGCAAATGAATGAAAGATGACAAGACATGTAGAATATGAGTAGAATATTATTACATGCCTTTTTTAGATAGGTCATATATCTACTATTGAATATGCTTCTTGTTGTAGAAGCTAAAAATTCTTTTATAAAGACGATCTACTTATATATCTTTAACTGTTTAGTCTATAATGTGACCTTATATATTTACATATGGTTGATGGTGGCATTTTATATCCACTCTGAATATGACTTAGATTTACTTGTCATTTGAATGGTCTTGTTTTGTAGACATGTCTTATGTGTACTTCACTTTTATGACTGCAAGATGTGTTCATGGTCTGGCTGGTGAAGTGTCACAAAGATGATGTTATTGTTATATATTGATTCTAAATGTTTAAACCTTGACTTGTAACTCATACTAATGGATTGCCATTCTAACCTAAGTAACATCTACTGATTTTTTCATAGATATGCTCTAAAAGATTATTTAAAGTTGGATTTTATCTTAATGATTCCCTTATTTGATTCAACTGATTATTGTCATAAATTGTATTTGATTAGATGCTAGAACTATCTGCTAGCCTTTTCAATATCTACAAGTTTTTTAAAGTTCATTATACTTAATCTAATGATGATCCATGTACTCGGCTTGAGTGGGAGGTATCCACTCATTAGGGCTATATATGAGTCTCATGAGGTTGTTTGAAATGTTTTTAGGTATAATGTTATCCAGCGGAGAGGTCGTGATGAAGAAGATATAAATAGAATAATCTATATAGATTAGAGTGTCTACATAGTCCCTCTTTTCAAAGATGGGTCGTAGATTAGTTTGTTCTTTCATATTCATGAAATTGATCTAAATTGAATCACATTTTATCAACAAGTCTTGATTCTAGTTTTAATGGAGTTAAATATGATTTGTGGTTATTAAAAATGTTTTCAATCAAGTGACATTGTTACAGTGTTTTATGAGAAAGAAAACGGAAAGCTTTATCTATGTTTTTCATATATTGTGTTAATTGTATTTGTTGAGAATTTGTTATTTTTCTTCATAATCAAGGTTTAAGTATTGGGTTTCCCTCTAATGGTTGGCATTGATGATGATCAAAAGAGAGATCCTGACAGTGTGGTATCAGATCCTAGGTTAGATAATTTTGCATAGACAATACGATCTAGGTCTAAATGATAATATGGATATTGAACATAACTTGAATGATATGCATACTAACTGAAATCAGTATTCAGATACTCTGCTCATATATTTGGGTATTGAGATAAGCTAGTATGGAACTACCAAATATACTTCTTCTAGTTGCCCTGACCAAGCATTTAGATGAAGATAATTTGGAAATGTAAGGAGATGCATGATGGTAAAAAAATTATAAAATGGTGAAAGAGAAAGGATTATGTAATTGAATATGATGTTGAAGACAAGCAATAAATTTCATATGAGAATGATCAAAGCTTAATGGTTATGAAGATAAATTCTAATGAAATTAAACATGAGTATGGATTTCAAATTGTGAAAAAGTGATAACTGAGAATCAAGCACACTATATGGTCTTTTTTATAAAGAGAATTGATGGATGCAGATAATAATATAGAATGAATTATAATCTTAATCCATGATATACATAATCAATTTTTAAAAGAATATGAAAGATGATGTGAATCACATCTTGAAATGTGATGTATTACTAACATTTTTGAAATAAGTAATTTTAATACTCAAAGATAGATATGATGATGACAATGGATGAAATATCCATCTAATGCCAGTAAATTCAAAATTTCCAATGTAAAAGATCCAAGAAAAGAGAAAATGATGTAATATGGAAGAAAGATAAAATGGAAATCATTATAGATTGACACTGATAGAGATGAATGATTAGATGATATGACCTTCTTCCACATCTTTTCATGGATTTTGGGAATCTTAAGAGGAGGGGAGAAAATGTAATGCCCCATTTTCAAATTTAGGGTTTTGGTAGCATATGAATACAAAATACAAAGGTATAGTAAATGATCTTTAGTGTTTCATATATAACTGTGATTTAGTTTATATTTCTATATAATTTGAGTAACTCAATTATTTGTGTTCTTATAAAATATTAGAATTTTAGAAGAATTATCTGACCTATTTGTTGGTCGAGTTTTCTCAGGACAAAATCAGTCGACAATGCATTAAGTCTGAAATATAGCAGTCTGGTATTTGAATTTTACCTTTTAATTGGTAGATCAAATGGATATAAAATTTTAACTGGAGGTTGGAAGCACCATTTTAGACATCATAATAAATTTTCATAATTGATGGATAATGTTTGTGTCAAACATAGTGTGGTGTCGACAAGTTTCTTATCAGTAACAACTCGACTAACCATGTCACGGACTGTCGTATAATAGTATAGTGTTTGGTTTTTATTTATGTTTTCATAACTATGAATGATAAAAAAATTTAATGGAGCTATGTAATTGTGTATCACACATCATGATAAATTTTAATAATTGTTGGAGGAGGTTTGACCTATTAATCAAACTATCTTCAATAACTTTTGTTTATGATTGGAAATATGTTGAAATAAAAGAAAGGGTAAAGGAGGGTTACTTTGCAATTGACCCAAACACCTTAATTTCTCTATATGAGTAACCTAGAACCCAAGGAGCTCTCATATTTCATTATTAATTCTAGGGATATGAAATACTAGAGAGAGAGGGAGAGTTATGGTTTGAGTAAGGAAGAATGTGAAAATGATGACCTAGGGCTTTATCATCTGAAAAATGATGAAATCAAGTAAGTTCAACTTCTCTAGATAGACTTTTAAGGGAATTCTTCTCTCACATGTCAATATTTCGTCCCTCCTCTGATTTGATTCAAGATAATAATGAATCACTCTCTTTTCTCACTCTTTCTCTCCTATTCTCCATTTCTAGGGTTTCTGAGTTGAGAGGAGGAAGAAATGGATTCAATTGCTGGAACCTTGGTGGATTTCTAGAAATTTAGAGTTTGACCTACATTTTTAAGGTTCTTGTCACCTTATGTGAGTGTTTCTCTCCCTTTTAAGCTCTGTAATCATGTTGAAAACATAATTATATCTGGCCAAAGTAATCAAGAGCATTGCTAGTACTTATATGCAATTGTAAAATCAATTGGGGTGATTTTGGAGAAATAAATGCAACTGACTTAGATCCTTCCTCATAAATTTCTATTTACCTAGTTCATGATCTATTTATTCAAGATATATGGAATGTCTTATGGATAGAGAACAATATCGATTTATACAATTTTTTCTTAAAATTCATTCAATAGGTGATATGCTTGGAATTTTTTTTGACATGAATGTAATCATATTTGAGCACAATAATCATGATTTTCTCAACTATTTTTTAAATCCTTATATAATTGAATATGTTAGTATTTGATATCAATATATTATGGCTTTATAAGGAGGAAATCCATGTCTAGGGTTAACATTGAAGGATGGACTCAAATAAGTCAATAAATCATTATATGCTTGTATATGATTGTTTGATAGTGTGGTGTGGAATGTAGGGTTTCTGTGTGTCTTGAATGGACTTAATGAAGCTATATAAACCTTAATAAGATTAATAAATAATATTATTTGTATGTTTCATTGAACAATGATAACTTTTTGAAAAACCTAGAAGTTTAGTATTAAGACGAGTATGAGTGATAAAGCTAGAACTTGTACATAATATTGTAAATGTGATGAAATGGTGAATTGTAGGCAGTAATACTCTAGTTGATGATAATGAGTCTTACTAATATGATATAAGCTTGATGAATATAATTTATTATAATTTATGGAATAATGAGTAAACCCTCACATTAATGTGGTTCCTTTGACACAAGATCCATAACAATGAATTGTTCAGGATGATTAGATATTATGGTGTAAGAAGATTTAACCTAATTCATATTTATAAGATAAAGTGAGTAGTACCATAAGGGACTGAATAATTTTTTTTTTACTTACGAGAATGACATTTGAAGTCAATGACATGGTACACTCATCTAATAAAAGAAAGGAAATAGACAAGAATCAACCAAATGGTGATGAGAAGTTAAGAATGATATTTATAAAATGAGTGAGAGGAAGTATATAGTCTATTTATCGTAATTACATATAGTTTGACCCAAATTGTATGAAATCCATTAAATCAAACTATGTAGGATTTCATTGAAAGAGAAACTTTATATATTAAGTAAATTTATAATTATTTTTTTCCTAGAGTAGTAGTGAATATAAAATGAAAGAAGTTAAAACTAATGAATATGAAATGAAGGGAATATGATAAAAATTAGTAGATGGGTCTAATAATCTAACCCTAACCCAAATGGACTGAATAATTATTTTTACTTACAAGAATGTCATCAGAAGTCAATGTCATGGTACACTCGTTTATTACAAGAAAGGAAATAGATAAGATTAAACTGAATGGTGATGAAAATTTAAGAATGAAATTAATGAAATGTGTAGGATGAAGTATATAGTCTATTTATCATAATTACATGTGGTTTGACCTAAATTGAATGAAATCCATTAAAATAGAATTATGAAGGATTTTGATGAGAGAGAAACTTTATATATTAACTAAATTTAAAATGATTTGTTCCTAGAGTAGAGATGAACATTAAATGAAAGATGTTGAATCAAGGGCTATAAAGGGGGTTCATAGAGCTTCAAAACTCTCACAAGATAAGTTATACCTTCAAATTATATCAATTACAATCAATAGCTTTAGAGCAATTTGAAGTCTTAACTAAGCAAGCATAGCAAGGATGAGAGAAATTGAAACATGCACTTAGACAAGGTGGTTTAGAGTGGTTCCACTCTCCAGACTAGGAGAGATTCAATCCACTACCTAGAGAGGTCAACCTCTAGGACTTTGCAATTTGTGTATATTTATATTCATTCATAAGAGATACAAGAAGAACACCATACATCCAAGGACGTACCTACTCAAGACAAGAGTCTTCCACCTACATACAGATTTACCCACTTGATCAAGAGGTCTTCAGCCTTCAACAAGGACTTACCCACACTTGCATCAAGTCTTTGGCCTTGAAGGATTTACCCACTCTTCTTGAATATTATCCTTGCCCTTCTCCTTCACCTAGAGAAGATCTTCACCTCTTCTTAAACCTTGAAGAAGCACAATAATAGCTTCACCTTCACTTGGAGTAGGTTGCTTCAACATTTTCTCTTTGAGAAAGGGTGTAGGGTAGATGGAATGGAATGAGAGCTTTACAAGCACATGGAGGTAGCTCTCTTACAACTGACCGAACTCACTCATAATCACAAAATGCCTTGTAAATGAGAGAGAGAAAGGGGCTCAAGGAGTTGCAACACACTCAACTATAGAAAGGACTTAGAATAGCATGGATGAGAAAACTTGGAATGAACTCCAAGGGGCCCTATTTATAGTTGGCGGTGTTTCCTTGAGTGTGGGATCACTTAAGGACAAAATATAGCCATTTTCCAAGTTACAACAGATCTATTCTCACTCAAAACAACACTACAATGGTTATAATCACTTTTTCTGTGTTTTTCGTACAGTACATTCGGTCGAGTTTCAATAAAGGTAACTCAACCGATCCACTAAGTGACAAAGCTAATTTTCAAACTATCGGTCGAGTTTGTTCTGGGAAACTTGACCGATGAGTCAAAATCAGTTTTGTTTAGTTGATCGATCGGTCGATTTTTGTGAGTGTGCAACCATCACTAGATTGGTCAAATTTCCAACTTGACCGATAAACAACCTGTGACAAATTTTCTAAATTGACTTTTGAGTGACGAATCATTGGATATAAGTGTCCCTAATTTTTTCTCATCTTAGTTACAAGTCATATCATCAATGCAAGTGATAAAAAAAACAATCTAAGGTCATTTGGAGTGATTTCCCAAAACGTTCACTTGCATTGCTTTTGACTTGAACTTGAACAAGCTAGGGCTTGTGTAACTTGATCCTTTTCATGTACCTAAAGCTTGAAATCAATCTTGAACAAACATATTAGATACATAGGAATGGAATGGTTAAGTCATTATCAAAATATGGGAAATGTATAACTCTCAAGTCAACAAAAGAAGTTAAAACTAAGGAATTTGAAATGAAGGAAAATTATGAAAACTAGTATATGGGTCTAAGATTCTAACCCTAACCCAAGAATAATGAGCTACTTGATGTTAATGAATAATAATCTCAAGTGAGGGATTAAGGAATACATATGATTACCTTATAATTAAAATACAAAATGAGGTTCAAGGATATGAATTGATATATAAAAATGTGCTCTTGGATTGTAATTGTATGTTAGGATACTTGTATCTTGATAATGTCCTTCTCTGATGAATTTCTAATGAGATCACTTATGCATCGAATAATAGCCCTAACTAAAGAGTGGTAAATAGTAAGTGAGGAGCATTTAATGTGTTATGCATGCCTATGCTTGAGATTCATTCATATCTATAGAAATGGAATGGAATAAGTATTTTGTTTTATGATGAACATGTTCTGAGTATAATGAATGACACAAGATGCCTATATGCGTATGCTATTGATAGTTTTAATGTATATGTGAATATTTGATAAGAACTGTGATATGAAATGAATTGATAAGATATATGTTTAAATGAAATTAACATGCTTTAGTTACTTTTGAGAAATCGTGTTTAGGGTAAATGATGGATAATGAGATTGTCTCGGGCTGAAAGCCCACTAATGATGAAGGCTACGAGATGATGTGTAAATGGAAAGAATCATGTGTTGCAATTAGAAAATTGTTGTGCTTCTTGTTTTAGTCATTGTCTTTCTTGATAGGCCTAATCTGATTTGTGTAATTCTAGTTACATGTGGATATGCAAACATGCTAAATGATATTGAGTATTCTTTAGGATAATAAAAAAGGATTAATAACAGTGGAATGATGACACAACTAGTTAGGTGCCCCGAACACTATGAGCTTCCCCCAATTTCCACACCAGGGAAATGAAATGGATCCCCCTGTAGTAATCATAGTATTTTGATAAGGATTTTTGAAGTGTGGATGGAGATCTTAAAGGTTGGACCACTAGGATATTGGAGTGAGTCATCTTATGTGGCTACGAATGTAAATCCTTTTTTGTGAAATCCCATGTCCATTAGGAATAGACTCTGATGAAATGAATGTTGTGAAACATGTGATATATGATGATATCTGATATATAGTTTTTTGGTTTCTATCTAGTGTACTCGAGATGAGGATGTGAGCCTCTTTAGACAACTCTAAAGTGGACCAGGGTTTGTTGTTGATATGTTAGGGTGGTCAGGTAAACCCCAAGATAGTGATAGTGAGTCGTTGACAGGAAAATCAAATGTGGTGACTTCTACTTGGTGAGGTACAAGCCAAGTAGTTTCAAGGCAAATGAATAAAAGATGGAAAGCCGTGTTGAATATGAGTTGAATATTGTTACATGAATTTTTATGCTAGATGATAGATAGACACTGTTGAATATAATTCTTTTCGTGGAAACTAATTATTCTTTTATAAAGGTGATCTATTTCTATATCTTTAATTGTATGGTCTAGAATTTGACCATAAATGTTGACATGCGGTTGATGATGGAATCTTATATCACTTTGAGTATGATTTAGATTTACTTGCATTGAGGGATGGACTCAAATGAGTCAATAGATCATTGCATGCTTGTAAATGATTGGTTGATTGTGTGGTATGGGATCTAGGGTTTTTGTATGTATTGAATAGGCTCAATGAATCTTTATACACCTTTATGAGATTAATAAATAATATGATTTCTATGATTCATTGAACTTAGATGACTTCTTGAAAACTGTAGAAGTTAGTATCAAGATGAGTATCAGTGATAAAGCTAGAACTTGTAAATAATGTTGTAAATATGATGAAATGATGCATTGTAGGTATTAATACTTCAATTGTAGATGATGAGTCTTACTAATATGATGTAGACAAACACATCTATCATAGTATAATTTGTGGAATAATGAGTAAACCCTCACATGAATGTGGGTCCTTTTATACAAGCTACATAACAATGAATTGTGGAATATGATTAGAGATTATGATGTAAGAAGATGTAACATAATCCATTATTTTAAGATAAAGTGTGTAGTAATATAAGGGACTTAATAGTTATTGTTAATTATAAGAGTGCCATTGAAATTCAATGACATGGTATACTTTTCTGTTACAAGAAACAAAATAGACAAGAACCAACCCAACGATGATGATAAGTTAAGAATGAAATTAATGAAATGTGTACGATGATGTATATAGTCTATTTTTCTTATTATGTGAGGTTTGTCCCAAATTGAATGAAATACATTAAAATCATATTATGAAGAGAGAAACTTTATATATTAAGTAACTTTAAAATGATTTGTTCCTAGAGTAATAGTGAACATGAAATGAAAGAAGTTAAAAGTAATGAATATGAAATGAAAAGAAAATGATGAAAATTAGTAGACGGGTCTAAGAATCTAACCCTAACCCTAAAATGAATATCTATGTGATGGTAATGAATAATGAATTCAAATGAGGGATTAAGGAATGCATACGAGTATCGTTCAATTCAATTCCAAGATGAGGTTCAAGGATATGAATTGGTTTATAAAAATGTGCTCTTGGATTGTAATTGTATATTAGGATACTTGTATTCTAAGAATGTCCTTCTCTAATAAATTTCTAATGAGATCACTTATGTGTGGAATAATAGCCCTAAGTAAAGAGTGGTATATAGTAAGGGAGGAGTATTAAGAGTGGTATGTACATTTATGCTTGAGATTTATTCATATCTATATAAATAGAATGGAATAAGTATATGTTGCATGATGAACATGTTTTGAGTACAACAAATGAAAAAAGATGTATGTGTTCCTATATTATTGTTAGTGTTAATGTATCTGTGAATATTTGATAAGAACTATGATATGCAATGACCTAATAAGAAATATATTAAGATGGAATTAATATGCTTTAATTACTTTTGAGAAATTATGTTTAGTGTAAATGATGGACTGTGATTGTTCTCAGGATGAAATCCCACTAATAATGACTTCTATGAGAAGATTTGTAAATGGAAATAATCATGTGTTGCAAATTACATATTGTTGTGCTTCTTCTTTTAGTCATTGTCTTTCTTGATAAGTGTAATATGCTTTGTGTCATTCTAGTTAATCAAGAATATACATACCTTTTTTTGGGGTGCAACAAAGGCCCCACATTACTGAGCGTACCGCGGTGCCCCCAAATACATAGCTAGTTCTGAGGTTTACCCTTGGTTGGGTGGGGTCCAATAGTGGCCGATCCCGAGAGGGGTTCCTCGTTATCAAAAAAAGAATATACATACATGATAAATGATATTGAATCTTCTTTAGGATAAGTAAAAAGGATTAATTACAAATGGAATGATGGCACAACTAGTTAGGTACCCTGAACACTGTGAGTTCCCCCTGAGTGCCACACTGGGGAAATGAAATGGATCAACTTATAGTAGTCAGAGTATTATGAGAAGTATTTTTGAAGTGTTGATCGAGACCTTAAAGGTTAGACCATCATGATTTAGGAGTGAGTCATCTGGTGTGGTTTTGGTTGTAAATCCTTTTCTATGAAAGTCCATGTCCATTACAAATAGACCCTAATGAAATGAAATTTGTGAAACATGTGAAATATGATGAGTGATATATTGTTTTTTTGGTTTCTATCTCGTGTACCTGAGATGGGGATGTGAACCTCTTTAGGAAACCTGACAGTGGACTAGGGTCTGTTGTTGATATCTTAGGGTGTTGGGTAAACCCTAATATAGTGATGGTGAGTCATTGACATGAGAATTAGGTGGGAAACTTCTACTTGGTGAGGTACAAGCCATGTAGTTTCAAGGCAAATGAGTAAAACATGAAAAGTCATGTAGAATACGAGTTGAATGTTGTTACATGCCTTTTTATGCTAGTCGATAGATCTACTATTATTGAATATGCTTCTTGTTGTGGAAACTAATTATTCTTTTATAAAAATGATCTATTTCTATAACTTTAATTGTCTAGTCTGGAATCTGACCTTAAACATTGACATGTGATTGATGTTGGATTTTATATCCACTTTGAATATGATTTAGATTTACTTATCATTTGAATAGTCTTGTGTAGTATACATGTCTTATGTGTACATCAACTTTAAGACTACATGATGTGTTCCTGGTCTGACTGGTGGAGTGTCACAAAGATGATGTTATTGTTATACATTGATTCTAAATGTTTGAATCATGACTTGTTACTCACACTAATGGATTGTCATTTTGAATTAAGTAATATGTACCAATTTGTTCATAGATATGTTCTAAAAGATGTTTTACAGTTGTATTTGATCGAAGAGATTACCTTATTTGATTGATTAGATTATTATCATAAACTATGTTTTATTATATGTTAGAACTATTTGCTAGAATTTTCAATATCTGCAAGTTTCTTTTAACTTCATTATACTTAAACTAATGATGACACATGTACTCAACTTTAGTGGGAGGTATCCACTCATCGGGGTTCTATATGAGTCTAATGAGGTTGTTTCAAATTCTATCCAGTGGAGAGGTCATAACAAAGAAGATGTAAATTGAATAATCTAGATAGATTGGAATGTCCATATAGTCTCTCTTTCCCAGGATGGGTTGTAGGTCGAGTTATTCTTTCATATTCATGAAACTGATCCAAATTGAATCACATCTGAGCAATAAATATGGATTCTAGTTTTATTGGATGAATGATTTGGGGTGATTATATATATTGTTATTGAGGTGACATTGTTACGAGGTTTTATCAGTCAGAAAAAAAGAAAATTTATCTATATTTTTATATATTGTTTTAATTGTGTTTGTTGAGAATTAGTTGTTTTGCTTCATAATCTAGGTTTAGGTTTAGGGTTTCCATCTAATGATTGTCATTAATTCTGATCAAAAGAGAGGTCCCAACAATGTGGTATCAGAGCCTAGGTTAGATGAGTCTACAAGGACAATAGGATCTAGATCTACATAATAATATGGATGTTGAATATAACTTGAATGATATGCATACTGGCTGAACTCAATATGATACTCTAGTTAAATATTTGGGTATTAAGATAAGCTAGTGTGGAATTGGAAACTATACTTATTTTGGATGCCCTAACCACGCATTTAGATGTAGATAGTTTGGGAGTATAAGAATCTGCATAATTTTAATAGAATTCTAAAATGGTGAAAGAGAAAGGATATATAATTCAATATGATTCCTCAGACAAGCAATACATTTCATATGAGAAAGATCAAAGCTTATTGGATTATGAAGATAAACCCTTATGAAATTGAACATGAGTATGAATGTGAAATTGTGAAAATATGATAACTGAGAATGAAGCCCACTATATGACCTTCATTATGAGAAAAAATGATGGGTGTAGATAATAAGACAGAATGAATTTTATTCTTAATCCATAAGATACATAATTAAAATTTAAAAAGAATATGAAAGATGAAGTGAATCAAATCTTGATAAGTAACATATTACTATGATTTTTGAAATAAGTGATTGAAATAATCAAAGAGAGATATGAAGATGAAATGTATGAAATATCCATCAATTGCCTGTAAATTCAGAATTTCAAATGTAAAAGATCCAAGAAGTTAGAAAATGATGTAATATGGAAGAAAGATAAAAGGGAAATCATTATAATTTGACACTAAGAGAGATGAATAGAAAGATGATATGACCTTCTTACACATTTTTTCTTAGATCTCATGATGAAATCTAAAAAGGAGGGAAGAATTTTTAACTATCCATTTTCAGATTAGCCATCTAATTAGGGTTTACTTGGACGATTTCATGCTTGGTAGATTGATCATTGCTTAAGCTTGGTTAATGATGATAGTGTACTTATAATTCTATAAACATAATGAGAATCTATAAATATGCTTTTATTTCAATTAATTGGGGTTTGAGAGTTGGAAACCCTAATCAACCAAAATTTGGGTTTGGGTAGCATATGAATACAAAATTTGATAAATACAGTTGCGTAGTAAATGGTTTTTATTATTTTACATATAGACATGATTTATTTGATATTTGGATATAATTTAGGAAATTCAATTATTAGTGTCCTTGTAAAATATCGGAATTTTCTAAGAATATTCTGACATATTTATCGCATGAGTTTCCCAGGACAAATTCAATTGGCCATGCATTCAGGCTGAAATACAGAAGTTTAGTATATGAATTTATATTATAATTGGTACACTAAATGGTTCTAAAACTTATAATAGTTCTTGGAAACATTGTTTCAAACATCATTTAAAATGCTCATAATTTTTGGATAATATTTGAGTCTAATACAGTGTGATGCCGGTTGAGTTTCTTATCAGTAACAACTCGATCGACCATGTTGCAGATTGCAGTATAGTAGTGTAGTGTTTGATTTGAATCTATTTATTGGTAAATCTGAATGATTTAAATTTTTTATGGAATCCCTATAATGCTTTCTCAAAAATCATGAAAATGTTTCATAACTGTTGGAGGAGGTTTGGCCACTGCTTAAGTTGACTATAGAATTCTAATTCGAATAAGATCCAACAACCGCCAACCCCACAACTCATGAGAAAAGAATTCATATGTTCGAGCATACCACCAAGCCACAACACAAATCTTTTTGCCTAAATCACACAACTAAAATATTAACTGTTTCTGGTGCGTCTGCCAGTGACTACGAGTCTACGATGTGCACTATTGTTTAGCTTGTCAATTGCAATCTTATCTTTTTGAGTTTTTTCCAAATAGCCCCCTCAAGTTTACCAATATTCCACCCTACCCCCTCATGTATCAGAAATTCCTAGAACCCCTTCTGTTTGTTTAATATTCAACAGAACCCCCCTACATGCCACTTCCGTTAACGGAGGCTACAACTACTCCAATTCTCCATGAGCTGCATGTTCCTAATATATACGTACAATCACACGTACATATATTAAACGCAAGTCTTATATAATATAATAAATTAGAATTTTAATAATTTATATTTGTTCAATTGCATAAATAATAAGATTTACTTGTTTGTAGCTTTGGTTCGGATCTATCGATTTCGGTTCAAGTTAGATCAAAGTAAAAAAAAAAAGGTTTTCAAATTGTCGGACCCAGAACCTAGGACCTTAAACCAAAGAGGTCGGTCTTGTGTTCAGACAAAATTATTGAAATTTACGTTACTTTTTGTTTTGGGTTCTGACATTTCCAATTCAGACGGGCTATGGGTTCAAGTAAAGTTAGTGTCCAATCAGGACCTAACACTAGTAAAAGTTATCTATATTAATTTAAATTAACATTTTGATGCTCCTAGCTTCTAGATATACTTTTGACTAGGGGTGAGTAAATATTAGTTCAAATTGCAAAATTAGATTAGAACGAACCACTCTAATCGGCTTGACCGATCCTATCTCAGACTGCGAGAAATTCAGTCCATCTATAGTTCATAAATTTTGAAAGATTGATCTACGTTCTGAACCAATCTGGTCCAAAAGTAGTCAGAGCACAATCCATACCAAGGAACGATTAATATATTTAGTATCATTATACTTACATTTATATTCAGAATAAAATTAAAACAATTTACATAAAAACTATTAGTGTATACATCATACTCATGTTAGAAGTAATTAGTTTGATGTAAGGTTTACTATTAAATAAGTTACAAAACTAATAATTTGGGTTCGTTATAACACGATCCGGTCTAGGGTCTGGCTCTGGCCCAATCTGACTTTAGAACGATCTAGTCTACAATCCATCATTTTTTGCTGATTCGATACTCGATCTATTCGGTTTGGTCTGATCTGGTCCGGTCCTAGACCGATGCTCATGAGTGGTTCTGGTTTATAAGGACGGTGAAAATACATATTAGTGTCGGTTGAAGGTTTTAAATTTGACAATGGTGTTGGTTCAAGTGGAAACAAAAATTAAGTCTTAGTCTGGTATAACACCTCCTATAGTGTCCCACCAAGATTCGATCATGTAACATGTGCTTAGCCAAACAACAGGCTCGACCAACTGAGCTAACCACAACTGGAACCAATCTATAAGCTCATAAGTATTCTTACATGTACAACAAATTAATTATAAAATTTATAAAATTAATTTCTGAATATTGTGCTATATTGCATGATGTGTTTGCGTTTAACTAGGCCTCACGCAGAACTAGAATAGCAAAAGTAGGTCACAGAGAATTGGATTTGACGTAGGCTCAGTTAACGGCAGCTGAACGTGGGGGGTTCTCAGGAATATAGGACAAGTAGGAGGGGGGTTTCAGGAATTTCTTATAAGTCAGGGGGTAGGAAGGAATACTTGGAAACCTAAGGGGGTATTGGGAAAAAACTCTATCTTTTTTGTGCGACTGACAGTGATGGAGCAAAGATTTAAGGGTGGGGGAGACAAGAGTATAAATAGATCTTTTTGTATAAACGAAATTCCTTGGTGTTTAAGAATAGCATTGCAATGAGTGATGTTTATCGCCGTGGGTGAAACCTGTTAAAAAATGGACTTAGAGTATGTGAATACGCACCAATCTCGAACGCAGTCAGCGGACCCACAAGTTTGATTCTGGAATTAGTGTGAGGCACGATCCAACTACAAAGGCAACTCTTTTTTTTTTTTCTTTCTTCTAAAATCATGTGAGGCCCGTGTAAGAGACCAGTGCCTTACATTGCCCGTGAGTGGCTCTGCCACTGGCCCACTGGTGACTGATAAATGGAGCTAGTTGCTCTTGGGTAATGAAAGCAATTACTACAACTACAAATCTGCAAGAGTGCACGTAAACATAAAAAAATTGGTTTCTATTACTCTAATCCAAGAATGAGAATACTGTTTTAAAACCAAAACCGAAAGTCAAGCCCGCATACATGCAATGAAGGCATCGGAGGACTTAAAGATCTGCATGACATAAACTTGCTAGAATTAAAAAATCGTTTGATCAAAGGGCTTTTCCATTCAAATGTTCACCCTTTCAAAACAGATTCCGATAACGTAAAGCTGCGACAATGATTAGTTAACAGCTAAATAAAAAAGAAAAACATGCACCAACCGTTCTCGTGCCTTCCCATTTAGGACTTATCTCATCCTCGTTTATTGGAACGAAAAGCAAAACCCTTTAAAGCTGACCATTTAAGAACATCATAGGGTACTTATATTCTCGGAACCAACACCATAATACAAGGATATTTATTAGAAAAACATCATATCACCTTTTTCTTATAATAATATGAAGAGGACGAAAATTGTAATTGTTGTTGATTATTTGGATTAGGATCATTAAAATCCTATTTGTCCATGGAGTTGCCGATGATTTGGTCAATGATTAATATAACTAGATTTATTGTTATTTCCTCTTTTTGTCAAACTCGTATAACTATATTTATATTTTTTGTTTTGATGGGGCATTATTTTGAGTGGATTTTGTAGGAAAATATGACAACAGAAAGGGGTGAGCAAATGATGGTCCAGACTACAAAATTGGACCGGACCGGCCAGTTCGGTCTGATCTTGTCCATCATGGACCGTTTTAAGTTCGGTCCGGTCTGCGGTCTGAAAATTCTAGAAGTTCGGTCTGCGATCCGCTCTAGTCTAACATCGGTCAGACAGAGGTTCGGACCGTGAACCATTTTATATGTAAAATGCATCTAAATATGAAATTTATTATGTCAAAAGTATAACCAAATCACATATTATAACATTAGTAGTATAAATATTTGTAGCAATGTTAAACAATAGTTATAAGTTATTAAAATTATCAAAGTTTTACTATTAGCCAAGTTATACAATTTTAAGAAGTTCTGATTATGGTCTGAACAGTCTAGTCCAAGTCCAATTCTATTTTGAAATGGTCCGGTCCTACTTCAAAATGGTCTGATCTGCGGTCCATACTTTTACATAAATACGATCCTCAGTCCGGTTTGGTCCGATCCAGTTCGGTCTGATTCTGGATTGATGCTCACCCCTAGCTACAGATATGGCAACAGAAATAAAAATTTTACTTGTCATATTTTCCTTTAACAACAGATCGTGTCAATAACTATAGATAGGGAATGAAGGTTGTAAGACATATACCTAGTCTTGGAGCAACTCTAGGGAGTATCCTTGTACCAGTGTGCTTCTTTTTCAAGTTTCACCTAGATGGCTGTCGGTGGGGGCCTCCTGGTGGATGACCACAGACGGTGGTTGATGGCATCCTCTTAGAGGGTGGTAAAGGCCTTCTTGCCTCACATAGTCTACACGGACCATCCAGAACTCATATTGTTCTTTTCGAATAAGCAATAAGGAGTTGTCCCTTCTAGTCAACGTACTAGTGTTGACTTTATCTCCCTTGTTGTCTCTCCCTTGTTGTCTTTCCCTTTTACGGTTGAGACTTGCTTGGGGTTCTTAGGTTACCACAATTGTGACAAGAAAATAATTGTCGGAGCTCATTATTGTATCTATTGAAAGCCTCGACCACACCCTCTATTGATATCAGGTTCAAGTTTATAGAGTTTCCAGATCAATTGGGAGTCGATGAGATGGATTTTTCATGAATTTTCTGAAACCTACAAACCATGAACCGGTCAGTTCACATGTGAGTCAATCGGTTCAACCCTTGAAATAATTATTTTACATATTTCCAATTCACAATCATATTGCCTTTTAATATTCAATTAAAGCACAACATGACTTCAGTAACAATCCTTGATCCAGTCTTACTAATCAACCAACCGGTCGATTCACAACTTGAACCAGTAAGTTCATACATTTGAACTGATCAGTTCACTAGATGAACTGGTCATTTCAGAGTATTGATAGCCAATATTATTTAAATTGAATACCTAACACTTTAGTAATCCAATTTAAACCGAATTCATGAGTAAACTCCAATTCCATGTAAATCCTATGTGTGTGGCCCTATAGATCCCAAGTGATGTTGGCAGTGAATGTCCATAACTAGTTTATGACATCACAAGTAATGAGTAGTATCTAAAAACACATTATTACTAGCAAAGTAATTGAAAAGTTAGAGAACAACTTCAAACTACAATCTATGATTAGTGTTGTAGTGATCGAATAGTTTCTTTGTTTCTGATATCGAGATTGAACTCGAGACATGGAATCGTCTTCCTCTTCAACATTCAATCCATGTTCTTTGAACTAGAGTAGACTATTTGAGATGCATGTGAGCTCACATATCATATATTGATTCAAATGAGTATAGTCATACATTTCTTAGTCTCTCTTATCAAGTGGTCGGTATATCAACTCCAGTAGGAGGGACAAATCTCATATACATCACTCACAGTCATCCCCATGTTTCATAATGTATCTAAGCATCACCTTTATGGTAACCCTTATTTGAGTTCATGTTGGATGATGTCAAAGGAAATCGAACGATATGTGATGAGTGTAGTGATATTAGGTCTAAGAACCACAATCACCACAATCACTATGACATCTAATTCTGACTACCAATCCATGGTTTCCATGCATCACTCTCACGGTGGCTCTGTCTGATACACTTTTCTCTAACAAGTACCTATGTGTTTGATTTGATATCACATATCACGACTAATGAGATTTGGTCATCAACCAACAAACACTCTACTTTTATGTATTATTGCTATCTATCAGCTTCTACAATAACATCCGACTAGGGCATAAAAAGAATGTATATATAGTCTTATCATTTGTATGACCACATTGTTCAAGTTCTTAACCTGAATATATACGACATTGAATAACATAATTATTTAGGTATTTAATATGTTACATCATTATCTCATAACTGAACAAACATATAAATGAAGATTGCCTTTATTATTAATTAAATCGTTTACAAGATATGTCATTACAATCATCGTATCGTTGGCTCTCTAGGCATGAATACAAATAGACTCCCACATGCACTTAGATCCAATTACCCATGACTAAGTCTTAAGTGATCTAACATGACCTTCATCTTCTGCTGCAAAAGTACATTTGTTAAGGGGTCAGCTACATTGCTTTCAGTTGGTACTCTATAAATCTTCACATCTTCTCATTGTACAAGCTCTTGTATGAGTTAAAATCGTCATTGTATGTGCTTGGAAAGCTGATGTGGTCTGGGTTCCTTATCTTATGCAATAGCTCATTGTTGTCATGATATAGCTCTATTGTATCACTAATACTTAAAATCATCCTAAGTTCACTAATGAACTTCTTAATCTAGACAACTTCCTTTGTTGCATTGGATGTAGCAATATACTTGGCCTCTATTGTAGAATCAACAAGTATCTTTTGCTTGGAACTCTTCCAGCTTACATGTATGTTGTTTAGGCAAAACACAAATATAGGTTGCAATCCAAAGTCATATTTGTCAGTTTGAAAGCTTGCATCAACATAACCCTTTACCACCAATTCTTCAGTTTGACTTCTAAGTCGGTCGATTCCTCTGGTGCAGAATGCCTTCTTTTCCATAACAAAAATAAAAACTATCATATTCTTACTTAACTTATTGCATTATAATAGGAAAACTTCAAGTTACATTCAGGGAAGCATAGGAAGGAAAGCATTATAACTTTTATATATTGAAAAGGAGAGTGAGGCTCGGTATGAAAACTAAGATATAAAATAGGAATGAAAAAACATTCAACCAAGCACAAGGATCTAGGGGGTTATTGGCCATAACCATGCTTACATCGACCAATTAAACAAATTTCACAGTGCGCATATAAATTGCATATATGTATTGGGATCATATGTGGTATTTAATCGTATATGCATATTAATCAATTAAATATTTGCATTATATATAACAAATAAATGATAAAAAAAAATTCTGATCATATCAATTAAATTCCAAAACATAGTAAATTGGTGTAGTTCTAATACCACTGTAGGGAAATATGGCTATAGATATGAAAGTGGAAACAAAAATTTTACTTATCATATTATCCTTGGGCAGCAAATCGTGTCAACAACTATAGATTGGGATGGAAGGTTGCAAAGCATATACCTAGTCTTGGAGCAAGTCCAATGACTATCCATGTAGCAGTGTGTTTCTTTCTCAAGTTGCACCTAGACAGCTGTCGGTGGTAGGCTCCTAGTGGATCACCACACATGGTGGTTGACGACATCCTCCTAGAAGGTGGAAAAGGCCTCCTCACCTCCACATAGTCCATATAGACCACTAAAAACTCTTTTCATTCTTTTTTAACATACAATAAGGAGTTGTCCCTTCTAGTCAACATGTTAGTGTTAAATTTCTCTCTCTTATTGTCTCTCCCTTTTACGGGTAAGACTTGTTTGGGTTCTCACATTACACAACTATGAGAGACATCAACTGGTAAATCTTATTGTTATGTCTACTAAAATCCTCAACTACTCCTCTATTTATAGGAGGGTCATGGTGAGGGTTTATGGATAAACTGAGAATTGAAGAGATTGAATTTCATGATTTTTTCAGAACCTACAAACCATCACACTTGTGAGTCAAACATTTCAACCTTTGAAATGATTGGTTCACCATGTTTCCTATTTGCAATCATATTAGCTTTTAATATTTCATTAATACACAACATGATGACAACATCAATCCTTGATCTAGTCTTACTGATCAACCAATCGGTCGGTTCACAACCTAAATTGGTCAGTTCATGCATCTGAACTGATTGCTTCACTAACTAAACTGGTCATGTCAAAATTCTAAAACCAATCTTATTTAAATTGAATCCCTAACACTTTAGTAATCCAGTTTAAACCACATTCCTGAGTAAACTCCTATTCTAGGTAAATCCTATGAATGTAACCCTATAGATCCCAAGTAATGTTAGTAGAGAAAGTCGATAACTAGTTTATGACATCACAAGCAATGAGTGGTATCTAGCAACACATCATTGTTTCCTAGAAATTGAAAGTTGGAGAACAACTTCAAACTACAATTTGTTATCAGTGTTACACTGATCGTATAGTTCCTTTGACTCTGATATCTAGATTGAAATCGAGGCATGGAATTACCATCCTCTTCAACATTCAATTCATGTTCCTAAAACTGGATCTTACTATCTTACATGCATGTGATCTCACATATCATATATCGGTTCACATGAGTATGGTCATAAATTTCTTATTCTTTCTTATCACGTGGCCAAGATCTCAACTCCAATAAGAGGGACAAATTCCATCTACAGCAGTCACAATCATCCTCATTTGTCACGATGTATATGAGCATCACCTTTATGGTAACCTTTATTCAAGGTCATGTTGTATGATGCAAAGTACATAAAATGACATGTGATGTGTTGTGATTTTAGGTCTAAGAAGCACAATAACCACCATCACTATGAGAGCTTATTCTAACTACCAATGCATGGTTTCCATGCATCACTCTCAAGGTGGGTTTGTCTGATACATTGTTCTCTAACAAGTACCTATGTGTTTGGTTTGATATCACATATCATGACTAATTAGAGTCTGTCATCAACGAACACACACTCTAGTCTTATTGTTATTGATGTCTATCAGTTTCTACAATAACATCCAACTAGGCACATAACGAGAATATATATATACTCTTATCATTTGTATGATGTCACTATTCAGGTCCTCATCCTGAAGACACACGTCACCGAGTAACATGATTCTTTAGACAGTTAACATGTTGCATCATTATCTCATAATTGAACAAACATATAAATGAAGATTGCCTTTATTATTATTAATTAAATCATTTACAAGATATGTCATTACAATCATCGTATGATCGACTCTCTCGGCATATATACCAACAGATTTGTGGGTGGAAAATCATTATCAAGGTCTATAAGTAGGGACACATATCAACTATAATTCCATAAAATGATGAGGACGAGGACACAAAATTACACATATAGGAAAAAATGATGATTGTGAAGATAGTTATTATTTGTACCACAAAGAAGATATGTCAATATTTCATATTTGGATTAGGGTTAAGGGAATTCTACTGATATGGAGTTTTGTAAAGTATTCATATAACAAGGTATCTTGGTTTTTCATTCATAAAATGAGTAATTTGAGTAAAAAAAATAATTTTATTTTTTTAATAATATTTGAAAAGTTACAATAATGCTTTAAGTTTCATATTAAATTGAGATAATATTGTTGGATATATGGACACAGTGGTGAATTTGAGTCATAGAAACTTAAAACAAACAAGTTAGACCTTCAAATTATATCCTAAGATATATATTGCAAGCACTAAAAGAAATGAGAGATAGATTAAAGAAAACACAATTGAAGGCAAGCCTATAGAAAGGTAAAATTTTAGGATTTTCAACCTTGAGTACCACAGACAATACTAAGATTTATGACAAGAGGCCTCCTTTCATATCAAGGGCTAACTATCTTCTATTTTTCAGGCAAGGGAGCCAGCTACCTTACAAAGAGCTCAACCCTCCAAACTTGGGCCAAGTAGCCTTTTACCTTTACCTTCCTTAGCTAAGGAAGATCTTTAGATCATCAACTTTGAGTGAGAAAGATTTGAAAAGGAATGAAGAGTTTCACATGAATTGAGTAGGACTACCTCTCTTACAACATTCCCAATTCAATATAATGGTTATAGAAAATGATTAAGGTCTAGAATTGTCTAGGAGCTCTATAGGTAAAAAATATCGCATATAACATAGATGCATGGTTTGTGACATTGGGGGCAAACCCCAATAGGTCCTATTCATAGTAGAGAGGGTCTAATATCTAGTCGAGATAGATATGATGTATTCTAGATTATTTTCTCTAGGGGTTATGGGGAATCTAAATAGATATATTTACTCCTCTAATGACTATTTTACACTTTACTAGAATCAATAGATATAGTATTTTTGTATGAGTATTGTGTACCAAATCTCGGCCATGGAACTATTGAACCCAAATCCTATAGGTCATTCAGTCAAGATTTGTGTCCAAATTCTTGATCAGTCGACATATTGGATTGGCCTTTTGTTCATTTTGTTGTATATGCCTTAAGAATCATTATATACTAGTTATAAGAATATTGCATAGTTTTTATTTGATTAGTAATGAAAAATCCAATTTATTTTCATACATTTGATTAATGTGATATTAATGTACATAACAAATATCCTTTTAATGATTGGTTTAAAGCCACGGGACTTCAGGTGCCTGACTTGAACATGAGATCCTAATGGATGCTATGAACAATATATTTAAAAGGTTCCTAGTCATATATTATTGTTGATTGGACAATAATAATATGTGGGAGACTAGTATGTGTGGTGACCGATGACCATGTCTCATGGGTCATAGTTAGAAACATAGATACTTATTAGAGAACACATGTAGTGTACAGACCCACCTTGAGGGTGGTTCATGAACTGTTACATGATGGTTATAATCAACTATCAGATGCACGATGATGATGTAGTCCTTCAACCTAAAGTCACTACAATGGCGATATGACAATCATCATGCTTTAGCACTACCCAACATGATGTTAAAGAAGGTTTCCATAAAGGTAGTAATTGAGTGTGATGAGAATCATTCTATGTATTGTGAGTGATTTAGAAGGAATTTGACCCTCTAATATAATGGGATTTATATCCAAGGCCTCTTGATAAGTGAGAGTAGATAAATGCATGGTCATGCTCATGTGAGTCAGTATATGATATTAGACTCCTATGTATCTTACTAGTCTACTTGGAAATCAAGGAACTTAGTTGGAATGTAACAAGGATGAAATGTCCATGTCTCCATTTCAATGTGGATATATTTGAAAAAGTGATTATACAACATGGTAACACTGGTCGGTCATCGATGGTTTACTATATTGTTTGACTAATCCTATACTTGGATAGCAATGATGTGTAACTAGACACCTCTCATTCCTTATGGATTTTAATATCAATTATTGAATCCATTCTAAACTTAGTATGTTGTCTACAGGATCATGCGCATAGAGAAGGCTTGAAGAAAGGTTGAATTTGATCATATTGTAATTTTTTTAATACATATAGGGAGCTGAAAGTACTTTTTGAGGACCTAAATAAAATATGTACCCAGACTTAAGAAATAAGTTTCCATAAGTCAGCGAGTCCACAATTTGTCTAGATAGGGTATAGGAAACTCTAATTCTCGACTCCTTTATATATAATACGAGACGAGGCCTTCATGACACACACTCTAAATTTTCATTGTTGCCTTGAATGTTTAAGAAATCCTAAGAGCAACTTAAAGAGAGAAAGAGGGAGAGGAAGCTAGCAACTCCGACCATCTTAGAGAACTTGTGTGGATATCATGGAGCCATGTTCAAATAGTGAATTTGTTCTGGACAAAGATATTCACTGACAACATGTGAATTGAGGTGACTACATGACGGTGCAATCTGCCACATGCGTGGACAATAGAATGACATGGTTTGTCATGCAACAAATTGAGGAGAAGGTATTTCCATTAGATTCATGTGATCTGCCACCTAGAGCATAGAAATCAAGGAAAGAATCTGTGTTGTAATAGAATAATCAGTTACAAACCTACACGACAAATGAATGTGATCTGTCAGAGTTGACTTTGGAGTCAGATATGTGGTCAATAGTGTCATCTTTATGACTTTGGGATCAGAGAAAATTGATGAAAAATTTCCATGATCTGCCACAAACAATCACCAACAGATTGATGTGATTAGCCACTTAAAAAATAATAACTCTAAAAATTGACCAGGAAATTATACAACTTTGAGTGTATCACTTGTAGCAATAGAACGGGTCAAATGCAACAACTATGGATCAAATATAGCAGTTAGAAGATACAACAATTAGACGTAGCCTTTAAAGTAGTTTATCATTCTACAGGTGCTAATAAAGCAAGAGGTGTTAGAGGAGGGATCTTCTAATCATAAGAAACATGAAAAATAAAAAGGGAGGTAGTTTGATCCTCTAAATTTAGGAGGTTTGAAAGGAGCTCAGAATACATTGGGTGTAGGAGGGCATTTATAACATGTGTTTAGGGTTTTGAGATTCAAGCATAACTTTTTGGAGAGGAAAAAGTTATTCCGATCCATTGACAGATGATGTTATCCTGCCATGTGTTAGTCGGTGGATGGATGGGATCAACCCAGTAACATAGGCCGGGTAAAATATGTTTCTGACTTTTTCAGTTGTTTCAGGATCATTCTAGAGAAAAATCACAAAAATGATGTATCTTTGAGTAGGATAATGAGAGATATAATTTAGGACTATCCCTCATAAAAAGGCAATTAAATTCTGTGAAGAAAAATGATATTTCATTCCAAAATATTCAAGTGGACAATTTATAAGAAAATTTTATTTAAAGAAAACTTGGAAAAAGAAATCACACTTTAGATCTGAAAAGGAGGTTTCTTTATGGAAGGTCCTAAAGTGGGTAATAATAGGTGTAAATGAGTGGATTCAATATGTGAAATATATGAAAAAAGGTAGAAAATTGACAGACATGGAAATTGAGTGGAACATGGAACAAATTCCATCATTAGCTAGAGCATTTGCATCAGTCGTGAATTCCTACCCAGTGAGAAAAAATGGAGTGTCAACGAGATCAAGTCTTCTGATGGAATGTTAGCAGTGCATTTGTGGAGATGACTAGCTAAGTGATTGATGTTGTGAGATTATAACATGAGAATTGTATTTTTCATTGAACACCGTAATCATGACATAGGATGAGGATTCATGACCATTATTGCATGGACTAGACATATATGTGCCATAGCCTCTTTTACGTTGTTGTCAAAAGACATCTTTATTACTAGGGTCCAACTTCAAAAATATCCCCCCCCCCTAAAATGGGTAATAGGTCTAATAGTAGTAACCACATTGTAGAGCTAGTGGTGCTTTGTTTGTGATAAGGGCACTCTTTCATCCCACATTGTTTGTCCCAGAATTTGGACCAACCCTTATCTATAGGAAGAGTTGTGATCACTCATATACGTGGGATAGAGGAGGGGATGATGGACCATAATCACACATATGTGTGCATGAAATACCTCTCTAGACCATGCTCGAGGTGCGTGACTCAACCAATGGTCTTTGTTTCTTTTAACCATATAAAGAAAATGATTCTTTTTGTTTAGATTGTAACTGTACCTAAATCATGTATTTGATCAATTGACATTGTAATCAAGACTTGTATTCTATCACTTGAATTCATATTTGAGTGGTTACAAAATATGCACATTTATGTTGATGACTATGGATGTGAATTAAAACATATGAATTAGTAATAGATAGACATGGTTAATCTGGACGTCAGTGTTGTGATCAGCATAACATTTTAAGGTTTAACCAAAACAAGATGTGTCAAATGTAAAGATGTTCAGACATAGGAGAGAAAGTATGTGCACATTTTGACAGGGGCGCTATTTCTTTAAAGACAAGTTCTTTATAGATATTGTAGTTTGAAACAAATTATTAACCTCTATTTCTTTTGTTTCCAATATCTATGTGCTTGGATTAATATTTCTAGTTTGGAATCTAATGTTTCCATGATGAGCGTTGAGACGAGGAGACCCAAAACGCATTTTGGAAGAAGGGTACATGGATCGTCGGCATAGGGAAGGGGCAAAGTAGGACACATACCCCCCTGAAATCTAAAAATTAGAAAAATAATAGTTGTAAATGTCTCATTTTGACTCCATAAAATTAGTTTAATATTAATACTAATATTTAGCCAAATGATATTCTAAACAATTGACTCAGAAGTTAAATCAAGAAATTAACTCTAGAAATCACTCAATTTAATATATCCTAACTTTAAAATTTTGAGTTATGTCGATTAGAATACTCATGGTTGTTTAGTTTCAGCGAAACCGTATGCGAAGAAGTAGTACATTAGTTGCATGCTTTTTTTTAAGATAGTCTTCAAATTATTGAGTTAAAAAAGAACTTCAAAAATTACTTCTTTAGTACACAATCCTAAAAATAAAATTGTTTTAATTAGACTATATGTTTAGTTCCAAAGAAACGTGTGTGAGGAAGTTCATCAGACACATATTTTTCTCCAGGACATAGGCTTAACAAAATGCATAATGTACTAAAAATATGAGAATACAATATACTAGATTAGCAAGCAAATAAAATTTTCAAGTGTGATTTATCGTAAAAAGAATTCTTAAAAAGATTAAGATTTAAATATAGAAATGTTTAGATATTGTGTTAAACTTTGAGATATGTCGATAAGGTGATTGTGTCAACCCTTATCATACCAAAAGTTATCTTTACAAGGGCGACATGAGTTTTGAGGTTTATTTTATGTCAATCACCATAACATGTACATCAATGTAGTCCTAGAGTCAATACATACGATGTTTTTTGCATATTGATCGTGTTACCACTGTTATCAAAGATATATAATCATTAGTATTTCAGTCAGTGGATATTGAAAAAGATATATTTGACATTATTAATAATAAATTAAAAGTGAAGCGATTTTATCGGATGAAAAGTCAAAGAAAAATTTAAATTGTGGTAGATGAGATTACATTTTTCACTGGACCGGTACTGGATCGGTTTATTGGATCATATTTGTTGGGTTATGTTACTTATCAACGAACGGGTTTTCTATACACTGCATCATTCCTTGTCGACGACTGTAATTAGCTTGGGTGTAGGCGCTTCATGAGATAGCCCCTCCACCATCTCAGCGATTTAGCATCATCGTAATTAACCAACGCAGTGTAGCTTTATTATTATTATTATTATTATTATCTTTGACAAGTGGTTCGCCAATGAACATACAGAGCGACGGGACTCGATCGGTCAAATCCAACATTTACAGATATAAACTCAAGTAACAAGTGCTAATCCATGTCCGGATCGATCTCGATGCCATAACTCGGATGGATGGGCTCGTCGTTGGTAGCGAGAATCTTGTCTTTCTTTATAGTTTGGCGATGTTACAGCTCGCAGGTTCACATGCACACTGTGTCGGCGGGCTACATTAGATAGCAGTCGGTAGTAATGGCATTAGTACGGGGCAGTGACCGACGACCCACCGCCCTCTCATCTACCGATCCCTGTGGCGGCCCCTCTGCCACTCTGGCCTGACTGAGTAGCTGACCACAGGTCTACCTCTGTCGATATATCCGATCGGGAGCATCTAATTATCAACTAATGCCACCCTCCACACACCGGGACCCTCAATTGGTGACAATGCATGGAAGGCGACGCCGGCAGCGACGAGGACGTCCGGTGCGTACGACCACTACATGCAACATGCCCGTGTCCGGCTGCCCCCATCGGTACCTGCCTGTGATTAATTATGCCCGTCGGCGGAGGGGCCGGCGGTCTGCCAATAGTTGCTTGCAGTGCGTACTTAGCTGCCTTGTCCGCCGGTGTGTGGCGTTGACAGCTCACTTGTAACCCGGCCCCAGCAAGCTAGCTAGCCATCGCCGGTGTGGAGGGACCCAGGCGATCATCGAGGATCCATGACAAGTTGTGGGCAGGCAGGCTCACGGGAGTAAAAGCTCGCACGATATATCCAACCCAACGGCTAATAACTCGCCAGCTACCTTCCAGGCTTCTAGTGTGACCGAAACACAAGAATGCCCCCCCTTGTTTTTGGATCTTCTCTATTGCTCTCGTTGGGTAGCGATTAGGGAATGTATATGCTTGTGACGCTACCGCCTAGCCAAAGTCAGCATCGGTCGTCGTCGTCTAGCTTCCTCCTCCTCCAGCCGTGACTGCGGTGGTTGGGTTTGCCCAGCTGCCGTCGCCATCCATGCACATGTGTGGGCATTGTATCATCAGTAGATCGAAGCTCGCTAGGAGCATTCTACATTGTCTTCCTTTCTACCAACCGGCCCATTTGTTCGCAGAGGATGTTGTAAAGCTCGAAGCCTGTCGACTGTCGTTGGTCTTGGACTGCATGCACGCCGCACCAACCCCCTTCCACCTACGTTTTTCAATGACTTTCCGTTACAATCAATGTCTCTTTGAACGAAACCATTACGGGGAGAAAACAATACATACGGATGTATCCACTAGCTAGGGGGAAGAAGAAAGTGGGTGGAACAGAGACAGCTTCCAAGCGTTACATATCAAACAACGAAGAGAGGGAGTGGGAAAAAAACAATAGATAAGCGCACGATTTTATGTTATATTAAACCTAACCAATGTATTTGTCAAAAATAACTGAACAGTATTACAATAGTATCATTCCAAAAGTAGTTTCATGGATAGAACAAATGATTTCAAAATCGTCACTATCTCGACTTTGTCTTATACCTAGTCAAGATACTGTTCACTTGAGTTTACGTGGTTAAACAACAACATCATAGTAAAAGACATTCGCAAAAGCTCAAACTTGTCAAAGTAGAGAACATCCACATATTACAAAACAAAAACATATAACGCGGATTTCAAAACATTGTTACCAGATGCTCCTTCACTGTGGCACATAACCGTATTAAACCTATTAGGCCTCGTTTGGTTCAGCGGAAAGGATTTAGGTGGGATGCAATAAAGGATAGGCTAGTATGGTACACGACAAGGATTGATATCATGTGTATGCTATTTTATATTTGGAAGCAACACATGATAGGATTTTGGAAGCATAACGTGACCTCTAGAAATTGTGGTTGACATTGAAATGTCAGGCGCCACCTGCAACGGTAGAGACGAAAGGGGCAGAAGGACCTTGGACGCAACAACCATGGAGATGTGAAGAAGGATGTTGGAGTAGCTGGACACAGCAATTGGCGGAGGCAGGAAGGTGGACAACGCAACAATATTGAAGGAGGAACGAGAGTAAGGTGGACGCTGGATGTTGGACACAACAATGGTGGAGTCGGGAGGTGGACGTTGGGTGCAATGATGGTGAAGGAGGAAGGAGTGAAAGGTGGACAATAGATGCAACAAAAACGGAGATGAACACCAAAAGAAACAACCATCACGGCGAAAGGGGTAGATCGAAAAGGGTAGCAGGCCGAAGTCAGATGATTGATATCGGGAGCACGGAGGGGTGTCACAGGTAGTGGGGGCACTGGCTACCTCGTAGTGCTAGGGTGTGTGTGGGTTAGGGGAGTATCGTAAAGATGGGACTCTATTGTCATGGTAGTGCAATCCCACATTTCATTTAATAGAAACAAACATAGGTTCAGATATCTCAACATGATTTCATTGTAAGACCCCTGACCAGACTTAGTTCTTGATGTGATTGCTTTGTTTGATAAGATGATTAGAACCTTAATCTAATCTCTTGAGATGCATTAATAGCATGTGTCATGGTTGTGTTTTCATTTAGTCTTGTTTGGATGATGTTTGAGCTTATTATGCTTGTTTTGGACCAAGTTGTAATTACCCATATTGAGGGGTTATATTGCAATTTGTCACATGTAGCTTGTGCCCTTTGTGCCTTGGAATCATGAGAGGCAAGATGGTGCTTTGGTTTGATGAGGAGAGATGTGGTGACGTGTTGGGTGATGTTCCTAGGGTTTGCTTGATGCCCTATGTCGATGTTGACCATATGTTGATTGTTTGAGTTGTGGGTCTTTCAACGACGATCCTTGTTGTCCCTTGGTGTTTTCTCTACAGTCGCATGATGTTTTTATGGTGCTTTGAGATCCCTTCATTCACAGAGGTTTTGAGTTTTCTCTTGGGTCACATGACCTAGAGTTTTGAGTACCTTAGGCCGCTTGGTTTCTCTGCGACCATGAGCCCTTATGACCATGTGTTTCCTTTGATCGATGGTCATGTAGGACCAAGTAAGGTCGCTGGCCTTTCTTATTTTTTACAACCTTAGTGGTTTGCATGGTTTTATTGGATGCATGGATGATCTTTTGGTGGACACATGTCATCAGAAACCCTAATACCTTGACACCTAACCCCCCTTTCATCTTTCTCATACTCTTAAGTATAAAATATCTCACCTACACATGCAAGTACCTCTTTTAGCCTTCCTCTTTCTCTGTTCCATCTTGTGTTTGGCCCTTGTTATAACCCCATTTTCTAAAGCATGTAATGAGATTTGTAAATCTCTTTTTAAAAGATAAATAAAATTAATGGTTGATTTGATGAGTTGATTTGAATGAATTTCGTGTATGATAGCCTTGAATGCTTTCTTGATGGGCCTTATTGGCCAGTGAGCCCAATTGAAAGAAAAAGAAAAATAAATGAAAAAAAAAGAATTCAATTGGATAAAGGAATACATTAGAAAATAAATAAAGAAGAATAAAAGGCTAAGGAATATTTTCCAAAATAGAATTTCGAGATGTTAAGTTCCTTGAGGTTCAAGGAACTCATGATAATAATATAATGGCAAAGGAAATAGAAAATATATGGAAAATATGAATAATTAGGTGTTATCTTGCAACTGAAGAAAAGGAATTGTTTTTTGAGATAATGATCTCAATTTTTGCTGGATGAGAGATAAAATCATAAACAATATTCCCTTAAAATTTGAATTAAAAAGGAATTACGATTTGGAAGTTATTGCTTTTTCAAGAATTCCTCAAATATGGTTTTATCTTGGAATTTAGGAAAATGGTTTCCTTTATTTGGTTGAACGCAAAGAAGGTGGGCCGTTGGATCTTAATCCAACAGGCGCCACTCATCGTCTAAGTCCCAAGCGGACTAGGACTCTGTCTATGTCATAGGGATTTTCCCTCTTAGATTCCTCACGATTCAATGAGTGGGCAAGTTTGCTGAGTTGTCCTTTGAACTCAGGAGATGAAACCAAAGGGAAACATCCCTGGTTTGTGTAAGAGTGGTCACCGATTGGGAAAATTCCCAATCCGGCAGGGACTTGCCCGACCCTATATATAGGGGGGGGGATAAACGAGAAGACGAGCATCCCTGTTTGCTATTCCAAACTCTACGGAAGAGCGGGAGGAGCATTTTGTGCCTTCAATTGGCTCGTCCACCTTGACATGCACCGTCGTTTCTGGTCATGAACCTCATCAGAGTCCGGCGAGTGGAGAGGGGTCGCGGCGCGTGCTGGGCATTCAATTGGACCTACGGTTGAGTTAGACGAAGGGAGACGACACTCTCTGGCTTGGTAGCGTGCTCGCTCGTGGTCGAGAGCTCAGAGTCAACCCCACAGTTGACCCTCGCAGAGCTGCTGAGACAGAGGTAGATGACAACCCATCACCGTCTGATCTAAGTCTACGGTGGTCTCAAGTCGAATCCGACACTCTAGAGTAGGAGCGGCTTTTGTTAGGCGTGTGCAACTGGAATCGTCAGATCCAAGAAGCGGATCACCAGACCACAGATTGAGCGGTCCACTATTTTTGGTATTTGTTTCTCTCTAATCAAATAATCCAGAAAATGGTTTTCTTTGCAAAATTCGTAGAAATTACTAGGAGTGTCTAATGGAAAAACTTTATACATGAAAGTTGTGTAGAAAAATATGAGGAATCTGATAAAAATACTTTGAGAACCTGGTTCTACTCCATATTATGAAAGTACCTTAATTTTCTAGTAAAATGTATTAAACGTTGATGAGAAACCCTAATTGAATATAAAGGGTGTATTTTGGTGAATTAATAGGTCAAATTGATAACCTTTACCCTGTTAATGATAAAGATGGTTTGTTTATCTATTTTGAATGCAAGGTTGCCTAATTTAGAGTTGTAATCCATAAAAGAAGGATAATCTATATGGAAACCCTAATTTGGGATAAAAGGAGAGAAAAATCATTTTTATTCAGATTAAGGAAATAAGATGCTTAATAAAGATCCTGAACTTGTTTAGAGTACTAAAATGGGAAATTAAGGGTCTTATGTAGTTTTGATAAATTAAAGATCATAATGTTGAAAGAGGAGGTAAAAACCCTAATTTCCAAAGAAACCCTAAAATTGAAATTGAAATCCTAAAGAGTGTGATGAAATTGGATAAATATTAATAAAAGGAAACTTGTACTTTTATTTCATGATTTATATTCATCATTTCTTACTTGATTGGGTTTCCCTACATATTAGATTCTGTCTTGAAATCTACAATGAAGGATATGTGGTTACGCTTATGAATAACCACTCTAGTTTCGTGGCGATTCCTGAATGTTTTATCGGTTGCATGAAAAATAATTATTGGATGTCTATTTATTTCATGCAACTATACAATGACTATGATTATCACCATAAATATACATATAACTGGCTAGATCTGGGTCCACCTCTATTGCTTTGAAAAGGCTATAAAAGGGGTAATCCTAGAGCAAGGTCTAGGTTACCGTGAGTTAGAAACTGGGCTACCCACGTGTAGTGCCATGAGACTCTTTAGCATACCACGAGTTAAGGAGTGATCTACCTATGGGTAGTGCCATGTGAATCAACCCTAGAAACTGGTTCACCTGATAGGTGGATCATGAGGGGTTTAATGGGGATCTACCATAAGGAAGGTAGTATCCAGGTCCACTGTAGGGACATCACAGAGGATAGGGTACTCATGGATCACGGAGTTATATTTAAAATGTAATCTTGGTTGTTAAATGATTAATTGAATGATTACATTTTTAACATATTTGCATGATTATTGTTTCCCCCACATACCAGCTTTGGCTGACCGATGATTTGTTTGTCGGTGATTTAGGTACAAAATCCCAAAAAGGACAAATAGTAAAGTGGCACATTGTGAATTCACAAATTAAAGAACAAGGAGGTTTTAGTTAGATTAGTTCAACTGTGGATAGAGATTTAGAATTTCCAACTTTCAAAGGTATGCAAAATTTTATTTATTACAGCTTTTCAGTATCAATTGTTGAAATTTAATAATTGTTCTTGGTTAATTGTCGAACCTTTGATCCAGAAATTATGGGTGCGGCTTTGACCTCTCGCTCTCCCTTAATTGGGGGTTACCGGATGGTGGGGTCGTAACATTTGGTATTAGAGCTTAGGTTCCTCATTTAACCATTAATAATTATTAAATTTTATAAACTCCATAGAACCCAAGGGAGTTATTAGAGGATTATCTGAAAGACGGAGGTGTCTAGAAAAGGATCACGACTGGGGGCTGGCAATATTTTCCTCCACACCGCTAGTCAAAATACGAGGACTCCCAGATCCGTGTGACTGCCTGGCCAAAGTCTTAGGGTATGATTCGAAATAAGATACATTTAGGACTCTCTCATCTTATTCATCCCTTCTCATCACATATTCTATTAAGGCTTTAAGAGTAGGATTTTCTCTCTCTCCTCCACACTCATGTGGTATGAGCAAGTAAGTTAAGGACTTAAGGATCCTCCATAAAATTAATAAAAGATATGTAATGAGATATCATTTGACATAAGTATAACTAGTTTAAATAATAAACTAAAGGTTTGTTTGTTATACTTATGTAGATGGCTCATACAAAGACTGTTGCTATTCCTAAGGGCTCTGGGAACCCAGCTAGGAGTGGTTGGCCTCCTCGTAAGGGAAAAGAGTCTTCAGAAAGGAGAAAGAGGAACCATGATGGTGGATCCTCTAAGAAGAGGAAGAGACCTGAAGAAACCACTCATGAGGTCCCTAACCCTAACTCGGTACCATTTAGCAACCGTGACAAAGAAGAGGACCAATGATATGAGGAGCAACATGTGTATGAGGAAGTAGCCATGATGGAAGAGGACCAAGCTGGTGGTCCAAAACTGACCATGATGATCCACACCTTTGATGCTTTGTGTATGGAGCAACAGAAGAAGCTGACAGAGGCCATTAATGCTTTGGCCCTTCGAGACTTAGCTAGAGCTGAGAATGGTGAGCCATATCCTGTTCGTCCCCGTGTAGGAGCCACCATCCTAGACTTTGTCAAGCTGAACATAGAGAAGTTCTGGGGAGAAGATAAGACCGAGGTAGTCGACAAGGCAGAAGCTTGGTTGCTTGCAATTGAGAATGGATTCTGCATGCTTGAGGTACTGCCGAATAAGAAGGCCATGTTTGCTACTCATCTCCTAGAAGGAGCAACTAAGATATGGTGGGAGACACACATCACGGGCCGAGATCTGACTGAGGAACCAATGGCATGGGCTGACTTCAAGACAATCTTCACTTCCAGATTCATCCTCGTTTCATCTAAGAAGGAAAAGGAAAGGGAATTCACAAACATGACTCAAGGAAATTCCTCTGTGTCGGACTTTGGGTGCAAGTTTCGAATCCTAGAACGTTTTGGGTACAAGATGGATGAGGAAAGAAGGGTGGATCACTTCATAGAGCGTCTTCACCCTGCCATCAAGCCTCATGTGATGGAAAGCAAACCTAAAACCTTCACAGAAGCTTACAACACTGCCTTAGACATGGAAAGGACTGTGATGCCTGCCCAGCTTCCACCCAAGGGGTATTTGGGTTTCACTGAAGGAGCCCAAGGCTAGAGAAACAACCACATGAAGGGTCAAGGACGTCCTCAAGCTAAAGGAAGAAATGGAGGAAAAGGGAGACCCCATCAAGAGAACAACCGACCTCCTTGTCGCACTTGTGGAAAGGGGTACATCAGTGAGTGTCACTACAAGAAGAAGACGTGCTATCGATGTCACCTAGAGGGACATATCCAAGCTACTTGCCCTCTGTCAGAACCAAGAGGACCAGGTCCAGTGGCAGCCCCACCAGTAGCAGCCCCACCTATAGTTGTGGCCCCACCTACCGGAGAAAGAAGACAAGCTCGAGTTTTTGTTATTGACAATGAAGAAGCTCAAGCTAATGCTAATCGGTTTATTGAGGGTAATAACCCTTAGAGTTTTCTTTATGTTTTAAAAGTTCAGAATGTAATGGTCTAATGTATGGTGAAAAACAATGTAGGCATGCTTGAAGTCATGGGACATAATGTCAAAGCTTTATTTGACTCTGGATCTACTAATACTTTCATTTCGAGAAATCTTGCAACTATGCTTTGTTTGGATATCAAGGATTTAGGGTATGTCTTAGATGTTACAACCCCGAGTGGTCGAATATTTACTTCTCTTTTGAAAACTATGGTGATACCTGTGAAATTTCGAGATCATGAGTTCCCTAGAGACTTTATCCTTCTTGACATGAATGATTTTGATGTAATCATTGGTATGGATTGGCTTTATACTTATAGGGCCCATATCGACTGTAGGGAAAAAAGTGATCATTAAGAAACCGGGTCACCCACCTTTTGTCATTAGAGGTAGGAAAGATGCCACCACCAGCCTGTATGTGTCATCCTTGAAGGCAGAACGGATGATGAGTAAAGGGCGTGAAGCTTTTCTAGCAGTTGTTACTGAGCCAGAAACCAAGGTGCAACCTTTAGAGGAAATAGAGGTAGTAAAGAGCTATGTAGATGTTTTTCCAGATGATCTACTTGGGATTCTTCCCGAGAGAGAGGTGGATTTTTTCATAGAGCTAGCTCCAGGGACAAGCCCTATTTCACGAGCACCTTATAGAATTCCCCCTATGGAGTTGCTCGAGTTGAAGAAACAATTACAGGAATTGCTAGACAAGGGTTTTATCCACCCTAGCACATCACCATGGGGAGCCCTAGTTCTTTTTGTAAAGAAAAAGGATGGCTCACTTCGAATGTGTATAGACTACCGGATGATCAACCAGGCTACCATTAAGAACAAACACCCTTTACCCCGAATAGATGACATGTTTGACCAGTTGAAGTTTGCTCGAGTCTTTTCCAAAATTGACTTGAGGTCAGGTTACCACCAGTTGAGAGTCAAGAGTGAGGACATTCCAAAAACATCTTTTTGAACACGTTATGGCCATTATGAGTTTGTGGTTATGCCTTTTGGGTTGTCCAATGCACTCAGTGTGTTCATGAACCTTATGAATAGTGTGTTTCAACCCTTCCTTGACTCATTTGTCATAGTGTCCATAGATGACATATTAGTTTATTCTAATGACTTAGATCAACACCGAGACCACCTAAGTAAAGTCCTTGATATATTGAGAAAGGAGAAGTTCTATGGGAAATTCTCAAAATGCGAGTTTTGGATAGACCAAGTCATGTTCCTTGGACATATCATCTCAGGAGGAACAATCATTGTAGATCTAGCTAAAGTGTCGGCGGTTTGAGACTGGCCTACAGCGAAGAACCCCTCTGAAATCCGAAGCTTCTTGGGGTTAGCAGGATACTATCAGCGTTTCATTGCGGATTTCTCAAAGACTGCCTTGCCTTTGACCATGTTGACTCAGAAGGATGTGAAGTTTGTGTGGCTCGATGTTTGTGAGGCTCGTTTTCAGAAGCTGAAGGAGAAGTTGACCAATACACCAGTTTTGACTCTACCATCAGGCAATGAGGGTTTCATGATTTTCACTGATGCATCAAAAATGGGACTTGGCTGTGTGTTGGAACAAAATCGGCATGTGGTTGCATATGCTTCCCGACAACTCAAGCCCAACGAGGTGAATTACCCGACACATGACTTAGAGCTGGCCGCTATCATTCATCCATTAAAGATTTGGCAGCATTACCTGTATGTTGCTACTTTTGAGATTTTCACTAACCATAAGAGCCTGAAGTACCTTCTGACATAGAAAGACTTAAACCTACAACTATGACGATGGATGGGGTACATGAAGGATTACTACTTCACCATTACCTATCATCCAGGGAAGGCGAACATCGTAGCTGATACTTTGAGTCGGAAACATCTCAGGTGTGCAGCTATTTTGTCCAATTAATGGAAGAGCTTAGAAGAGCTGGTAGAATGGTCTCCTCAACCTTTAGATGATCGAGTTCAATTGGCCAACATCCAGATACAGTTTGAATTGTTGAATTAAATTGTAGCAGCACAGTTGGCCAGTAGGGAGCTTGACAAGATGAAGGACTTGATGAAGAAGCCTAAGACCCGTCTTTCTTTGGGAATAGACAGAGGAACCGATTTGAGAATCGCATATGGGTTCCTGAAGATTCACAGTTGAAGGAACGTATCCTACAAAAGGCTCATGGTTCTAAGTACACGGTACACCCAGGAACTACTAAGATGTTTAAGGACATGCATAGGTTTTTCTGGTGGCCAGGAATGAAGAGAGACATTGCAGCTTATGTGGACAGTTGTCTTACGTGCCAAATGGTGAAGGCTGAACACCAATGACCCGGTAGACTTTTACAGTCTATAGAGATTCTAGAGTGGAAATGGGAGAATATCACCATGGATTTCGTGGTGGGTCTACCCCAGACCAAGAGAGGTCATGATGCGATATGGGTTGTGGTAGATCGCCTTACCACGTCAGCGCACTTCCTTTCCCTAAAGACCACTGCCAATGTGTTAGTTTTAGCTGAGCTATATATCAGAGAGATAGTGCATTTGCATGGCATACCCAGTTCCATCATATCTGATAGAGACCCAAGGTTTACTTCTAAGCTTTGGAAGCAGGTTCAAGAGGAACTTGGTACAAGTTTAAAGTTCAGTACCGCTTATCACCCTCAGACAGATGGTCAGTCAGAAAGGACAATCCATACCTTAGAAGATATGTTGAGAGCTTGTGTGCTCGATTGGGGTGGATCATGGGAGCAATACCTACCTTTAGCTAAGTTTGCTTATAACAATAGTTACCAAGACAGTATCAGGATGCCTTTGTATGAAGATCTATATGGGAGATTGTGTCGGTCACCACTTCACTGGGATGATGTTGGTGAAAGGACCTTGTTGAGGTCAGATGAACTCCAAGTGTATGCTGATAAAGTCGCTTTGATCATGCAAAGGCTAAAGAGAGCCCAGGACCGAAAGAAGTCGCATGCTGATGTGAAGAGGACTGATGTGCATTTCACTGTGGGAGAGCATGTTTTTTTGAAAATCCGGCCGCTCCGAGCCATAGCTAAGAACAGAGGCAAGTTGAGTCCCCGATACGTGGGTTTGTTTGAAGTGTTAGAACGGATTGGTGAAGTCGCATATCGTTTGGTGTTACCCCCTCAATATAGTATGATGCATGGTGTGTTTCACGTGTCCAATCTAAAGCGATATGTGATAGATCCAAGCCATGTGCTAAGCATTGAACCCATTGAGCTTCAAGGAAAGATAACTTATCCTGAGTTGCCTTTGTGGATTCTAGATACCAAGGTAAAAGAGCTCATAAATAAGAATATAGAGATGGTAAAGGTTCTTTGGAAGCACCATGGGGAGGATGAGGCCACATGGGAGTTGAAGACGGACATGGAAAAACCATATCCTGATTTGTTTGCTTGATTGTGGAATTTTGGGGGCAAAATTCCTATAAGGAGGGGAGGGTGTTATAACCCCATTTTCTAAAGCATGTAATGAGATTTGTAAATCTCTTTTTAAAAGATAAATAAAATAAATGGTTCATTTCATGAGTTAATTTGAATGAATTTCGTTTATGATAGCCTTGTATGCTTTCTTGATGGGCCTTATTGGCCAGTGAGCCCAATTGAAAGAAAAAGAAAAAGAAATGAAAAAAAAGAATTCAATTGGATAAAGGAATACATAAGAAAATAAATAAAGAAAAATAAAAGGCTAAGGAATATTTTCTAAAATAGAATTTCTAGATGTTAAGGTTCCTTGAGGTTCAAGGAACTCATGATAATAATACAATGGCAAAGGAAATAGAAAATATATGGAAAATATGAATAATTAGGTGTTATCTTGCAACTAAAGAAAAGGAATCGTTTTCTTGAGATAATGATCTCAAAATTTTCTGGATGAGAGATAAAAGCATAAACAAGATTCCCTTAAACTTTGAATTAAAAAGGAATTACGATTTGAGAGTTATTGCTTTTTCAATAATTCCTCAAATATGGTTTTATCTTGGAATTTAGGAAAATGGTTTCCTTTATTTGGTTGAACGCAAAGAAGGTGGGCCATTGGATCTTAATCCAATAGGCGCCACTCATCATCTAAGTCCCAAGCATACTAGGACTCTATCTATATTAGAGGGATTTTCCCTCTTAGATTCCTCACGATTCAATGAGTGGGCAAGTTTGCTGAGTTGTCCTTTGAACTCAGGAGATGAAACAGAAGGGAAACATCCCTGGTTTGTGTAAGAGTGGTCGCCGATTGGGAAAATTCTCAATCCGTCAGGGACTTGCCCGACCCTATATATAGGGGGGGGGGTAAACAAGAAGACGAGCATCTCTGTTTGCTATTCCAAACTCTACGGAATAGCAGGAGGAGCATTTTGTGGCTTCAATTGGCTTGTCCACCTTGACCTGCACCGTCATTTCCGGTCGTGAACCTCGCCAGAGTCTGGCGAGTGGAGAGGGGTCACGGAGCGTGTTGGGCATTAAATTGGACCTACAGTTGAGTTCGACGAAGGGAGATGATGCTCCCTGGCTTGGTAGTGTGCTCTCTCGTGGTCGAGAGCTCAGAGTCAACCCCACGGTTGACCCTCAAAGAGCTGCTGAGACAGAGGTAGACAATGACCCGTCATCGTCCGATCTAAGTCCACAGTGGTCTCAAGTCGAATTCAACACTCCAGAGCAGGAGTGGCTTTTGTTAGGCGCGCTCAACCAGGATCGTCAGATCCAAGAAGCAGATCACCGGACCATAGATCGAGCGGTCCAATATTTTCGGTATTTGTTTCTCTCTAATCAAATAATCCAGAAAATGGGTTTCTTTGCAAAATTTGTAGAAATTACTAGGAGTGTCTAATGGAAAAACTTTATACATGAAAGTTGTGTATAAAAATACGAGGAATCTGATAAAAATACTTTGAGAACCTAGTTCTACCCCACATTATAAAAGTACCTTAATTTTCTAGTAAAATGTATTAAAAGTTGATGAGAAACCCTAGTTGAATATAAAGGGTGTATTTTGGTGAATTAATAGGTCAAATTGATAATATTTACCATGTTAATGATAAATATGGTTTGTTTATTTGTTTTGAATGCAAGGTTGCCTAATTTAGAGTTGTAATCCATAAAATAAGGATAATCTATATGGAAACCCTAATTTGGGATAAAAGGAGAGAAAAACCATTCTTATTTAGATTAAGGAAATAAGATACTTAATAAAGATCCTGAATTTGTTTAGAGTACTAAAATGGGAAATTAAGGGTCTTATGTAGTTTTGATAAATTAAAGATCATAATGTTGAAAGAGGAGGTAAAAGCCCTAATTTCCAAAGAAACCCTAAAATTGAAATTGAAATCCTAAAGAGTGTGATGAAATTGGATAAATATTAATAAAAGGAAACTTGTACTTTTATTTCAGGATTTCTATTCATCATTGCTTGCTTGATTGGGTTTCCCTACATATTGGATTCTGTCATGAAATCTGCAATCAAAGGTATGTGGTTACACTTATGAATAACTGCTCTAGTTTTGCGGCAATTCCCGAACGTTTTATCGGTTGCTTGAAAAATAACTGTTGGATGTCTATGTATTTCATGCAACTATAAAGTGACTATGATTATCACCATAAATATACATATAACTTGCTAGATCCGGGTCCAACTCTGTTGCTTTGATAAGGCTAAAAAAGGGGTAATCCTAGAGCAAGGTCTAGGTTACCGTGAGTTAGAAACTGGGCTACCCACATGTAGTTCCATGAGACTCTTTAGCATACCATGAGTTAAGGAGTGGTCTACCTATGGGTAGTGCCATGTGACTCAACCCTAGAAACTGGTTCACCTGATAGGTGGATCATGAGGGGTTTAATTGGGATCTACCATAAGGAAGGTAGTATCCAGGTCCACTGCAGGGACAACACAGAGGATATGGTACTCATGGATCGCAGAGTTATATTTAAACTATAATCTTGGTTGTTAAATGATTAATTGAATGATTACATTGTTAACATATTTGCATGATTATTGTTTCCCCCACATATCAGCTTTGGCTGACCGATGTTTTGTTTGTTGGCGATTTAGGTATAAAATCCCAAACAGGACAAACAGTAAAGTGGCACATTGTGAATTCACAAATTAAAGAACAAGGAGGTTTTAGTTAGATTAGTTCAACTATGGATAGAGATTTAGAATTTCCAACTTTCAAAGGTATGCACAATTTTATTTATTATAGCTTTTTAGTATAGATTGTTGAAATTTAATAATTGTTCTTGGTTAATTGTCGAACCTTTGATCCGGAAATTATGGGCGCAGCTTTGACCTCTCGATCTCCCTTAATTGGGGGTTACCGGAAGGTGGGGTCGTAACGGCCCTTGTGTTCTTGGTGGTGTGCAGGAGCTCATCCTTGGTGCTTGGAGGCTGAGATCCTTTGCAGGTGGTGATCCAAGCTTGCAGCTACCCTTCCTTGGTGATCTTTGGTGGTTCTTTGATCCTTGGTAAGTGATCCATCTCTTGGTTTTTTTCCTTGGTAAACCTATATCTTTCTTCTTCTCTTGGCTGAATCCATGGTTCTTCATGGTGGTGCTTATGTTGCAATGGAGGTACTCCTTTTTCTTGGCCCAAATCCTTGGTTCTCAGTGCTCAAGTTAAGTGGAGAAAATCTTCTCTTTTTCTCTCCTTTCTTGTTCTTTTTCATCCTAGAGGTTTTAGTTATCTTTCTTGCCCTTTAACCTAGGGTTTTTCCTTCTCTCTTGAGGAAGTGACTAGCTTGGTCATGGAGGAGTTCAAATCTAGGGTTTCTCTTGCTTTTTGAGCTTTGCTTGGAGGTCGTGCAACCATCATCTAAGGCGGGTTATATAACTTTCTCCCCACTATTATTGCAGTCTAATCCTACATGCAACTCTTTCTAAAATGTGATTATCTATTGTTGATAATGATATCTTGGTTAGAGATGTGTTTTTATAATGATCTTCCATGTGCTTGTTCCTTTACTTAAACCCTAATTCACCTACCTAAAATCTAAATGATGGAGATGATGATGTTTTGTTTGCAACTCAACCTTGGTTTTGATATCTTGGTTCTTGGTCTAATTACCTTACATGAGGTGAAGTTTGGTTCTATTTTCATGAGTTTAATCTTGGGTGTTCATCCCTTGACATATGGTTTTCATGTTGATCATAGGTGATGCATGATTCTAGGATTTGATTGATGTTTTCTCTTAGTTTTTATCTCATTCTTTGAGGGTCGATTTGATGTTGATAATCACCTATTTTTCTCATGTCTTTCTAGTTGTTTTCCCTCTCTTTGATGTTCTTCATGTTGGTACCTAAGTGGTTGCATGCTTAGTGATGTTTTGATCAATGAGATAGTCACTTTGGCTTTGGGTCGCATAAAAATTCTTCATGTGGTTGCATAGGTTGATTCCTTTGGTTGCTTAAGATCAGCTTGTTTCTTTGGTCGCAGAGCTTAGGTTTTCCTTCGACTGTTTGGTCTTGGTGATTCTTTGGTCGTTGAAGGTGTTGATTTTCCCTTTGACCATTTGTTTTGGAGGTGGTTTTGGTCACTGGTTATGGTCACTGGTTTTGGTCACTGACTTTAGATGATGCCATTGACTATGAGGTGTTGTTCTCTCTTCGGCCGCATGGATTTTTGACCTAATGATCTCTTTGACCCATGGTGACCCATGTACATGTAGTTCCTATGTATGGTCACCTAGTATTGATGAGGTTAAACCTATGTGTCCCAAGATTGTGGGAAGGTAATGATACTTAGTGATGATGTTATATGATGACTTGAAAACCCTAATCGGATGTGTTATTGAAACCCTGACCCTAATATGCCCCTAATATGGGCCTATCATATGGTTGTTTACCTTGTACAATGTTATAGTATGTAGTGATGATGCTTTACTTCTGTTGGGAAATACGGGCACATAGTGTAGTAGTAGAAACAAGAAAATTTATCTATCTATATTCCCATAATAGCAAGATCATGTCAACTACTATGAAATATGAAGGATGGTTTAACAAGTTATACCTGATGGAGCAAGTCCAATGACAACAAATCACTTCAATGCACCTAATATCTAGTTGCTCTTACAAGTTGGTTGTGCAGCTCTTGGTCTTCACCACAAAAAATGAACAGAACAACTTTTGCAGTGACTCCTGTCGTCTCGCCACAAAATGCAGGCTGTAATTGTCCTCCTAACAGTAACCAAATGACTCCTGCCTCTATAGTAGTTCACATATACCAACCCTATCATTCAACTAGAATAGATAGGAAGGAGTCATCCCTCCCGTTGGTGTACTACTCACCAACTTACTCTCTGACAACAATGATCCTCAGTTGTTCTCTCTCGTAGCTATCCCTCCCTTGTCAGGTAGGGCTTTCTTGGGCTCTCTCGGTTACCACAACCATAGAGGAGAATAATTGTCAGATCAATTGATTCTCTATTGTCTATGTTTTGCTTTGGAAAGCCCTTAGTACCCCTCTATTTTTAGATGGGTTTTGGTCCAAGGTTCCTAGTCTGTTCGGGATCTGTGTGGGAGTGGAAGGGACCAGAAGATCTTTAATTTTTGCAACCTGTGATAGCTGAAACAGTCATTTGGCAGTCCAGATAGTCGTTTGGCACTACGAGACAATCATCTCATACTACCAGATGAACGTCTACTAGTTTCCCAATCGCACACGAATTTGGCAATTTTGATTCCAATTAATTTCACATATTAATTCCTCACACCCTGGGTTTTGTGCAATCAAAATAATTTAGGAAACATCCAGAATCTTCGTTCAGCCCAACTGAGCCATATCACCCACAAAAGATGCCCATATCTCTCACCCATGTGACCGTATGGTGAGCATGAGTCAAGCCAATCGGTTCAACAACTTGAATCGGTCAGTTCATTTGGGCAGAACTTAGCCAATTCGATTTTTGATTAGCCTAACAACCCAGACAGACGTCTCAATACTTGAGAAACTCTTTTGACTGTCCAAATGGCCATATCACCCAATGAGACAGTCTTTTGGAAGTTCATTCAGTCAATCTATTGATTTGTTATGTGAATTGAATACCTAAACACTTTAGTAATCAATCCAATGATCATTCAAGATAAACTCCTCTTCTAGATGAGTTCCTTTTTGTGTGGCCTTATAGGTCCCATATCACATTGGCAGGAATGTCCATGACTATATGATGACATCACAAGTAGAGAGAAGTGCCTAGTCACACATCATTGCTACCAAAGTGAATGGAATGTTGAAGAACAACTTCAACCTACAATCTGTGTAAGGTGTTGTAGTGATTGTATAATTTCTTTGTCATCGATATCCAAGATGAACTCGAGGCATGGAATCATCATCCTCTAAACATTCAATGCATGTTCCTTGAACCAAGGGCAGACTATCTGAGATAATGTGACCTCAATATCATATATTGATTCACATGTATATGCACATGTGTTTCTCACTCTCGCTTATCAAGTGGCCAGGATGTCATACTCCAGTAGGAGGGGAAACCCCCATATCTATCACTCAAAGTCTATCCCCATGTGTCAAAGTCACCCAATCATCACCTTTATAACAACCCATGTTTTAGGACTGTGTTTGATGATGTCAAAGTGTACCCAATGACATGCGACGAGTGCAGTAATTTTAGGTCTAAAATCACAAGCACCACCTTCACTATAAGAGATGACTATGACCACCAATTATGGTTTACATGTGTCATTCTCAAGGTGGGTCTATCTGATACATTGTTCCCTAACATGTATCTATGTTCTTGGTTTGATATTGCCATATCATGACTAATGAGACTTAGTCATCAACTAATTCACACTCCGGTCTTTTGTGTCACTGGTGTCTATCTACCTTCCACAGTAATATGTAACCAGAGACATAACGAGAATATGTATATGTACTCTTAACATTTGTATGATCTCACTTCCCCAAGGCTAATACTTGAAGACATATGTCATTGAGTAATTTCTCTAGACATTCATAATATTTCCTCATTATCTCATAACTGAGTGAAATAGAATGAATTGGAGGCTTGCCTTTATGAGTATTAATCAAATCCTTTATGATATATACCTTGTCAATAATCACATTATTGTCTCTATGGGCATACCTTACCAACAAACTCTCATTTTCACTTAAAGCTAATCACCCACTAATCTCATTGTTAGTGATCCAAACATGTCTACCATGCTTCTTGTAACGTCCTAGGATTTGAGGCCTTGGGTAAGATGATCTTAAAAGGAATGATTGGACTACCCATATCACCAAGGTGCACCTCCTTTTCTGGGAGCCCATCGCTAAAGAACTCCATACTTAAGTGTGCTCAGCTTGGAGTAGTACTAGGATGGGTGACCAGTCGGGAAGTTGACCCTAGCTTGTGTGTGAGTGAGAAAAAAGTGTGCAGTTAAGGCTAGTGGTGGTCTATGGGGCCAATCGTCATTCCTGAAACTCTACTAGAGCCTAGGGCAGTGGGCCCAGGCATTACAAATGGTATCAGAGCCAATTCCCCTCCAGTAGGTGGGGCCCACATGGGCCTGTGGAATGCCAATCTTTGAGTCATGTGGTCCACACATGTTGGAAAGGGCTATCTGAGTTGATGGAGCTTCCCATGCGCTGGTAGTGTCCAGGCATGTTGGAAAGGGCTATCCAAGTTGATGGAGCCGCCCTTGCATTGGTAGCCGTGATAGGGAGCTGGGTGTACATGGGAAATTTGGGTCAACACTGAAATGGGGATGATTATGTTGCCATATAGTTGAGCCTTGACGAGGATGTCAACAGTCTAAGTGAGGGAGATTGTAGCATCCTAGGATTTGAGGCATGGGATAAGATGATCTTAAAAGGAATGATTGGAGCGTGCTCAACTTGGAGTAGTACTAGGATGGGTGACCAGTCGGGAAGTTGACCCCGGCTTGCGCGTGAGTGAGGAAAAAGCATGCAGTTAAGGCTAGTGGTGGTCTATGAGGCCAATTGTCATTCCTGAAACTCTACTAGAGCCTAGGACAGTGGGCCCAGGCATTACAAAAAATTAACCTAATCAGAATTCAATCATGCCTATGATGTTGAAATTAGGGTTTGTGGGTCAAAAGAGCATTGAAAGTGATAAATGCATTATGGAGGCTAAAACCCTAATAAAATCCTAAAGTTGGCTTAGAAACCCTAAGGTGGAATCTGAGTCAATCTTGAAAATGTTTTGGATAAAATAATGACAGATGGGTGTTATGCATTAATTTCAAGATATTGTTGATTGTTCTTGATTATTCTTGCTTAGACCTCAAGTTACTTTGGATCAGGTATGTGGTTAAATTATGATTAACCGATTTATGTTTCATGGTGTTTTCTCAAATATTGATTGATTGCCATGAACCCTAAACTGCTTGGTTGTTTCAATTATGCAATCTCATAAAGTGACTATGTGTATAACAACTAAGTATAAGTGTAACTATCTCAAACCTACATACTATCCCTGATGTATGATGCAAGACCAAGCCCCGGAGGGAAGGTCTGATTTGGTCAAACCCCGGAGGGATGACCATTGGACACCCAGAGTGGTGACCCCAGGCACCAAGCTCAAGATGGAGAAGGTGGCCTTATGTCCCTTGCAAGGACAAGACCCTAAGAGAGGGTATTCCAGGGTATGTGTAAAAGCGGTTGAGAAGTTACATGGAAAGCATAATTTGGCTTGTTAATCAGCTATTTGATGTGTATAGGTTGTTAGAGCCAAATTGTAATGTTTTTTATTGTTCCTCACATACCAGTATAGCAATATACTGACTGATGTTTTATTTGTCGGCATTTTAGGTATTATCTGAGAAGGACAAACAGTAAAGAGAAATCTGTGAAGATGAATTTAAGTAATCTAAAGGAGGATTAGATAGCTATATTTCTACTATGGATAGAAGTCTTAGATCCTATTTTGAAAAGGTATGCAAAAGTTTTATTTTATTCCAACTTTCCAGTTTATATTTATTATTGCTTAAATGTCGAACCATTGATCCTGAAATATTGAGATAACGTCTCTGACCTTCTGGTCTCCCTTAAGTGGGGGTTATCGGGAGGCGGGGTCATTACACTTATGTTCTACTAGTGCTTTATCTACGGGTTAGCAACATTTTGCTACTAGTCGGTATATTGGATGTTTCCTTATCTCTTCATTGTATGATTTCTCGTATGAGATGGAACTGCCGTAATATGCTATTTGATGTTCCTTGCCTAACAATTAGCTTCATTATGTCACAATATCACTACTGATTCATCAGTAGTCAGAACATCTATAAGTTCATCATATGAACCTTCTTAGATCCATATAGTATCACTATGAGTTCATAACACAAGTATACTCTCATCTATTATATAATAGAATTAATTCCTATTAGTTCAGAACCCTTCCAACTAACAACTTTTCTTTTTTTAAATCAAGCATGTTTTAATTTGAGGCCACTTTTGTGATTATGGAAGTTTGCATTGATGTAACCCTTTACATCCAAATCTTCCTCTATTGCTATATGTATTGACTAGCAATCTATCCCTAAGTACTTCTCAAGTACTACTGGATGACTTTCCAATAACCCTATTGGAATCATCTTGTCATGTCCAATACATACAAGAGTAAATGGGATAAATACATTTATAGAATTCATGATAGTTCCATCATATGGTATCTTATTCATGATATTTTTATTCTTCACAAGAATTGGAACTTATGGTTCATGACAGATAAATCTGGTTTCTCCCCCATTGAATCCTTCAATGTTGAACTCCTTCAACACTTTGCTATTGTATGTATTCAACCTTCCATTGTGAAACATTCAAGAACTATCTCATAGACCTTGATCCTTATCTCATAAGATGTTTCATTTAATCTTTCATTACTGAAGGAGTATTCCATGCCATATCTCAATATCGATATGTTATTCCTCATCATATGTGGAATATTCATATATACTCCCACTAAATCTTTTATAATCATAGATGTCATCTTTTATCTTGATTCAAATCAAACTCTTTGAATATCTTGTCAATTTAAAAGATCCATCCTCATGCTTGTTTCAATCCCAGATTGAACTTTGTAGTTTATAGAATTTATTTGCATTCTTGAAGTTGTGAAACCTTTTAGGTTGTGTCACGTACACATTCTCTGATGTACTCCTATCAAGGAATATGGTTTTTACCTTCATATGCCAAATATCTTAGTCTATTTTAACTACAAAAACAAGCATGACAATTGGTAAATGAATTTCTATCATGTCCAACAACTTGAACTTGATTTGAAATTGTTATTCAACCAATCTATCCTTTTATATTATCCATGTAGGTCTTTGACACAAAACCCTAACTCACCCTTGAGTTTGCACTATCAAGGTCATACCTTGTTAGTTTACATGGACTCTGTAATTACTCAAGAGTATTGTACTCAATAGTTTCTAGTTGACTAGTTGTCTCATCCTTTATGACCAACCCATATGAATCATTCGATTCACAATCCTCCAATCTCAGATGTGTTCTACTAGAATTACTTTATTATGTGTTATACGAACTCGAGATTCCACAATAACTTGTGATTCTCTTAGTTCTCATTGTACCTCTTTTGTTGATCTCAAACATTTCAAGTTCTACTTTTACTCCCACTGGTTGTTTAGGAACTCATTTATCCTATCAACCAAATATTTTGTTATTGGATTGGTATTAATAGTAAGCTTCAACAATTATGGTTTGTGGATAAACCTTTTCAAGAAACTGCTTCCTCAATGTAGGTTTCAATCCCTTAGATAGATTGGGACATTCCTAATCATATCATATATGATGTCTTATAAACAATTCAGATGGTACATTATTTAGTGATAGGTATATATTTATGAGGGTATAAGAAGACTAGATTAATTGGTAATTTATATCATGACTCATCATTGTATGATCCCTTCATTCTGACACATCATCATGTTCAGAGGCATTTTAACTTGTGATACATTAACACACTGCTTTCCTTGAAGGTACTCAAGGTATTGATGCAAAGTATTTCAACATTTGATCTCATCAAAGTTTCTTGATACTTTCATCAAAGTCATACTTCATTTATAATCTCCTTGAACACTTCAAGAGATTTATGTTTCTATACTACTAAGTGCAATTCATCATATTACCAGTAAATGAAATGAAGCATAAACTATTATCCATACCATTCTTTCCATTAGATCTTCATGCATCATATGCATGAGATCTGACGGAAGATTTAACCTTCCACTACATCTAGTGAAGGATGGTGTGTCATGTTATGCATAAACAAGAATTCCATATTTCCTTGGGTTCAGTAAACAAAGGAGTCTAGAGCAACATCAATATGTATTCTAGGCGTGCACTTCTAATCTAAGGTGAATAATGCTAATGATACCTATACTTTGGTATTAACATTATAAACATTCATCTCAAAGTCTTTTGTACAAAGATCATTAGATGTTTGGATATTTTCGTTCAAGATCATATCTTTTAAAACAGAAACATTAATCTCTTTGCTTTACTAATATATCATCCGTGTCATACAAGATGCTTTAAAGTATGTGTTTCTATTCTCTTGGCATATTGAAATAGCAGTTCTATCAACTCTATTACATGCCCCTTGGGCTAAGATAAATTTAAATTTAGACCAAAGATTTCGCAACTCTTGCTCCTCCTTTCCATCTTTGTCCTTCCATGAAGGGATTTACTTCTTGTCAGATCGTGCACATCAAGTAGTCATGTCTCTATTTTGTATCACATACCAAAATGAAGAAGTAATCAAATTTATCTTATAACACATATACCTGAAGTGGAGGCCTCAGTGCCTTCCTTCTTTTTCTTTAGTTCCTCTAACCAGAGTGGGGAATTTCTTTTCAAATGTTTAGGCTGGTGACAATGGTGACAATCACCTCTTATTTTCTTTACCCCTCCTTTTACTTTGAGTTCTAAAGAATCTGGCTTCTATCCATCTTTATAACTCTTCTTAGCTTTGCCTTTGCCTTTATACTTCTCCTTTGTCTTTTTTATCATCATCACAAACTTGGGCTTGTCTTTCTTCATTTGTGTCTTAGTTGTTCTCAACATGCCTAACAACTCTCTCAATGGCTTGTTAAAGTCATTTAGTTGGTAGTTCATGATAAACTGACTATATGACTCTAACAGAGACTGTAGAATTGCACCAGTATCCAACTCTTCACCCAAGGGGAATCCCAATCTAGCTAGGTTATCCACATACCCAAAAAGCTTGAGCACATGAGGACCTGTTAGATCTCCTTCTGCCATGTTGCATTTGAATAGTGCCTGAAAGACATCAAATCTCTCTTGTCTTGCCTGATCTTAGAACATGTTCTTAAGACGTGTGACCATCCCAATCACATCCATGATCTCATGCTTCCTCTGCAACTCATAGTTCATGAAGCATAGCATCAAACACTTAAAATCCATGGCGTCTTCACTATGCTTCTTGTAAGCATCCTTGTCAGCCATTGGTGTATTTTGAGGTGGTTCCTCTGGTTCTGGCATCTCCAAGACATAAAGCTTGCGCTCTTGTGCAAGAACGATTCTCAACATCCTAAACCAGTCGTGGAAGTTGTTACTAATTAGTTTGTCCTTCTCAAGGGCCGATCATAGAGAAATGTTATTGTGGTTTATTGCCATTTGATTCTACAAAAGAATTTACAATTTTTTCAAAAACATTTTGATTTGATTTGATTAAATTTGGGCGATAATAGTTAGGTCTTTAGTTCATTATATTTCTCATTATTTTGTTCAAATTGAAAACCCTCAAGTATCAATTCAGAAAAATTGTAGCAAACAATTTTCTAATCAGCCAAGATCTATTTCATCAAATCACGAGTTGTCTTTTTCTGATCACCCACAACTTGATTATTTAGGTAGGAAATCATGCCAATTGCATCATATGCAACTCTTGATATATGATATGTGCAACTCTTTTCCATGATCATTTACATGCTTCTGGGCTTAAACTATCTAAGAATCACCAGTCAAGCCTAATCTAATAGCCAATAAGATAATAATGCACCCCACCTTGGTGAAACCTACATTACTACCATCACACTCCCATGAGGTAGATGACACACCACTCTTTGGCATAACATATGCTTGGTCCAGCAAGTTTTTCATGTGTATTGATATTGGAAAGCATCTTAGAATTAATATTTGATTTGAGGGATTTTATATATATCATATAGATATAAATATATTGTATCCCATCACCACATATATAGTATGTATCATATACATGCTATATCGCAAAATGTAAATATGCAATATAAACAAAAGGTGATGGTTATGGCCATGTCTACTTGTAATTCCTTGGAGCCACATGAAATTACTACCACCTAGGTCAATCATCGTATCATATGTATGGATCCCTGTTGTTGGTGTAGACCTATGCTTGCCAATCTGGGTAGATCAGTTCAACCCTTGAACCAGTCCTCTCACCTCTTGACGGGTTGGTTGGTCCTCTGGAACGGTCATTTAGCCTCATGTCCAACTGATGTTTGGACTCCTTCCAAACAGTCAGTGGGGTCTACCAGGTGGTTGTCTGGCTCCATCATTCTGTCCTCCATGGTCCTCCGGACAGTCAAATCGTCTCACAAACTAGTCATCTCATATGGCGATAATCGTCTTCCTTGTCGTTGGAAGAAAAGAAGTTATCACATTGCCACTTTATTGCATTGATAAAGAGAAACCTCGAGTTACATTCGAGGGGAGGAAAGGTAGGATAAAATTAACTTTACATTGGGAAGAGGGAGGTAGAGGCTCGGTACATAGACCGAGATAAAAAGGAATAAAACCAAACCATCCAACCACACACAAATTAGGGTTTAGGCCATAACCACACTACACATCCACCATCAAAATTGCTTTTAGGGCGACACATGTAAATTGCATACACACACACACACACACACACACACACACACACACATATATATATATATATATATATATATATATATATATATATATATATATATATATATCATCTTTAATACCTGCGTGGGTAGCTACCCGCCCCCTATTTTGGTTACTTTTTTCAAGTTTCTTACTTTCAACATGGACAAGGTTACTTTACCTTGCAAACTGTTACTTTTCATGCATATATAGTTCCATTTGCAACAACAAATTTCAAAATACAATTATATATATATTCCGGTGTATTCTTCCAGGTTTTACTTTTTTAGTCATATACTTACTCTGTTATCAACATAGTTACTTTTTGGTCCTTCCAGTTACTTTGTTTACCATATGGTTACATTCAGGATTGACGGGTAGTGAAAATCCTGGCTACCCACACAGGTATTTAATGAACGCCCATATATATATTTATATATATATGGGCCCATCTTTATTTCCCGCGCGGGTAGCTACCCGCCCACCCTTCTGATCACTTTTTTTGAAAAAACAATTTTCGAAATTGTAGAGGACTATTTTGTCTAGCTCTCCAAAAAATTTGAGCCAAAAATAATATCATTTGCCCCTCCAAAATCAAAAAACCCGTCCTTATATATATCTACTGTATATTTTGTACAGAGTTACTTTTTTGGCCAGCAGAGTTACTTTTTTGACACCATAGTTACTTTTTTTATAGCAGAGTTACTTTCTTAGCTAGAAGAGTTACTTTTTTGGCTGCAGGGTAGCAAAAATCCATGCTACCCACGCGGGCAATGAATGAACACCCTATATATATATTTATATGTATATAAAATATATATATATATATATATATATATATATATATATATATATATATATATACTCGTGTTGGTAACTAACTTTAGTTACCCCTGGATCTATTTTGTAATAGAAATGTACCTATTTGTAATGAGACAAACCAAATTTGTAATAAGATGACAAAATTTGTAATACAAACACACGTTTTGTATTACACGTCTGATTATAGTAAAAATGATATTTATGACAACAATTTGTGATGTAATACAAAATGAGTGTTTGTATTACAAATTTGGCCATCTCATTACAAATTTTGTCTATCTCATTATAAATAGGTACCTTTCTATTACAAAATAGATCCACGGGTAACTAAAGTTAGTTACCTGTGCGGGTAGTGAATGAATGATATATATATATATAAATGTGGTGTTTGATAGGATATGCATATGAGATAGTTTAAATATTCATATCGTATGCAACAAATAAATGATTAAACTAAAATACGATCATATCGATTATCCTAAATCATAATAAATTGATGTGGCTCTAATACCACTATTGGAAAATACAGGCACAGAGTATAGTAGAGGAAACAAAATTTTTATCTATATGTATTCTCATAACAACAAGATGGTGTCAACTACTATGAAATAGGAAGGATTGTTTAATGAGTTATACTTGTCCTGGAGAAAGTCCAGCGACAACAACTCACTTCAACGCAACTACAACTAGTTGGTCTTGAATGGTGGTTGTGCAACTCTTGGTCTTCACCACAAACAATGAAAAAAACAACTTCTGTAGCGACTCGTGTGGTCTTGCCACAGACTGTTGGTTGCAATTCTCATCCTAGTAGCAGCCAAATGACTCCTTTCTCTAGAGTAGTCCACACGGACCAACTAGAACTCTTGTCATTTAACAAGAATGGATAGGAAGGAGTTTTCCCTCCTGTTGGTGTACTAGTCACCAACTTGCTCTCCCACAACAACGATCCTCAGTTGTTCTCTCCTGTAGCTATCTGTCCCTTGTCGAGTAGGACTTACTTGGACTCTCTTAGTTACCACAACCAGAGAGGAAAAAAATTGCCATAGTAACTGATTCTCTATTATCTGTGTCATGCTTTGGGAAGTCCCCAGTACCCCTCTATGTATAGGTGGGGTTTGGGCCAGGGTTCCCAATCTATTCGGGATCTGGGCGAGAGTGGAAGAGTCTAGAAGATCTTGAATTTTCGCAACCTGCAACAACTAAAATGGCCATTTGGCAGTCTAGACGGCCGTGTGATACTGCAAGATGGTCATCTCATACTATTGGATGGTAGTCTGGCAGTTTCCCAATCGCACATGAATTTGACAATTTCAATTCCAATTATTATCACAGATTAATTCCTTACACCCCAAGTTTTGTGCAATCAAAACAATTTGGGAAACATTTAAAATATTTGTTTGGCCCAACTAAGCTGTCTCTCCCATGTGAGATGCCTGTCTTTATCATCTAGGTGGCCATCTAGTGAGATTGAGTCGATCCAGTCGGTTCAACAACTTTAACCAGCCGGTTCATTCTAGGTAAAACTTAACCAATTGAATTTCTGATTAGCTTAACAACCTAGATTGATGTCTCAGCACTTGAGATGCTCATCTGACTGCCCAAACGTCCATCTCACCCAGTGAGATGGTCATTTGGTAGTTCAACTTTAAGGAGGCGGGATCACCCCTTACTAAAAATTTGAAGAATAAAACATCCATTCCAAACACACTCAAAGGTATGCTAGAATAGGTGTAAAATTTTCAAACTTCAACAAATGGTATTCAAAATAACCAAAGTATAGCAACGGAATAAATATAATTACTATATTCAATTTTCACAAAAGATTACAAAAGTACATCATAATATCCCATAAGGTTTTACATGTATGATACAACATAAGGATCTAAGTAGAGGGAAATCTAAACCATAAAAACTTTGTCTCCAAGCTTTAACTTATTAAGCTATATCCACATCATCATGCCATGTCCTCATTGTCCTCAACCTAGGGTTGGAAGCATACCCTAGTAAGAAGAGAAAATGGATGACATCAGGAAAGGCTGATATGTGCATACTAAATAGGAAATTGTGTAATATATGGAATAAAGGATATCAAATATGAAAGGTTTCCCATAGAAAGGATAAGAACCACCCAAATGGGTATCAAGGGAAAAGGAATTGAAATCATATGATAACAAAAGAGTACTTGCCATTAATAAAATATAAAGATTGTGCCACACAAGTACATGTAAAGAATTAGGGCACACACCCCATATCATCAACCTGCATGCATGTGAGATAAACATAGTCCTAGAACAATATAAACACAAAGGCAGCCAAGTCTCATAAACTTGAAATCTGATAGAGAAAGAAAAACTACCAATCTCCCAAATATATAAAACATGGGCCAAGAATCACACATCTTGTCCTGGGTATGAGGTTCCTTTCCATCCCAAAAGAGCATGAAATATCACATCTGCTCGGTAGGAAATAACACATCTGCCATAAAACCAATGCAATTACACTACTCTAGTGATACTAAATCACATAGCATGTTAAATGTAGAGGAATGTAGAAAGTATAGTTAGAATATATAAACTAGTCACCACATAAGTGACAAACATATACTTCCACCTCATAAGTGGGAAAAAGACATCACATGTCATCTTTTTGAGTTCCATAATTAACAAAGAATAAGATACGAGTTCAAAAGAATATCCATGATCACATGGTCAATATCAAATAAGGTAGTTCACTTGAACCATGATTTTCAAAAGAAAAGACATTGTGTATAGGCTAATGTCCATAGGACAAAGAGAATGAATAAGCATAGGTGAATTTCTCAACATAGAAGAATAGGGGATCCATCATACCTCAACTACAGAGTATAAATAGTCCAAGTCAGTCCTAGATCCAAGCCTAGGCCTCCAAAGAACCTCTAGGGAAGGTGGACATGTCCAATAAGTAAGGTTCCCAAGCTTAGAGAGGTTTGTTTCTCCAACAAAGCTCCTATCTCGAGCAAGAAGCACCTTCTCCACTTTAGAGGTGAAAAACCCTAGCAAAAGAACATGGAGATGGGGTGTTTAAGGGCTCTAGGTGGGGTTTCACCATAAAGACCAAGGTTCTAACCTGGAGGAAGGTGGAAGGAAGACTAACAACATGAAAATAGGGAAGTAAAGGAGAAAACTTACTAGTTTTGGTTGAAATCACAAAGGAGGAGCGTAAGAAATCTTAAATATAGAAATTTGGAACCCTAGGAGCCTTCTTCACCAAGGTAGGCACCTCCTTTTACCTTAGGACAACACCTTAATGAAAAAACAGAGTAGGAATGATGCTCTAAGCTAGAGGGAATAAAGGAGAGCAAGAGTTTTTGAATTTGGGGTTGGGAAGGGGTAGATATGGCTATATAAAGAAAGAGGTCAAGTATGAGGTGTCTATGAGACTCTTTGTCATATATAAGGGTGTCCATGGGCATGCAAGCCTTTATGGATAAGAAATAAGTCAAGAACAAGGTGTAAAATTACTTTCCATGTGTCCAATTCTAACCTATGGACATGCAAACCTTTATGGATAAGGAAGAAGTCAAGCATGAGGTGTCAATGGATCTTTCCATGTGTCCTTAGCCTAGGGATTTCATGGCCATGCAAGAGGACAGCTCATATATGCTTCTTGAATATCAAAGGTCCATCCTAAAAGCCCATGGAGACTTATAGGCCATCCCCACCATCCTCCAATCAAAGAAATAACCTCATTGGTTCATAGCTTTTAAAGATAAGCTCATTTATAAAGATGGTAATCCCTAAAATGCCCTTGGTGAGAAACACCTTCAAACCAAGGTACAACCAGGTGCCTGATCCAACCCTATTTTAGGGCTATATCTTGTGTCATTTTGTACATTTATCACATTCAATTGCATTAGAATTACATGTTATTCTCCCCAATATGATTATCATTGCAAATATGCTTATGGATGGTCTTTGCACTGTTTTTCAGGTACTTGGACCATGCTTAGATGGAAGAGAGAGAATGAGGGACCTAAAGAAGGCCCCAAAGTCTCCCTCAACCTACCTCCAGTGGCCAAGAATCATCCCTGAGCAAAGACATCCGAAATTGACAAAGTAAGAAGCAAAATCAAGAAGTCAAGCCTCACCACGACCGTGGCCCCAATGCCACGGTCGTGGGTTTATTTCCAAGTTCCAACAGGTTGCAATAGGGAAATCCACAGATCGCCCACGACCGTCTCTTCCCAGCCATGACCATGGCCAGTGAAGACAACACGACCGTGGCCATCATAACGGTCGTGGTCAGGAGAAGAGAACACGGTCGTGGCACCCTACCACGGTCGTGGGAATTAAATTGCAATAAGTCAATCGCCAATAGGGAATTTGCCTCCCAACCACGACCGTGGCCGATGTTGATCAAGACGCCCGTGGCCCCTCCCCACAGTCACCTCCAACTCCTCCAAAACGGCCGTGTTAAGCCACACAGCCGTGGTGCATGTTACCCACCACGACCGTGGCACTCCCCCATGGCCGTGGCCACCACCATACTTTGCTTTTTCACCACTTCCTTCACCCCACAACCGTGTTCACCCCCCATGTCCATTCCCCACTACCCCCACCACGGCCGTGGCACACCCACCATGACCGTGGTGATCACCTACCCTATACAACTTTCCACTATTTTTCCTATTTTACCCCCACTTAGCCCTAGCTCCTATATAAGCACTAGTTTCTTCTAGGGCTCGACAGAGAGCACCCCCTGGATGCAACCTAGCTGCTCCCTTGCCTCCATCACTCCCATCCACCTACTTCCTTGCATTTAATCCCATTTCCACCCACTTTCCACTCATTTCCACCATAGAAACCTAGTTTCTCTAGGTTTCTATTCATCCATTCCACCATTTCCATGCTCTTGGGCACCTTTGGAGGAGGAGGTTCGTGGCTAGCAGCAAGGAGGTAAAGGTGGTCGAGCTACATCAAGCATCCATGGCATTTCCCACTCTCTTTCCCCTCTTCTTTGTTCCTAGTTTGATCATGTATAGTTAAGCCCCCTTGGGGGCTGTTTGGGGCAAAAATGTGACTGTGATACCATGTTGGGGGAATATAATTTGTAAAGAACATATTTCATTTCTATGATGATTTCCTTTGCTTGTGTCTCATTTCCCATTACTTGTGCATGTGGTTGTTGCTTAATTACATTAATTGCTTGCCGTGTGGTGCTTGAAGACTTTTGCCTCTAGGGTGTTGGTTTCTATGTAGCTATCATAGGATTGGCTCCTAGGTCCTTAATTCGGATCCATAGCTAGCCCCCTATCTTCCTACATAATCACCTTCTTCCTACATGTAAATGTGAGTTCTAAGTGACTAGTATAAGTGTGGTTAGTGCAATTGCCTAGGATTTCATAAAGGATGAGGTGGCTAGTGGCATGAGGTCAAATATCCTCATCTCTACTCCCATCCTTACCCTTGGTCCTCAATTGACTAATACCACTTATCCTAGAGACCTAGACTTGGTACGTCCTATGAGAATTACACCTAGCCCTAGTTCTCCAATTAGTAGCTTAGGGTACATTCTCATAGCACCCACCTTGTTGTTTGGTTTGGTAATCTAGAATGAAATATGTTAATTGCTTATTATGGTGACATCCCCCAACTAATGTCAAGGTCACATTCCCAAATGGCCCACCTCCTTCATCTAATTGCTTAAAACCCTAATTGCCTAGTTTGCCTATTAATGCTAGTGTAGTTCTTTTGCTTTAGTTAACTTAGTTGATTGCTTAGTTTTTCTCTTTAGTGTTAACATTAGGCTCTTTCTCTTGCTAGTGGTTAGTTTAGTTCTTAACTGCTTCTTGCCTTGCTAGAGTAGTGTAGCCCTCCTTGCTCTTGCTTAGTTAGTTTGATAGCTTAGTTTACTAATTTGATTGCTCTTCCATAATTTAGTTTCCTTCTCGCATCTCTTAGTTGCTCATTAGCGTAATCAACCAATCAACCTTAAAACCCTAAAAACCTTACTCTCTGCACTAGGAACGTAGCTCACACCGTCTAACTCTAGCGCCCCCTCTATCTCTGCAGATCGACCCCGTACTTGCCGCCTCACCTATACTATGACACGACCCCGTGCGCTTGTGGGCGTAGTGTCTTAGTAGACGTAGGTAGTTAGTGTGGGACCATACAAATATCGAAAGCAAAGATACCATCTCTCCCGTGCCTCCCAACCTCGTGGATTGCACTTGTTGCAAGCCTCTAGCGGGAGCGCACCACGCTTTCTGGCGACATTGTCGGGGATAGAGGCGCTCGGCCTAGTTAGATAGTGTAGCTTAGCCTTTCCTTTTGCCCTCACCATTGCTATTATTTATTCTTTGTGTTACTCTTGCATATTGGTTCTCTAACTTGGCTCCTTGTTGTTTGTTTGTGATTTGCGTAGGTGACAGTTGTGCATGCGTAGCACGCGTTCGACTTGAACCGACTTGGTGGTTTACGACCCCAAGATTGGAAGAAGAAGGCGTCAAGCTTGCCGCAACCTACACCAAGAGGCCGACATGGCACAGAACGACCCGCCACCGGAGGTTCCACCTCAACCGCCACATCGCCCGTTTCACGAGTACTTCACGCCGGGGAACTACAACTCCCCCATCACCACGCTGGTTGACCAAATGCCCAGTCAATAGTTCTCCATCCCACCGGCACTCTTGGGGCTTCTACCTACATACTTCGGCATGGAGAACGAGAACCCCTACCACCACATAGACGCGTTCCTTGAAACGTGCTCTACATTCCGCACTCCTGCCGCCACCGACGACTCAATCAGGAGGACGCTCTTTCCCTTCTCTCTCAAAGAGAAGGCCAAGGAGTGGTACCTCTCGAGGCCAGAGTTGGTCACTTGGAATGAGGTGAAGAATGAGTTTCTCAAGAAGTTCTTCCCCATCACCAAGTTATCCTACATGAGAAGGTGCATCACATCGTTCGCCCAGAAAGAGAACGAGCCCTTCCACGAGGCGTGGGAGAGGTTCCAAAAGTTGTTTTGTGACTGCCCTCATCATGAGGTTCCTCTTTGGCAGCTAGTTTAGGCCTTCTACACCGGGCTTGAGGAGCAAAGCCAAAACAACGTCGATTCTTCTTGCGGGGGAACATTCATGGAAAAGCCGCCCAAGGAATCATGGCCGCTATTTGAGCATCTCACTGAGAATTCACGCCACCGAGCTTCTACCAAAGGGGGACATTGCGGCCGGAACTACACCCCTCCCCCTTCTTCCTTGGCTCCCGCACGCAATGCCACCGACCCCGACATGATGCAAATGATGGCCGATATGATGCGAATGATGAAGAATCAAGTGGGTGGCTCTTCTAGCCAACCCGCAATGGTTGTGGACACTATAGACGAGGAAGTTAACGCTTTACATTCCTTTGGTGGCCGCAACAACCAGGGCCCAATGTCCAGTTCCTACACTCCCGAGTGGAGGAACCACCCCAACTTCTCCTGGAAACAACAGAATGAGGATGGGCAAGGACAGGGGCAGCCAAAGCCACGCTACAACTCCAAGTTTGAGGATGAGGTACTAAGAAGGCTAAGGAGCCTAGATGAAGTAAAAAAGGACGTCAATGCACATGGGCAGTCTATAAACCATCTTGAGCAGAGGTTGGACCAAATTTCTCTCTCTTTGGCTAGAAGGGAAGATGGTAGACTTCCATCTCAACCACTGCCAAATCCAAACAATGATGGGGTTTTTCTAGGGAACACTTCGAGTGCTTATGTTCCACCATCTTACCAATCCCCACCAAACCCCTATGCTCCTCCACCTCCTCAAGCGCCGCTCAATTATCAATATGCTCCACCTCCACCTCACACTTACCAACAACCACCTCCACAATATCATCCCCCACCACAACAACAACCGCAACCCCAATTCATCCTTTAAAATCCCAACTCCCCTCACCAAAGGACTCCACCACCCCAACAGCCACAACCACCTCCACAAGCTCCCTCTTCTACCACCCATGAGCATGTGAAGGCTGTGACTACGTTGAGGAGTGGCAGGACCTTGGAGAGGCCCCATGGTACAGTTGTTGGCAGAGATGACACTGAGGCAGAGCAGGTTGATACTGAGATGCAGATTGATGATACTGTGATAAGAGGCAGTGTTGATACCGTGACTCCGAGCATTGATACTGTGATACCGAGCCGTGATACTGTGATTCCAGTGATACCAGTGGATGATACTGTTGATTTGGACCGATTGGGGTCCCAACTCCCGCCATATCCTGATGCACTTGAGGAGCCTTCTGTTGCAAAGAAAAAGAAGAAGCATGCAGATGATATTTTGGAGATCTTCAAGCAAGTGAAAATCAATGTACCTCTTATAGACGCAGTCAAGCAAAATCCTTCCTATGCAAAGTTCCTTAAAGAATTGTGCACCTTCAAAAGAAAGACAATAGGGAGGATGCCTAAGAAGATCAAGCTCACTGAGCAAGTGAGCTCCATTCTCCAACACACCATCCCCCGAAAAAGAAAAGACCCTGGTGCCCCCATCATCTCATGCTACATCGGGGCACATCGCATAGACCAGGCTCTTCTTAACTTAGGGTCTAGTGTAAACTTGATGTCGTATGATCTGTTTGCTGAGCTCCAAATGGGGGAGTTGAGGCCAGCCCATTGCACTCTACAGTTGGCCGAACGATCTGTGAAGATGCCTAGAGGGCGTGTGGATGATGTGCTGCTCCATCTTGATGAGGATACTTCTGCCTTCTTCCCAGCCAATTTTATCATTCTTGATATGGAAAAAGAAGCTAGAAAGGTGCCAATCATCTTGGGGAGACCTTTCTTAGCCACAGTTGATGTCGTGATCCATGTGAGGACTGGGACCATGTATGTTACATTCATGCACATGAAGATCCGGTTGAACATCTTCAAGTCTTCTACTACAACTGAAGTGATAGGGGCCACCGAAGAATATTGTTATTTGGTGGAATGCCTAGATGAGATTGTTGAAGAGTTCCTACCTGTGTGGATTGAGACGGCCACTCAAGGTAGAGGTCTTGAACCAATTGTTGAGTTCCCTGATGATGATGATGAAGATGATGAAGAGTGTAAGCTAGCCTTAGTCGCTCCAAGTCAGGACCTCCCTTCTATTTCTACACCTTTGAAGAACTCCCTTGAAGCACCCCCCGTTCTTGAGTTGAAGAAACTTCCTGAAGGATTGAAGTACGCTTTCCTTGGCTCAAATGAAACCCTCCCGGTGATCATTTTCTCTATTCTCTCTCCTGAGCAAGAAGATGCCTTGATGGAAGTCTTGAGGAAGAACATCCAAGCCATTGGATGGTCTATTGCTGACTTGAGAGGGATTGACCCCTCTATTTGTGTGCATCAGATATACTTAGAAGAAGATGCGAGGCCGACCCGTAAAATGCAAAGAAGGCTAAATCCAAAGTTGAAGGACGTTGTAACGCAAGAGGTTGTGAAGTTTCTTGATGAAGGGATTATCTATCCAATCTCTGACAGTACGTGGGTGAGTTCCATCCAAGTTGTGCCCAAGAAGGGTGGGATTACGGTTGTAGAAAATGCTGATGGTGAGATTATGCCGGTGAGAGAGCAATCTAGGTGGATAATGTGCGTGGATTACCGGAAGCTCAATGAAAAGACAAAGAAGGACCACTACCCACTTCCATTTCTTGATTAGATTTTAGAGAGATTGGCTGGGCAGAGCTTCTACTGTTTTCTTGACGGATACTCAGGATACTTTCAGATTGTTGTGCATCCGGCGGACCAGGAAAAGACGACATTCACTTGTCCAAGTGGTACATTTGCCTATCGGAGAATGCCATTTGGATTGTGCAATGCCCCTTCCACTTTCCATAGATGTGTAACCTCAATCTTTGCTGACATGCTTGATTCGTCACTTGAAGTTTTCATGGATGATTTTTCAGTTTTCGCGAAAACCTTTGATGAGTGCTTGCTACATCTGGCTGCTATTCTGGAAAGATGTGTGAAAGTTCGCTTAGTTTTATCTTGGGAAAAGAGCCATTTCATGGTACATGAGGGTATAGTTCTGGGACACCGAGTTTCCAAAGATGGGATTGAAGTTGACAAGGCCAAGGTGGGCCTTATCTCTACACTCGGCACTCCTTTGACCGTAAGACATGTTCGATCTTTCTTGGGACGTGTAGGTTTCTACCGGCACTTTATCAAGGACTTTAGCAAAATCTCAAGACCACTCTGTCGATTACTTTAGAAAGATGTCGAATTTCATTTTGATGACAAATGTGTTGAAGCCTTCAATCATTTAAAAGAGAGGCTTATCTCTGCTCCTATCATGCAGCCCCCGAATTTCTCTCTGCCATTTGAGATCATGATGGATGCATCCGATATGGCGGTGGGGGCTGTGCTGGGTCAACACATTGGCCGAATTCCTCATGCTATCTATTATGCAAGAAAAACATTAGACGATGCTCAAAGAAACTATACGACTACCGAGAAGGAGTTGCTTGCGGTGATATTCACTCTTGACAAGTTCTGGCTGTATCTTTTGCAAAACAAAGTGACAATCTACATAGACCATGCTGCGTTGATGTAACATCCCTGACCTGGGTTATGAGTCAACCCTAGGTGTTTTGCCTAAATATGTAATTAAATCTTTGTGATTAACTCTGAGCATGTAATTAAGTTTCTCAGAAACATATATTTCAGTATTTGCTCCTTTTTATTTAAAGTTGTAGCATTGTTTTGATATACATGGACCTATGTGCAATTTACCCAGTTAAAAGGGTTAGCTTGCAATTTGCACATGTTGAGATGTTCCTCTAATTATGAGACATCATGAGAATCTTTTTGGTAAAGTTTGAGGGATTTCCCAAGCTAGGGCACCAAGGTGCAGCTGTGGAAGCAATCCCAGTTCTTGAAACCTTAAATTGGGGTAAAATGCAATTTACCCAAATTAAGGGATGCAAATTGTAAAATATGTCATCTAATGTATCTTTTTAGACTCTTGACATCATTTAGAGAGGAAATGATGAGGAAGTCACCTCAATTGAGTTATCAAGTTATGAAATATGCCTTGTGATTGAATAATCAGGGTATATGTGTAATATCTCTTTATGTATGTATCTCATTATTATATTGCTCTCCTTTACCTTCTTTTCTAAGACCTTAAGCTAAGGTTTGTCCTTAGAATAAAGTGGAAGGGACGATCAAGTAAAGAAGGAGGGACCTAGTTGGAATTATGGACAACTTATGAACTAATGTTGAAAATCCTACCCCATGTATATAAGCTCTCCTTCCCTTAGTTGCAAGGGAACTTACCCTTCGTTCTCTTACTGTTTCATTTCACCAAAGACGAACAAAGAATGCCTTGGAGCTAAGGAGGACGACCAAGGGAAAAAAGGTAGGTTTAGGACCCCTCTTCTTGCCTAATTCCATGGTTAGAACTCGAATTCAAGGTCAGCTTCATGGCTAACTCTCGAAATCCTATCTTTCTAGCCATCTTTCCTTGACCTTCCTTGGAGTTTTCACCTTGGCCAACCTGTGGGAACTCAAGGACGCCATTAGAGCTTGGATCTTGAAAGCTTGGAGCTCAAGAATCAAGCTTTAGGCGGGTTTTATAACTCTAAACCTATGCTTTACTATGTGCATCTTTATATGTGTTTGGATGATAGCTCTTAGTGTTTCCCTACTTTTCCATGCTATTTTGCAAGAAAATCCATGGGATATTCGTACTGTTCTTGAGCTAGGAGATGAAGGCGTGATTTCCAAGAAAAACCCACCGCTTTTCACTTCCTTAAACAGTCTCAAAAGTTTGCTCTCTCGGTCTCAAGACCGCGAGGTGAGCAAACGGTCTCCAAAACCGTTTGGCCCCGTTGACCGAGCGTGGACCATATAATAAATCTGTTCCTCATTATATAGGATAATTACCCTCAAAATTTAGGAGGCTAACTCCAAGGGAATCGGGAGATATGACCTTTTTAAGTAACAACTTTATTTGAATTTATTCCTGATTTTCAAACGGTCTGAAATTCCCTTTTTGGTCAAACGGTCTCAAGACCGTGTAAGGTCGTTGACTAAGCGTTGACCGTATGAGATTACTGTTCAAACTTATGTTAATTAACAACTCACCAAGTTTTATGGTCTAATTCCAAACGGGCTAAGAGTTGAAGGGTGAATACTAGGGCTAACCCTAGAAGAAATAAGTACTGAAATTATGGTGACCTAATTAGGGTTTTTAGGGTTGATTGACCTAAACGGTCTCAAGACCGTTTGGGGGTCATCCAAACGGTCTCAAGACCGCTAGGGCAATCAACCAAGACCTTTTGGAGGTCTGGGGTTAAGTAATTTGACCAATTGAGGACCTAATTGCAAATAAGTTGTCAATTTAACCAAAATTCTATTTGTGGATCAATCATGGTTCAACCCCTATCAAATTACCTTGGACTTTGATGAAATCTTGGGCAAACGGTCTCAAGACCATGTGGGGTCCACCCACATGACCTCAAGACCGTTTGGGCCAAGTTTGGGCCCAATTGGAGCTCAATTGAAGGGTTCAACCTTGTGTTAATACACATTGTTGAGTGTTGATAGGTGAACATTGATAGACCCTAATTGAATCGACTTCAACCCTAATTGGTCAACCCTTGAGGGTCAATTGAATGACCAAGTGGTCAAGCATAATCTTAATTGACCCAATTAATAAGTGGTCATCATAGTTTTGACCTTTTGAGGGCTTCAACATGAGTTGACATTATCGGGTGTATCATTGAATCTTGTTGATGGACCAAGGGGTTGAGACCATGTGAGCTCGCGGTCTCAAGGTCGAGAGGGGGCTCGCGGTCTCAAGGTCGTGAGGAGGCTCGTGGTCTCAAGGTCGTGAGGAGGCTCGCGGTCTCAAGGTCGTGAGAGGGCTCACGGTCTCAAGACCGCGAGGGACCTCACGGTCTTGGGGTCAAAGAAGGGCAAACGGTCGTCATGATCTTCGCGGTCTTAACCTCATTTGGAGTCTTCGCGATCTTGAATCAATGGAGGGCTCGCGGTCTTGGAGGAGGAAGAGGCCTCGCGGTCCTGAGGTCAAAAGTGACCAAACGGTCTACACATCCTCGCGGTCCTAATGTCAATGGGTCAAAAGGTCAACTCAACCAATGGGTCTCAAATCGATTGAGGGTTGATGGTTGAGATCAATCAAGATAATTCAAGATTGACTTCTTTCAATCAATTGATGATATAAATGGTTCAATGTTGCCCTAATCAAACCCTAATGATAACCTAGGATATTAAGGGGTTAATGAACTAAGGTTTTGACCATGCTGATGATCAATGGGGTGAATTACCAAAATACCCCTGAAGGGTAAATTATTACCTTGATCAAATCAAACCCTAATCACATGATGGTGATGTCTTGGGCTATGTTAGCCTATGATGACTTAATCCAACCTGATTTAGAGTGATGTTGACATCACCTAACATTATGATGAGAGAGAAAGTACTTCTAGAGAGAGAAAGTACTTCTAGAGAGAGAAAGTGCCCTTTTCAGGTGAAAACTCAATTAAAGCATCTCCAATGCACAGGAATGAGCATAATTAGGGTATGATCCACCTGTGAGAGATCATAGAAACCCAAATTATGATAAATGATGATCTTTTAACTAATCTAAGATCATCAATGAAGGTGTTACTCATACATGATGATGTTATGAGTTCAATTCACCTTAATGTGAATAGTAAACCCTAATTCAAGGGTGATGACATGTAATGTGAATAGTAAACCCTAATTCAAGGGTAATGGCATGATTTTGAATATTAAACTCTATTTGATAAGAATTAGAGATTTAAACTCTTATGACAAGAGTAGGAAGGATATTCCTCATTTTTGTTTTACCTTTATCAGTTGTATTAACCATGCATGTTCTGATATGAAGGTAATCATATCCAGGTACGGATGATGATGTTATATTCATTAAAGGCATGTTGTTAGCCTTATGAATAAGTAAAGTAATCTGATGTCTTGTCAGTGGCATCCTATACTGATAATGGGCTGTGAGAACCATGAATACCATCAAAGTCATGCCTTAGAGATGACTTGTGATGAGGATAATGAGAAATGATGACTGATATGAGTTAGGCCTGTTACATTTAGTATTCTTCTTTTATAGCCGCTATGCTACTGTTATTGTTTGAAGAACAATGTATGCTGTCAAAGAATACTGAATGTACCTAACTAATCAAGTATAATGTAGAGCCCTGATCATAGATCCATCATTGTCAGAGATTAAGTGATGGTGAAACAGGTTTTCCTTAGGGAACTCCTGGAGCACATACTTTTGAGTATGTGGGGTACATGGATGTGTAGAACCTTACATCCTAGTGTAGGAAAGTGATGTAGATGTGGAATCCATCCATCCTTCACTATATTTCCATATCGTATCAGTGGTAGGTAAACATGAAACCTCCTGATGACGAAGAAAGCACAGATATCCGTGTCAATGGTAGGTAAACATGAAACCTCCTGATGACGAAGAGAGTACAGAACTCCACTGTGACTCTAGAATAGCGAAGGACCAGTTTACCCTGGTGAGCTATAGTAGTAGAGACACGAGATGTCCTACAAGTGATCCTCTTACTGACTGAGGAAGGTGAAGGTCATGAGAATTCAGCTCTCTTAATGACCTATGTATGATACTGATGCGGCTTCTCAGCGATCAGTTGGAGTATGAGTGGTAAGCCTCATCTCCACATGGCATAATGTTGTTTGTAAAACATAATCAACCATGTAGTATAACTTGTTAGAGATGACTCCAAGTTAGTTGATTGATGTTACCTTACAATAATGTTTATATTTTCCACATCTCCTAAATTATAGAGATCTTGTTATGCTTGCAACTGTTATAGAATACTTTGGAGGCTTTACTGCTTAAGATATTCTTTGATGTTATAATAAAGCTTCTGGCGAAGAGTTATAACTCTCGCTGGGACAATTATGTATAATTGTCTCACCCCGTAGACTTCAACTTTTTAGGTGGACGTCGAAGACGAAGGAACCAGCCTACAGGTGATCAGTCTCAGCAGCAGCAGCACCAAGAGCAGTAGTAGAATCTCAGGTGGAGATTTGTCCTGCCATGTGGTGTAGTTAGAGTCAGTCCTATGTGTCCTCTGTACTCTCAAGTCTTGGAGTCTTGTGTTATGTGATCTTGAGATTTTGTATCTTGATGTATATAATTACTCAAGAAGTAATTATCCTGAGATGTAAACAGTTTATCTCACTTTATGAAAGAAGCTTTTATGGATTTAAGCTCTTGTCTCGAAAAGTTTTAATTTCCCGTGATTTTTGTCTTCCGCTGATTACCGATTCGCTTCCGCTAAGTTTTAATCGTATTTATGTCATGGTTTGGAGATCAGAGCCCACAACTAGTGGTATCAGAGCTCCAGGTTCAGTTGAGTCTACAGAGGCATAGGACTTAGGATGTCGAGTCTACCTTTAGTACTCCTTCCTCATCTAATAGAATCTTCTGCTCCTCAGGAGAAGAAGATACATAAGAATGTCAGAACATCGTGATGAGCACGTGGCAGAGAGTAGTGCTAGTGCACCTCGAGGCGGTGCAAGAGTTCCGAGAATAGAACAAGCTGCACCTGAGTCGCCAAGAGAGCCACCCCAGTTCGACCCAGCTGACATGAGTGATCCAGCTGTACAGACGATGTTCGGGCAGTTCATGACTGCCATGACACATATAACCGATAGGATGCCCATTCCTACACCTAGGGCACCTGTCCAGCCGGAAGCACAAGGTATTGGTAAGACATTCGAACGACTTCATCGTGTCGGAGCTACCGAGTACTTCGGAACTGCCGACCCTGCAGATGCTGACTTATGGTTGACAGAGTTGGAGAAGGCTTTCATGATTCTTATGATTCCGGAAGCTGAGAAGGTTAGACATGCTGTCTATCTTCTCAAAGGCAGTGCTGGTCACTGGTGGAACATGGAAGAGCAGAAGAGACCTGGAGTAGAGTTCTCATGGGAAGAGTTTCGTCGGGAATTTATCAATAGATATTTTCCAAAGACCTTCCTAGATGAGAAGATCTCTCAGTTTGAGAAACTAAGGCAGGGTATGATGAACATTAGTGAGTATGAAGCTAAGTTCATGGAGTTGTTGCGGTTCTGTCCGCACATGGCTGCTACGGACGAGGAAAGAATCAGAAGATTTGAAAAGGGTTTGAATTCTGATATGTCAACCCCTGTGTCTGCCTTAGAAAACAGAGAGAGATTCTCTACCTTCGTTGAGTTAGTCCGAAGGATAGAGAGATCTGTGGTTGAGAAAAGACAAACCCATAAAAGATATCCACAGTTCCAGGGTTCTTCATCTAGGGATTCCAAGAAACCTAGATTCTCTGCACCTAACCCCCCACCACCCAGATCGAGTTTTCAAACTCAATGGACACCAAGCAGAGGTAGAGGACGGAGTCAACCGCTTCAAGGGACGCACAGTTCTGCATCTGAGTCAGTCACTGGACCACCTGGACCACAACAACAGGAGAGGAGTTGCTACAACTGTGGTAATATGGGACACTTGATGAAGGATTGCCGTTCTAGGCCTGTCGGTGTGACACAACAAACCCCGAGACAGAATCAACAGGGATCTCAGAATAGACAACATCAAGGAGCAGCTCGAGGACGTGGACAAGCATCTCAAGCTGGATCATCAGCACCACCTCAACACCAGGCGACTGCGAGGTTCTATGCTATGAACCCACCTGAGGCAGTGGTCAATCCACGGGTAGTGGTAGGTCAGATGAAATTTTTATATGCTGATATGTCTACATCCTGTGTTGTATCCGTTCTGATTGATCTGGGTGCTACGCACTCTTTCATCACTCGTGAAGTGATTCGTAACTGCAATGTGACTGTTATTCATAGAGCAGATAGTTTGTTGTTAGAAACTCCGTTAAGTGGGTCTGCCATTTTGCAGGAGGTATGTTCTCCCTGCATCCTCATCTTTTCTGACCATCGCATTCAAGTGGATCTTATACCACTTGATATGCAGGGATTTGATATAATCCTTGGGATGGATACCTTAGAAAGGTATAGAGTTGTCTTGGATTGTGAGTCCAAGCTGGCTGTGTTTGCTGATAAAAGCAGCACATGGATCTTTCAAGGTGAAGGAAAGATTCTACCCACCTGTCTTGTGTCAGCTATGGTTGCTGATAAGCTGTTGAGGCAAGGATGTTATGCATTCTTAGCCCATGTGGTAGATGTTACCAAGGAAAGGACCAATCCTGCTGAAGTTCCCATAGTCAGGGAATTCGAGGATGTGTTTCCTAAAGAACTTCCTGGTATACCACCACCTCGGGAGATTGATTTTGAAATTAATCTGATCCCAGATACGAAACCCATAGCTCAAACTCCGTATAGGATGGCGCCTGCCGAGATGGCAGAACTCAAGAAACAGCTTCAAGAGTTACTTGAGAGAGGTTTTATCCGACCGAGTACTTCACCTTGGGGTGCTCCGGTTTTGTTTGTTAAAAAGAAAGATGGGTCAATGCGGTTGTGCATTGATTACAGACAACTCAATAAAGTAACAATAAAGAATAAGTACCCTCTGCCGAGGATTGATGATCTCTTTGACCAGTTGCGTGGTGCAACAGTCTTTTCAAAAATAGACTTGAGGTCCGGATATCATCAACTCCGCATTAAGGATAGTGACATATCCAAGTCTGCCTTTAGGACAAGATATGGTCACTATGAGTTCACGGTTATGTCGTTTGGACTAACCAATGCACCAGATGCATTCATGGAACTCATGAATAGAGTTTTTTGACCTTTCCTTGATCAGTGTGTTGTCGTATTCATAGATGACATACTGATTTATAGTAAGGATGCTCAGCAGCATGAGCAGCATCTTCGCCAAGCTTTGACCTTGCTAAGAGAACATAAGTTGTATGCTAAGTTTAGCAAGTGTGAGTTCTGGCTGCCGGAGGTATCTTTTCTTGGACATGTAATATCCGCCTCGGGAATTCGTGTTGACCCTACAAAGGTAGAATCTGTTCTACAATGGGAACAACCAAAGACACCGACGGAGATTCAAAGTTTCTTGGGGTTAGCTGGCTATTATCGAAGGTTCATTAAGAACTTTAGTTCTATAGCTTTACCTTTGACCAAGTTAACCCAGAAAGATGTTCCTTTTTCTTGGAGTGATAAGTGTCAACAATCTTTCCAGTTGCTGAAGGAGAGGTTGACAAGTGCACCTGTGCTAGTGCTACCTGAACAAGGAAAAGGATATGTAGTTTTCTGTGATGCTTCCAAGAACGGACTAGGATGTGTGTTGATGCAGGATAAATAAGTGATTTCTTTTGCTTCCCGACAGCTTAAGAAACACGAGGAGAATTATCCAACACACGATCTGGAGTTAGCTGCTGTGGTTCATGCTTTGAAGATCTGGAGGCACTATCTCTACGGAGAAACATTCCAGATTTTCACAGACCACAAAAACCTTAAGTATATCTTCTCTCAGCATGAGCTCAACATGAGGCAACGTCGCTGGATGGAATTAATCAAGGACTACGACTGTACAATTGATTACCATCCAGGCAAGGCCAATGTTGTTGCAGATGCCTTGAGTAGGAAATCAGCAACATCAACCATGAATAGAGCACAACTAAACTCTTTAGTATGCTCTAGAAGAGATATGCTTATCTCTTTAAGGCAAGACAATGTACAGTTGAAGGTGTCATTGTTAACCGGTTTGTTAGCTGAGATGCATATTAAACCTACTCTAAGGGAGCAGATTAAAGAGACACAGCTAGGTGATGTTGCAGTTCAACATATAAGATCTGAGTATGGAAATGAGAAGCAAGATGGTTTTCATGACTCAAAAGATCAAGTAGCTTGTTATAATGGAAGAATGATAGTGCCAGATGTGGACAACTTGAGAAAGTTAGTCCTGGAAGAAGCCCATTCTTCCATGTATGCTATGCATCCAGGGAGCACCAAGATGTATCGGAATTTGAAAGATCTGTATTGGTGGCCTGGGATGAAGAAGGATGTTGCAGAGTTTGTTCTGAGGTGCCCTGTGTGTCAGCAAGTTAAAGCTGAACACCAGAAGCCTGCAGGAACAATGCAACCTTTACCCATATCACAGTGGAAGTGGGACCATGTGACCATGGACTTTGTTGTTGGCCTACCCAGGACAAGCAAAGGACATGATTCTATTTGGGTAATTGTTGATAGGTTGACTAAGACAGCACATTTCTTACCTGTCAAAACAACCTATTCTGCTGAAAGGTTATCAGAGTTGTATGTTCAAGAGATAGTGCGTTTGCACGGAGTTCCTGTTACAATAGTTTCTGACAGAGGTCCTCAGTTTATAAGTCATTTTTGGGAAAAGTTGCACAGAGCCTTAGGCACCAAGCTAAGGTTTAGTACGGCCTTTCATCCACAGACTGATGGACAGTCAGAAAGGACCATACAAACCTTAGAAGACCTGTTGCGAGCATGTGTTCTCCAGTTCACCGGAAGTTGGGATCTACACTTAAGCTTGATAGAGTTTGCCTATAACAATAGCTATCAGCATAGTATTGATATGGCACCTTATGAAGCCTTATATGGTAGACGTTGTAGATCACCTTTGTGTTGGTTTGAGACTGGTGAGCACCAGTTGTTGGGTCCTAACCTTGTGCAGAAAACCACGGAAAAGATTAAAGTTATACAACATAAGATTAAGACTGCTCAGGATAGGCAGAAATCTTATGCTGACAAACGTCGTAGACCCTTAGAGTTCCAGGTTGGAGACAGAGTGTATCTTAAGGTCTCACCTTGGAAAGGGGTCCTTCGTTTTGGAAGGAAAGGGAAGTTAGCTCCTAGATATATGAGGCCTTATCCAATCATTGAACGGATTGGAAAGGTAGCATATAGACTAGAGCTACCACCTGAGTTACAGAGGTCACATCCTGTGTTTCACATTTCTATGTTGAAGAAATGTCACCCAGACACCGAGTCAGTTCTACAACCTATGGAGGTAGAATTGAAGGATGACATCACCTATGAGGAGGGACCAGTGTCAATCCTTGATAAACGAATTAAAAAGTTAAAGAAGAAAGATATAAGTCTTGTGAAAGTCCTCTGGAACCATCGTGGTATTGAAGAAGCCACTTGGGAGTTAGAGGATGAGATGAGAAGGAAGTATCCTGCCCTTTTCCCGTAGTATGTTTTATCGATTTCGGGGACGAAATCCTTGTAAGGGGTGGATAATTTGTAACATCCCTGACCTGGGTTATGAGTCAACCCTAGGTGTTTTGCCTAAATATGTAATTAAATCTTTGTGATTAACTCTGAGCATGTAATTAAGTTTCTCAGAAACATATATTTCAGTATTTGCTCCTTTTTATTTAAAGTTTTAGCATTGTTTTGATATACAGGGACCTATGTGCAATTTACCCAGTTAAAAGGGTTAGCTTGCAATTTTCACATGTTGAGATGTTCCTCTAATGATGAGACATCATGAGAATCTTTTTGGTAAAGTTTGAGGGATTTCCCAAGCTAGGGCACCAAGGTGCAGCTGTGGAAGCAATCCCAGTGCTTGAAACCTTAAATTGGGGTAAAATGCAATTTACCCAAATTAAGGGATGTAAATTGTAAAATATGTCATCTAATGTATCTTTTTAGACTCTTGACATCATTTAGAGAAGAAATGATGAGGAAGTCACCTCAATTGAGTTATCAAGTTATGAAATATGCCTTGTGATTGAATAATCAGGGTATATGTGTAATATCTCTTTATGTATGTATCTCATTATTAGATTGCTCTCCTTTACCTTCTTTTATAAGACCTTAAGCTAAGGTTTGTCCTTAGAATAAAGAGGAAGGGACGATCAAGTAAAGAAGGAGGGACCTAGTTGGAATTATGGACAACTTATGAACTAATGTTGAAAATCCTACCCCATGTATATAAGCTCTCCTTCCCTTAGTTGCAAGGGAACTTACCCTTCGTTCCCTTACTGTTTCATTTCACCAAAGACGACCAAAGACTGCCTTGGAGCTAAGGATGATGACCAAGGGAAACAAGGTAGGTTTAGGACCCCACTTCTTGCCTAATTCCATGGTTAGAACTCAAATTCAAGGTCAGCTTCATGGCTAACTCTCGAAATCCTATCTTTCTAGCCATCTTTCCTTGACCTTCCTTGGAGTTTTCACCTTGGCCAACCTGTGGGAACTCAAGGACGCCATTATCTCTTGGAGCTTGAAAGCTTGGAGCTCAAGAAGCAAGCTTTAGGCGGGTTTTATAACTCTAAACCTATGCTTTACTATGTGCATCTTTATATGCGTTTTGATGATAGCTCTTAGTGTTTCCCTACTTTTCCCTGCTATTTTGCAAGCAAATCCATGGGATATTCGTACTGTTCTTGAGCTAGGAGATGAAGGCGTGATTTCCAAGAAAAACCCACCGCTTTTCACTTCCTTAAACGGTCTCAAAAGTTTGCTCTCTCGGTCTCAAGACCGCGAGGTGAGCAAACGGTCTCGAGACCGCGATAGGGAAAACGGTCTCCAAGACCATTTGGCCCCGTTGACCGAGCATGGACCGTATAATAAATATGTTCCTAATTATATAGGCTAATTACCCTCAAAATATGGGAGGCTAACTCCAAGGGAATCGGGAGATATGACCTTTTTAAGCAACAACTTTATTTGAATTTATTCCTGATTTTCAAACGGTCTGAAATTCCCTTTTTGGGCAAACGGTCTCAAGACCGTGTAAGGTCGTTGACTAAGCATTGACCGTATGATATTACTGTTCAACATTATGTTAATTAACAACTCACCAAGTTTTATGGTCTAATTCCAAACGGGCTAAGAGTTGAAGGGTGAATACTAGGGCTAACCCTAGAAGAAATCAGTACTGAAATTATGGTGACCTAATTAGGGTTTTTAGGGTTGATTGACCTAAACGGTCTCAAGACCATTTGGGGGTCATCCAAACGGTCTCAAGACCGCGAGGGCAATCTACCAAGACCGTTTGGAGGTCTGGGGTTAAGTAATTTGACCAATTGAGGACCTAATTGCAAATAAGTTGTCAATTTAACCAAAATTCTGTTTGTGGATCAATCATGGTTCAACCCCTATCAAATCACCTTGTACTTTGATGAAATCTTGGGCAAACGGTCTCAAGACCATGTGGGGTCCACCCACATGACCTCAAGACCGTTTGGGCCAAGTTTGGGCCCAATTGGAGCTCAATTGAAGGGTTCAACCTTGTGTTAATACACATTGTTGAGTGTTGATAGGTGAACATTGATAGACCCTAATTGAATCGACTTCAACCCTAATTGGTCAACCCTTGAGGGTCAATTGAATGACCAAGTGGTCAAGCATAATCTTAATTGACCCAATTAATAAGTGGTCATCATAGTTTTGACCTTTTGAGGGCTTCAACATGAGTTGACATTATCGGGTGTATCATTGAATCTTGTTGATGGACCAAGGGGTTGAGACCATGTGAGCTCGCGGTCTCAAGGTCGAGAGGGGGCTCGCGGTCTCAAGGTTGTGAGGAGGCTCATGGTCTCAAGGTCGTGAGGAGGCTCGCGGTCTCAAGGTCGTGAGAGGGCTCACGGTCTCAAGACCGCGAGGGACCTCACGGTCTTGGGGTCAAAGAAGGGCAAACGGTCGTCATGATCTTCGCGGTCTTAACCTCATTTGGAGTCTTCGCGATCTTGAATCAATGGAGGGCTCGCGGTCTTGGAGGAGGAAGAGGCCTCGCGGTCCTGAGGTCAAAAGTGACCAAACGGTCTACACATCCTCGCGGTCCTAATGTCAATTGGTCAAATGGTCAACTCAACCAATGGGTCTCAAATCGATTGAGGGTTGATGGTTGAGATCAATCAAGATAATTCAAGATTGACTTCTTTCAATCAATTGATGATATAAATGGTTCAATGTTGCCCTAATCAAACCCTAATGATAACCTAGGATATTAAGGGGTTAATGAACTAAGGTTTTGACCATGCTGATGATCAATGGGGTGAATTACCAAAATACCCCTGAAGGGTAAATTAAGTATTACCTTGATCAAATCAAACCCTAATCACATGATGGTGATGTCTTGGGCTATGTTAGCCTATGATGACTTAATCCAACCTGATTTAGAGTGATGTTGACATCACCTAACATTATTATGAGAGAGAAAGTACTTCTAGAGAGAGAAAGTACTTCTAGAGAGAGAAAGTGCCCTTTTCAGGTGAAAACTCAATTAAAGCATCTCCAATGCACAGGAATGAGCATAATTAGGGTATGATCCACCTGTGAGAGATCATAGAAACCCTAATTATGATAAATGATGAACTTTTAACTAATCTAAGATCATCAATGAAGGTGTTACTCATACATGATGATGTTATGAGTTCAATTCACCTTAATGTGAATAGTAAACCCTAATTCAAGGGTGATGACATGTAATGTGAATAGTAAACCCTAATTCAAGGGTAATGGCATGATTTTGAATATTAAACTCTATTTGATAAGAATTAGAGATTTAAACTCTTATGACAAGAGTAGGAAGGATATTCCTCATTTTTGTATTACCTTTATCGGTTGTATTAACCATGCAGGTTCTGATATGAAGGTAATCATATCCAGGTACGGATGATGATGTTATATTCATTAAAGGCATGTTGTTAGCCTTATGAATAAGTAAAGTAATCTGATGTCTTGTCAGTGGCATCCTATACTGATAATGGGCTGTGAGAGCCATGAATACCATCAAAGTCATGCCTTAGAGATGACTTGTGATGAGGATAATGAGAAATGATGACTGATATGAGTTAGGCCTGTTACATTTAGTATTCTTCTTTTATAGCCGCTATGCTACTGTTATTGTTTGAAGAACAATGTATGTTGTCAAAGAATACTGAATGTACCTAACTAATCAAGTATAATGTAGAGCCCTGATCATAGATCCATCATTGTCAGAGATTAAGTGATGGTGAAACAGGTTTTCCTCAGGGAACTCCTGGAGCACATACTTTTGAGTATGTGGGGTACATGGATGTGTAGAACCTTACATCCTAGTGTAGGAAAGTGATGTAGATGTGGAATCCATCCATCCTTCACTATATTTCCATATCGTATCAGTGGTAGGTAAACATGAAACCTCCTGATGACGAAGAAAGCACATATATCTGTATCAGTGGTAGGTAAACATGAAACCTCCTCATGACGAAGAGAGTACAGAACGCCACTGTGACTCTAGAATAGCGAAGGACCAGTTTACCCTGGTGAGCTATAGTAGTAGAGACACGAGATGTCCTACAAGTGATCCTCTTACTGACTGAGGAAGGTGAAGGTCATGAGAATCCGACTCTCTTAATGACCTATGTATGATACTGATGCGGCTTCTCAGCGATCAGTTGGAGTATGAGTGGTAAGCCTCATCTCCACAGGACATAATGTTGTTTGTAAAACATAATCAACCATGTAGTATAACTTGTTAGAGATGACTCCAAGTTAGTTTATTGATGTTACCTTACAATAATGTTTATATTTTCCACATCTCCTAAATTATAGAGATCTTGTTATACCTGCAACTGTTATAGAATACTTTGGAGGCTTTACTGCTTAAGATATTCTTTGATGTTATAATAAAGCTTCTGGCGAAGAGTTATAACTCTCGCTGGGACAATTATGTATAATTGTCTCACCCCATAGACTTCAACTTTTTAGGTGGACGTCGAAGACGAAGGAACCAGCCTACAGGTGATCAGTCTCAGCAGCAGCAACACCAAGAGCAGTAGTAGAATCTCAGGTGGAGATTTGTCCTGCCATGTGGTGTAGTTAGAGTCAGTCCTATGTGTCCTCTGTACTCTCAGGTCTTGGAGTCTTGTGTTATGTGATCTTGAGATTTTGTATCTTGATGTATATAATTACTCAAGAAGTAATTATCCTGAGATGTAAACAATTTATCTCACTTTATGAAAGAAGCTTTTATGGATTTGAGCTCTTGTCTCGAAAAGTTTTAATTTCCCGTTATTTTTGTCTTCCGCTGATTACCGATTCGCTTCCGCTAAGTTTTAATCGTATTTATGTCATGGTTTGGAGATCAGAGCCCATAGTTGAAGTATCTCATGTCCAAGAAAGACTCAAAGCCAAGGTTGATCGGATGGATTTTGTTGCTCCAATAATTTGACATAGAAATTGTGGATAAGAAAGGAATAGAAAATGGTGCTGCAGATCATCTCTCCCGCCTTGATGGACATTTTGATATGACAAGTCCGATCAAAGAGACAATGCCACATGAACAACTCCTCTTAGTCTCATCTATCCAAAAGCCATGGTACAAGCACATAGCGAATTTCCTAGCCAGTGGGAGGATACCGAGCATGTGGACAAGAGAGGAAAGCAAGAGATTATTTTCTATGGTAAAGAACTACATTTTGGATGACCCTTACCTCTTTAAGTATTGCCTGGACCAACTCATTAGGAGGTGCATTCCGGAGATGGAGCAGCAAGAAGTCTTATCTATGTGCCATTCCGGAGTGTGTGGAGGCCATTTTCGTGAAATCCAACATCTTTAGCCGTTTTTGTTATGACCCACATTTTGTTTTACCAGTAAGTACCTTGGTAAGTGCATAATTGAACTAGTTATGTTGAGATGAGTACTTGCTTTTGTTAATAGTGTTTTGAGCTTTGATCTAGTGTTAATGTATCATTAGCTTGTTTTCTTGTCCTGAGGTTGAGGAAAAGTTTGTGCTTGATCCGTTGCCAGAGAAATCACGCGAAATCGACCTACGAGTAAAAAGATATGAGCTTTTTAGTGTCGAGGGACCTATGTGTAATTTCGGAAAAAGTTCTTGGGCATTTTACGTTCGGCCCCCTGGGCGCCCTTCCTTATCTCCTCTTTAGATTTTCCCTTTATTAGCCTGTTAGCCGACTTTGAATGAACGATAAGTTCATTCCTTCAGTTGCCATTTGAGAAAACAGAGAAGGGAGAGGGAGAGAACTAGCTAGAGGAGAAAGCTGGGAGATCAAGCCCCTCCTTCTCTGTTCACCTTCGATTCTTCATCTTTTCCCAACCAAATCAACCAGCAACTGCGGTTCCCTCCTTCAGCTGCGTCATCTTCTCCATCTTCTTCCCCCCCTTTCTTCTTCGTTCAAAGCAGCCCGACCAAGATAGGGGCCGGCCAAGGAGGTCGCTGGGAGTGGCCTAAGGCGTGAAAAGCAACGTCTTCGGGTTGCTGCTAGGTCATCTTGAAGTTCCCAAGGAGTTTCGAGCAAAGATTGGCCGCGAAACGACCCCAAATCCACCTTCTTCCTCGGGGATTTCCGTTTCTGCACAGGTTGCACGACGTGCAAATCAGTTTGCACGGCGTGCAAAGTTACAGAAAATAGGACAGAAAGTCGGCCAGTTTGCACGGCGTGCAGATCAGTTGCACGGGGTGCAGATCAGTTGCACGGGGTGCAAAGTTGCATAAAAATAGAACAGAAGTGTTTCTTTCCAGATTGCACGGGGTGCAAATCAGTTGCACGAGGTGCAAAGTTGCAGAAAAGCAGAATTAGGTGTGTTTGTGGACGTTTTCGGTGTATACAAACATACAGAAGTGGGTGAGTAGTATTTCATTTATTTATCACCATCGAACTCGATTTCATTGTATATATTGCTTCGATATAATTAGAGTAACTTCTAAACAATATAAATGAGATTAAAGAAATGTGTTTCATTCTATAGAGCCTAAATTAATTAGTGTAACTGAAGTAAATAGCGATTGTTGTCTGTACTGATACTGCTGTGAATATGTTGAGCTCTAAATAAATGTCTGCTATTATGACAAGCTTAGAATGATGTGGAATTATGTATAAAGTTGAAAAAGATGTAAGTGTTCTTAAATATACTCAGTGTGCAATTAAGATTGAGTTATGACAATTTATATTTACTGCTTTAATAATGATGATAGACTTAGGTGCCCTAACACTGTAGAACCCCTTTGAGAGGTCTGCATCTTAGGGGTGAAACTTGTGTCCAACATCAACCGGTTGAGTAATTCTGGTGGTACGAGGATTGATAGGCAGTGTTCAACAATAATCCATGCGGTGTCACGGTGGAACTGGAGTAAATAGGGGTTATTCAATAATAATCCATGTGTGTGACATGGTGGTAACCCAGTGTAGACTCTCCACCTGTGTGCTCAGGTTAGAGGAGGAGTCTAGAGCACTCGGAGTAGTGCAGTGAGGCCGGAGAGCCTATGGGTCCTGTAGCAGAACAGGACTGGCAGTCAGACTTAGCATTTCCCAGGTGTGTTGCTAAGTCTTGTACGGTGGGATCGTAGTTCGCTACAGATCTTTATATGCAGAGTACACTGCATATGATTAGGGCATAATAATAATATAAATATGTAATCATATAGGATCACAGTAAATTTAATATGTTAAGAGATTTGAATTTCTGTGCCAATTCTCTATAATTGTTTATTTGTTTAAAATATCTGATGTTGCATGAAAATGAGATTGTTATCTGTAAATCTACTATGTTATTAGAACTGCCCTGCTTAGTACTGCACTTATCTTTATTTCAATTTTATCTGATGAGTTGTTTAGTGATAGTTAAATGAAATGCTATTCACTGAGCGAGTAGGCTCATCCCTCTACTCAAACATTTTCAGGTCAACATCAGCAGCAGGAATCAGAAGAATCTTTTCATCCTAACGCTTAGTCTGTAGAAGGTATATGTAGTTAGTCTAGATAGAGGTCTCTTAATCCTTTCCCCTCGATCCTTGGGACATGTTGTGGGTGAGAGAGAATATGTATGGCGAATGTGTATAAAGATGTAAATTAACTGTTATGCTTACTTTCTGTTAAACAATGTTACATGTTGTAAACTCTGTTTATGTTCTCTAGCCAGTTTAATTGAAATACTTCCGCAATAGTTTATTATGTTTTAGTTTACAGCAATAATCTGGATATCATTACGAGGTTTAAAAAAAAGTTCTCAGTGATTTTTTTATGTGATAATTCCTCCGTCGCGCCCTAATCTCGTGATTAGTGGTTAGTGTGAGATCGGGGTGTGACATCTTGGTATCAGAGCATAGGTTGAGTACATGGTTATTCTAAGTCAAGGTCAGGGGACGATAAGAGACCAATAGGATTAGGACTTAGGTGTCTTCCTTCTAACTGCAATTTTATAACAGGAAGTGTTCTGTTATATTATTGCAGATGGTAGGAAGATGATGTGGTCACAAGGATCAAGTTGAGAACTTAAGTTGAGTCGTCTGGGATCATTAAGAATCAAAAGATAGAATTATAAGTGAGATACATAAGAAGTGATGTGTTTTTATCTCTGGGATGTATGAGTGTTTAGATACTCTGGCTAGGTGTCTGAATACTTAGATTGACCAGTATCAAGCTACTTTGTCTATTCTTCTCTGGATGCCCTGGCCAGGTATGCAGAGGAAGGATAGGCTAGAGAGAAACCCTGGAAATCTTAGGGTTAAGGAAACCGGAAATTAATGTAGGAGTGAGAGATTAAAAATAGGATGTGATAGAACTCTTTATTTGATTGAAAATCACTAGAAATGCTCTTATATGCATGAATTTAGATTTTCAGTTTGTAAAGTAAATGTGATTCTTTTATATTGTTGTGCGTCATAAATTGGTTTATTTATTGTTTATATTCCTTGTATTAAGTAGACCAGAAGTTATGTTTAAATGAGTTTTCCCTAAGTGGATATTCTTTCCACATGTTTGAGATTAATAGGAGTTGGTTAATCCTGAGTAACTCTTGGCTTCAGGACTACAGGTTCGGCCTGGTCCGGCTGGCAGGATGTGTTACTGGGATCTAATGACTCCTATTAAAAGTATAATAAGAATAGACTCTGGATAATTTAGACTCGCATCATAGTAAGAATGTATATACACTAAGAGGTTGAGGTATAAGGGAAAGATTAAAACAACTAAGTAGTAGCTGGAAATGATATCAGAGGCCCAATGTTGGAGTCTCATATGAGCAATCCTTAATTGGAAAAAAAAAGTTAAGTATGCAATAAGTACATAGAAATAAAGAGCCTTTGGAAGAGCAACATGATATACATGAAGAAATGTGTAAAATGGAAAATGAATCATATATGGTGCATAATTATTATGGTAGAGACGTCTAAGAGAATGAAATAATGACACACAGTATGGTGATGAAACCCTAGCAAGGTAAATTGAGAATGTAATTTATCTGAATGTCCAAATAAGAGAAAGGAAATTCCAGTGATAAGATAAGCAAGACTTTAGTAAAACTTATGAGATCCAAAGTTTGATTGTCAAACTAAGGGAGCAAAGTCACATCACAATAATGCTATGTTACTGATAAGGACCAAACCCTAGAATGTTTAGAGTTGAAGTAGTTCAAGGGATGTCGCTAGTGATTTGACCGCGAATACTAGCATCTTTATAAAATAAGATCATGAGATTCTATGAAAGGTAAGCTAGCACTAATGAAATCCAAGGTTTAAAGGTAGTTAATATGAAAGATAGATAAACAATATAAAAATGACTCAGAGAAAAGAGTAAGATATAAATTTGAAGTGTAACAAGTGTGTTGTGAACAAAAGGAGAAATATATAATAAGTGAAGTGCAATGTAAAATGAATTCTTGTAGTTATAGCAAGAAGTAAGTAGCATAGAATGAGGAATATTATCTGACACATGATTTGGAGTTAGCTGATGTAGTTCATGCTCTTAAGACATGACATCACTATCTTTATGGTGAGGCGTGCCAAGCGTTTACAGATCATGAGAGCTTGAAATATATCTCCACCCAGAAGGATCTAAATCTTAGACAGCGAAGATGGTTAAAATTGATCAAAGATTATGAAGTGACAATAGATTATCATCCTGGTAAGTCGAATGCGGTAGCAGTTGCTCTGAGCAGGATGTCAAGTTCAACAGCAGATGTATTCTCTATGACATGTTTCAAGAGAGACTTGCTAGTAGAGATGCGGAAGTTGAACTTAGACTTAGGGGTGACTGAACAGAGTGGTTGATTTGCACAGATGCAAGTTAAGCCTATCTTTTATGATCAGATTAAGGAACTTCAGTAGAGTGATAGTGAGTTACAGTAGATCATGCATGACATGACAGGGGAAAAGACCAGAGTTTATGTTTCGGATGATGGTGTGTTGTATTAGCGTGACAGGTTGCATGTACCTCGAGATAATGACTTGAGAGAATAGATTCTTGAGGAAGCGCATGCATCGATGTATGCCATGCATCCAGGTAACACTAAGATGTACGTGAATCTCAATGAGTTGTATTGGTGGCCTGATATGGAAAGAATGTAGCTGAGTATGTGACTAGGTGCAGTGTATGTCAGCAAGTTAAGGCAGAGCACCAGAAACCTGTAGATACATTGTAATCTCTTCATATACCAGAATGGAAATGGGAACATGTCACAATGGATTTTGTGATAGGGTCACCCAGGACACCTAGAGGTTGTGACTCAATATGGTGATTTTGGATAGACTGACTAAGTCTGCTCACTTTCTTCATATCAAGTCAACCTCTGATGTTCCGAAGTTGGCTAAGATATTCATGGATGAGATAGTCAGGTTGTATGGTATCCCAGTTTCAATTATATCAGATAGAGATCCTAAGTTTACATCCAGGTTTTTGGAATCAGTTGCATCATGCTTTGGGCACAAAGCTGAGGTTTAGTACAACTTCTTACCCGCACACAGATAGTCAGTCTGAGAGAACCATTCAGACTCTTGAGGACATGCTGAGGGCATGTGTTTTGCATTTCAGTGGAAGTTGGGAAGAACATTTAAGCCTTATAAAGTTTGCATACAACAATAGTCACCATTCCAGTCTTGGTTTGGCCTCGTATGAAGCTCTGTATAATAGAAAGTGTAGATTGGACCAGTGAATTTACATAGTTCATCGAAACCCAAATTTCTTAGTGGGAATGTTGAGTTTAGAAATACACGACTGATAATGGTACGACTTGGGTATAAACCCAGACAATACATATTTTGTAAAATCATCAGGTGCATGATTTCAAGAAAGTACGATAGCATTAAAATATGCAAATAAACCTAGTTGCATGTTTCCTGTTATGTTAATGTGTGTGACTTAACATTTACATGAATTGGCACATTTCTCTGAGATATTACTAGAAATTCTCAAGTATTATTAATTATTTGTGTTATGATATGTAAGCAACTCTTAATTGAGTTATGTGATGCACAAACCAGGATTTGGGTTAATGTGCATGTTCTTCGAGAAATTTCAGATAATTGATAAATATTATAGATGATTTCTTATATGTGAAGTAATTACTTTTATTGGTGTAATAAGATGTTCAATTGCATGAATTCAATATGTATGTGTCAAAATTGATATGAGTTTGGGATATTTATGAATTTTAAATCTACCTGCATGCATGATATAAGGATTACTCAGTAATTACAATGATTTTGAATATACTTCTCTGCCAGTTCTAGAAGGATACCGTATTGTGATTTGAACTGCAATCAAATAGATGAGATAACTGAAACCCTAAGGATAGGGTGTACAATGAATCAAGTATTTTGATATCAAAATTCTCAGTATGAGATGTGGTGATGTTTAACAGTTCAATTGCATGATTTTTAGTATAAAGTGCCAAATTGACATGCATTCTATTTATTTAAGAATTTTAGTTTGTCTGCATGTATAGTATGATAATTTCTCAGTAATTACCATAATTTGAGTTACTGTTATAACAGTTCTAGAAAGACAATGTATTGTGGTTTGATCTGGAATCAGATCAGATGTGTCCTATGTTGAGGGACCAATACAGATAGTTGATCAGAGGATCAAGAAGCTTAAGAATCGCGAGTTATCTTTAGTGAAAGTTTTGTGGAGGAATCACAATATAGAGGAAGCTACGTGGGAGCTTGAATCAGAGATGCGTAACAAGTTTCCTTTTCTCTTTTTGGAATTTTGGGACGAAATTCTTATAAGGGAGGGAGATTGTTATGACCCACATTTCGTTTTACCAGTAAGTACCTTGGTTAGTGCATAATTGAACTAGTTATGTTGAGATGAGTACGTGCTTTTGTTAATAGTGTTTTGAGCTTTGACCTAGTGTTAATGTATCATTAGCTTGTTTTCTTGTCCTGAGGTTGAGGACAAGTTTGTGCTTGATCTGTTGCCAGAGAAATCACGCGAAACCGACATACGAGTAAAAAGATATGAGCTTTTTAGTGTCCAGGGAGCTATGTGTAATTTCGGAAAAAGTTCTTGGGCATTTTACGTTCGGCCCCCTGGGCGCCCTTCCTTATCTCCTCTTTAGATTTTCCCTTTATTAGCCTGTTAGCCGACTTTGAATGAACGATAAGTTCATTGCTTCAGTTGTCGTTTGAGAAAACAGAGAAGGGAGAGGGAGAGAACTAGCTAGAGGAGAAAGCTGGGAGATCAAGCCCCTCCTTCTCCGTTCACCTTCGATTCTTCATCTTTTCCCAACCAAATCAACCAGCAACCGCAATTCCCTCCTTCAGCTGCGTCATCTTCTCCATCTTCTTCCCCCCCCCTTTCTTCTTCATTCCAAGCAGCCCGACCAAGATAGGGGCCGGCCAAGGAGGTCGCTGGGAGCGGCCTAAGGTGTGAAAAGCAACATCTTCGGGTTGCTGCTAGGTCGTCTTGAAGTTCCCAAGGAGTTTCAGGCAAAGATTGGCCGCGAAACGACCCCAAATCCACCTTCTTCCTCGGGGATTTCCGTTTCTGCACAGGTTGCACGGCGTGCAAATCAGTTTGCACGGCGTGCAAAGTTACAGAAAACAGGACAGAAAGTCGGCCAGTTTGCACGGCATGCAGATCAGTTGCACGGGGTGCAGATCAGTTGCATGGGGTGCAAAGTTGCAGAAAAATAGAACATAAATGTTTCTGCCCAGATTGCACGGGGTGCAAAGTTGCAGAAAAGCAGAATTAGGCGTGTTTGTGGACGTTTTCGGTGTATACGAACATACCGAAGTGGGTGAGTAGTATTTTATTTATTTATCACCATCGAACTCGATTTCATTGTATATATTGCCTCGGTATAATTAGAGTAACTTCTAAACAGTATAAATGAGATTAAAGAAATGTGTTTCATTCTATAGAGCCTAAATTAATTAGTGTAACTGAAGTAAATAGTGAATGTTGTCTGTACTGATACTGCTGTGAATATGTTGAGCTCTAAATGAATGTCTGCTATTATGACAAGCTTAGAATGATGTGGAATTATGTATAAAGTTGAAAAAGATGGAAGTGTTCTTAAATATACTCAGTGTGCAATTAAGATTGAGTTATGACAATTTATATTTACTGCTTTAATAATGATGATAGACTTAGGTTCCCTAACACCGTAGAACCCCTTTGAGAGGTCTGCATCTTAGGGGTGAAACTCGTGTCCAACATCAACCGGTTGAGTAATTCTGGTGGCACGAGGATTGATAGGCAGTGTTCAACAATAATCTGTGCGGTGTCACGGTGGCACTGGAGTAAATAGGGGTTATTCAACAATAATCCGTGCGTGTGACACGGTGGTAACCCAGTGTGGACTCTCCGCCTGTGTGCTCAGGTTAGAGGAGGAGTCTAGAGCACTCGGAGTAGTGTAGTGAGGCCGGAGAGCTTGTGGGTCCTGTAGCAGAACAAGACTGGCAGTTAGACTTAGCATTTCCCGGGTGTGTCGCTAAGTCTTGTACGGTGGGATCGTAGTTCGCTATAGATCTTTGTATGCAGAGTACACTGCATATGATTAGGGCATAATAATAATATAAATATGTAATCATATAGGAACACAGTAAATTTAATATGTTAAGAGATTTGAATTTCTGTGCCAATTCTCTATAATTGTTTATTTGTTTAAAATATCTGATGTTGCATGAAAATGAGATTGTTATCTATAAATCTTCTATGTTATTAGAACTGCCCTGCTTAGTACTGCACTTATCTTTATTTCAATTTTATATGATGAGTTGTTTAGTGATAGCTAAATGAAATGCTATTCACTGAGCGAGTAGGCTCATCCCTCTACTCAAACATTTTCAGGTCAACATCAGCAGCAGGAATCAGAAGAATCTTTTCATCCTAACGCTTAGTCTGTAGAAGGTATATGTAGTTAGTCTAAATAGAGGTCTCTTAATCCTTTCCCCTCGATCCTTGGGACATGTTGTGGGTGAGAGAGAATATGTGTGGCAAATGTGTATAAATATGTAAATTAACTGTTATGCTTACTTTCTGTTAAACAATGTTACATGTTGTAAACTCTGTTTATGTTCTCTAGCCAGTTTAATTGAAATACTTCCGCAATAGTTTATTATGTTTTAGTTTACAGCAATAATCCGGATATCATTACGAGGTTTTAAAAAAAAGTTCTCAGTGATTTGTTTATGTGATAATTCCTCCGTCGCGCCCAAATCTCGTGATTAGTGGTTAGTGTGAGATCGCGGTGTGACAGTTTTGGTGTTCCAAGGGCTATGATTAGTGATGGCAGGAGTCATTTCATCCACCGCACCTTTGAAGGGCTGCTAAAGAGACATGGAGTGAACCATCATGTAGCTACTCCTTACCACCCTCAACCAAGTGGTCAAGTTGAGTTGGCAAATCGGGAGATAAAGCTCATTCTGGAGAAGACGGTGCGACCGGACCGCAAGGATTGATCACTTCGACTCAATATAGCTTTATGGGAATATAGGACTGCATATAAAGCCTCGATTGGCACTACGCCGTTCAAGCTTGTCTATGGTAAGAGTTGCCATTTGCCGGTTGAGATGCAGCACAAGGCATTGTGGGCCTTGAAGACGATGGACTTCGATGAAGAGAGAGCCGGAATGAAAAGAAAGTTTCAATTGCATGAGCTAGAAGAAATACGACATGAAGCATATGAAATGTCAAAGAGCTACAAGGAAAGAACCAAGTTTCTACATGACAAGATCATAAAGAAGAAAGAGTTTGAGCCCGACAAATGGGTATGGATATACAATTCAAGGATGAAGTTTTTCCCCGGAAAGCTTTGTTCTAGATGGGAAGGTCCCTACCTTGTCAAGAAGGTGTACCCATCCGGGGCAGTGATCATTTGTGCAAAAGAAGGAGCTAAGGAATTCGCCGTTAATGGACAAAGGCTGAAATCTGTTGTTGAGGTCGGCCTGGACAAGGCCAACCAAGATTTCGACATTGTCATGCTTATAGAAGAAGAATCCGAGGAAGAAGAATTCTTAGACGAGGATGAGAAAGGGATTTACTACAAGGATCTTTTGAAGATTCCGAAAAAGTGAAAAAGTCCAACAATCAATAAGCCTGGCTGAAGGCGTTAAATTTAGCACTAGTGGGAGGCAATCCACGTGGTTTGAGATTCTCAAACCCTTCTTTTGATACTTTAGTTTTGTTTTACACAAATACACACACGCACACTTGTGATTTACAGTTTTTGTTTGAGTTTTAATGATGGCAGGTGATAGACATTAGAGAGAGAGGATCTAGAAGTTAATCGTGGTCATTCAGTCATAGTTGTGGCAAAAAGAACAAATAAAACCGAAAGATGAAGTTTTAAAGTTTGAAAGCTGAGGAGACAACCCCAACACGGCCGTGGAGCTCAACCATGATCGTGGTGGATGTGGCCAAGCACGACCGTGGGCTACGGCCACGGCCGTGGGAATTATTGCTGCAAATTGGCCAAAGTTACAGGTTGTTTTGAAGATTGGCCACGACCGTGGCGAGCTGCCACGACCGTTATGAAGGAGACTGCCCATGACCGTGGTCCTCACCACGACCGTTTTGAAGAAGGCGGGCCACGACCGTGTCAACAGGCCACGACTGTGGCAATTTATGCTGCAATTTGGCCAAAGTTATAGGTTGTTTTGAAGATCGACCACGACCGTGGCAAGTCGACCGCGACTGTGGCATGAGGACAATGCCACGACCATGGCTGGCCGCCACGACCGTGGCGAGGTCATACTGGGGTTCTCTTCATCGACAACACGACCGTGGCACCCGCCACGACCGTGCTACACAACCCTAGCCACGACCATGGCCCCCTGCCATGACCGTGGCCGAACCTGATTCAGAAAAAAAAATACTTTTAAGCGTCCAAAAATGACCCTCCCCCTCATTCTTTCGTCTTCCACCTCCAGCAACGCACCGTGGCGGCGGAAAACGACCGTGTGCTCCCCTGTTTGTCACCTCCAACCCCCAAACCCACCTCCATTTGATCCCTAATCCATCCCAAACCGATCCCCAACCATCCCTCTCCCATTCCCACCGTCCAATCTCACCCAATCACATCTCCATCTCCATTTCCATCTCCATTCCGCCCAGCAACTCCCCTACACAAAACCTCCACAAAAACCCTTCCATTCTTGCCCAAATCCACCACTAATCATATAACCACCATCCGTACATCACTATCCTTCCATTCCACCCACAAAACCACATCCACACCACCTTCTCCACCAAATCCGAAAATATCCATCCTACACCACTTTCACCTCCATTTCCGCAATGAAGAAGATTGGGAAGGCTATCACAAAGGGGACGAACATCCTCACCGGAGGGAAACGACATTCTAAAAATGCCTCCTTCCATGTGTCCGCTCCATCCCACACCCCATCACCTACCGCTTCCGCCCACCATTCCCTCCGCCGGTCGCAATCGGTGAGTGGATCACACTCCCGCTCATCCGACAACCACCATATCACGGACGCCACCTACGAGGGAGAGGACGAAGAAGAGGAGGAGTCCATGGGGGTCGACCTAGACAACCTCATTGATGAGATCGAGCCGGTGGCCGCAAAAAGAAACCAGAGATCTAAAGCGGCGCCGTCCTCATCCAGGCTGCCTCCAAAGCCCGCACCACCCCGCCACTCAACATCCAGCGCAGCGGCGAGGCGTGGTGTGCAGCCACAACCCTCGCGGCAATTGCAGCAAGACGAGGAACAGTCGGACCACTGGTACTATTTTGACACCAGCTCGGGGTCGCAATCCTATGCGATGGAGGAAGAACAAGATAGCGAGGAGGAAGAGGTGGAGCTGGAGCCGGAAGGAGAAGATGTTATGGCATATTTGGAGGCTGACAGAGAAAGAACCCTGGGCAAAGCACCGGCGGGGGTGTCCTATGGTAGAGGACACAGGAAAAAGAAACTCATTTACCCCGAATGTATGACAAGGCGAGTCATCGCCTCCAGGTATGGTTATGAGAAGACAATTGAAGATCTTGGGATCAAAGAGATAGTGGAAATAGGCTTGAAGAGGATTGGGTTGTGGAATATTCTTTTCACAACCCAACCTACATATCACACTTTGACCCGAGAATTCTTTGCCACTCTGGAGAAGACAAAAGTGAGGGGTTGTGATGCACTCAGATTTTCCATGATGGGAAACATGCATACCCTCACTTCCACTGAGCTGAATGCTATCTTCACCTCTAGTCCTGAAGAAGCTGTGAAATCGGATGACGGCTTGTTAGAGAGAGACGGCACTCTGGACTATGCCTATTACTGGAAGACCTTCACAGGCAAAGAAGACTACTACGCGGGTAGATAAAAAACTGCTGCTATATGTAACCCGCTAACGCACTACGTGCAGAAGGTCTTGGCTAACATGATTATGGGTAGATACGACAACCAAGGCAGCATTTCCCAAAAAGATATGATTGTCTTGATCGGTATGCACCACAAGAGGTACATTGACCTTGGAGTTCTTTTGATCGATCATATGAAGTCCATACCCTACAAGAGCACAAAGCCATTTGTCATGGGGGGGGTTTTGACTTCGATTGCACTAGCGTTGGGATATGATCTCTCGGGGGCACAAGACGTGATTGAGGCAGAACGTGTTGACCTCAACTATCTGACGCGCTCGCACACCATAAAAATGAAGGATAAAAGAATGATTTACTTAACTACAAGTGTGCATGATTTTGAACTAGAGCTGCCATATCACGCGGAACCCCTAATATCCGTGTGGGGACCTGGCAATAGGTTAAGGGAAAAATTGATGGCATGGTAGCTAGACCACCCAAGAGAGACGTATACTAGGGGAGCCACTGCCGTACATGAAGACATCACTGAATCTAATGTACAAGGGCAGGAGCATGAAGTAGATGAAGAAAGGCAGCTCCGAAGAACAAGAAGGAGGGATGAGGGGACATCCCAGCTGCAGCCACCCTCAGGGAATGCCTATGACATGGCCGCAATCCAGGCACACCTTGAGAACATTCAGAAGATCCTAGGTGACATGCAGTTTGCCCAGCAGCAAATGTGGTATGATCAGCAGCAGATGCACTATCAGATCAACCACTCGTATCAATATCACCATGCCCAAGCAGAAAGAAACCCTGAATGGGGCGCAAATTTTTGGGGTGGTTTAGCTGGGTATCCACAGACTTACCCTCCACCCCAGGACGACTACTGGGGTCACTATGACCAGCATCCTCCGTCAAGCTCAGCTCCAGACTCAGCTCCTCCTCCATATCCTCCGAACATGCCAGACCAGCCACCGCAACCATGACACTTCCCCTATCTCCCCTAAGCTATAGTTTCATGTTGAGGACAACATGATTCTAAAGTTTGGGGTGGGTAGGGCGGTACACATCACCCTATCTCTCTATTTTTGTCATTGCATCTTTGCATAACATGTAGTTGATTTCTGCATTTTTGAGTAATTTTTCAAAAAAAAAATTTTGCTTTTTCAGCCATGCATTGCATCTCATGTAGTTTTTTTGCTAATTTCTGCATGTTTTAGCTAGGATTTACTTACTTTTTACCTAAAATTGTGTTTGAATGTGATTTAGTGCAATTTGACACCTTTTTGGCCAATTTTGCCCAGATTTGATGTTTCTTGTCCAAAAAGTGTGTTTTGACTCAATCTTTACCATATTGAATGAAATTGCTTATCTTTGACAAATACAAGATGATATGCTATGATGAAGTGCTATGTGGTATCAACGAGTGACTTCTTACATGCTCGTCACCTCCCTTGGGAATGTGTTGGTTTGATTGAATTATGATCCGAGCAAGCATAGAACGTTTAATGTTTGTGGAGTTACTTGATTGATATATGGATTTCATTTGATTCATTCATGTGATGTGATATCTATGGTGAAGTGTCGGACTAGTTTTCATGCAGGAGACCTTATGTGGAAGATTATGCCAAGTGACCCCTCTTTGACCCGACCACTCTTTCATCATCTTCATACCTCTCCGCCTCATAAAAAGATGCCAAAGCGCACATATTAGTCGTGGCCACCTCCAAAAGTTTGGGGTGGCCACATATTTATCTCCCCGCTTCACTCTATCCACCATATGCCCTATCTACACCAAGGGTAAGAAAAAGAAAAGAAAAGAAAAAGAAAAACAAAATAAAATAAAAGGATGCTCCTGTTTAAGAGCATTCAAATAAAGAAAAGATGAGTGTGTAAAAACACTCCAAAAATCTTACTGCATCCCTTTCTTCCACTTTTATACCCATTGAGCTAGGAAACTTCAAACCTAGTTCACTTTATCCCTTTTCCGCAGCCATGTGGGTCATTTGGCATAACTTGAAGCATAAGGTTGAACGCATGAAGGTGAAACAACACTCCTAGTCATCGGCGATTAACATCATCATGAAACGGTCTACCCAGAACCTTATGGATGAGATATTGATAACTGTTGGCTAAATGGACATCTGTAAATCCCTTTGTTTTGATAATGACAAACATTTCATTCTTGTTGATCTAACGTGCTACTTGAGTGTTGTAGGAATAAGGTGAATGACAAAGCACTAGGGAATCTATATGCTTGAATGATTATGTCATGAAATGTAATCAATTGTAAACTTGTACAAATATATAATGTACAAGTACTTAGACTTCATGTAAATCAAGCGTTAGATCTTCCCTAGCTAAACACCACATTTAGATAGGTCATCTCCTTCAATAGTGTCACATATGCACACTCATACACACACTTAATGTCTTTATTTGAAACATTGAAACACGGTCTATCTCGGTCGACAAAATCCTTGACCGAGACACTCTCGGTCGACAAACTTCTTGACCGAGAAAGACCCAAGTAGCCGTTAGACACAGCTGACAAGGTAGTTGGCAGTTGGAGATAAACGTTGCAAAACACTTGATCCAGAGAGCCTGTCGGTCGATTAAACTTCGACCGAGTAGGTGTCTCGGTCGACCATTTCTCGACCGAGATGGACTCTGACAGCAACTGCAGAATTAATTAACTAGCCGTTGTTAAAGCAACTAACTTATACCTAACGGCTACTTAAGCACTTAGAAACCCCTAGAAAGTGTCTAGAACATCCTTAAGCACTTGTAGGACATTCCTATAAATAGCAAATGCCTTAGGACACCTAAACTCACTTGTTTTTACACTTGAGCAATCTTTGAGCATACACTTACATTGAGCAATCTGTTTGTGAGCAATTGAGCTTATTGACAACTGGCTACTTCTTCTCTCAGCTCAAATTTCGTGTCCTATAGGCTAGCATCTCGTATCCACAGCAATCACAATTCCATACACATTGGTTAGGATATCTACACGCTTGATCTAGGCAAATCAAGCCTTGTGCTTCAAAGGATAAGTTGTAATTTCCTTTTTCCTTTCTTGTTCACTATTATTGTTTGTACTCTCCTTGCTACTCCTAGGTTGGAGGCTGCGGATTGGAGAGGTTGGAGATCTTCTTGGTGAAGAAGGGGACCTTGAGCTACTTCAAGAAGGCTGGTGCAACGGGAGGTTACTTCTAAAGAGGAAGGCTACTTCAAGGGGGAGCTTGGAGATACTTCAAGAAGGTTACCTCGGGTTGGTGCATCTACTTCAAGTGAAGGTTGTTCAAGGGGTGTAAGAAAGTATTGTATTTTATGTAATTCCTTGTGAAGGTAATAAAATTGATACTTTCAAAATCCCGGTTGGGTAAGCAACCGGGTAGTGGACTGACAACCTTAGTATTTGCTAAGGTTGGAACCACTCTAAACCCTTTGTCTCCTTCTTGATTTCTCATTTGTGGTTGTTTGAGTTAAATTATTGTTAAATTAGTTTAAAACCCTATTCACCCCCCCTCTAGTGGTTTTTCAATTAGTATCAGAGCAGGATTCAAGGAGCTCTAATCGAGTCTTGAAGAATGGAGGGTGATGGTGATTACAACCGCAATAAAAGGAGCAACCTGGACCAATCTACAACATGTTGCAATTGGTGCTTAGGAACAAGCCACACAACATCTAGCTGCCCATGGAGATCAAAGAAGGAAGATGAGCACAAAGATTGTCTTATTGCTACAACAAGTGAAGAAGAAGAAGAGGTAAGTCTTTTTGATTTATCTAAAGATGAGCTAGTTGCTAGTCTTGAAGAGACACATAATAAATATATTGAGTGCAAGAAGAAATTAAAGAAATCAAATAAAGCAAATGATGAATTACATGCTAAGCTTCTTGCTATTACATCTGAAAATGAAGATCTTAAAAAGATCATTGAAGATCATAATATTAAGATAAAATCTATAGAGGCAGATTGCAAACTTCTCTATTTAGAAAAGATTAATTTGCAAACTCAAGTGAACGATCTTCAAAAACAACCCATCTTGTGCTCACATCTAGATTATGATACTATCATGAAAGAAAAAAATTCATTATCATCTAATCTAGAACAAGCAAAGCTAGATATCAAGAAAAGAATGGAGGAAATTGCTAAGCTACAACAAGAAGTTTGTAGTCTAAGTAACAATGGCATTCTTGATAAAATTCTAAATGATCCTTATCGTCAAATTGGAAGGAGAGGACTAGGTTACAAGCCTAAAGGAAAATCTTATCAACAATCTAGTAAGGGAAGAACACAAGCGCCAAAGAGTCAATCTATGTATGTATCTAAAGGAACAAATACATACGTATCCAAGAACAACCTAGAACAAAATCATAGAAAGAGATATGAAGTTGATTCTATATGTTGTCATTACTGCTTGCGTCTTGGTCACTATTCCTTTTCATGTCCTTACACGAAAAAGGATGTCGAGTTAGTTTGGGTCCCAAAACCCCCAAACTAAATGAGCAAAAATAAGTTGAGATATGACCAAGGACCCAAATTGCATATTTATATGTCTATCTCAACTTAACAAAATAATTCAAGTATCTAATATATAATTCCTTTAAATCTACAAAAACAATTCTGATTTACTTACTGAAAATAGCTCTGAAATAATACAGAACCTTTCTCGGTCGAGAATCTGTCGACCGAGAAAGACAGTCGGTCGAAGACATGGTCGACCGATCCAGTCTCTGATAAATCTGCTGAATGTGTTTTCAAATTGATCAAATTGCTATCGATTTATTGTTAATGACTGATCTTACAAGTTGAATACCATCATGTGTTATGACATCTAGTATAAATGATCACTGTATTTTATGAAATTATTATTATATGTTGTTCATTACATCGTGGACATGCTTTCACTATTCAGCTCATAAAGATGATAGAAAATGATTATTGTATGCATGGATCCTTGATGACACATTGGCAAGCAAAATGATTCATTTGTGATATGAAAAAGAACTCTAAGGCTTGCAACACATAAGATAAAAATTTCTCAATTAAGAACGTGAGATATTGCTTTCAAGGATATATATTTTCTTGGAGAATCTTACATGAAAACAAGGGTATAAGAAGAAATAGAATTTGATATTTATGTACCTACAACAAAGCTTATATAAATATTCTAGGAGAATTACGAATGGAAATCTTCATATTGAGTATCACTCAAAATTGCCTCTTGGTTAAAATCAAGCTTGACCAAGGGGCGCTATGGTCGTAGTCAAAGTCGACCTAAAATAAGTTTGGCACAATACTTATTTGAATATCATTCTCTATATAAAAATTGTGATCAAAAGACCAATTAAAATTATGACCACAAAATTGTTCAAAGATTGGTAATAATAATCACAATATTACTCCCTTAGAAAACATATATATGCTCTACAAATACAGTCTATCATTTGCATCAAGAATCCGCTTATAAATTCATCCACAGTAAGTTTGTCGGTCGACGAATTCCTCGACCGAAAACATCTCGGTCAACCTATCTCTCTCAACCGACAGACTTCAAATAAAAATTACATCGGCAAAACTCAGACACACATTTGGTCAAAAATTATTTGACCGAGCCAATGTCGGTCGACAATTGCTCGACCGAGAATTGACCGTTGAGATATGACCGTTGGAATCTGACCATTTGAATATAACCGTTGCTGGTCGACCGTTGGGTGACCGAGTGGCGCGCCTAGGATATAACCGTTGCCGGTCGTCGGTCGACAATTTGTCGACCGACCAGGTTACTGGATTGCTATAAAAGGACCAAAAACGGGTCATTGTATTACACCTTCACATTCTTACTTCCTTGGCTTCCTTCTAGTGCATTTGTGTGCAACTCTTTAGCCTCTCCATCTCCAAGACTTTCTTGCTTCTTCTCCACCTTAAAGACAAGAAATGGCTTCATCATCAACACGTGGAAAGAAGAAAGTTGCTAGCAGGAAAGAAAGGGCGGCTACTCCACCATTGACGATCATCAACGACATCCCCTTCGTAGACGCAGATGCTGGTGATCGCTATCTCAGGCTCTCCTCCAAAGCTCCTCTTCCACGACGGCCGGTTGACATCATGGACTTCCTCAGCATCGTCGACCTGGAGGATCTTTTTGAGGTGCAAAATTTGAAAGAATTTCTTAACCCTTCCTTCCCTTCCTACTCTTACAAAGTGGTAAATGAGTTCTATGCAAACCTAATCTCCCATTCCGAAAATGAAAATAACTTCTTCTACTCTATGGTCAATGGGCATAGCTTTCAACTTACTGAGGAGGATATTCTTGACATGCTCAACATATATTCAGAAGAATACCAAGACACTCTTGACCTTACCACTGGAAATCCACTCAATACTCTTTCCCAAGATGACAATACCGTCAATCTTAGTGAGATTAAACGAACATTTTTCAATCTAATACAACTTGTCACAAAGATAGGGGTACCTACTATGCCATTAACCTCAAACCTACAGCTAGGATTATCAACCTTATTGTTTCCACAAATATACATCCTAGAGAAAATAAGTCTGAAGTCCCTACCTTTTGCATGTATCTAATCTATGCCATCATCAAACGCATTCCCATAAACTTTATCTGCATCATCATTAAGAATATGCTTGAGTTTTCTGGCAATTCCCCATATGCGGATTTCGTATGCCAAATCACTCAACACTTTCTTAAGACACAAATTGAGGACATGGGATACACATGGGAAAGAAGACCACAAAAAATAAACAAAAACACAGTAGAGAAGATGGGAATTGATTTTGGTCACAAGAGGGCTAGGACGGGAGGTGAGACATCTAGTCAAGACATACCACCACCACCTCCTCCTACTAACCCATCCTATGATCCCATCCAAAACACCCTAACCTATGTTGTTGGGTCACAATATCATCTAAGCAGACAATTAGATTATAGCCACCATGCCATGACCTACCTAAATCAAAGGATACAAACCCTCTCTCCAAATCAACCAGATGAATATCCTTATTCCTTAAATCCTGGCATGCTCAACCCATATAATCCCTCTTACAACTACTACCAAACTCCACCTCCACCATCTACAGATCTCACACATACTCAGTTTTCCTCAATACAATTACAAGACATTGCTGCTCATTTCCGCTTTGATCGTGTTCCTACCTTCTTGGAAGCATATGCCTTAACCAAGACAGGTGCTTTGGAATGGCAAACTTTAGTCAAGTATTATGGAGCTGAGCCATTTCTTGGAAAAGACCCTGATATTGATGTAATACTTAAGTCTTTCCAGTGAGATTTGGAGTGTCCGTTGTATTAGTTGTAATGAGATGGTTATCTTTGCATGATTGTAATGAAATGGTTATCTTTACATGACTTGGTTATCTTTGCATGATTGTAATAATTCCATGATTCTAATGAATTGGTTATCTTTACTGATTATAATGGATATTCCTCTATGTCATCATTTGAACATGGCTTATAAGACTATTCTAGTAGAGCATACAAAGTAAGGGAAGTAATAAATATGTCATAAATAAAAAAGGATGAAATCTTTGCAAATACCTGAAATTTAAAATTGTGGCTAAATTGACCATCTATTGAAGAAGGATATCTATTTAAGGGGGAGCAATACTTTTCATATAATATTTGTTTTTAAACGGATATCTTTTTGAAATGAAAAAGGGGGAGAAATAAATATAAATGCAAAACTCAATCAATGAGTTTCATAAACAAACTCTTGGCTTTACATTGAAAGTTGCTATATTCCATAAAGAATTGGATTTCATGTTCCATAATTCATGGAGAATAATAAGCACACATTTTATAAACAAGAGAAGAAATTTACAAAGGTAATCTTCAGGTATGAAACTCACATGTTTTATATTTTATATTTAGGAAATGTTTGTCATCTTCAAAAAGGGGGAGATTGTTGGCTAAATGGACATATGTAAATCCCTTTGTTTTGATAATGACAAACATTTCATTCTTGTTGATCTAACGTGCTACTTGAGTGTTGCAGGAATAAGGTGAATGACAAAGCACTAGGGAATCTATATGCTTGAATGATTATGTCATGAAATGTAATCAATTGTAAACTTGTACAAATATATAATGTACAAGTACTTAGACTTCATGTAAATCAAGCGTTAGATCTTCCCTAGCTAAACACCACATTTAGATAGGTCATCTCCTTCAATAGTGTCACATATGCACACTCATACACACACTTAATGTCTTTATTTGAAACATTGAAACAGGGTCTATCTTGGTCGATAAAATCCTCGACCGAGACACTCTCGGTCGACAAACTTCTCGACCGAGAAAGACCCAAGTAGCCGTTAGACACATCTGACAAGGTAGTTGGCAGTTGGAGATAAACGTTGCAAAACACTTGATCCAGAGAGCCTGTCGGTCGACAAAACTTCGACCGAGTAGGTGTCTCGGTCGACCATTTCTCGACCGAGATGGACTCTGAAAGCAACTGCAGAATTAATTAACTAGCCGTTGTTAAAGCAACTAACTTATACCTAACGGCTAGTTAAGCACTTAGAAACCCCTAGAAAGTGTCTAGAACGTCCTTAAGCACTTGTAGGACATTCCTATAAATAGGACATGCCTTAGGACACCTAAACTCACTTGTTTTTACACTTGAGCAATCTTTGAGCATACACTTACATTGAGCAATCTGTTTGTGAGCAATTGAGCATATTGACAACTGGCTACTTCTTCTCTCAGCTCAAATTTCGTGTCCTATAGGCTAGCATCTCCTATCCACAGCAATCACAATTCCATACACATTGGTTAGGAGATCTACACGCTTGATCTAGGCAAATCAAGCCTTGTGCTTCAAAGTATAAGTTGTAATTTCCTTTTTCCTTTCTTGTTCACTATTATTGTTTGTACTCTCCTTGCTACTCCTAGGTTGGAGGCTGCGGATTGGAGAGGTTGGAGATCTTCTTGGTGAAGAAGGGGACCTTGAGCTACTTCAAGAAGGCTGGTGCAACGGGAGGTTACTTCTAAAGAGGAAGGCTACTTCAAGGGGGAGCTTGGAGTTACTTCAAGAAGGTTACCTCGGGTTGGTGCATCTACTTCAAGTGAAGGTTGTTCAAGGGGTGTAAGAAAGTATTGTATTTTATGTAATTCCTTGTGAAGGTAATAAAATTGATACTTTCAAAATCCCGGTTGGGTAAGCAACCGGGTAGTGGACTGACAACCTTAGTATTTGCTAAGGTTGGAACCACTCTAAACCCTTTGTCTCCTTCTTGATTTCTCATTTGTGGTTGTTTGAGTTAAATTATTTTTAAATTAGTTTAAAACCCTATTCACCCCCCTCTAGTGGTTTTTCAATAACTTGTGCAATCCATGCATTATATGCGAAGTTCATGTGCTATGTTCTCTCTTCATGGTTGGTTTGTGAAAGTAGAAGAGGAGGGAAGTGATTTGCATGTACCTAGTCACCTTTGATCCCATTTAGCATTTGTCGCCCACCATATTGCATTTGTCATTTCTTTTGATTGTGGAAAATGGTAAAGAGATTGAGTTGGAGCATACTTGAGGACAAGTATGTTTCAAGTTTGGGGGTGGAGATCCAACCCTATTCTAGGGCTGTATCTTGTGTCATTTTGTACTTTTATCACATTCAAATGCATTAGAATTACATGTTATTCTCCCCAATATGATTATCATTGCAAATATGCTTATGGATGGTCTTTGTACTGTTTTTCAGGTACTTGGACCATGCTTAGATGGAAGAGAGAGAAGAAGGGACCCAAAGAAGGCCCCAAAGTCTCCCTCAACCTACCTCTAGTGGCCAAGAATCATCCCCGAGCAAAGACATTCGAAATTGACGAAGTAAGAAGCAAAATCAAGAAGTCAAGCCTCACCACGGCCGCGGCCCCAATGCCACGGTCATGGATTTATTGCCAAGTTTCAACAGGGTGCAACAGGGAAATCCATATATCACCCACAACCGTGGCCTCCCAGCCACGACCGTGGCCAGTGAAGACAACACGACCATGGCCATCAGAACGGTCGTGGTCAGGAGAAGAGAACACGGTCGTGGCACCCTGCCACGGTTGTTGGAATTAAATTGCAATAAGTCAGTCGCCAACAGGGAATTTGCCTCCCAGCCACGACCATGGTCGGTGCCACGGTCGTGGGAATTAAATTGCAATAAGTCAGTCGCCAACAGGGAATTTGCCTCCCAGCCACGACCATGGCCAAGTCGCCACGACCGTGGTCGATGCTGATCAAGACGCTCGTGGCCCCTCCCCACGGTCACCTCCAACTCCTCCAAAACGGCCGTGTTAAGCCACACGGCCGTGGTGCATGTTACCCACCACGACCGTGGCACTCCGCCACAGCCGTGGCCACCACCATAATTTGCTTTTTCACCACTTCCTTCACCCCATGACCGTGTTCACCCCCCATGGCCGTTCCCCACTACGCCCACCACGGCCGTGGCACGCCCACCACGACTGTGGTGATCACCTACCCTATTCAACTTTCCACTATTTTTCCTATTTTACCCCCACTTAGCCCTAGCTCCTATATAAGCACTAGTTGCTTCTAGGGCTCGACAGAGAGCACCCCCTAGACGCAACCTAGCTGATCCCTTGCCTCCATCACTCCCATCCACCTACTTCCTTGCATTTAATCCCATTTCCACCCACTTTCCACTCATTTCCACCATAGAAACCTAGTTTCTCTAGGTTTCTATCCATCCATTCCACCATTTCCATGCTCTTGGGCACCTTTGGAGGAGGAGGTTCGTGGCTAGAAGCAAGGAGGTGAAGGTGGTCGAGCTACATCAAGCATCCATGGCATTTCCCACTCTCTTTCCCCTCTTCTTTGTTCCTAGTTTGATCATGTATAGCTAAGCCCCCTCGGGTGGGCTGTTTGGGGCAAAAATGTGACTGTGTTCCATGTTGGGGGAATATATTTTGTAAAGAACATATTTCATTTCTATAATGATTGCCTTTGCTTGTGTCTCATTTCCCATTACTTGTGCATGTGGTTGTTGCTTAATTACATTAATTGCTTGCCTTGTGGTGCTTGAAGACTTTTGCCTCTAGGGTGTTGGTTTCTATGTAGCTATCATAGGATTGGCTCCTAGGTCCTTAATTCGGATCCCTAGCTAGCCCCCTATCTTCCTAAATAATCACCTTCTTACTACATGCAAATGTGAGTTATAAGTGACTAGTATAAGTGTGGTTAGTGCAATTGCCTAGGATTTCCTAAAGGTTGAGGTGGCTAGTGGCATGAGGTCAAATATCCTCATCTCTACTCCCATCCTTACCTTTGGTCCTCAATTGATGAATACCACTTATCCTAGAGACCTAGACTTGGTACGTCCTATGAGAATTACACCTAGCCCTAGTTCTCCAATTAGTAGCTTAGGGTACATTCTCATAGCACCCACCTTGTTGTTTGGTTTGGTAATCTAGAATGAAATATGTTAATTGCTTATTATGGTGACATCCCCCAACTAATGTCAAGGTCACATTCCCAAACGGCCCACCTCCTTCATCTAATTGCTTAAAACCCTAATTGCCTAGTTTGCCTATTAATGCTAGTGTAGTTCTTTTGCTTTAGTTAACTTAGTCGATTGCTTAGTTTTGCTCTTTAGTGTTAACATTAGGCCCTTGCTCTTGCTAGTGGTTAGTTTAGTTCTTAACTGCTTCTTGACTTGCTAGAGTAGTGTAGCCCTCCTTGCTCTTACTTAGTTAGTTTGATAGCTTAGTTTACTAATTTTATTGCTCTTCCATAATTTAGTTTCCTTCTCGCATCTCTTAGTTGCTCATTAGCGTAATCAACCAATCAACCTTAAAACCCTAAAAACCTTACTCTCTGCACTAGGAACGTAGCTCACACCGTCTAACTCTAGCACCCCCTCTATCTCCGCGGATCGACCCCGTACTTGCCGCCTCACCTATACTATGTCATGACCCCGTGCGCTTGCGGGCGTAGTGTCTTAGTAGACGTAGGTAGTTAGTGTGGGACCATACAAATATCGAAAGCAAAGATACCATCTCTCTCGTGCCTCCCGACCTCGTGGATTGCACTTGTTGCAAGCCTCTAGCGGGAGCGCACCAGTGCCCTATGGTTCAAAAACTAGAGAATGGTAAGGGAATATATAAGGATTATAATACATGTTACAATTTGCAAAGAAAACCTCCCAATTGGGTAAATTGCATAAAAGTCCAAAATGTACCTAAATTGCATAACTTGCACAAACAATATCCAAATTGGACCAAACTTCATCCACGAGTTATCTTTTATGAGTTGAATATGAATTTGCTATTATTTACACATTTTGAAGTTATATAATCACATTATTCATTACTTATGCCTTTTACTCATTTTCTCTCTCCTAAACTTATCCTAATATTTCAAGATTGTCCAAATTAGATGAAATTTGACATGTAGACTAATTTTGATATGTAGATTTTGGATTTGAAGTTTGTTTCCACTTTTGAGAATTCTTTTTATGAGATATGTCATATGGCCCCTTAACGACCCATTATCTAAATTATTCATCCAATTAAGTTCCTTATCTTCATATTACCACCAAAATGAGTTATGTGGCATATTTTATGTATCCATTATAAACCTAAGATTAATGTTATAACATTAGGTTAAATTAAAGTGATATGTACATGCATTATCTCATTGGGGTTATACTAAATATCTATTTAGGTCGAACCTTCAACCTTGTTTGGCTAAGTCCAAAATGTCCACTTCCAGGGTAGGGTCTGAGATCTAGTATGTTACAACACACCACCCCTTAAAGGGATTTCATCCTAAAAATCAAAACATCCACATATGAGAAAACAACGTATTCATCACCCCTTAAAGGATTCATAGTATTAAGTAAAAACTATTCTTTAGGTACAAAAGGTTCAACTACACTTCCTTACATCCAACTACATAATCATCATGCAAAAAAAAGAAACATAACTTGTTAAGACTAACTATGAACTATGGGTTAACTTGCTCTTGTCCATCCTCAAACAAGTCTTTACACCTGGGAGACTAGTTCAACATATTAGTGTCCCTAAAGATAAATCATATAGATGTCTAAGGCTATTATTGCCTAAAAGCATGCTATTTTGAACAATTCATATCAGCTCATGCCAGGCCGATATCATATGGATTTGGGAGTCCTCGTAAACTAATCTAGTGGTGTGGAGGAAAATCTTTCCAGCCCCTAAACCTTGATCCTTTATAGACACCTTTGCTTTCAACTTTATGTCCTAGTAGCTGCCTAAAAGCCAAGCTAAACAACCTCAAGTTACTATGGTTACTTATGCATCTTTTACTTGTAAGTATTTTAAGAATCTATTCATCATTATTCTAATGTGAAACTATATGATCCTAAATCAACCCTTCATCATCTATTGATCAACTCTAGGGCAAACATTTCACTTAAAGGTAAGGCAAGGATTCTAACTAGCAAGACAAAATTGAAATAGTTAGATTCTGACTACTATGGGCTCTGATATCATGATGTGAGGAGGCGGGATCACCCCCTACTAAAAATTTGAAGAATAAAACATCCATTCCAAACACACTCAAAGATATGCTAGAATAGGTGCAAAATTTTCAAACTTCAATAAATGGTATTCAAAACAACCAAAGTATAGCAGCAGAATAAAAATAATGACTATATTCAATTTTCACAAAAGATTACAAAAGTACATCATTATATCCCATAAGGGTTTACATGTATGATACAACATAAGGATCTAAGTAGAGGGAAATATAAACCATAAAAACTTTGTCTCCAAGCTTTAACTTATTAAGCTATATATCTACATCATCATGCCATGTCCTCATTGTCCTCCACCTAGGGTTGGAAGCATACCCCAACAAGAAGAGAAAATAGATGACATCAACAAAGGCTGGTATATGCATACTAAATAGGAAATTGTGCAATATATGGAATAAAGGATACCAAATATGAAAGGTTTCCCATAGAAAGGATAAGGACCACCCAAATGGGTATCAAGAGAAAAGGAATTGCAATCATATGATAACAAAAGAATACTTGTCATTAATAAAACATAAAGATTGTGCCACACAAGAACATGTAAAGAATTAGGGCACACACCCCATATCAACAACATGCATGCATGTGAGATCCAGAACAATATAAACACAAAGGCGGCCAAGTCTCATAAACTTGAAACCTGATAGAGAAAGGAATACTGCCAATCTCAGAAATATATAAAACATGGTCTAAGAATTACACATCTTGTCTCGGGTATGTGGTTTCTTTCCATCTCAAAAGAGTAGGAAATATCACATTTACTCGGCAGGAAATAACACATCTGCCATAAAAACTAATGCAATTACACTACTCTAGTGCTACTAAATCACATAGCATGTTAAATGTAGAGGCAAGTAGAAAGTATAGTCAGAATATATAAACTAGTCACCACATAAGTGATGAACATATACATCCACCTCATAAGTGGGCAAAAGACATCACATGTCATCTTTTAGAGTTCCATCATGAACAAAGCGTAAGATAAGAGTTCAAAAGAATATCCATGATCACATGATCAATATCAAATAAGGTAGTTCACATGAACCATGATTTAAAAAAAAGACATTATTTATAGGCTAATGTCCATAGGACAAAGAGAATGAATAAGCATAGGTGAATTGCTCAACATAGAAAAATAGAGGATCCATCATACCTCAACTTTAGAGTCTAAACAGTCCAAGTCAGTCCTAGATCCAAGCCTAGGCCTCTAAAGAACCTCTAGGGAAGGTGGACATGCCCAATAAGTAAGTTTCCCAAGCTTAGATAGGTTGGTTTCTCTAACAAAGCTCTTATCTCGAGCAAGAAGCATCTTCTCCACTTTATAGGTGAAAATCCTAACAAAAGAATATGGAGATGGGGTGTTTAAGGGCTCTAGGTGGGGTTTCACCATGGAAGACCAGGGTTCTGACCTGGAGGAAGGTGGAAGGAAGATTAACAATATGAAAATAGGGTATGAAAGGAGAAAACTTACTAGTTTTGGTTAAAATCACCAAGGAGGAGCTTAAGAAATCCTAAATAGAGAAATTTGGAACCCTAGGAGCCTTCTTCACCAAGGTAGGCACCTCCTTTTACCTTGGGACAACACCTTCATGGAAAAAATAGTAGGTGTAACATCCCAGGATTTGAGGCCTCAGATAATGATCTTAAAGGGAATGATTGGACTACACATATCACCAATGTGCACCTCCTTTTTCGGGAGCCCATCACTAAGAACTCGATAGTTAAGCATGCTCAGCTTGGAGTAGTATTGGGATGGGTGACCTGTTAGGAAGTTGATCCTGGCATGCGCGTGAGTGAGGACAAAGCGCGCAATTAAGGCTAGTGGTGGTCTGTGGGGACAGTTGTCATTTCTGAAACTCTACTAGACCATTGGGCAGTGGGCCCGAGCATTAAAAATGGTATCAGAGCCATAACTCCTCCAGTAGGTGGGGCTCACATAGGCATGGCATGCCAGTCTTGAGCCGTGCGGTCCAGGCATGTAGGAAAGGGCTATCCATGGTTGACGTAGCCACCCTTGCGCTGGTATTTAGAGATCGGGAGCTGGGTGTCCATGGGACATTATGGGTTCACACTGAAATGGGGTCAGATTATGAGGCCATATAGTTGAGCCTTGACAAGGACATTAAGAGTCTAAGTGGGGGAGATTGTAACATACCAAGATTTGAGGCCTCAGATAATGATCTTAAAGGGAATGATTGGACTACCCATATCACCAAGGTGCACCTCCTTTTCCAGGAGCCCATCACTAAGAACTCGATAGTTAAGTGTGCTCAGCTTGGAGTAGGACTAGGATGGGTGACCTGTTAGAAATTTGATCCCGGCATGCGTGTGAGTGAGGACAAAGCGCGCAGTTAAGGCTAGTGGTGGTCTGTGGGGACAATCATTATTCCTAAAACACTACTAGACCCTTGGGTAGTGAGCCCAAGCATTATTGTAGGAATGATGCTCTAATCTAGAGGGAATAAAGGATAGCAAGATTTTTTGAATTTGGAGTTGGTAAGGGGTTGATATGGCTATATAAAGAAAGAGGTCAAGTATGAGGTGTCTATGAGACTATGTGTCATGTATAAGGGTGTCCATGGACATGCAAGCCTTTATGGATAAGGAAGAAGTCAAGAATGAGGTGTCAAGTTACTTTCCATGTGTCTAATGCTAAGGGTGCCTATGGACATGCAAACTTTTATGGATAAGGAGGAAGTCAAGCATGAGGTGTCCATTGAGCTTTCCATGTGTCCTTAGCCTAGGGATTTCATGGCCATGCAAGAGGACAACTCATAGATGCTTCTTGAATATCAAAGGTCGGTCCTCAAATCCCATGGAGACTTCTAGGCCATCCCCACCGTCCTCTAATCAAATAAATAACCTCATTGGTTAATAGCTTTTAAAGATAATCTCATTTATAAAGAGGGTAATCCCTAAAATGCCCTTGGTGAGAAACACCTTCAAAACAAGGTGTAACCAGGTTCCCTATCATTCAAAAACTCTAGAATGATAAGGGAATATATAAGGATTATAATGCATGTGAAAATTTGCAAAGAAAACCTCCCAATTGGGTAAATTGTAGAAAAGTCCATAATGTACCTAAAATTGCATAACTTGCACAATCAACATCCAAATTGGAACAAACTTCATCCACAAGTTATCTTTGATGTGTTGAATATGAATTTTCCATTATTTCCAAATTTTGAATTATATAATCACATTATTCATTACTTATGCCTTTTACTCATTTTCTCTCTCCTAAACTTATCATAATATTTCAAGGTTGTCCAAATTAGATGAAATTTGACATGTAGACTAATTTTGATATGCAGATTTCAATTTTGAAGTTTGTTTCCACTTTTGAGACTTCTATTTATGAGATATGTCATATGGCCCATTAACGACCCATTATCTAAATTATTCATCCAATTAAGTTCCTTATCTTCATATTACCACCAAAATGAGTTATGTGGCATACTTTATGTATCAATTATAAACCTAAGATTAATGTTAGAACATTAGGTTACATCAAGGTGATCTATACATGCATTAGCTCATTGGGGTTATACTAAACATCTATTTAGGTCTAACATTCAACCTTATTTGGCTAAGTCCAAAATGTCAACTTCCAGGGTAGGGTCTGAGATCTAGTATGTTACATCATCCAGTCAATCTATTGATATTTTGTGTGAATTGAATACCTAAGCGCTTTAGTAATAAATCAAATCATCATTCAAGATAAACTCCTCTTCTAGATGACTTCCTTTGCGTGTGACCCTATGGGTCCATATCACGTTGGCAGTGGATGTCCATAACTAGCCTATGACATCACAAACAAAGGCCAGTGTCTAGTCACACATCAGTGCTACCCAAGTGAATGGAAAGTTGGAGAACAAATTCAACCTACAAGTGGTGTAAGGTGTTTTAGTGATTGTATTATTCCTTTGTCACTGATATCCAAGATGAACTCGAGGCATGAAATTGTCATCCTCTCAACATTAAATCCATGTTCCTTGAACCAAGAGCAGACTCACTGAGATAATGTGACCTCAATGTCATATATTGATTCACTAGTGCATGTGCATGCATTTGTCAGTCTCGCTAATCAAGTGGCCAGGATATCATCCTCCAGTAGGACGGGCAAATCCCATATCTATCACTCACAGTCTATCTCCATTTGTCAAATTCACCCAATCATCACCTTTATAACAACCCATGTTATAGGCTGCGTTTGATAATGTCAGTGTACCCAATGAAATGTGACGACTGTACTGATTTCAGGTCTAGGAATCAAAATCACCACCTTTACAATGAGAGATGACTATGACCACCGATTATGGTTTCCATGTGTCACTCTAAAGGTGGGTCTGTCTGATACATTGTTCCCTAACATGTATCTATGTGCTTGGTTTGATATTGCCATATAATGAATAATGAGACTTAATAATCAACCAATTCACACTCCAATCTTTTGTGTTATTGGTGCCTATCTACCTTACACAATAAAAGTCAACCAAGGACATAATAAGAATACATATATGTACTCTTAACATCTGTATGATCTCACTTTCCCAAGGCTAATACTTGAAGACATGTGTCATTGAGTAATGTCAGTGTACCCAATGAAATGTGACGACTGTACTGATTTCAGGTCTAGGAATCAAAATCACCACCTTTACAATGAGAGATGACTATGACCACCGATTATGGTTTCCATGTGTCACTCTAAAGGTGGGTCTGTCTGATACATTGTTCCCTAACATGTATCTATGTGCTTGGTTTGATATTGCCATATAATGAATAATGAGACTTAATAATCAACCAATTCACACTCCAATCTTTTGTGTTATTGGTGTCTATCTACCTTACACAATAAAAGTCAACCAAGGACATAATAAGAATACGTATATGTACTCTTAACATCTGTATGATCTCACTTTCCCAAGGCTAATACTTGAAGACATGTGTCATTGAGTAATATTATTCTCTATATATTCATAATATTTCCTCATTATCTCATAATGAATTGGAAGATTGCATTTATGAGTATTAATCAAATCCTTTATAGTATATTCCATTTCAATCAACACATGGTTGTCTCTATGGGCATACCTTACCAACAGTTTCTCTCTCCTACTTGTATGATTCTAACCATGTAGGTGAATTAATATCATAGCCATGTGAATACTATGGTGATCCTTGTATAATACATGATGGTGATTGTGAGCCTAAAAGATACCAAATTGGCTTAACAAATCAAGTGAAACCCTAATCAAGTAGATGCCTTGTTCCATAGATCCATTCCAGTGTCAAAATGTAAGACCCCTGGCCAAGGTTTGGGGGTAGCCCTATTTGTTTTTCTTAATTAAGTGCTTAGAACCTTTCTATAATCCTTTTATGTGCTTTTAGACCTTGTGGAGAGCTTAAATATCAAGTTAGAGATTTTCTGTATGATATTTGTGCTTTATTTTCTTGTAATAGGTCAAATTGCAATTTACCCATTTGTGAGTGTTATCTTGCAATTTGCCACCTCTAGAGTGTTTGTGAGACCCCTAACCTTACTTAAAGTGTATAACAAGATTAATTATCATAATTTAATTTTTATAAACCTAATCTAACCTTGTGATATGCTTTGAAATCATAAGACAAGCTTAAGTTTCAAATTTGGTCCAATTTGGACACTATTTGAGCAAGTTATGCAATTTTATGTACATATTGGACTTTTCTATAATTTACCCAATTGAGAGGTTTTCTTTGCAATTTATCAATTGTATTATGTTCCTTGGATATTCTATCATCATTCTTGAGCTTCTTGAGCCATGTGATGCCTATTTAAACCTAGGTTTGAAGGTAATTTCCTCAAGGGTATTTTAGAGCTTACCACTTCATGGATGAGTTACCTTTAGTAGCTATCAACTAACGAAATATTTGACTGGCTTGGAAATTCAAAAAAGGAAAGCTAATCAGGTCTATATGGATGGTGGGGGATCTTCTTGTGTGTGTGCTTGTATATTCTTAATAGTTTAAGGCCATGGACACTTGGAAAGATACTAGAACTTCAAGTTTTTCTTTTTCTTTATCTTAAAGTTTCATATACTTATCCCTAAGCACCCAAACGAGCCATTTTCTATCCACCACTTCCCTCCTTATATGAACCCCGTTCTCCCTCTGTTCTGCTGCAAATTTCCTATCTAAGGAAGAAGAAAGAGGGGATCTTCTTGGAAAAAGAATCTAGGGTTGCAATTGACTTCCTTTTAGGCTTTAAAAAGCTTCCTTCTAGTGATCTTGACCTAAAAGAGTAAGAATCCCCTTCTTTCCTCCATTTATTTACTTTTTATCCTTCCTCCTACCTTTCTCCAGGTCAGAACATTGATTTTTCATGGTAGAAATTGCTCTAAAGCTCTAAAACCTACATTTCTTGCTCCTTATGCTTAGGGTTTGCTCATTTGATGAAGACAGGTGCTATATGGATGAGTTCACATCTTATGCTTGGATTTCCTACCCTACCTGCTCATGTTTTCTTTTATTTGGAAGTTTATCTTCTAATTAGAGGCAAGTTTTATAACTTTCTCCACGTTTATTGCTTACCATAAGCTTGCTAGCTCATGATCTTGCTTTTAAATGATGATCCATGCACTAAAAAGCTATGCTTGAATTGGATTTCGATTTTTATAATGTTTCCTGTTCTGATTTCATTTATAGATGAACCTGTGATCATGTGTACGTTATTCCTAATGTATAATATGACTTAGATCAGATTGGTTTGACAGCCTATGGTGCTAAGCACCTATCAACCAATGGTCAATTTTAGAGTTTAAAGCTGATTTCTTCTATAAATACATGACTCGATGGTGGTACCACTACAACAACCGATGGTGTTGTCTTCATGACAACTGATGGTGGTGACCAAGGGTGTCAACTTACATTCACCCCTTAGGTCAGGTGTTGGCCTAATAAGAAACCTAGTGATTAACAACTAAGTACCGTAATGATGCTATCAATCAATGGTGATATTAGTTTGATATTTGATGTTGATTAATGAATATAGTGCTGATCTAACAACCTATGGTGACTTAATGGTCACTAATGATGGTGTATCAGGTCTCCAAAACCTATGGTGAGTTAATCATATAGTTGTAGCATCAATTAAGCCTTAGACCAATGGTTTCTTGGGTCACTTGATGCAATGGTCAGACCTATAATGTAATTGATGGTTTTAACATATGAAGTTGACCCAATGGTCAAGATCTAATGTTTATTCCTCAAATAAAGTGGAATGATGTCTAATGTAATATGTTGGTCCTAATAATGTGATTTATATGGTTTCCTTTATATGATCAACTTAATGAGCTTACTTGTTGACAATGGATGGCTTGTTTTAAATGAACAATCGATTGTTGATTTTACTCTACTATTAACAGAACCCTTGTTAATCAAAGGATGTCTAATGTTAAATGGTGACTTTTATAGATCATAACTCAATAAAATCATATATGATTCATTCAAGGTGTTTACTTATGTAAACGACAAATGGCTTTACCTTTTCAACATTTCATGGTTAGAAGTTGATGCCTCAATATTCCCATTGTTTTGGGTGAAGCATGTAGTGTAATGTCATGATTCAAATGATGAGAATTTGATGCTTCAATGCATTAAAATTGTATTCTTACCCTTTCCCTTATATGATTATGATTTATAATAACCATAATGAATTAATGGGTAACCCTAATGAGGTATATCTTGTTATACCTATCTTTAATATAACGAAATGATGGTAATTGGGTATGAATAGTCCTTGAACAACTAATACAATCATGGAGTACTATCTTATTGTTGTTGAAACCCTAGTATGCTATAACACGATGGTTACACCTTTATTTATGTGTGGGTTCATACTTGAGAATAGCATGGAATGTGATGGTGATGCTTCACCTTATGTATCCATGATCCAATGAGGATGTTGTGAGTTAGGGTTTAGATATGAGTGTTGATTAGTAACATTAATATAATTTATCTTGTTGAACCTAACTCTAATGCAAATAGATAAAGATGAGTATTCATGTTTAACGTTATTATATGATGACGTGATGGTGAAATAACCTTCTTAACATGATCATAACCTTAATGTATTAATTGGTGGTTATCATAGCCACATGGTTGATACTTTCTTATGCTAAACATGTGAATTATGAATATAATGAGGGTTAATCATATCTAGATCCCTTGCATGTTGATGTAAGAAAGGAATGTTCTTAATGTTAATATAACCTTGCTATGATTGTTTATGAATATCTCCTAGCTCATTAATGCAATATTATGTTAATCTGGTGTATTATATGTAAGTGATGTTGTTGAACCTTGTTATAAGGCATGGAAAGATAATGATGATCTTGCAGGGAATAATATGATGGTATTAATGACCTTTGGGCTTGGTTGAGCCCTGAATGAGGTGTAATCCTCCTGTGTTGATAAGGGTTGATACCATGTGATATTGTGAAAGATATTTATATCCCTTGATATTATGATGGCCGTAATGACCTTTGGGCATGGTTGAGCCCTGAATGAGGTGTAATCCTCTTGTGTTGATAAGGGTTGATACCTTGTGATATTGTGAAAAGGATTTATATCTTGTGATAGTATGATGGTCTTAATGACATTTGGGCATGGTTGAGCCCTGAATTAGGTGTAATCCTCTTGTGTTGATATGGGTTGATACCCTGTGATATTGTGAAAAGGATTTATATCTTGTGATAGTATGATGACTAATGTGGTCTCGTGAATGGCAAGTGAATAGTACCATGTGATGATGAGATGAGAAATTATGTTTCACACGTTTTATATCTTTTAAAAGTTGTGATATTTATATGCTTGCTAGAAGTGAATTAGAGTTTGTATGTCCACTTGTTTGATGCAACCTTAATACACCCAATTGACATAACTAATCAAGTGCAACTCTAATCATGTAGTGCCTTGTGTCGTAGAGCCATCTTCAGTGTCAGAACTTACTGGATGGTGAAATGAGTATTCCTAAGGGATACTCAGAGTGCATACTGTTGAGTATGTGGGGGTGGAAAGTTGAGTATATATCCTTGTCATCCACAATACATGTTGTGGATGATGGCTATGATCACCCTCATACATCTGATGTGATTGAGGACAACTGTGGTTGTACTTCAGATTAGAGGGTTTTTTATACCTTGGTTTCTAGGGTTGTGACCTGTACCAATCGGACTGGTGGTTCACAGCTTGACTACATGTCATTGTGGTGGCAGCTTTGACTTATATGTCACTGCCTTTTCACTCGTACTGACCGAGGGGAAGAGATCTTAGGATACCTGCACTCCTAGATCTTGTACAAAACTGAATAGCCCTTTGCAGGGGTCAGTTGGACTTTGGACAGTACAATTCAAATTCCCTAGGGTGTAATAAAAGATGTAATACAATCGTGTAGCATATCTATTTAGGGTTATACACAACGTTTCACTTTGGATGATAACCCTTGTTTGTTATCTTTACATAAAGATGATGTTTAATGCATTAAAAGATAGTAGATATTATTATGTTGTGGATATGCTCATGTTATAAATGTGTACATACAATAGTCATGTTTAAGTTGATAGAGATATTATTACTGTTGGCTATGATTATGGAATTCGTTATCACATGTTGCTACCTATGCTTATATTGCTAGCTATGTCTTTGTAACTAGAGATACATATACTACTAATCATGCTTATCCAGATAGTTGTGCTTATGTTGTAGCTCTTCTTATGATGTTGATATGTTCAACCTGTTAGACATGTTGATGTTGTTATCTATGCATATGATACTAAACTTATTCATGATGTTAGAGATGCTCATGCTACTAGACTCCTTATACTATTAATAGGGATATGAGAATAGTCTGGCTAATGATGATAGTTATTATCTACTACTTTATGTATTTTGTTAATCATCAGTGTTGTTGAGCTTATTTGTTATATATGATTATACTGCTTAAACTATCTCATTACCTAAAAATGTTGGAATTAATAAATGTTGTTGGAGGTTATATCTCTTGCTGGGACATGAGTCTCACCCTTGTGGTTCACCATATCTTTTTAGGAAATTGACAGTGACGACAACAGAACCGTCGAAGTAAAGAGGAACTATAATAATGAATCTTTGAGATATTTGATTAGATGTCTAGTGTATCCTAGAGTCGTCCATGTACTCTCAGGTTCGGGCAGGAAAAGTTTGTGTATGGTGTTTCAAACGAATCAAGATTTTGTTAGCATGTTAATGCTTGTTTGTTTGGCATATACAAATATTGTTCTCATGTGTATATATGTTGTGGCTAAGGCGATAGAACAATTTGTATCAAATTCTTGTCATGGTATGGATATAAGAATGATGTTGGGATCTTATGAAAATGTTTCTGAGCGGGTGCTGATGTTGAAATCAAATTTAATTTACCCATATTTTTGGGTATGTGGTTACTTGGTGATTGATTGTGTTTTATGTTTTAAGTAATCTCGTTTAATGTAACAAGTTCTCACAAGTTGGTATCAGAGCTTTAGGTTCACTGAGTCTACAGGGACACTAGGACTTAAGACTAGGATGATGTTTAAGTTTGGAACGTGACACAAAAACATGGTGCATACTGCCTAATCTCAGTACTTGGGTGCCCTGGCCAGGTATTCAATTATTCAAGAAAGGTAAGTATGGAACTCTTAGATTGTCATCTTTCTAATTACTCAGATCAAGTCGTCATTTTGAGACAATCTAAAGAGTATAATGAATAAGAAATCATGGTGTGAATATCTCAATCCTACCTTAAAGAAGATGAGAATTTCATCATAATCTATCAAAACTTGAATGTTTGGTAGCTAAAGAGAAAGTCACAATACCAAGAAATCTAAATCTGAATACAAATAAGGAAAAGAGGAGTTCTTGAAGATGTGATTCAAGAACATATTAAAGTAAAATATAGATAAGTCTATGCTTATAAAGTGATTCAAGGTATGAAATCCACATAAGACAGAGAGAACTCCAATGATAAGTATAAAATGAGAAGATAAATGAGAACAATGACAAAGGAATAAGGTGGAACCTGAGTTAATCTCAGACCAACCTATGTGTGTAATAAAGTGTTAATGTAAAATAAGCATGGAGTTCGAAAGAAATTAAGGCAGATGATCCATGTTTAATGAAGAAAATGTGGAATATGATGATTTACCTTTTGATAAGTGGGTGAAAAATATAATAAAATAAGAGAACATACCCAAGTGTGATAAATAGTCATCAAGGAAGGAGTAATGAGATATGTTAATCATGATGATTCCTATTCTAATGGCAAGGAACCCAAAATAAAAAGGGTAAAATGATACGTAAGAAGGTATGACTTGCATAATGAAAATAGATTTGGTTACCTTTTTGCTAGTGACCCTTGAACAATGTTGCTATGATGTGGGAAGTGTTTCCCTTTGTGTCTTTACTTTCCAAGGCACAACTTTCAAGTGGATCATTTCCACTTGGTATGTGTGGATTCATTGTGAGGGTGGATAGCTTATTATAGCATAAGGTTGTTTAGACTATGGTTCCAAGATCATGAAGTTTGTGATAATTTTGCTTTTGAGCCTTCCAATAATTACGAAGACTCCTCTTATATGTCTTGATATTTGTTATGTTGGTAAAAGTGGATGAAATAATGATGTGAGTTCCTTATAGCACATGAGGTGGATACCAAGGTAATGAATCCTAGTATCCAAGATGTATTAACAGTATGAGAAATATATGAAGGTTGGAGATGTTTATTAAATGAACATTCCAAGTATTCCTCTCATGTAGAGAGAGAGAGATAGAGATGATGATGATCTTATAAATGTTGTTTGGACGGAAAAACAAAAGTGACTCTATAATGTTGTGTATGGTCTAGTGATAGCTGGGTAAGAACACTATCAAGGATAGATGGTTTGTTGATACAATAGATATAATTTCAGGATGATAGATAGAATTTAAAGTTGAAAGTTACTATTATATTTGTACAGGTGGCACCACAAGTTTCTATGTTCCATATTTGCAAATGTCTTCTTATGTAGGGGTTTTTGTGCTGACCCAAGAAAAGATATGTATGGATTGAAAGATAAGAACATGACCTCTATAAGAGTGATGTGATATTACCATAATATGGAAGTAAACATGTGTAATATGAGGATGACTTTCATGAGAAGTGTCCATCTATGTGTACCTTAGATTTCGGGGGCAAAATCCCTGTTAGGCGTTTATGGTTGTGAGACACCTAACCTTGCTTAAAGTGTTGAACAAGATTAATTATCATAATTGAACTCTTATAACCCTAATATAACCTTTTAATATGATTTGAAATCATAAGACAAGCTTAAGTTTCAAATTTGGTCCAATTTGGACACTGTTTGAGCAAGTTATGCAATTTTATGCACATTTTGGAATTTTCTGCAATTTACCCAATTGAGAGGTTTTATTTACAATTTATCACTTGTATTATGTTCCTTGGATATTATATCATCATTATTGATCTTGTTGATCCATGGGGAACCTATTTAAACCTTATTTTGATGGTGTTTTCCTCAAGGGTATTTTAGGGTTTACCCCTTCATGGATGAGCTACCTTTAGTGGCTATCAACTAATGAATCATTTGATTGGCTTGAAAATTCGAAAAAGGAAAGCTAATCAGGTATATATGGATGGTGGGGGAGCTTCTTGTGTGTGTGATTGTATATTCTTAATAGTTTAAGGCTATGGACACTTGGAAAGATACTAGAGCTTCAACTTTTTCTTTTTCTTTATCTTAAAGTTTCATATACTTATCCCTAAGCATCCAAACGAGCCATTTTCTCTCCACCACTTCCATCCTTCTATGAAATCCATTCTCCCTCTATGTTTCTGCAAATTTCCTGTCCAAGGAAGAAGAAAGAGGGAATCTTCTTGGAAAAAGAATCTAGGGTTGCAATTGACTTCCTTTTAGGGTTTGAAAAGCTTCTTTCTAGTGATCTTAACCTAAAAGAGTAAGAATCCCCTTCTTTCCTTCGTTTATTTCTTTTTTATCCTTCCTCCTACCTTTCTCTAGGTCGGAACCTTGCTGTTCCATGGTAGAAATTGCTCTAAAGCTCTAAAACCCTACCTTTCTTGCTCCTTATCCTTAGGGTTTGCTCATTTGATGAGGAAAGGTGCTAGATGGACGAGTTCACAGCTTATGCTTGGATTTCCTACCCTACCTGCTCATGTTTTCTTCTTTTTGGGAGTTTATGTTCTAATTAGAGGTAAGTTTTATAACTTTCTCCACGTTTATTTCTTACCATAAGCTTGTTAGCTCATATTCTTGCTTTTAAACGATGATCCATGCACTAAAAAGCTATGCTTGACTTGGATTTCAATTTTTATAATGTTTCCTATTATGATTTCAGTTCTAGATGAACCTGTGATCATGTGTACATTATTACTAAGTTATAATATGATTTGGATCAGGTTGTTTTGACAACCTATGGTGCTAAGCACCTATCAACCAATGGTCAATTTTAGGGTTTAAAGATGATTTCTTCTATAAACACATGACTCGATGGTGGTACCATTGCAACAACCGATGGTGTTGTCTTCATGAAAAATAATGGTGGTGACCAAGGGTATAAACTTATGTTCACCACTTAGTTCAGGTGTTGGCCTAATAAGAAACCTATTGATTAACAACTAAGTACCCTAATGAAGCTATCAATCAATGTTGATATTAGTTTGATATTTGATGTTGATTAGTGAATATAGTGCTGATCTAACAACCTATGGTGACTTAATGGTCACTAATGATGGTTTATCAGGTCTCCAAAACCTATGGTGAGTTATTCATATAGTTTTAGCATCAATTAAGCCTTAGACCAATGGTTTCTTGGGTCACTTGATGCAATGGTCGGACCTATACTATAATTGATGGTTTTAACATATGAACTTGACCCAATGGTCAAGACCTAATGTTTATTCCTCCAATAAAGTGGAATTATGTCTAATGTAATATGTTGGTCCTAATAATGTGATTTAGATGGTTTCCTTTATATGATCAACTTAATGAGCTTACTTGTTGACAATGGATGGCTTGTTTTAAATGAACAGTCGATTGTGGGTTTTACCCTACTCTCAACAAAACCCTTGTTGTTGTTAATCAAAGGATGTCTATGGTTAAATGGTGACTTTTATAGATCACAACTCAATAACATCATAGATGATTCATTCAAGGTGTTTACTTATGTGAATGACCAATGGCTTTACCTTTTCAACATTTCATGGTTAGAAGTTGATGCCTCAATATTCCCATTGTTTTGGGTGAAGCGTGTAGTGTAATGTCATGATTCAAATGATGAGAATTTGATGGTTCATTGAATTAAACTTTTAGTCTTACCCTTTCCCTCATTTGATTATTATTTATAATAACCATAATGAATTAATGGGTAATCCTAATGAGGTATAGCTTGTTATACCTAGCTTTAATATAACTAAAGGATGGTAATTGGGTATGAATAGTCCTTAAATGACTAATACAATCATGGAGTACTCTCTTATTGTTGTTGAAACCCTAGTATGCTATAAACCGATGGTTACACCTTTATTTATGTGTGGGTTCATACTTGAGAATAGTATGGAATGTGATGGTGATGCTTCACGTTATGCATCCATGATCCAATGGGGATGTTATGAGTTAGGGTTTGGGTATGAGTGATGATTAGTAACATTAACATAATTTATCTTATTGAACCTAACTCTAATGCAAATAGATAAAGATGAGTATTCATGTTTAACCTTCTTATATGATGACATGACAGTGAAATAACCTCCTTAACAGTATCATAACCTTAATGTATCAATTGGTGGTTATCATAGCCACATGGTTGACACTTTCTTATGCTAAACATGTGCATTATGAATATAACGAGGGTTAATCATATCTAGATTCCTTACATGTTGATGTAATAAAGGAATGTTCTTAATGTTAATATAACCCTGCTATGATTGTTTATGAATATCTCCTAGCTCATTAATGCAACATTGTGTTGATCTGGTGTATTATATGTAAGTGATGTTGTTGAGCCTTGTTAGAAGGCATGGAAAGATAGTGATGGTCTTGCAGGGAATAGTATGATGGTCTTAATGACCTGTAGGCATGGTTGAGCCCTGAATGAGGTATAATCCTCTAGTGTTGATAAGGGTTTATACCCTATGATATTGTGAAAAGGATTTATATCATGTGATATTATAATGGTCTTAAACACCTTTGGGCATGGTTGAGCCCAGAATGAGGTGTATTGCTCTTGTGTTGATAATGGTTGATACCTTGTGATATTGTGAAAATGATTTATATCCTGTGATAGTATGATGGCCTTAATGGCCTTTGGGCATGGTTGAGCCCTGAATGAGGTGTAATCCTCTTGTGTTGATAAGGGTTGATACCCCGTCATATTGTAAAAAGGATTTATATCTTGTGATAGTATGATGACTAGTGTGGTCTCATGAATGACAAGTGAATAGTACCATGTGATGATGATATGAGAAATTATATTTCACACATTTTATATCTTTTAAAAGTTGTGATATATATATGCTTGCTAGAAGTGAATTAGGGTTTGTATGTCCACTTATTTGATACAACCTTAATTCACCCAATTGACATAATTAATCAAGTGAAACTATAATCATCTAGTGCCCTATGCCGTAGAGCCATCTTTAGTGTCAGAACTTACTGGATGGTGAAATAAGTATTCCTAAGGGTCTGACTGGTTTGGTGTAATTTGGCCTGAAAACATTGGAAGTCAAGTTCCCTTTTAAGTTATACCTGATTGGTTTGTTGGAAGTCCAGAACTTAAGTTCCATAATTTTCCCTGGACTTCCGATGATATATATACCCTTCCCAAAATGAGTTCCGTAGGAAAGCAGCCAGAAAACAAATTCCGTTCGCAGCCATGTCTCACCTACTTTCTTCCTCCTCTCGTCCGACGATGACTCCACAAGGCAAGCGACTGCAAGAGGCGACAGTCCTGATACCACCTACACACCTAGAAGCGTTCTGGTAGCTGCTCACAATGCTGGTCGCAGATCCAGCCTTTCAGCCTAGCAAGCCATCTCCAACTAGCATGAAGTGGCGGCGGTGTATCTCCGTTCTTAGCAAACAGGCTTGATTATTCCTTCCGATACTAATGTCCATTACAAGCCAACAACAAATTCCAAAAGTATTAATCTTTTTGGTGTATCTTTCTCGTTAAGAATAAACAAATCCTCATGCCCTTGGTCACGCCGTAGACAACTCACGATAAATTCTGCTCCTAAATATTTGCACTAATCCCAATTTTTGTCATGTTTTTAAGAGAGCACAAATTTCAAACCAATTGGTAGGAACTCATTTTCTAGGAATTCAATTGTAGTTTCACGAATTTAAATTCCAGAAAAATTATAGTTACATCGAACCAGTCAGACCCTAAGGGAAACTCATAGCGCATACTATTGAGTGTGTGGGAATGGCAAGTTGAGGATATATCCTTATCATTCACAATATAGGTTGTGGATGATGGCTATGGTCATGCCTCATACATCTGATGTGAGTGAGGACAACTGCGATTGTACCTTAGATTAGAGGGTTTTGTATACCCTAGTTTCTAATGTCGTGACCTGTACCAAGGGCAGACTAGTGGTTAGCAGCTTGACTATGTGTCATTGTGGTGGCAGCTTTGACTGATATGTCACTACCTTTTCACTCATACTAACCAAGGGAAAGAGATCTTAGTATACCGATACTCCTAGATCTTGTACGGAACCTGATGAATGCATATTCATCATGATTTTCAGTCACCTTCTTGGGCTCTTTTTGTTTCAATACATCCAATATCATTTACTAAATATCAAAATGTGCAAAATTACTTAATTGTTCCAATTATCATGATTTTGACTGAATTTATGTTGATTTGATGCAGGTCTTGATGAGGTTGAACAATCAGCTGGGACCCACCTTTCACTCACCCTTGGTTCTGACCAATCGGTCTAACCAAACGATCTCACCATTCGGTCTTGACCAATCAATTTCATCCATTTGGTCTCAAGACCGTATGGACATACTCACCTCAAGACCATTTGGAGCTGGGTCTGCGAGACTGTTTGGAGACGGACTGCAAAACCATTTGATCATCCAGTGTCCGAGATCGGTTGGAGAGTGCAACACCAAACTGTTTGGAAGAGCCACGTGCATGAGGACCACATGCGAACAAGACCATTTGATAAGTTAGCTCCAAGACCGTTTGGTCTTTTTGAGCTGCATGAAGATCGAATGCTGAGCCCAACCATTTGGAGAAGTCATATGCATGCTAATCGAGCAAACTGTATACTTAGGACCATATGAAGGCTTAGCAAACCATTTCAGCAATTAGTCTCACAGACCGTTTGCTACTCGACTAGTCAAGACCGTATGGAGGAAGCTCTGCTGCAGACCGTTTGGTGGGATGTTCAAGATCGTTTGTGTCAAACCATATGATCACCAAATTGTGAGGTCGCACCTAATAATCAAAACCGAATAGGGAAATGTGCAAATCGTTTGGGCAACTGCTGGGAGCAAACTGAATGAGCATTGCATGCACGTAATCGAATGGGAGAACGTTTGAGCAAGATATTTACGCAAGACTGGATGGCCTTACACGTGAAGACCATTTGCTTCTCCTGCGTGAACACTGTATGGTCACATGCATAGCAGACCGAATGAAAAAGTAGCACAAGCCAAACCGTTTGCTAAAGGAGAACGTGAAGAGCAGCAAAACTGAATGCATGAGTACCGCATGCATGCAAGATCGTTTGAGTGGCTGAAGTAAAGACCGAATAAAGTATCAAACCGATTGGATTAGCAGCATGAAGACCGAATGGAGGCCAACGCGAGACCGTTTGCTAAAGTTGAAGGACTCCAGACCATTTGGTAAGGAAGCAATACGAGACCGAATGGAATACCAAACTGAATGGAAAAGTGCTTGTAATGAAACAGTTTAAAAGAGATATTTACCAAACCGTTTTATGCCAAAGCCTCAAGACCGTTTGAAGTTAAAATATACAGCAAACCGTTTGGACTCAAACTAAAAGCATGAGGGCCAGATCTATCTCTATAAATAGGACCAGCAGGGTCCCCATTTAGGTGGCGGTTCCGGGATGTCGACAGGCTGCCTGTACACAGGTCCGATCCAGTTCTGTCCACACTGCTATCGTTTCACCTAACGCCTGTGCTGTAATCAAGGAGACTGAGAAGAGAAGGAAGGAGTGAGAAAGACTACCCGGTCTGTCTTGGCATTCCTCATTCTTCGTCCATATCTACTCCGACACGACATAGAAGACGACATCATCTTCACCGAGCTGCGACTACCTTCCACATCATGCTAATGGCGGATTCCTCTCTCTTTCTTATTCATCTTGTTTCTCGCACCATGAGCGAGTAGTCCTTTTTCACTGGGGTGCGGGGACTAGCCCTACTACCCATGCATTCATGTCTTATCATTTAACATTCCATGGCAATGTATATAACTTTTCATTTCGTTGTTCATTGGTATGTTTGTAATTGATTATCTACTTGCTTTCATCTTGTTCTTCCCTATATTGTGAAATCTTCTATATGTAGGGTGGAATGGAAGTTTATGAAGTTTGACTCCTTGATTAGAAATAGGATAGGATTCCTTGAGGTAGTAAGTGCATGATCCGTAAGGGGACAAGACATCTAACCTTCGGTGACACTTCTGTGGCCTAAACATCCCTCCGGGAGGGCCACAACCTTAGTTGGATTTTGTCATCTTTGTTTATTGTCAATGTTTGCTTGTAGATTAATCACATGCTTGCTTATTTATTAGCATGGTTGAAACCTTGACTAGAAATAGAATGGGTTTCCTTGAGGTCGTATGTGAATGATCTGTGAGGGGAGGAGCCATCTCACCTTCAGTGACACTTCTGTGGTCTAAACATCCCTCAAGGAGGACCACAACCTTAGTTGGATGTTGTATCTCTAGAGCCGTAAGTATATGAATTGGATGGTGATGAGACATATGATACCTAAGGTGATACTTATGCAAGCCTAACACCTATATGGGGGGTTTTGCAGTGGCTCCATTTGGATAGTTAGATGCTTGCCTAGATGTTATGTGTTTGGATGTGTTTGCATGTGCAGTGGTGGTGAAACCCGATACCATCCCAGTGATTCCATATCATTAATCTAGATCAAACTTTAATTCTGCTCTTTTACTTTCTTGCATTTAGTTTAATCAACCTCAACCAAATCAATCGTTTTAAATATTAGTCTTTATTTGAGCTAGATTCGATTAACAAAGATTCTTAAAAATGTTGTCTCTTGGGATTCGATCCTTAACTACACTATGATAAGACCCGTCCTCTTACGGGTGGTATTATTGCATGAGGTTTTAGTAAAAGCTCGAGGATTTTAACCCCGAATGAATTTATTAGTGCGATAATTCCCACGTCAAATTCTGGTGCCGTTGCCAGGGACAATATTATCAATTGGCCAGATCTAGTTCTTTTAAGGCTAATCTAGGATTTTGTTTTTCTTTTGATACAATCGATCATCTACTTGGATTTCATTCCACTCCATCAATCTCACTTTAGATCTCTTCATTTCAGGTACCCTCAAGACTAGTGTATGCACCTCCTGAACATCCCTGGACTCACTGCCGGCTATGATCTGGAGATTGACAAAACCTTTTACCAACAAAACAGAGAGAACCAACCAAGAATGGCTCAATAGGAGGAGATAGCTTGAAGGATAACTCAAGTCCTTAATGCATAGAGAGAAAGATTCATGCAAGAATCTAGAGCTGTGGTTCAAGAAGAAATTCAAGCAGCACAAGCAGCGATACAAGCAACAAAACTATAAAAGGATCTTAGAGAGTTCTCGATCCCCAAAACTGCTAATGTTCATCATCCAGTACAACCTCCTCCCATCAATGTTGCCAATTTTGAGATTAGGGCACATTGGATCACATTTCTTCAAAACAACCCATTCTTTGGCAAATAAGGAGAGGATAGTCAGGAACATCTTTTGAGGTTTATTGATCTATGTGCCATGACAAAGCAAAATGGAGTATACGATGATGCCATTTGACTCTGTCTCTTCAAGTATTCCCTTGCTGATTGAGCGATAAATTGTTATAATTTGTTGCAAAGTGAAATACCCATCACCACTTAGGAACAACTCCAAAATGTGTTTCTAGAAAAGTTCTACCCTCCATCTCTCACCTATGAAATTAGAGGTCGAATAACAAATTTCACTCAAGTCCCTAGAGAAACCCTTGCTGAAGCCTGGGACAGATACAAAGAGCTTCTACGCAAGTGTCCACACCATGAAATTCCTAAGAATCAACTCATTGAAATTTTCTATAGGGGTATGGACGATGATATCAAGAGATTCTTAGATTCCTCATCTGGAGGAAACTTCATGCATCAAAGTTATGATAGTGCATGGATGGTTGTCACCCTTGGAGCTAAAAATCAAGCTAATTGGGGTAGATCTGTAGGTAAGGGAGTATTGAAAGTGGATATGGATGAAGCTACTCCCGAGTACAAGTCTATTGCTGAAACCCTAAAACTCTTAGTTTCCAAGCAAGACCATATTGAATCATCTCTTGCTGCAATTGGAAGAGAATGTTCGCCCGCTCAACAACAAGAACAGATCAAGACTGCTTCTCTATTCTATAAAGCATGTAAATGAACTGATCATTCCACTTTAGCATGCAATGTTCTTTATGACGTTGTCCTAAGCAACGTATGTGAACAAGGAGATAATAGTCAAATGGAAAATCTTAATGTTGTTAATGCCATCCCTGGTCAAGGTTATTACAATCCAAATCAGAATAGGAACCATCCTGGTTTTCAATATGGAAACCCCTCTGGAGTAGTGAACTCACATCAATTTGGTTCAAACAATCAACCACGAGGCCCACCAGGATTCTAGTATAATCAACGACAGAATTTTGGAAATCAAGGAAATTTTAAGGGAAGTTTTCATAATAGGAACTTCAATAATTATCAAAACAATTATCAGTACCAAAATCTTAATCAACCTCAAGGACAACAAGTCGGTCCTATCTCTCCTGATGACAAGCTATCAACCATTGAAAAGATGTTGCAAACTCAACAAACTATGATAGCTAAGCAACAAGCTCAGTAGAAGGCTATTGAATCTCAACTAGCTCAACTTGCAGCTACCATTAAGCCACCAACTGGGGTTTTTGCTAGCCAACCCGAGAATAATCCTAAGCATCTTGAACAATTGAAGGCAGTCACCACCAGGTCAGGAAAAGACTATTCTAATCCTCCTATCAAGACACCTATGGTTGTTACAGATGAGGATGAACCTGTGATTGTCCAAGACTCAACAACACCGGAGTCTCAACTGAAAGAACCAGTAACTGCTGATAAGACATACAAGGAAAGTCTTGAGAAACCTATTGATGAAGAAATTGAAACACCAGAACCTGATATTCCTGTATACAAGCCTCGTATACCATTCCCTGCTCGTTTAAGGCAAACCAAGCTTGATACTCGGTTCAATAAGTTTAAAGAAGCTATGAAGAAACTTCATGTTGATATACCCTTTTTGGATGCACTGGCTGAGATACCAGCTTGTACAAAATACTTAAAGTCACTCCTCACAAAGAAATATATAACTAAAGAATATGTGACATTCAAGTTAGATAAAACCACTTCAGATCAGAGTAAGATGCCAAAGAAGCAAAAAGATCTAAGATCTTTTGGGATTTCCTGCCATATCGGTGATTCTTCTTGCAAGAAAGGACTGGCAGATCTTGGTGCTAGCATCTCCATCATGCCACTCAGCCTTTGCAAAAGGCTAGGGTATGATGTACTTCTACCAACTGGCATGACCATACAATTCGCAGACAATTCGATAAAACATCCGTTAGGAATTATTGAGGATGTACCTATCAAGGTAGGAAAAGATTCCTATGTTCCGTGTGACTTTGTCATCATGGACATAAAAGAAGATGCCATATATACACTCATCTTCGGACGTCCACTCCTCGCCACTGCAAGAGTTGTAATTGATGTTGAAGTAGGAACATTGCTTCTCAGACTTGGTAAAGAAACTCTCAAATTCAAAGTTTTTGAAAGCATGAGAAGACCAAGTATGCAAGAAGAAGTCTATCTGATTGACTGCATTGAACAAATATCACTCCTCACACAAGAGGGATATGAACAAGACGATCTTTTAGAAGTGACTCTAACAAACCCCTATGCTGATAATTCCATAACTGAACAAGTTAAAGAGTGTGTTCTTGACCTTGACACTGCCAAAGAAGATCCTAAAGCTATATTTGAAGGACTCAAGGCTGTGGAAGCTACTGAAGAAACATGCGAAAAACTAGAGGCCCCCGAAATGAAGCCCATGCCCGAGGTACTGAAGTATGTGTTTTTGGACGATCTCAAGTTTTGTCCAGGTATTATAAATTCCAATCTAACAACCGAACAAGAAGATAAACTCCTGAAAGAACTAAAGGAAAGAAAGAAAGCCTTCAGTTACAAAATGAGTGACCTCACTAGGGTTAGTCAAGCACTGTGTATGCACAATATCCCTATTATGGAAGATCACAAGACAACTATTGAACATCAACGAAAATTGAATCCAAATATGAAGGAAGTAGTCCGTCGCGAAGTCATTAAACTTCTCACCGTTGGAATAATCTATCCGATATCAAACTCGCCATGGGTGAGCCCAGTGCATGTATTCCTGAAGAAAGGTGGAACAACTATAATTTGAAATGAAAATAATGAACTCATCCCCACTCGAATAGTCACAGGGTGGAGGATGTGCATTGATTATAGAAAGTTAAACAAGGCAACTCGAAAAGATCATTTTCCAATTCCCTTTCTTGATCAAGTATTAGAGCGACTGTCTCATCAAGAATACTTATGTTACCTCAATGGTTACTCTGGATTCTATCAAATACCCATACATCCAGATGACCAAGAGAAAACTGCTTTCACCTGCCCATTCAGAACATATGCATTTAGAAGAATGCCATTCTGCCTCTACAATGCACCTACAACCTTCTAGCGTTGCATGGCTGCCATATTCGCCAGTCTCACTGAAACAATTATGGAAGTTTTTATGGACAATTTTTCTATGTACGGAGATTCATTCGATTCATGTCTAAAAAACACCTCTCCCTTGTTCTCAAACGAAGTGAAGAAGCACATCTTGTGCTCAACTGGGAGAAGTGTCACTTTATGGTAAAGGAAGGCATTGTCCTCGGCCATAGGGTCAGTATCAGGGAATTGAAGTAGATAAGGCCAAGATTGAAGTGATTTCCAAGCTCTCTATCCCTATCAATGTAAAAGAAGTTTGAGCATTCCTAGGTCATGTAGGCTTCTACAAACGATTTATAAAGGACTTCTCAAAGATAACCAAATCGATGACAAATTTGTTACTAAAGGATGTTGAATTCAATTTTGACGAAGAATGTGTTAAAAATTTCAACAAACTGAAACATGCCCTTACTACTACACCCATCATCAGAGCTCCCGATTGGGACCACCCTTTTGAAATTATGTGTGATGCAAGCGATTATGCTGGAGGTGTCGTCTTGGGCCAATGCATAGAAAAGAAACATTATGTGATCTATTATGCATCGAAGACCCTTGATGAAGCTCAGAGGAATTATGCTACTACTGAGAAAGAATTTCTGCCAGTTGTGTATTCCTTTAACAAATTTAGATCCTACCTTATTGGTTCAAAAGTTGTTGTCTACATGGATCATGCTGCTATCTGTTACCTTCTGACAAAGAAAGATGCAAAACCCAGGCTAATTAGATGGATTCTCCTGTTGCAAGAATTTGATTTGGAGATAAGAGATAAAAAGGGTACAAAAAATGTGGTAGTAGATCACCTTAGTCACATCCACACTCTGGATATTGAGAAGATTCCGATTAATGATTCCCTTCCAGATGATCAACTAATGAAGAACTCAGAAGTTACACCGTGGTATTCTGATTATGTGAACTACCTTGTTGCTGATGTTATCCATCCTCAATGCACTGGAAATGCACTGAAGAAATTTATGCATGATGTGAAACAGTACTACTGGGATGAGCCGTACCTTTTCAAACTATGCGCTGATGGTCTATACAGACGGTGTATTGCTGAGGAAGAAGCTCAACTTATCTTGGAGCAATGTCACTCAAGGCCAGTTGGAGGACATATGAGCTCTAAAAAGACTGCCTTGAAGGTTTTGCAATGTGGTTTCTTTTGTCCAACCATGTCCAAAGATTCCCATGACTTTGTCTTATCATGTGACAAATGTCAAAGATCAGGCAACATAACAAAAAGAGATGAGATGTCGCTGAGCCTGTGGCAAGAAGTAGAGATATTTGATGTTTGGAGGGTGGACTACATGGGTCCATTCCCATCTTCTCATGGATTTTCATACATCCTAGTGGTGGTGGACTACGTCTCAAAATGGGTTGAAGCTATACCAGCTGTCACTAATAATTCCAAACACGTCATCAAATTATTCAAAGATATTATTTTCCCCCATTTTGGAGTACCACGAACTGTGATATCTGACAGAGGGTCTCATTTCCTTGAAAGAAGCTTTGAAGCTTTACTAAGAAAGTATGGTGTAACACACAAGGTAGCCTCACCCTACCATCCAAAAACAAGTGGATAGGTAAAGGTTTCTAACCGCCAACTCAAGGCTATTTTGGAAAAGATAGTAGGCCGCAATCGAAAAGATTGGTCAACGAAAATCAATGACGCATTGTGGGCCTACCAAACTGCTTTCAAAACTCCCCTCAGAACTACACCATTTAGATTAATATATGGAAAGGCTTGCCACCTTCCTGTTGAACTTGAACACAAAGCATGGTGGGTAATTAAACAACTCAATTTTGATATGAAGGAAGCAGGCCAAGCCAGGATTCTGCAACTCCAGGAGCTGGAAGAACTCCAAATGATAGCTTACGATAATGCACAAATCTATAAAGAACGCACGAAACTTTGGCATGACGACCATCTAAAAAGAAAGGACATACAAGTGGGAGACCAAGTTCTTCTATTCAATTCCAAATTGAGGTTATTCCCAGGAAAACTCTGTTCTCGCTGGTCAGGGCCTTACATCGTCAAGAGCATCTACCCACATGGTGCTTTCTCTTTATGGAGTGAAAAGTCAGGTGAATTTGTGGCAAATGGTCAACGATTGAAGAGATATTTCACCTCTGGTGATACAGGCTCTAAAACAATGCTGGATCTCACCAATCCAACATATCCACCGTAGATTTTGAAGGAATCAAGTCGAGCCATCGACGTAAAATAAAGGCGCTTGTCGGGAGGCAACCCGATAAATAAAATTCGTATTTAGTTTTAATTTTGAATTAGGATTTTTCTTTAATATTGTTTTTTACCTTTTAGATAATTTTACACTAAATAAAATTGCATCACAGGATGCTATTTTGAGTTCTGATTGGCCTTCATTTTTGGGATTTTCAGATGGAGGATGCAAGCTTATTGGAACGCAACCACATCTGGTGTACAAACGGCATGCAAATTCCCCTCCATCTCAGATTTAGAGTTTGCTCAGGATGAGCAAATTTCTAAGTTCAGGGTGGAGGGTGGGTGGTATGTATCTTACTTTCCACCTTCACCCATATAAATCAGACTTAAGATTTCATCATCGCATTTTTGACCTAAATTTTCAAAAAAAAATTCAAAATTTTAATGTTTTTTCAAAGAAATTTGAATAGATACTGGATGAAGTTTTGACACTTTTTCGTTTCAATCTTTATGCATTTTGAATCACTATACCCTCCTTATCCGAAGCAGATCCTCAAAAGGACCACTTTCTAAAAACTAGCCTTTTGATTGAAATCATCTTGTTAAGCTTATGAATCCTAACATCATGATCCTTATGCAAAAATGACAAGTGTCTGTCGAACTGATAGGGATCAAACACATCATGCTTCCTAACTGACTAGTGGAACAATAGCATGGAATCCCCACCAGATCCTCATCAAGACATTATTTGAGCAGAGTACGATAAAGAGAATGACTCGGTACACAGAATTGTAAATCAAGTTGCATTCTGATATGAACTCTCTTCTACACTTCTTCTGTCATCTTCATACCCCTCCATCCATAAAAAAGAAACAAAAATAGCCAAAATAGTGCCGAACCCTAAGTTCGGGGTGGCACACCACTTCCCTCTATATCCTCTTCTTCCATACCCCTCGCAAATTAATAAGGGGTGTACCACCAAGAAGAGATGCCAAAGCGCACACAAAAAGAATTGCAATCTCGAGTCGAATAGAGGAGAGATTTGCACACAAAAAATCCAATAAATGAAATTGCAAAAATAATAAAAATCTTGAATCGAATAGAGGAGAGATTTATTTCTTCCTTCCATATCTCCCTTCACTCCCTTTTCTACCTAAAGGCACAAATAATTGCCTCCATCACCCTGAAAAACACCAGTGTCAGATCAGATGCACACTTGTCATTCTACAGGTATCTCTGGACTCCTACAAAACTCATTGACATGGTTGTTGCTGGAAAAAGTGAGGAGGAAGTGATATTGGAAAGCAAACTCGGGAACAATGATATGGTAGGATGTGTTTAGTGGTCTCAGGAGGTTGAGATACTGAGTCATTACTGAGCAGAAAGAAAACAATCATGATGTGAAAATGAGGCAATCACATGACTAGAAAGTATTCATTTGGAGACTGTTTTAGATTTTGTATTACTCAAGGACGAGCAATGTTTAAGTTCGGGGTGTTTTGATGAATGCATATTCATCATGATTTTTAGTCGCCTTCTTGGGCTCTTTTTGTTTCAATACATCCAATTTCATTTACTAAATATCAAAATGTGCAAAATTACTTAATTGTTCCAATTATCATGATTTAAATAAATTTATGTTGATTTGATGCAGGTCTTGATGAGGTTGAACAATCAGTTGGGACCCACCTTTCACTCACCCTTGGTTCTGACCAATCGTTCTGACCAAACAGTCTCACCAAACGGTCTCACCATTCAGTCTTGACTAATCAGTTTCATCCATTCGATCTCAAGACCGTATGGACATACTCACCTCAAGACCGTTTGGAGCTGGGTCCGCGAGACCATTTGGAGCTAGACTGTAAAACTGTTTGATCATCCGATGTCCGAGATCGATTGGAGAGTGTAACACCAAACCGTTCAAAAGATCCATGTGCATGAGGACCACATGCGAACAAGACCGTTTGATAAGTTGGCCCCAAGACCGTTTGGTCTTTTTGAGTTGCATGAAGACCGAATGTTGAGCCAAACCATTTGGAGAAGTCATACGCATGCTAACCGAGAAAACCATATACTCAGGACCGTATGAAGGCTTAGCAAACCATTTCAGCAATTAGTCTCACAGACCATTTGCTACTCGACTAGTCAAGACCGTATGGAGGAAGCTCTGTCGCAGACCATTTGGTGGGATGTTCAAGATCATTTGTGTCAAATTGTATGATCACCAAACCATGAGGTCGCACCTATTAATCAAAACTGAATGGGGCAACATGCAAACCGTTTGGGCTACTGCTGGGAGAAAACCGAATGAGCATTGCATGCATGAAACTGAATGGAGCTGAGAGAACATTTGAGCAAGATATTTACGCAAGACTGGATGGCCTCATATGTGAAGACCATTTGCCTCTCCTGTGTGAAGACCATATGGTCACATGCATAGCAGACCGAATGAAAAAGTAGCACAAGACAAACCATTTTCTAAAGGAGAACGTGAAGAGCAACAAAACGGAATGCATGAGTACTGCATGCATGCAAGATCGTTTGAGTGGATGAAGTAAAGACCGAATAAAGTATCAAACCGATTGGATTAGCAACATGAAGACCGAATGGAGGCCAGTGCGAGATCATTTGCTAAAGCTGAAGGACTCCAGACGTTTTGGTAAAGGAAGCAATACGAGACCAAATGGAATATCAAACCGAATGGAAAAGTGCTTGCAATGAAACCGTTTAAAAGAGATATTTACCAAACTTTTTGATGCCAAAGCCTCAAGACCATTTGAAGTTAAAATATACAGCAAACTGTTTGGACTCACACCAAAAGCATGAGGGCCAGATCTGTGCCTATAAATAGGACCAGCATGGTCCCCATTTAGGTGGAGGTTCCGAGATGCCGAAAGGCTGCCTGTACACAGGTTCGATCCAGTTCCATCCACACTGCTATCGTTTCACCTACTGCCTGTACTGCAATCAAGGAGACTGAGAAGAGAAGGAAGGAGGAGTACGAAAGACTGCCCAGTTTGTCTTGGCATCCCTCATTCTTCGTCCAGATCTGCTCCGACATGACGTAGAAGACCGCATCATCTTCATCAAGCTACGACCACCTTCCACATCATGCTCATGGCAGATTCCTCTCTCTTTCTTATTCATCTTGTTTCTCACACCATGAGCGAGTAGTTCTTTTTCACTGGGGTGTGGGGACTAGCCCCGCTACCCATGCATTCATGTCTTTTCATTTAACATTCCATGGCAATATATATAACTTTTCATTTCGTTGTTAATTGATATGTTTGTAGTTGATTATCTACTTGGTTTCGTCTTATTCTTCCCTATATTGCGAAATCTTCTATATGTGGGGTGGAATGGCAGTTTACGAAGTTCGACTCCTTCATTAGAAATAGGATATGATTCCTTGAGGTAGTAAGTGCATGATCCGTAAGGGGACGAGACATCTATCCTTTAGTGACGCTTATGTGGCCTAAACATCCCTACGGGAGGGCCACAACCTTATTTGGATTTTGTATCATCTTTATTTATCGTTTATGTTTGCTTGTAGATTAATCACCTGCTTGCTTATTGATTAGCGCGGTTGCCACCTTGACTAGAAATAGAATGGGTTTCCTTGAGGTCGTAAGTGAATGATCTATGAAGGGATGAGCCATCTAACCTTCGGTGACACTTCTGTGGTCTACACATCCCTCAGGGAGGATGTTACGACCCATATCAGGGTTAGTCAATAAATACCTCGAATTACGTGAAACACCTCAATTAGTGTTGAGTATCAAATTAAACATCATGGTTAATCAAATAAGTTAATATGTGGATTAATAGCTGAGATTGAATCACCTGAGGCAATTAATGATAATTGCATTGTTAATAATTAATTTAATCAAGTTGAATAAAGTACTCCAGATGCATTTAATTTATTGACCGGTAGTGACTAGCTAATAACCATAATTTCTCGCTTTGAGATTGTAGTGGATTACGTGCTTGAAAGTCTGCAAGAAAAATCATTTTATTTGGACCCCGAGGCCATAGTTATGGCAATTGTAAGAATTTGGGACTGAAATGTAATTTTTCCATTATTAATACCTATTCACTTGGGTCGGCAACCTGTTGTCTATCTTCTTCCTGTTAATACCATCCCGATATAACAGGGTGAGCGACGCACACTCAGCAGCCATGGATCGATTAGGCAAAGAGGAATCGAGGCGATTTCGGGGCAATTTCTTCCCTTGGCTTCGTCCAGCTACAGCCCTACCTTCGTTCTCCTTCTTCCACCACCCCCTTCCTTCTTCCTTGTCTAGCTGTGCCCTACTTGCAGGGTGACGCCCCAAGGAGATGTGCGGCCGTAAGCTAGCAGTAGAAGCCGAAGGTTGAGCACTGACGGCCAGGAGTTAGCACGACGACGCCACCCTTCCTCCTTACCTCCTCATCCTTGCCCTAGAGGCACTCACCTACAATCCAACGTGCTTGAGCGCTCCTGTAGCTGTGGCCAAAGCAGCGGTAGCAATGGCCAGCAACTAGGGCCGGAGACCAGGATCCTCTTGGGCGCGAGAGCTGCACCAAGCAGCGTTAATGAGTTCGGCCAAGAGGCCTAATCAAGAATCAGCACTCAATAACCAAGTTCCAACACCTTTTGAGCTAGACCTCCTACTTGTACGTGTGTGCAGGTTACTGTTCGATTGCAGCAGATCGAGCAGGTCTGAATCGGGGTTCGTTTGGCACACGAAAGAGCAAGGTAAGACCAGAACGGAGTTCGGTTTTGAGGATAGAACTAGAATTCGTAGTCTTAGCTTAAGACCTAGCTTTTAATTGAACCAATTCCAATTCTGTGCGTGATGAAACTATGCTACTGTTGTAACAACATTTTGATCGGCCGAATTAGGTGTGATTCGGCCGAGTTTCATTTATAGGAAATCGATCAGGGTTTTGATCGGTCGAGTTGTAGGTGGATCGGCCGAGTTTCCAGCTGATCGGCCGAGTTCCCAGATTGGTCGGCCGAGTTTCAGTACTGTGAGTAGTAGTTCATTTAGAAATCATTATTTAACTCAATTTAAATGCTTAATTACTTCTGTATCAGTTAGTATAACTTTTAAATAGTGTAGTACATACAATAGAGCATGTTAGATTCATTGGAACTTGAAATACTTGATATGCTTAATGAAAATGATGAAATTTCCTGTATTATAGTTGCAATGTATTTGCTGATTTAAAAGTAGATGTTTAGCATTGACACTGGATAAATGATACTGAATCATGTTTAAGGATGACAAAGGATATACATGTGTTTCAAGTGAATATTCAGAATGTGCAATATGCATGAAATGTGATATTCCTGTTTATATGGTTATATGTTAATCAGTTAATAGACTTAGGTGCCCTAACACCGTAGAACCCCTTTGAGAGGTCTGCACCAGGGGGGTGAAACTCGTGTTCAACATCAACGCGTACGATGTCACGGTGGCACGAGGATGGAAAGGCAGTGTTCAACAACAACGCGTGCGATGTCACGGTGGCACTGGAGTAAATAGGGGTTATTCAACAACAACGCGTGCGATGTCACGGTGGTAACCCGGTAAGACTCTCCGCCTGTGTGCTCAGGTTTGAAGAGGAGTCTAGAGTTCACTCTTTTGAGAGTGTAGTGAGGTCGATGAGCTTGAAGGCCGATGAGCCTGTGGGCCCTGCAGCAGACCAGGGCGGAAGTCAGACTTAGCATTCCCCGGGTGTGTCGCTAAGTCTTGTACGGTGGGATCGTAGTTCGCTACGGATCTTTATCTGTAGAGTACACTACATATGATTAGGGCATGATAATATAAATATGTAATCATATAGGATCACAGTAAATTAATATTATCCGAACTTTTGTGCCAATTCATTATATCTGTTTATTGGTTTAAATTATCTGTTGTTGCATAGAAATGTGATTATATTATGTAATCTGCTATGTCATTAGAACTGCCCTGCTTGTACTGTATTTATGTTTATTTCAATTTTATAAACCTGATGAGTTGTTTAGTGATAGCTAAATGAAATGCTATTCACTGAGCGAGTAGGCTCATACCTCTACTCAAAACATTTTCAGGTTATCAACATCACAGGAATCTGAAGGATCCGTTCAACCTAACGCTCGGTCTGTAGAAGGTTTATGTAGTTAGTAGTTAGAGGTCTCTTAGTCTTTCCCCTCGATCCTTGGGACATGGTGTGGGTGAGAGAGAATGTGTATAAATATGTAAATTAATTGTTATGCTTTATTTTATGTCGAACAATGTAATATGTTGTAGACTTTGTTTATATTACTAGTCAGTTTAATAAAAATGCTTCCGCAGATTGTTTAGCTTCATTTTACAGCATAAATCAGTTTATCTTTTTAATGTCTTTAAAATGGTTTAAAAAGTTATGAGAGGTTTGTCTTGTGAGTAATCCCTCCGTCGCACCCTAATCTCGTGGATTGAGGTTAGTGTGAGATCGGGGTGTGACATCTTGGTATCAGAGCATAGGTTGAGTATATGAATACTCTAAGTCAAGGTCAGGGGACGATAAGAGACCAATAGGATTAAGGTTTAAGATTTTTTCTTCTGTCTGTAATTTTCTAACAGGAAGTGTTCTGTTATACTATTACAGATGGCAGGAAGAGGATGTGGTCACGAGAATCAAGTAATGAGCTTAAGTTGAGTCGTTAAGAATAATTAAGGTCAAAAGAGAAAGTTATAAGTAAGGCGAATAATAAATGATGTGTTTTAGCTCTGGAAGGTCTGAGTGTTTAGATACCCTGGCCAGGTGTCTGAATACTTAGATTGACCAGTATCAAGCTACTCTGTCTGTTCTTCTCTGGATGCCCTGGCCAGGTATGCAGAGGAAGGATGGGCTAGAGAGAAATCCTAGAAATCTTAGGGTTATGAGATAAGAAATTAATGTAGGAATAAGAGATTACATATAGGATGCGATATAACTCTTACTTGATTTTGCTTATTTGATATAAATATCACTAGAAATGCTCTTATATGCATGAAATTAAATTTTCAGTTTGTAAAGTAAATGTGGTTCTTTTATATTGTTGTGTCATGAAGTGAAAAGTTTAATGTTTGTTTTCTTTGTATTAAAGTAGACCCGAAATTATGTTTAAATGAGTTTGCCCTAAGTGGATATTCTTTCCATATGTTTAAGATTAATAGGGGTTGATTAATCTCGAGTAGCTCTTGGCTTCAGGACTACAGGTTCGGCCTGGTCCGGCTGGCAGGATGCGTTACTGGGATCTAATGACTCCTATTAACAGTAAAATAAGAATAGACTCTGGTTGAATTAGACCCGTAACATAGTGAGAATGTATATACACTAGGATGTTTTAACTATGATAAGAAGTCGAAATGTTCTTTTGTCTTAAGATTTAGGGTTTGAGAAGCATAGACCCTAATCGGCCCAAAATAGGGTTTTGATGATACATAAACACAAAATTTGATAAGTAAAGTGTCCCAGTAAATGATTTTTAGTATTTTATATGTAACTCGGATTTATCTCAAATTTGGATATGATTTGGATATATAAAATGTAAACATTAGTGGAAAATATCAGAATTTTTGAAGAATGTTCTGACTTGTTTATCGGCCGAGTTTCAAACTCGACCGATCACATTTTCAGAATGATATAGCAGTGTGGTAATTGAATTTTATCTTTTTATTTGTATATCCAATTGATCTTAAATTTTAACTGTGCTTGAAAAACACAATTTTAGACACTCTGTTAAATTGGCGTAATTTTTGGATGACTTTTGATCTCTACAGTGAGGGTGTCAGCCGAGTTTACAACTCGACCGAACCTGCTGCAGACTGCAATATAATAGTGCACTGTTTGACTTTTAATTATTTATTGGTAATTATAAATGATCTCAAATGTTTACTGGAAGTCTTAAACTTCATTAGATATAACATATAAAATTTCCAGAATTTTTGGAGCTTCTTTTAGCTATTTAATAAATGAATTACAGAAACTATTGTGAAAACTGAATTTTCAGCCAATATAATTAAAGTTGAGTGTTGGGTTAATATGCTATTGACCCAAGCAGCTCAAATTGATCTATATGATCAACCACACACACACACAATAATGCTATGTTACTGATAAGGACCAAACCCTAGAATGATTAGAGTTGTAGTAGTTCAAGGGATATCACTAGTGATTTAACCTTGAATACTAGTATCTATGTAAAATAAGACCTTGAGATTTGTTCTATGTAAAGTAATCTGGCAGTGATAGTGATCTAGGGTTTATAGGTAGCTAATCTGAACGGTACATGAACAACATGAAATGACTTAGAGAAAAGAGTAAAACACAAAATTGAAATGTAACAATAAGAAAGTAGCATAGAATGCGGAGTATTATCCGATATATGATCTAAAGATAGCTGATGTAGTTCATGTTTTAAGACATGGCATCATTATCTTTATGATGCGACAATAGATTATCACCCTGGTAAAGAGAATGTGGTAGCTGATGCTTTCAGCAGAAAGTCAAGTTCAACAACTAATGCATTCTCTATGGCAGGTTTCAATAGAGACCTGTTAGTAGAAATGTGGAAGTTGAACTTAGGCTTAGGGGTGACAACACAGAGTGATTTGATTGTACAGATGTAAGTTAAGCCTACTTCTTATGATCAGATCAAGGAACTACAATAGGGGATAGTGAGTTAAACCAGACCATGCATGACATGATAGGAGGAAAAGAGACCAGAGTTTAAGTTTTTAAGATGATAAGGTGTTGTATTAGCATGACATGTTGTGTGTACCTCGAGATAGTGAGTTGAAAGAAAAGATTCTTATGGAAGTGCATGTATTGATGTATGCTATGCTTTCAGGAAAACACTAAGATGTATATGAATGTCAAGGAATTGAAACGGATGGTCAGATATGCAGAAGTATGTAGATGATTAGGTGGTTAAGTGCAATGTGTGTCAGCAGGTTAAGACTTAGCATCAAAAACCCACATGTACTTTGTAATCTTTTTCTATGCCTGAATGGGAATGGGAATTTATCGCAATGGATTTTGTGGTAAGATTACCCAGGACACCTAGAGGTTGTGATTTGATATGAATGATTGTGGATAGACTAATTTAGTCTGCTCGCTTTCTTCATATTAAGTCAACCTTTGATGTCTCGAAACTTGACTAAGATATACATGGATGAAATAGTTAGATTGCCTGGTAATCCAGTTTCAATCATATCATATTGAGATCCTAAGTTCACATCTAGGTTGCAGAAACAGTTGCATCGTGCTTCAGGCACAAAGTTAAGATTCGATACAACCTTTCCACCCGTAGACGGATGGTTAGTCTGAGAGAACCATTCAGACTCTTGAGTACATGCTAAGAGCATGTGTTTTGCTTTTTAGTGGAAGTTGGGAAGAACATTTAAATCTTATAGAGTTTGCTTAGTGTGAATGTTGAGTTCAGAAATACACAACTGATAATGGTACGATTTGGGTATAAACCCAGACAATACAGATTTAGTAAACCATTAGATGCATGATTTCAAAATAGTAAGATAGCATTAAAATATACAAATAAACCTAGTTGCATGCTTCATGTTATGTTAATGGGTATGACTTAACATTTTCATGAATTGGCACGTCTCTCTGAGACCTTATTAGAAATTCCCAAGTACTATTAATTATTTGTGTTATGTTTTGTAAGCAACTCTTAATTGAGTTATGTGATGCACAAACCAGGGATTTGGGTTAATATGCATGTTCTTCGAGAAATTTCAGATAATTGAAAAATATTACAGATGGTTTCTTATAGGTGAAGTAAATTACTCTTATTGATGTAATAAGATGTTCAATTACATGAATTCAATATGTATGTGCCAAAATTGATTTGAGTTTGGAATATTTATGAATTTTTAATCTGTCTGCATGCATGATATAAAGATTACTCAGTAATTACAATGATTTTGAATATACTGCTCTGCCAGTTCTAGAATGATACCGTATTGTGATTTGAACTGCAATCAAACAGATGAGATAACGGAAACCCTAAGAGTAGGGTGTTGCCATATGAATAGTGAATGAGATAACCCTAAGAGTAGTGTGTTGGCATGTGATGAATGAATAAGGCAAAAGAAACCCTAAGGATAGGGTGTTCAATGAATCAAGTATTTTGATATCAATTTTCATTATGAGATGTGATGATGTTTAACAGTTAAATTGCATGATTTTATTTTAGTACCAGATTGACATGCATTCTGTTTATTTAAGAATTTTTAGTTTGTCTGCATGTATAGTATAATAATTTCTCGGTAATTACCATAAATTGAGATATTATTATAACAGTTCTGGAAAGACAATGTTTTGTGGGTTGATCTGGAATCAGATCAGATGTGTCCTAGGTTGAGGGACCAATACAGATGGTTGATCAGAGGATCAAGAAACTCATCAATCGTGAGATACCCTTAGAGAAGGTTTTGTGGAGAAACTACAACCTAGATGGAACCACATAGAAGTTTTGGGATAGATGTGCGTAACAAGTTTCGTTTTCTCTTTTAGGAATTTCGGGATGAAATTCTTATAAGGGAGGGAGATTGTTACGACCCATATCAGGGTTAGTCAATAAATACCTCGAATTACATGAAACACCTCAATTAGTGTTGAGTATCAAATTAAACATCATGGTTAATCAAATAAGTTAATATGTGAATTAATAGCTGAGATTGAATCACCTGAGGCAATTAATGATAATTGCAGTGTTAATAATTAATTTAATCAAGTTGAATAAAGTACTCCAGATGCATTTAATTTATTGACCGGTAGTGACTAGCTAATAACCATAATTTCTCGCTTCGAGATTGTAGTGGATTCCGTGCTTGAAAGTCTGCAAGAAAAATCATTTTATTTGGACCCCCGAGGCCATAGTTATGGCAATTGTAAGAATTTGGGACTGAAATGTAATTTTTCCATTATTAATACCTATTCACTTGGGTCGGCAACCTGTTGTCTATCTTCTTCCTATTAATACCATCCCGATATAACAGGGTGAGCGACGCACACCCAGCAGCCATGGACCGATTAGGCAAAGAGGAATCAAGGCGATTTCTGCCCTTGGCTTCGTCCAGCTACAACCCTACCTTCGTTCTCCTTCCTCCACCACCCCCTTCCTTCTTCCTCGTCTAGCTGCGCCCTACTTGCAGGGCGACGCCCCAAGGAGATGTGCGGCCGTAAGCTAGCAATAGCAGCCGAAGGTTGAGCACTGACGGCCAGGAGTTAGCACGACGACGCCACCCTTCCTCCTTACCTCCTCATCCTTGCCCTAGCGGCACCCACCTACAATCCAACGTGCTTGAGCGCTCCTGTAGCTGTGGCCAAAGCAGCGGTAGCAATGGCCAGCAACTAGGGCCGGAGACCAGGATCCTCTTGGGTGCGAGAGCTGCACCAAGCAGCGTTAATGAGTTTGGCCAAGAGGCCTAATCAAGAATCAACAGTCAATAGCCAAGTTCCAGCACCTTTTGAGCTAGACCTCCTACCTGTACGTGTGTGCAGGTTACTGTTCGATTGCAGCAGATCGAGCAGGTCTGAATCGGGGTTCGTTTGGCGCACGAAAGAGCAAGGTAAGACCAGAACGGAGTTCGGTTTTGAGGATAGAACTAGAATCCGTAGTCTTAGCTTAAGACCTAGCTTTTAATTGAACCAATTCCAATTCTGTGCGTGATGAAACTATGCTACTGTTGTAACAACGTTTTGATCGGCCGAATTAGGTGTGATTCGGCCGAGTTTCATTTATAGGAAATCGATCAGGGTTTTGATCGGCCGAGTTGCAGGTGGATCGGCCGAGTTTCCAGCTGATCGGCCGAGTTCCCAGATTGGTCGGCCGAGTTTTAGTACTGTGAGTAGTAGTTCATTTAGAAATCATTATTTAACTCAATTTAAATGCTTAATTACTTCTGTATCAGTTAGTATAACTTTTAAACAGTGTAGTACATACAATAGAGCATGTTAGATTCATTGGAACTTGAAATACTTGATATGCTTAATGAAAATGATGAAATTTCCTGTATTATAGTTGCAATGTATTTGCTGATTTAAAAGTAGATGTTTAGCATTGACACTGGATAAATGATACTGAATCATGTTTAAGGATGACAAAGGATATACATGTGTTTCAAGTGAATATTCAGAATGTGCAATATGCATGAAATGTGATATTCCTGTTTATATGGTTATATGTTAATCAATTAATAGACTTAGGTGCCCTAACATCGTAGAACCCCTTTGAGAGGTCTGCACCAGGGGGGTGAAACTCGTGTTCAAAATCAACGCGTGCGATGTCACAGTGGCACGGGGATGGAAAGGCAGTGTTCAACAACAACGCGTGCGATGTCACGGTGGCACTGGAGTAAATAGGGGTTATTCAACAACAACGCGTGCGATGTCACGGTGGTAACCCGGTAAGACTCTCCGCCTATGTGCTCAGGTTTGAGGAGGAGTCTAGAGTTCACTCTTTTGAGAGTGTAGTGAGGCCGATGAGCCTGTGGGCCCTGCAGCAGACCAGGGCGGAAGTCAGACTTAGCATTCCCCGGGTGTGTCGCTAAGTCTTGTACGGTGGGATCGTAGTTCGCTATGGATCTTTATATGCAGAGTACACTGCATATGATTAGGGCATAATAATATAAATATGTAATCATATAGGATCACAGTAAATTAATATTATCCGAACTTTTGTGCCAATTCATTATATCTATTTATTGGTTTAAATTATCTGTTGTTGCATAGAAATGCGATTATATTCTGTAATCTGCTATGTCATTAGAACTGCCCTGCTTGTACTGTATTTATGTTTATTTCAATTTTATAAACCTGATGAGTTGTTTAGTGATAGCTAAATGAAATGCTATTCACTGAGCGAGTAGGCTCATACCTCTACTCAAAACATTTTTAGGTTATCAACATCACAAGAATCTGAAGGATCCGTTCAACCTAACGCTCGGTCTGTAGAAGGTTTATGTAGTTAGTAGTTAGAGGTCTCTTAGTCTTTCCCCTCGATCCTTGGGACATGGTGTGGGTGAGAGAGAATGTGTATAAAGATGTAAATTAATTGTTATGCTATATTTTATGTCGAACAATGTAATATGTTGTAGACTTTGTTTATATTACTAGTCAGTTTAATAAAAATGTTTCCGCAGATTGTTTAGCTTCATTTTACAGCATAAATCAGTTTATCTTTTTAATGTCTTTAAAATGGTTTAAAAAGTTATGAGAGGTTTGGCTTGTGAGTAATCCCTCCGTCGCACCCTAATCTCATGGATTGAGGTTAGTGTGAGATCGGGGTGTGACAGAGGACCACAACCTTAGTTGGATGTTGTATCTCTAGAGCTGTAAGTATATGAACCGGATGGTGACAAGACATCTGATACCTAAGGTGATGCTTACGCAAGCCTAACGCCCATATGGGGGGTTGTGTAGCAGCTCCATTTGGATAGTTAGATGCTTGCATGGATGTTATGTGTTTGGATGTGTTTGCATGTGTAGTGGTGGTGAAACCCAATACCATCCCAACGATTCCATATCATTAATCTAGGACAAACTTTAATTCTACTCTTTTACTTTCTTGCATTTAGTTTAATTAACCTCAACCAAATCAATCGTTTTAAATATTAGTCTTACTTGATCTAGATTCGATCAACAAAGATTCTTAAAAATGTTGTCTCTTGGGATTCAATCCTTAACTATACAGCAATAAGACCCGTCTGCTTGCGGGTGGTATTATTGCACGAGGTTTTATTAAAATCTCGGGGATTTTAACCCTAAGTGAATTTTTTAGTGCGATAATTGGCACGTCAGAACCAAATAGCCCGTCACAGGGGTCGGTGGGACTTTATATGGTATGATTCAAATTCCCCAGGGCATAATAAAAGATGTAATACAACCATGTAGCATATCTGTTTAGGGTTATAGACAACGTTTTACATTGGATGATAACCCTTGTTTGTTATCTTTACATAAAGATGATGTTTAATGCATTAAAAGATAGTAGATATTATTATGTTGTGGATATGATCATGCTATTAATGTTTACATACAATAGTCATGTTTAAGTTGATAGAGATATTATTACTATTGGCTACAATTATAACATTCGTTATCACATGTTGTTAGGTATGCTTATATTGCTAGCTATGCCTTTGTAACTAGAGATGGATATACTACTAATCATGATTACCCAGATAGTTGTGCTTATGTTGTATCTCTTCTTATGATGTTGATATATATGTTCAACCTATTAGACATGTTGATGTTGTTAGCTATGCATATGATACTAGACTTATTCATGATGTTAGAGATGTTCATGCTGCTAGACTCCTTATACTATTAATAGGGATATGAGAATAGTCTGGCTAATGAAGATAGTTATTATTTTCTCCTTTATGTATTTTGTTAATCATCAGTTTTGTTGAGCTTATTTGTTATATATGATTAAACTGGTTAAACTGTCTCATTACCTAAAAATGTTGGAATCAATAAATGTTGTTGGGGGTTATATCTGTTGCTGGGACATGGGTCTCACCCTTGTGGTTCACCACATCTTTTTAGAAAATCTACAATGATGACAATAGAACTGTGGAAGTAAAGTGGAACTACAATAATGAATCTTTGAGAAAGTTGATTAGATGTCTAGTGTATCCTAGAGTCATTCATGTACTCTCAGGTCCAGGTAGGAAAAGTTTGTATATGGTGTTTCAAATGAATAAGAATTTTATTAGCATCTTAATTCTTGTTTGTGTGGCATATACAAATATTGTTCTCCTGTGTATATATGTTAAGGCTAAGGTTATAGGACAATTTGTATCAAATTCTTGGCATAGTATGGATATTAGAAAGATGTTGGGCTCTTATTCAAATGTTTCTGAGCGGGTGCTGACGTTGAAATTGGTTTTAATTTACCCATATTTTTGGGTATGTGGTTAATCGGTGATTGATTGTGTTTTATGTTTTAAGTAATCTCATTTAAAGTAATAGGTTCTCACAATGATCCTTCTCTTTCTTGGGTTAATGAGAGATAACATGATGCCTTGGGGCACCTTGGTTGAGCCTTGGATGAGTGTTGGCATCACTTGTGGTGATTAGGGTTTCTAGGGTTTGGTGTGTTTTGACCATGGGTACATGTTTGAGTGTAGCGACCTATGTCGTGACCTAGGTCTGTCCTTAGTCTGTCTTGACCGAGACACTTTTCTTGGACATGTTGGTTTCGACCAAGGGTGTGTGGTTGAGGTCGAGATAGTTTTTCTTTTAGTGTCTCGACCTAATAGGTGTGGTGAACCCTTGTCACGACCACGATGTGTGGGTTGGTTTGCCTTGACCCCTTTTTGGGATGTTGCGACCAACACCATGTTGGGGGTGACCCAAGTAGGTCGATACCCAACATAGGTTGTATCACCATCTTGTTCATGTGTGTTTTAAGTGGTTACATGTTAGTTTCTTGGGTATACAAGTGTCCCTTTGAAGCCCTATCTTGTTGACACCTCACCCTTCACCCTACTTCCCTCCTCTTTTGCTATATAAACCCTCTTCTCTCCATGTAAGCAACTCTTTTCAGCCATCTTCTTTCTCCCTTCTTGCTTGGTTTCCCTTGAAGCTTGGTGGAGAAAGAATAACTGATCTTAGAGCTCTTGGTGGTCGAACTTCCCTTACATGTGGTGATCTTTGCTCATCTTCAACCTTGGTAAGTATATGCCTTTCTTTTGCAACGTTTCCTTTGGATCCCCTACCCCATCTTCTTCGCCTACCTTGTACTTAAAATATGTTTTGTCATGGTGATCGTTCTTGAGAGAGATAGAGCTCCTTATCACAAGGGTCATAGGGAATGTTTTGACAAGGCGACACCCAAGTGAGAGGAAGTTTCTCCTCTCTTTTTTCCCTTCTTTCTTTAGTTCAGCCTAGGGTTCTTTCATGCCCTTTCATTGAGAAAACTATGACCATGATGTCTTATCCTTCTTGAGGTGCTTTTTTAGTCGAGAGTGGAGCCTTTGGTGGAGATTCATCCTCCCTTGGGATCGTGAGCTTGGAACTTGCAACCCTTGGAGTGATCTTCCTTAAGGTGGGTTATATAACACTTTGCCCTCTCTATTATTGCACATTTCATACTTGCATGTTACTATTTCCTCTCTATAAAGCATGCTCCTATATGTTAAAAGATGATACCATGCTCTAGAACTTGTTTAGTGGTAGTTATCATGTTTGGTGTAACCCTAATTTCTATGTACCCAATTTTGGTGATGATGATGATTTTTATCCTACCTTTTGACTTCGTTTTTCTCACATGCAAGATGGTCGTGTGTCTTGATGTTCTATGGATGTTGGGTTCTATTTTGGAGGTATTAATAGTGGTTTTCTCTCTCTTGCATAAGGCTCTTTCATGGTAGTTTCATGATGCTAGTTTTAGGGTTCTTGGTGGTCATTTTGCATGAGGTTCCTTCTCCATGTTAAGGATGGATTTCCTTGGTTTTACCTTATGTTTTGGCTGAATAAATCTTTTTTTATCATGCTTAATCCCATTTTGACAATGGTCCTTTTCCTTGGTGGTAGTTTGATCATTATTGGTCACTACATCTTGTTTTACCTTGGTTCGAGACACCTTGACATGTTTGTTTTTGGGTCGAGACATATATCCTTGTCGCGGTCGAGACATCACACCTAGTGAAGGCCAAGTACCTAGATTTAGGTTGGTCATGACCTAGGTTTGGTTTCAGTCAAGATGCTCTTGGTTTGAGGTCGTGACATGTCCTTCCATGGGTGGTCAAAACCCTAGTTTTGGAGATGGTTGAGACAAATCTCCCCTTGGGTGTGTCATGGTCGCGACATTGTACATGGTGGATGGTCGCAACCCATGTGTGATGGGTGGTCGTGACACATGGGTGATGAATGGTTTGAGACATATATTTGAACATATAATTAACACGTGTACATGAGTAATTAATGAGCCATGTATAGTGGTTTTTGGGTGGTCACTTAATCAACCCTAATCATGATCATTAACCCTAATATGTTCTAAGAAAGTGGGAGGTTTGATATCTAGGGTTTGGTGATTGTATGTAGCTATAAAACCCGTAATCGGGCTATGTGCAGAACCGTAACCCTAAAAATGTGCAATTTGATGTGTTTGCTTCTCTCTCATGGAATGGTTATTGTGTTATGTTGTTTTTTCTCTCCTATATATATATCCCTAACCTTGCAGGTGATGTGAAAATGAATGCCATGTCTTGGGTAAGCTGTGGTGATTATTATGTAATATAGGGTGTTGGCTATAAGCCTTGATGAGACATGATGAGATCATGCTGATGTGATGAGTCATATGGTCTGGTGATGGCTTAATACCTATTGTTAGGTAGTAAACTCTAGTGATGTGATTGAGGGATTGATGTCCCCCAGTGATGTGACATTGATGATGGCATTGTGAATGGTAGTATTACAGTGATGTGACTAGATCACACCTTATACATTCAATATCTTCTGGAGATGTAATATACACTATTCTTGTAGAGATTGCCATGGCTTTATATGTTGTAAATTGTTTGATGCTAAAAGATACCTTATTGGCTTAATTAATCAAGTGAAATCCTAATCATGTAGGTGCCTTATGCCATATATCCTTTCCAATGTCAGATTTAATTGTTGGATTGGTGAAATGAGTATAACTCAGAGCATATTTTTAAATATGTGGGGGTGCAAGTTGAGTATCTCCTTGTGTCCATAATTGTAGGTTGTGTGAGACAGCCATGCATGAGGTGATCACCTTGTGATATGGATGGCCATGAGTGAGACAATCCTTATTTTTAGAATGGCCATGTGTGATCCTGTTCTTCTAGCTTCATACCTGTACCAAGGTGGGCTAGGTGTGATTATATATGTGGATGGCCATATGTGAGCCAATCCATGAGCTTGACTATATGTCATTGTTGTAGTTGATTGATATGTCTCTACGATGTTTTCTCTTGTGCTGACCAAGAGGTGTGAGGAGGTCGTGGATTCTGACTCTTCCATTGACCTTGTATGTCACTAATTTTGATTTAGCAGTGGGCGGTTGTATTTGGGTAGTATGACTCAAATCGTCGGGTCAATAATAAAAGATGTAACACAACCGTGTCGTCTATCTTGCTTAGGGTTAAATATGAGTAACATTGGTTGAAGCCTTTGACTTATCTTTTTACTGATTTCTTGAATTATAAGGCAGTAAGAGAAATCAATTGTTATACATGTTCTTCATATTCCTTCTTAGAATATTAATTATTCTACTACTCAGTGGGAATTGCCTAGCTTTTCCTAATTTATTTTGTTAGTTAGATACATATCATTTAACTGAATCTTCTCTTCCTACTTAGTATTTCATTTACCTACTTAGTTACATGTGATTTAATAGATGTTGGCAGAGAGTTATATATCTTGCGGGGAAGTTTGGTCTCACTCTATAGGTTTCCACATCTTTTAGGTGGTCGTGCACAAATACGTAGAGATCATGCAGCCGAAGAAGAGTAGTAGTTGTTAAAGGTTGGATGTGGTGCTAGTCTTTTGGTGTTAGAGTCTAAGAGTCATCCCTGTACACTCAGGTCTGTGGGAGTGTTCTTGATGTGCTTGTAGTTATGAGATTTTGGATTGTGTGCCTTTTGTTTTATAGATGGCAGATGTACATGTACATATATGTGGGACAAGTATCTCATGTTATAGGTTGAAGATAGGAATGATGATGCACAGGGATGTAATCCACATGTTATATGTGTTATATGGTATAGGTGTCATGTTGAGGACTTGTATGTGATAATTTTTTGGCTTTGGTGCTTTCAGCAAATTGGTTTTAATTTCTTATGTTTTCTGGTAATTTGCACTTTTTGTAAGGACCCTAGCCTTCATTTAGGGTTACCCTATTTGTTTTGCTTAACCTTGATGCTTTGGTGCTTACTCATCACCTTTAGTGGTGATTAGGGTTTGGTTGGGATTTGTTGAGAGTTGGAGGGGCTACTTGCAAATAACCCAAGTCTAGGGTTTTTTGGGCAAGTTTTCCACCTTGTGAGGTGTTCCTCTCTCTCTTTGCTTCCTCTAGTGAAGAAAGGAAGGCTTCAGCTCGTTGTTTGAGTTCTTTTGGGCCTGGTTGAGCTTGTTTGGACCTTGAGGTGCCTTGTTTTGGCTTGGTTGAGCCTTGTGTCACCCAAGAGGTGAGTGTATCGGCCTAGGTGTGTGTGTGTCGCCCATGGGGGTAGAGTGTGTCGCCCATGGTGCCTTGTTGTGTCGCCCATGGTGTTTGACCTAGCCTTGACCTCGTTTGTGTCACCACTAACTGGACACTTGGTACATACCTTGGACATGTGTATAGAGCTTGCTAGAGTGGTGGCTCGTGCACTAGGACAAGTGTCCCTAGGTAGGCGACACCTTGCCTTGCTCTACCTTGTTTTCTCCTCCCTTTCCTTCTATATATGGGGTTCCTTTCCTTGCTTTGAGTCCCTTTGGTCCCTTAGTCTCTTCTCCGCCTTGTTGTGCACGACACAACCTTCTTCTTTGCTTGTGGTGGCCGATATCCCCTTGAAGAAGCAAGTGGTGGTCGATATCCCTTGGAGTCTCTCCTTCTTTGCTTGGAGCTAGGAGCTTGGGGCTTTCTTGAGGCGGGTTACATAACTCCTAACCCTAGCTACACTATCTCCTTTTCTTTGATCTTGCTTATGTGTTGTTGTAGTTTAGTACCTTTCTTTAGTCACCATGTTGGTCGATCCTCTTTATGGTTTAGGGTTTCTTGGTGAGCTTGTGTTCTTGACCCTCTAGGGTTTTTGGGTGCCTTGGTGTTTGAGGAAGAAGATGACTTCGTGTGATGTAGCTTGGACAAGATGAGAGTGGAGAGGTGCTGCCCGACAGCCCTTTTTCCTAGCCTTGCACGATACAAGTGTGAGTTGGACGATAGGCCTGTGTGACGGGCGTCATCCTTTGTTGTTGTGACAGGCGACACATCCTTTTCTTTGCCTTGTGACGGCCATTAGGCCTTGACCAGTTGGTTGCACGATAGTATGGTTGGTTTATCTCTCTCTTGGACGTTAACCTTGGTGATGACCTGGCCGATATAGGCTCTGTGACGAGAGTTGCTGGGCAAGCAGTGACGGGAGTCACATGCCCGATGGTTACCTTGTATCAGACGATGTTTGTGGCGGGCGTTACCCTGAGTTGTGACGGGCGTTGCCCAATAAGTGAGTGCCCGACACCCCCTCTGACGCGCGATACTCCTCCTGTGACGCCGCGTTGCATGCTTGGTTGCCTTAGTGGCAACGCAGCGTTGTGGGCTGTGGTGTGTTGATCTTTGGTGAGGGAAAGTGGCCGATACAGCCCTTTAGTGAGGATCCTTAGTACCTATAGTGAGGTTTCCTAGCGCCTATAGCGAGGGTTTCACGGTTCATGGAAAGTAGACTGTTATATATGTTCTTGCTTACTGAATGTTAATGATAATGGTAATGTTTACCCTTTTATATCTGACATGACTAAATGCATGAACTTGATCATCATGATTAGCTGTTAAGGATAAGGAGAATAATGATAAGTATGTTAAGCGGTTTTCCTTATGATGTGTCTTATGCACATGATTATCAGTTGATGTGTGGCTTATAAGTATAAAATCTTTTGGTAAGCATAGTCTTTCTATTGAGCCTATGATTGTTGTATACACTAACCATGCAGGTGATGATTAGCCATGAAAAGGCTATGGGAAATAGGTGATGTGTAACATCATTTTAATAATTACTCTTGTGGAAGAGATTGCATATATGATGTGTTTGTCCCATGATGATGATGTGAGCCTTGAAAGGCAGTGGCAATATATGATGAGGGATTGAGATCCCATGGTATGCGATGATCCTTGAGATGGATTTGGATGATTGGCAAGAGGCCGAGTGATAACATGTGAGGTTGGATCCTTGAGATGGATCAGGTTGATGTGATTACAATGGAAGCATAATGTTGATTCTTATGTTGTTTATTCTGTTATAGTTTGCATGTTATACAACTTGGTTGAATCTTGCAATTCATATAAAAGATACTAATTAATCACAGTGGAATATATCATGTAGTTTGTCCTGGCCATAAATCCATCATCGTCAGGAGCTAGTGATGGTGAAACGGGTTCTCCTGCGGGTTAACCCGGAGTGCATATTTTTGAATATGCAAGGTTTCTCCTAGCCTCAAATAGAGAGAAAAATGAGTGCAACTACGGTTGCAGACTCGGATATGTGATGAGCATGGTGAACAGGCCCATGGCTCTGGATATGTGATATGAAGAGCATGAATGCGTTCATGGCTCAGAGCACGGTGATCAGGCCCGTGGCTCAGATATACTAGCGCTGTGACATGTACCGAGGCGGGCTAGAGGAAGGGTAGCCTGTGGAGCTGACCCTGTGGCTGAGGCCACTTAAGCATGAGACTGCAGTCCTGCTTTGGTTCTCGTGCACTGACCACGAGGGGGAAGGTTGTCGAGTCCGACTCTTCCATTAACCTTGTATGGCACCGGCTATGGGCTTCGCAGCCGAAGGTTGGATTTGAACGGTACGGTCCACTTCCTCAGGGCATAATAAAATACGTAATCCAGTCGTATAGTATTTACTACTTAAGGCAAAACACGAAACATTGGTTGAGGCCTTGTTTGTGTAGTTAATCTTGTTATATCATGCAATTACTTATATGTTCCTCATGTTACATAGCAATATATCTTATCTTGTCAATAATGTTCCATAAAGAGATATTGGTTATATGCCTCCTGTACAACTGGTAAGCTTGTCGGTAAGAATAGCTTTGCTTTACATAAACTGCTCCAGTTATACCTATTATCAGTTACTTGTCGTTATAGCTTTATCTTTCTAAGGTTCTATAGTTGCGGAGGGGAGTTATGTTTCTCGCTGGGACTGTGTGTCTCACCCCACTAGTTTACAACCTTTTTAGGTAGCCGAGCTAGATGTGGTGGTGGTCACGGTGTTGCGGTCGAGCAACTAGACGAGCAGTAGAAGGCAAGCGATGGATATGCTGCTATTTTTGGATGTTTTGTAGTAGAGTCTAGAGTCATCTCTGTACTCTCAGGTCCTTGGAGGTGTTTTGATGTTGTTTCACGATGTATGATCGTTGATGTTTTGTATATCCTGTTATTGGCCGGATGTGGGCCTTTATGCATATGAATAGGTGGTGAACTCATGTAATGGATAAACAGTTGTTTCTCTAAAGCCGTGGACACGTACCAGATCTTGTGTATGTATATATAACCTATTTCCTTACAGGATGAGGACTCGAATGTAATAGTTTCTCAGTTTATCAGCTTTCCACAAACAGTTTTAATTAACCCGTGTTTTTGGTAATCTGTGGTTATGGTGATTTCCGCACGTTTTCACGTAACACCTCACTGTCTGTGTGATAGTGGGATGTGTTGCCACATGTTTTGGTATCATAGCCCTAGGTTCATTAAGTCTACAGGGATTTAGGACTAGGTTGAGTCTGTTCTTATGAGTTTTCCAGATTTTCTCACACATCTTCTGCCCTCAGCGGAAGAAAAGCCAAGATGTTTGGAAACCATGAAGAACATGTTGATGAGCACAGTGATGTTGCATCAGTCGATGGAGCTTTTGAGTAGGCACATGAAGATCGGGTGCCTGAGGTCCCCCAACCTGACCCAGCCATTCTTGAACACCCTACCTACCAACAACTTATGCGGCAGATGATGGCTACGATGAATCTCATGGTTGAGCGGTTGCCAGTGCCTTCGTCGTGAACACAGGCTCCCCATGGAGAAGCATCGGGTATTGGGAAGACTTTCGAGCGGCTTCTCTGAGTCGGAGCTTCAGATTATGCTGGAACGGCTGACCCAACGGATGAAGATCTATGGCTGAAAAGTCTTGAGAAGGCTTTCCATATCCTGGACATCCCCGAAGCAGACAAAGTAAAACATGCTACCTATCTTCTGAAGGGTAGTGCTGGTCACTGGTGGACCATCGAGGAAGAGAAGCGGCCTGGTGAGGTGATCTGTTGGGAAGTGTTCTGGCATGAGTTCGTCAGCAGATACTTTCCGAAGACGTATCTGGATGAGAAGATCAGTCAGTTCGAGCGTTTGCGACAAGGAACGATGAACATCACCGAGTATGAAGCCAAGTTCATGGATCTGTTGAAGTTTTGTCCTCATATGGCAGCAACAGATGAGGAGCGGATCAGACGTTTCGAGAAGGGTCTGAGTTCTGAGCTGACAACACTTGTGTCCGCGTTGGAGAACCGAGAGTGGTTTGCTACATTTGTGGAATCTGTCTGAAGGATTGAAAGGTCAGTAAGGCAGAAAAGAGAATCCATGTTTCACAAAAGACCTGCTCAGTTTCAGGGACAGAGGTTTGGTGGCTTCAAGAAGCCCAAGTTTTCATCATCATCAGTTATGAGAGGTTCTGGTGTACCATCGCAGTGGTCTCCGAGTAAGGGAAGAGGTTATGTTTCTTCGCCGTTAAAGGCACATAGTACAACATTGGTGGCAGTGACAGGGCCATCTAGGCCACAGTTTGACAATAGAACATGCTATGCCTACGGTCAGGTAGGACATGTCCAGTCGAATTGTCCCTATAGAGATGATGAAGTGACACAGCAGTCGAGGCAGAATCAACAAGGGTCAGAGAGGTTGCAGTCCAGTGGTAGCAGAGGGCGAGGACGCGGTCAGGCGTCGCAAGCTGGATCGTCTGCTCAAGGAAGCATAGAACGTGGACAACAAGCAATGGCTCGATTCTATTCTATGAGTCAGCCGGAGGCGATAGTCAACCCGCGAGTAGTGACATGTCAGATGGAGTTATTTCATTTTGATATGTCTTCTTCTTGCTTTATATCTGTTGTGGTTGACCCGGGTGCTACACACTCTTTTATCGCCTATAGTATGCTTGAAAATTGTCGTTTACCTGTTAGCTGTAAGAAGGATAGCTTGTTGTTAGAAACCCCTCTTGATGGTTCCTCGTTGCTTCGAGAAGAGTGTCCATCTTGTGTTTTGTCTTTTTTGGGACACTGTATACAATTGGATCTTATACCACTTGATATGCATGGTTTCGATGTCATCCTTGGGATGGATAACTTAGAGAAGTATAAGGTTGTTTTGGACTGTGGTTCCAAGCAGGCGGTGTTTGATGATGAAGGAGAGAAGTGGATCTTCCAGGGAGATAGGAAGATTCTTCTGACGTGCCTGGTATCATCTATGGTGGCAAAGAAATTGCTACGGAAAGGATGTGAGGCGTTCTTAGCTCACGTGGTGGATACTGTTGTGGTTACCAAGGCAAAAGGTCCTAGTCTTGAGGAGGTGTTAGTTGTTTGAGAGTTTGTTGACGTGTTTCCCGAAGAGTTTCATGGTGTTCATCCACCCCGAGAGATTGATTTCAAGATCAATCTAGTGCCGGGAACACAACCAGTTGCACAAACACCGTATAGGATGGCTCCAACAGAGATGGTAGAGCTGAAGAAGCAGTTGCAAGAATTGTTGGAGAAAGGTTTCATCTGACCGAGTACGTCGCCTTGGGGTGCTCCAGTGTTGTTTGTTAAGAAGAAGGATGGATCGATGTGGTTGTGTATAGATTACTGGTAATTGAATAAGGTCACGATCAAGAACAAGTACCCGTTGCCGAGGATAGATGATCTGTTCGATCAGTTGAGTGGTGCTACAGTGTTTTCGAAGATCGATCTACAGTCTGGATATCATCAGTTGAGGATTAAGGCAGATGACATACCAAAGTCAGCTTTCAGGACGAGGTATGGTCACTTTGAGTTCGTGGTTATGCCATTTGGGATAACCAATGCACCTGCTGCTTTCATGGATTTGATGAACATAGTGTTTCATCCGTTCTTAGATCAGTTTGTCATAGTCTTTATAGATGAAATTTTAATCTACAGTCGGGACAGGCGAGAGCATGAGCAACATCTTTGTCTAGCGTTGACTCTTCTTCGCCAACATCAGTTGTATGCCAAGTTCAGTAAGTGTGAGTTCTGGTTAGAGGAAGTGACTTTCTTGGGTCATGTGATATCTGTTGAAGGAGTCAAAGTAGATCCGAAGAAGGTGGAATCTGTTGCAGATTGGGAACAACCAAAGACGCCGATAGAAGTTCATAGTTTTCTGGGTTTAGCAGGATACTACCGGAGGTTTATCAAGGACTTCAGTGTGATTGTGTTACTGATGACGAAGTTGACAAGAAAGGATGTACCTTTTGTTTGGGATGATCGATGTCAGCAAGCTTTCCAGAGTTTGAAAGAGAAGCTGACCAGTGCTCCAGTGTTAATCCTGCCAGAGCCTGGGAAGGGCTATGTTGTTTTCTGTGATGCTTCCAAGAAAGATTTAGGTTGTGTGCTGATGCAGGAAGATCACGTGGTTCCTTTTGCTTCATGACAACTCAAGAAACATGAGGAGAACTATCCTAATCATGACTTGGAGTTGGCAACAGTGGTTCATGCGTTAAAGATTTGGAGACATTATCTGTATGGGGAAGTGTGTCAGATCTTTACGGATCATAAGAATCTGAAGTATATCTTTTCGCAGCATGAGTTGAACATGCGTCAACATCGATGGATGGAGTTGATCAATGATTATGACTGCACTATCGAGTATCATCCTGGTAAGGCAAATGTGGTAGCTGATGTGCTTAGCAGAAAGTCTTCTTCTCTTTCTTCAAAGAAGGCACAATTGAGTTCTTTGGTATGCCATAGGTGAGATATGTTTGTTTCTCTGCGGAAGATGAATGTGCAGATGGAAGTTTCTTGGTTGTCTGGTATTTTAGCACAGATGCAAGTTAAGCCTACGCTGAGACGGTAGATCAAATATGCACAACAGACAGATGATGCGGTACAGTTGATCCGATCAGAGTTCGTTAGTGAAAAGCGTGATGGGTTCCATGAGTCCGAGGATGGGCTAGTTTGCTATCGTGGTAGGATGGTGGTTCCAGATACTGATGATCTAAGGAACTTAGTGCTCGAAGAAGCACACACGTCGATGTATGCTATGCCTCCAGGTGTCACCAAGATGTATCATAGTCTGAAGGACTTGTATTGGTGGCCCAGTTTGAAGAAAGATGTAGCTGAGTTCATGGGGAGATGTGTGGTTTGTCAGCAAGTGAAGGCTGAGCATCAGAAACCGGCAGGTACGTTGCAACCTTTGCCGATACCGCAGTGGAAGTGGGATCATATAACCATGGATTTTGTAGTTGGTCTACCTCGGACAACTACGAATCATGATTCCATTTGGGTGATAGTGGACAGATTGACGAAGTCTGCCCATTTCCTAGCAGTGAAGACGACATATACAGTTGAGAAACACGCTAGAGTATATGTGGATGAAATAGTACGATTGCATGGTGTGCCAGCAATGATAGTTTCTGACAGAGGTCCTCAGTTCACGAGTCGCTTCTGGGAACAGTTGCACAAAGCGTTGGGAACTCAGTTGAGATTCAGTACCGCTTTTCACACACAGACAGATGGACAGTCTGAAAGGACTATACAGACTTTGGAAGATCTCCTTCGAACTTGTATTTTGCAGTTTTTAGGCAACTGGGATGTACATCTGAGTTTGATAGAGTTTGCCTACAACAACAGTTATCAGCGGAGCATTGACATGGCTCCTTATGAAGCTTTGTATGGAAGGAAGTGCAGATCTCCTTTGTGTTGGTATGAGTCTGGTGAGTATCAGCTTTTGGGTCCTGAGTTAGTACAAAAAACAATCGAAAAAGATCAAAGTGATACATAAACAGTTGAAAGCGGCACAGGACAGGCAGAAGTCTTATGCAGACAATCGCCGACGACCTTTGGAGTTCCAGGTAGGAGACAAGGTGTATCTTAAGGTCTCGCCATGGAAAGGTGTGCTAAGGTTTGGAAGGAAGGGTAAGTTAGCACCCAGGTATATGGGGCCTTACTCAGTCATAACATGTGTTGGCAAAGTAGCTTATGAGTTAGAATTGCCTTCAGAGTTACACAGGTTACATCCAGTGTTCCATGTCAGTATGCTGAAGAGAAGTCATCCAGATTCAGGAATAGTGATACAACCAGTTGAGGTTGAGCTTGATGAAGATGTGACCTATGAGGAAGGTCCTGTGGCGATCCTTGACAGAAGGGTTTAGAAGCTGAAGAAGAAGGACTTGGTTCTTGTGAAGGTTCTTTGGCAACATCGTGGCGTTGAGGAAGCCACATGGGAGCTTGAGGAAGAGATGAGGAGGAAGTATCCCTCGCTTTTCTCTCCGGATTTTGGGGACGAAATCCCTTGAAGGGGGTTATCTTGTATGGACCCTGGCCTTCATTTAGGGTTACCCTGTTTGTTTTGCTTAACCTTGATGCTTTGGTGCTTACTAATCACCTTTAGTGGTGATTAGGGTTTGGTTGTGCTTTGTTGAGAGTTGTAGGGGCTACTTGCAAATAACCCAAGTCTAGGGTTTTGTGGGCAAGTTTGCCACCTTGTGAGGTGTTCCTCTCTCTCTTTGCTTCCTCTAGTGAAGAAAGGAAGGCTTGGGCTCGTTGTTTGAGTTTTTTTGGGCCTGGTTGAGCTTGTTTGGACCTTGAGGTGCCTTGTTTTGGCTTGGTTGAGCCTTGTGTTGCCCAAGAGGTGAGTGTATCAGCCTAGGTGTGTGTGTGTGTCTCCCATGGGGGTAGAGTGTGTCGCCCATGGTGCCTTGTTGTGTCGCCCATGGTGTTTGACCTAGCCTTGACCTCGTTTGTGTCACCACTAAGTGGACACTTGGTACATACCTGGGACATGTGTATAGATCTTGCTAGAGTGGTGGCTCGCGCACTAGGACAAGTGTCCCTAGGTAGGCGAAACCTTGCCTTGCTCTACCTTGTTTTCTCCTCCCTTTCCTTCTATATATGGGGTTCCTTTCCTTGCTTTGAGTCCCTTTGGTCCCTTAGTCTCTTCTCCACCTTGTTGTGCACGACACAACCTTCTTCTTTGCTTGTGGTGGCCGATATCCCCTTGAAGAAGCAAGTGGTGGCCGATATCCCTTGGAGTCTCTCCTTCTTTTCTTGGAGCTAGGAGCTTGGCGCTTGCTTGAGGCGGGTTACATAACTCCTAACCCTAGCTACACTATCTCCTTTTCTTTGATCTTGCTTATGTGTTGTTGTAGTTTAGTACCTTGCTTTAGTCACCATGTTGGCCGATCCTCTTTATGGTTTAGGGTTTCTTGGTGAGCTTGTGTTCTTGACCCTCTAGGGTTTTTGGGTGCCTTGGTGTTTGAGGAAGAAGATGACTTCGTGTGATGTAGCTTGGACGAGATGAGAGTGGAGAGGTGCTACCCGACATCCCTTTTTCCTTGCCTTGCACGATACAAGAGTGAGTTGGACGATAGGCCTGTGTGACGGGCGTCATCCTTTGTTGTTGTGATGGGCGACACATCCTTTTCTTTGCCTTGTGACGGCCGTTAGGCCCTTACCAGTTGGTTGCATGCTAGTAGGGTTGGGTTATCTCTCTCTTGGACGTTAGCCTTCATGATGACCTGACCGATATAGGCTATGTGACGAGCATTGCTGGGCAAGCAGTGACGGGCGTCACATGCCTGATGGTTACCTTGTATCCACTGATGTTTGTGGCGGGCGTTACCCTGAGTTGTGACGGGCGTTGCCTGATAAGTGAGTGCCTGACACCCCCCCTGACGCGCAATACTCCTCCTATGACGCCGCGTTGCACGCTTGGTTGCCTTAGTGGCAACGCAACATTGCGGGCTGTGGTGTGTTGATCTTTGGTGAGGGCAGGTGGCTGATACATCCCTTTAGTGAGGATCCTTAGTACCTATAGTGAGGGTTCCTAGTTCCTATAGAGAGGGTTTCACGGTTCATGGAAAGTAGACTGTTATATATGTTCTTGCTTACTGAATGTTAATGATAATGGTAATGCTTACCCTTTTATATCTGACATGACTGAATGCATGAACTTGCTCATCATGATTAGTTGTTAAGGATAAGGAGAATAATGATACGTATGTTAAGCGGTTTGCCTTATGATGTGTCTTATGCACATGATTATCAGTTGATGTGTGGCTGATAAGTATAAAATATTTTGGTAAGCATAGTCTTTCTATTGAGCCTATGATTGTTGTATACACTAACCATGCATGTGATGATTAGCCATGAAAAGGCTATGGGAAATAGGTGATGTGTAACATCACTTTAATAATTACTCTTGTGGAAGAGATTGCATATATGATGTGTTTGTCCCATGATGATGATGTGAACCTTGAAAGGCAGTGGCAATATATGATGAGGGATTGAGATCCCATGGTATGCGATGATCCTTGAGATGGATCTAGATGATTGGCAAGAGGCCAAGTGATAACATGTGAGGTTGGATCCTTGAGATGGATCAAGTTGATGTGATTACAATGGAAGCATAATGTTGATTCTTATGTTGTTTATTCTGTTATAGTTTGCATGTTATACAACTTGGTTGAATCTTGCAATCCATATAAAAGATACTAATTAATCACATTGGAATATATCATATAGTTTGCCCTAGCCATAGATCCATCATCGTCAGGAGCTAGTGATGGTGAAATGGGTTCTCCTGCGGGTTAACCCGGAGCGCATATTTTTGAATATGTGAGGTTTCTCCTAGCCTCAAATAGAGAGGAAAATGAGTGCAGCTGCAGTTGCAGACTCGGATATGTGATGAGCATGGTGAATAGGACCATGGCTCCAGATATGTGATATGAAGAGCATGAATGCATTCATGGCTCAGAGCACGGTGATCAGGCTCGTGGCTCAGATATACTAGCGCCGTGACCTGTACCGAGGCGGGCTAGAAGAAGGGTAGCCTGTGGAGCTGACCCTGTGGCTGAGGCCACTTAAGCATGAGACTGCGGTCCTGCTTTGGTTCTCGTGCACTAACCACTAGGGGGAAGGCTGTGGAGTCCGACTCTTCCATTAACCGTGTATGGCACCGGCTATGGGCTTCGCAGCCGAAGGTTGGATTTGAACGGTACAGTTCACTTCCTCAGGGCATAATAAAATACGTAATCCAACTGTATAGTATTTACTGCTTCAGGCAAAACACGAAACGTTGGTTGAGGCCTTGTTTGTGTAGTTAATCTTGTTATATCATGCAATTACTTATATGTTCCTCATGTTACATAGTAATATATCTTATCTTGTTAATCATGTTCCATAAAGAGATATTGGTTATATGCCTCCTGTACAGCTGGTAAGCTTGTCAGTAAGAATAGCTTTGCTTTACATAAATTGCTCCAGTTATACCTGTTATCAATTACTTTCCGTTATAGCTTTATCTTTCTGAGGTTTCGTAGTTGCGGATGGGAGTTATGTTTCTCACTGGGACTGTGTGTCTCACCCCGCTTGTTTACAACCTTTTTAGGTAGTCGATCTAGACGTGGTGGTGGTCGCGGTGTTGTGGCCGAGCAGCTAGAGGAGCAGTAGAAGGAAAGCGATGGATATGCTGCTATTTTTGGATGTTTTGTAGTAGAGTCTAGAGTCATCCCTGTACTCTCAGGTCCTTGGAGGTGTTTTGACGTTGTTTCACGATGTATGATCGTTGATGTTTTGTATATCCTGTTATTGGCCGGATGTGGGCCTTTATGTATATGAACAGGTGGTGAACTCATGTGATGGATAAATAGATGTTTCTCTAAAGCTGTGGACACGTACCAGATCTTGTGTATGTATATATAACATGTTTCCTTACAGGATGAGGACTCAAATGTAATAGTTTCTCAGTTTATTAGCTTTCCACAAACAATTTTAATTAACCCGTGTTTTTGGTAATCTATGGTTATGGTGATTTCTGCACGTTTTCGCGTAACACCTCACTGTCTGTGTGATAGTGGGATGTGTTGCCACACTTTTAGTTTTAATTCAGCATTTGGTTTTGAGTTATCTTGTCAGTGGTGTGTCAGGGCATCACAGTTAAGGTTGGTATGAGAGCTTAGGTTCACCGAGTCTATAGGGACCTAAGACTAGGGTTTGTGTCTGTTCTAGTGTCCTCCAGTCTATCTTATCGTGGCTTCTTCTTATGCATAAGAAGAAGAGTAGAAAAGATGGCTAGAGAACAGAAGAACACACTATAGAGAGTAGTGTTGCTACACCTGGAGGTTGTGTAAGGGTTTAAGCGATAGAAGATCGAGCGTCTGATGCTCCCCAGTTTGACCTGACCATGATGGAAAACACTACCTTTCACTCTTTGATTGGGTAGTTCAAGGCAACGATGACGCACATGGCAGACATGATGCCTACATCATATCTTAGGGTTGTTGTTTCCAGTGGTGAATCTCCTAGGTCTGGGAAGACCTTTGAGAGGCTGAGACGTGTCAGTGTTGTGGAGTATGTTGTTACAACTGATCTAGCGGAGGTGGATCTTTGGTTGACGAAATTAGAGAAGGCCTTCAAGATCCTTAGTATCCCCGAGGCTAACAAGGTGAAGCATGTTGTGTATCTAATTAAGGGTAGTGTTGTCCAATGGTGGGCCATTGAAGAGGAGAAGATGCATGGAGTTGTTGTCAGTTGGGAGGAGTTCGAACGAGAGTTCATTAGCAGGTACTTTCCACGTACCTACCTGGATGTGAAGATATCCCAGTTTGACAAGATCAGACAAGGACCCACGATGATAGATGAGTATGAAGTAAGGTTTATGGAGTTGATGAGGTTATGTCCTCACATGGCTACCATAGCTGAGGAGAAGATTTGATGTTTTAAGAAGGGGTTAAATGTTGAGTTGTCTACCCTGGTGGCTGCTTTGAATAATTGTGAGAAGTTTGCTATATTTGTTGAGTCTAAGAGGAGTATTGAATAGTGTGTGGTTGAGAAGCATGAGAAGAGTTCCAAGAAGAGGTCAGCACAGTATCAATGATAGTCTTCTGGAGGCTTTAAGAATCCTAGGTTCTCAGCACCATGAGCACCACTGAGGTCAAGTGCATAGACGTAGTGGTCACCTAGTAAAGGTAGAGGCTACATTCTTTCACAAGTAGGAGCCCACAATACAACTTTAGTGTCAGTGATAGGGCCGTCGAGGTCATGTTATGAGAGTAGGACATGCTACAAGTGCGTCCAGGTTGGGCATAGAAAGTTGTATTGCCTCGTGAAGGATGATGAAGTGACCCAGAAACTGAGGTAGATCCAGCAGGGCTCACAGACACAACAGTTTAGCAGTAGTGGAAGCTGAGGACGTGGACAAACATCACATGCTGGTTCTTTTAGACAGGCCAGTAGAGGATGGGGACGGCAACAAGCAACAACTAGATTCTACTCCATGAGTCAGTTGAAAGAAGTGGTCAACCCGTGAGTAGTGACAGGTAAGACAGAGTTATTTCATTCTAATTTGTCCTCTTCTTGCCTTATATCTATTTTGGTTGACTCGGGTGCGACACACTCTTTCATCACTCGTGAAGTGATTGATAGTTGTTCTTTTCTTGTTAGTTGTAGGTGGGATAGCCTTCATTTAGAAACCCCATTAGTAGGTTTTACAAAGTTGTAGAGGTGTGTCCTTCCTTTTCCCTTTCTTTTTTAGGACATAGCATTCAAGTAGATCTTTACCACTTGATATGCATGAATTTGATGTGATCCTTTGAATGGATACCTTGGAAAAGTATCATGTGGTCTTGGACTATAGTTCCAAGGTGGCGAAGTTCATAGAGGTCATGTGATGTGGATCTTCCAAGGAGATAGAGCAATTCTTCTGACATGTTTGTTATTAGAGATGGTGGCTGAGAAGATGATGAGACAGGGTTGTGATGCATTTTTTGTGCATGTGGTGGATACTAAGGTGAGAAGTCCTAGTATCCAAGAGGTGCCAGTGGTCTATGAGTTTGAGGACGTGTTTCCAGATGAGTGTCTGGGTGTTCCTATAGTTAGAGATATTGACTTTGAGATCAACCTAGTATTGGGTACACAGATGATAGCACAGACACCATACAGAATGGCTCCAACTGAGATGGTAGAGTTAAAGAAGCAGCTGCAAGAGCTTCTTGAGAAAGGTTTTGTAACACCCATGACATGGGTTATGGCTTAACCCTAGAACTTTTGCTTAAATAAGATAATTACAAACTTGTTCTAATCCTTTGAAAAGTAATTAAGACCCTTTGAGAAGTGTATTTCCAAGTTTGAGCTTATTTGCAAACTATGTGTTTATTATATGACAATCTAAGTGAAAAGTGCAATTTGCCCAAGATGAGGGGCTACATTGCAAAATGTTACATATTGAATGTGTCCTAAGTGTTTTAATATCATAAGAGAGAGAATGATGCTAAGTGGTGACTTGGGGAAAGCCTAAATTTCAAGTATTAAGCATGTTTGAACAATGATAGTGTCTTTTGTACCAATTTTTACACAACTTGTAATTTACCAAAATATAGGGTTTAAATGAAAATTACAACCTCTAGTGTGTCCCTACTCCCTCTAGGTATCATTTAGAGAAGAGATAAAGAAGGGGGCACCATAATTGAACCACCTTTGAGGAATGGTACTCTTAATAATGTAATGACTAAGAAAATGTATAAGTTGAAGGTTATACATATGAGCATATCAAGTTGGAGACTTAGAGTGGAAGTCTCCTATTGGTTTATGGAGATTTAGTTTGGCCCATGTCGGGCCAGGCACTTCAAAGAAGAAATATGACTCGGTTTGCAACTTATATTGGAAAAGATGGAATTGAATATAATAATATAGTGAGTGGAAGAAGATTTACCCAAGAAGATAACTCAAGAGTCGACCCTTAACCTTTACATTATCCTTGGACTTTTATTTTTTCATGGAAAGATAATAATGAGATGCATGCAACTGTATGTGTCAACCATGCATGGCTAGGTGGCATGAAGTAGCCTAAGATAATGACACCTCTTACACTCTTTTCCATAAACCTCTAGTATAAATACCTTGCCCTTGACTTGTTAGTAAGATTTTCGAATCTTGTTAGTAACCTTCCTACTTGTATCATGCATACCCTCTTATATCATGCATAGTGAAGAGAGTTGAGTGATAAGAGCTTGATATCGGCCAAGGAAAAGAGATATCGGCCAAATAAGTCATAGAAGTTGATATCACCCATTGAGATTGGAGATATCGTGCAAAAGTTAGGAGCTCAAGTCTTGGATTGTTGAGAGGTTCATCTTCAACCTTGGAAATGAGGAGTTGAAGCTTGAATCTTGGAATTTGTTCATAAGGCGGGTTATATAACTTGAACCCATCTAGATTATTATCTTTTCTTTAATATTGTTCAACTTGTTGATTTCTTTCAAAAATTGGATTTCCTTTGATCAATTGATATATCTATGACTTCCAATAAGTAGTTAGGATTGTTATCCATGGTTTTGAATAGTTAGATAAGGATCTTGAGGTTGATGATGATGACATCATCATTGAACAACCTGATATGGGTTGAAGACTCTTAAAACCCGATATGGATCCGATATAGAGCCTTACCCGATAAGGAGGTAGGTCATATTTTATAAAATAGGTCATATGAACGATATGGAAGATACCTATTCATATTTTATACTTGATACAAGGTAAGAGTAATACCTTATGCATAATATGAGATCAAGTCATGCACCCTATGCACGATAGGGAACCAAGCATGTACTCTAACCCGATATAAGTAAACCTTAGAGGATAAGCAACTCGATATGTTGATGTAAATCCATTACAAGTATGACATAGTAAGAAGTGTATATTTCATGGGCGATATGAATAAGTAGTTATACACTCCTTGAGCATGATATAGGGCCATATATTCACCTTATGCATGATATCATGATAGGTCTATATCCTAACCCGATATGAGTTAAAACCCTAGATGGTGATGAGAAATCCGATATGAAATCCAAGATGAAAAGTAACCCATTATAGTGGTGAGTGATACTTTATACTTGATGCGAGACATGTTTTGTGAATGATATGGGAGTTACCTACTAGAACCTTATACACGATACATGGTTAAAGCAATACCTTTATACAATATGGGTAAAACCCTAGATGATGACATGAGAAATCCGATATGCTTTGAAAATCATTTGCCTTTGAAATTCGATATACCCTACTACCTTGAGATGAGTTGAAGAGTATTTAGTATCCATCTTGTCAAAGAAGAGAACTAAACCTTTAGAAGGATTTGAGTTCCAAATTTCATCTAAATGTAGAAAATTGATATGATACCCAATATGGGATCAGGATATGATACCCAATATGGGATCACGATATGGTATCCAATATGGATCACGATATGGAAATCCAACATGAGAACACTACTTAATGGGTCAAACATCCTCCAACAACTATGTTTTATGAGACATCATTTTAGATCTTTAGTAAAAATTCTAGATCATTTAGAGTTATCGATAAATAAATAAAAATCAAGCATTACACTGCTATACTACAGTCTGTAGATGGTCGATCGATTTGTATTGACAAAAAAACTCGACTGACAACACACTCGGTAATACTCAAACATTATCCAAAAGTTATAAAAATCTATTTAATGTACCAATTAAAGGATAAAATTTAAATATCAAATTACTACATTTCAGGTTGAATGCATGGTCGGATGAGTTTATCTTGGAAAAACTCGAGTACTCAACCGACAAACATATCAGAAAATTCTTCAAAAATTTAGATATTTTACAGGAACACTAATAATCGAGTTACTCAAATTACATCCAAATTTCAACTAAATCATACTCATATATAAAATGCTATAAGCATTTCCTACACCAGTGTATTAATCAAATTTTGTATTCATATTCTACCAAAACCTTAATTTTGGCGGATTAGGGTTTCCAGTTCTCAAACCCAATTATTTGAAATAAAACATGTTTAGAGTTTCTCAATATGTTTAAATAATTATAAATAGATTGTCATCATTAATTAAATTCAAGTAATGATCAATCTACTAAGCATGCAATCATCAAAGTAAATCCTAATTAAAAGACTAATTTAAGAATTAGTTGTTACAAGAATAGTTAGAGGAAATATTAGAAAATTGAAGTTTCCATATTACAATTTTGCACAAGCTAAAAAAACTATCAGATGACCGTTAATTTATATATTTAAGAAAGATGAAGATAGATATTGAGTATACACGTCCTCTCTTACTCAAGTATAGTCAGATTTGTTGCCTAGCTACGATTATCTTAGTTTTCTTCATTTGTTAATTATTTTTCCAAGCACATGTTAATGTTTTAAATCTATTTAATGTACCAATTGAAGGATAACATTCAAAAACCAAACTGTTATATTTCAGGTTGAAGCATGGTCAGATGAGTTTATCCTGGAAAAACTCAACCGACAAACATGTCAGAAAATTCTTCAAAAATTCGGATATATTACAAGAACACTAATAACCGAGTTACTCAAATTACATCCAAATTTCAACTAAATCATACTCATATATAAAATACTAAAAACATTTACTACACCAGTGTATTAATCAAATTTTGTATTCATATGCTACCAAAACCTTAATTTTGGCGGATTAGGGTTTCCAATTCTCGAACCCAATTATTTAAAATAAAAAATATGTAGAGTTTCTCATTATGTTTAAAGAATTATAAATAGATTGTGGCAACACATCCCACTATCACACAGAAAGCGAGATGTTACGTGAAAACGTGTGGAAATCACCATAACTACATATTACCAAAAATACGGGTTAATTAAAACCGATTGCGGAAAGTAGGTAAACTGAGAAAACTATTATATTTAAGTCCACATCCTACAAAGAAACATGTTATACAAACATTTACAAGCCTTGATATGTGTCCACAGCTTAGAGGAACAACTGTCTAACCATCACATGAGTTCATCACATGTTATATGTACATAAAGGCCTACATCCGGCCAGCAGCAGGATATACAAAACATCAACAACTATACATCATGAAACAACGTCAAAACGCTCCTAAGGACCTGAGAGTACATGGATGACTCTAAGACTCTACTACAAAACCGCCAAAACAACAGCATATCCACCGCTTGCCTTCTACTGCTCGTCTAGCTGCTCGGCCGCAACTCCGTGACCACCACCACGTCTAGCTCGACCACCTAAAAAGGGTGTAAACCAGTGGGGTGAGACACACAGTCCCAACGAGAAACATAACTCCCCGCCGAAACTACAAAACCTCAGAAGGATAAAGCAGATAATTGGTAAGAAGTATAACAAGAGCAGTTATAAAGAAAAGCTATTCATACTAGCAAGCTTACCAGGTGTACGAAAGGCATGTACTCAAGCATTTCTGTATGGAACATGATTCACAAGATAAGATTTATAAGGTCTTACCAAATATCATGAGGAACATATAAGTATCTGCAGATATAACAAGATTAACTACACAAGCAAGGATTCAACCAATGTTTCGTGTTTTGCCTTAAGTAGTAAATACTAAACGGTTGGATTACGTATTATTATGCCGTGAGGAAGTGAGCCGTACTTCTCAGATCCAACCTTCGATTACGAAACCCAAAGTCGGTGCCATACAAGGTCAATGGAAGAGTCAGACTCCATGACCTCCCCCTCGTGGTCAGTGCACGAGAACCAAAGCAGGACCGCTGTCTCATGCTCAAGTGGCCTCAGCCACAGGGTCAACTCCATAGGCTACCCTTCCTCTAGCCTGCCTCGGTATAGGTCACGACGCTAGTATATCTGAGCCACGGGCCTGTTCACCGTGCTCTAAGCCATGAACGCATTCATGCTCTACATCACACATCCTGAGCCATGGGCCTGTTCACCATGCTCTCTATATATATCCGAGTCTGCAACCGCAACTGCACTCATTTTCCTCTCTATTTTAGGCTAGGAGAAAGCTCACATATTCAACAATATGTGCTCCGGGTTAACCCGCAGGAGAACCTGTTTCACCATCACCAACTCCTGACGATGATGGATCTATGGCTAGGGAAACTACATGATATATTCCACTGTGATTAATTAGTATCTTTTATATGGATTGCAAGATTCAACCAAGTTGTATAACAAGCAAACTATAATAAGAAATAAACAACATAAAACTCAACAGTATGCTTTTGTTGTAATCAACATCATCCTGATCCATCACAAGGATCCAACATTACCTGTTATCACTTGGCATCTTGCCAATCATCTAGATCCATCTCAAGGATCATCACCTTGCCATGGAATCTCAATCCCTCATCATATGCTGCCACTGCCTCTCAAGGCATTCTCATCAACTCAGGCACTCTAGCCAAACTCAGGTCTTCAGACCAAAACACAACATATATATACCTCATAGCCTTTTTTTCTTGGCTATGCATCACCTACATGGTTAGTATACACAATAATCATAGGATAAACAAAAAGACCATGCTATCAATATAAGATGACATTAATGATCATATACTTTATCAATTGTGCATCAACTTATGATCATGAGCACAAGGAACATCATTAAGCAAACCATATTACATACTTATTATTTCCCTTAGCATTATATAGGGGATTCAAGATGATTATGAGAAGATGTCAAGTCGTGATAAGTGTTACGACCCCATCTGAGCTTAATTGGTAAACTAGGGTTACCAAGATGATTACATGATTAATTGGATTGATCACTCTTGAAATCTAATTAATGACGATAACACAATTAGGATGTTTTAACTATGATAATAAGTCTAAATGTTCTTTTGTCTTGAGAATTAGGGTTTGAGAAGCATAGACCCTAATCGGCCCAAAATAGGGTTTTAATGACATATGAATACAGAATTTGATAAGTATAGTGTCTCAGTAAATACTTTTTAGTATTTTATATTTAATTCTGATTTACTTCAAATTTGGATATGATTTGGATATATAAAATTTGAACAACATTGGTAAATATCAGAATTTTTGAAAAATGTTCTGACCTGTTTATCGGTCGAATTTCAAACTCGACCGATCATATTTCCAGAATTCTACAGCAGTGTGGTAATTGAATTTTATCTTTTTATTAGTATATCCAATTGATCTCAAATTTTAACTATGCTTGAAAAACACAGTTTTAGACACTCTGTTAAATTGGCATAATTTTTGGATGACTTTTTATCTCTACAGTGAGGGTGTCGGTCGAGTTCTGTGCAGGGCAAACTCGACCGAATCTGCTGCAGACTGCAATATAGCAGTGCACTGTTCTATTTTTAATTATTTATTGGTAATTCCAAATGATCTCAAATTTTAAATTACGCTTTATAGGTCAATTATAAACAACTTCCTAAATTCCCATAATTGTTTGAGAATGTTTGATCTCTGAAATAAACGAATTACAGTAACTTTTGTATAACTGAATATTCAGCCAATATAATTAAAGTTGAGTGTTGGGTCAATATGCAATTGACCCAAGCAGCTCAATTGACTTATATGATCGACCACACACACACACAGCTCTCATTCTTCGTCATCCATCCCAGAGAAACGAAAATCTAGAGAGAGAGGGAGAGTTAGGGCTTGAGTGGAGAAAGAGGAGGAATTGCTGACCTAGGGTTTTGCGGTCCGAGGAATGGTGAAATCAAGTAAGTTTGGATCCTTTGCATAGAATTTTATGGTGAATCTTCTCTCTTATGTCAAGATTCCGTCCATGCTCTGATTTGATCCAAGATGATGTCGAAATTCCCTCTTTTCTCACCCTTTCTTCATAATCCCTCATTTTCAAGGTTTCCGAGTTGAATGGAAGAAAAATTGGGAGATTTGCTAGGGATTTGATATGAGTTCGAGATTCCCTGAGTTGAGCTGCAGTTTTGAGGTGTTTTCACACCTTAGGGTGAGTGGGTTCTTCCTTTAAACAGTATAATGCATGAAATTTGATTATAGCATCCAAATCCCTAATTGCTGGGTATGTGATTCTAAACTCTGAAATGTCCGTTTAATTTAAGTTGTTGCAATTCGATATGATATGGATTCTTTCTCTGTTTGAATGACTCCTTGATGGTAGATTCACATCAGAAACGTATACAACACATCCTAGAAAGAATGCTTTTCAGATTTATACCATATAATGTAATTAGGGTTTAACCTAATTGAGATATCTCTAGAGTTTCAACCTTATTGAAAAGGACTAGTAATCTTATAAGTGGTTAGGATGTACCTCATGGATTACCTTATTTGAATTTTATCCTTGGTGCATGATATCTCAGTGAATAGCATGGAAACCTAAATTTAGTTCAATTTCCATGGTTTCATACATATATCGATTGTATATGATTTGTTGAAAACAATCTTTATTTAGTGAATGCTTATATCCTATGAAATCCTTATGAGAGCCATGTGAAAAGGTGAATGAGGCAAATGCAACCCTAAGAGTAGGGTGTTGGCATGTGATGAATGAATAAGGCAAATGAAACCCTAAGGATAGGGTGTTCAATGAATCATGCTATGGTAATATGAAAGGTCTCGATATGAGATGTGGTGATGCTTAATTGTTGAATTTGTATGTTTCTAGTGCATTTAACTTTATATGCTTGTTCTCTCTGAGATGATATCTACATACTGCAGGGCGTCTTATATTTCAATACATATCTCGTAAATTGCATGTGATGAGATATGACATGCCCTAGAAAGGGATGTTACTGAGTCATGTTGAAGATGACAAATGATATATATGTGTTTTCAAGTGATACCCATAATGTGAAATAAGTATGAAATGTGATATTCCTGTTTAATTGTTTATATGTTAATCAGTTAATAGACTTAGGTGCCCTAACACCGTAGAACCCCTTTGAGAGGTCTGCAACCAAAGGGGTGAAACTCGTATCCAACATCAACCGGTTGAGTAATTCTGGTGGCACGAGGATAGAAAGAGGCAGTGTTCAACAATAATATGTGCGTGTGTCACGGTGGCACTGGAGTAAATAGGGGTTATTCAACATTAATCCATGCTTGTGTCACGGTGGTAACCCGGTGAGACTCTCCGCCTGTGTGCTCAGGTTAGAGGAGGAGTCTAGAGTTCACTCTTTTGAGAGTGTAGTGAGGCCTTATGAGCCTGAGAGTCCTGCAGCAGACCAGGGCTGGCAGTCAGACTTAGCACTTCCCGGGTGTGTCGCTAAGTCTTGTACGGTGGGATCGTAGCTCGCTACGGATCTTTATATGCAGAGTACACTGCATATGATTAGGGCATAATAATAATAATCTAAAATATGATCATATAGGTTCACAGAGTTCCTTATAAATGAAAGAGTTATGGAAGACTAGAGCATAGTTTTCTAGTAGTTATTCTTTGGATGCAATATTTACATTCTTTGTTATTTTAATTATATTGCTTTAGAACTGCTCAGTGTAGAATTTATTGTTGTTATATTTCATATCGTTTACTCAAAGTTATATCTGTAATCACATTAGTGCATTAGTCTGTTTCCTTGAAGTACTCATTTACTGAGCGAGTAGGCTCACCCCTCTACTCAAACATTTTAGGGTTAACCGCGTAGACTTGAAGATGGTCAGAGAATCAGTGTAGATCTGCTACAAGAGTTAAGTACAAGATTAGTTGAGTCAGTCGGTCCTTGTCACTCTAGGTCCTCAGTAAGAGATAAGAGAGAGAGTTGTAATTACTATGTGTAATATTGTTCCTCTTTTGATATGTATGCTAATTAGCAAGTTTTATGTGCATAAGGTGTGAGAGACATCACGAATGTTTATACATGTATCTTTACTATTAAAGTCTGATTAGTAAAAGAAATGTTCAGATTCCTTTGTTAAGATGTTATGTGGTTCAATGCGGGGAAACAAGAGTTTTAGAGAAAAGAAAAAAAAAAGTTAAGGGTGTTCTTTGTGTTACATATAAGTCCTATCTTATGCCCTAATCTCATGATTTGAGGAAATTGTGAGATCGGGGTGTAACAGCTTGGTATCAGAGCTTAGGGTGAGTTGTCAAGGACCATTAAGTTAGTAAGTTAGAGTCATAAGTGTGACAGATAGGAGATGTTTTGATGTTAGCTTTGGGGATTTGAGTATTTGGATATCCTGGCCCGATATCTGAGTACTTGGATCAACCAGTACAAGCTACTCTGTCTATTCTTTCACGTATACCCTGGCCAGGTATACAGTGGAAGAATGGGCTAGAGAGGAACCCTAGAAATGTTAGGGTTAGAAAACGAGAAAAGAAACAAGAATTAAGAGCATAAATGTAAAAGGAGATAGAACTTACATTTCATAATGTTGTTTTTGTTGGAAATGTATAGAAATGCTCTTATATGTTTGAATTGAAATATTCAATACTTTGAAATGTGGGTCTTTAATATCTGTTGTACACTATGCAATTGTAGCATTTATTGATTTCATTCTTTGTAACAAGTAGACTAGAATTGACCTTTGAATGAGCTTTTGTTTCTATAGTTTTGCCCGCTGATTCGAGTGAAATTGACATCAGCAAGCCTGTTTAGGATTTCAGTCTGTACGCCGTTCAGTCGAGTTATATGTGATTTGGTCGAATTTTCTTAGCAGGAATCGAACAGCTGGTTGATCGGTCGAGTTTGCAAGCGGATCGGTCGAGTTTGCAAGCGGATCGGTCGAGTTTGCAAGCGGATCGGTCGAGTTTGCAAGCGGATCGGTCGAGTTTGCAAGCAGATCGGTCGAGTTTCTGAGCTGTGAGTGGCAGTTCAGAAAGAATGTAATCCTTTGTAGTTCTTGGCTTCGGGACTTCAGGTTTGGCCTGGTCCGGTTGGCAGGATGCGTTACTAGGATCTAATGAATCCTATTAATAGCATAATAAGAATAGAATTGGAATAATTAGACCCACATCAGAGTAAGAATGTACATACAATAAGATGTTGAAACAGATGGGCAAGATCAGAACAACTAAGAATTAGTTGAAACTGATATATGAGATTCAACTTTGGGGTCTCAAATGTGAAACCCTTAATTGGGAATAATAGAACATGATAAGAAGTTCATAATCAGTTTATTGATTAATATTATATGAACTATACATATGAAATATAGAAAAGATATGTGAAATGTATGTATGGTTCAAGATAGCAAGAATCAATCATGAAGAAGGAATCATATAATAGAGTATAATGCTTTCATGAACTCTAAAGCAAAGGCTAAGTAGAGAATAGGGTTGAGCATTCAATAGGTCTATAGAAGTAAAGAGTCTTCAAAAGAGTAAAAGTGAAGAGGATCATATGGACATGTAATTCATAAGACTAGAACAACAAACTAGTTTCTAAGCAAAGAACATAGGTGTAGTTTAACGAATGAATAAGTCATACAAAGGTAGACTGTATTCAGGAGAGAAAAACTTGATTGAAAGAGAAACTGTGTTTGACCCATGCATGATCACCTTGATTTAAAAATGAAGAATATGTAATGTATTCAACATGAGGAAAAACTAATAGAAGGACTATTAATTTAGAACGTTAACTTCACAATAGTATAAAGATAAAGGAGGAAATATGTGCAACATGGTATACATGACCATGCATATGAATAAGAAACATGGTCATAAGAAAAAAAATTTAGAATTAAAGATGACGGGTTAAAGAGTAGTATATGGTAAGAGGACTATAAAACGTAAGATAGGGTTTGAAATATGATGGAGAAGTTATAAAATAAAGAGGTTGTGAGATTCAAGCAAGTGCTAATTAATCAAATATCTCTGTTGATAACTAACTAAATCTACATACGAGAATGTATTAAGGGAATATTTGAATACAAGTATTCCAAGTCTTAAAATCATCTTCTCTTTCATATATTCCTTAATGAGAGTAAGGTGGGAATGAAATGATAAGAGAAAATGAATCATATACTGTGCATAACTACCTTGGTGGGGTCATCTAGTGAATGTAATAGTGACATACAATATGATGAAGTGCGATAAGAAATAAATTCTTGTGTGATAGCAAGAATGATGAATAATCTATTCTTACCTTGAATGTTTTAATGTTAGGGATGTTTATTGTATATAATCATATGAAAAGGATAGCTAGAAAAAAGTAAAGAAGTAATGAATGAGTAGAGAGATATGGGAAAACACTAGCTTTGTGTAATATGTGAATTTGTTTTTACATGTATGATTTGTTGAAGGCATATTAAGGTATGAAAGTTGGTTCTACATATGATTTCAGTGTATTTGTGCAAGCTATATGTTAATTAAAGGTGTATGATAGTTGTAGTAATTCATACCAGATATGCATCCTAGTATTGTGTATTTGTGATATGGTGATACGGTTTGGATGATGTCAGAACACATGGAGCGATACCCTGAACAAGGTAGTCATACTTATTCACTCATATTAATAGAAAGGGATGATAATCAGATTGTCTGGACAAATAACCCTAATGTGGTGTAGCTTGTTATACCTATCTCTAATATAACTGAGTGATGGTAATTGAGTATGATTAATGCTTGAATGACTGATACAATTGTGGATTACTTTATTATTGTGGTTGAAACCCTAAAATGATATTATACGATGGTTACACTTTGAATTGTGTGTGGGCCCATAACCCACAGGTCCCAGGATCGAAACAGGATAGTATGGAATGAGGTGGTAATGCTTCACCTCATGCATCCATGACCCAATGGGGATGCCAAGAGTAATATTGTGCAATTGATTGTTGAATCTAGCCTTTTAATTCAAGAATGATTTTCTATTTGAATAGCACTTTATTAAAGTTTAAAATAGCATGGTGAACTCGCTTATGTCACTTAAAGGTGATACAGAACAATAGAACTTTCTGAGCCGCATAAGTTGAGATAGTTGTATCGGAGTATCAGAGTTGCGCAGTGAAAGCGTGATGGTTTATCTTTGCATTCTATGTTTGACTGTGGCATAAAGAATTTGCTTGATATCATTGAGAACTATTTAAAATATGTTGTGATTTAGTAAAGAATTAAAAGATCTAATATTGAAAACTACATTCAGGTATGATATACAAGAATATAATGACATGGAAGGATTTAGAAGCTTAGAATAACCTTGAATGTATCTTTCTTGTAGGTTTATGTTTCGAGGACGAAACATTCTAAGGGGGGGAGAGTTGTTACGACCCCATCTGAGCTTAATTGGTAAACTAGGGTTACCAAGATGATTACATGATTAATTGGACTGATCACTCTTGAAATCTAATTAATGACGATAACACAATTAGGATGTTTTAACTATGATAAGAAGTCTAAATGTTCTTTTGTCTTGAGAATTAGGGTTTGAGAAGCATAGACCCTAATCGGCCCAAAATAGGGTTTTAATGACATATGAATACAGAATTTGATAAGTATAGTGTCTCAGTAAATAATTTTTAGTATTTTATATGTAACTCTGATTTACTTCAAATTTGGATATGATTTGGATATATAAAATGTGAACAACATTGGTAAATATCAGAATTTTTGAAGAATGTTCTGACCTGTTTATCGGTCGAGTTTCCAACTCGACCGATCATATTTCCAGAATTCTACAGCAGTGTGGTAATTGAATTTTATCTTTTTATTAATATATCCAATTGATCTCAAATTTTAACTATGCTTTAAAAACACAGTTTTAGACACTCTGTTAAATTGGCATAATTTTTGGATGACTTTTTATCTCTACAGTGAGGGTGTCGGTCGAGTTCTGTGCAGGGCAAACTCGACCGAATCTGCTGCAGACTGCAATATAGCAGTGCACTGTTCTATTTTTAATTATTTATTGGTAATTCCAAATGATCTCCAATGTTAACTGAAGCTTTATAGATCAATTATAAACAACTTTCTAAATTCCCATAATTTTTGGAGAATGTTTGATCTCTGAAATAAACGATTTACAGTAACTTTTGTATAACTGAATATTCAGCCAATATAATTAAACTTGAGTGTTGGGTCAATATGCAATTGACCCAAGCAGCTCAATTGACTTATATGATCGACCACACACACACAGCTCTCATTCTTCGTCATCCATCCCAGAGAAATGAAAATCTAGAGAGAGAGGGAGAGTTAGGGCTTGAGTGGAGAAAGAGGAGGAATTGCTGACCTAGGGTTTTGCGGTCCGAGGAATGGTGAAATCAAGTAAGTTTGGATTCTTTGCATACACTTTTATGGTGAATCTTCTCTCTTATGTCAAGATTCCGTCCATGCTCTGATTTGATCCAAGATGATGTCGAAATTCCCTCTTTTATCACCCTTTCTTCATAATCCCTCATTTTCAAGGTTTCCGAGTTGAATGGAAGAAGAATTGGGAGATTTGCTAGGGATTTGATATGAGTTCGAGATTCCCTGAGTTGAGCTGAAGTTTTGAGGTGTTTTCACACCTTAGGGTGAGTGGGTTCTTCCTTTAAACAGTATAATGTACGAAATTTGATTATAGCATCCAAATCCCTAATTGCTTGGTATGTGATTCTAAACCCTGAAATGTTCGTTTAATTTAAGTTGTTGCAATTCGATATGATATGGATTCCTTCTCTGTTAGAATGACTCCTTGATGGTAGATTCACATCAGAAACGTATACAACACATCCTAGAAAGAATGCTTTTCAGATTTATACCATATGATGTAATTAGGGTTTAACCTAATTGAGATATCTCTAGAGTTTCAACCTTATTGAAAAGGACTAGTAATCTTATAAGTGGTTAGGATGTACCGCATGGATTACCTTATTTGAATTTTATCCTTGGTGCATGATATCTCAGTGAATAGCATGGAAACCTAAATTTAGTTCAATTTCCATGGTTTCATACATATATCGATTGTATATGATTTGTTGAAAATAATCTTTATTTAGTGAATGCTTATATCCTATGAAATCCTTATGAGAGCCATGTGTAAAGGTGAATGAGGCAAATGCAACCCTAAGAGTAGGGTGTTGGCATGTGATGAATGAATAAGGCAAATGAAACCCTAAGGATAGGGTGTTCAATGAATCATGCTATGGTAATATGAAAGGTCTCGATATGAGATGTGGTGATGCTTAATTGTTGAATTGTATGTTTCTAGTGCATTTAACTTTATATGCTTGTTCTCTCTGAGATGATATCTACATACTTCAGGGCTTCTTATATTTCAATACATATCTCGTAAATTGCAGGTGATGAGATATGACATGCCCTAGAAAGGGATGTTACTGAGTCATGTTGAAGATGACAAATGATATATATGTGTTTTCAAGTGATACCCATAATGTGAAATAAGTATGAAATGTGATATTCCTATTTAATTGTTTATATGTTAATCAGTTAATAGACTTAGGTGCCCTAACACCGTAGAACCCCTTTGAGAGGTCTGCAACCAAAGGGGTGAAACTCGTGTCCAACATCAACCGGTTGAGTAATTCTGGTGGCACGAGGATAGAAAGAGGCAGTGTTCAACAATAATCTGTGCGTGTGTCACGGTGGCACTGGAGTAAATAGGGGTTATTCAACATTAATCCGTGCTTGTGTCACGGTGGTAACCCGGTGAGACTCTCCGCCTGTGTGCTCAGGTTAGAGGAGGAGTCTAGAGTTCACTCTTTTGAGAGTGTAGTGAGGCCTTGTGAGCATGAGGCCTTGTGAGCTTGAGAGTCCTGCAGCAGACCAGGGCTGGCAGTCAGACTTAGCACTTCCCGGGTGTGTCGCTAAGTCTTGTACGATGGGATCGTAGCTCGCTACTGATCTTTATATGCAGAGTACACTGCATATGATTAGGGCATAATAATAATAATCTAAAATATGATCATATAGGTTCACAGAGTTCCTTATAAATGAAAGAGTTATGGAAGACTAGAGCATAGTTTTCTAGTAGTTATTCTTTGGATGTAATATTTACATTCTTTGTTATTTTAATTATATTGCTTTAGAACTGCTCAGTGTAGAATTTATTGTTGTTATATTCATATCGTTTACTCAAAGTTATATCTGTAATCACATTAGTGCATTAGTCTGTTTCCTTGAAGTACTCATTCACTGAGCGAGTAGGCTCACCCCTCTACTCAAACATTTTAGGGTTAACCGCGTGGACTTGAAGATGGTCAGAGCATCAGTGTAGATCTGCTACAAGAGTTAAGTACAAGATTAGTTGAGTCAGTCGGTCCTTGTCACTCTAGGTCCTCAGTAAGAGATAAGAGAGAGAGTTGTAATTACTATGTGTAATATTGTTCCTCTTTTGATATGTATGCTAATTAGCAAGTTTTATGTGCATAAGGTGTGAGAGACATCACGAATGTTTATATATGTATCTTTACTATTAAAGTCTGATTAGTAAAAGAAATGTTCAGATTCCTTTGTTAAGATGTTATGTGGTTCAATGCGGGGAAACAAGAGTTTTAGAGAAAAGAAAAAAAAAGTTAAGGGTGTTCTTTGTGTTACATATAAGTCCTATCTTATGCCCTAATCTCATGATTTGAGGAAATTGTGAGATCGGGGTGTAACAGCTTGGTATCAGAGCTTAGGGTGAGTTGTCAAGGACCATTAAGTTAGTAAGTTAGAGTCATAAGTGTGACAGATAGGAGATGTTTTGATGTTAGCTTTGGGGATTTGAGTATTTGGATATCCTGGCCCGATATCTGAGTACTTGGATCAACCAGTACAAGCTACTCTGTCTATTCTTTCACGTATACCCTGGCCAGGTATACAGTGGAAGAATGGGCTAGAGAGGAACCCTAGAAATGTTAGGGTTAGAAAACGAGAAAAGAAACAAGAATTAAGAGCATAAATGTAAAAGGAGATAGAACTTACATTTCATAATGTTGTTTTTATTGGAAATGTATAGAAATGCTCTTATATGTTTGAATTGAAATATTCAATACTTTGAAATGTGGGTCTTTAATATCTGTTGTACACTATGCAATTGTAGCATTTATTGATTTCATTCTTTGTAACAAGTAGACTAGAATTGACCTTTGAATGAGCTTTTGTTTCTATAGTTTTGCCCGCTGATTCGAGTGAAATTGACATCAGCAAGCCTGTTTAGGATTTCAGTCTGTACGCCGTTCGGTCGAGTTATATGTGATTCGGTCGAATTTTCTTAGCAGGAATCGAACAGCTGGTTGATCGGTCGAGTTTGCAAGCGGATCGGTCGAGTTTGCAAGCGGATCGGTCGAGTTTGCAAGCGGATCGGTCGAGTTTGCAAGCAGATCGGTCGAGTTTCTGAGCTGTGAGTGGCAGTTCAGAAAGAATGTAATCCTTTGTAGTTCTTGGCTTTGGGACTTCAGGTTTGGCCTGGTCCGGTTGGCAGGATGCGTTACTAGGATCTAATGAATCCTATTAATAGCATAATAAGAATAGAATTGGAATAATTAGACCCACATCAGAGTAAGAATGTACATACAGTAAGATGTTGAAACAGATGGGCAAGATCAGAACAACTAAGAATTAGTTGAAACTGATATATGAGATTCAACTTTGGGGTATCAAATGTGAAACCCTTAATTGGGAATAATAGAACATGATAAGAAGTTCATAATCAGTTTATTGATTAATATTATATGAACTATACATATGAAATATAGAAAAGATATGTGAAATGTATGTATGGTTCAAGATAGCAAGAATCAATCATGAAGAAGGAATCATATAATAGAGTATAATGCTTTTATGAACTCTAAAGCAAAGGCTAAGTAGAGAATAGGGTTGAGAATTCAATAGGTCCATAGAAGTAAAGAGTCTTCAAAAGAGTAAACGTGAAGAGGATCGTATGAACATGTAATTCATAAGACTAGAACAACAAACTAGTTTCTAAGCAAAGAACATAGGTGTAGTTTAACGAATGAATAAGTCATACAAAGGTAGACTGTATTCAGGAGAGAAAAACTTGATTGAAAGAGAAACTGTGTTTGACCCATGCATGATCACCTTGATTTAAAAATGAAGAATATGTAATGTATTCAACATGAGGAAAAACTAATAGAAGGACTATTAATTTAGAACGTTAACTTCACAATAGTATAAAGATAAAGGAGGAAATATGTGCAACATGGTATACATGGCCATGCATATGAATAAGAAACATGGTCATAAGAAAAAAAAATTTAGAATTAAAGATGACGGGTTAAAGAGTAGTATATGGTAAGAGGACTATGAAACGTAAGATAGGGTTTGAAATATGATGGAGAAGTTATAAAATAAAGAGGTTGTGAGATTCAAGCAAGTGCTAATTAATCAAATATCTCTGTTGATAACTAAGTAAATCTACATACGAGAATGTATTAAGGGAATGTTTGAATACAAGTATTCCAAGTCTTAAAATCATCTTCTCTTTCATATATTCCTTAATGAGAGTAAGGTGGGAATGAAATGATAAGAGAAAATGAATCATATACGGTGCATAACTACCTTGGTGGGGTCATCTAGTGAATGTAATAGTGACATACAATATGATGAAGTGCGATAAGAAATAAATTCTTGTGTGATAGCAAGAATGATGAATAATCTATTCTTACCTTGAATGTTTTAATGTTAGGGATGTTTATTGTATATAATCATATGAAAAGGATAGGTAGAAAAAAGTAAAGAAGTAATGAATGAGTAGAGAGATATGGGAAAACACTAGCTTTGTGTAATATGTGAATTTGTTTTTACATGTATGATTTGTTGAAGGCATATTAAGGTATGAAAGTTGGTTCTACATATGATTTCAGTGTATTTGTGCAAGCTATATGTTAATTAAAGGTGTATGATAGTTGTAGTAATTCATACCAGATATGCATCCTAGTATTGTGTATTTGTGATATGGTGATACGGTTTGGATGATGTCAGAACACATGGAGAGATACCCTGAACAAGGTAGTCATACTTATTCACTCATATTAATAGAAAGGGATGATAATCATATTGTCTGGACAAATAACCCTAATGAGGTGTAGCTTGTTATACCTATCTCTAATATAACTGAGTGATGGTAATTGAGTATGATTAATGCTTGAATGACTGATACAATTGTGGATTACTTTATTACTGTAGTTGAAACCCTAAAATGATATTATACGATGGTTACACTTTGAATTGTGTGTGGGCCCATAACCCACAGGTCCCAGGATCGAAACAGGATAGTATGGAATGAGGTGGTAATGCTTCACCTCATGCATCCATGACCCAATGGGGATGCCAAGAGTAATATTGTGCAATTGATTGTTGAATCTAGCCTTTTAATTCAAGAATGATTTGCTATTTGAATAGCACTTTATTAAAGTTTAAAATAGCATGGTGAACTCGCTTATGTCACTTAAAGGTGATACAGAACAATAGAACTTTCTGAGCCGCATAAGTTGAGATAGTTGTATCGGAGTATCAGAGTTGCGCAGCGAAAGCGTGATGGTTTATCTTTGCATTCTATGTTTGACTGTGGCATAAAGAATTTGCTTGATATCATTGAGAACTATTTAAAATATGTTGTGATTTAGTAAAGAATTAAAAGATCTAATGTTGAAAACTACATTCAGGTATGATATACAAGAATATAATGACATGGAAGGATTTAGAAGCTTAGAATAACCTTGAATGTATCTTTCTTGTAGGTTTATGTTTCGAGGACGAAACATTCTAAGGGGGGGAGAGTTGTTACGACCCCATCTGAGCTTAATTGGTAAACTAGGGTTACCAAGATGATTACATGATTAATTGGACTGATCACTCTTAAAATCTAATTAATGACGATAACACAATTAGGATTTTTTAACTATGATAAGAAGTCTAAATGTTCTTTTGTCTTGAGAATTAGGGTTTGAGAAGCATAGACCCTAATCGGCCCAAAATAGGGTTTTAATGACATATGAATACAGAATTTGATAAGTATAGTGTCTCAGTAAATGATTTTTAGTATTTTATATATAACTCTGATTTACTTCAAATTTGTATATGATTTGGATATATAAAATGTGAACAACATTGGTAAATATCAGAATTTTTAAAGAATGTTCTGACCTGTTTATCGGTCGAGTTTCAAACTCGACCGATCATATTTCCAGAATTCTACAGCAGTGTGGTAATTGAATTTTATCTTTTTATTGGTATATCCAATTGATCTCAAATTATAAATATGATTGAAAAACACAGTTTTAGACACTCTTTTAAATTGGCATAATTTTTGGATGACTTTTTATCTCTACAGTGAGGGTGTCGGTCGAGTTCTGTGCAGGGCAAACTCGACCGAATCTGCTGCAGACTGCAATATAGCAGTGCACTGTTCTATTTTTAATTATTTATTGGTAATTCCAAATGATCTAAAATTTTAACTGAAGCTTTATAGATCAATAATAAACAACTTTCTAAATTCCCATAATTGTTGGAGAATGTTTGATCTCTGAAATAAACGATTTACAGTAACTTTTGTATAACTGAATATTCAGCCAATATAATTAAAGTTGAGTGTTGGGTCAATATGCAATTGACCCAAGCAGCTCAATTGACTTATATGATCGACCACACACACACACAGCTCTCATTCTTCGTCATCCATCCCAGAGAAACGAAAATCTAGAGAGAGAGGGAGAGTTAGGGCTTGAGTGGAGAAAGAGGAGGAATTGCTGACCTAGGGTTTTGCGGTCCGAGGAATGGTGAAATCAAGTAAGTTTGGATCCTTTGCATAGACTTTTATGGTGAATCTTCTCTCTTATGTCAAGATTCCATCCATGCTATGATTTGATCCAAGATGATGTCGAAATTCCCTCTTTTCTCACCCTTTCTTCATAATCCCTCATTTTTAAGGTTTCCGAGTTGAATGGAAGAAGAATTGGGAGATTTGCTAGGGATTTGATATGAGTTCGAGATTCCCTGAGTTGAGCTGCAGTTTTGAGGTGTTTTCACACCTTAGGGTGAGTGGGTTCTTCCTTTAAACAGTATAATGTACGAAATTTGATTATAGCATCCAAATCCCTAATTGCTTGGTATGTGATTCTAAACCCTGAAATGTTCGTTTAATTTAAGTTGTTGCAATTCGATATGATATGGATTCTTTCTCTGTTTGAATGACTCCTTGATGGTAGATTCACATCAGAAACGTATACAACACATCCTAGAAAGAATGCTTTTCAGATTTATACCATATGATGTAATTAGGGTTTAACCTAATTGAGATATCTCTAGAGTTTCAACCTTATTGAAAAGGACTAGTAATCTTATAAGTGGTTAGGATGTACCTCATGGATTACCTGATTTGAATTTTATCCTTGGTGCATGATATCTCAGTGAATAGCATGGAAACCTAAATTTAGTTCAATTTCCATGGTTTCATACATATATCGATTGTATATGATTTGTTGAAAATAATCTTTATTTAGTGAATGCTTATATCCTATGAAATCCTTATGAGAGCCATGTGAAAAGGTGAATGAGGCAAATGCAACCCTAAGAGTAGGGTGTTGGCATGTGATGAATGAATAAGGCAAATAAAACCCTAAGGATAGGGTGTTCAATGAATCATGATATGGTAATATGAAAGGTCTCGATATGAGATGTGGTGATGCTTAATTGTTGAATTGTATGTTTCTAGTGCATTTAACTTTATATGCTTATTCTCTCTGAGATGATATCTACATACTGCAGGGCTTCTTATATTTCAATACATATCTCGTAAATTGCAGGTGATGAGATATGACATGCCCTAGAAAGGGATGTTACTGAGTCATGTTGAAGATGACAAATGATATATATGTGTTTTCAAGTGATACCCATAATGTGAAATAAGTATGAAATGTAATATTCCTGTTTAATTGTTTATATGTTAATCAGTTAATAGACTTAGGTGCCCTAACACCGTAGAACCCCTTTGAGAGGTCTGCAACCAAAGGGGTGAAACTCGTGTCCAACATCAACCGGTTGAGTAATTCTGGTGGCACGAGGATAGAAAGAGGCAGTGTTCAACAATAATCTGTGCGTGTGTCACGGTGGCACTGGAGTAAATAGGGGTTATTCAACATTAATCCGTGCTTGTGTCACGGTGGTAACCCGGTGAGACTCTCCGCCTGTGTGCTCAGGTTAGAGGAGGAGTCTAGAGTTCACTCTTTTGAGAGTGTAGTGAGGCCTTGTGAGCCTGAGGCCTTGTGAGCCTGAGAGTCCTGCAGCAGACCAGGGCTGGAAGTCAGACTTAGCACTTCCCGGGTGTGTCGCTAAGTCTTGTACGGTGGGATCGTAGCTCGCTACGGATCTTTATATGCAGAGTACACTGCATATGATTAGGGCATAATAATAATAATCTAAAATATGATCATATAGGTTCACAGAGTTCCTTATAAATGAAAGAGTTATGGAAGACTAGAGCATAGTTTTCTAGTAGTTATTCTTTGGATGCAATATTTACATTCTTTGTTATTTTAATTATATTTCTTTAGAACTGCTCAGTGTAGAATTTATTGTTGTTATATTTCATATCGTTTACTCAAAGTTATATCTGTAATCACATTAGTGCATTAGTCTGTTTCCTTGAAGTACTCATTCACTGAGCGAGTAGGCTCACCCCTCTACTCAAACATTTTAGGGTTAACCGCGTGGACTTGAAGATGGTCAGAGCATCAGTGTAGATCTGCTACAAGAGTTAAGTACAAGATTAGTTGAGTCAGTCGGTCCTTGTCACTCTAGGTCCTCAGTAAGAGATAAGAGAGAGAGTTGTAATTACTATGTTTAATATTGTTCCTCTTTTGATATGTATGCTAATTAGCAAGTTTTATGTGCATAAGGTGTGAGAGACATCACGAATGTTTATACATGTATCTTTACTATTAAAGTCTGATTAGTAAAAGAAATGTTCAGATTCCTTTGTTAAGATGTTATGTGGTTCAATGCGGGGAAACAAGAGTTTTAGAGAAAAGAAAAAAAAAGTTAAGGGTGTTCTTTGTGTTACATATAAGTCCTATCTTATGCCCTAATCTCATGATTTGAGGAAATTGTGAGATCGGGGTGTAGCAATAAGTTACATGGACAAGCTTACCATAATGATTACCATCAAGCATATCAAGGGTCACCAACGTATTAACAATAACATTATCCACCATATCATTTTTTTCATGAAAAGCAAGACCCTTACTAAAAGTACCCTCTACCCTCACCAAAAGTGGTATCAGGCAGGGCACCCTCACCTATCGTCCAACGCACAACGATCATCACATAACGGCCAGGCACACCAGTACCTATAGGCCAAGCTCAGGGGTATAATGCATAACACTGTGTCGTGTTTACATACATATCTGACAAAGCTGGGCATCAAAGTCTGTCGTGCAACTCTGTCGGGCATCATGGTGTCGGGCAATGCAGTGTTGTGCTAGGGGGTGTAATGTGCAACGTCATCAGACAAGGCACACCGCTCACAGGTATAACGTGTGCAGCAGAGTAAACGTAATGCCCATCATCGATCTAGCTAGCAATGCCCCACAACCTCCAGGTATAACCATACTAAGCCACCTCTTAGACTATGTGTGTCAGGAAGAACATATAGCATAGAGTGACGCCCGTCACACATAGGTTCAAGGACCAAGGTGTCTTCCATCACAACCATCACAACAGGCCATCCAAAACTCAAGGTCAAGAGGGCTATCTGGCAACACCTCTATTGACACCATATCGGGCAAGATGCACCCCGACAGGTTCACCACCCACCTCAAGCTCAAGGGCACAAAAATCCTAAAGAGTCAAGAAGATGGCTCACCTATCAACTTAAACGAGAGAGGGGTCTTTCACATCTCTTGTCACCAAACGAGCAACACAGGGAACAACCCTAGCAAGGTTCACATCTACCACAAAGCTCACCCTTCAAGTCCATGGTGAGAGGAGGGTGTTGCTCAAGCTACTAGAACACAAGATCACCTCTCAGCTTAAACGAAAGAGGGGTGTTGCCCATGACACTAGAACCCAAGCTCACTCCTCAAGACCTAGGAGAGAAGGGAGTATTGCTCACCAAGAAACCCTAGAACACATGGTTTGGCCAATAAGAAGATACTAAACAAGAAACTAAGCTACAAACATGCATAGCCGATATTAAGCAACAAGAACATAGAAGATGGTAATGTAGTTAGGGTTAGGAGTTATGTAACCCGCCTTAAGTAAGCTCCAAGCTCCTAGCTCCAAGCACCACCAAGGAAGAAGGAGACTCCAAGGAAGGATCGGCCACCAAGCTAGCTCCACCAAGGGTATCGGCCACCAAGCTTGCAAAAGAAGAGGGTGTCGTGCACCAAGGGAGAAGGAGACTAAGGAACTAAAGGGATCCTTAGCAAGGGAAAGGAAACACAAATATAGAAGGGGTTGGAGGAGAAAACAAGGTAGAGAAAAGCAAGGTGTCGCCCACCTAGGGACACTTGTCCATGACGAATGCCACCACTCTAACGTGCCCAAAATACATGTCTAAGGCCATTGCCACATGCAAGGACCAAGCACCAAGTGTCCACTAGTGGTGACAGAAACAAGGTCAAAAGAGGTCAAAGGTTCATGGACGACACAACTGGACGACACACCATGACCATGGGCGACACAGCCCAGGGCGACACAAGCACCTCCTCCCCGACACAAGGTTCAACCAAGCAAAAGCAAGGCACCACAAGGCCCAACAAGCTCAACCAAGCCCAAAGGAACTCAAGAAACGGGCCCAAACCTTCCCTCTCAACACTAGAGGAAGCAAGGAGAGGGAGGAACACCTCACAAGGTGAAAAACTTGCCCACAAACCCTAGACTTGGGTTAATTGCAAGTAGCACCTCCAACTCTCAACAAAGCACAACCAAACCCTAATCACCACTGAAGGTGATTAGCAAGCAACAAAGCACCTGGGTTAAGAAAAGCAAATAGGGTAAACCCTAAACAGAGGTCAGGGTCCTTACATAGATTGTCATCATTAATTAAATTTAAGTAGTGATCAATCTACTAAGCATGCAATCATCAAAGTAAATCCTAATTAAAAGACTAATTTAAGAATTGGTTGTTACAAGAATAGTTAGAGGAAGTATTAGAAAATTGAAGTTTCCATATTTCACTTGTGCTCAAGTTAAGAAACTATCAGATGACCATGGATTTAGATATTTAAGAACAATGAAGATAGATATTGAGTATACAAGTCCTCTCTCACTCAAGTATAGTCAGATTTTGTTGCCTAGCTATGATTATCTTGGTTTTCTTCATTTGTTAATTGTTTTTCCAAGCACCTGTTAATGTTTTATATCTATTTAACGTATGAATTAAAGGATACAATTCAAATGCCAAACCGCTATATTTTAGGTTGAATGCATGGTCGAATGAGTTTATTCTGGAAAAACTCGACCGACAAACATGTAAGAACATTCTTCAAAAATTCTAATATTTACAAGAACACTAATAATTTAGTTAATCAAGTTACATCCAAATTTCAACTAAATCATACTTATATATAAAATATTAAAAAAATATTCTACACTAGTGTATTAATCAAATTTTGTAATCATATGCTACGAAAACCTTAATATTGGCGGATTTGGGTTTCTAGTTCTCAAACCCTATTATTTGAAATAAAACATATTTAGAGTTTCTCATTATGTTTAAAGAATTATAAATAGATTGTCATCAATAATTAAATTTAATTAATGATCAATCTACTAAGCATGCAATCATCAAAGTAAATCCTAATTAAAAGACTAATTTAAGAATTGGTTGTTACACGAATAGTTAGAGAAAACATCAAATTGAAGTTTCCATGTTACACTTGTGCTTAAGCTAAGAAACTATTTTTTTGATCATGGATTTAGATATTTAAGAACAATGAAGATAGATATTGAGTATACAAGTCCTCTCTCACTCAAGTATAGTCAGATTTTGTTTCCTAGCTATGCTTATCTTAGTTTTCTTCATTTTTTAATTGTTTTTCCAAGCACCTATTAATGTTTTAAATCTATTTAACGTACGAATTAAAGGATAAAATTCAAATACCAAACTGCTATATTTCTTGAATGCATGGTCAGATGAGTTTATCCTGGAAAAACTCGACCAACAAACATGTCAGAAAATTCTTTAAAAATTCTGACATTTTACAAGAACACTAATAATTGAGTTACTCAAATTACATCCAAATTTCAACTAAATCATACTTATATATAAAATACTAAAAACATTTCCTACACCAGCGTATTAATCAAATTTGTATTCATATGCTGCCAAAACCTTAATTTTGGCAGATAAAGGTTTCCAGTTCTCAAACCCTATTATTTGAAATAAAACATATTTAGAGTTTCTCATTATGTTTAAAGAATTATAAATATATTGTCATCATTGATTAAATTTAAGTAATGATCAATCTACTAAGCATGCAATCATCAAAGTAAATCCTAATTAAAAGACTAATTTAAGAATTGGTTGTTACAAGAATAGTTAGAGGAAATATTGGAAAATTAAAGTTTCCATATTACACTTGTGCTCAAGCTAAGAAACTATCAGATGACCGTGGATTTAGATATTTAAGAACAATGAAGATAGATATTGAGTATACAAGACCTCTCTCACTCAAGTATAGTCAGATTTTGCTGCCTAGCTATGATTATCTTGGTTTTCTTCATTTGTTAATTTTTTCCAAGCACCGACTAATGTTTTAAATCTATTTAATGTACCAATTAAAGGATAAAATTCAAATACCAAACTACTATATTTCAGGTTGAATGCATGGTCGGATGAGTTTATCATGGAAAAACTCGACCGACAAATATGTCACAAAATTCTTTAAAAATTCTGATATTTTACAAGAGCACTAATAATTTACTCAAATTACATCCAAATTTCAACTAAATCATACTTTTATATAAAATACTAAAAATATTTCCTACAACAGTGTATCAATCAAATTTTGTATTCAAATGCTACCAAAACCTTAATTTTGGCGGATTAGGGTTTCCACTTCTCAAACCCAATTATTTGAAACAAAATATATTTAGAGTTTCTCATTATGTGTAAAGAATTATAAATAGACTGTCATTATTAATTAAATTTAAGTAATGATGAATCTACTAAGCATGCAATCATCAAAGTAAATCCTAATTAAAAGATTAATTTAAGAATTAGTTGTTACAAGAATAGTTAGAGGAATGATAACCTCTCATTTTGTGACGTTATCTTATTAGTTATCTTTAGTTTTCCATACTCTTTCTTAGATAAACTAAATAGAATCATTAAACCTTCTTATTTTATTGCAGATACATCAATAAACTAACTTTTTCTCTTTTTCATTACAGAAAACACACAAAAAAATTCACAAAGACTCCTCACGGTCCCAAGACCGTGAGAAGCCTCACGGTCCCAAGACCGCGAGAAGCCTCATGGTCCCAAGACCGCGACAAGCCTCACGGTCCCAAGACCGCGACAAGCCTCACGGTCCCAAGACCGCGAGAAGCCTCACGGTCCCAAGACCGCGAGAAGCCTCACGGTCCCAAGACCGCGAGAAGCCTCACGGTCCCAAGACCGTGAGAAGCCTCACGGTCTCAAGACCGTTTGGGCTCAACTTGAAGCCTATAAATAGGACCTCAAGGGCCACTTCAAGGGGATCGAATCCCAAGACGCCCAAAGGCTGCCTCTCCAGACCCAGAGCACTCTGATCTTCTGTTCACTGCCCCAAGGCTGCCAGTTTTGGGATCCGTGCTCATCATCATCAAGCTTCCTTCTCTCTCTTCTTTCCATCTCTTCAACAAAGAAGGTGGGAAGAGAAAATCCTTCATCAAAGCAACCACGAAGTGCGAAGATCGTTGCTCTCTTCACCAAGGGTTCAACCTTCCCCCCTCCGTGGAGATGACGTTCTTTCTCTCTCTTCTCACCTCCTTTGCCATGAGCGAGTAGTTTCTTTCACTAGGGTGCGGGGAGTAGCCCCGCTACCCATGTTTTCATTTCATGCGATGTAATTCAATAACTTGTAATAAAGATACTCTTCCTTTCAGTTTGACTTCAATCGCTTAATGAATACTAGTTGATTGATCATCAACTTGTGTTACATATTGTCTTTTGGTATGAATTGTCTACGTTTGTACCCTTAGATCTAAATATCGATTGAATGTTGGTTATGGATGTATGTAGTCACCATACGTCTGTTTCGGTGTCTAGAAGTGTTTTCAGGAGTGGAGTAAACTCACCCCCATCGTTGCACTTTCATACTATGAAATGGAATCAGTTGACGTATAGAAATGCAACTTTGGTAAGGTCGAGGAACACATTTCATGAAGGAGTAATGCAAGGCATGTGACCATTCGTTATGGGATGGCTGGCATTGCAATACTCCACACTTCTCGTAGCTAGTTATCCGAAAGGAAGCTAGGACTACAAGATACTAACTGATTTGACCCTTTTTGCAGGTTGTTTTATTATGTTGCATGACTTGATCCATGTGTAGTGGTGTGAAACCCGATAACATCCTAGTGGTTTTTATCAATTGTTTACAACTTTAATCTTTACCTTCTTGCTTTGCTTTCCTCGCTTTTAGCTTTAAAACCAACATCAAACTTTCGATCTAAATATCAACTGTTAAGTAGTTAAGTAGAACTAAAACGTTTTCCATCTTGACTTCGTCAAGACCGTTGTCCCGAGGATTCGACCCTTAACTATACTACGATAAGACTTCCGCGTGTCTTAACACACGTGGGTGGAGTTCTTACCATAGTAATAGCAAGGCTAAACCTAAGGTTTCATCACCTTAGGATTTTTAGTGGTATTGCAAAACTCCATCAAAAATTGGCGCCGTTGCCGGGGACAACGAAACTTTTTAGTTTTTTCTTACCAACTTCTTGGTTGATTAGGATTGTACACTTTTTCTTAATAACAACTCCAATTCTTCTTGATCTTTTTCATTTCCTTCCATTATCCTAACGTGTGATTTTCCTTCTACTCAGGTAGAAAACGTGTATGCAACCCCCGCATAGCATCGGATTCTCCCCTGAACCAGAATACGATTCTGAGGTAGAAAGAAGTTTTCACCGAAGGAATAGACTTAATCGCCAAAGAGCCAGACAGATGGCCGAAGAGCAACGCCTTGTTGCAGAAAGAGTCAACGCCGCCATAGCAGCACAACGAGCACAACTTATTGCCGACACTCGTGCTCAGGTGCAAGCTGAGATCCGAGCTGAGGAACAAGCCCGCATCCAAGCAGAGCATGCTGCTGCTCAACTTGCGTTAAGAAACAAGCAACTTCGGGACTACGCAGTCCCAAAGAATTATGAAGACGATCATCCTGTTCGACCACCGATTATTAACATACCACACTTTGAAATTCGGACGCAGTGGATCCAGATCATGCAAGGCATCTCTTTCTCCGGAGCACCCGGAGATGATTGCATGGATCACCTTAAGAGATTCAAGTCACTCTGCCGACTTGTACCCCAAGCATGAATTGCAATGGAAGCAATCATGTTACACCTTTTTCACTTCACCTTATCTGGAAGAGCACTAAGCTGGTACAACGCTTTGGATAGACACCCCATCATCACTACCTGGACTCCCTTAGAAGAGAAGTTTCTTGAGAAATTCTTCCCACCTTCGCTAACCTATGAGATTAGGGGACAAATTAATCACTTTTCCCAACTACCCGGAGAAACGCTTGCTGAAGCTTGGGAAAGATTCAAAGAACTCCTGAGAAAGTGTCCTCACCATGGCATCTCTCAAAATCAACTAATAGAAACATTTTATAGAGGAGTAAGTGATGATATTAAGCAATTCCTAGATTCCTCATCTGGAGGAAACTTTATGAGAAAGAATTATGAAGATGCCTGGAATATAGTTACGTTGGGGGCCGAGAACCAATCCAATTGGGGAAGGTCATCTAACCAACCCAAAGGCGTTCTCAAGGTTTACAAAGCGGAAGAATCCATGGAACTCAAGGCCATTGCTGAGGCTTTGACGACTATCGCTAGCAAGCAACAGGCCCTCGAAACTTCTTTCGGGGAATATGATAAGAAGAAAATCTCTCAGGTTCAACAAGTTAAGGCAGCTACTGGATCTTGTGAAGCCTGTCATGCATCCGATCATCCCACATTATCATGTGGATTGTTGTACAATGTCATGATGGATTTACAACCACCTATGCCGCAATATGAACCCATCATCGAGCATCCCGAAGATCAAATGCCAGAGCAAGTTAACTCCATACATTCAATACCTGGCCAAGTGTATTACAACCCAGACAAACCAAGGAACCATCCTGGTTTCCAATACGGGAATCCTGCAGGGACTGCCAACCCACAGCAGCAGGCACAAGGTGGATCTTTCAATAGACAACCACCAGGATTTCAGAATAACTTCAATCAAGGGAATTACAGACAAGGTTTTCAAAGATCTAACTATCCCAGGAATCCTTCTTACCAATATGCCCATTCAGGACTGCACCCTCAGTTGCAACAACCCCAGTTGCAGCAGCCACAGCAACCCCAGTTGCAGCAGCCCCTGCAACCACAGTTAACTGCACCTCTACAACAACCAGGACAGCAAGTCACGCAGTATCAACAAAGGGGTGCTCCTCCCCAATCATCTGATGAGATATCCTTGATTAGACAAATGCTTCAATCGCAACAAACCATGCTTGCAAACCAACAAGCTCAACAAAAAGCCGTAGAAGCCCAACTGGCGCAAATTGCCGCTCAATTGAAACCTCAAGCCGGCACTTTTGCTGGGCAACCAGAGGCAAACCCCCGTCATAACCCAAACAGACCAGAACAACTTAATGCCGTCACCACGTGGTCTGGTTGTGTCCTGCCTGACGTCACAAGAATCGACCATGATGATGATAACGTAGCCATCCTTTCCCCAACAGGGAATGCAAGCAGAGAAACAGAAAATTCTACAGAGAACGAAAAGGAAAAGGAACCAATCTCAGAAGTCCCACCACGAATTCCTTACCCAGACAGACTAAAAGGAACCAAAATGGACACTAGGTTCCAAAAATTTAAAGAAGCTATGAAAAAGTTATACATTGATATTCCTTTTCTTGATGCCCTTTCCGAAGTGCCCGCTTGGGCAAAATACCTGAAAACCCTCTTGTCGAGAAAGTATATGACAGAGGAGCATGAAATAGTGAAACTTGCTCAGACCACTTCAGATATTCTGCTTAATAAAATGCCAAAGAAAAAGAAGGACCCAGGTTCCTTCGGCATTCAGTGTTCCATTGGAAATGGCTCCAGCAAGAAAGGATTGGCAGACCTAGGAGCAAGCATATCTATTATGCCTTATTCAATGTGTAAAAGATTAGGCTTCACTGATTTGTTACCTACGACTATGACAATCCAGTTAGCCGCTACCATAACTGCCCCTCTTGGCATTATCGAAGACATCCCTGTCAGAATAGGAACAAATTCTTATGTCCCGTGTGATTTTGTTATTATGGACATACAAGAAGACCTGAGATATCCGATAATCTTTGGAAGACCTTTCCTAGCTACCGCCCGAGCTCTCATTGATGTCGAAGCAGGATCTATTATTCTGAGACTTGGGAGGGAGGCTTTCCAGTTCAGAGTTCTCAACAGCATGAAAGGTCCTAGCATTCAAGAGGAAGTTTTTCTCCTGGATGCTATTTATCAAATGTCCCAGTTAGAAATGTCTGAACCATCCGAAGAATTGGAAAATATTCTTACAAATCCGGATGTAGAATTCTCGGCCAGTGAACTAGTACAACAGTGCCTGCAATACTTAGAAAAAGCTGAAGAAGCTCCGACAGCCACGTTTGAAGAACTTAAAGCCATCACAATTATAGAAGCCACTGAGCCACCCAAGGCTCCAGAAATGAAAGCCTTACCCGAGGGACTTAAACATGTTTTTCTTGATGATGAGAAGCTCTGTCCGGTAATCATCAGCTCCACTCTGGAGGATGATCAAGAAAACAGACTCCTCGATGAACTGAAGAAGCATAAGAAAGCAATTGGCTATAAAATGACTGATCTGACGGGCATAAACCCTGCTCTATGTATGCACAAACTGCCCATGGTTGAAGAGTTTAAACCATCGCGAGAACACCAAAGAAAGTTAAACCCCAACCTCAAGGAGGTAGTTCGCCTCGAGGTCCTCAAACTTCTAAAGGCAGGCATTATCTACCCAATTTCTGATTCTCAGTGGGTAAGCCCAGTGCAGGTGGTCCCTAAAAAGGGGGGAACCACCGTTGTTCTTAATGACAAAAACGAACTGGTACCCACTAGAACCATTACAGGGTGGCGTATGTGCATTGATTATAGGAAACTTAATAAATCAACACGAAAAGATCACTACCCCCTGCCTTTCCTAGATGAGGTCCTCGAGCGCCTAGCTCATCAGAAATTCTTTTGTTACCTCGATGGATATTCCGGCTTTTACCAAATCCCGATACATCCGGACGATCAAGAAAAAACTACTTTTACCTGTCCCTTTGGGACGTACGCTTTCAGAAGAATGCCATTTGGGCTCTGTAATGCACCAGCTACTTTCCAAAGATGCATGTCCGCTATCTTTGCGGGATTGACAGAGTCTATAATGGAAGTATTCATGGATGATTTTTCAGTTTATGGAGACTCCTTCGACAACTGTCTGCTCAACCTGGTTCAAGTCCTACAAAGATGTGAGGAAACAAACCTCATTTTAAATTGGGAAAAATGCCATTTTATGGTAACAGAAGGTGTTGTTTTAGGACACAGAGTGAGCGACAGAGGGATCGAGGTGGATCAAGCAAAAATTGACGTTATCTCAAAATTGATGCCACCAAAAGATGTAAAAGGAGTCCGTGCCTTCTTAGGACATGCTGGATTTTACAAAAGATTTATTAAAGATTTCTCCAAAATAGCAAAACCCATGACACAACTGCTGACCAAGGACACAGAGTTCAACTTTAACCAAGAATGCTTGCAAAGTTTTACAACTCTGAAAGATGCCCTGATTTCTGCACCAATATTACGAGCTCCAGATTGGTCGTTACCTTTCGAAATCATGTGTGATGCGAGCGATTTTTCCATAGGGGCCGTTTTAGGGCAAAGAATCGACAAGAAACCTCATGTTATATACTACGCATCTAAAACACTGGATGAAGCACAAAAAAATTATACCACTACAGAAAAGGAATTTTTAGCTGTCATCTACGCATTTGAAAAATTCCGCTCATACCTGATAGGAGCTAAAGTCATTGTCTACACTGACCACTCCGCTATACGATATCTGATCCAGAAGCAAGACGCAAAACCTAGACTTATCCGCTGGGTGCTAATGCTTCAAGAGTTCGATTTGGAAATTAAAGACAAAAGCGGAGTGGAAAACGTCGTCGCCGATCATCTCAGCCGTATCAGAATTGAGGATGAGGACAAAGTTCCTATCCAAGATTCCCTCCCGGACGACCACTTAATGAAAGTCTCCAATGGATTTCCCTGGTATGCCGACATTGTCAACTATTTGGCAACAGGAATCATTCACCCATCCGCATCTTATCACGATAAAAAGAAGTTCATTCACGACGCTAAGCAATATTTCTGGGACGAGCCCTATCTTTTTCTCTTATGCGCAGATGGACTCTTTCGTAGATGTATCCCAGAGACAGAAATCACTCCGGTCCTTGAGCATTGTCACTCAGGCCCTACTGGGGGGCACATGAGTTCTAAGAAGACAGCCCTCAAGGTCTTGCAATCTGGCTTTTATTGGCCCACCATTGCAAAAGACGCACATGAATATGTGCGATCATGCGACAAGTGCCAACTTTCCGGAGTAATAACCAGAAGAAATGAAATGCCATTGAACATATGGCAAGAAATCGAACTTTTCGATGTTTGGGGAATAGATTATATGGGCCCTTTCCCCTCGTCTTATGGATTCAAGTATATCTTGGTTGCTGTGGATTACGTCTCAAAATGGGTAGAAGCTCTACCAACCACCTCTTGCGATTCAAAACCAGTTATCAAGATGTTTAAAGAGATAATATTTCCCAGATTCGGCGTCCCAAGAACGATTATATCTGACGGCGGATCACATTTTTTGGAACGGAGCTTTGAAGCCTTATTAAGAAAATATGGAGTCAACCACAAAGTTTCTACACCATATCACCCACAGACATGTGGACAGGTTGAAGTCTCCAATAGGCAAATTAAAGTTATTCTGGAAAAAACCGTCAATCGACACCGCACCGATTGGTCAACCAAATTATCCGACGCTCTATGGGCTTACCGTACAGCTTTCAAAACACCCATCGGAACAACGCCGTTTCGATTAGTGTACGGGAAGTCTTGCCATTTGCCAGTTGAATTAGAGCATAAGGCTTGGTGGGCCATTAAGCAACTAAATTTCGATCTCAAAGGTGCTGGTGAATTCCGACAACTTCAACTCCAAGAGTTAGAAGAACTACAAATGACAGCCTACCACAACGCAAGAATCTACAAAGAACAAACTAAGATGTGGCACGATGGCCACATCAAAAGAAAAGATATAATCGTCGGAAACAAAGTCCTCCTATTCAACTCCAGATTAAAAATGTTTCCTGGAAAACTGCGTACCAAATGGTCGGGTCCCTTTACAATCAAACATATATACCCGACAGGAGCTGTCATTATTATTGACGATAATGGAGGAGAGCGGACCGTAAATGGCCACAGATTAAAAAAGTACCACACTCCGGCAGACAAGTTATCCAGACAAACCATCGAAATTCATGACCCTATAAAGTCAGCATAGCCGGAGCAATAATCTTGTCGAGCCAGCGACGCTAAACCAAGGCGCTTCTTGGGAGGCAACCCAAGGCCTGATTATCACCTTCCCTAGCCTTTTCTTTTGTTTTTAAACACCCTTTTATCTATCTTTGTTTTTCCTTTTTCTTTTGCTTTCTTTAAATCAAAAAAAATACATAAAAATCCACTTGATCTTGCGGTCAAACGGTCTAGAGACCGTGAGACCCCTCGCGGTCTCCAGACCGTGAGGCTCCTCGCGGTCTCACGACCGTGAGGCTCCTCGCGGTCTCCAGACCGTGCGGCTCCTCGCGGTCTCCAGACCGTGAGGCTCCTCGCGGTCTCACGACCGTGAGGCTCCTCGCGGTCTCCAGACCGTGCGGCCCCTCGCGGTCTCCAGACCGTGAGGGGCTCCTAAAAACCTATAAATATACCCCCCCACCTACGCACCCCTCTTCTTGATTCTCGAATTCTCGAACTCTCCTGTTTCATTCCGCTCTGACCTTCGTCTCTACACTCCCGCGCGTCGCTGTTTCAAGTGCTTCGCCGACGACTCGGCTTCGTCGCCGTCGTTCTCGACTTTGTCGTCGTCGTTCCTAACTCGTCGTCGCTCCCGGCTTATCGACAGCTCTGCAACAGCTACCCCTTCGCCGACCCACCGACCGCAGCGACAGGTTGACGCATCACCATTTCAAGCTCGCGTTCGAGCCCCCTCCCGCCGTTGTTGCCATCATCGTTTCCGCAGCTTTTAGCCAACGAACGGCCGCGCGGTTCGTCTCCCGCGCGGTTCGTCTTCCTCGCGGTCTCCAGACCGTTTGGATCCTCGTGGTCTCCAGATCGTTTGGATCCTCGCGGTCTCCAGACCGTTTGGATCCTCGCGGTCTCCAGACCGTTTGGATCCTCGCGGTCTCCAGACCGTTTGGATCCTCGCGGTCTCCAGACCGTTTGGATCCTCGCGGTCTCCAGATCGTTTGGATCCTCGCGGTCTCCAGACCGTTTGGATCCTCGCGGTCTCCAGACCGTTTGGATCCTCGCGGTCTCCAGACCGTTTGGATCCTCGCGGTCTCCAGACCGTTTGGATCCTCGCGGTCTCAAGACCGTTTGAATCCTCACGGTCTCAAGACCGTTTGGATCCTCGCGGTCTCAAGACCGTTTGGATCCTCGCGGTCTCCAGACCGTTTGGATCCTCGCGGTCTCCAGACCGTTTGAGACCAAACGGTCTCAGGACCGTTTGAACTAAATCAAACCAATAAAACTCAAATTCAAAATATTTTTACTTTGTTATAATTTCAAAATTTAAGATTTCTAACTTTTGTTTCTTATCAATTATTTCAGAATGACTTCACCTGCTAAGCAAGGACCAACAGACGCTCCCTTCTGGACAAAAGAGAAGCTCATTGCTGAACGAGCAAATCTGCAAAGCCTAGTTGACGACTTCAAAAGGACTGGAAAAGTCCCAGCAGAAGTACACCTGACTGCTGTCATGAAGGACATCAAGCGAATCAACCGCTGCTTAGATGAAGAACCTTCTGACGAGGAGGTCGAAGAGACCTCATCCGACGAGGCCTCTGAATACCAGCCTTCCCCTGAGAAAGAATCCCCCACTACAAAATCTAAGGGGAAGAGATTGGCTCAAGAACCAACAACTGATCCCACATCTAAGAAGAGAGCCAGGAAGCAGGTCCACCCTGCCTGTGCAAGAGAACAAATCTTAGCAGGGTACATCCCACCACCCTCCACCACCGTCACCAACCCTGCCACAATAACTGTTCCTATCTTTCCTCCCATCACCACCACAGCACCACCACCCGAGAACCTTCACCTCCAAATCATTCCCCCCATCAGCCAACTCCTCAAACCAACCAAGTATGCCTGCCCCAGCATACTGATGAAGATGGGGATCTACCACAGAATCCTCACTCTTCTTGACAATTCCAACCTTTCCCGGCTCTGCTTTGTATCGGAAATTTCCTACTCTGAGCCAACTACTGAATTCTTCACATACTTCAACAAAGAAGTGGTGGACATCTCGCATAAAGAAAGGGACGGTGGTGACCGTAGAATAACCTCCAGAATCTTCAACAACGAAGTGGTCATCACCGAAAATGTCCTAAATGAAATCTTCATCGATAATAAAGACCAGCTGAAGCAAGCCAAAGCTGCTAGCACAGACCACCCAAGTTTCAACAAGCATAAATTCTGGAAGTCTTTAACGGGGTTACCAACCTTCGATCCAAGGACAAGCAAGGCCTCCAACGTTCATTCTGGCCTAGTGCGCACGCTACACAAAATTATAGTCGGCGCACTTTTCCCTAGATCTGAAGGGGGAAATTTTTCCATATCCGACCTTTTTGTCCTCTGGTCAGTCCTCAACGGATTGCCTGTCAACATTGGACGGCACATGCTGATCAAGCTCTCAGCCTTCGCCCTCGGGAAAGAAATCTGCACGGGTGGTCATATCACATCTATCATCAAATATCTCAAGATGGATAGACTTCTACCCAAATGCAGCCCAATAAAAGGCGACATTCTTACCAATGAACAGACACTAAAGAACTCTTACATCTTAAAAAATAAGGATGGAAGGCTGCACTACGTATTCTGCCCCACAAAATCTTCACGAACCCTGCTGCCACTTCCTGAGCTTGCTGACTATGATAAAGACAAGCTCCTGTTCACTGAAGATGAGATCGCCAAAATCATCGCTTCACTCAAAGCCAGAGAAAAGAAAACAAAGGCAGGGCAGGCAGAGCTTAGTATAACTGCCCTGGCAACTAAAACAGCAAAGCTCCTAGTCAAACGACCTTCCAGAAGGCTCGTCAAAGCTCATGAGCTGTCAGGGACACCCACATCGAAACCTAACCCTGAAACTGAACCCCCCCTCCCTGAAGAACATATTACATCCTCATCACTAGACTCTTTTATAATGAGTCTAAATGCTGAGCTCACTACCACCTCTCCGCCCTCCACTACCCCAATCTCCACCACCCCACCACCATCAACCACCCTTCAATCTTCCTCCGCTCCACCTTCCTTCACCACCTCTCCACCACCTCCACCTTTCTTTACTTCGGGCACCCCTTTCTCCACCACAATGCCCGCATTCTCCTCCTTCACATCCACCGACTTTCCATCAACATTCCCGAATCCATTTCCATCTTCGGGAATGCCACCATTTTTTCCATCCTCCACCACCCCGACATCGCTCGTGACTCCATCTACAGTCACCACGCAATTCGTGGGTCCATCACCTGTGTCTTTTCCACATGACACTATCATTCCACCCCAACCCCAGCCACCTCACCCTTCAATCACTGGGGTCCCTTTTTCTAACGTCGGTCCGGAATTCGGACGTCAATTTGACACCATCCGAAACCTCCTCACCGACCCATCTAACATTTTACATTCTATTTTTTCATGTGTGCAGGGTCTAACTCAGCAGGTTGCCCAGCTCGGCGAGCAGAACCGCACCATGCCAGGCATCCTCCAAGAAATCAAACAACATCAAGCTTCAGTGGCCAAGCAAGTCGACCACATCGACGGCCACTGCAACAACTTGCCCAAGTTGATCCAGGGAGTACAACGCCAGCATGAAGTGTTGGCAACACAAGTCGATCGGATTTCCGCGCAGACTTCACCTCTGCCAGAGACCCTACGCGAGCTGCAGCAACAACAACAAGCTTTCAGCACGCGCCTGGATGACATCACCACCTCCCTCACGCAGCTACACCATCGCCAGGAGGAGTCATCAAATAATGAGCTCATTCAGTTAAGAGCTCAAGTAACAGATCTCACAGCAAGACTCCTCTCGGCTGAACAACGTTTTCTAGATATTAAAGAAACCCACGAAGCACTGCTCGAAACACACGAGCACGTGCAAGTGGCTTATGATGAACTCCAATCCATCCATCGCCTGTGCAAAAAGAAAGCACAAAAGAAGACATCTAACGACGATGAAGATGATGATGATAATGATGACGATTCTGATTCTTCAGCAGACTCCACCAACAGTACCTCCTCAGATGAAAACTCTGACAAACCAGCTGATGCTGGGGAGGGTCCAAGCCAAGGAGCAGAACCCAGACAACAAACAGATCACCATGACGGTGATAAGGATCCCACCTCCCCACACCATGATAATGTTAATATATCATATGGGGATCAATTTCTTGACTACTCTGCTATGGGATCCATCGGAGAAGCTGCTAAAGAAGCAGCCTTCGCCGAATTCCACAAATGCATAATCGGAATCTCCACCACCCCTCCTACAACAGCTGTCTTGCCCCTCTCAGCGGCCACCATGACGGCAACCTCACCCCTCGACGAGTACAAGTCAGAACGAGTGCAATTGGATATTGATGAAGAGCTTGATTCTGCCTCGGACTCAGACAACGATACTATTGGCTCTGAGGAAGCTCCAGAAGTACATCCTTCCCCCCCTCTACAGGAGCTTCCCCCGCCACCACCCCTGCCACACAAAATGCATGACCTTGATATGGCGGCCATTTCCACTTTAGATGCCCAGGATATCTTTATACTGAATACTATCGTGGACGATACAAAGGCAGGAGCTGATATTATCTACCACAACACTAAAACGAAGCGCAAGCTGACACGTGAAGATTTTCGCAAAATCCTGTGACCTGGGTCGACGATGCCAATGTCTATCTTCCGTGTCCTCCTCGCCAACTGTATCGAAATCTACAGAAGCCACAAAAGGAAGCAGCCTGTCTTCAATGCCTCACCCGTCCTATCCTTGGGCCTCCTCTACAAGGACATCCAAGAACAATCCATCGAACGTCTGCGTATCGGGCTAGCACGACGAGCATGTTATCTTACTGTGCCATTCCAAATTTTAAACCATTGGCTAGCCATGATTGTCGATACAGAGGCTCGGGACGCCACAGTTTATAACTTCTGCAGCACCGAGCTACCCGCCGGTACGATAAACTTTGTGGGTGAAGCAGCCGGCGAAGCAAGATGCATACCCTTTCAGCTACTTAAGCTAATTTGGGCTGCACGCCCATCTCTCCGCCAAGACTGGTGCCAGCCCTGGTTCAAAATTATAAACCCACCAGTTCAAGCCGCAGAAGGATCCGGGGATTGCGCTTTCTGCACCATTCGTCACATCCAAGCGCTGAACCAAGAAATCCCTTTCTCTGCCCTGGTCACTGAAGATTTTCATTCCTTGAGAGGACGTTATGCGATGGAACTCATCTGCGACAGACGGTTCTTCAAGGACCTAACGATGGCACCAGATGATGTCCCTCGCTACCTCTTCTCTGCTATCCAACGACCACTGCGGCGACCCTTCCGCCAAACTCTACAAGAGTCAGAGAAATCAAAAGGACCGGCCTCCGCTACTGAGCAAAGCAAAGATGCCAGCAACCCGTTGTCTGCCATCACACCATCTTTTCCAGACTTTGATCTCAGTGCTTGTAACGGCCTATCCAGCTACGAACTACGGCTCATTATGTCAAAGCTTTCCGCCGCGAATGATGAGCTCGTTTTCATGTCTGGTGACATTCTTATAATGGCAGACACTCTGCGAGAATCTTTACAAATTAAAGGATCCCTCTCTGTTGGCCTTATGTCCGCCTATCAGCTTCTTATCGGACAAGATCACCCCACAGCATACATGGCGTCTCCATATCTGAAGGATGATCTTTTAAAGCTAAAGAACTTCGGCGCAGCTGAAACGCTAATCTCATATCTACAACACACAACGCCGAAGTTCATCATGCTACCCTTCCTCTACCATGAACACTGGCTACTTCTGGCAGCAAACCTACCGGATGGAACAATTACAATTTATAACAGTTCCGATAGCCAGTACAACCCACGACAGAAAGTTTACGTCGTAACGCCAAAAACACCCACAGAGGTAGTGGCAAAAGAATGTGCTGAAAGATTAATTGATCTCCTTAGTCAGCACACAAAAGCTTACGCCAAAGAACACTTTCACCGCCCTTCCTTCTGCCACAAGTGTCCCCAGCAAATCCGCCAATCCAACGACTGCGGCTTCCATGTCCTCTACTGGATGTACACCATCCTAGTTCTTCAGAAACTAGTAGAGGATATGACTGACGTAGACTATCACGCCCTACGTGGACAGTTCGCAGCTAAGCTCCTCCAAGCACCAGGGGCAAGCTCAGGATTAACTGACACCTAAATGCCCTTGTCCATGCACCTCTCATCATATCCCTTTGACACTCTGTGGACAGAGTGCGTGATAAGTTAGGGGGGAGTGCACTGGACAAGGGCGAGGTATCATTCTTCTCCAACTCTTCTAACTCATTTTTCTTTTTCGCACATCGTTTTCAAATTTTCTTTTCGTACTTAGACTTTTTCCAGTATTCTTTTTCAATAAAACAACTTCTAAGTATAACTTTCATCATGAAAAGTATCACCCTTACCGAAGTTAGAGATAAAGTAGTCCTCATATAAATAATAAGATTAGCTTACATGCTTGAAATGGCGAATCCATAAAATTCATTCACTAGTGGTTTCTATACTTTTGCTTCAATTCTATCTCTGACTCTTCACAGGTCAACTTCAGGGCCAAAGCGAACCGAATACTCTCAAAGTCAAGAGGGAAATCAGGGAAATCCAAAATCAAGAAAATCTCGCGAGCAGACCACCAAGTGCATGTCAAGAACCCCAAGAACAGTTTTCTTCTTTTCTTCAATAAAAGAGGCTTGGCCGCCCAATCAAAAACCCCAACAAAACCCACTTCCCAAGCCTGTGAGATTTGAATAAAAGCCAGAGTGCTGAATAAAAACATGAGAGTTGTGCCATGCATAAGGACCTATATGAAGAGCCAACAAAGATCTCACCCGGCCGGTACATAAAGCTGCCCTCATGAAGGCAGATGTGTCGTGCCCGGTAATGAGATCCTAAGGTTTTCTAATATATGATAAGGCTGATAAAAGAGCTCACCCGGCCGGTACATTCAGCTGCCCTCATAAAGGCAGATGTGTCGTGCCCGGTAGTGAATCTCTAAAAAGCATAGACAAACCTTTCCCCACTTGAAGGGGGAGTTACACAATAAGCTTTTTAAGCCAGCCCTCATACCCACTCTAGCTACCAGTAGGTTTCTCCAAAGAAGTATAAAACTGATTGGAGTCGATGACATGCACACATTAAGAAAGGTGGTCCCAATGCGAGATTCACGATATAAAAGGAACCTGAGATCCATGCAACTTTTGATACTCAAAAGAGTTAGTGTAAGCGGAAGCCCTGATAAGACCTCGGTAGATCTCTGACCTAGAATTGAAGCATGAGTATGGAAACCCCAATCAAATAAAATCGCCTCGCCATTACATGCCTTAGCTCTATCTAACTTGAGGACAAGGTAGACTCTAAGTTAGGGGGGGTGATAACCTCTCATTTTGTGACGTTATCTTATTAGTTATCTTTAGTTTTCCATACTCTTTCTTAGATAAACTAAATAGAATCATTAAACCTTCTTATTTTATTGCAGATACATCAATAAACTAACTTTTTCTCTTTTTCATTACAGAAAACACAAAAAAAAATTCACAAAGACTCCTCACGGTCCCAAGACCGCGAGAAGCCTCACGGTCCCAAGACCGCGACAAGCCTCACAGTCCCAAGACCGCGACAAGCCTCACGGTCCCAAGACCGCGAGAAGCCTCACGGTCCCAAGACCGCGAGAAGCCTCACGGTCCCAAGACCGCGAGAAGCCTCACGGTCTCAAGACCGTTTGGGCTCAACTTGAAGCCTATAAATAGGACCTCAAGGGCCACTTCAAGGGGATCGAATCCCAAGACGCCCAAAGGCTGCCTCTCCAGACCCAGAGCACTCTGATCTTCTGTTCACTGCCCCAAGGCTGCCAGTTTTGGGATCCGTGCTCATCATCATCAAGCTTCCTTCTCTCTCTTCTTTCCATCTCTTCAACAAAGAAGGTGGGAAGAGAAAATCCTTCATCAAAGCAACCACGAAGTGCGAAGATCGTTGCTCTCTTCACCAAGGGTTCAACCTTCCCCCCTCCGTGGAGATGACGTTCTTTCTCTCTCTTCTCACCTCCTTTGCCATGAGCGAGTAGTTTCTTTCACTAGGGTGCGGGGAGTAGCCCCGCTACCCATGTTTTCATTTCATGCGATGTAATTCAATAACTTGTAATAAAGATACTCTTCCTTTCAGTTTGACTTCAATCGCTTAATGAATACTAGTTGCTTGATCATCAACTTGTGTTACATATTGTCTTTTGGTATGAATTGTCTACGTTTGTACCCTTAGATCTAAATATCGATTGAATGTTGGTTATGGATGTATGTAGTTACCATACGTCTGTTTCGGTGTCTAGAAGTGTTTTCAGGAGTGGAGTAAACTCACCCCCATCGTTGCACTTTCATACTATGAAATGGAATCAGTTGACGTATAGAAATGCAACTTTGGTAAGGTCGAGGAACACATTTCATGAAGGAGTAATGCAAGGCATGTGACCATTCGTTATGGGATGGCTGGCATTGCAATACTCCACACTTCTCGTAGCTAGTTATCCGAAAGGAAGCTAGGACTACAAGATACTAACTGATTTGACCCTTTTTGCAGGTTGTTTTATTATGTTGCATGACTTGATCCATGTGTAGTGGTGTGAAACCCGATAACATCCTAGTGGTTTTTATCAATTGTTTACAACTTTAATCTTTACCTTCTTGCTTTGCTTTCCTCGCTTTTAGCTTTAAAACCAACATCAAACTTTCGATCTAAATATCAACTGTTAAGTAGTTAAGTAGAACTAAAACGTTTTCCATCTTGACTTCGTCAAGACCGTTGTCCCGAGGATTCGACCCTTAACTATACTACGATAAGACTTCCGCGTGTCTTAACACACGTGGGTGGAGTTCTTACCATAGTAATAGCAAGGCTAAACCTAAGGTTTCATCACCTTAGGATTTTTAGTGGTATTGCAAAACTCCATCAAGGAAATAGTGGAAAATTAAAGATTCCATATTACACTTGTACTAAAGCTAAGAAACTATCGGATGACCGTGGATTTATATATTTAATTATAATGAAGATATTTATTGAGTATACAAGTCCTCTCTCACTCAAGTATAGTCATATTTGTTGCCTAGCTACGATTATCTTGGTTTTCTTCATTTGTTAATTGTTTTTTTTTTATATAACGAAGAATCCCTCCCAACCTAGTTAAGAGTAAATTTACGAGACTAGCTGTGTCATTGGGGGGATACCACTATTGCACCACGACCGACGTCAAGAGTTAAACCCGAGACCTTTTATTGAGGTGTTACTGTACCGCACCACTTGAGCTATCAATTGCCTCCTCATTTGTTAATTGTTAAAAAGATTATTATGTACTAACTCATCAAAGTGTTATGGACTAGCCTTATGTAAACTCTGTTTTGCTGATTCAAGAATAGGTTTAATAAAAGCGAATAGCTTTTCCAAAAAGAAAAAGGACGGAACTAAACTAAATTTCTATACAACCTTTTATCCTTATTGTTGGATAACGTTAATCGAATTAACGGTTTGTCCCTACCTACCAGTCAAACGAGTCGTTAGTTTTGCTAGTTGGAGATCCTAGAATTGTAAACCGAAAAAAGAATGAAGTCATTATAGCTTGTTGTATCAAAAGCAACACAAGCACAATCATGATGATTGATGGGTGACATGATACCCGACAGCAGCGAGGCAAGAGCTCTCACGGCGTCGGCGACTCAGCGGCTGGCCGTGAATCCTGGAAACTCGCACGCTGCTATCGTGGCATAATGCATTGATTGTACTGCTACTCCTCTTTGGACTCCTTACGATATGATGGGGTAGCTAGCTGGGCGGGTTCCGGGCCTTCCGGTCATTGGACGCCACCGTGCCGTGCCGAGTGCAGGAATCAATTAGGCATTGTATGCATGAAGAAGAGGGAGGAGAAAGCACCGAATAATTTAAGAATACTGTTCCGTACGCGGATTGTTTTTTTTTTTGGCATACACGTCACTACCATTGGGACCATTTTATCTTTGCTTCTTTTGCCAACAGCCATCGGACCGGCATAATTGCTATTAGGAAAATGTTATGCAACTCAGTTTTGAAACTCAAAATGAGACACACTTTGTCATTTTCAACAATATAAGAGGAATAAAACGTTATTATATCCATTGTATTATCGAAAGGATAAAATGAGTCACATTTTGAGTCCACATAACAGAACCCTTGTTATAATTATCATTCACCACCATCATCAATGATGTAGCTGTTTAATTTTTGTCTTTTTGGTGGCACATCCAGGTATGACGGCACTGATTGCTTTCTTCTTGAGCAAGCAAAGCTTCCCAATTCCCATGTAGCTAGAATTATAGAAGGAGACACTGACTGGCTGACTGAAGGAAAGAACAAGAGGTGTGTGTCGTGTTTGAGTGGGGAGGTATGGGGTACCACGATCTCTGGATGTGTATCATGCATGGATATGGTAGGTCGGTTGCTTGTGTCGGTTGACCTTTTACTACTGCCGTGCATTGAGGCGAGGTGGAGTTTACTTGTTGCTGTCACCGTTTGTCTGAACAAGCTGTAGGCCATTTCCTATTCCTAGCTAGCTAGCTAGCCTTCTTCTTCCACCCCCACACCCCAGCGTGCCCTGACCAATGAGTGGCCGTCCATGCTTAGCAGCACGTTTCATTGAATGAATTGTTTGGCAATACTTGTATGAAATCACGCTGCACAGCTGCACAACACAGGATTGACGGCTCTAACCCAGGAGGAGGAGGGATAGGATATCTTTATATCACATGACTCACAAGGTGCCGAGCTAGTAGTTGTTTTACTTTGTGTCTGTTTGGCATTTTTGTAGTGGCGTCGTCGCCAAACACATTCCATATGATCGGGATCAAAACCGTAACACACGCTTCTTTTTGGATTTAGCACATGCCGTATATGCCACGCTGCCGATGAGCTGCCTGGCGGGGGCTATTACTGTTGTAAACTTTGCTGCAAATTAGCCGGGGAGTCAAGAATATGATGATGCCAAACCTACGGGAAATCCCACTTCTGCTTCTTACTCAACTATTCTACATATAAACGGTATACGACCAAAATACTGTTTGGCACAAAACAGAACCAGTTGCACCTCGTGGCTTCATTCCAGGCTTAAAAGCATTCGCCTTATATATACATACTTGGACGGTGCACACGCACATGCTACAAACAACATACGTCACGCCTAATGCACTAAGATGCAGGGACATATGATTCACGCTCAACTGCGTGCTCTACTCTCTTTCACAAATTGCGGAACTGCATATGATTAGGAGGCGTAGTTCTGCTACCTACTACAAACGCCGACGTACGCAATAGCATAAGCTTGCTAATGAATTGATTGTTTAAGCAAAACTCATGTTCTTACGCCATTATTTCATTACTACAAACAAAAAGCTAGCTTGTGGTGTAGCTAAATAGATATATTCTCTGCAGATCTCGATACTTATACATCGGATGATTGAGACCTGATAAAACTGACTTGCTAGATAGACTTTTGGCACCAGTTAGCTTCTCACGATTGTTAACCGACTTGACTCTTAGGAAAATGTAGTGGGCAAGTGAAAATGCTCTGCAAAATTGAAGGGGCAAGATTTAAGGTGGAAAAATTCTTCTCAAGACAAGGAGAGAAAAATCACAGGACATTGCTGACCAACAAGTATTATGTAATTAAGATTACAACTCACACCGTATAATTTAATTACCTATAAATCTTAAAGGCTCTCCTCCATCTGAGAACAAAGATAAAGAAAAACATAATAACACTTAATGTGTACAAACCTCCCTCTTAACTTTTTCTCCTTACGATATTGTTGTCGCTACTGGGAATTGCTTGTTGCCACTGTGACCGCTGACCATGTCACCTCTTCTCCTGACGAGGTTGCCTACCTCGTTTCGATCTGTGGTACTCGTTCTAGTTGGCGCCTCCAACTAGAACTTTGACATGCCATCAGAACTCTCTCTGACAGAGAGACACATTCTCAGCTTACTGGACAAACTATCATTGTTTCCGCGTCACCAACTGATGTGCCTCTTCCACTATACCGATGCACCGTTGTGGTTGATGCACCACCTCCATGTCACTGACTAATGCATATCTTCTGCTAGTCAGACAAACCTTCATCATTGATGTTGTCGTAGACACAACACCGATTAGATGATACTGAATACTTTGTGTCATTTGCTTCTCGGACTCGTCGTCGTTCTCGATCCACCACCACTGTGTCGCCGACTGCCAACTGCTACAATATCAGAACACCAACAAGGTGCCACTAAAAAGTGTGCATCCTCCTCTGCTAGGACCCACCTCCGTTGTCGAAGTACTACCATTGTGTTGCCAACTGCCAACTGCTACTTCACCTTAAGGTAAAGTTATTGGTCCTCTTTCATCCACGAGAGTACAACACTATTGGTTCATCCAAATTGTCATTAACTGTCAACTTCTACTTTGTTTCAAGGTAAAACCGTTGACCCTCTCTCACGACGAGAGAGCATAACTAGTTCATAATATTCTCTAGCTCTTCTACCATAGAAGGCACCAACAACCAACAATTGGTGGGATCACACACCAACAAGTGAGATGTCTCAATGGCCTGCCAGAGCCTTTATTTGTAGGCCTCCATGTATGTGGTTGCAACCAATAATCCTATTCCAATTTCTAGTCCAAGTTCATAAAGTAATTAATGCCACACATTGGGAGCCATCTTCTTCCTCTTTGGATTCAACTCCTATTAAGATTAACAACACAAAATACCAACTTCTATAAAGTCCTACCCCAATTAGGCATGGTTCAAAACCTTCTGTATCCCAACAACCTCTCCCTCAATTCCATGAGAGAGGCATTTTCTTCAGCGATCATATGAAGTAGCTTTTGGACCCCATCACTACGTGTGATAGATCCAATCTCTTCAAACATGCCAACACTATGTCATCTTCATCCATATTGTTGAACTCCCACCATAATTTTACTATGTTCCCTAAAAATTGAGAGGAAGTATCATGACAATATCACTTCACTCTCCATATCTATACCTAGAACATTGTAAGCTCCTCTAATCAATCAGTCGAGTCATCCATGATGAAGAACCCATTTTTGACCTTCTGTACCAAGGATCAAAGATCCTTTAATGAATCTCTCCCTATCTATAAAAATCCTCTTTAGAATCTTTATCCTCCACTCTAGATGTAGCGATTGAACACTCACTACATTTCCCTTCTTCTTCACAAACATTTTGTCCCAAAGAAGGTTTGGAGCGACCTTATCTGTCTGAGAGCCATCATGTTGCATATCGTTGCCCTTCCAGATTCAATCTCGCATCTCGGACATGCGACTATTCTTGTGATCACTTCTTATCCTCGTTTCCCTTCCTATCTTTGGGCGCCATCTCACTACGTCCACTACATCCTTCAAACCTTTCTTAGATACTACTTGCTAGGAAATTGTGGTTGACAAGTGACGATGCTATGCAAGACTGAAGGAAAAAGATTTAACATAGAAAAATCTCCCCAAGACAAGAAGAGAAAAAACACAGAGCAATATCAGCCAACAAGCACTTTGTAATCAAGATTAGAATTCACATTGCTGATATTTAATCACCACTAAATCTGAGAATCTCCCCATGCCCGATAACAAAGATAAGGAAGAACATAATTAAACCAAATGTATACAAACCCTCCATGTTAACTTTTTCTCCTCACAATACCCTTGTCACTGCTGGGGATTGCTTGCTTCCACTGTGACAATGGACGAGATCGCCTCTTCTCCTGATAAGGTCGTCTATATCGCTTCCATATGTGGTACTCATTTGAGTTGGCGCCTCCAACTAGAACTTTGACATGCCACTAGAACTCTCTTTGTCTGAGAGAGTCAACGTGCATCTTTCGCTAATCGAACATATTGTTATCATTGCCACATCACCAATAGTGTACCATCAACCAATGTGCATCTTATTCTATTCACAGGCTCCATCGTGGTTGATACACCACCTCTATGTCACTGACTAATGCATGTCTTCTACTGATTGGACAAAGTGTCATCACTGATGTTGTCATAGACACAATACTAATTAGACACCACTGACTGATTTGTGTCTTTCACTTCTTGGATCCTCCATCATTCTTGATGCACCACCACTGTGTTGTCAACTTCCAGCTTCTACAATGTCACAACACCAACAAGGTGCCACCGACAGGTGTGCTTCCTCCTCTGCTCTGACCTACCCCCGTTGTCGATGCACTACCATTATATTTTTGACTGTTGATACGCACAAACCACATGTTAAATGCAAGTATACATATAAATGTAATATAGGCCCAAAGAGGCCCGGATGTCGAACTTAGGGAAATGTTCTCCAGAGACTTCTACTAAATGTGACGCTATCAGCTAAGCCAATGAAAACTTTGAGTGAAGGTTTAATTATCTATGATGCAAGAAATAAATCTAAAATTACTAGTTTTGATCTCAAGTGGAGTGAATTTCTTAGGATTACAGTTTCACCTCAGTTAAAACTGCAATTAACATCATACCATTAATAATTATCTCTCCTAACCCTGGATAAAGAGACATGTAGTAAGAATTACCCACTGTCACAGCGTAATTCACTACCTAGTCTAATACCAATTCCACTCTCATAATGATTGTATTATCAACCAGGTGTTTTACTGAAAATTTTGGGTTATTCTCCTCACATTTGTAAGCCCCTTTCACAAGGCGTGATATAAAACATGTAATTCTACAAGTTCTTCAATCCTTAATCCCTCTTTTGAAGCAACTAATGGTCTAAATAATTATCTATGGCGATCAAGCATATTTCATAGAATGATGTCCAAAAATTCAGAGAAATATCTATATTAATGCATAAAAGTTAATTACAATGCATAACATGGCTACTCCCGGGTCCTAAGGAACAAGGGGGTTAGCCCCGCATGATTGCCATTGCTAAATATATAAGAGAGAAGAATAAAACATGGGGAACATTAGAGAACTAAAAGAACCCCTGAAGAAGATGGTCTGGTTGACTCCTTCATGCGAACATGCTAGTTCGCTAACATCGGGATGCAAATTCATCCATCGTTGGTGCCCGAATCTCTTAGAATGTGGTTTTCTTCTCTACTTTCTCCTCTTCTTTCTCTTGACATTGTACATTGGAATAGAATGAGATATCTAGGTTTGTCCAAAATCCCCCTAAGTCATAGAAGTGACTTAGGGTTTCATTAATGGCCAACTGTCAGATTAGACAAGATTTATAGATCTTCCTAATCATGCTCTATCGATACTATTGATTAGGTGTTAGCATTAGTGACACCTTCAATAGTTGTGATCGCCAGTGCAGTTGTCGGTACTATCATGTTGAAGTTAGTAACATCGAGATTTCTCAAAATTTTACGAATCCTTGGTATGAGGTTGTTGGTAGTATTGACTTCCTTAGTCAGTAGTATCGATTTGACTCGATTTTGACATGTTTAATTCTGAGCAAGTGTCGGTACCACTGACATCCATGTTGGTAGTACCGAGTTGTGTAGATTCACCCGAAATTCACAAAAACAAACTCAAGCTCACAAATAATGATGTATCTAATAGGAGCATTAAAAATACATTTATTTGATTCCATTAAGTGTCAAAGTCTAATGATAATAAATGATGCACAAATTAATATGAAAATTAACAATAAGTGCCCAAAAATTCATCAGAAACAACATGTGAAAAGTGAAAATTACTTAGTGCATCAAAATCCCCTTAAGATTAAATGTTGCTCGCCCTCAAGAAACACACCCTCGGGTATGTTTGAGACAAGTCAACAAAAGGACACAAAATATGAATTTCCATTCTCAACTACTCCCACCTGGATGTCCCACATTGGCCTTTACTAACCATTGAACAATCAACTACTCTCAAGCGATAAAAAATGTCCATAAAAGATGTCCACCCTTAGACCAATGAAACACTATCAGTAGAGTAGTTAATATCATAGTCAATCAGGCATTCACTTGGTGTATCATGTGATTCCCTATCTACATTGCTCTTTCCTAACTACCAACTACTTGGAAGTAGTTCTCCTTATAGGAATGAATGAGGAGATCAATCATATATGTGGTCTACCAATAAGAGAAATGAATGGAATGAATTAGGTGTCTGGTGAAGAATCACAAGTAGTATCTGGATCGTTTATGCAACAATAAAATGTGTTGAACCTATATGGTGAGGATAATAAGAAATGCATGAATCATAATGTTGGTATGTATGCCCTGAGAGCCAATCATGGGATGATTGGTGGGATACATTAAGATTGATTTGATAAACATCAAAGGCAAGCTTCCAATTCTTTCTGGTTCAGTCATATGAGATAGTGATAGAACAGATTGAATGTCTAGAGAATGACAGTACTCAATGACGTATGCCTTCAGGTTCAGGACCTGAATGATGAGATCATACAGATGCTAAGAGTTTGTACATTCTTGTTATGTCCCTATTCGGATGTCATTGTGGAACATAGTTAGACAACAATGACACACAAGACTAGATTGTGGTGTTGGTTGATGACAGAATCTCATTAGTCATGATATACAGATATCAAACCAAACACATAGGTACTTGTTAGAGAACAAATGTACCGGACAGACCCACCATGAGTTTGACACATGGAACCATGACATGGTAGTCACAGTCAGTACTCACAGTGATGGTGGTGAGTGTGATTCTTTGACCTGAAATCACTGCACTCAACACATGTCGTTGGGCACACTTTGACATCATCAAACGCAATCCTAAAACATGGGTTGTTATAAAGGTGATGATTGGGTGGCTTTGACACATGGGGCTTTTAAGGGGTGAGTGATAGATATGGGATTTGTCCCTCCTGAGGGAGTTTGATATCCATGGCCACTTAATGAGTAGGATTGAGAAAGGCGTACACGCATGTGTGAATCAGTATGTGATATTGATGTCATACATATCTCTTCCAATCTACTCTAAGATCAAGAAAGTGAATGAACGTTGACAGGATGACTGTTCCATGCCTCGAGTTCATTCGGGATATCAATGACAAAGGAATTATACATTCACTGTAACACCATTCACGGATTGTAGGATTGAAAGTTGTTCTCCAACTTTCAACTTTCACTTGGGTAACACTGATGTGTGACTAGGCACCGCTCTTTGCTTGTGAAGTCATAAGTGTTATGGACTTTCACTGCCAACGTGAAATGGACCTGCAGGGTCACAAACATAGGATTTAACCTGGAAGAGGAATTTTGTCCACAAACAATGTTTAGATTGATTATTAAAGGAGTTTAGTAGTTCAATTAAACACTCAATTGATTCATAGCTCAATATCATAATGTTCAAGGTGTTAGACACATTGATTGGAGTATCAGATTGATTGAAATCGCAATTGACTGATTCTGCACAATCTGCACTCCCAACTGATCGGCTCAGCTTAGTGAACCGATCGGTTGAGCTTGGTGAACCGATCGGCTCAAGTTGTGAGTCGATCGGCTCATGGATAGGATGAATGATTGCTTCAAGTGTTGAAACGATCGGTTCATCTGTTGCAACCGAGTAAGTTGGGAAAGTAGGATTGGTGAGAATTTTCCTTACGTTTCACTTGCCCAATTTGATTGGAACAAGGATTGGTATTTGATACCAATTAGAAACAAAAGAAGGAAAGTCAATCGAGAACTTATCAGGACCATGAACCGATCGGTTCAGAAAGTGAACTGACCGGCTCATGGGTCCCAACTGATCGGTTGAGTGTCAACCGACCGGTTCAGGTCCCCAACCGACCGTTTCAGTTGTGAAATGATCGATTCAGGTTGCGAGTTGGTTGTTTTTGTGGAAAATCTCGAACCCTTCTACTCCTGCTTTTAGTCCCACATTGCCCGGGATGGAGAACCCTGTCCCATGACCCTCCTATATATGGGGGTATTGGGGGCTTCTCAAAGTACAACTCAATGCAACCAGTTGCTCTGCAAAGTTGTCATTCTCTCTGGTTTTGGTAACCGAGAGAGCCCGAGCAAGTGCTACCCAAAAAGGGAGGCACAGCAAGGGAAAGACAACTGCAGTTGCAACTGGCAGCAGGAGAGTGTGTTGGCGACTAGTACGCTGACAGGAGGGTGCGACTCCTTCCAATTCCTTGTGGGACAAGGAGATTGGAGTTCTAGGTGGTCCATGTGGACTACTTCAGAGGCGGGAGGTTTCTGCCACTCAGGAGGACAACTGTCAATCCCGACAGTCCAGTGAGACCAGGAGTTGTCAGTCCCAGTGCGACCAGGAGCTGCACAGACACCGTCCAAGACCGGAGGTAAAGACCGCACAAGGCGCGAGGTATTATCGCCGAGCAAGCCTCGGGACAAGGTATGATTCCACAAACCATCCTTTCCTATTGTATAGACGTTGATGCGTTTCCTTTTTCTGGGTTTGGGGAGGAGAAAATGTTTGTTTCCGCTGCCTTCTCTGCCTCCCTCCAAAACCCAACAGTGGTATCAGAGCCACGTCAACTGCTCTATATTTTAGGAATATCGATATGATCGATTTTGGTTTGTCACCTTTATTTATTGCATATGATGTGAATAAAATTGGCTTTATGCTTGTCCAATCCTAAATTCACAAATCCCAATTTACATATATGATATGTATTATGAATGCACTCGATACGCGTCGCCCTTAAACGAGTTTTGTGGTGGATGTATAGCATGGTTATGGCCAATAAACCCTAACTGTGTATGGTTGTATGTGGTTGCTTGCATCTCGGTTTGCGCACTGATCTTCCTTCTCCTATTCCTGATGTAACTCAAAATAATTCGAGACTTATTTCCTACCTTTACTCCCCTCGAATGTAACTCAAGGTTTCTCTTTTTACAAAGTAAAATAGGGTAGATTTTATTTCCTGTTATGTCGAAGAACGGAGGACATCGAGACAACAGCTGAAATGATCGGTTCAAGGCGTGAACTGATCGGTTGACGTTCTAGACGATCGATTCAAGGAGTGAGCCGATCGGTTGATGACCGGTTCGAGGAGTGAGACGAGCGAGTGGCGGCCATGATGAGATGCACGACGACCAGGCGAACCGATCAGTTGGAGGAGCCAACCGATCCGCTGGTGGCACCCAGACGACCGAGCCAGAACGAGCAAGTCATTCATGTGATGAGTTGATCTTCTCAGAAGGCAAAGCACATAGTTCATCTTGTACAGGTTGCATGTGATGTAGACCTAGACGACCGTGATTCCTCTTGGCTCGGGGAATCACATTAGGATGGCCATAATCATCGCTTTTATCGTTTTGCATGTTTTCTGTGGGATATAGCATATATATGATACGTACTATATATTGTGGTGATTGGATATGTATATGTATATAAAAACCAAATCCCTCATTAAATATTAAGTTTTAGATGCCTTCCAAATGTGACACACGTGAAAAGCTTGATCGACCAAGTGTGGGCACGCCCTAGCGTGGTGCACCATCTATCTCGTGGAAGCGTGAAGGATGAATGTGTGGGTCTGCCCTAGCAGAGTGCATGTTCATGGTGTTCGCTTTGGGTCGGACTTAACAAGGTGATCTAGATGGGATCTAGTACCTTGAGGCATGGAGATGATCATGGCAAGGAGTTGCATATGACATCTTATCAAGAGTTGCATATGATGCAATTGGCAAGAGTTGCCTACCTGAGAGATCTATGTTGTGGGTGACAGCCCTAGCTGGTCCATGACTTAGAGGATTTCAAGATCTTGCCCACTAGAAGGTTGTACGCTGCAATCTTCCGAATTGATGGTGAGGGCTATCAATTTGAATTAAAATGGTGGGAGCGATAATTAATTAAAGGCCTAATTATATCGTCAACTTTTCAAATCAATCAAAGAAGTCAAAAATGAGTTTTTGGACTAAAATTGCATATTTCCTTTTGTAGTACAAATGACGACAAACAACAATCACTTTTCTTTGCGATCAGTCCTTGAAAAGGACAAGCTAAATGTGACAAACTTCCACGACTGGTATCGGACATTGAGAATTGTTCTCACTCAAGAGCGAAAGCTCTATATCCTGGATACTCCAATTCCAGTGGAACCGACTCCTAATGCACCAAGGACAGAAAGGGATGCTTACAAGAAGCATTCTGATGATGCCATTGATGCAAAGTGCTTGATGTTGTGCTCTATGAACTACGAGTTGCAGAGACAACATGAGAACATGGGTGTAATTGAGATGATTCAGCATCTCAGGAACATGTATGAAGATCTGGCATGATAAGAGAGATACAATGTCTCAAGGGCACTGTTCAAGTGCGTCATGACAGAAGGAGATCCAGTTGGTCCTCATACACTCAAGATGATTGGGTATGTGGAGAACCTGCAAAGACTTGGATTTCCACTGAGCCAAGAGTTGGCTACTGACGTGATACTGCAATCGTTGCCAGAATCCTACAGTCAATTTGTGATGAACTACAACATGAACAACTTTGATAGGCCACTGTCAGAGTTGTTGGGCATGTTGAGGACAACCGAGATATAGATGAAGAAGGACAAGCCTAAGTCTATGATGGTGATCACGAGCAAGAAAGGCAAGTCCAAGCGCAAGGGCAAGGGCAAAGCTAAGAAAGGTTCTGATGCTAGCCAGGAGCCCAAGTAGTCTTCAGCTCTCAAGGCCAAGGGAGGCGTGACCAAGAAAGGAAATTGCCACCATTGTCAGAAGCCAAGACATTGGAAAAGGAATTGTCCTCTCTATCTGGAAGAACAAAAGAAGAAGGAGGCGACTGATGTCTCCACTTAAAGGTGTCATGAAAGTAAACTTGTTACACTTTTTGAGGTATATGATACCAAGATGTAAAGTGTAAAGCACTCATAATTGGGGCAAGTGTTTCCACCATAGATAGGAGTACTTTAGTTTATTTTCAGCCTATAAGGCATGTAATACAGTTATGAACTACTATCTCATATTTGCCAATAGATAGAAACACTTTATTTTTGCATATTGTATGACAATGATAGTAATGAATAAAGAGATGTTTCGATTTCTAAAGATATGATCTTTGTGGAAATGCCTTGTTTATCTTGTGGTATTTGATACACATAAGATAAAATGATACCTAAAGTTATTGATAACTCAAACAATCAAATTAGCATCAATCATGAGAAATTCATTTCTAGTTTCCATGTAATGGATAAATCTAGACTCTTTTGGTTAGAGAACCAGTAAGAGACATGAATCTCTTGGACATGATTAATCAATCTTCACTAAAAGTAGTGGGAGAATGATTATCCTATTAGGTATAATATATGTGATGTATTTACATACCTATTGGAACAAATGCTAATACTTCAAATGGTGTTTAGAGAAATACCAACATGAATATCTTGAAGTATTCAAAATTATCATAGATGAAGTACAAATTTGGTAAAGTGTTAATTCTTGATGAGATCAATGAATGAAATACTTGGACCAAATGTTTGAGATCCTTATGAGTGATTATGATAGTGTATCATAAGAGAACTCATGATTAAGGCATGGTGATGTCTAAATCAAGAAGGAATCATACTCTAAGGAGTTAGAGAATGATTATCAAATAACTGAATCCTTCTTAATAAAAGAATACCCCACACTAATAAAGGACATTAAGAATCACAAGGAGTTGTAAGTTCTTATATCCTTGACAGATGCACCTCGTGTATCTATGTGATGAGTTGTTCATGTGATGAGTCAACTATCTAGATGAATATGAGGAACCAGATTTTGAGTTATGGTATATGACCATTACATCCTAAATGACATCCATGTGAACCATAAGGTATGACCTTGATGGTAGCACCCATTGGATGAAATCCATAAGTGAAAATGAGTCTTAAGTGTTAAGACACATGGATAACATTTTGATAAGGATGATGCTTGTTGATTGCAACTTAATGACTAAGACATTTGGCATATGGATACTAAAACCGCATTCCTATGAGGAATAAAACAAGGATGTGTACGTGACACAACCTATAAGGTTTATGAATCCACTAATGCAAATGAAGTCTATAAGTTACAATGGACTAATCAATGTGATTGATTGAGTACAAGCAACTCAGAATTGGATCTTTACTTTGATGATATAGTCAAAGGGTTTGACAGATATGTCAAAGATAAAGAAGGGATCTGTGATTTAGTGGGAGCACGTTCACATTCCACATGTTGATGTGAAATGGATATGTTCTAGAATGGAAATCCAAAAGTGGAAATTATCTTTAAGGAAGATAGAGATGTTTCCTATGTGATAGGAATAGAGATCTATAGAGATAGTTCTCGAAAACCTCTTAACCTGAAAACGAGAAATCATACATTGGCTGTAACATCCCTGACCTGGGTTATGCTTTAACCCTAGGTGTTTTGATTAAGAAATATGATTATATGCTTAATCTCATCTTGTGAAAAGTAATTAAGGCTCAAAAGGAACCTATGTTTCAATTTTGGTCCTGTTTGAACAATGTTGAAGCAATGGTTGCTTATTTTGGACTAAAGTAAAAATTACCCAAGTTGAGGGGTTAAATTGCAAATGTTGCATGATAAGATGTTCCTCTGATGTTGAGACATCATAAGAATGAATATGATGTAGTGGTATGGTTTCCACAAGCTTGGACACCAAGATTAAGCTTGTAAAGCAATCCTTGTGCATTAAAACCTAGTTTTGGTGTAATGTGCAATTTACCTAAAAGATAGGGTTCAATATGCAAATTACCACTTCAACAAGGTCCCTAATGTTTCTTAGAATCATTTAGAGCAAATAAAATGAGAGGGAATCCTCATTTGAATTAAGTTGTAGGAGAGAGAATCTTAACATTAAAATAATCAAGAATAATGCCTAATTGAAACCCTAATTCGATTTAGGGCAAAAATGAATAAAAATAATTGAAGGGCTTTCAACCAAAATGTTTTGGGTTGATTTTGAATAAGGATGGACGTTCCTTTAACAAGATAAGGAACGAAAATATCTTAAGTAGGTGAAATTCCACTCACCTTTTTATAAAGAAAAGTAATATCCACTCACATGTGGGATATTATATTATAAGCATTAAGGTGCTTAATTTGCTTTTCTTTAAATTGAGGATAATGAAGGAGAATTAAAGGAAAGGAAGGTTCCTCGTACCCAATATAGTTGAGGGGGAAGAGGCGGCCACTTTATTGGGATTAATTGGATTTTTATAAAGCATTTTCTCTCTCATCAATTTCCTTATAAAAGTGCCATTTCCAAGCCCAAACCAAGGCCTTTTTCGGATTTTCTTCTTCCCCTTGCTTGCAAAACCGACCAAGGAGCTAGGGAGGAGAAGGGAGCACGTCCCAAACCTGTGGGTAAGCCCTTGACCTTCGTTCTCCATGATTTCATGGTGGAAATCGAAAATAAATTATGGATTCCTTCTTATTTCGATCTCCTCTTCAACCCTAGCCAACTTTTACAATCAAAAGCTTGAGGACGAGCCTAGGGGGAGTTGCAAGAGCTTCATCCACCATTAATGGCGTGATCTTGGAGCTTTGGAGCTCAATTGGAGGCGGGTTTTATAACTCAAACCCTTAAACATTGCTATTGCATCAATTCTCTATGCTTTGTTGATTGATTTCTTCAATTTTATACACTTTTGTTTCTTTGCTGCAAATTCCATCAAGAACGGTTTCTGTTCTTGGGTGCAAGAAGGAACATGATGATGACATCATCATAAGCAAGCACCTCACCAAATATCTTGGGAGCAAACGATCTCAAAAGTTGGGACCAAACGGTTTCACCAAAACCGTTTGGTGACCAAACGGGTTGCAAACCGTTTGGTAGAAAACGGGTTCAAACCCGTTTGAAGGAGTTGAACAAGCGTTTACCGTTTGGGAATCTCATTCCTAATTATGTAGGATAATGACCCTCCACATTTGAGGGGTTAACTCCAAAGGAATCATAGGTTGAAGGCCAATCAATTAGACAAATTGAATTGAATTAAGTGCTGATTTTCAACCTGAATAACTTGACCTGCTTGGGCAAACGGGTTCAAGACCATTTGAGATGGTTGACCAAGCGTTGACCGTTTGGGATTCCTGTTCATAATGATGTTGGTTAATGACCCTAGAAATTTTAGGGGATATTTCAAAATTAATCATAGGTTGAAGGCTAATCAATTAGGAAAACCTAATTGGATTAAGTGCTGATTGTCAACCTGATTAACTTGACCTGCTTGGGCAAACGGGTTCAAGACCATTTGAGTGAGTTGACCAAGCATTTACCGTTTGGGATTCCTGTTCATAATTATGTTGGTTAATGACTCTCCAAATTTGAGTGGTTAACTCCAAAGGAATCGTGAGTTGAAGGCTATTCAATTAGGCAAACCCTAATTGAAAACAGTGCTGAAATTCCAATGAGTTAAGTTGAGATTTTGGGTTGATTAGCCCAAACGGGTTCAAGACCGTTTGGGGATCATCCAAACGGGTTCAAGACCGTTTGGGGATCACCCCAAGACCGTTTCGAGGTCTGGGGTCAAGTATAGTTGACCAATTGAAGGTCCAAAGGTACCAAATCATACTGCAACTCAATGCTGATTTGTTGATCAACTCGATAGACCAATCCATGATGATTTTTCACTAAAGTCCAAAGGTTGGATGAGCCAAACGGTCTCAATACCGTTTGGAGCTCATCCAAACGGTCTCAATACCGTTTGGTGGTCACCCAAGACCGTTTGGAGGTCTAGGGTTGAGTATGATTAGGTGTTTGAAGGCCTAAAGGTACCAAGTTGATCTGTAATAAATTGCTGAATTGGTGAGCACTTCAATACTCCAAACCCTACTTGGATGGCTTGGTTTTGATTGATATGATGGGCAAACGGTCTCAAGACCGTTTGTAGGTCATCAAAACGACCTCAAGACCATTTGGGGTCCGGTCATACCCAATTTGGATGATGGTTCAATGGTTTCAAAGCAACTAGTCTTACATTGATTAGTGTTGTTGAATCATCGATTCCAAACCCTAATTCAATTGAATCAAACCCTAATTGATGATCAATTGAGGGTCAATTGAGAGTCAAATAAGTTCAAGGTTGACCTATTAAACTCAATTGAATTATGAGGGTAGGTCCAATTGATGACTGGTTCCATGAATTCAATGATTGAAGGAATCAACATTGAAACCCTAATTCAATTGGATACCCTATGTAATGGAGGTCTAATGTTATTGAATCTCTTGAGAATCAAGATGATGAATGATCCATTGATCCAATGTTTATTAGTAATGATAATCAAAGAAGGTACACAGGTTGAAACCCGAATAGTACCTAAGGGATTAGTGCCAATTAAGGGATGAATTCCTAATTGCTTATAGGGTCAATGACTTGATACACTATGTTAATCATAGTTGTATGTACTCAACTAAAGGGTGATATGACCTATTCTAGTTGAGAAGTTTATAGCATGAATTCATACATGAATATGATTCATGTGGTGGTTAAGAGTTATGATCCTTAAGTAAAGAGATCATGAAACCCTAAACATGAACATAAACCCTAATTGACAGGGTTATTGAACTCAAACCCTAGTTGAGGGTGTATCCTTATGAAACCCTAGTTGAGGGTGTATCCATGTGAAACCCTAGTTGAGGGTGTATCCATGTGAAACCCTAACTGAGGGTGTATCCATGTGAAACCCTAGTTTAGGGTGTATCCATGTGAAACCCTAATTGAGGGTGATTTCATGAGAAACCCTAATTGGGAATGATTAGCAAACCTTGAATATGGGAAACGTGATATGAAACCCTAATGAAGGGTGATGCTATATGTAATCCCTATTTTAAAGAAGGGAGATGGTATGTGAAACACTAATCCCTAATGAAAGAATAGAATTCATACTTGAATATGATTCATGAGGGGAACTTCTGTAGCATGGCCGTGGTAGCTTCACTTTGCACGACCGTGCAAGGTAGCACAGCCGTGGTGGCTTCCCTTCGCACGGCCGTTCTTGGTTGCACGGCCGTGGTGCTCTATGCTTGATTTAGAGGTGATTTGAAAGTGACCTCATATGATCGTATACCTTGATATGATTATAAGTCCAATATAATTGGACGAAGGATACATAAGATATGTGATGAGAAACCCTAGTTGAGGGTGTATCATTGTGATTATTTATAAGCAACTTTATAATAAAGTCATGCCTTAAACTAAGATAAGTCCATATCATGTGAGATAGTTGTACAATTCTAATGTGTGGCCTTTGCATTATATGCTAAAGGTAAGAGATTAGTGATGGGATGTATTAAGAGGGAAATACCTTAATACAAGATAAGATGGATAACTCAACAGAGTTTGAAATGATGAGAAAGTGATACATCAAGATATGATAGTTATCAAATTTAGCATTTCAGGGTTTATATGCCTTGATGTACTTCAAATCCAATATAATTGGGTAAGAAACATATGAAGTGTGTTATGAAACTATTACAATGAAATGTAATGAGTCGTTACACCTTGATGAGTGTTAATTAATGTACCTTAAGAATGGGGTTAAGCCCAAATGATGTGTATGATATAATCATACCATGATAAGGATGAGAAATGAACTCATACCTTGAATTGATGATCATTAATGCTATATGATGAAAGTAATGTTCTAGAATAATCAAATATGATATCCTTGAATGCCCCAGAGGTATGGAATAATGTATTAAGGGTTGGACAGATAATGAGATCATGAACTCTTTATTAATGAGAAATGGGGAACCCTAACCCTAATTTGGGTAAAGGGAATGAAAAGCCCTATTTGATAGTAAACCCTAATTCCTGGTAGAGGAATAATGGTGTTGCTATCACATCATATGATGTGATGAATATCTTGTATGACTGTTATCATGCCTAATAACCATACATATATTATGAGATGATGTATATAGCTAGTGTGAGATGTGACATTTATATAATAAATGTTGATTGGAATTATGTGCCTTAATGTTGTTGTTGCTTAGTAAAAGAAGCAATATGCATGGAATTTTATGAGTCACATGAGTAAGTTGTTACCCAGTGAGAGGTGACAAGATATTTCATGGCCTTGTGAGCCAGGTGTGATGCTTGTGTAACAAGTATCATGAATGCCTTGGTCAGATGACTTGAAGGTGATAGTTACCTGAAAAAGGTATAATAATGCTCAATGATGAGTTAAGGGTTTGAATACCCAGAACCATATGATTATGGTGATGAGAAAGTGAAGGGATGATAATTCCCAGTATTAAAATGAGGGACTGAGTTCCCAGGGTCTTTGAAAGACTGATAAATATCTGATAAAAGTAGTACATGTCTCTTTATAGCATTGTTGTAATAAGTTATGTTTGAGAACTTGGCTGATGCTAAAAGAATATGAGAATGTACTTAATAAATCAAGTGAAATCTATTCATGTAGTGCTCTGACCATAGATCCATCATCGTCAGGAATAGGTGATGGTGAAACGGGTGCCCGCGGAAAAACCCAGAGCACATATTTTGAATATGTGGGGGTAAATGGGTGAAAATATCCTTACGTCCTCTTGAAGAGATTGTTGGAAGGTAAACAAGAAACCTCTCAATCCTTCATGAATATGTCGGGATGGATATATCATGAATCTCCCAATTATACTTAATGTCGGATCGAGGAGATAAACAAGAAATCTCTCGATTGGCGATGAGAGTGCAGTTGACGCTGTAACTCTATAGCGAAGGTGCCAGAATACCCTGGCTAGCTAGTTAGCAGAGACACGAGATGTCCTGTATGTGGTCTCGTACTGACCGAGACAGATGAGGTCATAAGAATCCGACTCTTTTGATGACCTATGTATGGTACCGAGGCGATTTCATAATGGTCGGTTGGAGTATGAGCGGTATATCTCATCTCCTCAGAGCATAAGTGTGATTGTAAAATGTAATCAGCCATATAGCATGTTTGCTTAAGGATTGAATACTGAGATTCATTGGCTGATGTTGCATTTCTTTGTGCATTCCTTAGTAGATAAATGTTAATTATGTTTCTTTATATTCTCTGCAAAGTAGACAGATGAATTACTTATCTACCATGGGTAGATGCAATGACCTCCTTGAGAATGGAGATTATCTTATTCTGTTCTATGATGAATAATTCTGCCTGATAATGTAAAAGTAACCCCTACTCAGTTTTAATTTGATAAACTGCAATAACAATGTTTTTGGCGGAGAGTTATATCTCTCGCTGGGGCAATTTTCAATTGTCTCACCCCCGTGGAAAACATTTTTAGGTATGCATGGAAGGCAGAGCAGAAACCCTAGAACAGGGAAAGAGCAACAACAACAACAGGGACATCAATAAGATCTCAGGTGGAAATATTGTCTGTCTAGTCATATAGATAGTAGTCTTATGTGTCGTCTTTGTACTCTCAGGTCCTCAGAGTTTTAAATGTATCAATCTGAGTTTTGGCTTAGTGCCTCAAAGTTTTTAATACTGCCTGTGTATATTTGTTAACAGGGCAGTCAATGTTGTAATCCTTGAAAAGGAATGGTACAGGTTGTGTACTTGTGAACCAGGATGAATTTGGAATACTTTGGTTCATGGTTAAAGAGTTTTCCTATGAATGGATCTCTTTCCAAAAAGTTTTAAATTTTCAGTGATTTTCAGTAATCTGCTGCAAATAATTCGCTTCCGCATTAGTTAATCCTATTTTTGTGAGACGGTCATTTCAATTAGTGGTATCAGAGCTCTAGGTTCGTTGAGTCTACAGAGAGATAGGACTAAGTTGTTGAGTCTGTGTTAGTGTCCTCCAGTATACCCTATAATGATTTCTGCTTGTGCAGAGAAAGGGTAAAGTTTAAAATGACTGGAGAGCACAATGAACACATTGTTTAGGGCAATGTTGTTGCACCAAGAAGAGGTGAAAAGGATCATGCAAGAATAGAATGAGTGCCTGAGAATCCCCATTAAGACCTGATCAGGATAGAGAATCCTATGATCATGCTCTTGTTGGGAAGATTAGGGCAACAGTAATGCATATGAGTGGACTGATGCTAGGCTTACAACCTAGGTTATCAGTCCTTAATACAGAAAGCTTGAGCTTTAAATGAGTTCCTAAATGACTTAGTCATGTTGGAACAAGGGAAAATATGGAAAAGATTAACTTATAGCAAGAAAGTGGACTCTGCTATGAGTTCAGACAGATAATAAATATGTGATGGTAGTGCCCAAGAAGGGGCAATAAGCTGAGAAGTAGGGAATGGTCTCTATAATTCTAGAGACATTTGCCTAATGGTTTTAAAAAGCCAAGTTTTTGGTACTAATAGTGCAATAAATGCCTAGTGTACCAGGGAAGTAGCCACTAAGTAAGTGCAAAGGTCTTAACCTTTCACCTGTAAGATTCTATGGATTAGTTTTTGCTTCAGTAATAAGACTAGTAAGACCATGATATGAGTACAAGGTATGTTATAAATGTGTACATGTTGAGTACACTAAACCCTTTTTGTTATAAAAAGGAGAATTGTTGATATTGTTTTCCCCATTGGTTGCTATATAGGGATGAAATGATGAGAACTAGAATTTGAATTCTGTTTAGTATTCTTTTAAATGCTCTATATTGATCTTACCTCCATGAAAGAGGAAGAGGTATAGAAGAGATGCCTGGATAAAATCCAGGGATGTTAAATCTTATGTTATGGTAATATGAAAAGAAAGGAATATGATAGCATGTAAGTGCATACTACTTGATCTCAGTACTTGTAAACCCTGATCAGGTGTACAACTATTGATGATAAAGTGAGTATGGAAACTCTTAGATTGATATCTTTTTGATTGCCCTGATCAAGCAATCATTCTGATACAATCTAAAGAGTATCATGAAATTGGAAATATGATATGGATAAATGTATCATATCTTAAGAACAAGAAAGAAGGATCTGATAGGAATTCAGATCAGTATGTGTATATGAGGAAGTAAAAGTATGACCCTCATATGACGAGAAAGAGAACAAGGGAGGTGATCCCTATTCTATAAAGTTGTAAATATGATAAAAGAAAGATGAGAATATAATGTGTTTTCAACACATGCGACTGATACCAAGGTAAGAGATTCTGGTATCTGAGAATTATCAGATGGTTTAGATTGGCTACCTGGAATGGTCAACTATGAAATCAGTCTGATTATATAAAATGATATGAACATCATATGTTAGGGGTTTATGCTTTGCATAAACATAACAACTAAATATGTCTTTAAGATAAGTTCTCATTTGACTCTATGAGAATATGGTGTGAAGGAACTTTGTGCTGATCAAAGTTCTATGATGTCTACATAACAATGAGGTGTTATGAAGAGAAATGATGATATGATGAATGAATGATATTTGTTCCCTTTATCTGGGATTTCGGGGACGAAATCCTTGTTAGGGGTTTATAATTTGTAACATCCCTGACCTGGGTTATGCTTTAACCCTTGGTGTTTTGATTAAGAAAGATGATTATATGCCTAATCTCATCTTGTGAAAAGTAATTAAGGCTCAAAAGGAACCTATGTTTCAATTTTGGTCCTGTTTGAACAATGTTGAAGCAATGTTTACTTATTTTGGACTAAAGTGCAAATTACCCAAGTTGAGGGGTTAAATTGCAAATGTTGCATGATAAGATGTTCCTCTGATGTTCAGACATCATAAGAATGAATATTATGTAGTGGTATGGTTTCCACAAGCTTGGACACCAAGATTAAGCTTGTAAAGCAATCCTTGTGCATTAAAACCTAGTTTTGGCGTAATGTGCAATTTACCCAAAATCTAGGGTTCAATATGCAAATTACCACTTCAAAAAGGTCCCTAATATTTCTTAGCATCATTTAGAGCAAAGAAAATGAGAGGGACTCCTCATTTGAATTAAGTTGTAGGAGAGAGAATCTTGACATTAAAATAATCAAGAATAATGCCTAATTGAAACCCTAATTCGATTTAGGGCAAAAATGAATAAAAATAATTGAAGGGCTTTCAACCAAAATGTTTTGGGTTGATTTTGAATAAGGATGGACGTTCCTTTAACAAGATAAGGAACGAAAATATCTTAAGTAGGTGAAATTCCACTCACCTTTTTATAAAGAAAAGTAATATCCACTCACATGTGGGATATTATATTATAAGCATTAAGGTGCTTAATTTGCTTTTCTTTAAATTGAGGATAATGAAGGAGAATTAAAGGCAAGGAAGGTGCCTCGTACCCAATATAGTTGAGGGGGAAGAGGCGGCCACTTTTTTGGGATTAATTGGATTTTAATAAAGCATTTTCTCTCTCATCAATTTCCTTATAAAAGTGCCATTTCCAAGCCCAAACCAAGGCCTTTTTCGGATTTTCTTCTTCCCCTTGCTTACAAAACCGACCAAGGAGCTAGGGAGGAGCAGGGAGCACGTCCCCAACCTGTGGGTAAGCCCTTGACCTTCGTTCTCCATGATTTCATGGTGGAAATCAAAAATAAATTATGGATTCCTTCTTATTTCGATCTCCTCTTCAACCCTAGCCAACTTTTACAAGCAAAAGCTTGAGGACGAGCCTAGGGTGAGTTGAAAGAGCTTCATCCACCATTAATGGCGTGATCTTGGAGCTTTGGAGCTCAATTGGAGGCGGGTTTTATAACTCAAACCCTTAAACATTGCTATTGCATCAATTCTCTATGCTTTGTTGATTGATTTCTTCAATTTTATACACTTTTGTTTCTTTGCTGTAAATTCCATCAAGAACGGTTGCTGTTATTGGGTGCACGAAGGAATATGATGATGAAATCATCATAAGAAAGCACCTCACCAAATATCTTGGGAGCAAACGATCTCAAAAGTTGGGACCAAACGGTTTCACCAAAATCGTTTGGTGACCAAACGGGTTGCAAACCGTTTGGTAGAAAACGGGTTCAAACCCGTTTGAAGGAGTTGACCAAGCGTTTACCGTTTGGGAATCTCATTCCTAATTATGTAGGATAATGACCCTCCACATTTGAGGGGTTAACTCCAAAGGAATCATAGGTTGAAGGCCAATCAATTAGACAAATTGAATTGAATTAAGTGCTGATTTTCAACCTGAATAACTTGACCTGCTTGGGCAAACGGGTTCAAGACCATTTGAGATGGTTGACCAAGCGTTGACCGTTTGGGATTCCTGTTCATAATGATGTTGGTTAATGACCCTAGAAATTTGAGGGGATATTGCAAAATTAATCATAGGTTGAAGGCTAATCAATTAGGAAAACCTAATTGGATTAAGTGCTGATTGTCAACCTGATTAACTTGACCTGCTTGGGCAAACGGGTTCAAGACCGTTTGAGTGAGTTGACCAAGCGTTGACCGTTTGGGATTACTGTTCATAATTATGTTGGTTAATGAATCTCCAAATTTGAGTGGTTAACTCCAAAGGAATCGTGAGTTGAAGGCTATTCAATTAGGCAAACCCTAATTGAAAACAGTGCTGAAATTCCAATGAGTTAAGTTGAGATTTTGGGTTGATTAGCCCAAACGGGTTCAAGACCGTTTGGGGATCATCCAAACGGGTTCAAGACCGTTTGGGGATCACCCCAAGACCGTTTCGAGGTCTGGGGTCAAGTATAGTTGACCAATTGAAGGTCCAAAGGTACCAAATCATACTGCAACTCAATGCTGATTTGTTGATCAACTCGATAGACCAATCCATGATGATTTTTCACTAAAGTCCAAAGGTTGGATGAGCCAAACGGTCTCAATACCATTTGGAGCTCATCCAAACGGTCTCAATACCGTTTGGTGGTCACCCAAGACCGTTTGGAGGTCTAGGGTTGAGTATGATTAGGTGTTTGAAGGCCTAAAGGTACCAAGTTGATCTGTAATAAATTGCTGAATTGGTGAGCACTTCAATACTCCAAACCCTACTTGGATGGCTTGGTTTTGATTGATATGATGGGCAAACGGTCTCAAGACCGTTTGTAGGTCATCAAAACGACCTCAAGACCGTTTGGGGTCCGGTCATACCCAATTTGGATGATGGTTCAATGGTTTCAAAGCAACTAGTCTTACATTGATTAGTGTTGTTGAATCATCGATTCCAAACCCTAATTCAATTGAATCAAACCCTAATTGATGATCAATTGAGGGTCAATTGAGAGTCAAATAAGTTCAAGGTTGACCTATTAAACTCAATTGAATTATGAGGGTAGGTCCAATTGATGACTGGTTCCATGAATTCAATGATTGAAGGAATCAACATTGAAACCCTAATTCAATTGGATACCCTATGTAATGGAGGTCCAATGTTATTGAATCTCTTGAGAATCAAGATGATGAATGATCCATTGATCCAATGTTTATTAGTAATGATAATCAAATAAGGTACACAGGTTGAAACCCGAATAGTACCTAAGGGATTAGTGCCAATTAAGGGATGAATTCCTAATTGCTTATAGGGTCAATGACTTGATACACTATGTTAATCATAGTTGTATGTACTCAACTAAAGGGTGATATGACCTATTCTAGTTGAGAAGTTTATAGCATGAATTCATACATGAATATGATTCATGTGGTGGTTAAGAGTTATGATCCTTAAGTAAAGAGATCATGAAACCCTAAACATGAACATAAACCCTAATTGACAGGGTTATTGAACTCAAACCCTAGTTGAGGGTGTATCCTTATGAAACCCTAGTTGAGGGTGTATCCATGTGAAACCCTAGTTGAGGGTGTATCCATGTGAAACCCTAACTGAGGGTGTATCCATGTGAAACCCTAGTTGAGGGTGTATCCATGTGAAACCCTAATTGAGGGTGATTTCATGAGAAACCCTAATTGGGAATGATTAGCAAACCTTGAATATGGGAAACGTGATATGAAACCCTAATGAAGGGTGATGCTATATGTAATCCCTATTATAAAGAAGGGAGATGGTATGTGAAACCCTAATCCCTAATGAAAGAATAGAATTCATACTTGAATATGATTCATGAGGGGAACTTCTGTAGCACGACCGTGGTAGCTTCACTTTGCATGATCGTGCAAGGTAGCACGGCCGTGGTGGCTTCCCTTCGCACGGCCGTTCTTGGTTGCACGGCCGTGGTGCTCTATGCTTGATTTAGAGGTGATTTGAAAGTGACCTCATATAATCGTTTACCTTGATATGATTATAAGTCCAATATAATTGGACGAAGGATACATAAGATATGTGATGAGAAACCCAAGTTGAGGGTGCATCATTGTGATTATTTATAAGCAACTTTATAATAAAGTCATGCCTTAAACTAAGATAAGTCCATATCATGTGAGATAGCTGTACAATTCTAATGTGTGGCCTTTGCATTATATGCTAAAGGTAAGAGATTAGTGATGGGATGTATTAAGAGGGAAATACCTTAATACAAGATAAGATGGATAACTCAACAGAGTTTGAAATGATGAGAAAGTGATACATCAAGATATGATAGTTATCACATTCAGCATTTCATGGTTTATATGCCTTGATGTACTTCAAATCCAATATAATTGGGTAAGAAACATATGAAGTGTGTTATGAAACTATTACAATGAAATGTAATGAGTCGTTACACCTTGATGAGTGTTAATTAATGTACCTTAAGAATGGGGTTAAGCCCAAATGATGTGTATGATATAATCATACCATGATAAGGATGAGAAATGAACTCATACCTTGAATTGATGATCATTAATGTTATATGATGAAAGTAATGTTCTAGAATAATCAAATATGATATCCTTGAATGCCCCAGAGGTATGGAATAATGTATTAAGGGTTGGACAGATAATGAGATCATGAACTCTTTATTAATGAGAAATGGGGAACTCTAACCCTAATTTGGGTAAAGGGAATGAAAAGCCCTATTTGATAGTAAACCCTAATTCCTGGTAGAGGAATAATGGTGTTGCTATCACATCATATGATGTGATGAATATCTTGTATGACTGTTATCATGCCTAATAACCATACAGATATTATGAGATGATGTATATAGCTAGTGTGAGCTGTGATATTTATATAATAAATGTTGATTGGCATTATGTGCCTTAATGTTGTTGTTGCTTAGTAAAAGAAGCAATATGCATGGACTTTTATGAGTCACATGAGTAAGTTGTTACCCAGTGAGAGGCGACAATATATTTCATGGCCTTGTGAGCCAGGTGTGATGCTTGTGTAACAAGTATCATGAATGCCTTGGTCAGATGACCTGAAGGTGATAGTTACCTGAAAAAGGTATAATAATGCTCAATGATGAGTTAAGGGTTTGAATACCCAGAACCATATGATTATGGTGATGAGAAAGTGAAGGGATGATAATTCCCAGTATTGAAATGAGGGACTGAGTTCCCAGGGTCTTTGAAAGACTGATAAATATTTGATAAAAGTAGTACATGTCTCTTTATAGCATTGTTGTAATAAGTTATGTTTGAGAACTTGGCTGATGCTAAAAGAATATGAGAATGTACTTAATAAATCAAGTGAAATCTATTCATGTAGTGCTCTGACCATAGATCCATCATCGTCAGGAATAGGTGATGGTGAAACGAGTGCCCGCGGCAAAACCCGAAGCACATATTTTGAATATTTGGGGGTGAATGGGCAAAAATATCCTTACGTCCTCTTGAAGAGATTGTTGGAAGGTAAACAAGAAAACTCTCAATCCTTCATGAATATATCAGGATGGATGTATCATGAATCTCCCAATTATACTTAATGTCGGATCGAGGAGATAAACAAGAAATCTCTCGATTGGCGATGAGAGTGCAGTTGACGCTGTAACTCTGTAGAGAAGGTGCCCAAATACCCTGGCTAGCTAGTTAGCAGAGACACGAGATGTCCTGTATGTGGTCTTGTACTGACCGAGATAGATGAGGTCATAAGAATCCAGCTCTTTTGATGACCTATGTATGGTACCGAGGTGATTTCATAATGGTCAGTTGGAGTATGAGCGGTATATCTCATCTCCTCAGAGCATAAGTGTGATTGTAAAATGTAATCAGCCGTATAGCATGTTTGCTTAAGGATTGAATACGGAGATTCATTGGCTGATGTTGCATTTCTTTGTGCATTCCTTAGTAGATAAATGTTAATTATGTTTCTTTATATTCTCTGCAAAGTAGACAGATGAATTACTTATCTACCATGGGTAGATGCAATGACCTCCTTGAGAATGGAGATTATCTTATTCTGTTCTATGATGAATAATTCTACCTGATAATGTAAAAGTAACCCCTACTCAGTTTTAATTTGATAAACTGCAATAACAATGTTTTTGGCGGAGAGTTATATCTCTCGCTGGGGAAATTTTCAATTGTCTCACCCCCGTGGAAAACATTTTTAGGTATGCATGGAAGGCAGAGCAGAAACCCTAGAACAGGGAAAGAGCAGCAACAACAGCAGGGACATCAATAAGATCTCAGGTGGAAATATTGTCTGTCTAGTCATATAGATAGTAGTCTTATGTGTCGTCTCTGTACTCTCAGGTCCTCGGAGTTTTAAATGTATCAATCTGAGTTTTGGCTTAGTGCCTTGAAGTTTTTAATACTGCCTGTGTATATTTGTTAACAGGGCAGTCAATGTTGTAATCCTTGAAAAGGAATGGTACAGGTTGTGTACTTGTGAACCAGGATGAATTTGGAATACTTTGGTTCATGGTTAAAGAGTTTTCCTATGAATGGATCTCTTTGCAAAAAGTTTTAAATTTTCAGTGATTTTCAGTAATCCGCTGCAAACAATTCGCTTCCGCATTAGTTAATCCTGTTTTTGTGAGATGGTCGTTTCATTGGCAATATGTACTGAAGGGTTCAGTGTACATAGATTCAGTGGGAGAAAACTTGTCCATGTTACATGGAGTTAGTATCCCAAGGCCAAGTGTCCAATTCTTATGAACAATGGGAAAACTAAGAATAGATATGGATCTATCATGTATGTAATCATCCCATTATCTTGCATGTATTGACATGGCAAGAACAAAAAATGCATTCATCATCTTTTATGTAGGACATGGCAATATGATGTGCTCATCCTGATAACTCGTATGTGGGACATGACGAGTGGATGTCTGTCTACTTCCAGTAAGGGTTACTGGAAACCATGAGAACTTGATAAGTACTAGTTCTATGGAGATAAGGAAGAGTTCAATGTAAAGAGTTACATTGATGCGAACTTCCGAATAGCCAGAACATTAATCGCAAAATATATATAGGGTATATAAAAGTGAAAGTTTGTTGATAATTGGAAGTGTTCCAATAAAACTATTTAAAAGGAAATGCCGAGTATCCATGTGTTAGAGAACAACAGTGGATGCTATATGGATCTGCAAGTTCATGAGATGAACTTATTGATATTCCGCTCATTGATGACAAGTATGGAATCCTTGATCATGCAATGTGGCTAAAGGTTAGCAAATGAATACTAGATCGCATATTACAACACCTCCATCTCATACGTATGATGTACAACGAAGAGATGAGAGACATGCAATTAATACTGACTTTGGCAAGGTGTTGCCATAACTCACTATGTTGGCACAAGAGCACGTAACATGTGGGACATGTTTGTAGATCACTATGAATATGATTCAAGGGTGATTGGCTCGTAGTGCAAGTGGGAGTATGTTGGTATGCCCTGAGAGCCAATCATGGGATGATTGGTGGGATACATTAAGATTGATTTGATAAACATCAAAGGCAAGCTTCCAATTCTTTCTGTTTCAGTCATATGAGATAGTGATAGAACAGATTGAATGTCTAGAGAATGACAATACTCAATGACGTATGCCTTCAGGTTCAGGACCTGAACGATGAGATCATACAAATGCTAAGAGTTTGTACATTCTTGTTATGTCCCTAGTCGGATGTCATTGTGGAAGATAGATAGATAGCAATGACACACAAGACTAGATTGTGGTGTTGGTTGATGACAGAATCTCATTAGTCATGATATAGAGATATCAAACCAAACACATAGGTACTTGTTAGAGAACAAGTGTACCGGACAGACCCACCGTGAGTTTGACACATGGAACCATGACATGGTAGTCACAATCAGTACTCACAGTGATGGTGGTGAGTGTGATTCTTTGACCTGAAATCACTGCACTCAACACATGTCGTTGGGCACACTTTGACATCATCAAACGCAGTCCGAACACATGGGTTGTTATAAAGGTGATGATTGGGTGGCTTTGACACATGGGGATTTTGAGGGGTGAGTGATAGATATGGGATTTGTCCCTCCTGAGGGAGTTTGATATCCATGACCACTTGATGAGTAGGATTGAGAAAGGTGTGCACGCATGTGTGAATCAGTATGTGATATTGATGTCATACATATCTCTTCCAATCTACTCTGAGATCAAGAAAGTGAATGAATGTTGACAGGATGACTGTTCCATGCCTCGAGTTCATTCGGGATATCAGTGACAAAGGAATTATACATTCACCATAACACCATTCACGGATTGTAGGATTGAAAGTTGTTCTCCAACTTTCTACTTTCACTTGGGTAGCACTGATGTGTGAATAGGCACCGCTCTTTGCTTGTGAAGTCATAAGTGTTATGGACTTTCACTGCCAACGTGAAATGGACCTGCAGGGTCACACACATAGGATTTAACCTGGAAGTGGAGTTTTGTCCACAAACAATGTTTAGATTGATTACTAAAGGAGTTTCATAGTTCAATTAAACACTCAATTGATTGATAGCTCAATATCATAATGTTCAAGGTGTTGGACACATTGATTGGAGTATCAGATTGATTGAAATTGCAATTGACTGATTCTGCACAATCTGCACTCCCAACCGATCGGCTCAGCTTAGTGAACCGATCGGCTCAGCTTGGTGAACCGATCGGCTCAAGTTGTAAGTTGATCGGCTCATGGACAAGATGAACGATTGCTTCGAGTGTTGAAATGATCGGTTCAACGGTTGCAACCGAGCAAGTTGGGAAAGTAGGATTGGTGAGAATTTTCCTTGCGTTTCACTTGCCCAATTTGATTGGAACAAGGATTGGTATTTGATACCAATTAGAAAAAAAAGAAGGAAAGTAAATCGAGAACTGATCAGGACCACAAACTGATTGGTTCAGAAAGTGAACCGACTGGCTCATGGGTCCCAACCGATCGGTTGAGTGTCAACCGACCGGTTCAGGTCCCCAACCGACCGTTTCAGTTGTGAAACGATCGGTTTAGGTTGTGAGTTGGTTGTTTTTGTAGAAAATCTCAAACCCTTCTACTCCTGCTTTTAGTTCCGCATTGCCCGGGATGGAGAACCCTGTCCCATAACCCTCCTATATATAGGGGTATTGGGGGCTTCTCAAAGTACAACTCAGTGCAACTAGTTGCTCTGCAAAGTTGTCATTCTCTCTAGTTTTGGTAACCGAGAGAGCCCGAGCAAGTGCTACCCGAAAAGGGAGGCACAACAAGGGAAAGACAACTGTAGTTTCAACTGGCAGCAGGAGAGTGTGTTGGCGACTAGTACGCTGACAGGAGGGTGCGACTCCTTCCAATTCCTTGTGGGACAAGGAGATTGGAGTTCCAGGTGGTCCGTGTGGACTACTTCAGAGGCGGGAGGATTCTGCCACTCAGGAGGACAACTGTCAATCCCGACAGTCCGGTGAGACCATGAGTCGTCAGTCCCGGTGCGACCAGGAGCTGCACAGACACCGTCCAAGACCAGAGGTAAAGACCGCGCAAGGCGCGAGGTATTGTCGCCGAGCAAGCCTCGGGACAAGGTATGATTCCACAAACGATCCTTTCCTATTGTATAAACATTGACGCGTTTCCTTGTTCTGGGTTTGGGGAGGAGAAAATTTTTGTTTCCACTACCTTCTCTACCTCCCTCCAAAACCCAACACATAATGCCTAATATTATGGGTGGGATGATGCATATATTGAAGACCTCATCAAATGAATGAGAATGAAATAAAGAATAGATTACATCATGTGAGTGTTTCCCTTACTTTGTGAAGAGTTTAGGGCATCCTTTCTCTCTCTTTACTTCAAAACATTTAAAAAATATTCTTTTTTCATTGGCTCACTACTTTAGCATGATGGAAAGTTATGTTTGGGCTTCACTAACATATCTCATTCATTTTTTTTCCTTTTCATCTTTTTCTGCGGGTGTGTATGTGTATCCCTGCACTCTTATTTCAAAGGAAAACAATATAAACACATGTTGTAAAAGGGAATGATGAAATATGCATGCAATCTACATATAATTGTTATGTAACTAGACTGATACACATAAAAGTCATTGATGTACATTTTTTTCATCCTATAACCAATGAAATCAAAGAGAAACTAATTATCAAGTCACCTTTATTCCATGCAATGCAATCAAAAGGAAATAATTTGGGTTTCTTGGTCATGTTAAGGTGGTGAATCAAAATGAGTAGAAAATGTATGAAATCACATAATTAAGCGACAATGCCTTTCTTGAACTATGATATGTCTTTCTCTAAGGACATGTGAACAGGGTAACCTTAGGATTTCTTTCTTAAATTTCAAGAAGATCTCGTTAATTGTTTGATCAACTCGGGATCAAACCCCATCTTCTTCCACATTACATGAATAATTAAAATTTCCATTCATATTAATGGTACTTATCATGATAACTCATACACTTCCTCTAGGTGGTGCAACTCAAGAAATTTGCAACTAAGACAAAAAATACTTTAAATTTTCCATTGCAAACACATGAAAGCATGTGAAAATGATATGAATCATGAATTAAGATCGACCATTACACTAGATAGATTTTGGATCTTACAACTTGGAAAAATAAAAGCAAAAAAAAATAAAGACTTAAAGAAAAATAAAAATAAATAAAAAACTAAAGGATGGAGTTGTTCCAACACCCCAAGCTTGAACTTGACTATGTCTGCATAGTTAGAATTCAACTTAAGAGGTGGAATGGTGGTATAGATCAAAAGGATGGTGGTGGAGGTTGTAGCATGGTAGGATTATAGGGATATAACGTCCCCTAAAAAGGCAGCAGATGTTGTGGATTCACTGGAGGTTGCAGATAACCACCAAAGTAGCCCTAGTTCCAATAGTTGTTGAAGAAAAGTTGTTGATATTCTCCATCCACTGTAGGAATGTGTGCATGTTCTCTTAGTTGGCCAAGAGGAGTCACTCATTTTCAAAGATCGCATGCTGGTTGTGATATAGCCATTCTTAGACATCATGGATGCCTGCCAGTGTAGTCGTCTATTGTTGTTTCCCCTACTAGAAATCATGCAATATTCCACACATACCTACCATTGAATATGGATCGTCTTTTGGATAGGTCATGGAGCAGAAGAACTAGAGTCTCCATGTACTATCAGGCTCTTGCGGGGGACTTGCATCCTCATGATTTAGATGGTGGCCTCCTCCTCTTTTTATTTTTTCTCCTTCTATTGTTCATGCTCGACATTGTCTTCATGTTCATAATCCTTCCAGTCACTCTCTATGTAGCGTACAACTCGCGAAAACAAGATTAACTAATGTAGAAGTGAATTATTAGAAGCGGAATTACTAAAAATCACTAAATTTTAAAACTTTTTATAAAGAGATCCATAAACTGTAAAAATCTTTCATAAAGAAAGAAGGTAAGTTAATTACAAGATGATTCAATAGTACATATCTGTATCATCACATCTCGAGAGTCATAAACATTGACTGCCCTATTAAACTGTACATGAGCAGTATACAAAAATCTTGAGGCATCAAGCCAAAAATCTCAGATCTATATCAAACCATTTACTGACTCCTAGGACCTGAGAGTACAGAGACGACACATAGGACTCTCTATATACAAAACCTAACAGATAGTGTCTCCACCTGAAGATCACTGTTGTCCTTGTTTTTGCTGCTTCTACTGTGGCTGCTGTTGCTGTTCACCCACTGAAGGGTTTCTTCTTCCTCGGCGTCTACCTAAAAAGTTGAATCCCACGGGGGTGAGACAATTGAAAATTGTCCCAACAAGCATTATAACTCTCTGCTAGAAGCATTGCTATTGCAAATAATAGAAATTACACTGAGCAGTAGAATCATAATATTCAGCAGTAGGTAAATCATTGAATAAGATATGCAGAGTAGTATTCTCTATGCACTCATTTCAATTATAACTTGATTAAGCAGTAAGTCATTCATTTAATAAGGAAGATGAAGAACATGTATACTAATTATCCAACTAGGACATATTAAACAATGTATCATCAATCATTGCTTCTCATAATTCAACCCTAAGCAAATATGCTACACGACTGATTACATTTTTCAAACATACTTATGCCCTGAGGAGATGAGGTATACCACTCATACTCCAACCGACCATTGTGAAATCGAAATCGGTACCATACATATGTCATCAGAAGAGCTGGATTTCTATGACCTCATTTTCCTCATTCAGTGTGAGGAACAACATGCAGGACATCTCGTGTCTCTGCCAAAATAGCTTTCCAGGGTATTCTGGCAACTTCTCTATTAGATTTACAGTGGCATACTGTACTCTCTTCGCAATCGAGGGATTTCTTATTTATCTCACATCGATGCGGCATTAACATTATCATCGAGAGATTAGTGATACATCATCCCGACTTATACATATAATGAAGGATTGAGATATTTAATATTTATCTCACATCAATTCCTCCATTAGGACATAAGGATATTCATGTCCATAACCCCCACATACTCAAAAGTATGCTCTCCAGGAGTTCCCTTAGGAAAACCTATTTCACCATCACCAAACTACTGACGATGATGGATCTATGGTCAGGGCTCTACATGATATCATTTCACTTGATTATTTAAGTACATTACAACATTCTTTTAACATCAGGCATGTTTACATACATAAGTCATTATAACAATTGTTGTAAGGAAAGAGTACTATTTATCAAGTTCATTTCACAGCTTTATTAACATTGGGAACTCAATCCCTTATCATCTCATCATCATGGTTCAACAATATGGGTGTTCAAAACCCTTTGATCATCAAAACACATGTTACCACTTTAACTGGTAACTTAATGCCATCAAATCATCTGACAATGTAAACATGATAATTGCAATGCAGGTATTTTACATGGCTCTTACAACCTATCAATCTCTTTTGTTACCTTTTACTAGGCAACATAGCATATCATTGCTTATAAATCTCATAAAGTACTTTCAATAAACAAAGCATCATAGCTCTTATCTAGCTATGCTCAATATTTCATAAAACATGCATGATTAGTACAAATGATAATAGATATGTCAATTTCATATCAGCACAATGTAAAATAATTGTATCATCTTTCATCAAGGAATACTCCACTATACCCTTGCTTGGGTTAGGGTTTCCCTTTTTAATTCAATTAGCGTTAATCATCCCCTTAGCTAAATTTGGATTAGTGACTCATCCTTTCATTATCCAATCTTAGAGCTTCAAGCTAAAAAGCATAACCCAGAGTTAGGGTTTCACTCTTTCATTTACCTTTTTCGAAATTAGGGTTTACTATTCACATCACATCACCCTAGGTTAGGGTTTACTATTCACATCACATCACCCTAGGTTAGGGTTTACTTATTCATATCACATCACCCTAGGTTAGGGTTTACTTATTCATATCACATCACCCTAGGTTAGGGTTTACTATTCACATCACATCACCCTAGGTTAGGGTTTACTATTCACATCACATCACCCTAGGTTAGGGTTTACTATTCACATCACATCACCCTAGATTAGGGTTTATCATTAAATATCCCATAAATAGGGTTTACTATTCACCCCAAGTAGGAGTGAGCATCAAAGTACCTTGAATTAAGGTTTATCATATCATCATTATGAACTTAGTTCATACCATCATCACGCATTAGGATTTCACCTATTAATGCCCTCAATTAGGGTTAAGATTCATTAACCATCATAATTAGGGTTTCATGATCTCACTATGAAGGATCATACCCTAATTAGACATTTATTCATATTAGAAGTCCAATACTTAATTATCATCCATGTAGGAAATCTTCTCTTTCATCTTCTAAAGATGATGTTTGTTTCAGTCTTGATTAGGTTAAGTCAACTCACTCTTGAAGAAGAATTGACATCATGGGTTATGTCATTGTCACCATGATCATAAGGCTTAATTATTCAAAGGGTACTAATCACATTACCCCATTAAGATGTAATTACTATAATCATCTTTAATTACATCATGAATTAATCAACTAATCACTTTGTCCTTTAACCACTTTAAGTACCCATGCAGTTTTGGTTAATTATCCACCAAACGGTCTTGGCCACATAGACCCCAAACGGTCTTGACCAAATCAGACCTCAAACGGTGTTGCACAAAACATCCAACCGGTCTAAGACCGTTTAGACCTCCAAACGGTCTTGCACAAACCACTGAAACCATTTGGTAAAGTAACCTTTGAAATCGTTTAGTAAAGTAGGTAGTGTAGACCGTTTGCTAAAGGTTGTCTTCAAGATCGTTTTCTAAAGTGCAACTTTGAAACTGCATGACCTCAACCGGTTTGGGATCGTTTGGTCCCAAAAGGTGTTGAGACCGTTAGGTCCCAAACGGTCTTGAGACCATTTGGTCCAAACCTTCTCAAAACCGCATGGACCAAGTATGGTCTCAACAAGTCAGATTGAAATAGGATTTCCAAGATCAATTCCTTCATTGATTGTGATCATGTTATCACTTATCAAGTGGACCTATCACCATGCTTCAATTAAGTTAATTAAGTCAACATTCAACAGATTTAACCCACAATTGACCCTCAATTGGTCATCAATTAGGGTTTGAATCAATTAGATTAGGGTTTGGAATCGATGATCCTTTAACATTAACCAGTGTGAGATTAGTTACTTTAAAATGATTGAACCATCATCCAAATTGAACATGATCTGACCCCAAACAGTCTTGAGGTCATTTGGATGACCTCCAAACGGTCTTGAGACTATTTTCCCATGTCAACATCAAAATATAAGTCAATCAATTAAGACTTGGATCCTAGGATTGGTCACCAAATCAGCAATTGATTATACTTCAACCTAGTATCTTTGAATCTTCAATTGCTCAACCATACCTAACCCTAGACCTCCAAATTGTCTTGGGTGATCACCAAACGGTCTTGAGACCATTTGGGTGATCCCTAAATGGTTTTGAAACCGTTTGGGTCAATCAACCCAAGTTTCAAACTCAAACACTTATGAAATCAACACTCAACCCGATTAGGGTTTTGGTGATTGTTGGACCTTCAACTCATGAACCAATTGGATTTAATCAATAATAATTGATGGGTAATTAATCTACATTACTTTCTATAGTTCTCCAAATGGTCAACCCTTGGTCAACGCCACCAAATGGTTTGAAACCGTTTCCCTCCATGCGGTTTGATGAAACCGTTTCATTCCAAACGGTTTGAAACCGTTTACTCCCAAACAGTTTGGGAAACCGTTTGAGCAACAAACATAAGACCGTTTAGTAAAGTAGTTCTTTGGATAATCTTCTAAGGTGATGTAATCATCTTCTTCCTTCCTGTATCCAAGAACAATTTCTATTCTTCATAGAAGTTTAAGCAAGAACTCAAAAGAGTATCAAAAGAAAAAAAGTAACCAACGATTATTAAAGGAATGGATGCATTAGCAATGCTTAAGGGTTAGAGTTATAAAACCCACCTATAGAATTGATCCCAAGCTCCAAGCTTCACGGATTTAATGGTGGATAGAGTTCCAGAAACTATCCAAGTTCCGTCCTTGAGCCTTTGGATGTGCAAGTTAGCTAGGATTGGAAATCGGGTGAAGAAAACCAATAATCAAGCATTGATTTAAGGTTTTCACCATGAACCTGAGGTAGGAGATGATCAAAACTCACCAACAGGTTGTGGTCATCCTTCTCCTTCTCCTGAGCTCTCCCTTGGTCGGACAAAGCAAAAAAATGGGAAGAGGAAACTAAGGAAAATGATCCTTAGTGTATTGGGAAAAAGATAAGTATAAAGGATATGTATGGGATTTTCAAGGAAAGAGGAAAAAGATTTGTTTTCTTTAATTCCAAAATAATTTCCATAAAATCCCCCTCCATTTATTGGCCACGAATCCACCTTCATGTTATTGCAAAACCTCTCCATTATCCAAAGATTAATGGAAAAGGAATTAAGCACCTTAATGAGTTTTATATTAATATCCAACCTTTAGTGGATATTACTTAATGTTATGTTAATGTGAGTGGCTTCCACTCCACCAAGATTTTTTTGTGCCCAATCATGGCACAAGCTCGTCCAACACTATTGCAAACACATCCTTCAGCTTTTGGTTGAAGGGATCCTCAATTAATTATTTCTTTTTGCATTAAATTAAATTAAAGCTCCATATATGCTTAAATATTGATTATTTGAATGTTAGGATTCTCTCTCCTCCAAGATAATTCAAATGAGGCGCCCCTTTCATTTTCTTTGCTCTACTTAAAGCCAAGAAATATGAGAGAGACCTTCTATAGTTGATATTTTGCATATTGAACCCCAAGTTTTGGGTAACTTGCACATTACACCAAAACTAGGTTTTAATGCACAAGGATTACTCTACAAGATTTATCTTGATGCCCAAGCATGTGGAAACCATACCACTACATCATATTCATTCTAATGATGTCTCAACATCAGAGGAACATCTTATCATGTGAAATTTGCAAGTTAACCCCTCAACTTGGGTAATTTGCACTTTAGTCCAAAAGTAACAAAACAATGTTTCAACATTATTAAAAAAGGACTGAAATTGAAATATAAGTTCCTCAAAAGCCTTAAATACGTTTCAAAAGATAAGAGCAAGCATATAATCAACTTTATTAGAAAAAACACCTAGGGTTAGTACATAACCCAGGTCAGGGATGTTACAAATTGTCCACCCCTTATAAGGATTTCGTCCCCGAAATCATTAACAAAACATTTTAAGAGAAAAGAGTAGGGTATTTCCTTCTCATCTATTGCTCTAGTTCCCATGTAACTTCCTCAACTCCACGATGATTTCATAGGAATTTTACAAGACTAATGTTTTTCTTCTTCAACTTCTTGATCCTTCTATCAAGAATTTACATAGGTCCTTCAACATAAGATATATCATCGTTCAATTCTACTTCCATAGGCTGCAGAACTGATTATGTGTCAGGATGACATTTCCTTAACATGGAAATGTGGAACACTGGGTGTAACTTTTGCAACTCAGGTGGTAACTCCAACTTATAAGCTACCTTTCCAATCCATTCCATGATTGGATAAGACCCCATAAATCTAAGAGCTAACTTTCCTTTCCTTCCAAATCTAAGAACTCCCTTTCAAGGTCAGACCTTGAGGTACACTCTGTCTCCAACTTGGAATTCTAAAGGTCTACGACGCTTATCAGCGTAAGATTTCTGCCTATCCTATGCAGTCTTTAACTGTTGTTGTATTATTTTAATCTTCTCGGTGGTCTGCTGCATAAGATCAGGACCCAAAAGTTTCAATTCACCAGTTTCATGCCAACATAGGGGAGATCTACAACATCTACCATACAAAGCTTCATATGGTGCCATGTAAATACTGTATTGATAGCTATTGTTATAGGCAAACTCTATCAAGCTTATATGTAGATCTCGACTTCCTGTAAACTGGAGGATACATGCCCTGAGCAAGTCTTCCAAGGTATGTATAGTCCTTTCTGATTGTCCATCTGTCTGAGGATGAAAGGCTGTACTAAACCTTAACTGTGTGCCTAAGGCTTTATGAAGTCGCTCCCAAAAATGACTAGTAAACAGGGGACCTCTGTCAGAAACAATGGTAACTGGGACCCCATGCAGCCGTACTATCTCATCTACATATAACTGTGCCAACTTCTCAGCATAATAGGTTGTTTTGATAGGTAAGAAATGTGCTGTCTTTGTCAACCTATCAACTATTACCCAAATGGAATCATGACCTTTAGCTGTTCTGGGTAAACCAACCACAAAACATTGTTTCTCATAATTCAACCCTAAGCAAATATGCTACATGGCTGATTACATTTTTCAAACATACTTATGCCTTGAGGAGATGAGGTATACCACTCATACTCCAACTGACCATTGTGAAATCAAAATCGATACCATACATATGTCATCAAAAGAGCTGGATTTCTATGACCTCATCTTCCTCAGTCAGTGTGAGGAACAACATACAGGACATCTCGTGTCTCTGCCAAAATAGCTTTCCAAGGTATTCTCGCAACTTCGCTATTAGAGTTATAGTGGCATGATGTACTCTCTTCGCAATCGAGGGATTTCTTATTTATCTCACATCGATGTGGAATTAACATTATCATCAGGAGATTAGTGATACACCATCCCGGCTTATACATATAATGAAGGATTGAGAGATTTAATACTTATCTCACATCAATTCCTCCATTAGGACGTAAGGATATTCACATCCATAACCTCCACATACTCAAAAGTATGCTCTCCAGGAGTTCCCTTAGGAAAACCTGTTTCACCATCACCAAACTACTGACGATGATGGATCTATGGTCAGGGCTCTACATGATATCATTTCACTTGATTATTTAAGTACATTACAACATTATTTTAACATCATGCATGTTTACATACATAAGTCATTATAACAATTGCTGTAAGGAAATATTACTATTTATCAAGTTCATTTCACAACTTTATTAACATTGGGAACTCAATCCTTTACCATCTCATCATCATGATTCAAGAATATGGGTGTTCAAAACCCTTTGATCATCAAAACACATGTTACCACTTTAACTGGTAACTTAATGCCATTAAGTCATCTGACAATGTAAACATGATAATTGCAATGTAGGTATTTCACATGGCTCTTACAACCTATCAATCTCTTTTGTTACCTTTTACTAGGAAACATAGCATATCATTGCTTATAAAGCTCATAACGTACTTTCAATAAACAAAGCATCATAGCTCTTACCTGGCTATGCTCAATATTTCATAAAACCTGCATGATTAGTACAAATTATAACAGATATGTCCATTTCATATCAGCACAATGTAAAATAATTATATCATCTTTAATCAAGGAATACCCCACTATGCCCTTGCTAGGGTTAGGGTTTCCCTTTTTAATTCAATTAGGGCTAATCGTCCCCTTATCTCAATTAGGATTAGTGACTCATCCTTTCATTATCCAATCTTAGAGCTTCATGCTAAAAAGCATAACCCAGAATTAGGGTTTCACGCTTTCACTTACCTTATTCGAAATTAGGGTTTACTATTCACATCACATCACCCTAGGTTAGGGTTTACTATTCATATCACATCACCCTAGGTTAGGGTTTACTTATTCATATCACATCACCCTAGGTTAGGGTTTACTAATTCATATCACATCACCCTAGGTTAGGGTTTACTATTCACATCACATCACCCTAGGTTAGGGTTTACTATTCACATCACATCGCCCTAGGTTAGGGTTTACTATTCACATCACATCACCCTAGATTAGGGTTTATCATTAAATATCCCATAAATAGGGTTTACTATTCACCCCAAGTAGGAGTGAGCATCAAAGTACCTTGAATTAAGGTTTATCATATCATCATTATGAATTAAGTTCATACCATCATCATGCATTAGGATTTCACCTATTAATGCCCTCAATTAGGGTTATGATTCATTAACCATCATAATTAGGGTTTCATGATCTCACTATGAAGGATCATACCCTAATTAGACATTTATTCATATTAGAAGTCCAATACTTAATTATCGTCCATGTAGGAAATATTCTCTTTCATCTTCTAAAGATGATGTTTGCTTCAGTCTTGATTAGGTTAAGTCAACTCACTCTTGAAGAAGAATTGACATCATGGGTGATGTCATTGTCACCATGATCATTAAGGCTTAATTATTCAAAGGGTACTAATCACCTTACCCCATTAAGATGTAATTACTATAATCATCTTTGATTACATCATGAATTAATCAACTAATCACTTTGTCCTTTAACCACTTTAAGTACCCATGCAGTTTTGGTTAATTATCCACCAAACGGTCTTGGCCACATAGACCCCAAACGGTCTTGACAAAATCAGACCTCAAACGGTCTTGCACAAAAACATCCAAACGGTCTAAGACCGTTTAGACCTCCAAACGGTCTTGCACAAACCACTAAAACCGTTTGGCAAAGTAGCCTTTGAAATCATTTAGTAAAGTAGGTAGTGTAGACCGTTTGCCAAAGTTGACTTTTGAGACCGTTTGCTAAAGGTGGTCTTCAAGATCGTTTGCTAAAGTGCAACTTTGAAACCGCATGACCTCAACCGGTTTGGGATCGTTTGGTCCCAAACGGTCTCAAGACCGTTTGGTAACTCAAACGGTCTTGAGACCGTTTGGTCCAAACCTTCTCAAAACCGCATGGACCAAGTATGGTCTCAACAAGTCAGATTGAAATAGTATTTCCAAGATCAATTCCTTCATTGATTGTGATCATGTTATCACTCATCAAGTGGACCTATCACCATGCTTCAATTAAGTTAATTAGGTCAACATTCAATTGATTTAACCCACAATTGACCCTCAATTGGTCATCAATTAGGGTTTGAATCAATTAGATTAGGGTTTGAAATTGATGATTCTTCAATATTAACCAATGTGAGATTAGTTACTTTAAAACTGTTGAACCATCATCCAAATTGAACATGTTCTAACCCCAAACGGTCTTGAGGTCATTTGGATGACCTCCAAACGGCCTTGAGACCGTTTTCCCATGTAGACATCAAAATCTAAGTCAATCAATTAAGACTTGGATCCTAGGATTGGTCACCAAATCAACAATTGATTATAATTCAACCTAGTATATTTGAATCTTCAATTTCTCAACCATACCTAACCCTAGACCTCCAAACGGTCTTGGGTGATCACCAAATGGTCTTGAGACCATTTGGGTGATCACCAAACGGTCTTGAGACCGTTTGGGTGATCCCCAAATGGTTTTGAAACCGTTTGGGTCAATCAACCCAAGTTTCAAACTCAAACACTTATAAAATCAACACTCAACCCGATTAGGGTTTTGGTGATTGTTGGACCTTCAACTCATGAACCAATTGGAGTTAATCAATAATAATTGATGGGTCATTAACCTACATTACTTTCAACAGTTCTCCAAATGGTCAAACCTTGGTCAATGTCACCAAACGGTTTGAAACCGTTTCCCTCCATGCGGTTTGATGAAACCATTTCATTCCAAACGATTTGAAACTGTTTACTCCCAAACGGTTTGGGAAACCGTTTGAGCAACAAACATAAGACCGTTTAGTAAAGTAGTTCTTTGGATAATCATCTAAGGTGATGTCATCATCTTCTTCCTTCGTGTATCCAAGAACAGTTGTTGTTCTTCATAGAAGTTTAAGCAAGAACTCAAAAGAGTATCAAAAGAAGAAAAGTAACCAACGATTATTAAAGGAATGGATGCATTAGCAATGCTTAAGGGTTAGAGTTATAAAACCTGCCTCTAGAACGATCCCAAGCTCCAAGATCCACGTCTTTAATGGTGGATAGAGTTCCAGCAACTGTCCAAGGTCCGTCCTTGAGCCTTTGGATGTGCAAATTAGCTAGGATTGGAAATCGGGTGAAGAAAACCAATAATCAAGCATTGATTTAAGGTTTTCACCATGAATCTGAGGTAGGAGATGATCAAAACTCACCAATAGGTTGTGGTCTTCCTTCTCCTACTCCTGATCTCTCCCTTGGTCGGCCAAAGCAAAGATGGGAAGAGGAAACTAAGGAAAACGATCCTTAGTGTATTGGGAAAAAGATAAGTATAAAGGATATGTATGGGATTTTCAAGGAAAGAGGAAGAAGATTTGTTTTCTTTAATTCCAAAATAATTTCGATCAAATCCCCCTACATTTATTGGCCACAATGCCACCTTAATGTTCTTGCAAAACCTCTCCATTATCCAAAATTAATGGAAAAGGAATTAAGCACCTTAAAGAGTTTTATATTAATATCCAACCTTTAGTGGATATTACTTAATATTATGTTAATGTGAGTGGCTTCCACTCAACCAAGATCTTTTTGTGCCCAAGCATGGCACAAGCTCGTAAAACACTATTTCAAACACATCCTTCAACTTTTGGTTGAAGGGCTCCTCAATTAATTATTTCTTTTTGCATTAAATTAAATTAAAGCTCCATATATGCTTAAATCTTGATTAATTTTAATGTCAAGATTCTCTCTCCTCCAAGATAATTCAAATGAGGCGCCCCTATCATTTTCTTTGCTCTACTTGATGACAAGAAACATGAGATACCCTCTAGAGGTGATATTTTGCATATTGAACCCCATGTTTTGGGTAATTTGCACATTACACCAAAACTAGGTTTTAATGCACAAGGATTACTCTACAAGCTTTATCTTGATGCCCAAGCTTTTAGAAACCATAACACTACATCATATTCATTCTTATGATGTATAAAAATTATAGGAAGATATTATCATGTGCATTTTTCAAGTTAACCCCTCAACTTGGATAATTTGCACTTTAGTCCAAAAGTAACAAAACAATGTTTCAACATTATTCAAAAAGGACAAAAATTGAAATATAAGTTCCTCAAAAGCCTTACATACTTTTCAAAAGATAAGAGAAAGCATATAATCAACTTTATTAGGAAAAACACCTAGGGTTAGTACATAACCCAGGTCAGGGACGTTACAAATTATCCACCCCTTATAAGGATTTCAACCCCGAAAACATTAACAAAACATTTTAAGAGAAAAGAGTAGGGTATTTCCTTCTCATCTCTTCCTCTAGTTCCCATGTAGCTTCCTCAACTCCACGATGATTCTAGATGACTTTTACAAGACTAATGTCTTTCTTATTCAGCTTCTTGATCCTTCTATCAAGAATCAACATAGGTCCTTCAACATAAGATATATCATCGTTCAATTCTACTTCCATAGGCTGCAGAACTGATTCTGTGTTAGGATGACATTTCCTTAACATGGAAATGTGGAACACTGGGTGTAACTTTTGCAGCTCAGGTGGTAACTCTAGCTTATAAGCTACCTTTCCAATCCGTTCAATGATTGGATATGGCCCCATAAATCTAGGAGCTAACTTTCCTTTCCTTCCAAATCTAAGAACTCCCTTCCAAGGTGAGACCTTGAGGTACACTCTGTCTCCAACTTGGAATTCTAAAGGTCTATGACTCTTATCAGCATAAGATTTCTGCCTATCCTATGCAGTCTTTAACTGTTGTTGTATTATTTTAATCTTCTCGGTGGTCTGCTGTACAAGATCAGGACCCAAAAGTTGATATTCACTAGTTTCATACCAACATAGGGGAGATCTACAACGTCTACCATACAAAGCTTCATATGATGCCATGTCAATATTGTATTGATAGCTATTGTTATAGGAAAACTCTATCAAGCTTAGATGTAGATCCCAACTTCCTATAAACTGGAGGACACATGCCCTGAACAAGTCCTCCAAGGTTTGTATAGTCCTTTCTGATTGTCCATCTGTCTGAGGATGAAAGGTTGTACTAAACCTTAACTGTGTGCCTAAGGCTTTATGAATTCGCTCCCAAAAATGACTAGTAAACTAGGGACCTCTGTCAGAAACAATAGTATCTGGGATCCCATGCAGCCGTACTATCTCATCTATGTATATTTTTGCCTACTTCTCAACAGAATAGGTTGTTTTGACAGGTAAGAAATGTGCTGTCTTTGTCAACCTATCAACTATTACCCAAATGGAATCATGGCCTTTGGGTGTTTGGGTAAACCAACCACAAAACATTATTTCTCATAATTCATCCCTAAGAAAATATGCTACACGGCTGATTACATTTTTCAAACATACTTATGCCCTGAGGAGATGAGGTATACTGCTCATACTCCAACCGACCATTGCGAAATCGAAATCGATACCATACATATGTCATCAAAAGAGCTGGATTTCTATGACCTCATCTTCCTCAGTCAGTGTGAGGAACAACATGCAGGACATCTCGTGTCTCTGGCAAAATAGCTTTCCAGGGTATTCTGGCAACTTCACTATTAGAGTTATAGTGGCATGCTGTACTCTCTTCGAAATCGAGGGATTTCTTGTTTATCTCACATCGATGCGACATTAACATTATCATCGGGAGATTAGTGGTACATCATTCCAACTTATACATATAATGAAGGATTGGGAGATTTAATATTTATCTCAGATCAATTCTTCCATTAGGATGTAAGGATATTCACATCCATAACCCCCACATACTCAAAAGTATGCTCTCCAGGAGTTCCCTTAGGAAAACCTATTTCACCATCACCAAACTACTGACGATGATGGATCTATGATCAGGGCTCTACATGATATCATTTCACTTGATTATTTAAGTACATTACATCATTCTTTTAACATCACACATGTTTATATACATAAGTCATTATAACAATTGCTGTAAGGAAAGAGTACTATTTATCAAGTTCATTTCACAACTTTATTAACATTGGGAACTCAATCCCTTATCATCTTATCATCATGATTCAAGAATATGGGTGTTCAAAACCCTTTGATCATCAAAACACATGTTACCACTTTAACTGCTAACTTAATGCCATCAAGTCATCTGACAATGTAAACATGATAATTGCAATGTAGGTATTTCACATGGCTCTTACAGCCTATCAATATCTTTTGTTACCTTTCACTAGGGAACATAGCATATCATTGCTTATAAAGCTCATAAAGTACTTTCAATAAACAAAGCATCATAGTTCTTACCTGGCTATGCTCAATATTTCATGAAACCTACATGATTAGTACAGATGATAATAGATATGTCCATTTCATATCAGCACAATGTAAAATAATTGTATCATCTTTAATCAAGGAATACCCCACTATGCCCTTGCTAGGGTTAGGGTTTCCCTTTTTAATTCAATTAGGGTTAATCATCCCCTTAGCTCAATTAGGATTAGTGACTCATCCTTTCATTATCCAATCTTAGAGCTTCATGCTAAAAAGCATAACCCAGAATTAGGGTTTCACGCTTTCATTTACCTTATTCGAAATTAGGGTTTACTATTCACATGACATCACCCTAGGTTAGGGTTTACTATTCATATCACATCACCCTAGGTTAGGGTTTACTTATTCATACCACATCACCCTAGGTTAGGGTTTACTTATTCATATCACAAAACTCTAGGTTAGGGTTTACTATTCACATCACATCACCCTAGGTTATGGTTTACTATTCACATCACATCACCCTAGGTTAGGGTTTACTATTCACATCACATCACCCTAGATTAGGGTTTATCATTAAATATCCCATAAATAGGGTTTACTATTCACCCCAAGTAGGAGTGATCATCAAAGTACCTTGAATTAAGGTTTATCATATCATTATTATGAATTAAGTTCATACCATCATCATTCATTAGGATTTCACCTATAAATGCCCTCAATTATGGTTATGATTCATTAACCATCATAATTAGTGTTTCATGATCTCACTATGAAGGATCATACCCTAATTAGACATTTATTCATATTAGAAGTCCACTACTTAATTATCGTCCATGTAGGAAATCTTCTAAAGATGATGTTTGCTTCAGTCTTGATTAGGTTAAGTCAACTCACTCTTGAAGAAGAATTGACATCATGGGTTATGCCATTGCCACCATGATCATTAAGGCTTAATTATTCAAAGGGTACTAATCACATTACCCCGTTAAGATGTAATTACTATAATCTTTTTTTATTACATCATGAATTAATCAACTAATCACTATGTCATTTAACCACTTTAAGTACCCATGCGGTTTTGGTTAATTATCCACCAAACGATCTTGGCCACATAGACCCCAAATGGTCTTGACCAAATCAGACCTCAAACGGTCTTGCACAAAAACATCCAAACGGTCTAAGACCGTTTAGACCTCCAAACGGTCTTGCACAAACCACTAAAACCGTTTGGTAAAGTAACTTCGTTTGCTAAAGTGCAACTTTGAAACCGCATGACCTCAACCGGTTTGGGATCGTTTGGTCCCAAACGGTCTTGAGACCGTTTGGACTCAAACTGGTCCAAACCTTCTCAAAACTGCATGGACCAAGTATGGTCTCAACAAGTCAGATTGAAATAGGATTTCCAAGATCAATTCCTTCATTGATTGTGATCATGTTATCACTCATTAAGTGGACCTATCACCATGCTTCAATTAAGTTAATTAGGTCAACATTGAACTGATTTAACCCACAATTGACCCTCAATTGGTCATCAATTAGGGTTTGAATCAATTAGATTAGGGTTTGGAATCGATGATCCTTCAACATTAACCAATGTGAGATTAGTTACTTTAAAACCATTGAACCATCATCCAAATTGAACATGATCTAACCCCAAACGGTCTTCAGGTCATTTGGATGACCTCCAAACGGTCTTGAGACCGTTTTCCCATGTCAACATAAAAATCTAAGTCAATCAATTAAGACTTGGATCCTAGGATTGGTCACCAAATCAGCAATTGATTATACTTCAACCTAGTATCTTTGAATCTTCAATTGCTCAACCATACCTAACCCTAGACCTCCAAACTATCTTGGGTGATCACCAAATGGTCTTGAGACCGTTTGGGTGATCCCCAAACGGTTTTGAAACCGTTTGGGTCAATCAACCGAAGTTTCAAACTCAAACACTTATGAAATCAGCACTCAACCCGATTAGGGTTTTGGTGATTGTTGGACCTTCAACTCATGAACCAATTGGAGTTAATCAATAATAATTGATGGGTCATTAACCTACATTACTTTCAACAGTTCTCCAAATGGTCAACCCTTGGTCAACACCACCAAATGGTTTGAAACCGTTTCCCACCATGCTGTTTGATGAAACTGTTTCATTCCAAACGGTTTGAAACCGTTTACTCCCAAACAGTTTGGGAAACCATTTGAGCAACAAACATAAGACCGTTTAGTAAAGTAGTTCTTTGGATAATCATCTAAGGTGATGTCATCATCTTCTTCCTTTGTGTATCCAAGAACAGTTGTTGTTCTTCACGGAAGTTTAAGCAAGAACTCAAAAGAGTATCAAAAGAAGAAAAGTAACCAACGGTTATTAAAGGAATGGATGCATTAGCAATGCTTAAGGGTTAGAGTTATAAAACCTGCCTCTAGAACTGATCCCAATCTCCAAGATCCACGGATTTCATGGTGGATAGAATTCCAGCAACTGTCCAAGGTCCGTTCTTGAACCTTTGGATGTGCAAGTTGGCTAGGATTGGAAATCGAGTGAAGAAAACCAATAATCAAGCATTAATTTAAGGTTTTCACCATGAATCTGAGGTAGGAGATGATCAAAACTCACCAACAGGTTGTGGTCATCCTTCTCCTTCTCCTGAGATCTCCCTTGGTCGTCCAAAGCAAATATGGGAAGAGGAATCTAAGGAAAATGATCCTTAGTGTATTGGGAAAAAGATAAGTATAAAGGATATGTATGGGATTTTCAAGGAAAGAGGAAAAAGATTTGTTTTATTTAATTCCAAAATAATTTCCATCAAATCCCCATAAATTTCTTGGCCATGAAGCCACCTTAATGTTCTTGAAAAACCTCTCCATTGTCTAAAGATTAATGGAAAAGGAATTAAGCACCTTAAAGAGTTTTATATTAATATCCAACCTTTAGTGGATATTACTTAATGTTATGTTAATGTGAGTGGCTTCCACTCAACCAATATATTTTTGTGCCCAAACATGGAACAAGATCGTCCAACACTATTGCAAACACATCCTTCAACTTTTGGATGAAGGGCTCCTCAATTAATTATTTCTTTTTGCATTAAATTAACATAAAGCTCCATATATGCTTAAATCTTGATTATTTTAATGTCAAGATTCTCTCTCCTCCAAAATAATTCAAATGAGGCGCCCCTTTCATTTTATTTGCTCTACTTGATGATAAGAAACATGAGAGACCCTCTATAGGTGATATTTTGCATATTGAACCCCAGGTTTTGGGTAAGTTGCACATTACACCAAAACTAGGTTTTAATGCACAAGGATTACTCTACAAGCTTTATCTTGATGCCCAAGCTTGTGGAAACCATACCACTATATCATATTCATTCTTATGATGTCTCAACATCATAGGAACATCTTATCATGTGCAATTTGCAAGTTAACCCCTCAACTTGGGTAATTTGCACTTTAGTCCAAAAGTAACAAAATAATGTTTCAACAATATTCACAAAGGACTGAAATTGAAATATAAGTTCCTCAAAAGCCTTAAATATTTTTCAAAAGATAAGAGCAAGCATATAATCAACTTTATTAGGAAAAAAACCTAGGGTTACTACATAACCCAGGTCAGGGATGTTACACTCTACACGCCACCTCATGTGGTAAACTCCTTGCAAGTTGAAGATAAGATTAGGGAGCTCCCTCTCCCTATATTGGACATCCATTGTACAACATACGTACACTTTCCCCTAGAGTAGGTTGAGGAGGTTCTCCCTCTTGAAATATTTTAGGTCCAACTGAGGAGAAGCCTTTAGGGATTTAGAGGTGGAGAGATCAAGAATAAGATGCATCACTATTGGGATGATAAGTCCTCCAAAATGGACAGGATGAGTCCTCTGTACCATTCGCTAAACTGACATCATGTGTTGGAGGAAGAAAGAACCAAAGTCCACATTCTTCCATGCTAATTTTAGTAAGTTGTTGAGGAAGAAAATATTCATCAATTGAACCTTCCCATACTCCTGACTTGACTTGGTGAAGATGGTGTTGGTGAGGAAGCGATGCAGGATGCAAGGAAATGGGTGCTTAATGTTGATGATGGAGTTAGTATGCTAGCTAATATGGTATCCCTCTAGCACCTCTGCCAAAAGGTCCCATGCACCCTTGAAGTTGAAGTTTCTAGTGATCAAGCATTCTTCACCCATCAACCACCCATAGTTGGCATGGAATTGCTGCAACGTCAATTGATAGTCGGTGTTGATGAGATGAAAGTTGACACGACCTTCCCTCCATTCATCCCCATGCTCAGGGATGCAACAAATATCCAATGAAGTTTGGAACTCAGAGACGAGCTATGGGAAGGTGAGTCAATCACTAAAGAATGGGTGATCACCCACTAGCTCCTGCCACTCACAGACATGATGAAGATTGTTAGTGAAGCCCAAAGATGCCAGTAATGCACAATCTCATACCATGTCGAAGTGATCTACTGCTTCATTAGGCCCTCATAGATCTTCTTCACATCGGAATTGGGATGAGTGATGTAGGTTGGTTTGGGAAGCAACTCGATATGCCCTACCGATGAAGAAGCACCTCGAACGGATGCCATCATGTTGGTATAGGAAGGGTATGGAGAAAAAGGAGCTCGAAGAAGACTATGAATGCCTATAGTTGCTTCCACTATCCTACTTGAGAGAGGTGTGTTGAAGGTGTGAATAAAACATTACACATACACACACCCTTATATAGTCTCCGGACTTTTCCATGTCGATGTGTCAGTAGTACTGACTTGCTTGTTAGTACAATCAACTTTTTCTCCATAATCTGTGTGAGTCAGTATCAGCCGTTGATACTGACAATCCTCATTAATCAAAGTCAGGATATGCAAATTGCCATGTGTTGGTAGTACCGACAGATGTCTATAGATCCAACTTTGAAAAAGTCACACATCGTATTGGTAGTAGACCATCAGATGCGATGAATCTTGATATCGACAACTCTCCCACATATTTTGGGCTTTAGAGTGTCGTTACTATCGAATTTTTGTCAGTAGTTCCGAGTCATTCAAACTTCTCGATGATTGTGAGCATGATCTCAGTGTTTTAAACCTAGAGCTTACGTTTTCTGTCAATACTAGTGAATTCATGTTGGTAGTACTGAGTCTTTATTAGTTAACTCGACTCCTTTTCTACAAAAAGTTGGTGCTACCGAGCCTATGGTTGATTGTACTGATTTTCTTTGAAAATTTTATTCGGCCAACTTGTGATGTCGTCAGCACTATTGACTGTGCGGTCAGTAGTACCAAATTGTTTTGAAACTAGACCTCTTATCTCTATTATGTCATCGGTACTACCGACTCTACAGTCGAGACTACAGACTGATGCTCAACCTACGCACCAGAAAAAAATGATCAAGGCACATTACATAAAAACTAATAAAATGAAAACTAAAGATACAAAACTATAAACTCGAATGTCAATATAAAAATAGGGTTGGGTTGCCTCCCAATAAGAACCCTTATTTTACATCATAGGCTCGACGATTAAAGAACAACTGATTAATGAAGATCAATGAGCTTCAACTCCTCATCGTTCCTGACCAAATCTCCCCCAAAGTAATGTTTCAGATGATGGCCATTAATAAGGAATGGCTCAACCCCAATTCTTATCTCAATTGGCCCATGGGGGAAGACTTAACTACCTCAAAAGGCCCACTGCATCAGACCTCAATTTACCAGGGTGTAGTTTCAGCCTAGAATTGAACAGAAGCACCTTAAATCATGGAGTGAACACTCTATGTAAGATGTGGCGGTCATGGATCTTTTTGGTACTCTCTTTTTAGACTCTGGAGCTTTCGTAACTACTTGAGAAAGATGGGTTTATCTCACACATAAAACCTCAAAGAATGGAAGAATGTTTTCTTTTCCTGATATCCCAATCTTCTGGCAGCTCACCACAAGCCATTACAATGTTTGTAAACCATGGATCTTTGCTTTTCATGGCTTAGAGCTTCTCATCAAAAAATTCCTCCACTATTGGTATGCCTATATCCTTTTCATCAACTCGTTTAATCCTAGACAAATGGTTTGCCACTACATTCTCCGCGCCTGCCTTATCCTTGATATCAATGTCAAACTCTTGTAGTAGAAAATTCCACCTAATTAGTCTAGGTTTGACATCCTTCTTTCGTAACAAATATTTAATTGCTAGATGATCAGTCCACACTATGACTTTTGCCCCTATTAAGTATTGGTGAAATTTTTCAAAAGCAAAAATAGCTGCCAAAAATTCTTTTTAAGTGGTTGTATAATTTAGTTGGGCATCATTTAGGGTCTTGGACGCATAATAGATGATGGCATGAACCTTCTCTTGGCATTGACCTAGAAAAACCCCTATCGCATAATCTAATGCATCACACATCAACTTAAATGGTTGGCTCCAATATGGAGCCTGGACAATAGGTTCCAAGACCAATTTATCCTTAAACACCTCAAACACCTTCAAATAGTGCTCGTCAAAATGAAATTCAGCACCCTTTTCCAATTACTCAATGAGTGGTTTGGTGATTTTTGAAAACTCTTTTATAAAACGTTGGTAAAATATGGCATGTCCTAGAAAGATCCTCACTCTCTTCTCTGATGATGGTGGATTTGGCTTTGAGATCACTTCTATTTTTACTGGATTGACCTCCATTCCCTTACTAGACACCTTGTGTCCCAAAACTATCCCCTCACCCACCATCATATGACATTTTTCCCAGTTCAAAACCAGGTGAATGTCCTTGCATCTTTGAAAAACCTTATTGATATTGTAATGGCAATCATCAAACGATTCCGCATACATCAAAAAATCATCCATGAATACCTCCAGACATCACTCTACCATATAAAAAAATAGCCAACATACATCTCTCAAAGATAGCTAGTGCATTGCAAAGACCGAAAGGCATCCGACGATATGTGAAAGTGTCATAAGGACAAGTGAAGGTGGACTTCTCTTTCTCTTGTGGCACGGTAGAAATCTAATTGTATCCAGAATACTCATCGAGAAAACAAAAGTGAGAGTGTCCAGTGAGATTCTCAAGAATCTGATCGATAAGGGGGAGCGAAAAATGGTCTTTCAAAGTGGTGATGTTCAAACATCGGTAGTCAATACATACTAGCCACCCAATCACCAACCTAATAGAAATCAACTCACTAGTATAATTAATTGTGACTGTTATCCCCAATTTCTTAGGAACCACCTGGGTTGGACTAACCTAGTTAGAGTCAGAGACAGAATAAATTATACCTACAGATAAAAGTTTTACTACCTCCTTCTTTATTACCTCAGTCATGATGGGAGTGAGACATCTTTGAGGTTAAACTATTGGTTTGGATCCTTCTTCTTGTTTGATCTTGTGCTAGCAGAAACTAGGGGAGATCCCCTTCATGTCTACAATAGACCATCCAAATGCTGCCCAGTGGTTTTTTAAAATCACAAGTAGCTTCTCCTGTTACCAAATTTTGAATGAAGCTGAGATGATGATCGGAAGATTCTCTTATTGTGCCAAGAAAATGTGCTTCAAGTACGGCGGTAATGGCTTCAACTCTAGATCCAGGGGGCTATGGAGAGATGGGATCAATGGTGGAGGGGGTGGTCCTAGATCCTCATAGTGCCTAGTGTAGTGACATGGTTATGCCTTGCGAAATAAGATACACTCCTTCAAAGAATGTCATCGGGTATAGTCATCCAAAAAATTCATGAAACACACCTCCAACGACAACCATGGATATGCTTGAACAAGAGTTGAAGAAGTTGCCTCATCTATTGTTGCTGGACAATATTCATCATCTTCATCATCATGATATTGAATTTCCTTGATCAATGAAATCTCCTTTGTATTCTCTAAGATGTCAACTTCCGGTGTGCCTTTGTGAACTTGTGTCATCACACGAGATAAGTCTAGGAATGTCCTCCCTAGATATAAAGACATATTTCCTTAGAACTGCTGCAACATGTGACATTGTGCCTTCTCCTCAATCGTCTGTGTAGAATCAGGCATTATGATTTCAAAACAATGTTCTTTGATCCCCAATGTTAGTCTTCCTCTACCCATCTATAAGATCATGTCTTATGTGGATTGGAATGGCCTCCCTAGTACTATTGCATTTTTGTGATCATCCTACATCTTTGTTACCACAAAATCCATTAGAAATACAAATTTGTCCACCTTGATAAGAACATTCTCACAGACACCGTATGGCCTGACCATTGAGTTGTTTGCTAGCTGTATGGTCATATTGCACCTTCTGGATTATTTAAGACCCAGATTCTTGAAGGTATTTAAGGGTATAAGATTGATACGTGACCTTGAATCACATAAAGCTTCCCCTTACCTTGTCCTCCAGATGTAACATGAAATGTTGGAGTAGCTTGGATCTTGCCTTTTTGGTGGCAACATTCCTAGTATGAAAGAACTAAATTGCTCCTTCACCACCACTGCATATGAATCATCTATCCTCCTTTTTTATTAATTATAACTTTCAAAAATTTGTTGTAAGAAGGAAATTGCTCAATTGCGTCGATTAGAGGAATGTTAACATGCAACTTCCTGAAACTATCTAAAAATTTCTAAAATTTTTGGTCCATTTTGTTCACCTTCAAGCTATTTGAGAAAGGTACTAGAGTCACCATATTCCTCTAATGAGGTAGGATGTATGCCCTTTGTTTGCCTCTCTTGATTCATCAATTTCCTCTTCAAATGCTTTGTCCTGAACTGTAGTGTCCAACTCAAGTGGCCCAGGAGTCACTATTGGCCCTGTGTCACCTGTGTCATCCTTTGGTTTTGGGATAGACTTCTTTAGATTTAATATTTGCTTCCACTTCTTAGCGACACAACCTTGACCTTATGATTTTCAGAAGGTTTGTCGGTATATCTTTAGAACCTCTACTAAATAGGTTTCTTCAAGGAGGCTACTTCTGATGCAAATTTGTGCTCTCTAATTTTGTAGTTACCTCTATGTTTGGATAATGATCACTTCATTTTGACTTATCAACTTGCCTAGAATGTCCTCTATGCAGTCTATCTTACATGGCCCCTTTCATGCTACTATGCATTTCCTTGATGATGTGCATGGGATGGGTCCTGCTGAAAATTATTGGGATCCTTCCAAGAAAACTTGAGATCCTTTCTCCAAGAATAGTCATTGATCCTATTATTCTGTTGCCACACAAACATTCACTCTTCTTCCTCTCCTCCAGAAGATCTTCCATCCTTCTGACATAATTTCTTAGCAATCAAGTCTGATTTCTCATTCAATGTTGTAATGACCTTGGACTCTCCAACACTTTTAATAGTTGTTGAATGTTCTCTTTCCTCACCCCATGACTAGTTCTTAGCCATGTTCTTCATAATTTCATGACACCGGGATGGCTTGTTGTTGAGGAAGAAACTTGTTCCTGCACTGTCAAGTGCAGTCCTTTCTCCTTGATGTGGCCCACAATTGAAGATCTTTGCCTAACCATAAAGATCGATCCCATGATGAGGGACCTTCCTCATCATATTCTAGAACCTATCCCATGCTTCAGAATAGGATGCTTTTCCTTGTTGTCTGAAGTTGTAAATCCTTTTGACCAACTCATTTGTCTTTTGAGATGGAAAATAATGCTCAAAGAAAGTGACTATCATCTCTTCCTAGATCTCAATGGATTTAGGTGACGAATGTGGAACCAAGACTTAGCATTGTCTTCCAATGATGACGGGAAAAACTTTAGGTAAGACACAGTTCCTCACAGTCTGTCAATCTTTAACATATCACAACTGTCAACAAAATTTTTGATGTGCATCATTGGGTCCTCAGTGTTGTGGCTATGGAAGGCCTGTGACTTGACCAACACCACCAACCCATGATCTATCTTGTAGCTGCCCATATTTATGGCTTGTCGTTTGATTGGCCCATGATGCGCGCTGTTGAGGAATACGCCTTGATTTTCTCCCAGATAGTTTGTTCTTCTACTGTGTATGTTATATGAGCTAGTTCTTCAAGTTCCTTTGGAGGAGGTGTTGGATTATTCGGTGGTGGGGTTTGAATCTATCTTCCCAACGAGTCACCATACTCTCTCCCTCTACGTAAGATCTCCTCCTGACTAGAGCCCTATGGAGTCGACTCTCCTAGTCACGAGCTCTAGTCTACACCATGCACTAGTACCTGAGATTGTTGAAAACAATGTGAGAACAGAAACTAATGATTGAATAAATGATACTTGATATTCAAATTTTAAACTGATAAAAAGAAAATAAAGGTTGTGGCTGAGAGTGGCCGATCACAACACTCATAGTGTTGGAGTTGTCATCTCTCTAACAACGGTGCCAAAAACTTGATACGTGAAAACCACACGTTAAATGCAAGTATATATATCAATGTAATATAGGCCCCAAGAGGCCCAAATGTCGAACTTAGAGAAACATTATCTAGAGACTACTACTAACTATGATGCGATCAACTAAGACAATGAAATCTTTGAGTGAAGGTTTAAATATCTATGACGCAGAAAATATATCTAAAATTAAAAGTTTTGATCTCAACTGGATGAATTCCTTCGGATTACGATTTCATCCCAATTGACATTGCGATTAACATCATATGATTAATAATTATCTCCCCTAACCCTGGACAAAGAGACGTGTAGCAAGAATACCCCACTCTCATGGTCTAATTCACTACCTAGTCTAATACTAATCCCACTCTTGTAACAATTGTGTTATTAGCTAGGTGCTTTATTGAAAACTCTAGGTAATTCTCCTTACTTTCGTAAGCCCTTTCTCAAGGTGTGATATAAGCCCCTTTATCAAGGTGTGATATAAAACATGTAATGGCCCCTCTATGATTTTTTCAACCCTTAATCCCTCTTTCAAAGAAAGTAATGGTCTAAATAATTATCTACGGTGATCAAGCATGGTTCATAGAATTATGTCCAAAATTAATAGAAACATGTATATTTATGCATAAAAGTCAATTACAATGCATAACGTGGCTACTATCAGGTCCTAAGGAACAAGGAGATTATCCCCACATGATTTCTATTGTTAAATGCGTAGGACAGAAGAAGCAAAATGTGAGAAACATTAGAGAATTAAATGAACCCCTGAAGAAGATGGTCCAGTGTTGAATCCCTCACGCGAACGTGATGATTTGCTAACCTCGGGCCGCAAATCCATCTACCGGAGGTGCTCGAATCTCCCAGAACGTGTCTTTCTTATCCACTCTCTCCTCTCCTTGGTATCAACCTTTGTACAATGGAATAGAAAGTGGTACCTAGGTTTGTCTGAAATCCCCCACAGAAGTGACTTAGGGCATCATTAATTGCCAACCATCAGATTAGACAAGATTTATAGATATGCCTAATCCCGTTGTGTTAGTGCTACTGACTGGGTGTCAACACTGCTAAAACCTTCTATCGTTGCGATCACTTGTGTAGTTGTTAGTACTACCAAGTTGAAGTTAGCAGTATCGGGATTTATTAAAATTTTCTAAATCCTTGTTGTGAGGTTGTCGGTAGTATCAACTTTCTTGGTTGGTACTACCGAGCTGACTCAATTTCAACATGTTCCATTCTGAGCAAGTGTCGGTACCACAGACATCCATGTAGGTAGTACTGAGCTATGTAGATTAGTGTAGATTCACCTAAAATTCACAAAAATGAGCATATGCACCCAAATAATGATGAATCTAATAGGAACATTAAAATTTTTATTTTTTGATGCAATTAAGTGTCCTAGGCTAATGATAATAAATAATGCACAAATTAATATGAAAATGAACAATAACTGTACAAAAAAATTCATGAGAAATAGACTGTGAAATCGACATTTATTCAGTTCATTAACTGCTAGCTGCTACTTTGCCTCGAGGGAAAGTTGTTGGCCCTCTCCCATCCATGAGAGAGAAGCACTGTTGGTTCATCCAAAATGTCACCAAACTATCAGTCACTACTTTGTATCAAGGCAAATTTGTTGACTCTCTTTCTCCACAAGAGATCATCACCAATTTATTGTTCTCTAAATCTTTTACCACAGAAGGCACCAACAACCAACAATCGGTGGGATCACACACCAATAGTGTGATGTCTCTATTATAGGCCTCCATGCATGTGGTTGAAATCAGGAATCCTAATCCAACTCCTAGTCCAATTCCATTCAGTAATTAATACCACACGTCAGGATCGATCTTCTTCCTTCTTAGATTCAACTCCTATTAGGATTGGCAACACAAAATACCAACTCCTATTAAGTCTCATTCCAATTAAGCATGGGCTGAGACCTTCCATATCCCAACATTAACAACTTGTGAGAAAATATGCTAGCTTACTAGGTAGCATAATCATATAAAGATATATAAAACTAGTATAATGTTTGTAAAGTTATAGAGATAGCATAAAGTAGAGGAAATTCCATCTCTCCATAGTGAAATATAACTCCTATTACATATAAGAACATCATTATCTTTCCATGGCTTACCAAAGGCTTGTCAAAACATCACCATACATGTGACATATACATTCAATATAACATTGAATTTAAGAGCTTATGATGTTCATATGGTAACACATTAGGGTTACAACAACATTGAGAGATTATTACTCATCATACCAATCATACAAGGAAGCTAGGTATGATTAACCATCATCACTTATTTGTATTAGGGTTAGGTTCAACAACATAAGTTGAATTAATGTTGCAAAACATCTCTCAAGGATAAACCCTAATTTTTTCATTTCGATTGGATCATGAATGCATAAGGTCAAACATAAAAATCTGATTACATACAACCAAACTCTTGACCCAGACTCATTGAATCAGAAAACACATCAACCACTAGGGTTAGAACCTCATTGACCATCAGATCAGAAAACCTTGGCAACCACTAGGGTCAGAAGATCTTTGGCAACCACTAGGGTTAGGAGAGTTAGTGACCACTAAGAGTCCAAAGAGGAAGCCAACCCTAGGTCAAGGAAGCAAGAAAGAAGGTTTCCTCAACCACTAGCTCAATCTCAACCATGAATCTGACCACGAGAAAGAAAGAGGAAGGTATGACAATAAGGAAAATGAAGGGAAAGAGGGAGATATCACTTACCAAGACCAAGAAGCAAGGACAGGAAGTACCAAACAACCTCAACAAGGGTGGATCCATACCCTAGGTGCACATGTAAGAAATATCAGTTAAGCATCGCCTACCTTGTCTCCTCCTTCTCTAGCAAGCTAGGAGGACGAGCTTCAAGTAGCAAGGAAAAATAAAGAGAGAGAGAGAGATCTAGGTGTGTAAAGAGATTGTTTTCATGCAAAGAGGGTGTGACACCTTATCACCCTAAATGATATTACTAAAAAAACTCACAATCAACTACTAATCATACATAACCAGAAAAGTGGGTCAATTGGAACCAATTTCAACATTAGCATCACGTTCATATATATTTACATAAGGTCCAACAACTTGCATATAAACATATACCATATCAGGTATTTACATGTATGTCCAATGATCTCAACCACAACCTGCATACAAAATATATTGTTATAGATATACATGCCATATACAAACATCAACATACTGCTAAAAACTCGAGTCAATGTGCATATCATCTACATAACATCCCATGCTTGGACCTAACAACACCGGGACAACTCTAGGAAACACTAACTACTATCCAACTTCTACTCTACTACTCTCCAAGCCACTCTTCCTCACCGCTAGGGTCATGATGATGTCATTGATGGTCACCTAAAAACATGTCGTGACCAATGAGGTGAGACCAACATTCTAGCAAGTGATATAACTCTCAACAACGATTATTAATTATAGCATATTATATAATATTAAACAAATTAAGCAGATTAAGCAAGGTAAACTAATAGGCATAGAAATAGACATGACTAACAAGATGCATAAAGGAACATATAAAACCATCATTTAATAAGAAGTTAACTAGTCCTGCTACATTATATAACAACTAGCAGTATAAGAAACATGGCCACAGTTAACAATCAATTTTAATCGTGTTTAACTCTAAACATATATACTACATAGATGGATTACATCTTTTTTAAAACCTTGAGGAGTTTGAGGTATACCACTTAGACTTCAACTAACCAATGCTAAGTTGGAATCAATGTCATATAAGATCTAGAAGAGCAGAACTCCTAATTATCTCATCCACCCTCAGTGAGTACGAGTCAACCACAATGACATATATAGTCTAGCTGCAAAACAACCTTGTACACCCTTGGTATATAGGTCACAACATTAGTAACTAGGGTATACAAATCTTACCATCTGAGGTACAACCACAAACATCACATATAATGAATCATAATCATCTGAGACATGACCTTGACCATTATCCTATCGAGGTATGACCCCAACCATCCTCAAAACACTCATATACTCAAAAGTTAATGACTCTGAGATTCCATTAGAGGAATACTCATTTCACCATCTAGAAAGTTGGTGTTCGATGGGATTTTTAACTCTCTTGGTCACCAAATTTCCTAGAGTTGGCACTGGTTTGATTTTCAAATCACCTTGGTTTCCAACTTTCTTAGTGTTGCCAGTCGCCAAGTTTTCTTGTGTGGTCGATTAGTTTTGTGGTGAATATGTTTGACATTCTTGCATGAATGAGATGCTTGCATGGACTAGATGTTATAACCTTAGACACATGGCATGCATGGCTTGACTCTTCACCCTTCTTTTCTCTCTCTAACGCTAAGCTTTATAAACCTCACTCCTTTCATGCAAAAAAGATCTTTACACACCTATCTGTCCCTCTATTCTTTCTTTGTATATGGGGGCTCTTCCTTCTTTCTTAGTAAAGAAGGAGGAGCCAATGAAGGAGAAGCTTGGTTGATCTTGCTTGAGTGTACACCTAGGGTTTGGATCTACCCTTGTTGAGGTAGTTTGGTGCTTCCTTTCCTTGCTTCTTGGTCTTAGTAAGTGGCATCTCCCTATTTTCCTTTGTTTTCTTTTCTATCCTACCTTCTTCTCTCTTCTTCTTGGTTAGATCCATGGTGGATCTTATTCTACAGTTTGAAGAGACCATCCTTCTTTATTCCTTGGCCTAGGGTTTGCTTCCTTTTTGGAGAATAAACAAGATTAGCCAAGTGGAGTGCCCAAGCCAGAGCTTCTACATTCTTTCTTCAATTTACCTTATTGTTTGGAGCTTATTCTTCATCTCTAAGGCAAGTTATATAACTGTCTCCATGATTATTGCTTACTCTTATTTTGCATGTACATGAAATTGCCCTAGAATGTTGTTCCAAGTAGAAAGATGTTACCTTTACCTAGGGTTGAACTTAGATGCTAGATTTTGAGTAGATGACCCTTCTTGATGCACCTCTAAATCTGAAGCAACTTTTTCCTTGAAGATTGATAACATAGACCTTGCTTCATGTGGCGCTCCATGTTGGCCATGATGGTCGCCAAGTTTTTGATCTATGTGCTCACCAAAGATTTTGTATCTCATGTGGTCGCCAAGTTTTGTATCTCATGTGGTCACTAAGTTTTGTATCTCACGTGGTCCATGAGATTTTGAACTTGATTGGTTGCCAAGGTTTTTGATTCCATGATTGGTTGACAAGGCTTTTGAATCCATATCGACCGCCAAGATTTGTATCTTCATGATGTTTCCAAGATTTTTGACCCTTAGTGGTTGATGGATATTAGAAATCTTAGTGGTTTCCAAATTTCCTAACCCTAGTTATTTCCAAAGTTCTTTTGAACCTAGTGGTTGCCAAGGTTTTCTGACCCTGATAGTTGATGAGGTTCTAATCTGTGTAGTAGATGGGTTTTCTGATTGTATGAGTATTGGTCAAGAGTTTTGGTTGTATGTAATAAGAAGTTTATGTTTGACCTTATGCATTCATGATCTGATGCAAATGTTAAAAATTAGGGTTTTTTCTTGAAGTGTTGTTTTGTACTATTAATTCAACTTATCTTTTTTAACCTAACCCTAATACAAATAAGTGATGATGGTCAATCATACTTAGCTTCCTTGTATCATTGGTATGATGAGCAATACTCTCTCAATGTTGTTGTAACCCTAATGCATTACCATATGAACATCATAAGCTCTTAAATGCAATGTTATGTTGAACTTATATGTCAAATGTATGGTGATGGTTTGGTGTGCCTTTGATATGTCATGTAAAGATAATGATGTTCTTATAGGGAATGATGTGATGGTATTATTGACCTTTAAACATGGTTGAACAATTATGGAGGTGTGATCCACTTCATGATTTTATAAGTATTGGTATATTGTGATGATGTGAGAAGAATTATGTTTCATACACTTTATATCTTTTGGAGTTGTAACATACCCATGTTTTGTAGAACTCTTTCAGGGTTGCATGTCCCCTAGATGGCCAAGAAAACATGGCAACTGCCAACAATTGAAGCGACCGCTAAACAAATAATTATAGATTAAATGGAATTAAATATTAGTAGCGGATTAACAAAAATCACTAAAAATTAAAACCTTTTTGCAAAGAGATCCAAACATAGGAAAACTCTTTCATCAAGAACCAGTGTATACCATTTACATCCTGGTTCATAAGTACATAACTTGTACCATCTCTTCTCCAGGATTACAAACATCAACTGCCCTATTAACATTATATACAGACAACATAAGAACCTTGAGGCATCAAGCCAAAATCTCAGATCGATTCATTAAAAGCACTCACTACTAACTCCGAGGACCTGAGAGTACAAAGACAACACATAAGACTACTATCCATATGACTTGACAGGCAATATCTCCACCTGAGATCTCACTGCTATCCCTACTATTGTTGTCCTTCCTCTGCTATAGGGATTTCTATTTCTTGTCCGCGTCCACCTAAAAATGTTGGATCCCACGGGGGTGAGACAATTGAAAATTGCCCCAGCAAGAGATATAACTCTCCTCCAAAACATTATTATTGTAGTTTATTAAAATAAAACTGAGCAGGGAAATCTTATATATTTGACAGTAGATGGATCACTGTATGAACAAAGTAAAGTAATCTCCTTTCCTAAGGAGGACATTGCATATACCCATGGTAGAGTTGTAATTCATTCATCTACTTGCAATGAATGTAAAGAGATATAAATAACATCTATCAACTAGAGATGCATAAAAGAAATTTAACATCAGCTAGTAAATTTCCGTATTCAATCCTTAAGCAAACATGCTATACGGCTGATTACATTTTACAATCACACTTATGCCCTGAGGAGATGAGGTATACCGCTCATACTCCAACCGACCATTGTGAAGTCAAAATTGGTACCATACAAGATCAATGGAAGAGCAGGCTTCCATGACCTCCCACATCTCGGTCAGTGCGAGACCACATGCAACACATCTTGTGTCTCTGCTACATAGCTTTCCAGGGTATACTGGAAACTTCACTATAGAGATACAATGGAGGATGCACTTTCTTCGCGATTGAGAGATTTCATGTTTACCTCCATCGATCTGGCATTAATATTATTGGGAGATTCATGATACATCTATCCCAATCTTTAGAAGATTCGTGATACATCTATCCCAGTACAAATAATGAAGGATTGAGAGGTTTAACGTTTACCTTCCATCAATTACCCCATTAGGACGTAAGGATATGTTCGCCCATCAACCCCCACATATTAAAAAATATGCATTCCAGGTTTTTCCGCAGAGCAACCCGTTTCACCATCAGTAAATACTGACACTAATGGATCTATGGTCAGGGCTCTACATGATATGATTTCACTTGATTAATTAAGTACATTAACATATTCTTTAGCATCAGTCAAGTTCTAAAATAGGAATTATTATGACAAATGCTAAAAAGAAACATGTAAGATCTTATCAATTGCTTTACCAGAACTTATAATACATTGGTATCTTAATCCCTTATCTCATCACTTGAAAGTTCACATCTCACCGCAACATCATTATCTTACTTATCAAATCTGGGTATTCATACCATCAGTTCATCACTTATCACTGTTACCACTTATTAGGTAACTTTTACCTCTAGGTCTTCAGACCGAGGTATACATGATACTTGTTACACAAGCATCTCACATGGATCACAAGGCCCATTAAGTGTCTTGTCACCTTTCACTAGGCAACAACTTATTCATATGGCTTATAAAGTCCTTGCACATTTTGTTACTTTTACTAAGCAACAACAACATATTGGCACACAAGGCCAATACACATCTTATTACTTCTTACTTAGCAACAATAACATATTGGAACATAAGGCCAATGTACATCTTATAATACAAGAATAACACCTTTATTCCCTTAATAGGGTTAGGGTTACTATTCACATAAAATTTGGGTTTCTCATATCCCATTTCACATTATTTAGGGTTTCATGTCCATAATATCAATCCAAACATAATATATTGCTCCACTCCTCTAGGAGCATCTTTTGATATCACAAGTATTCACTCATGCTTATTACTCTCATCATATATCATTGAAGGATTATCAATACAAGGTATGAGATCATCTTTCATCCTTACCATTGTATGATTACATCATACAAATTAGTTTGGCTTAACCCCTTTCTCAAGATATATTAGCCTATACTTATCAAAGTATATCAAACTCGTTACAATTTTATTGTAACAAATACATAACAAACTTCATGTGTTTCTTATTTAAGTATATGGAATTGAGATGCATCAAAGTAAATCAACCCTGAAAGGCTAAGTATGATATCTGTCAATTCTTGATGTATCATTTTTTTTATTACTTCTAACTTACTTGAGCTTATCAACATATTTTGTATTAAGGTATTTCCCCATCTTAATACTTTAATCCTCTAACCTATCACTTTTATCATAAAGTGCATAGGCCACAGATAAGAATTGTCCAACTATCTTCAATGATATGGACTCATCTCAGGTTAAGGCATTGCTTACTATAAGGTTGCCTAATATCAACTACCTGAGATATTTCACCTTTATAAGGTATTATCCCTTATTTTATCATTAGGGATTCTCTCCTACCATTAGGGTTATGGTTTATCATCATATTTCCCAAAATTAGGGTTTCACATACTATCACCCTCTATTAGGGTTTCACATGGCATCACCTTAGATTAGGATTTTCTATTCATCCCAATTAGGATTTCACATTCCATTACCCATAGTTAGGATTTCTCATGTGTTTACCCTTGATTAGGGTTACATATTTACCCTAGATTAGGGTTAAGGTTCATCAATCTTCTTGATTAGGGTTTCATGATCTCTTCATCAAAGATCATACCCTAAATTCATAGTTTATTCATATTGAAGGTGTTGAGGCTTATCCATTGCATGATTATCCTACATGTATGGGTTCCTCTCTCTCTCATCCCCTCTAGGATATTGACTATGTCAAGCTTGGTTAGATTAGGTCAACCAACCCTTCAATTAAATACATTCAATTAGGGTTGACATAGTGTATTGAAATATTGCTTACTTAAGCTTCAAGGAATAACTCATCTAAGGTTACCAATCACTTGGTACCTTAAAGGTACAACCCTAGTGATTATCTTTGAGATAAATCATTAACAATTATAGGGTCAATTGATCCTTTATCACAATAAATTTTCAGTTGATATGATCACATTGAATCACTAAACGTTCTTGACCCCTTTACTCTCTAAACGGTTTGAAACCGTTTGGGCAAGAAGTGTGTTGAAACTGATTGGACTTGGGTCTCCAAACGGTTTGAGACCATTTGGACCCAAACGGTCTTGAGACCATTTGGATTCAAATGGTCTTAAGACCGTTTGGTCCAAACCCTCTCAAAATCGAATGCACCAAAAAGGTCTTTCAACACTTAAATAATTCAAGGTTTCAATTAATGAACCAACTATCCAGTGAATCCTTGATTCATTTATCAATTGAACTATTGAATCATCCTTCAATTGGAACATCAATTAGGGTTTTGAACCCAATTTAACTAGCATTTATAATCAAGAAACCTTCAATTAGGGTTTGAAATCGAGGAACCTTCAATGATTAACATTGTGGAACCGATTCAATTGAAATCAATGAATCATCATTAAATTATGATATGACCTGACCTCAAACGGTCTTGAGGTCGTTTGGATGACCTCCAAACAGTCTTGAGACCATTTTCCCCATCCCATCACTGAAATTTGTGAGATTCAATTAGATTTTAGATCATTACATTGGTCACCGATTGAACTATTGATTGCATTTCAATTTGCTATCTCTGGTCCTTCAATTACTCAACCATACTCAACCCTAGACCTCCAAACGGTCTTGGTTGACCTCCAAACGGTCTTGAGACCGTTTGGGTGATCTCCAAATGGTCTTGAGACCGTTTGGGTTAATCAACCCAACATTTTAAATCAACCATCTGAAATTTCAGCACTTAACCCGATTAGGGTTTGATAATTGATTAACCTTCAACTGATGAACCCTTTGAAACTAATCAATTGAATTTAATGGGTCATCAACAATCAGCATCAGCCTATGAGCTCCAAATGGTCAACCATTGCAAATGGTCAATCACTCCAAACGGTTTGAAATCGTTTGGTTTCTAACAGTTTGTTGAAACCGTTTAACCAATTTCAATGAAACTGATTGGTTTCCAACTTTTGAAACCGTTTGCCTAGGATATTTTTGAGAAGTATGATTAGGATTATGTCATCATCATCAAGCTATGATCCTTCATATTTTTCTGTAATTTTCATGGTGGTACCATTGATTTGATCAAGTGAATTTCAAGAAGAACAAATGATCAACAATTGATAAGGAATTGAATGCAATAACAATAGTAAGGGTTCAAGTTATAAAACCCACGTCCAATTGAGCTTCAAAGCTTCAAGCTCACGTAAACAATGGTGTATGCAACGCCTTTCACTATTCCAAGGCTCGTCCTCAAGCTTTGAGTGAAAAGGAATGGTTAGAATTGAAGATGGGATCGAGATAAGAAGAAATCATGCATTGATTTTTGATTTCCACCATGGAATTAAGGTGAAAGGGAGTCAAGAAGCATACCAACAGGTTGGGGGTCGTCCTACTAATCCTACAAATCTCCCTTGGTCGTTTTGCAAGCAAGAAGTTAAAGTGTCTTCGAAATTACTCATTCAAGCTATGGATAAATGAGTATATATGAATTTTATTGAAAATTCATTTAAGAGAGAGAAAGTAGGGATTATCTCCTCCATTTCCTTGCCACTTGCCCCCTTACCTTCCTTGGTTACGAGGCTATCTTCTTTGCCTCTTATTCCTATCAATTATCCATGATTTAAAGTAAAGCAAATTAAGCACCTTAAATCATATAATACTAATACCCATAAGTTAGTGGATATTTCTTTTTCTTTTCTTAATGTGAGTGGGTTCTCCACTCACGTAGATATTTCCATTGCCTTTGCAAGGAACAAAGACGTCCACACTTGTTTATTTTCAACCAACACAATTTTGGTTGAAGGGAAATCTAATTAATATAATTATTTTTGCATTAAATTGAATTAGGGTTTCAATTATGCTTAAATCTTGATTATTTTAATATCAAGATTCTCTCTCCTTCAAAGTGATACAGATGAGATTCCCCTCTCATTTTATTTGATCTAAATGATGACAAGAAACATTAGGGACTATTTTAATGTGGTAATTTGCATATTGAACACTAGGTTTTGGGCAAATTGCATATTATACCAAAACTAGGTTTTAATGCACAAACATTGCTTTATCAGCTCTTTCCTTGGTACTCAGGCTTTTCCCAAGCCATACCTCTACATCATCTTCATTCTCATGATGCTTCAACACATGAGGAACATTTAATCATGTAACATTTGCAAGTTAACCCCTCAACTTGTGTAATTTGCACTTTAATCCAAAATAAGCAAACATTGCTTCAATATTATTCAAACGGGACCAAAATTGAAACATAGGTTTCTCTTGGGCCTTAATTACTTTTAAAAAGATAAAATAAAGGATCTAATTAACTTTATTAAGAAAAACTTCTAGGGTTAAGGCATAACCCAGGTCAGGGATGTTACAATTATAAACCCCTAACAAGGATTTCATCCTCGAAATCTCAGATAAAGGGAGACATATATTATTCATTCATCATACCATCAAGTCTCTACATAACACCTCATTATTATGGATACACTATAGAGATTTGATCAACACATGGTTCTTCCACACAAGATTCTTATAGAATCAAACACACATGATACATACTCCACTGTCCTTTCATTAATGACTATGGAGTTAATTCTGTGTTAGGTAATACTTTTCTTATTTAAAGAAATATCATAAATACTTTATTTAACTCAGTTATCAAATATTATCAATTAAGAACTTATCTTAAGGATATCTTTGATTGTTATGTTTATGCAAAGCATAAACCCCTAACATGTGATGTTCATACTATTTATATATAATTGGACAGACTTCATGGTTGACCATTCTAGGTAGCCAACATAAACCACCTGATATTTCTCAGATACCAAAATCTCTTACCTTGGTATCTATTACATGTGTTGAAAACACATCACATCATCTTCCTTTCATCATGAGACGTTACTTGTTACACATATCTTTATCTTGGAACCAAAGTCCAAGATAAACTGATACTTTTCTAAGTATCCATCACATTAACATTTTTATCTTATGCACATAAAGTGTCCTAAGACCCACTTGATTTCCATGTCCCCGAAGGGAAAGAAAACAAGGGATCATATTATTTTTATTATTTCATGAATTTTCAACTATTCATGAATCATTTACTCTTTGTCTCATCCTAGGTTCCTTTCCCTCTGCATAAGAATTTTTTTTAAGGATGATCACATGACATTATTCCTTTCTTTGTTATTATCTAACATGTTCATGAACATCTTATGATCTCATCACATTTCCCATTTCCTCATTATGGGAAAAGATCTTTATTATACACACAAAATTTATCGAACAGGGATCACCTCCCTTGTTCTCATTCTTATCTTATGAGGAGTATACTTTTTACTTCCTCATACACACATACTGATCTGGGATTATCTCAAATTTCTCTTTCTTATTCTTAGGATATGACACATTTTCCCATTCCATATTTCTAATTTCATGGTACTCATTAGATTGTCTCAGAATGACTACTTAATCAAAGCAATAAAAAAGATAACAATCTAAGAGTTTCCATACTTACTTTATCATCAATAGTTGTATACCTGGCCAGGGTATATAAATACTAAGATTAAGTAGTATGCACTTTGTATACTATCATATTCCTTCCTTTTCATATTATCACAAGCATAAGATTTAACATTCTTGGATTTTATCGAGGCATCTCTTCTATACCTCATCTTTTTTTATAGAGGAAAGAACAATATGAAACAACTATAATATTACTGTACAAAATGTAAGTCCTCATAGGACTAATCAAGGAAAGCTCAATCAATTACTTTCTCAATTTAACTCAGGAAACCATAAAAAGACATATTAGAATGACATTATTTTGTCTGACATGTCATGATTCGTGGATGGTTCACTGCCTCAGGCTGACTCTACCTCAGAGGTTGATTCACTATAACATTTCTGGCTGAGCAATCTCTTTCTAGATGTCCTACCTGTCTACATTGGTAGCAAATTCTGGGCTTTAGATGTGGTCTAGAAGGTTCTTTACCCTTTCCAAGTAGCCATTGCCTTGGTGCACTAGGATCTGGTTGTACTAGTGGTACCAAAAACTTCTTCCTTTTGGAACTACTAGGCCTCAGTTCCTGAGTTTGGATAGGCCTTTTCTCAATCATCACCTTATTTTTCTTCTCTGGGCAATACCTTTTGATATGTCCAGGTTTCCTACACTTGTGACAGACCCTGATTTCAGGTTGTATCCTATTCCTTCCATTACTATTTATTGATTCAACAGGCTAAGGTTGAGAACAAATTTCATCTAAATCCAGAATTTCATCATTGGGGGTTGGTAATCTAGGTTGTATTGCCAATGCTTGATCCACTAAATACATCATAGTTGCCCTAATTTGCCCAACCATGATACTTAAAGAAGGATTTCTTATCATAGTTGGATCAGCTTGAGGGTTCTCAGGTAGTTGTTCCTCTCTTTCCTGATCCCACACACCTCTTCCTGGTGCAGCATTGCTACTTTCTGCAGCATGTTCTTTGTGTGACTCAGCCATCTTCAAGCTTTACATCTTTCTCCTATGAGCAGAAGTCACTATCAGATAGACTGGAAGACACTTAGAATAGACTCTACTACCTTAGTCCTATGTCTCTATAGACTCAGCGAACTTAGAGCTCTGATACCAAACTTGAAGTGACCGATAAACAAATCATTACTGATTAAGAGGAATTAAACATTAGTAGCAGATTAGCAAAAATCACTAAAAATTAAAACCTTTTTGCAAAGAGATCCAAACATAGGAAAACTCTTTCATCAAGAACCAATGTATAACATTTACATCCTGGTTCATAAGTACATAACTTGTACCATCTCTTCTCGAGGATTACAAACATCAACTGCCCTATTAACATTATATACAGACAACATAAGAACCTCGTGGCATCAAGACAAAATCTCAGATCGATTCATTAAAAGCACTCACTACTAACTCTGAGGACCTGAGAGTACAGAGATGACACATAGGACTACTATCTATATGACTTGACAGACAATATCTCCACCTGAGATCTCACTGCTGTCCCTACTGTTGCTATCCTTCCTCTGCTGTAGGGATTTCCATTTCTTGTCCACGTCCACCTAAAAATGTTGGATCCCATGGGGGTGGGACAATTGAAAATTGTCCCAGCGAGAGATATAACTCTCTGCCAAAAGATTATTATTGTATTTTATTAAAATAAAACTGAGCAGGGAAATCTTATATATTTAACAGAAGATGGATCAATGTATGAACAAAGTAAAGTAATCTCCTTTCCTAAGGAGGACATTACATCTACCCATGGTAGAGTTGTAATTCATTCATCTACTTGCAATGAATGTAAAGAGATATAAATAACATCTATCAACTGGAGATGCATAAAAGAAATGTAACATCAGCCAGTAAATTTCCGTAATCAATCCTTAAGCAAACATGCTATACGGCCGATTACATTTTACAACCACACTTATGCCCTGAGGAGATGAGGTATACCACTCATACTACAACTGACCATTGCGAAGTCGAAATCGGCACCATACAAGATCAATGGAAAAACCGGCTTCCATGACCTCCCACATCTCAGTCAGTGCGAGACCACATGTAGAATATCTTGTGTCTCTACTACATTGATTTCCAGGGTACACTGGAAACTTCGCTATAGAGCTACAACGGTGGATGCACTTTCTTCGCGATCGAGAGATTTCATGTGTCTCCATCAATCTGACATTAATATTATTGTGAGATTCATGATACATCTATCCCAATCTTCAGGAGATTCGTGATACATCCATCCCAGTACAAATAATGAAGGATTGAGAGGTTTAATGTTTACCTTCCATCAATTCCCCATTAGGATGTAAGGATATGTTCGCCCATCAACCCCCACATATTCAAAAATATGCATTCTGGGTTTTGCCACGGAGCAACCCGTTTCACCATCAGTAAATACTGACACTGAAGGATCTATGGTCAGGGCTCTAAATGATATGATTTCACTTGATTAATTAAGTACATTAGCATATTCTTTAGCATCAATCAAGTTCTCAAACAGTCAATATTATGACAAATTGCTACAAAGAAACTTGTAAGCTCTTATCAATTGCTTTACCAGAACTTATAATACATTGGGATCTTAATCCCTTATCTCATCACTTGAAAGTTCACATCTCACCGCAACATCATTATCTTACTTATCAAATCTGGGTATTCATACCCTCAGTTCATCACTTATCACTGTTACCACTTATTAGGTAACTTTTACCTCTAGGTCCTCAGACCGAGGTATACATGATACTTGTTACACAAGCATCTCACATGGCTCACAAGGCCCATTAAGTGTCTTGTCACCTTTCACTAGGAAACAACTTATTCATATGGCTTATAAAGTCCATGCACATTTTGTTACTTTTACTAAGCAACAACAACATATTGGCACACAAGGCCAATACACATCTTATTACCTCTTACTTAGCAACAATAACATATTGGCACATAAGACCAATGTACATCTTATAATACAAGAGTAACACCTTTATTCCCTTAATATGGTTAGGGATGCTATTCACATAAAATTCGGGTTTCTCATATCCCATTTCACATTATTTGGGGTTTCATGTTCATATTATCAATCCAACCCTAATATATTGCTCCACTCCTCTAGGAGCATCTTTTGATATCACAAGTATTCACTCATGCTTATTACTATCATCATATATCATTTAAGGATTATCAATACAAGGTATGAGATCATCTCTCATCCTTACCATGGTATGATTATATCATACATATTAGTTTGGCTTAACACCTTTCTCAATATATATTAGCCTATACTTATCAAAGTATATCAAACTCGTTACAATTTTATTGTAACAGCTGCATAACACACTTCATGTGTTTCTTATTCAAGTATATTGAATTGAAATGCATCAAAGTATATCAACCCTGAAATGCTAAGTATGATATCTGTCAATTCTTAATGTATCATTTTCTTTATTACTTCTAACTTACTTGAGCTTATCAACATATTTTGTATTAAGGTATTTCCCATCTTAATACTTTCATCCTCTAACCTATCACTTTTATCATAAAGTGCATAGGTCACACATAAGAATTGTCCAACTATCTTCATTGATATGGACTCATCTCAGGTTAAGGCATTGCTTACTATAAGGTTGCCTAATATCAACTACCTGAGATATTTCACCTTTACAAGGTATTATCCCTTATTTTATCATTAGGGATTCTCTCCTACCATTAGGGTTATGGTTTATCATCATATTGCCCAAAATTAGGGTTTCACATACTATCACCCTCTATTAGGGTTTCACATGGAATCACCCTAGATTAGGATTTTCTATTCATCCCAATTAGGATTTCACATTCCATTACCCATAGTTAGGATTTCTCATGTTTTTACCCTTGATTAGGGTTACATCTTTACCCTAGATTAGGGTTAAGGTTCATCAATCTTCTTGATTAGGGTTTCATGATCTCTTCATCAAAGATCATACCCTAAATTCATAGTTTATTCATATTGAAGGTGTTGAGGCTTATCCATTGCATGATTATCCTACATGTATGGGTTCCTCTCTCTATCATCCCCTCTAGGATATTGACTATGTCAAGCTTCGTTAGATTAGGTCAACCAACCCTTCAATTAAATACATTCAATTAGGGTTGACATAGTGTATTGAAATATTGCTTACTTAAGCTTCAAGGAATAACTCATCTAAGCTTACCAATCACTTGGTACCTTAAAGGTAAAACACTAGTGATTATGTTTGAGATAAATCAGTAACAATTATAGGGTCAATTGATCCTTTATCACAATAAATTTTCAATTGATATGATCACATTGAATCACTAAACGTTCTTGACCCCTTTACTCTCTAAATGGTTTGAAACTGTTTGGGCAAGAAGTGTGTTGAAACTGATTGGACTTGGGTCTCAAAACGGTTTGAGACTATTTGAACCCAAATGGTCTTGAGACCATTTGGACTCAAACGGTCTTAAGACTGTTTGGTCCAAACCCTCTCAAAACCGAATGGACCAAAAAGGTCTTTCAACACTTAAACAATTCAATGTTTCAATTAATGAACCAACTATCCAGTGAATCCTTGATTCATTCATCAATTGAACTATTGAATCATCCTTCAATTGGACCATCAACTAGGGTTTTGAACCCAATTGAACTAGGATTTATAATCAAGAAACCTTCAATTAGGGTTTTGAAATCGAGGAACCTTCAATGATTAACATTGTGGAACCGATTCAATTGAAATCAATGCATCATCATTAAATTATGATATGACCTGACCTCAAATGGTCTTGAGGTCGTTTGGATGACCTCCAAACATTCTTGAGACCATTTTCCCCGTCCCATCACTGAAATATGTGAGATTCAATTAGAGTTTAGATCATTAGATTTGTAACATCCCTGACCTGGGTTATGCCTTAACACTGGGAGTTTTGCTTAAGCAAGTTAATTAGATCCTTAATTTTATCTTGTGAAAATTAACTAAGGCCCAAGAGGAACCTATGTTTCAATTTTGGTCCCGATTGAATAATGTTGAAGCAATGCTTGCTTATTTTGGACTAAAGTGCAAATTACCCAAGTTGAAGGGTTAACATGCAAATGTTACAAGATAAGATGTTCCTCATATGTTGAAGCATTATGAGAATGAATATGATGCAGAGGTATGGCTTGGGAAAAGCCTGAATATCCAGAAAGAGCTGATAAAGCAATGTTGTGCATCAAAACCTAGTTTTGATATAATATGCAATTTACCCAAAACCTAGGGTTCAATATGCAAATTACCACTTCAGAATAGTCTCTAATGTTTCTTGGCATCATTTAGAGCAAATAAAATGAGAGGGGCATCTCATTTGTATCATTTTTTAGGAGAGAGAATCTTGATATTAAAATAATCAAGATTTAAGCATAATTGAAACCCTAATTCAATTTAATGCAAGAATAAATAAAATTAATTGAAGGGCCATTAGCCAAAAACGAGATGGTTGATTTTGCTCAAGTTTGAACGTTCTTATGCCTTGCAAAGGCAACGAAAATATCCAACGGAATGGATAACTCACTCACATTATTAAAAGAAAAAGTAATATCCACTAACTTATGGATATTACTATTATATGATTAAGGTGCTTAAATTGCTTTTCCTTAATTCATGTATAATGAAGAGCAAATCAGAGGCGAGGAAGATATCTTTGAATGCAAGGAATTGAGGGGGAAGAGGCGGCACCAATTTTGAAATTAAAAGATTTTATAAATCATTTTCTCTCTCATTGATTCTCTTATAAAAACACCACTCCCAACTCAATTCAAAGGCTTTTTCGATCCTTCTTTCTCCCCTTGCTTGCAAAACGACCAAGGAAGCTTAGTAGCAGCAGGAGGAAGACCCCCAACCTGTAGGTAAGCTTCTTGATCACTTTCAACCATGATTTCATGGTGGAAATTGAAAATAAATGATGGATTTCTTCTTTTCCTCCATCAATCTTCCTTTCTAGCCAATCTTTTTCACTCAAAGCTTGAGGACGAGCCTTGGGAAAGTGAAGGGAGTTGCATCCACCATTGTTGACGTGATCTTGAAGCTTTTAAGATCAATTGGAGGAATTTTATATAACTCAAACCCTTAAATATTGTTATTACATTCAAATCTCCATTAATTGTTGAACGTTTTGTTCTATTTGAAATTTCCTTGATCCATTGCTGTAATGACCATGGAAATGGCAGTAAATTTTGAATAAATGAAGGTAGATTATGATGACATCATATTGGGCACGTAATCCAACAAGTTTCCCTTGCAAACGGCTTTGAAGATCTTGTTCCAAATGGTTTCACCAAACCGTTTGGAGACTAAACGGTTTGCAAACCGTCTAGAGTCTTAAACCCCAAACCATTTAGGATGGTTGACCATTTGGATGGGTTGACCATTTGAGGTCAGGACCCTAGTACATGTTGGATGAGGATCTAATGATTCCAATTATTTGAATCAATGTATGGACTATCATCCAATTAGAAACCCTAATCGGGTTGAGTGCTGATTTTGCAATTAATTGATTTAAATTCTTTGGGTTGATTAACGCAAACGGTCTCAAGACCGTTTGGAAATCACCCAAACAGTCTCAAGACCGTTTGGAGGTCAACCAAGACCGTTTGGAGGTCTAGGTTTGAGTATGGTGAAGTAGTTGAAGATTCAAAGATATCAAATTGTAATGCAATCAATAGCTAGTTTGATGAGCAATCCAATGATGGAAACCCTAATTGAACTTCACCAATTTTGATGATGGGATGGGAAAACAGTCTCAAGACCATTTGGAGGTGATCCAAATGACCTCAAGAACATTTGAGGTCAGGTCATGCCCAATTTGAATGATGGACCAATGATTTCTAAGCAATTAGTTCCACAATGATTAATATTGAAGGTTCATCGATTTCAACCCTAATTCAATTGGGTTCAAAACCCTAATTGATGATCAATTGAAGGATGAATCAATTGAAATATGATTTATTAATCTCAATTGAGGTATGGTGCTTAGGTTCGATTGATGAAGTAGTTACATGGATTCAATTAATGAAGTAATTAATCTTGGAAACCCTAAATCGATATGAATGGTTGAGACCATGTTTGGTCCAATCAGTTTTCAGGAGGTTTGGACCAAACGGTCTCAAGACCGTTTGGGACCAAATGATCCCAAACCGATTGAGGCTCAAATGATCCCAAGTACATATATCTTAAACGGTTTCAAGCACCTACTTTACAAAACGGTTTCAAGAGTTTAATCAAGACCGTTTGGAGGTCTAAATGGTCTTAGACCATTTGGAGGTATTTCAAGAAAGACCGTTTGAGGTCTAGTAGGTCAAGACTATTTGGGGTCTAAATGACCAAGACCATTTGGGAATAATTAACCAAAACCGTATGGACACTTAAGGTGATTAAAGGTCAATTGTTTAATTTATCATTACATAATGTAATTCAAGAATGGTAATGGTAAGTGTACCCTTATAAGATATGGTGATTAGTACCTTTTGAATAATTAATCCTTGATGATTAAGGAAGTAATGACACAATATGTGGTGTCAACCCTTCAAACAAGTTGAGTTGACCTAATCCAATCAAGTCTGATGTAAATATCATTCTATAATGGATGAGAGAGAGAGAGAGAGCTTCTTACATGAATGATTATCATGTAAGGATTAAGTCTCAACACTTTCAACATGAATGAATGTGTAATTGGGGTCTGATCCTTGATAAAGTGATCATGAACCCTAATTAAGAAGGTTAATGTACCTTAACCGTAATTGAGGGTAATGATAGGTGAAACTCTAATCTATGGTAATGGTATGACCCTACTTTAGGGTGATGACATGAGGAACCCTAATTCAGGGTATTTTAATAATAAACCCTGATTGAACGTGAATAGTAAACCCTACTCGAGGATGATGCCATGTGGAACCCTAATCAAGGGTGATGTCAGGAGAAACCATAATCAAGGGTAATGTTATGTGTAACCCTAATGTAATATTGTGATGTGAAATTCTAACCAGGGTGATGCCATGAAATGATATATGAAACCTTAGCATAAAATCCTAACCCTAATATAGGGTGAAGGTATGTGAAACTCAAATTTTGGGTTATAGTGTATGAGCCCTAATTTTGGGCAATATGATGGTAAACCATAACTCTAATATTGAGGCTAAGAGTTGAGAAACCCTAATCTCAAATGATTCTATATGAAACCTTCATATAAGGATGAAGTTATGAGAAATTCTGATGAAGGTTGATATTATGCGAAACCCCAATATAGGGTGATGCTATGTAAACCCTAATTGATAAGAATGGGAGACCCTATTCCGATAACAGAATAGTGACTAAATGTTGATAAGTGAAATACTTAAAGAGATTTGGTAATGGATAACCCTAGATCAATAATGCCTCAACTCAAAGGTGAGTCCATATTATTGGTAATGGTTGCATATTCCAAATAAGTGACTTAGACAAAATACATTATATGATAATATGATGATTTGGTGTATAAAGTATTAGGATGGGAAATACCCTAATACCAAACAAGTTGGTGAACTCATGTAAGATAAAGGTGATGAGGGAAGTGATATATCAACATATGATAGATATCACATCCAACACCTTAAGATAGATACACATTGATGTATTCTAAATCCCATATACTTGTGGTGTAGCACATGAAGTGTATCATGTCAATTGTTACATTATGAAGTAATGCTCTTTGATAAGCATAGGCTAATATTCCCTATGAAAAGGATAAATCAAATCAATAAAGCTTGATGCAATCATATTCTGACAAAGTTGAGAGAGAAACTTATATCTTTTGATGATAATTCATTTAATGAAGAGTGATGAGAACAAATAAGTATGATCCAATACTTATGTTATCAATGTTGACTCCTAGCTATATGGAGCAATGACTTGGAGCTTGATCATTAATGATATGATCTTGAGAACCTAAATGGTTAGCTATACATAACCCTAATGGAGGGTGATGATATGTAAGAGAAATACTAATCCTAAATAAGGGAATGGTGATGCTACTCTTACTTTGCATAAGTGCCGATGTGTACTATATATAACTATTTCTATGAAATGATCATACAGGTGGTCATGAGATGATGATCATAGCTAGGTATGAGCTATGATGTGTTAATTATTTAAATGCCTTTTGGGATTTGTAAGCCATTATATGTATTGTTACCTAGTAAGAGGTAACAAGAGACTAATGGGATTTGACAGCCATGTGAAACACTTATGTAGCAGGTATCATGTTTACCTTGGTCAGATGACCTGAAAGTATTTAGTTACCAGATAAGTGGTAACAAGTGTTCTTTGATGAACTGAGGGTTTGAATACCCATATTCCATAATCAAGATGATGAGATGTTAAGGGATGAGAATGCCCATGATATGACAAGGCATTAAGGTCCTAATGTTCTATAAAGTTTTGAAAAGTACTTGATAGATGATTTATACTTTTCTTTATAGCATTGTCATAATAATGTTTGAGAACTTGACTGATGCTAAAAGAATACAGTAATGCACATAATTAATCAAGTGACATCTTATCATGTAGTGCCCTGGCCATATAACCATCAGTGTCAGAACTTGCTGGATGGTGAAACAGGTTGCTCCGCGACATAACTCGGAATGCATATTTTTGAATATGCGGGGGTGTTGGACGAAAATATCCTTATGCCCTAATGGAGGAATTGACATGAGATAAACATTAAATCTCTCAATCCTTCATTATATATGTCGGGGTGGATGTATCACTAATGCCCTGAAACTGGGATGGATGTATTACGAATCTCCTAATAATATAAATGTCGGATCGAAGTGAGATAAACATGAAATCTCTCGATTGCAAAGAGAGTACAAAACGCTACTATAACTCTACAGTGAAGTTGCCAGTATACCCTGGAAAGCTATTTAGCAGAGACACAAAATGTCCTACATTTGATCTCATACTGACCGAGATAAGGAAGGTCATGGTAGCCAGCTCTACCATTAACCTTGTATGGCACTGATTTCGACTTCGCAATGGTCGGTTGGAGTATGAGCGGTATACCTCATCTCCTCAGGGCATAAAGTGTGATTGTAAAATGTAATCTGCCGTATAGTATGTTTGCTTAAGGATTGAATATGGAAACTTATTGGCTGATGTTACATTCTTTTATGCATCTCTAGTTAATAAATGATTATTCATGTGTCTTTATATTCATTGCAAGTAGATGAATGAATTATGATTCTACCATGAGTAGATGCAATGTTCTCCTTGGAAAAGGAGATTATCTTATTCTGTTTACACCATGAATAATACTGCTGTTAATATATAAAAGAACTCCTGCTCAGTTTTCAATTCTAATAAACTGCAATAATGATGTTTTGGCGTAGAATTTACAATTGTCTCACCCCCGTGGGATTCAATTGTCTCGCTGGGGCAATTTACAATTGTCTCACCCCCGTGGGATTCAACTTTTTAGGTAAACACGGAAGAAAAAGCAGGAACCCTATAGCAAGGGGAAAGCATCAACATTAGGGACAGTAGTGATAACTCAGGTGGAGGCACTGGCTGCCAAGTTTTTTTATAGAAAGTCCTGTTGGGTTTTAGGGGAGACAGAGAAGGCAGCGGAAACAAAAATTTTCTCCCAACCCATACCGAGGAAACACGTCAACGTCTATATAATAGGAAAGGATGGTTTGCGGAATCATACCTTGTCCCGAGGCTTGCTCGGTGACAATACGTCGCGCAATGCACGGTCTTCAACTCCGGACTTCGACGGTGTCTGTGCAGCTCCTGGTCGCACCGGGACTGACAACTCCTACTCGAACCGGACTGTCGGATGACAATTGTCCTCCTAAGCGTCAGTGTCCTCCCGCCTCTGTAGTAGTCCACACGGACCACCTGGAACTCCACACTCCTTGTCCCACAAGGAAGTGGAAGGAGTCGCACCCTCCTATTGACGTACTAGTCACCAACACGCTCTCCTGCCTCCTGTTGCAACTGCAGTTGTCCTTTCCTTGCTGCACCTCCCTTTTGCGGGAAGCACTTGCTCGGGCTCTCTCACGGTTACCAAAACCAGAGAGAACAACAACTTGCAGAGCAACTGGTTGCACTGAGCTGTTCTGTGAGAATCCCCCAATACCCCCTATATATATATGAGAGTCATGGGACAAGGTTCTCCATCCTGGGCAATGCGGGACTAAAGCAGGAGTAGAAGGGTTCAAAATTTTCCACAAAAAGCAACCACCTCGCAACCTGAACCGATCGGTTCACAAGTGAACCGGTCGGTTGGGGACCTGAACCGATCGGTTCACCACTGAACCGATCGTTTGGGACCCTTGAACCGATCGGTTCACTCATGAACCGGTCGGTTGGGGTTCCAGGTTGGTTCCCGATTGACTTTCCTTGTTTCTTTCCCAATTGGTATCGAATACCAATATTATTCCCAATCGAATTGGGCAATTCGAAACGAAAGGAAAATTCTCACCAATCCTACTTTCCCAAGTTGCTCGATTGCACCAGTTGAACCGATCGGTTCAACACTTGAACCGGTCGTTTCACTCTGTGCATGAGCCGATCGGTTCAACAATTGAACCGACTGGTTCAGCAACCTCAGCCGACCGGTTCATCACATGAACCGATCGGTTGGGAGCACAGGTTGGGCAAAACAGTCAATTGCGATTTCAATCAATCCGATACTCCAATAAATGCGTCCAACACCTTAAACCATATGATATTGACCTATCAACTGATTGAGTGTTTAATTGAACTATTAAACTCCTTTAGTAATCAATTTAAACATTGCTTTGTGGACAAAACTCCTCTTCCAGGTTAAATCCTATGTGTGTGACCCTGCAGGTCCATTTCACATTGGCAGTGAAAGTCCATAACACTTATGACTTCACAAGCAAAGAGCGGTGCCTAGTCACACATCAGTGCTACCCAAGTGAAAGTAGAAAGTTGGAGAACAACTTTCATCCTACAATCCGTGAATGGTGTTACAGCGAATGTATAATTCCTTTATCACTGATATCCCGAATGAACTCGAGGCATGGAACAGTCATCCTGTCAATGTTCATTCACTTCCTTGATCTCAGAGTAGACTGGAAGAGATATGTATGACATCAGTATCACATACTGATTCACACATGCATGCACGCCTTTCTCAATCCTACTCATCAAGTGGCCATGGATATCATACTCCCTCAGGAGGGACAAATCCCATATCTATCACTCACCCCTCAAAAGCCCCATGTGTCAAAGCCACCCAATCATCACCTTTATAACAAACCATGTTTCAGGATTGCGTTTGATGATGTCAAAGTGTGCCCAACGACATGTGTTGAGTGTAGTGATTTCAGGTCTAAGAATCACATTCACCACCATCACTGTGAGTACTGACTGTGACTACCATCTCATGGTTCCATGTGTCAAACTCACGGTGGGTTTGTCCGGTACACTTGTTCTCTAACAAGTACCTATGTGTTTGGTTTGATATCTCTATATCATGACTAATGAGATTCTGTCATCAACCAACACCACAATCTAGTCTTGTGTGTCATTGCTGTCTATCTACCTTCCACAATGACATCCGACTAGGGACATAACAAGAATGTACAAACTCTTAGCATCCGTATGATCTCATCGTTCAGGTCATGAACCTGAAGGCATACGTCATTGAGTACTGTCATTCTCTAGACATTCAATCTGTTCTATCACTATCTCATATGACTGAACCAGAAAGAATTGGAAGCTCGCCTTTGATGTTTATCAAATCAATCTTAATGTATCCCACCAATCATCCCATGATTGGCTCTCAGGGCATACATACCAACAGACTCCCACTTGCACTGCGAGCCAATCAACCATGAATCATATTCATAGTGATCTTCAGACATGTCCCACATGTTATTGTGCTCTAGTGCCAACATAGTGAGTAATGCCAACACCTTGCCAAAGTCTGTACAAATTGCATGTCTCACATCTCTTCACTGTACGTCATACGTATGAGATGGAGTTGCCGTAATATGCGATCTAGTATTCCTTTGCTAACCTTTAGCCACATTGCATAATTAAGGATTCCAGACTTGTCATCAATGAGTGGAATATAAGTTCATCTCATGAACTTGCAGATCCATATAGTATCGACTGCTGTTCACTAACACATAGATACTCGGCATTTCCCCTTTTAAATGGCTTTATTGGAACATTTCCAATTATCAACAAACTTTCACTTTTATACATCTTATGTATATATATTGCGATTAATTTTCTGTCCTTTCGGAAGTTCGCATCAATGTAACTCTTTACATCGAACTCTTCCTTATCTCCATAGAACTAGTACTTCATAAGCACTTATCAAGTTCTCATGGTATTCCAGTAACCCTTACTGGAAATAGACAGACATCCACTCGTCATGTCACACATGCGAGTTATCAGGATGAGCACATCATATTTCCATGTCCTACATACAAGATGATGAATGCATTTTATTCTTTCCATGTCATACATGCAAGATAATGGGATGATTACATACATGATAGATCCATATCTATTCTTAGTGTTCCCATTCTTCATAAGAATTGGACACTTGGCCTTGGGATACTAACTCCATGTAACATGGACACGTTTTCTCCCGCTGAATCTGTGCATACTGAACACTTCAGTATAGATTGCCAATGTATGCTCTCTCTTTCCAGGTCAAGATATTTTCGAGAACCATCTCTATAGATCTCTATTCCTATCACATAGGAAACATCTCTATCTTCCTTAAAGATAATTTCCACATTCGGATTTCCAATCTAGAACATTTCCATTTCACATCAATATGTGGAATGTGAACACGCTCCCACTAAATCACAGATCCCTTCTTTATCTTTGACATATCAGTCAAACCCTTTGACTATATCATCAAAATAAAGATCCAATTTTGAGTTGCTTGTACTCAATCAATCACACTGATTAGTCCATTGTAACTTATAGACTTCATTTGCATTAGTGGATTCATAAACCTTATAGGCTGTGTCACGTACACATCCTGGTTTTATTCCTCATAGGAATGTGGTTTTAGTATCCATATGCCAAATGTCTTAATCATTAAGTTGCAATCAACAAGCATCATCCTTCTCAAAATGTTATCCATGTGTCTTAACACTTAAGACTCATTTGCACTTATGGATATGATCCAATGAGTGCTACCATCAAGGTCATACCTTATGGTTCACATGGAAGTCATTTAGGATGTAATGGTTTTAAACCATAACTCAAGATTCGGTACCTCATATTCATCTTGATAGTTGACTCATCACATGAACAACTCATCACATAGATAATTGAGGTGTATCTGTTAAAGATATAAGAACTCACAACCCTTGTGATTCTTAATTTCTTTTATTAGTGTGGGGTATTCATTTATTAAGAAGAATTCAGTTATTTGATAATCATTCTCTAACTCCTTAGAGTATGATTCCTTCTTGATTCGGACATCACCATGCCTTAATCATGAGTTCACTATGATACATTATCATAAACACTCATAAGGATCTCAAACATTTGGTCCAAGTATTTCATTCTCTTGATCTCATCAAGAATTAATACTTTACCAAATTTGCACTTCATTTATGATGATCTTGAACACTTCAAGACATCCATATTGGTATTTCTCCAAACACCATTTGAAGTATTAGCATTTGTTCCAATAGGTATGTAAATACATCACATGTATTATACCTAATAGGATAATCACTCTCCCACTACATTAGTGAAGATTGATTAATCATGTCCAAGATATTCATGTCTCTTACTGGTTCTATAACCAAAAGAGTCTAGATTTATCCATCACATGGAAACTAGAAATGAATTTCTCATGATTAATGCTAATTAAATTGTTTGAGTTATCTATAACTTTTAGGTATCGTCTTATCTTATGCATATCAAATATCACAAGATAAATAAGGCATTGCCACAAAGATCACATCTTTATAAATTGAAACATCTCTTTATTAATTGCCATCATTGTCATACAATATGCAAAAATAAAGTGTTTCTATCTATTGGCAAGTATGAAATAGCAGTTCATAACTATATTACATGCCTTATTGGCTGAAAATAAACTAAAGTATTCCTATCTATAAAGGCAACACTTGCCCCAAGTAAGAATGCTTTACACTTTACATCTTGATATCATATATCTCAAAAAGTGTTACAAGTTTATTTACATGACACCTTCAAGTAGAGGCTTCAGTCGCCTCCTTCTTCTTTTATTCTTCCAGGTAGAGAGGACAATTCCTTTTCCAATGTCCTGGCTTTTGACAATGGTGGCAATTTCCTTTCTTGGTCACGCCTCCCTTGGCCTTGAGAGATGAAGATGGCTTGGACTCCTGGCTAGCTTCAGAACCTTTCTTAGCTTTGCCCTTGCCCTTGCGCTTGGACTTGCCTTTCTTGCTCGTGATCACCATCACGGACTTAGGCTTGTCCTTCTTCATTTGTAACTCGGCTGTCCTCAACATGGCCAACAACTCTGACAGTGGCCTATCAAAGTTGTTCATGTTGTAGTTCATCACAAACTGACTGTAAGATTCTGGCAATGATTGCAGTATCACGTCAGTAGCCAACTCTTGGATCAGTGGAAATCCCAGTCTCTACAAGTTCTCCACATACCCAATCATCTTGAGTGTGTGAGGACCAACTAGATCTCCTTCTATCATGACGCACTTGAACAGCGCCCTAGAAACATTGTACCTCTCTTGCCGTGCCTGATCTTCATACATGTTCCTGAGATGCAGAATCATCTCTATGACACCCATGTTCTCATGTTGCCTCTGCAACTCATGGTTCATTGAACATAGCATCAAGCACTTTGCATCAATGGCATCATCAGAATGCTTCTTGTAAGCATCCCTTTCTGCCTTTGGTGCATTAGGAGTGGGTTCCTCTGGAATTGGAGTATCCAGGACATAGAGCTTGCGCTCTTGAGTGAGAACAATTCTCAATGTCCGATACCAGTCGTGGAAGTTTGTCCCATTTAGCTTGTCCTTGTCAAGGACCGATCGCAAAGAAAAGTTGTTGTTGTTTGTTGCCATTTGAACTACAAAAGGAAAATATGCAATTTTAGTCCAAAACTCATTTTTGACTTATTTGATTGATTTGAAAGTTTGACGATATAATTAGGCCTTTAATTAATTATCGCTCCCACTATTTTACTTCAAATTGATAGCCCTCACCATCAATTCGGAAGATTGCAGCGTACAACCTTCTAGTGGGCAAGATCCTGAAATCCTCTAAGCCATGGACTAGCTAGGGCTGTCACCCACAACATAGATCTCTCAGGTAGGCAACTTTTGCCAATTGCATCATATGCAACTCTTGATAAGATTTCATATACAACTCCTTGAAATGATCATCTCCATGCCTCAAGGTACTAGATCCCATCTAGATCACCTTGTTAAGTCCGACCCAAAGCAAACACGATGAATATGCACCCTGCTAGGGAAGACCCACACATTCATCCTTCACGCTTCCACGAGATAGACGGTGCACCACGCTAGGGCGTGCCCACACTTGGTCGATCAAGCTTTTCACGTGTGTCGCATTTGGAAGGCATCTAAAACTTAATATTTTAATGAGGGATTTGGTTTTATATACATATACATATTCAATCACCACAATACATAGTACGTATCATATACATGCTATATCCCACAGAAAACATGCACAAACGATAAAAATTGATGATTATGGCCATCCTAATGTGATTCCTCGAGCCAAGAGGAATCACGGTCATCTAGGTCTACATTACATGCAACCTGTACAAGATGAACTCTGTGCCTTGCCATCCGAGTTGATCAATTCATCACATGAATGATCTGTACTCTCCAGCCAGTCGTCTGGGTGCCACCAGCAGATCGGTTGGCTCTTCCAACCGATCGGTTCGCCTGGACGTCGTGCATCTCGTCATGTCTGCCACCCGCTCGTCTCGCTCCTCGAACCGGTCATCAACCGATCGGTTCACTCCTTGAACCGACCGTCTGGAAGGTCAACCGATCGGTTCACTCCTTGATCCGACCGTCTGAGCAGTCGTCTTGATGTCCGCCGGTCTTTGACATAACAGGAAATAAAATCCTATTCTATTTATTACATTGCTTTAAAAAAGGAAACCCCGAGTTACATTTGAGGGGAGCAAAGGTAGAAAAGAATCTCGAATTATTTCGAGTTACATTAGGAATAAGAGAGGGAAGATCGGTGTGCAGACCGAGATGCAAGCAACCACACACAACCAATCACAGATAGGGGTTTATAGGCCATAATCATGCTACATACATCCACCACAAAACTCGTTTAAGGGCGACGCGTATCGAGTGCATTAATAATACATATCATATATGTAATTAGGAATTTGTGGATTTAGGATTGGACATGCATAAAGCCGATATTATTCGCATCGTATGCAATAAATAAAGGCGACAAACCAAAATCGATCATATCGACATTCCTAAAATATAGAGCAGTTGACGTGGCTCTGATACCACTGTTGGGTTTTAGGGGAGACAGAGAAGGCAGCGGAAACAAAAATTTTCTCCCCAACCCATACCGAGGAAACGCGTCAACGTCTATATAATAGGAAAGGATGGTTTGCGGAATCATACCTTGTCCCGAGGCTTGCTCGGCGACAATACCTCGCGCAATGCGCGGTCTTCAACTCCGGACTTCGACGGTGTCTGTGCAGCTCCTGGTCGCACCGGGACTGACAACTCCTACTCGAACCGGACTGTCGGATGACAATTGTCCTCCTAAGCGGCAGTGTCCTCCCGCCTCTGTAGTAGTCCACACGGACCACCTAGAACTCCACACTCCTTGTCCCACAAGGAAGTGGAAGGAGTCGCACCCTCCTGTTGACGTACTAGTCGCCAACACGCTCTCCTGCCTCCTGTTGCAACTGCAGTTGTCCTTCCCTTGCTGCACCTCCCTTTTGCGGGAAGCACTTGCTCGGGCTCTCTCACGGTTACCAAAACCAGAGAGGACAACAACTTGCAGAGCAACTGGTTGCACTGAGCTGTTCTGTGAGAAGCCCCCAATACCCCCTATATATATATGAGAGTCATGGGACAGGGTTCTCCATCCCGGGCAATGCGGGACTAAAGCAGGAGTAGAAGGGTTCGGAATTTTCCACAAAAAGCAACCACCTCGCAACCTGAACCGATCGGTTCACCACTGAACCGATCGTTTGGGACCCTTGAACCGATCGGTTCACTCATGAACCGGTCGGTTGGGGTTCCAGGTTGGTTCCCGATTGACTTTCCTTGTTTCTTTCCCAATTGGTATCGAATACCAATATTATTCCCAATCGAATTGGGCAATTTGAAACGAAAGGAAAATTCTCACCAATCCTACTTTCCCAAGTTGCTCGATTGCACCAGTTGAACCGATCGGTTCAACACTTGAACCGGTCGTTTCACTCTGTGCATGAGCCGATCGGTTCAACAATTGAACCGACCGGTTCAGCAACCTCAACCGACCGGTTCATCACATGAACCGATCGGTTGGGAGCACAGGTTGGGCAAAATCAGTCAATTGCGATTTCAATCAATCCGATACTCCAATCAATGCGTCCAACACCTTGAACCATATGATATTGAGCTATCAACTGATTGAGTGTTTAATTGAACTACTAAACTCCTTTAGTAATCAATCTAAACATTGCTTTGTGGACAAAACTCCTCTTGCAGGTTAAATCCTATGTGTGTGACCCTGCAGGTCCATTTCACGTTGGCAGTGAAAGTCCATAACACTTATGACTTCACAAGCAAAGAGCGGTGCCTAGTCACACATCAGTGCTACCCAAGTGAAAGTAGAAAGTTGGAGAACAACTTTCATCCTACAATTCGTGAATGGTGTTACAGCGAATGTATAATTCCTTTGTCACTGATATCCCGAATGAACTCGAGGCATGGAACAGTCATCCTGTCAATGTTCATTCACTTCCTTGATCTCAGAGTAGACTGGAAGAGATATGTATGACATCAGTATCACATACTGATTCACACATGCATGCACGCCTTTCTCAATCCTACTCATCAAGTGGCCATGGATATCATACTCCCTCAGGAGGGACAAATCCCATATCTATCACTCACCCCTCAAAAGCCCCATGTGTCAAAGCCACCCAATCATCACCTTTATAACAACCCATGTTTCAGGATTGCATTTGATGATGTCAAAGTGTGCCCAACGACATGTGTTGAGTGTAGTGATTTCAGGTCTAAGAATCACATTCACCACCATCACTGTGAGTACTGACTGTGACTACCATCTCATGGTTCCATGTGTCAAACTCACGGTGGGTCTGTCCGGTACACTTGTTCTCTAACAAGTACCTATGTGTTTGGTTTGATATCTCTATATCATGACTAATGAGATTCTATCATCAACCAACACCACAATCTAGTCTTGTGTGTCATTGCTGTCTATCTACCTTCCACAATGACATCCGACTAGGGACATAACAAGAATGTACAAACTCTTAGCATCTGTATGATCTCATCGTTCAGGTCATGAACCTGAAGGCATACGTCATTGAGTACTGTCATTCTCTAGACATTCAATCTGTTCTATCACTATCTCATATGACTGAACCAGAAAGAATTGGAAGCTCGCCTTTGATATTTATCAAATCAATCTTAATGTATCCCACCAATCATCCCATGATTGGCTCTCAGGGCATACATACCAACAAGTCCTCTGTGTCATCTTTGTACTCTCAGGTCCTCAGAGTTAGTAGTTAATGCTTTTGATAATCGATTCGAGATTTTGGCTTAATGCCTCAAGGTTTTTATACTGCCTGTATACAGTGTTCACAGGGTAGTTAATGTTTGTAATCCTCGAGAAGAGATGGTACAAGGCATGTACTTATGAACCAAGTTGTAAATGTATTACATTGGTTCCTGATGCAAGAGTTTTCTTATGTTTAGATCTCTTTGTAAAAAGTTTTAATTTTTAGTGATTTTCAGTAATTCCGCTGCAAATGATTCACTTCCGCTTAAGAAATTCTGGTTTTTGTGAGTTGGATGCCACAATTGAGTGGTATCAGAGCTCTAGGTTCACTGAGTCTATAGAGACATAGGACTAAGGTAGTAGAGTCTGTTCTACTATCTTCCAGTATATCTGATAGTGTATTCTGCTCATATAGGAGAAGAAGAACTTGAAGATGGCTGGGTCACATGAGGAATTTGCTATAGAAAGCAACAATGCTGCACTAGGAAGAGGTACAAGGGATCAAAGAAGAAAAGAACATATACCTGCACATCCCCAGTTTGACCTAGCCATGATAGAGAGCCCAACTTTCCCTGCTCTGTTTGAGCAATTTAGGACAACTATGATGCATATAGTAGATCGTGCATTAGCAATGCAACCTAGACTATCAGCCCCCAATGATGAAGTTTTGAACTCCAAAAGGAATCCTTCTCAACATCAACATGTTGGAGCAATGAATAATGATGAAAAGAATAGGATACAATATGAAACCAGGATTTTCCATAGGTGTAGGAAGCCTGGACATATCAGACCTAATTGTCAAGAAAAGGAATATAAAGGAAGAATTGAGAAAAGGCCTATCCAAATCCAGGAACAAAGGCCTGGTAGTTCCAAAAAGAAGAAGTTTTTGGTACCATCGGTACAACCAGGGCCTAGTGCACCAAGGCAATGGCTATCCAGAAAAGGTAAAGAACCTTCTACACCACATCTAGAGCTCAGAACTTGCCACCAATGTAGACAGGTAGGACATCTGGAAAGAGATTGCTCAGCCAAAAATGTCATGGTGAACCAACCTCTGAGGCAGAATCAGCCTGAGGCAATGAACCATCCACGAATCATGACAGGTTAGACAAAATAATATCATTCTAATATGTCTTTTTATGGTTTCCTGAGTTTAATTGAGAAAGTAATTGATTGATTTTTCCTTGATTAGTCTTATGAGGACTTACATTTTGCATAGCAAACATTATAAATGTTTCATATTGTTCTTACCTCTATGAAAAAGGATGAGATATAGAAAAGATGCCTGGATTAAAAAAAATATTCAGGAATGTTAAATCTTATGCCTGTGATAATATAAAAAGGAAGAAATATGATAATATAAAAGTTCATACTACTTAATATCAGTATTTATATACCCTGGCCAGGTATACAACTATTGATGATAAAGTGAGTATGGAAATTCTAAGATTGTTATCATTTTGATTGCTCTGATCAAGTAGTCATTCTGAGACAATCTAATGAGTATCATGAAATTAGAAATATGGAATGAAATAAATGTGGCATATCCTAACTATAAGAAAGAGAAATATGAGATAATCTCAGATGAGTTTGTGTGTATGAGGAAATAAAAAGTATGATCCTCATAAGATGAGAACGAGAACAAGGGAGGTGATCCATGTTCAATAAATATTGTAAGCATAACAAAGAAAGGAATAATGTATGTGATCATCCTTATAGATTCCTCTGCTGAGGGCAAGGAACCTAGGATGAGACAAAGAGTATATGATTCATGAATAGTTGAAAATTCATGAAATAATAAGAGAAATATGATTCCTTGTTTTCTATCCTTTCGAGGACATGGCAATCAAGTGGGTCTTAGGACACTTGTTGTGTGTAAGATAAAAATGTTCATGTGATGGATACTTAGAAAAGTATCAGTTTATCTTGGACTTTGGTTCCAAGGTGAAGATATAAGTAACAAGTAATGTCTCAAGATGAAAAGAAGATAAATATGTGATGTGTTTTCAACACATGTGATAGATACCAAGGTAATAAATTCTGGTATCTAAGAAATATCAAATGAATTATGTTGACTACCTGGAATGGTCAACCATGAAATCAGTTTAATTATACATAAAATATTATGAACATCATATGTTAGGGGTTTATGCTTTGCATAAACATAACAATTAAAGATATCTTTAAAATAAATTCTTAGTTGATAAGTAACCTCTCCTTATGATAAGAGAATGCACAACTAATAAGATAGTTAGTACAAGTAATAAGGAAATCTAGTAGCATGACACCAAGAGAAATGGCACAATCAAGGTATGGAAAGACTTTTAGTCCCAAATGGGTGACAGAACATAATTGTGATCATGAAAGTAAAATGCTGAATTAAAAAGGAGTATGAGAGAATCCTTAGGAACAAGAATCTGTCACATGAAATTGTGAATTAAGAAAGAGTGATACCTGACACAAAATTATTTCCACAGTCAATAATGAAAAGACAATGGGGTATGTGTCTTGTGTGATTGATTTTATGATAATCTTGTGTAGAAGAATTTGAGTTGATTAAAAAGCTTTATGGTGTTTCCATAACAATGAGCTATTATGTGGAGACTAAATAGTATGATGAATGAATAATATCTGTCTTTCTTTATCTGGGATTTCAGGGACGAAATCCTTGTTAGGGGTTTATAATTTGTAACATCCCTGACCTGGGTTATGACTTAACACTGGGAGTTTTGCTTAAGCAAGTTAATCAGATCATTAATTTTATCTTGTGAAAAGTAATTAAGGCCCAAGAGGAACCTATGTTTCAATTTTGGTCCCATTTGAATAATGTTGAAGTAATGTTTGCTTATTTTGAACTAAAGTGAAAATTACCCAACTTGAAGGGTTAACTTGCAAATATTAAAAGATAAGATGTTCCTCATATGTTGAAGCGTCATGATAATGAAGATGATGCAGAGGTATGGCTTGGGAAAAGCCTGAATATCAAGAAAGAGCTGATAAAGCAATGTTGTGCATCAAAACCTAGTTTTGATATAATATGCAATTTACCCAAAACCTAGGGTTCAATATGCAAATTACCACTTCATAATAGTCTCTAATGTTTCTTGGCATCATGTAGAGCAAATAAAATGAGAGGGGCGTCTCATTTGTATCATTTTGGAGGAGAGAGAATCTTGATATTAAAATAATCAAGATTTAAGCATAATTGAAACCCTAATTCAATTTAATGCAAGAATAAATAAAAATAATTGAAGGGCATTCAGCCAAAAACGAGATGGTTGAGTTTTCTCAAGTGTGAACGTTCTTATGCCTTGCAAAGGCAACGAAAATATCCAAAGGAATGGATAACTCACTCACATTATTAAAAGAAAAAGTAATATCCACTAACTTATGGATATTACTATTATATGATTAAGGTGCTTAAATTGCTTTTCCTTAATTCATGAATAATTAAGAGAAAATCGGAGGTGAGGGAGATATATTTGCATGCAAGGAATTGAGGGGGAAGAGGCGGAACCAATTTTGGAATTACAAGATTTTATAAAGCATTTTCTCTCTCATTGATTCTCTTATAAAAACACCACTCCAAACTCAATTCAAAGGCCTTTTCGATCCTTCTTTCTCCCCTTGCTTGCAAAACGACCAAGGAAGCTTAAGAGCAGCAGGAGGACGACCCACAACCTGTAGGTAATCTTCTTGATCACTTACAACCATGATTTCATGGTGGAAATCGAAAATAAATGATGGATTTCTTCTTTTCCTCCATCAATCTTCCTTTCTAGCCAATCTTTTTCATTCAAAGCTTGACGACGAGCTTTGGGAAAGTGAAGGGAGTTGCATCCACCATTGTTGACATGATCTTGAAGCTTTGAAGCGCAATTGGAGGCAGGTTAAATAACTCAAACCCTTAAATATTGTTATTACATTCAAATCTCCATTAATTCTTGAATGTTTTGTTCTATTTGAAATTTCATTGATCCATTGCTGTAATTACCATGGAAAGGGCAGTAGATTTTGAATGAATGAAGGTAGATGATGATGACATCATCTTGGGAATGTAATCCAACAAGTTTCCCTTGCAAACGGTTTTGAAGATCTTGGTCCAAATAGTTTCACCAAACCGTTTGGAGACTAAACGGTTTGCAAACCGTTTAGAGTCTTGAACCCCAAACAATTTAGGATGGTTGACCATTTGGATGGGTTGACCATTTGAGGTCAGGACCCTAGTACATGTTGGATGAGGATCTAATGATTCCAATTAATTGAATCAATGTATGGACTATCATCCAATTAGAAACCCTAATCGGGTTGAGTGCTGATTTTGTAATTAATTGATTTAAATTCTTTGGGTTGATTAACGCAAACGGTCTCAAGACCATTTGGAAATCACCCAAACAGTCTCAAGACCGTTTAGAGGTCAACCAAGACCGTTTGTAGGTCTAGGGTTGAGTATGGTGAAGTAGTTGAAGATTCAAGGATATCAAATTGTAATGCAATCAATACCTAGTTTGATGAGCAATCCAATGATGGAAACCCTAATTGAACTTCACCAATTTTGATGATGGGATGGGAAAACGGTCTCAAGACCATTTGGAGGTGATCCAAATGACCTCAAGACCATTTGAGGTCAGGTCATGCCCAATTTGAATGATGGACCAATGATTTCTAAGCAATTAGTTCCACAATGATTAATATTGAAGGTTCATCGATTTTAACCCTAATTCAATTGGGTTCAAAACCCTAATTGATGATCAATTGAAGGATGAATCAATTGAAATATGATTTATTAATCTCAATTGAGGTATGGTGCTTAGGTTCGATTGATGAAGTAGTTACATGGATTCAATTAATGAAGGAATTAATCTTGGAAACCCTAAATCGATATGAATGGTTGAGACCATGTTTGGTCCAATCGGTTTTGAGGAGGTTTGGACCAAAGGGTCTCAAGACCATTTGAGTCCAAATGATCTCAAGACCGTTTGGGACCAAACGGTCTCAAAACCGTTTGGGACCAAATGATCCCAAACCGATTGAGGTTCAAACGATCCCAAGTACATATATCTTAAACGGTTTCAAGCACCTACTTTACTAAATGGTTTCAAGTGTTTAATCAAGACCGTTTGGAGGTCTAAATGGTCATAGACCATTTGGAGGTATTTCAAGCAAGACCGTTTGAGGTCTAGTTGGTCAAGACCGTTTGGGGTCTAAATGACCAAGACCGTTTGGGAATAAATAACCAAAACCGTATGGACACTTAAGGTGATTAAAGGTCAATTGTTTAATTGATCATTACATAATGTAATTCAAGAATGGTTATGGTAATTTTACTCTTATAAGATATGGTGATTAGTACCTTTTGAATAATTAATCCTTGATGATTAAGGAAGTAATGACACAATATGTGGTGTCTGTAACACCCCTCCCTAGGGTTTCTTACATAACTAGCGGAAGCACAACCTAATCCCCAACATTATCCATAATGTGGGGTACTTGGCATATTAGGGAGGGATTGTCACATGCATGATCTCATATCAAGAAACAAATAACACTTGGCATTATTGAAACATAGATTCATACATAAGTTCTTGGAATTAAAGCTACATCAGGTTTCCAAAGATATACTAAACATAAACTAGAAAATCATGAGGAAGATAGGATCTCCATAGATGGACGTCCCACCAGGCAACAACTCCTTGGATCTCGGGGTACTTAGTATTCTCAAGGTGATTCCTTCTCTTTAGCTCCAACTCCTGCGGACATCACGTCCCCAGCCATGCAAAGGAAACAAACATAGTAAGCGACATTGGCATGTTATAGACATAAAAATAAAATATACATGTGGCTTAACATAATTATGAACATGCATTAACATTAATCGTTTCTTGATGTCTTTTACATTAAGAAATTGACTAGAAGAATATGCTCCTCTCTTAATGCCCCATAAGGAGCCCATAATGCTCGGAAAGCCCATAATTGCTCGGAAAGCCCATAATGCTAGGAAAGCCCATAACAAGGTGCATATAAATCTAAATCAATTTCTATTAATCATGATCTTTCTTAAACTTAGCTTATCTTCTTAATAACCCAAACTTTGATATTAATTGGAATTTCTCCCTTTTGAACATGATTGGGATTTCTCCCCATGACCATAATGGGATTTCTCCCTCTTAAGCATGAATGGGAAACTATTCCCTCTTAATCTTGATTTCATGTTCCTTAACCATAATTCATAGCATAAATGTGGTTTCTATATTTAGACTTATACTATAGCAAACAATCATTCAATAATTATACACTTGAAGGAAGACATGCATTTGTCATGACTTAAACATTAAGTGCATAAACATATCATAAACATCAAATAACTCAAATTTACTATGCCAAGGGCATGGCCCGCTTACCTTGAACTAAATCACCTAAGTCAAACCTAGTTTGACTGATTGGATCCCCTTAAACACCTGAAATTAGATTAGAATATTATATGTACATGAATTCATAGCCTCAAAAACCCTAATTCGTTCATATAAGAATTGAGATATGAAAACAGAGAAATCAGGTGATAAAAACTAGAAAATCGGATTCCTCATCAAAAATCCTTTCCAAAATGTATTTTTGCTTAATTTTCCGATAAACAGGCGATTTACTATCAATTTTCAAAGAACCAGCCAATGAAAAATCTGAGAAAAAGCCACGTGGGCGTTTTTATCTGAGTTAGCAGCTATTGGGCTCGGGCCCGCTATGAGTTGGGCCAATCATGTGTGGCCAACTCAGCAGCGAGGACTGCCTCTGAGGATTCGCGATCAAAGACGGGAGGGCATGTAAAAACCCTAAAATGCCCTCGCGGTGAAAAAAAAACAAAAGAAGAAGACAGGGCACTAAGGTCATTTCCTGACCTGGTTTGTTCCTACCCAAACCATGGCGCTCGACAAGCAGCCAGTCATTGACTCCAGGGATTCAGATCGTGAATCAGTGTGTTTTGTTGAAAACCGATCGCAACAAACTCATCAGCTTCACCCAACGAACTCACCAAGCCCAAGCGTGGGCTCTGCGGTGACCAGGAGCTCGAGAACGCTCCTCCGCAAGGCTGGAAACATGGGAAACAAGACGGAAGTTGCTCGCGCAGACTCAAGTCGGAAAAACACAAAAATGAGGGTCGAGAAACATCCGGCGGAGTCGTGCGAAGCCACTGGCAGTGTTAACTTGGCCAGCGAGGCCCTGAGGCGCCATGGCGTCAAGGCGCATGTGAGGACCTTGCGCAGGTCCACAGGGTACAACACTTGGGGCTAACACGAGGCAAAAGGAGGTCGGGAAGACAAAGGAAAGGCTCCGAGTATGCTCACCGGAGAGGTAATTAGGCCGAGATGACCGGAGAATGTCAGACAGACTCAAGGTCGCCGGAAACTAAAACCGAGTAGGTCGGGGTTGCTGGGAGAGCCGGGGGAGAAATTGAGAGCGGAGGAGAGGCGGTACGGGGCTGATGATGCTCTCGGGTGGTTTAAATAGGAAGTAGAGGCACAGTCGTGCCCTCTGCAACTCGGGAGTCTAAGCCCTAGATTGGGCGTTTCTTGTAGAGAGAGAGATGAGAAGCGAGTAATAGCTTGTTGGGTTCGGCTTGACCTCGCGGTCTCACAGGTGAAAGAATCGGGAGGAATGGTGGCTTGTGGAGTGAGAACTAGGTTGGAGAAAAACAGCCTGTGAAACGGCCTTAGCTCGCGAGAAAAACGGAGGAAGAAGACAGCAGGCGTGCCATTGGATCTTGATCCAATGGTCACTATGTATGCGCGTGGGTATTAAAGCAAAAAGTAACGCGTGACCAACATATTAATGCGAACCATAGGTTATTTGATGAAATTGTATTCAAATCTTGGTCATACTATATTCAAACCTTTCTCCAATTAATTGGAGGGTCAAACATAGGCCAAATGAGTTCAAATTTGAACCATAGGAAAATTAGAAGGTCTAGAATATTCCTGTGGGGTTAGATTTCAGACTTGTACCAATTTAGGCCTAAAAATAGCAAAACCCTCATGTATGCTTAAATGACCACAATTAATGCAAATAAAGCAATTAATTCTTCAAATGAGAATTGAAAAACATAAAAACGTGCCCTAAATATTATTAAATTTCAATTAACAATATGAAGGTCATTAAGTAAATAATTAAACAAGTAAATCACTAATTATCATAAGAGAGAGAAAATTGGACATAAAACATTTATTCTAAATTTTCTTCAACAAAAGGGCATAGATATACATGAAAAGATTTTCTTTAATCAAAACAAGGATAAGAGAGCCATTGGACATAATAAAATGATGTTGTAAAACTTAACATGGGCAAATTGCATTTAAGTCCTCAATAATTATCTAATTTAGAAAAAGAGCATGCAAGGAATGAAATAGTTTGAAAAATTACATAACAAGAGTGGGATGTTACAATACTACCCACCTTAAATAAATTTTGTCCTCAAAATTTCCTAGAGTTTCTACCCACTTTAAGGATTACACATAAACTTGCAAATTTTCCATACAAATTTTCATTATAAAAGAGGCATACATAAACAAAGCATTATGATTCAACATAAATCACTTAACTACCCTTACCTTGATCATTTTCCTCTTCTCCATCAGACATTTGCATGGTGAAGAGCCTTGGTTTGACCTTGGGTGGAGGATTAGGGTTCTTAGCTTGGTTGTGGTTGGGATCCTTCTTTGCAAGCTTAGGGCAATTAGGCTTGACATGCCCTTCCTCACCACAGTAGTAGCAAACGGAAGCCCCAAACCTACAAGGACCACCATGGTTTCTCTTACATTTGGGGCATGGGTTCTCCCATTCTCAGGGGAAGGCTCAGGGGCTTTTCTCTTGTTGTTGGAGGGTGGAGGGGGTTGATGGTGACGATTGTATTGGGGTACCTCCTTCTTATGATTCCTCCCAGGATGCTCCTCCAATTCTAGGGCTGCATCCAAGGCTGGTTGCATGGTCCGGTGTCCTCTACCGGACAAGGCATAACTTAGGTCAGGTTTAAGCCCTCTAATGAACTTCTTAGCTCTCTTTTGCTCAGTGTACTCAGGACCATACTTTTGGAGCTTACGGAACTTCATGGCATACTCAGTGACAGTCATGTCACCCACTTGCTTAAGGTTAACAAACTCATCCTCCTTTCTTTCTAACATAGCTTCGGATATATAATGGTCGTTGAAGACTTCCACAAACTCATCCCAAGAGAGAGGAGGGTCATCATCTTCCCTAGAGGCTAAGATGTTTTCCCACCAAGTACGGGCTGCACCCTTGAGCATATGGGTGGAAAATCTAACCCTGCTACATGGGGGACACTCTAGGTCTCTAAAGCAATGTTCCATGTTGCTCAGCCACTCCTCAGCCTTGGTTACTACATCAACCTCATCTTCACCATGGAAAGCATCAGGTTTAATCTTCAAGAAGTCTACGAGGGAGATCTCATGTGCTCTACTAGGTGCAGCTCTAGGTTGGAGGGCATTGGTCAAGGCTTCTACTAGGGCATCTAGGGTGACTGGTGGAGGGACGTGGTTCATGTCTTCAGTCTTATCACCACTAGAGGATCCGTGTGAGTGCCTTGACTCACCAACCTTCTCCTTCTTCTTAGGGGCCATCTTAAAGGGTAAACATAACATGATATTAGAACATAATATGAATCTCTAATGTTTCCTTAGTGGCCATCTATTCCTTGCTCTGATACCATTAATGTAACACCCCTCCCTAGGGTTTCTTACATAACCAGCGGAAGCACAGCCTAATCCCCAACATTATCCATAATGTGGGGTACTTGGCATATTAGGGAGGGATTGTCACATGCATGATCTCATATCAAGAAACAAATAACACTTGGCATTATTTAAACATAGATTCATACATAAGTTCTTGGAATAAAAGCTACATCAGGTTTCCAAAGATATACTAAACATAAACTAGAAAATCATGAGGAAGATAGGATCTCCATAGATGGACGTCCCACCATGCAACAACTCCTTGGATCTTGGGGTACTTAGTATTCTCAAGGTGATTCCTTCTCTTTAGCTCCAACTCCTGCGGACATCACGTCCCCAGCCATGCAAAGGAAACAAACATAGTAAGTAAGCGGCATTGGCATGTTATAGACATAAAAATAAAATATACATGTGGCTTAACATAATTATGAACATGCATTAACATTAATCGTTTCTTGATGTCTTTTACATAAAGAAATTGACTAGAAGAATATGCTCCTCTCTTAATGCCCCATAAGGAGCCCATAATGCTCGGAAAGCCCATAATTGCTCGAAAAGCCCATAATGCTCGGAAAGCCCATAACAAGGTGCATATAAATCTAAATCAATTTCTATTAATCATGATCTTTCTTAAACTTAGCTTATCTTCTTAATAACCCAAACTTTGATATTAATTGGAATTTCTCCCTTTTGAACATGATTGGGATTTCTCCCCATGACCATAATGGGATTTCTCCCTCTTAAGCATGAATGGGAAACTTATTCCCTCTTAATCTTGATTTCTTGTTCCTTAACCATAATTCATAGCATAAATGTGGTTTCTATACTTAGACTTATACTATAGCAAACAATCATTCAATAATTATATACTTGAAGGAAGACATGCATTTGTCATGACTTAAACATTAAGTGCATAAACATATCATAAACATCCAATAACTCAAATTTACTATGCCAAGGGCATGGCCTGCTTACCTTGAACTAAATCACCTAAGTCAAACCTAGTTTGACTGATTGGATCCCCTTAAACACCTGAAATTAGATTTGAATATTATATGTACATGAATTCATAGCCTCAAAAACCCTAATTTGTTCATATAAGAATTGAGATGTGAAAACAGAGAAATCAGGTGAGAAAAACTAGAAAATCGGATTCCTCATCAAAAATCCTTTCCAAAATGTATTTTTGCATAATTTTCCGATAAACAGGCGATTTACTATCAATTTTCAAAGAACCGGCCAATGAAAAATCTGAGAAAAAGCCACGTGGGCATTTTTATCTGAGTTAGCAGCTATTGGGCTCGGGCACGCTATGAGTTGGGCCAATCATGCATGGCCAACTCAGCAGCGAGGACTGCCTCTGAGGATTCACGATCAAAGACGGGAGGGCATGTAAAAACCCTAAAATGCCCTCGCGGTGAAAAAAAAACAAAAGAAGAAGACAGGGCACTAAGGTCATTTCCTGACCTGGTTTGTTCCTGCCCAAACCATGGCGCTCGACGAGCAGCCAGTCATTGACTCCAGGGATTCATATCGTGAATCAGTGTGTTTTGTTGAAAACCAATCGCAGCAAACTCATCAGCTTCACCCAACGAACTCACCAAGCCCAAGTGTGGGCTCTGCAGTGACCAGGAGCTCGAGAACGCTCCTCCACAAGGCTGGAAACAGGGGAAACAAGCCGAAAGTTGCTCGCGCAGACTCAAGTTGGAAAAACACAAAAATGAGGGTTGAGAAAGATCTGGCGAAGTCGTGCGATGGCAGTGTTACCTTGGCCAGCGAGGCCCTGAGGCGCCATGGCGTCAAGGCGCCTGTGAGGACCTTGCGCAGGTCCAAAGGGTACAACACTTGGGGCTAACACGAGGCAAAAGGAGGTCGGGAAGACAAAGGAAAGGCTCCGAGTATGCTCACCGGAGAGGTAATTAGGCCGAGATGACCGGAGAAGGTCGGACAGACTCAAGGTCGCCAGAAACTAAAACCGAGTAGGTCGGGGTTGCTGGGAGAGCCGGGGGAGAAATTGAGAGTGGAGGAGAGGCGGTACGGGGCTGATGATGCTCTCGGGTGGTTTAAATAGGAAGTAGAGGCACGGTCGTGCCCTCTACAACTCGGGAGTCTAAGCCCTAGATTGGGCATTTCTTGTAGAGAGAGAGATGAGAAGTGAGTAATAGCTTGTTGGGTTCGGCTTGACCTCACGGTCTCACAGGTGAAAGAATCGGGAGGAATGGTGGCTTGTGGAGTGAGAACTAGGTTGGAGAAAAACTGCCTGTGAAACGGCCTTAGCTCGTGAGAAAAATGGAGGAAGAAGACAACAGGCGTGCCATTGGATCTTGGTTCAATGGTCACTATGTATGCGCGTGAGTATTAAAGCAAAAAGTAACGCGTGACCAACATATTAATGCGAACCATAGGTTATTTGATGAAATTGTATTCAAATCTTGGTCATACTATATTCAAACCTTTCTCCAATTAATTGGAGGGTCAAACATAGGCCAAATGAGTTCAAATTTTAACCATAGGAAAATTAGAAGGTCTAGAATATTCTTATGGGGTTAGATTTCGGACTTGTACCAATTTAGGCCTAAAAATAGCAAAACCCTCATGTATGCTTAAATGACCACAATTAATGCAAATAAAGCCATTAATTCTTCAAATAAGAATTGACAAACATAAAAACGTTCCCTAAATTATATTAAATTTCAATTAACAATATGGAGGTCATTAAGTAAATAATTAAACAAGTAAATCACTAATTATCATAAGAGAGAGAAAATTGGACATAAAACATTTATTCTAAATTTTCTTCAACAAAAGGGCATAGATATACATGAAAAGATTTTCTTTAATCAAAACAAGGATAAGAGAGCCATTGGACATAATAAAATGATGTTGTAAAACTTAACATGGGAAAATTGCATTTAAGTCCTCAATAATTATCTAATTTAGAAAAAGAGCATGCAAGGAATGAAATAGTTTGAAAAATTGCATAACAAGAGTGGGATGTTACAGTGTCAACCCTTCAAACAAGTTGAGTTGACCTAATCCAATCAAGTTTGATGTAAATATCATTCTATAAAGGATGAGAGAGAGAGAGCTTCTTACATGAATGATTATCATGTAAGGATTAAGTCTCAACACTTTCAACATGAATGAATGTGTAATTGGGGTATGATCCTTGATAAAGAGATCATGAACCCTAATTAAGAAGGTTAATGTACCTTAACCCTAATTGAGGGCAATGATAGGTGAAACTCTAATCTATGGTAATGGTATGACCCTACGTTAGGATGATGACATGAGGAACCCTAATTCAGGGTATTTTAATAATAAACCCTGATTGAACGTGAATAGTAAACCCTACTCGAGGATGATGCCATGTGGAACCCTAATCAAGGGTGATGTCAGGAGAAACCCTAATCAAGGGTAATGTTATGTGTAACCCTAATGTAATAGTGTGATGTGAAATTTTAACCCAGGGTGATGCCATGAAATGATATATGAAACCTTAGCATAAAATCCTAACCCTAATATAGGGTGAAGGTATGTGAAACTCAAATTTTGGGTTATAGTGTATGAGCCCTAATTTTGGGCAATATGATGGTAAACCATAACTCTAATATTGAGGCTAAGACTTGAGAAACCCTAATCTCAGATGATGCTATATGAAACCTTAATATAAGGATGAAGTTATGAGAAATCCTGATGAAGGTTGATATTATGCGAAACCCCAATATAGGGTGATGCTATGTGAACCCTAATTGATAAGAATGGGAGACCCTATTCCTGATAACGGAATAGTGACTAAATATTGATTAGTGAAATACTTAAAGAGATTTGGTAATGGATAACCCTAGATCAATAATGCCTCAACTCAAAGGTGAGTCCATATTATTGGTAATGGTTGCATATTCCAAATAAGTGACTTAGACAAAATACATTATATGATGATCTGGTGTATAAAGTATTAGGATTGGAACTACCCTAATACCAAACAAGTTGGTGAACTCATGTAAGATAAAGGTGATGAGGGAAGTGATATATCAACATCTGATAGATATCACATCCAGCACCTTAAGATAGATACACCTTGATGTATTCTAAATCCCATATACTTGGGGAGTAGAACATGAAGTGTGTCATGTCAATTGTTACATTATGAAGTAATGCTCTTTGATAAGCATAGGCTAACATGCCCTCTGAAAAGGATAAATCAAATCAATAAAGCTTGATGCAATCATATTCTGACAAAGTTGAGAGAGAAACTTATATCTTGTGATGATAATTCATTTAATGAAGAGTGATGAGAACAAATAAGTATGATCCAATACTTATGTTATCAATGTTGACTCCTAGCTATATGGTGCAATGACTTGGAGCTTGATCATTAATGATATGATCTTGAGAACCTAAATGGTTAGCTATGGATAACCCTAATGGAGGGTGATGATATGTAAGAGAAATCCTAATCCTAAATAAGGGAATGGTGATGCTACTCTTACTTTGCATAAGTGCCGATATGTACTTGATATAACTATTTCTATGAAATGATCATACAGGTGGTCATGAGATGATGAGCATAGCCAGGTATGAGCTATGATGTGTTAATTATTTAAATGCCTTATGGGCTTTGTAAGCCATTATATGTATTGTTACCTAGTAAGAGGTAACAAGAGACTAATGGGCTTTGACAGCCATGTGAAACACTTATGTAGCATGTATTATGTTTACCTTGGTCAGATGACCTAAAAGTATTTAGTTACCAGATAAGTGGTAACAAGTGTTCTTTGATGAACTGAGGGTTTGAATACCCATATTCCATAATCATGATGATGAGATGTTAAGGGATGAGAATTCCCATGACATGGCAAGGGATTAAGATCCCAATGTTCTATAAAGTTTTGAAAAGCACTTGATAGATGATTTATACTTTTCTTTATAGCATTGTCATAATAATGTTTGAGAACTTGACTGATGATAAAAGAATACAGTAATGCACATAATTAATCAAGTGACATCTTATCATGTAGTGCCCTGGCCATATAACCATCAGTGTCAGAACTTGTTGGATGGTGAAACGGGTTGCTCCGCGGCATAACCCGAAATGCATATTTTTGAATATGCTGGGGTGATGGGGGAAAATATCCTTACACCCTAATGGAGGAATTGACGCGAGATAAACATTAAATCTCTCAATCCTTCATTATATATGTCAGGGTGGATGTATCACTAATCCCCCAAAACTGGGATGGATGTATAACGAATCTCCCATTAATATAAATGCTGGATCGAAGTGAGATAAACATGAAATCTCTCGATTGCGAAGAGAGTACAACACGCCACTGTAACTCTATAGCGAAGTTGCTAGTATACCCTAGAAAGCTATTTAGCAGAGACACAAGATGTCCTGCATTTGATCTCGTACTGATTGAGATAAGGGAGGTCATGGTAGCCGGCTCTACCATTGACCTTGTATGGAACTGATTTTGACTTCACAATGGTCGGTTGGAATATGAGTGGTATACCTCATCTCCTCAGGGAATAAAGTGTGATTGTAAAATGTAATCATCCGTATAGCATGTTTGCTTAAGGATTGAATACGGAAACTTATTGGCTGATGTTACATTCTTTTATGCATCTCTAGTTAATAAATGATTATTCATATCTCTTTATATTCATTGCAAGTAGATGAATGAATTATGATTCTACCATGAGTAGATGCAATGTTCTCATTGAAAAAGGATATTATCTTATTCTGTTTACACCATGAATAATACTGCTGTTAATATATAAAAGAACTCCTGCTCAGTTTTCAATTCTAATAAACTGCAATAATGATGTTTTGGCGAAGAGTTATATCTCTCGTTGGGGAAATTTACAATTGTCTCACCCCCGTGGGATTCAACTTTTTAGGTAAACGTAGAAGAAGAAGCAGGAACCCTATAGCAAGGGAAAAGCAGCAGCATTAGGGACAACAGTGATAACTCAGGTGGAGGCACTGGCTGCCAAGTTTTGTATAGAAAGTCCTATGTGTCGTCTCTGTACTCTCAGGTCCTCGAAGTTAGTAGTTAATTCTTTTGATAATCGATCCGAGATTTTGGCTTAATGCCTCGAGGTTTTTATACTGCCTGTATATAGTGTTCACATGGCAGTGAATGTTGTAATCCTCGAGAAGAGATGGTATAAGGCATGTACTTATGAACCAGGTTGTAAATGTATTACATTGGTTCCTGATGCAAGAGTTTTCCTATGTTTGGATCTCTTTGTAAAATTTTTTAATTTTTAGTGATTTTATGTAATTCTGCTGCAAATGATTCACTTCTGCTTAAGAACTTCTGGTTTTTGTGAGTTGGATGCCACAAGATTGGTCACCAATTGAACTATTTATTGCATTTCAATTTGCTATCTCTGGTCCTTCAATTACTCAACCATACTCAACCCTAGACCTCCAAACGGTCTTGGTTGACCTCCAAACGGTCTTGAGACCATTTGGGTGATCTCCAAATGATCTTGAGACCGTTTAGGTTAATCAACCCAACATTTTAAATCAACCAACTAAAATTTCAGCACTTAACCCGATTAGGGTTTGATAATTGATTAACCTTCAACTGATGAACCCTTTGAAACTAATCAATTGAATTTAATGGGTCATCAACCATCAACATCAGCCTATGAGATCCAAATGGTCAACCATTACAAATGGTCAACCACTCCAAACGGTTTGAAACCGTTTGGTTTCTAACGGTTTGTTGAAACCGTTTAACCAATTTCAATGAAACTGATTGGTTTCCAACTTTTGATACTGTTTGCCTAGGATATTTTTGAGAAGTGTGCTTAGTATGATGTCATCATCATCAAGATACAATACTTCATATTTTACTGTAATTTTCATGGTGGTTCCATTGATTTGATCAAGTGAATTTCAAGAAGAACAAATGATCAACAATTGATAAGGTATTGAATGCAATAACAATAGTAAGGGTTCAAGTTATAAAACCCACCTCCAATTGAGCGTCAAAGCTTCAAGATCACGTCAACAATGGTGGATGCAACTCCTTTCACTATTCCAAGGCTCGTCCTCAAGCTTTGAGTGAAAAGGAATGGTTAGAATTGAAGATGGGATCGAGATAAGAAGAATTCATGCATTGATTTTTGATTTCCACCATGAAATTAAGGTGAAAGGGAGTCAAGAAGCTTACCAACAGGCTGGGGGTCGTCCTCTTGATCCTCCAAAGATCCCTTGGTCGTTTTGCAAGCAAGAAGTGAAAGTGGCTTCGAAATTACTCATTCAAGCTGTGGATAAATGAGTATATATGAATTTTATTGAAAATTCATTGAAGAGAGAGAAAGTAGGGATTATCTCCTCCATTTCCTTGCCACTTGCCCCCTTACCTTCCTTGGTTACGAGGCTATCTTATTTGACTCTTATTCCTTTCAATTATCCATGATTTAAAGAAAAGCAAATTAAGCACCTTAAATCATATAATACTAATACCCATAAGTTAGTGGATATTTCTTTTTCTTTTCTTAATGTGAGTGGGTTCTCCACTCACATAGATATTTCCATTGCCTTTGCAAGGCACAAGGACGTCCACGCTTGTTTATTTTCAACCAACACAATTTTGGTTGAAGGGAAGTCCAATTAATATAATTATTTTTGCATTAAATTGAATTATGGTTTCAATTATGCTTAAATCTTGATTATTTTAATATCAAGATTCTCTCTCCTTCAAAGTGATACAAATGAGATGACCCACTCATTTTATTTTCTCTACATGATTACAAGAAATATTAGGGACTATTTTAAAGTGGTAATTTGCATATTGAACCCTAGGTTTTGGGTAAATTGCATATTATACAAAAACTAGGTTTTAATGCACAAACATTGCTTTATCAGCTCTTTCCTTGGTACTCATTCTTTTCCCAAGCCATACCTCTACATCATCTTCATTATCATGATGCTTCAACACACGAGGAACATTTAATCATGTAACATTTGCAAGTTAACCCCTCAACTTGGGTAATTTGCACTTTAATCCAAAATAATTAAACATTGCTTCAAAATTATTCAAACGGTACAAAAATTAAAACATAGGTTTCTATTGGGCCTTAATTACATTTCACAAGATAAAATCAAGGATCTAATTAACTTTATTAAGAAAAACTTCTAGGGTTAAGGCATAACCTAGGTCAGGGATGTTACAACAATTGTGACCTCATAGAAACTTTGGATACCACCAACACTACATGGTTCGACACTCAAGGTCAACCATGAGTTAGGGCATCCATGAGAGCAAACCCTAATCTCAACACAAGGCCAAATGTCACCACTTAAACCAAGATGTGACTAGGTGACCCACTTAAAAACTATATCAAACATGATATGAAAACATTTGGCACACAACAAGAATTTGACAAATTGCACCAAAAACCGTAGATTTTGGTAAATTGCATAAAATCCCAAAACAAGCACATATTTGCAGAACTTGCTCAGAAAGTGTCCAAACTAGACCAAACTTGCAACTTAATCTTGTCACATGCTATCAAAGAAAATCTTAGAGTTTTATTAAGGGTTTAAGCATATAATTACGATAAGCAAGAATGTTCAACCAAAATGCAAGGTCGGGGGTCTTACAACCATAAACCCCTAACACGGATTTCACCCCCAAAATCCTATGCAAAAAAAGACAACTACTTCTTATTCATCTCATACTCTAACTCCCACGTGTCCTCCTTCGCACCACAAAGATGCCACACAACCTTAACTAAGGATATATCCTTCTTCTTTACTTCTTCACTCTCCTATCCTGCATCAACACATGACCCTCAACATACGACACATCCTCCTCCAACTCCACCACCACTGGATGAAACATCTTCTCTGTATCAGGATGACACTTACTCAACATGATCCAACTCCACCACCACTGGATGTAATGTCTTCTCTATTTTAGGTCGACACTTCCTCAACATGGAGACATTGAAGACATTATGCAACATGTGCAACTCTGGCAGTAACTTTAACTTGTGTGCCTCCTTCCCAACACGTGTTAATACATGGTATGGTCCTATATACCTCAAAGCCAACTTACCCTTCTTACCAATCCTCAACACACCCTTCCAAGGGGAAAACTTAATATACACATGATCTCCAACTTGGAACTCCAATGGACTATAGAGGTTATCAAAATAATAATATTTTATGTCATTGGATGCCTTCAACTGATGTTGTATCACCTTGATCTTCTTTGTAGTCTGATGTACTAGCTCAGGGCCCAAAAGTTGATACTCACATATCCCATACCTATAAACGGGTGATTAAAAACATCTCCCGTACAATGATTCATATGGTGTCATATCTATACTCCTCTAATAACTATTGTTGTAAGCAAAATCTATAAAACTCAGATGCACATCCTAACTCCCAAGAAACTACAAAACACATGCTCTAAGAAGATATTCCAAAGTCTAAATGGTCCTTTCTGACTGACTATCTATCTATAGGTGAAAAGATGTACTAAAATCGAGTTGTATCCCCATAGATGTATGCAAACATTCTCAAAACCTACTTGTAAAATGTTGACCTCTATCAAATACTACGGTTACTAGAATACCGTGCAAGTGGCTATGTCTTGTGCCAGCTTCTCTGTTGCGTACATCATCTTAACTAGAAGGAAGTGAGATGTCTTGATCAACCTATCAACTATCACCCAAATGAAATCATGGTATTTGGTTGTCCTAGGAATAACAACCACAAAGTCCATGGTAATATGATCCCATTTCCACTAAGGTATTGGAAAAGTTGTAACTTTCTCACATGCTTCTGATGTTCATCATTGACATGCTGACAAACTGAACACTTAGCAACAAACTCTACCACATCACTGTGAGAACTCGTTACACTAAATGAGATTACTCAAAACATAAAACACAATCAATCACCAATTAACCACATACCCAAAAATATGGGTAAATTAAAACCAATTTCAACATCAACACCCACTCATAAACATTTGCATAAGAGCCCAACATCTTTCTCGTATCCATACTATGAATAGAATTTGATACAAATTGTTCTATTGCCTTATCCACAATATATATACACAGGAGAACAATATTTGTATATGCCACACAAATAAGCATTAACATGCCAACAAAATTTCGATTCGTTTGAAACACCATATATGAACTTTTCCTGCCCAGACCTGAGAGTACAAGGATGAATCTAGGACACACTAGACATCTAATCAACTTTCTCAAATATTCATTACTATAGCTCTTCTTAGCTTCCACATGTTTGTTTTCATCACTTTCGATTACCTAAAAAAGATTTGTAGAACCACAAGGGTGAGACACATGTCCCAGTAAGAGATATAACCTCCAACAAATCTTATTGATTACAACATTTTAAATAGTAGACAACTAAGCAGTTGGAGTATTTAATAATCAATTGAATAGATTGAATAGTTCAAGTATGCTAAATAGATTAAGAAAATCATCTTAACAATAAGTATAATCATCAATGCATATATAGATAACAAATAAATCCATTTCTATGGATAGACATCTACTCAAATATCATCAAATTGCATATAATAACATTCATTATCATTAATCTTACTATCATCATATTCCTTGCTAATAGTACAAGAAATCTAGTAGCATAAGAATCCCTTACATAATGAATATGTCTAGTAACATAACATGGCTATCAATATTGGCATCTAAAATTAAGGGAACAAAACTATATCATAAGTAGAACTAACATCATAACACAATGAACTAAATAGGAATGATTACCAATTTAAGCAATTCTAATTACATAGGCATGGCTAGTAGAATTAAACATAGCTAGCCACAATATCTTAACCATTAGTGTCAGTATATTTGACAACATAAGCATGTTTACAACATGAGAATAACTACAACATAAGCATATCTATTATCTCTTATTGTACTATACATGATCTCAATGAAAAGAAAGTAAACAAGGGTCATCATTCAAGATGAAGCGTTGTGTATAACCCTAAATAGATATGCTACACAGCTGTCTTACATCTTTTATTATGCCATGAGGAAATTGAGGATACCACTCAAAATCCAACTGACCACTGCAAAGTCAAAATTAGTTCCATACAAGATCTAGGAACAACTAGACTCCTAAGATCTTCTCCACCCCCGGTCAGTATGGGTCCACCACAGTGACACATAAGATCAAGCTGCTAACAACCTAGTCTGCCCATGGTACAGGTCACGACACTAGTGAAATGAGGTGGGTACACATACCCTACCATCCGAGGTACAACTACAATTTTCCTCCAATCTTGTCACATATATAATCATTGAGACATGACCACAACCATTCTCAATCACATCAAATGTATGAGGCATGGCCATAGACATCCTCCACAACTTGCATTGTGGATGACAAGAATATATCCTCAACCTGCCACCCCCACATACTCACTAGTATGAACTCTGAGTTTCCCTTAGGAATACTCATTTCACCATCTGACAAGATCTGACACTCAGATGGATATATGGCACAGGGAACTACATGATTAGAGTTTCACTTGATTAGTTATGCCAATTGGGTGAATTGGGGCGACATCAAACAAGTGTACATACAAACTCTAATTCACATCTAGAAAGCATATAAATATCACAACTTTTGAAAGATATAAAACGTGTGAAACATAATTTCTCATCTGATCATCACATGGTACTATTCACTTGCCATTCATGAGACCACACTAATCATCATACTATCACAAGATATAAATCATTTTCAAAATATCACAAGGTATCAACCCTTATCAACACAAGAGGATTACACCTCATTCATGGCTTAACCATGCCCTAAGGTTATTAAAACCATCATACTATCACAAGATATAAATCCTTTTCACAATATCATAGGGTATCAACCCTTATCAACACAAGATGATTGCACCTCATTTAGGGCTCAACCATGCCCAAAGGTTATTAAGACCATCATACTATTCCCTGTAAGATCATCATTATCTTTGCATGCCTTATAACAAGGCTCAACAACATCACTTACATATAATACATCGAATAACCACAATATTGCATTAATGAGCTAGGAGATATTCATAAACAATCATAGTAGGGTTATGTTAATGTTAATAACATTCCTTTATTACATCAGCATGCAAGGAATCTAGATATGATTAACCCTCATCATATTCATAATGCACATGTTTAGCGTAAGAAACTATAAACCATGCGGCTATGATAACCACCAATTAACATATTAAGGTTATGATCATATTAAGGAGGTTATTCCACCATCATTCCATCATTTAAGAATGTTAAAAATGAATACTCATCTTTATCTATTTGCATTAGAGTTAGGTTCAACATGATAAATTATATCAATGTTACTAATCATCACTTATACCCAAACCCTAACTCACGACATCCCCATTGGATCATGGATGCATAAGGTGAAACATCACCATCACATTCCATATTGTTCTCAAGTATGAACCCACACATAAATCAAGTTGTAACCATCGGGTTATAGTATACTAGGGTGACAAAAACAGTAACAGAGTACTCCATGATTGTATTAGTCATTCAAGAACTATTCATACCCAATTACCATCATTTAGTTATATTTAAGCTAGGTATAAAAAGCAATACCTCATATGGGTTACATATCAAAACAATATGATTATCATCCCTTCTATTCATATTAGTAAATAGATAAGATTACCTTATTAAGGGTAACCCTCCATTTGTTCCATCATCTTTCAACCCATATCACTATACCACAATGTCACCAAGAACCATTGGTTGTTTAAAAGGTAAAACCATTGGTTGTTTACATAAATAAAAACCTTGGACAAACCACCAATGAAGTCCTCAATTTTTTATCTATAAAGAGTCACCATCTAACCCTAGACATCCCTTTCTTAACAACACAAAAAGTTCCATTGAGAGTAGGGTAAAACCCCCAATCGACTACTCATTTAAACAAGCCATCCATTGTCAACAAGTAAGCTCCTTAAGTTGATCGTATAAAGGAAACCATCTAAATCACATTATTAGGACCAACATATTACATTAGCCATCATTCCACTTTATTGGAGGAATAAGCATTAGATCTTGACCATTGGGTCAAGTTCATATGTTAAAACCATCAATTACAGTATGGTCTGACCATTGCATCAAGTGACCCAAGAAACCATTGGTCTAAGGCTTAATTGATGCTACAAATATATGATTAACTCACCATAGGTTGTTGAGACCTGATCCACCATCAGTAGTGACCATTAAGTCACCATAGGTTGTTAGATCAACATTACATTCATTAATTAGCATTAAATATCAAACTAATATCACCATTGATTGATAACATCATTAGGGTACTTAGTTGTTAATAACTAGGATTCTAATTAGGCCAACATATGATCCAAGGGGTGAATGTAAATTGACACCCTTGGTCACCACCATCAGTTGTCATGAAGACAACACCATTGGTTGTTGCAATGGTAACACCATCAAGTCATGTGTTTATAGAAGAAATCAACTTTAAACCCTAAAATTGACCATTGGTTGATAGGTGCTTAGCACCATAGGTTGTCAAACCAACCTGATACAATTCATATTATACCTTAATAATAACATACACATGGTCACAGGTTCATATAGAACTAAAATCAGAACATGGAACATTATAAAAATCGAAATCCAAGTCAAGCATAGCTTTTTAGTGCATGGATCATCATTTTCAAGCAAAGACATGAGCTAACAAGCTTATGGTAAGAAATAAACGTGGATCAAGTTATACAACTTGCCTATACTTAGAAGATAAACTCACAAACAAAATAAAACACGAGAAGATGGGGTAGGAAATCCAAGCATAAGCTGTGAACTCGTCCATCTAGCACCTTTCTTCATCAAATGAGCAAACCCTAAGCATAAGGAGCAAGAAAGGTAGGGTTCTTCGAGCTTTAGAGAAATTTCTACCATGGAACAGCAAGGTTCTGACCTGGAGAAAGATAGGAGGAAGGATAAAAAATAAATAAATGGAGGAAATAAGGGGATTCTTACTCTTTTAGGTCAAGATCACTAGAAGGAAGCTTTTTAAACCCCAATAAGGAAGTCAATTGCAACCCTAGATTCTTTTTCCAAGAAGATCCCCTATTTATTCTTCCTTGGATAGAAAACTCGTAGAAGCACAGAGGGAGAATGAGGTTCATAGAAGGAGGGAACTGGTGGAGAGAAAATGTCTCATTTTGGTGCTTAGGGATAAGTATATGAAACTTTAAGATAAAGAAAAAGAAAAAGTTGAAGTTCTAGTATGTTTCCAAGTGTCATTGGCCTTAAACTATTAAGAATATACAAGAATACACACAAGTAGCTCCCCCACCATCCATAGAGACATTATTATCCCCCGTTTATTGAATTTACAAGAAAAACAAATAATTCATTAGTTGATAACTACTAAAGGTAGCTCATCCATGAAGGGATAAACCCTAAAATACCCTTGGAGAAAACACCTTCAAACTAAGGATTAAATAGGTTCCCCATGGCTCAAAAAACCCAAGAATGATGAGAGAATATCCAAGGAACGTAATTCAAGTGATAAATTGCAAATAAAACCTCTGAATTGGGTAAATTGTAGAAAAGTCCAAAATGTGCATAAAATTGCATAACTTGCTCAAACAATGTCCTAATTGGACCAAATTTGAAAATTAAGCTTGTCTTATGATTTCAAAGCCTATCACAAGGTTATATTAGGGTTATAAGAATTAAATTATGATAATTAAGCTTATTCAACTCATTAAGCAAGTTTAGGGGCCTTACAATCACGTTTAGACCTAGACACCAGTATAAGTCCTTCATGTTATGGTCCATATTAGTAATGCCAGGGTGCATCGCGTACATCGAGGAGTGATTCTACTTGAGTACCATCTTACTCAAGCCTTCAACATCTGGAACCACTACCCTATTGTGAAACCAAATTCCTGCATCCTCTTACTCATTAACAACACCATACTTCATGTTGCCAAACTCTGACCTGATATTTAGTATCACGACATCACTCTTTTGAGAATCTTTGATCTTCTATACCAAGGTAGGATTAAACTACAACTATTATATCTCTCCAACCAACAAGGAAACCTCTAACTATAAATTCATCTGGTGAAGCGATACGAACATGTCTCACTTACAACACACCATCGAGATAAACTATGCCTTATCTGCAGATGATGACAAAGTTCACTTCCTACATAGAGAGTCAACCACCACATTTTATTCCCTAGATGGTAGTCTATCATGTAATCATAATCCTTGATCAGCTCCATCCATCTCCTCTACCTCATGTTCAGCTCCTACTTCGAGAAGATATATTGAAGGTTCTTGTGGTCGGTGAAGATGTAACACTTCTCCCCATACAGATAGTGCCTCCAAATCTTCAAGAAATGACCGATATTTCTAGATCTAGGTCATGTGTTGGTAATTATCCTCATGTTTCTTAACTTGTCACAAAGAAAAATAAATCACATTCTTGTCCCACATTAGCTCACATTCCAAGCCATTATGCAAAGCATCACAAAAGACGATGCAGCCTTTCCTTTGTTCTAGAAGAACTAACACTGATGCACTAGTCATCTTCTCCTTCAACAACTAGAATTAATTTTGATACTTGTCATCTGAGACAAAAGGAACATCTTTCACAGTTAACTTGGTTATGTGTAACTCTAAAATATTGAAATTCTTAATGAATCTCATGCAACAACCAACCAAACCTTGGAAACTTCAAACCACGGTCAGTGTCTTGGGTTGTTACCATTCCATATAGACTCTACCTTATTTGGGTCTATGCAAAAACCTTTAGCAGATATCACATGACCCAAGAAAGACACCTCAGTCAACTAGAACTTACACTTAATAGACTTGACATACAACTTTTGTTGCCTCAACAATATCAATGTCTGACATAGGTTTTTCTATGTGGGAGCTTGAATTTGAGATGTGTAACAAGTTTCCTTTTCTCTTTTAGGAATTTCGGAACAAAATTCTTATAAGGGAGGGAGATTGTTATGACCCATTTCAAAGTTAATCTATAAGTATCATGATTAGTGCCTAATTAAGTTAATTGAAATAACTTAAGTACTCATGTGGTGGTTAGTACATCATCAAGTTGATTAAGTTGAATTAAGTACACAAGATACAATTAGTGCATAATCAAGATGATTAAGTTGAGTTAAGTGATTACAAATGCAACTAGAGATTTGAACCAGTAAAATAGCCTAATTAGAATGCTTTCATACATTGGGATTGTAGAGGACCTCGCACTTGAAAAGATGCAAAAGAAATCATGCTATTTGGACCTCCGAGGAAAAAGTTATGAGGATTTTCAGTTTCTGGGGTCAAATTGGCAAAATTTCCAAAGTTTTTAGTTATAAACGATCCTTTTTCTTTTCTTTTCCTTTCTTTCTTCCTTATCTCCTTCCTCGTTTCTTTGGCGGTGCACTGCGGCCTGCAGTGGCGATCAACAGGTGATCGATCGGCTGGAGCAGTTGGCTCCGTTTTTTTTCCAGCAGTCCGTCTCTTCTTCTTCCCTTCTTCTTTTCTCCTTCCTCTTCCCTTCCTCTTTCCCTACCTCTTCCTTATCCTTGTCTAGCGGCCACCTGCTGCTTGGTCAAGCGGCACCTTGCAGCAGCCGTAGCTGCGTGCAGCAGTAGGAAACTAGCCTGGGCGCCAAGGCAATAAGAGGAGGTTGGTTTGAGCTCCGTTTTGGAGGTACAAGCAAGAAGTTGTAGCTTCTATTCAAGTCCAACCATCGTTTGAGCTCTCCGTCAACCTGTGCGTGACCGTGAAATTGAAATACCAAAGGTAGAAGGCAACCAAATTCCGCCCGGAAACGGGCCCTGGACACATTTCCGGACGAATCTAGACTTTCCAAATTGCTGTGAGTAGGAGTTCACTTCTTTATCACCATTTAACTCTATTGTTTGGAAATTTTCGGTAAACCTTGCATTTTTTGGCTGATAACAGTTATCAGGCTTTTGGATACTATTTGGCGTTACCTGAATTTTATTTCATAAACTGCTTCCTTATGTCTTTATATGATCTAGTTTAACATCTGATCAGTGTGGATTAGACTAGTGATTTTATATGGTTCGTCGGAACCTAAATTGCTTAGTGTAAATGCTGAAATGAGTAATACGTGGGCTGAGAATAGTACATGTTGCGGTCAATATAGACAATGATGATTTTTACGAATGAATTGGTGCGTGTGAAGTAAATTATTCTCATCATTTCAATTTGCTATGCAAATATTTAAAGTTAGTATGCATATGCCAAAGTGATATGAGTTGGTTACTTATGAGTTGTAAATGTGCCTATATGTTCGGTATAAGAATTTCTCAGTAATCACCATAATTTGAGTTACTGTTATGACAGTTCTAGAAAGAGAGTGTATTGTGGTTTGATCTGAAATCAATAGATGTGGTATCATAGAGAAACCAGAGTTCAGAACAAGAACATGAGTTATGTATTTCAGATTAAAGTGTTCTATAATAATAAAATGATAGACTTAGGTGCCCTGACATCGTAGAACCCTTTCGAGAGGTCTGCACCTTAGGGGTGAAACGATCAACCCTGGGGATACACCTAGGTGGTCAGAGACTCGTGTCCAACACTTACTGAATGTCTCAGTGACACGAGGGCTGAGAGGTAGGATCCTGATCAACCCTAGGGATACACCCAGGTGGTCGGAGACTCGAGGTAGTGTCCCGATCAACCCCGGGGATACGCCCAGGTGGTCGGAGACGTGTCCTGATCAACCCTGGGGATACACCCAGGTGGTCGGAGACTTAGAGACCCTCCGCCTGTGCACTCAGCTAGAAGGAGGAGTCTAGCGTGCACCCATTTGCGAGTGTCGTGAGGCCGGAGAGCCTGTGGATCCTGTAGCAGACCAGGACGGAAAGTCAGACTTAGCATTTCCCAGGTGTGTCGCTAAGTCTTGTACAGTGGGATCGTATGTCGCACCCCAATCTCACATTAATCACAAACCCCGAAATTAGGGCACGACAGGTGGGATTAACACATAACCAACCATTCGTCACTTTTTAAAACAATTCAAGGCATTTAAATGATAACCAAGTTTAAACTGTAAACAGAAAACTGAGCAAACTGCAGGAACTTTTCTATTTAACTAATTAAAGATACAAGCAAGGTCTACAACATAATACATTGATTAACATAAAGAAAGCATAACATTTAATTTACATCTGTGTACACATTCTCTTTCTCACTCATACCTTGTCCCGAGGATCGAGGGGAATGGACTAGGAGACCTCTAACTAGACTAACTACAACCTTCTATCGACTAAGCGTTGGGATGAAACGATCCTTCTGATTCCTGATGCTGATGCTGACCTGAAAATGTTTGAGTAGAGGGTGAGTCTACTCGCTCAGTGAATAACATTTCACTTAGCTATCACTAAACAACTCGTCAGGTTTATAAACTGAAATAAAAACAAATATATAGTTCGAGCAGGGAAGTTCTATTGACATAGCAGATATACAGACAATAATCACATTCCTATGCATCAACATATATCTCAGGTAGAAAAGCAGTTATATAAATTTACTGTGATCCTACATGATTATTTATTCATTTTATTATTATGCCCTAAATATATGCAGTGTACTCTGCATATAAAGATCTGCAGCAAGTTCATGCTACGGTCCCACCATACAAGACTTAGCGACACACTCGGGAAATGATAAGTCTGACGCCAGCCCTGCTCTGCTATAGGACCCCTGGCTCTCCGGCCAGAACATAGGCTCTACGACCTCAATGCACAACCACGTGTGCTCCAGACTCCTCCTTTAACCGGAGTACACCGGCGGAGAGTCACAGGGTTACCTTCGTGACACACGCACGAATGGTGTTAGATAACCGTGTTTTCTTGTTCTTTTTCCCAGTGCCATCGTGACACACGCACGATTGTTGTTAGACACTGCCTTTCTTTCTCTCCTCGTGCCACCAGAATTACTCAACCGGTTGATGTTGGACACGAGTTTCACCCCTAAGTAACAGACCTTCCTTTAGGGGTTCTACGGTGTTAGGGCACTTAGGTCTATTAATTAACCAACAGATAAACAATTAAACAGAAATATCATATAGCAACTGTAAAACATAGGATTTCCTCTTTTTCATCATTTACATCACTCATTTCAAGTTCCAATGAACTTATCACACTAAAATGTACATGCTACACTGTTTAAAGGTCATATCAACTGATACTGAAGCAAATAAGCATTTAAAATGAGTTAAATAATGATTTCTAAGTGAACTGCCACTCACCACTTGAATCTCGGCCGACCACTTTGGAACTCGGCCGAACACTTCCCAGAATCTGGAACTCGGCCGACCAACCTCGGCCGTCCAGCTAGAAACTCGGCCGATCCCCTGGGGAACTCGGCCGACCAACTCACCGCTTGAAATACCTACAAGGAAACTCGGCCGATCAGAACCCAAACTCGGCCGACAAAAACGTTGTTCGTTTATCTAATTAAGAAACTCGGCCGACCAAAGACTCAAACTCGGCCGATCCAAAAACGCTGTAAAATTGCCCTAAAAAGGAACTCGGCCGACCGAATTGAAACTCAGCCGAACCGCGCACAAGCAGAACATAAAAATGGCCTGCAAAAGTCGATTTCTCTCGAATCGACGGGCAAATCTCGAACAAACACCGCGAAACGATCACAATTGATGCATATGACTAAACCGCACCTGAAGAGAAGAAGAAAACGAGCTAGGGCTGCACCGTGCACCCCAATCTCCAAGCCGTTTTCCCTGCAAACGCAGCTCCAGCTGCAAAACCGATTCGAATCGACAGAGAAGAAGATCCACAGAGGAAAAGGACGAACTACAGCAACTGATCGGAGCAAAATGAAGCTCCGACGCCTTTCTCTTCTCAGCTCCCTCTCTCTCTCTCTCTCTTTCTCTCTTTCTCACGCAAGGAAGGAGAACGCAGAAGCGTTCTCTCGTTTCTGTAAAAGTGAAACGAGATAAGGGAGAAAGAGTAGATAAGGAAGAAAACCTAGGGGCCAAATCGCAAAGTTCAAAACTACAAACGGGTCCCTATAAGCCCAAAAACATGCAACTTTTTGACTCGAAGGTCGGATTCGAACGATTTCTCTGGAAACGCTTCGAGCGTAAGATCCTACACGCTGTAGAAGCTAGAAAACACACTAAGCACATATCATATCCATTTTAAACATTTTTAACAAAAACAAGCTTATAACTTAACACATCAGCTAAACTCTTGCTTAACAGCATACTTACAGAATAAGATCGACACGGGTCGTAACAATCTCCCTCCCTTATAAGAATTTCGTCCCGAAATTCCTAGAAGAGAAAAGGAAACTTGCCACGCATCTCAGACTCTAGTTCCCACGTAGCTTCCTCAAGATTATGGTTTCTCCACAAAACCTTCACTAAAGGTATCTCCCGGTTCTTAAGCTTTTTGATCCGGTGATCAACTATCTGCACTGGTCCTTCTACATAGGACACATCTGTTCTAAGCTGTGCCGGTTCTGGATCTTCAATCTTTTCTGTACCGGGATGACACTTTTTCAGCATAGACACGTGGAAGACATCATGAAGATTTGCCAACTCAGACGGCAAATCCAACCTGTAAGCTACAGGTCCAATCCTCTCAACAATAGGATATGGACCCATATACCTAGGGGTCAACTTACCCCTCTTGCCAAACGTCAACACTCCCTTCCACGGTGAACCTTCAAATAAACCTCGTCACCAACCTCAAACTCAAGAGGTCGACGTCGTCTCTTTGCATAACTTTTCTGTCTATCATGAGCAGCTTTCAACTGATCCCTGATCACAGATATCTTTTCTGTAGTTACATCAACTAACTCAGGTCCAAGGATTTCCTTCTCACCCACCTCGTACCAACAAACTGGCGATCTACACTTCCTGCCATTCCAAGACTACAATGGTAACTGTTATTATATGCAAACTCCATTAGGCTTAAGTGTTCTTCCCAGTTGCCTCTAAACTGTAGCACACATGCTCTCAGCATGTCTTCTAGGGTCTGAATGGTCCTCTCAGATTGACCATCTGTCTGTGGGTGAAACGCTGTACTGAACTTCAGCCTGGTGCCCAACGCACGATGTAACTGATTCCAGAATCTAGATGTAAACTTTGGATCTCTGTCAGAAATAATGGACACTGGAATCCCATGTAATCTGATTACCTCATCCACATAAAACTTTAGCCAACTTTGAAACGTCAAAGGTTGACTTGACTGGAAGAAAGTGAGCAGACTTAGTTAGTCTATCCACAATCACCCATATCGAGTCCGAACCCTTAGGCGTCCTGGGTAATCCTACCACAAAGTCCATCGTGATGGTATCCCATTTCCATTCTGGTATAGGAAGCGACTGCAAAGTACCAGCAGGTTTCTGATGCTCAGCCTTAACCTGCTGACACACCCCACACCTAGCCACGTATTCAGCCACATCCTTTTTCATACCAGACCACCAGTACAGTTCTTTGAGGTTCCTGTACATCTTTGTGTTACCTGGATGCATAACATACATAGAAGTATGCGCTTCCTCAAGAATCTGCTCTTTCAACTCACTGCTCCCAGGTACACACAACCTATCATGAAGATACAACATACCTTCATCAGAAAATCTGAACTCTGTCCTCTTACCTTCTGACATTTCCTGCATGATTAGCCACAACTCATCATCACTCTGTTGTAATTCCTTAATCTGATTATAAAAAGTAGGTCTGACTTGCATCTGAGCAATCAACCCACTTTGTCCAGTCACATCCAAGTCCAAGTTCAATTTTCGCATATCTATAAGCAAGTCTCTCTTGAAACATGCCATAGAAAATGCATTAGCTGTTGAACTTGACTTTCTACTCAAAGCATCAGCTACAACATTTGCCTTACCCGGATGGTAATCGATTGTCACATCATAATCCTTGATCAGCTCAAGCCATCTGCGCTGTCTCAAATTCAAGTCTTTCTGAGTGAAGATATATTTTAGGCTCTTATGGTCTGTAAACACCTGACATGTCTCACCATACAAGTAGTGATGCCATGTCTTAAGAGCATGAACTATAGCAGCTAATTCCAGATCATGGACCGGGTAATTCTCTTCATTCTTCTTAAGCTGTCTAGATGCGTAAGCCACAACTTTGCCTTCTTGCATCAGTACACAGCCCAAACCTCTCCTAGAAGCATCACAGAACACTGTATAACCCTTTTCTGCTTCAGGCAAAACCAACACTGGTGCTGAAGTCAACTTTTTCTTTAAAACCTGAAAACTTTTCTCACAGTTATCAGACCAAACAAACGGTACATCCTTCCTCGTCAAGCGTGTCAAAGGTGATGCTAACACACTGAAGTTCTGTATGAACCTTCTGTAATAACCTGCTAATCCCAAGAAACTTCTGATCTCAGTAGGAGTCTTAGGCTGTTCCCACTGAAGTACAGAATCAACTTTCTTAGGGTCAACGCTAACTCCACCTCTCGAGATGACATGTCCAAGAAATGCTACCTCGTCCAACCAGAACTCGCATTTGCTAAATTTAGCAAACAACTGGTGTTGTCTCAACAACTGCAACACTACTCTCAAGTGTTGCTCATGCTGTGCATCGTCTCTGGAGTAGATCAGAATATCATCTATAAAGACTACAATAAACTGATCTAGGAACGGTTTGAAAATCCGGTTCATCATATCCATAAAGGCTGCTGGGGCATTGGTCAGCCCAAACGACATGACCAAAAACTCATAATGCCCATACCTGGTTCTGAAAGCTGTTTTGGGGATATCAGAAGCCTTTATCCTAAGCTGATGATATCCAGATCTCAAATCTATTTTAGAAAAGATCGTCGCTCCACACAACTGATCAAACAGATCATCTATTCTCGGCAATGGATACTTGTTCTTTATAGTGATCTTGTTCAGTTGCCTGTAATATATACAGAGACGCATGGTACCGTCCTTTTTCTTAACAAACAGGACTAGAGCACCCCACGGTGAAGAACTGGGTCTAATGAAACCCTTATCTAGCAACTCCTGTAACTGCACCTTGAGTTCCTTCAACTCTGCAGGTGCCATTCTATTGGCTGGCAGTGCTACTGGATGACTACCTGGATATATCTGAATTTCAAAATCAATGTCTCTGACAGGAGGTAAGCCTGGTAACTCCCCTAGAAAAACATCAGAGAACTCACGAACCACAGGCACATCATAAACACTGGCAGTGCTCTTCTCTGCTCTGGTGTCAACCACATGAGCAAGGAACGCTTCACATCCTTTCTGTAACATCTTATCAGCTACAACAGCTGATATTATGCACGTAGGCAGAACTTTCCTGTCTCCAGTAAAGACACAAGAAAATTCCCCTAGTTGAAAGGTAGCTTCCTTCTTCCAACAATCGAGTTGCACTCGATATGTTTCAAGACAATCCATACCCAAGATGACTTGAAAGGTATTTACATCCAAGGGTATGAGATTAGCAGCAAAGGTAAAACCTCCAAAAGATAACAAGCATCTGGGACAAGACTCGGATAAAACTGTTGGTCCACCTAGTGGAACCCTCAACACTAACTCATCTGCCAACTCTTGAGTCAACAGATTAAGTTTATCAACTAAAGAACGTCGTATAAAAGAGTGAGTAGCTCCCGGATCTATCAAAACTGAAACTGGTATACTATTAAACAAAAGCATTTCTCCTGTAACAACTTGTGATGAAATTATACCTTCCTGAGGTGTCAAAGAAAAGAAACGTGCTGCCACTCTCCCTCTGCCACGTTGTCCTCTTTGACCACTTCTGCCACTGGATACTCCACCACCTCTAGAACCAGAAGCCACAGAAGAACTTGGAACATCATGGTATTGAGGCTGGAAAGCTTGCGATGCTGCTTGTCGAAGTTGAGGACATTCCTTTTTGAAATGTCCTACTTGTCCACAGATAAAACAACCTTGAGGATTTGCACCCCAACACTGACCAGTATGTGGCCTTCCACATTTGTCACATGACGGTATCTCTTGCCTCTGAGGACCTGTCACTGACATTGACGACCCAGAAGATTGTCCACTATCGGCACTGCCCCATCTTCCTGGGTTGTATCCTCCTCTGCCTCTAGAAGTAGTGACATCCTCAGATCTCTGCCTGCCGAAACAACCAAAACCACGCCCAAGTTTAGAAAAGAAACCTCTACCTCCACCTCTGTATCCACTACTGGATTGCCCTCTATTGAAGTCTGCAGATCTCTTTTTAGACTCAGGCACCTTGTCAGCATTCACAGATTCTTCAAATTGTCTAGCAGCCTCGACAAACTCACCAAAGTTCTCTCTATTCCTCCTACTAGTAGCAGAAACTGTATGCCGAATCTCTGGCCTTAGTCCTTCCTGAAACCTTCTACATCTCTCTATGTTATCGGGAACAAGCTGTGGACAGAAGTTCGCCAACCGTGTGAAAAGTGCTTCATACTCTGTAACTGTCATGTTCCCCTGCTTGATATTCTGCAACTGCCTGATTTTCTCATTAAGAAAAGTGGGTGGATAGAATTTGAGATGAAACTCCTCAGAGAAATCCTGCCAGGAAAGCTCTGTTCCTCTCCTCTTTTCTTCCACACCACGCCACCACAACTCTGCATCGCCTGTCAAAAGGTAGACCACATGATTGATCTTCTTATCTTCTGGAAGCTCCATCAGATGAAAGACCTTTTCTATCTGTCTAAACCACTCATCAGCTTCGGCGGGATCTATAGTGCCACTAAACTCTGTGCCACCAAGCTTCTTCACAAGCTCATAAGATCGCATCAGATCTTTACTTCTGGTAGAAGTAGAAGCTCGCCTATCAGCCTTGTACTTCTCCCTGGTCTCCAGAAACATCCTATACATACGAGATGCTTCATCCACGTGGTCACCACCACCTGGACCTAAGTACAAAGGATCGGGGCCAACATGGCTCTCAGCCTGATCATCATGATCAAAGCCTCTTTCTTCCATCTGCAATGATATAACAGAACATTTCCTGTTAGAAAACTACAGATAGAAGAAAGACACCTATACCTTAATCCTATTGGTCTCTTATCGTCCCCTGACCTTGAGTAACTAAGTACTCAAACCTAGGCTCCGATACCAAGAGTTGTCGCACCCCAATCTCACATTAATCACAAACCCCGAAATTAGGGCACGACAGGTGGGATTAACACATAACCAACCATTCGTCACTTTTTAAAACAATTCAAGGCATTTAAATGATAACCAAGTTTAAACTGTAAACAGAAAACTGAGCAAACTGCAGGAACTTTTCTATTTAACTGATTAAAGATACAAGCAAGGTCTACAGCATAATACATTGATTAACATAAAGAAAGCATAACATTTAATTTACATCTGTGTACACATTCTCTTTCTCACTCACACCTTGTCCCGAGGATCGAGGGGAATGGACTAAGAGACCTCTAACTAGACTAACTACAACCTTCTATTGACTAAGTGTTGGGATGAAACGATCCTTCTGATTCCTGATGCTGATGCTGACCTGAAAATGTTTGAGTAGAGGGTGAGTCTACTCGCTCAGTGAATAACATTTCACTTAGCTATCACTAAACAACTCGTCAGGTTTATAAACTGAAATAAAAACAAATATATAGTTCGAGCAGGGCAGTTCTATTGACATAGCAGATATACAAACAATAATCACATTCCTATGCATCAACAGATATCTCAGGTAGAAAAGGAGTTATATAAATTTACTGTGATCCTACATGATTATTTATTCATTTTATTATTATGCCCTAAATATATGCAGTGTACTCTGCATATGAAGATCCGCAGCAAGTTCATGCTACGGTCCCACCGTACAAGACTTAGCGACACACCCGGGAAATGCTAAGTCTGACGCCAGCCCTTCTCTGCTACAGGACCCCTAGCTCTCCGGCCAGAACATAGGCTCTACGGCCTCAATGCACAACCATGTGTGCTCCAGACTCCTCCTTTAACCGGAGTACACCGGCGGAGAGTCACAGGGTTACCTTTGTGACACACACACGAATGGTGTTAGATAACCGTGTTTTCTTTTTCTTTTTCCCAGTGCCATCGTGACACACGCACGATTGTTGTTAGACACTGCCTTTCTTTCTCTCCTCGTTCCACCAGAATTACTCAACCGGTTGATGTTGGACACGAGTTTCACCCCTAAGTAACAGACCTTCCTTTAGGGGTTCTACGGTGTTAGGGCACTTAGGTCTATTAATTAACCAACAGATAAACAATTAAACAGAAATATCATATAGCAACTGTAAAACATAGGATTTCCTCTTTTTCATCATTTACATCACTCATTTCAAGTTCCAATGAACTTATCACACTAAAATGTACATGCTACACTGTTTAAAGGTCATATCAACTGATACTGAAGCAAATAAGCATTTAAAATGAGTTAAATAATGATTTCTAAGTGAACTGCCACTCACCACTTGAAACTCGGCCGACCACTTTGGAACTCGGCCGAACACTTCCCAGAATCTGGAACTTGGCCGACCAACTTTGGCCGTCCAGCTGGAAACTCGGCCGATCCCCTGGGGAACTCGGCCGACCAACTCACCGCTTGAAATACCTACAAGGAAACTCGGCCGATCAGAACCCAAACTCGGCCGACAAAAATGTTGTTCGTTTATCTAATTAAGAAACTCGGCCGACCAAAGACTCAAACTCGGCCGATCCAAAAACGCTGTACTATTGCCCTAAAAAGGAACTCGGCCGACCGAATTGAAACTCGGCCGAACCGCGCACAGGCAGAACATAAAAACGGCCTACAAAAGTCGATTTCTCTCGAATCGACGGGCAAATCTCGAACAAACACCGCGAAACGATCACAATCGATGCATATGACTAAACCGCACCTGAAGAGAAGAAGAAAACGAGCTGGGGCTGCACCGTGCACCCCAATCTCCAAGCCGTTTTCCCTGCAAACGCAGATCCAGCTGCAAAACCGATTCGAATCGACGGAGAAGAAGATCCACAGAGGAAAAGGACGAACTGCAGCAACTGATCGGAGCAAAACGAAGCTCCGACACCTTTCTCTTCTCAGCTCCCTCTCTCTCTCTCTCTCTCTTTCTCTCTTTCTCACGCAAGGAAGGAGAACACAGAAGCGTTCTCTCGTTTATGTAAAAGTGAAATGAGATAAGGGAGAAAGAGTAGATAAGGAAGAAAACCTAGGGGCCAAATCGCAAAGTTCAAAACTACAAACGGGTCCCTATAAGCCCAAAAATATGCAACTTTTGACTCGAAGGTCGGATTCGAACGATTTCTCTGGCAATGCTTCAAGCGTAAGATCCTACACGCTTTAGAAGCTAGAAAACACACTAAGCACATATAATATCCATTTTAAACATTTTTAACAAAAACAAGCTTATAACTTAAAACATCAGCTAAACTCTTGCTTAACAACATATTTACGGAATAAGCTCGACACGGGTCGTAACATCGTAGTTCGCTACGGATCTTCATATGCTGAGTACACTACATATGATTGGGGCATAAGATAAATATGTTCACGTAGGATTCACAGTAAAATTTATACGTTAAGAGTTTAGAAGATTCTGTGTTAGTTTCAACAGTTGTTTTTTATATGATGATTTAGATAATTTGTTGTTGAAATTGTATTTACATCTGTGCAACAACTGTTATTATAATGAAATGTTGATATACCCTGTTGATTTAATTATGTTGCTTAGAACTGCTCAATATAGAATTTTCTTATACTTTACTTCAATTGAATAAAATTGATGAGTTGTTTAGTGATGGTTGGGTGAAAATATATTCACTGAGCCAGTAGCTCACCAACATACTGAAATTTTTTTCAGGTCTGCGTCAGCACGAGGAGGCTGAAGGATCGTATCATCTGAGTACATAGAAAGGTAGTTAGTAGTTAGTTAGAGGTCTCTTAGTCCTTTCCCCTCAGTCCTTGGGCTTATGGTCGGTTAGAGAGAGAATGTGGTAAAATATGTAGTTAGTTTTTCAATTATCTGTTGTGTTTTATAGTCTGCATGAGAAATGTAATATGTCATGTAAACTTGTTTTTCTTCTTAGTATGGTTAATGGAAAGTCACTTCCGCAGTTTTATTTTAATTCGATGTTATTCAAGTCTTATGGTTTTTATTTAAGTTAATCTAAGTGATCAGGAAAAGAAAAAGTTAAGGGTGGTTTATCGAGGATGACTCCCCGGTCTATATATATATATATATATATATATATATATATATATATATATATATATATATATATATATATATATATATATATATATATACCATTGATAAATACCACCACAAACTGGTCCAGATTCAACCTGAACACCATGTTCATCAAATTCATAAAAGTTGTCGGCACATTGGTTAACCCGGACAAAATAACTACAAACTTGTCGTGACCATATCTAGTCCTAAATCCGTTCTTAGGTATGTCATCTATATTGATCCTCAGCTGGTGATATCTTGGCCTCAAATCTATCTTTGATAACATTATAACACCTCTCAACTAGTCAAACAAATCATTAATCATTGACAATGGGTACTTGTTCTTCACGGTAACCTAGTTCAACTGTTTGTACTCTATGCATAACATCATGGAACCATCCTTCTTTTTCACAAACAACAGAGGAGCACCCCAAGGGGAATTGTTCATTCTGATGAAACCCTTCTCTAATAACTCTTGCAACTATTCCTTCAATTCCTGCATCTCCGCTAGTGCTATCCTATAAGGTATGGGTTGTGCTCTAGAAACAAGATTGCTCTCAAAACGAATCTCTCTAGGAGGGAAAAATCCAGGAAACTCTTTTTTAAATACATCCTCGAACTCTCACACTAGGGGTACCTCTTTGATACTAGGACTCCTCACCTTGGTAATCAAAACATGCGCCAAGAAAGCCTCACATCCATATCTCATGAACCTCTTTGCTGTCATAGTCGACACCAAACATGTAGGAAGAATCTTCCTATCTCCTTAGAAGATCCATGAAACATCTCCATCATAGAACGTCGCCACCTTTGGAACTATAGTCGAAAACAACTTTATACTTGTCCAAGGTATCCATCCCTAGGATCACATCAAATCCATACACGTCAAGTGTCATAAGATCCACTTGAATGTTGTGCACCGAAAAATAAAGAATGCAAGATGGATACACCTCCCATAACTCAGTGGAACCAATAAGACAAGTTTCTAGTTGAAGACTATCAGATCTACTATAAATAGGAAAATAACAACTACTTATCACCTCTCTAGTGATTAAAGAGTGTGTCATACTCGGGTCAAACTAAATAGATTTGAAAGAAGAATCAGAAAAGTCAGAATGAAAAATTTCCATCTAACCTATAATGACTTGTGGATTGACCACTCCCTCTAACTGACTCTAGTATAGAATCTATCTGTCACATGTTGTCATCCACATCCTCTACTAGCTGACCTAGATGACATCACATGTGTCTGCTACCACCTCCACTAATGCATTGTTTCTACTGAGAACCTTTCCGACTCTACCTTAGTGGTTGTGTCACTCATCCTTCATAGGACACATCCATCTTATATGGCCTACTTGTCCACATTTGTGACAAGTCATGGAATCATACTACAACCTATACAACCCTATAGTAGCACATATATTTCATTGAGAACTCCTGTTGGCATAAAGTTATGACCTCTACCCATACTCAGGGACCACTGTGATGGTACTCCTAATATCAACTCAGAGAAAGTGAATCTATATGGTGACTGCACTAAATAAAATGTTTGCTTCTTTAAGCCATTAGATGACTACACTTAAAACTGAGTTGGCCTCTTCTTAGTGTCGACTTCATGCCTCTCGTTAGAAAACCTCTCAATCCTCCTCATAGACAACTCTGTGCTCAAAGCCTTCTTAAACACCTAGATCCCCTTCTTTTCTATCGCTACCATGTGAGGACAGAACCTCAAAACCTTCTTAAACTTTACCTCATACTCTTTGATGGACATTGAACCTTGCATAAATTTGCAGACTACACTGTTTTCTTGTCAGACACGTCTCAGCGAAGTAACAACTCATGAAGTCTCACCAGAATTCTTCTAAACCCACAAAAACTCATGGTCTTTTCTCCTCTTCTATGGTCCACCAGTGGCCAACATTGCCCTTCAAAAAGTAAAGAGCACGATTCACCTTCATCCAGGATGTTGTGGATCTTGAATGCCTTCTTAAGCTCTAACAACCACATATCTATGTTGGTTGGGTCTGATGTACCCACATACTAGATAGCTCTAATATGCCACAACCTCTCAAACATCTTCCCAGAACCCTAAGATTCTGTATTAGGGACGACTACCCTAGCTTGAGGTATGAGCTCCCTCTCTTCTAAGTATGTAATCGCTGCCATGAGTTTCCCAAACATGGACTGAAAGGTTGGTTTTTCCATGGCTAGAGGGCCAAAATGAGGCACTGCGGGCTACTCCAGCCCCGTCTCAGACACTCTTCCATTATGTGCTAGCCTCCTACCACCACCTCTCGGCATGGCGTAGCTACTATATGCATGTTATTCATGTTCTCCAGACATATCTGCATAAGCATAAGCTATGATCAGATATGTTGGATTTGTAAGAACAGACACGAACCTAAGTCCTATGACCTTGTAGACTAAGTGAACCTAAAGCTCTGATACAATCCTAAACTATGACACCCTATCATGCTAGATGAGATTACTGAAAACAAACACACAACCAACTATTAATTATCTACATAACTAGAAAAGCAGGTAAATTAAAACTGATTTCAACATTACCATCATATTCAAAGATATTTACATAAGGTCCAACAACTTGCATATCAACATATACCGTATAAAGTAAATACACGTATGTCCAATGGTCTAAGCCACAATGTGTATACAAAAGATATTGTTCCATATATACATGCCATATACAAACATCAACATACTGCCAAAAACTCAAGTCAATGTACATATTGTAACACCCTTGACCTGGGTTATGGACTAACCCTTGATGTTTCTCCTAAGCAAGTTACTCATCAACTGGTTCTAATTTCTTGAAAAGTAATTAAGGCTTCTTGTGAAGTTTGTTTTCCAGTTTGAGCTTAATTGCAAACTATTTGTACATTATATGAAAGTCTGAGTGAAAAGTGCAATTTACCCAAGATGAGGGGTTACATTGCAAAATGTCACATGTGGAATGTGTTCTAAGTTTTTTAGTATCATAAGAATGAGAGTGATGCTAAGTGGTGGCTTTTGGAAAGCCTAAATCCCAAGTTATAACTTGTTTGAACAATGTTAGTACTTTGTGCACCAATTTTGGTACAATTTGTAATTTACCCAATATTTGGGGTTGAAATGTAAATTACCACCTCTAGAGTGTCCCTACTCCCTCTATGTATCTTTTAGAGTGAAGTTAAAATAAGGAGATACTATGTTTGAATCACCTTTGAGTGATGATACTCTTCGTGATGGAAAGACCAAGGAAAGAGTTGAAGGAAAAGTCTTATATGTATTGTATCGGGTTGTATACTTGACATAGGAGTCCTATCGGACAAGGAGCCATGATAGAGGCCTCCTATTAGTTTGTTGATGGCATAACACCTCAAAGAGGTGATCCATGACGGGTTGCAAGTTCCTTACAAAAAGTGTATCATGTTGCTTATTTGATGAGATAAAGATGGGATAACTTATCCAACAAGATAAAGGATGACCGAGAAATTATCTCTAGGTTAACCTCAAGACTCTTATATGGAAAGACATAGATGTGTGCATGCATGGCCACATGTCAACCATGCATGGCCACATGTCAAATAGTAGCATGAGGTGAATACACCTCTTATATGCTTTATCTCATGAATCCAAGTATATATACCTCACCTTCCACCAACTTATGAAAGTTTATGACCCTTGGAGATGTCATGCAAAGCCCCTTAGGTATCATGCAAAGTAGCTCAAGGAGAAAGGATAGGTCGAGCACCAAGCTTTAGGTAAGGATTTGGTCATTCTCAACCTTCGTTGAAATAGGATATCAGGTTATGAATATTTATTTCTTTCCTTCTTCACCAAGTGCTTAATTATGGTGATTTCTTGTCTATGAAGGAATTGTGAACTAGCCCTAGACCTTAAAGAAGTTTATCTTAAACCTTAGGAACGTGAAGCTTTGGAGCTTGGACCTTTGAAGTTGTTAATAAGGCGGGTTATATAACTTGAACTTGATCATGTTATTATTCATCACTTAACTTGTTATACTTAAATGATCTACTTTTAATTCCAAAATATTCTTGAATAGTTGATGAAATTATGAGTTCTAGTAATTTTTGGACCTATTGTCCATGAACAATAATAGTTAGAACAAAGTTATAGAGCTTGAATAATATGGTATCACTTTATAAAGTGATATTGGGTTTTAGTACACACACAAGTAACTCTAACCTGATATGGGTCTGTGCAAGCATCACTTGCATGATATGTTTAGAGGGGTGTATATCTTTTCTCGATATGGAGATGAAGTTCATTCCTTGAAAAATGATATGGTGTTAACCATACATCCTTTGCATGATAGGAAGTCAAGTATGGACTCCATGCACGATATAGGGTTAAGTGTATACTTGAAAGTCGATATGAAACCCTAGATGGGGTAACCCGATATGAGTAAGGATAGCAAGTACTCCTTGCATGATATGATCGTGTAGTACACACCTGGTACACGATATCATGAGGCACACATATGGTGCATGATATGATTAATGAAGCATACATTTATGCATAATAAAAAACATAGATTAAAATACAAGGTGTAACCCGATATGGTTGGAACACCTCAACCTGATATGAAACCCTAGATGGGGTAACCCGATATGAGTAAGGATAGCAATTACTCCTTGCACAATATGATCATGTAGTACACACTTGGTACATGATATCATGAAGCACACATCTGGTGCACGATACTATTAACGAATCATACACTTATGCATAATAAAAGACATAGATTAAATTACAAGGTGTAACCCGATATGGTTGGAACACCTCAACCCGATATGAAACCTGAGATGGGGGTTAACTCGATATGGGGATAATTGATAGCCCATACACGATATGATCCATGCCTTTTGCATGATATGGGTGATACTCATTTACCCCTTATACACAATACAAGCCTAGAACTACACCTCTTACCCGATATAGAGGTAGTAAGCACTCTAATCAATATAGAGTTGGACAACCCAAGGTGATGGGTAAGCCAATACAAGTGGTGAGTGATACCACATGGACAATATAAATGATATCACTTGGAGGATAGGAATAGCACCTACTCCTACCTTGTGAACTATATGAGGTTGAATTCATACTTCATGCACGATATGGCATAATCTACCCAATATGGTGGAAAACCCTAGATGATGGATTGAAACCCGATATACCCTATCCCTTGGTGTAATGGATTGTGGTATGAGAATTCAATAAGACACCTAGCTTGACAAGTAACTATAAAATAAGGTTGATCCTTAAAGGAATGAAGGGGTTGTGAGCCTAAGGGTTCACCTAACATGGTAACCCAATATGTTAACCATGGAGATCCAATAGGAGAATCTTGTATGAGAAACTGATGTGGTATCTTGTATATACCAATTAAACGATACATGATGAGGCATATACACTATGCCTGATATGGTGCACATCTTGTGCACGATATGACACCAAGTACATATCTTATACCTGATATGGGGTCAAGCAACTAGCTCATACCCGATACAAAGCTAATTTGAGATGATAAGATCTAAGTGATAGATCATCCGGTATGGATACATGATATGATGATTAAGGGATACACCCTAAAACATGACATGGTGATGTGGTTATACCACATGCCCAATATGGATACACGACATGAAATAATGAAGTATCCTAGAGCATAATATGATAATTTACACACATCTTGATACCTTATATGGTAGGGACACTTCAATCATATGTGATTGATTGAGTGACATATGTTGCATGTGTGTTAATTGAGAAGTAATAGATGATATGAATTGTTAATAATTAACTAATGTTCCTCAAGAGGAGGATTGAACCAAAGATATGATGTAATCAACATCTTAGTGAGAATGAGAAAGAATCTCATACCTTGTGTTGATAATCATTTAACGATAAATAATGAGAACTAGTAAGTATGATTGCATACTTATGATATCAATATATGCTCCTAGATGTGTGGAGCAATGCATTAGGGTTTGAATTGGTATTATGAACTTGAAATCCTATTCGATAATAAAGAGAAACCCTAACCCTAATAATGGGAAGGTTTTACTTCTCTTATTGAATAAGCTTTGTGAAGCATGCTAAATACTTATATAATGATTATGTGGTCTGATGACCCAAAAGATATTATTGCCTAGTGAGAGGTGACAAGATGTTCAATAAGCTATGTGAATAGTTGTTGCCTAGTGAGAGGTGACAAGATGTTTAAAGGGCCTTGTGAGCCATGTGAATAATTGTTTCCTAGTGAGAGGTGAGATGTTTAAATGGCCTTGTGAGCCATGTGAATAATTGTTGTTGAGTGAGAGGTGACAAAATGCTTAAATAAAACTATGTGAGCTATGTGAAATACGTGTACAACAAGTGAAATGAATACCTTGGTCTGAGGACCTAGAGATAATAGTTACCTGTTGTAGAGGTAACAATTCTATGTGGTGATCTAGGGGTTTGAATACCCAGATCCAGTAATGATGATGATGATGATGATGTGAAGGGATGAGAATTTCTAGTAATATGATAAGAGACTTAAATCCCAAAGTGTTATGTATCTAAATGTGTTCTAAAGATTAGAAAAGTACTTGATAGATGAATTACACCTTTCTTTGTAGCATTTGTTTACTATTAATGCTTATATGATATTGTAATGCACTTAATTGAACAAGCTAAATATTATCATGTAGTTGCCCAGACCATAGATCCATTCAGTATCAACATGTGCTGAAAGGTGAAACGAGTTTTGCTCAGTATGCATATTTTTTAATATATGATCATTGAATGTGGGTGCTCAGTGGACTCCCCAAATACACCAAGTCGCTCAGTGGTCTTCCTGATAAAATAATCTGGGAAAGCTAAGTGGTCTTCTCCTGAAGAGAGTACATACCATGACAGTAACTCTATAGTGAAGATGTCACTATACCCCATCATAGATAATTACAGTTGATACAAGATGTCATGCTAAATCTAAGTGGTCCCGTACTAACCGAGACAGGTGCGGTCTTGACATTCGGCTCTACCATTGACCTTGTATGGTACCAATTTCGACTTACTACTGGTCGGTGGGAGGATGAATGGTATATTTCATCTCCTTTGGGCATAAGTGTGATTGTAAAATATGTTCAACCGTGTAGCATATCTACTTAAGGATCGAATATAGAAAACATTGTTTGATGCACAATTCAGTTATACATCTTAGTTGATAAATGTTATTTATGTTTCTTTACATTCCTTTTAGAGTATATATATGACTTATTACTCTACCATGGATATATGCATCATTGTTCTTAAGTAAAGAGAATACTCTACTTTGTTCATACAATGATTAATCATGTCTGATAATAGAAAAGAACCTCTGCTTAGTTTTATAATGCTTATTTGTGATACTAATATGGTCAACAGAGAGTTATATATCTCGATGGGACAATTGTCTCACCCCGTGGGATCCACAATTTTTAGGTGGACGTGCACCAGGCGATGAAGACCTTTCTATAGAGGAGGAACAATAGTTGAGGCAGCAGTGACAGCTCAGGTTGAGTGTACTGTCTGACGTGTCTTGTAGATAGAAGTCCTATGTGTTGTCTCTGTACTCTCAAGTCCTTGGAGTCAGTTCATAATGGTTTCATGAACAATCTAATATTTTGGCTTGTAAGCCTCGAGGTTTTATGTCACTGTAGTACATGTGTTGATAGAGCAACTGTTATATGTGGTCCTCACAATGAGATGAAACAATGTAAATCATGAAATGTATGAGTTTTAGATCTTTTAGTAAGAGTTTCAGAAGAGGATGCATTTGCAAAATGGTTTTAAATTTTAGTGATGTTTGTTAATCCGCCGTTTATGATAATTCTGCATAATTAGTAACAATTTGGTTATCGATTTGATGACGGTTGCTACAAGTTTGGTATCAGAGCTTAAGGTTCGCTAAGTCTACAGAGACATAGGACTAAGGTGTTGAGTCTGTTCTAGTGTCCTCCAGTATATACTTTAGTGACTTCTGCTTATGTAGAAGAAAGGGAAAAGTTTAAAAATGACTGGAGAATATGAGGAACACGTTGCTAAGAGAAATGTTGTTGCACTAGGAGGAGGTGCATGGGATCAGGCAAGAGAAGAATGAATGCCTAAGAATTCCCATTTTGACCCAATAAGGATAGAAAACCCTATTTTTATGCTCTTATTGGGAAGGTTAGGACAAAAATGATGCATATGAGTAAGTGAAACCCAATCAAGCAAACTCGCGCCTAAGGCTGCGATTCGAAATTCCAATCAAGAGCAAAATCTTGTCTCACAAATATGAACAAAACAAACCCTATTTTGAAGTAGTTTCGTGCTCTGTCCAACCACCAAAATGATTTTGTTTCTCTCCCCTCTCACTCCGGCGGCCATGGCTATTTTAAAATCTCAATTTGTCCCTAAAACCATAGCCCCAATGCTATATAAAGGGAACCCTATGCTTTCAATGACCTAACCAAGATTCGACCCTCCTTTGTGTGTTCTTTCACATCTCAAAACACCCCAAAATCACCCCCTGATCTCTAGCTGCTCCGAACAGCACCGCCGCGGTGCCACCGCCCAACCTTGTTGGGCGTTCCTCCACCACGCCACCTCACCTCAACCCACCACTGTCATCACACTCGCAAAGGAATGCCGAATATAGGTGGCCTACTCAAAACCTCCCTCACCCAGTCTTCCTTCTAGAGCTACTCCACACTGGTGAGCCCTCTTCACTGCACTTCTTGGATCTTGTAGGTGCCTGCGTGAGATAGAAAGAGGGCTCAAAACTGGTCAGCCCAAGGAGGAACCCGCCGGTTCAATAGATCCAAAGAACCTCGATTAAACCAGGAGTTGAACGTTGAACCAACCTAATTACCAACTGAACCGGCCCAATAAGTGAGCGAACCACATTCCTACATGGTGTTTTCTCAGCCATCCAATCTACATCCGACGATCAACCTTTTTTCACAAATTAAGGTATTTTGCTCATCTCTGACAAATAATCATTTAAATACACAGATCTTAATTAAATCATAGAAATTGCATCGTAACTCCTAAAATTACAAATACATAGGCCATTTTGATTAGAAAAATCCAAGGGATCTATTAAAAATACTCTTGAGACTTAATTACAAATTATTCTCACGGATATTCATATATTTGATCTCTTTCTTATTTAATTTGTCTAATGGATCAATAATGATGATTCACCCTTGAGAAACCCTAATTTGAGTCTAATGAAGATTTTGAGACACAAAAATAGAGACTTGACTCACTAGAGATCTAGACCTATTTACTTGATCCAATCTTTAATATAATATCAATGAATAATGAGTTATCTTGATATTGATGTTAATCTTGCAAAACACTTGATATAGTTTTGACCCATCAATCTGATCTTGATTTCCAATTATATTAAGTACCATGATGATAATCTAGAATTTGATTATGAATTTGATAATGATCATAAATTAGGGTTAACACATACGATCCTAGAAAACCTAGGTAAGTCATTCACACTCAAATACATTGTACACTTGAAATAATGTTGGACATATTGAAATATTGATTATAAGTGAATGACACAACCCTAAGGCTGACATAGGTAAAGTGTAACCCTAATCTCAAATATTGAAACATGATTTTCAAATATCATGATGTTGACCCTTAATCCAAACATTGTGATTTAGGATCTGACTCAAAGGGTCTACCTTTTACTTGTTGATCTATACTCGAAATCCTCAATGAAAGGTACACTATTATACCTCCTCTTTGGTTGTATTGATGATAATTTTATGTATCTCTTGATTGTATGCTTGGCTATATACTGGTTTGAGCTATTGTTCCCTAATGATTAGGATTTCGTATTTCCTATATTATATTTTGAGGCAAATTGGAAAACATAAATGTTATGCCCATTATGACTGCCCGTATACTGATGATGATGATGATGATATTGATAATGTTGATATTTCGTGCAACAACCCCCTCATTTGGAAGTGGGACTTGTACAATGGCCTCCTATTTCCTATGGTGAGAAGGAGCCTAGTGACCTTCCCCATTGTCAGATGTCGATTGGACGGATGAGAAAACACCACGTAGGCATGTGGTTTTCTCACTTAGTGGGCTGGTTCAGTTGTTGATTAGGTTGGCTTGTCGTTCAACTCCTGGTTTAATCGAGGTTCTTTGGATCGATTGAACTGGAAGGTTCCTCCTTGCACCGACCGATTTTGAGCCCTCTTTCTGTGTCGCGTAGGCACCCACAAGATCCAAGAAGTGCGGCGGAGAGGGCTCACCGACGTGGAGCGGCTCTGGAAGCAAGAGTGGGTGAGGGAGGCTGTGAGCAAGCCATTTATGTTCGATGTTCCTCTGTGAGTGTGATGGCGGTGGTGGGTTGAGGTGAGGTGGCGTGGTGGAGGAACACCCAACAGGGCTGGGCAGCGGCACCGCGGCGGTGCTGCTTGGAGCATCTAGAGATTGGGGGGTGATTTGGGGGTGTTTCGAGATGTGAAAGAACATGCAAAGGAGGGTCGAAGCTTGGTGAGGTCATTGCAAGCATCAAGGTCCCTTTATATAGCGTTGGGGCTAGGGTTTTAGGGTCAAAGCGAGATTTCAAAATAACCATGGCAGTCAGAGTGAGAGGGGAGTGAAACAAATTCATTTTGGTGGCTAGAGAGAGCACATAATTACTTCAAAATAGGGTTCATTTAGTTCATATTTGTGAGATGAGCTTTTTCTCTCGATTGGAATTTCAAATTGGGGTCTTAGGCAAGAGTTTGCTTGATTGGGTTTCATTTACTCCTCCGTACAATCAGATGGAGGTAGAAGACAAAGGTTAGTCCATCCAATTAGGTTGGGATCTGAGGTAAAGTAGATCCGAGGGTCGGATTTTGTCCCCCAAGTGAGCCTCAGATCGCTGAGGTAGAAACGATCGAATTAAATAGGCAATTAAAGGGTTTTCAACACATAAACTTCAATAATCCATAGAAAATCTTAGGAATGTCCAATTGTTCTCAAATTTGGATCACAACTTCACAAAAATATGGAGAACCTTTAAAAAAGTTTGAGGACGAAATAGATGAAGTTTGATGGATCAATTTACTTATTTGGACAAAGTAACAAATAAATCAAATATGTGGGGTCTCAAAGTGTATAAAATTCACATTGATCACCATATTTTGGATTTGAGTATCAATATTGATTATGAAGCCAAGAAAAAATAATTTGGTACCATGAGTGAGCATAAGGAGGGTGAAATTGGAATTCGTTCATATAAATGCTAAATTTCACTTTGTCATAGATAGAGTAGTCCTGAAGGTGGTGTACTATAGTATCTCATGCATTAGAACATACTAGACATGTTTCATCAGTTGGAATATTTCAACAAAATTCCTTAGTATTCGTCAAGAGAGCACACTGTCAAATAAGACATAAGAACACCTTTAGTCATGCTGGGATGTGTGGCTTCCATACCTCCTTCCATGCTTTTTTGAGGGGGCTAGCTATACTATCACAAATGCACTAGTAGGCTGATCTAGTTGAGAATTTTCCACTAGGGGTCAGTGGCAATTGCTCGGAGCCCAGTGAATTATATATTGTATCCTAGACCATGCAACCTGAGGGATATATCTATAGATAAAGAACCAATCCCAATCACCATTTTCTACAATCATGGAAACCATGCATAGATCACTGAGATTAGAGGGAGGTGTGAATTTGGGTTAGAATTTAGTAATGGAGGATCCTTGGGGCCATTTACAAGACCAAACAATTTTATTAATGTTAGAGTTGATAATGACATGATAAGTAGCCTTGATGGAATCAATATGTTTCGTGATGAAAGACCACATAGATGAGCAATGATTTTTGCTAATAATGCTATTGGGGTGTATGTTTCACATAAAATACAAACCCATTAAGAGTCTGGGTTGTTCAAGAAGTGTGATACATTTATGAGCATCAAGGATGTATTTTGATCCCTTTCATACCAAGTCGCTAATGTCTTTGGGCATTGTCACCTTTTTCCAAGATATTAGAGATAGATTTTTGTATTCTCTACCCGCAAACCAAATGAAATTCTTTATATGCCAATTAATGTTGTCACATAGAGAAGGGGACAATTGAACTAATTGTATTGTATACAACAAAATGTCCTGGAGAGTTAATTTCACTAAAGTAATTCACCCAACCAAAGATAGATAACGAGCAGACCAACTAGTCATGTCTCCCTTGATAGCAGAAATAATGGATTCATGAGTGGCTTTATTCACTTGATGATGAAATATGGGGACCCTTAAATATAAACCAAGATCTAGGGTACTCAGGCTACAAAGTCTTCTACAGAAGAACAAATATCAGAGCGAGAGGTGTTTGGTGAGTAGAAGCAACATGATTTTTCCTTCGATATAGTCTATCTTGATATGTGAGAAAATTCTTTCAAGACTCTATTGATGATTTTTGCTTGTTTGTTGGACATATGACCCATGAGAAGAATATCGTCAACAAACAAGACATGTGATAATGGGGCACCATCACACAAAATCTGTATAGGTTGCCAATCACCCTTCTCGATGGACTATGTGATGTCCTAACTTAGTCTTTCCATATAGAGGATGAAGATGTTGAGGTAATAGGATGCCCTTGGATAACACCTTGCATGTCATTTGAAGGACTCCATAAGGCAACCTTCCCATATGATGAACGTTCGACACTTGTGATGATTAGCATTATGAGATTGATGATTTTCTCCAACAATCTAGTCTTTTGAGAGTTTCAAAGATGAAGGACCAGTAGATGTGATCAAAAACTTTGACAAGATTTAGTTTGATACTGACCATTTTTTCTCCCAGATTTCTTCCTCGTCATGGTGTGAATAAATTATTTGACTAATAGGATATTATCTATGATACACTTGTTGGGGATAAATCTAGATTGGGTCTCAGGCGTCCAATTATTAAGTAGAGGTTTCAATTATTCAATGATGATATTGGAAATTAGTTCAAAATAAGAATTCTTTAGAGATATTGGCTGGAATTTACTACATCACTTTGGTTGCTTGGTCTTTTGTATTAGAACCACATATGACTCAACTAGACTTTCATTGATAATGCCTGTTGTGAACAGTTGCTAGACAGAGCTGCTAATCGACAACCCAACTTTTCCCAAGTTGGCCTAGGTAAAGGGATTGTACACTCCATTGGGGCCTAGTTCCATCATGAACATGGTGTGTCTGACTTCATCCATGCTCAGTATCTGTTCAATGCAGTTACGGGTACCCTCGTTTGGATGGTTGATGATGCCCACATAAGTTGTCCCTATAGACTGATGTGTGTGGATTGTTGGTGGAGCAGTCATGAGATCTTGGAAGAACACACGAACATTCTCTGTAATATGATCTCAGGAGGTGACCCAAACACGTGTTTCATCTTTGAGGCAAGTAATTTTGTTCTATTGTTGACATGCTTTAACATAGGTATTTAAGAACTTACTATTGTCGTCACCCATGCTCAATCAATTGATGTTGGCTCGCTGCTTCCAATTTGCCTCCTCATGACGGAGGATATCAGTATACTATTCTTATAGATTGAGGTATAATATCCCATTAGATAATCTATTCATGGAGTTGATGTGTACCTCACACATGTTAAGGTGGCACATGATAGTAATCTCTAGGTGATTTTGCTTCTTTGTTTGTTTGGCATCCCACTTGATTGTGATATCTTGGAACTTTGGTAGGATGTCAAGGAAGGGCTTTATTGAGTCCTTTAAAGGTTAAAACTAGCTATAGATCTGATGGGGGTGGTGGTGGGTGAATTGGGAATTGCTACTGCTAACCAAGATGGGATTGTGGTCAGTGTAGAGGTGGGGGAGGACAAAGATCAAGGTATCATTGGTGTTGGCAAGCCATTGGTTTTTTGCAATTACTCTGTCCAACCTCTCCATGATTTGAATATGCTTGAAGGTAAATAAAGGACCCTGGCTAGATCGATGATCAAAATGACAACCACCTCACTTCTCCAATCTATCCAACAAGTGTTTAAGTTGCCAACAACTACCTAGGCACCAGTAATAGTTGAGGAGATCTCAATGATTTTATTTCCATAGGAGTTTTGTTTTGTAGGGGTTAGGGATTCCAAATATGAACTCAAGTTCCATTATTAGTTCACTTTGTAGTGTATGTATTGGCGATGATTTTAGATGACTTCAATGTTGCAATGAGCATCATACTAGAGCAACCACATACCTCAGAGAATCCAAGGGCTTCAACATGATGAGAACTGAAGAATCCAATATGTTTGATGATGTTGGTGGCCTTAGGACCACTCACATGAGGACCAACAATGAGGTGTAGGTGTAGTCTATAATGGAATTTGTAATCTTCCAAAATACAAATTTTCTTTTTGAAGCAAGCCCCTTGTATATTATAGAAAATAAACTTAATCATTAAAGATTTACAGTGAGTAGGGTGAGTGTAGAACATCAAGTGATGGATGCACACAGATCGATGAACATATTCTCGCCATACATGTGTCGCCATATATGTGTTCATCAGTGACCATCACATGTTGTTCCTAGAAGTCGAGTGCCCATTTTGCATTAGATACCTGACCCATGTTTCTGAACAACTAAGCTAGCTTACCTTTTCCCCTTCCGCTACACAGGCTAACAATTTGGTAGACAATCTTTCTATTGCAAAGGATGGTGCCTCCAACACGTCCTCTCTCTCCTCCCATTGAAAGGGGGGGGTTCTTCTGGTTCATGACCACAAGTTCTTCCCTCATCACAAAATATAGAGGTGGATCAATGATCAAACCCTATTTCCTACCCTTGCTAGTCTCTTCATCCATCAATGTCACAACAACTTCACATGAATGTGTGCCATTGTCATGAACCTGGGATGTTTGTGGATCTGGGACCTTGTTTTTCTCAACTACCATGTCTTATTTTTGACATTGGGCTTTTTCTTTGATTTTCTATTTTGGACAATTTCCAATTTCTTTTCTTCCTTGTTTGAGGGATCATGTGAGGTCTCCTTTGCTGCTTTTAAGTGACTATCATAGCCTGGTATTAATCATTCTTGTTCTTTCTCTACATGTCCCTAATGGGAATTCTTTATTGGGACTAGGTGCCACTCAGGCTTTTTAGCATGGATATTCATGGTGTATGTCACTACGTTAGCTAGAATAGGGCTAGTATAGGGTGATGGGTCAGTGGGAGTGAATAGGAATATGCATTCTTTATCAATGTGTCCAACTCTCTTACAAGGCATGAAAACCACTAGATGATTCTCATATTCTAGTCTATAATTCTCTCCATTAACATATACTACTGGAAGTAGTGGCTTAGTGGTTTCAATTCCACTTCTAGGTGAGAAAATTCCCCCTTGTGACAAGATAGTGTAGCAGAGTCGACTTTGATTATCTTACCCACTAAGTCCCTAATGCTCGTCATGAGTTGATTTTGGTATAAGTATACTAGTAGATGCGAGATTCTCATCCATACAACCATCTTTCTAGGAATATTTTTGGTGGGTCTAAAGGGCAATGTCCATGATTGTGCAAATAGGTATTTCCCCTAGATGTTCCGGGGACCTTCCGTCATGGCACACATGTAATCTTATTGGTTGAATAATGAGGTAACCTATCACTAAGTCTACAACATGAAATTGGTCAGTGGGTTTCCATAGAGACTAGAATTGGTTGACAAGGGCAGTGAAGCTGACGTTAATGTTGTCTGCTTTGACTATAAATATGAACATCCATGGTTCTAGAAGTGGAGGTAGTATCAGGGTTGACTATGATTTTTGTAAGGACACTGCTAATGTCCACTGTAACATCCTCAACTTTTAGGCAATTAGGTGATATTAAACACAATGGAGAGGAGTTCCCTCTAGACCAGACCGACGTTGCATTTTTTAATGAGATTGGGGTGGTGGTGGTATAGAGTTAACATTTTCATCCTCAAAATACAAGTGTCATCATGATTACCTTCGTCCATGATCTCCTTGCCGCCTCCATGGGAAGTAGACTTCCCTTTGTCTCCTACACCAAGAAAGATGTTTGCCTCCTCTTCTTCCAGTAGACGGATGGTGTTGAAACTGCTCTATTGGAGCATCATCCCCCAGGGACACAACACAACCTCCGCACATGAAACCCTAGCAGAGAACCATTTTCTAAATTGTATCAAATTATTCAGCCCAAAAAGTTGTGTTGGCCCAACAACTATATATTGGCTACATATTACTTAAGAATTGTTTTGTAGTATTGGAAGGATGCCCCCAATACCTCATTGTGTTTCATATGTATATGAAAAGAAATTAAGAGTTGTCTTAAAATGGATAGTTAAAGTAGGAAAACAAATTGAATATTCATACTCACATCGATAATTGCTTACTAATATCACATTACCCTTATATACTGTGTGAAAATCATCAACAGTTATTAGTCATGAATTTGTAGACACATTGTAATAAAACCAAACACATACAACAAAGGCACGTAATAGAGATGAGAGAACCATATGATTTCCATACATCAGACACCCATCTCCTTAGACATTGGTTTTCTACAAGCTCCTTTCTCTTCAATGGACTGATCCAATTTTCTTGTAAAATATTATATCCTTGGTTTTATTAATCAACAATGTTGTTATAAACTTTTTTTCGGTAAAAACTAGATGTTGTTATAAACATTATATTAATGAAACACATGGGTGAGCTTCTTACTTATGCTAACCTTGAAATTGGAAATGGAAACAAATTTCTTCTTTGACTAGATACTTGGTGCCCAAATAAAGCATCTCTTCTAGAAACTGTTGACCCAACTAGTCTTTAGATTGGTAAAGTGTTTGAACTACAAACTAAACTAATGTATAAGTAATGCTGAGTGGAGGTTTCTAGATGTGAGAGGTAAAAAAACTTCTCAATGTTACCTTAATTCTATTCCTAAAATTTCTCCTAAATTGGAGGACTCTATTGTTTTGAAAGATTCGTTGAAGGCTACTATTAGAAACTTTTGAAGTTTATCTAGAGCAATATCCTAAGGTTGTTTGGGGGAGACGAGTGTGGTCTAATCTGCTTTCCAGAAGAATCTCAATTTTCCTTTGGAAGTATTTTCTAGACATATTAGTAACTGTGGAGGTTCTTCAAATGTTTGGTTACTCTATGGCTCCTTGGTGTCCTCTTTGCTGCAAACAAGAAGATAATGTGATTCACATGTTCTTTAAATGCCCATTTTTCTATACATAATTGAAGTCTCTTCTCTCAGAATTTCAACTCTTGTTTCTCAAAGAATAATGTGAAGTTACTCGACATGATTTAGTGTATATCTTTTCCCATTTCTAGTTGACTTGATTTAGTGTACTGTACTTGAGTGTGTGATTAATATCCTTGAGATCATATCTGGAAAAGGACTCGTCTTAGAAGTCACTAAGTGTGACACACAACTTCTTTTGTCAATTTGGAAAATTGATTACGCATCATGAACATTTTTTAATAAAATTAAGGGGTGATTGTTCTTACACTTTGCATCATTCAACGTCAAAATTATATTGTTTTGTAGTAACTAGGTTGATGTTGTTGACTATGGGATTAAATTTATACAATCTGATAAGTTTTAGGGTTGTAAAATTCAGGTCAGAGTCAGTTTGGGATTACATTAATAAAAATATAAGTTACACAATACTCAAAGTTTGGTGCATCTACTTGTATATATTAATTTTGAAGAATTCATACCTATTTTGAGTGCAATAGAATTTCAAATTCTATTAGTTCCAAATGTAAAATATAACATTATGTATTGGTTCTGGATTTGAAAAGAATGGTTGAAATTTGGATCCAAGTCAGATTTGGGTTTGGCTGTCATCAATCTTCAAAAAAATCTGACTTGAAGCCAACCCGAACATCAAATCTTGATTACCTTAGTAGTAATCATGCCCAAAGTGAACATGTACTGTGTGGATTTATTGCTCCCTATATGAACTTGGGATCCCCATACATGGAACTGGGCATTTACCTAGGGTGTACTATGTTCTTATGAGGGGCAATCCCTCCTGCTATATCTAATACTGAATCTAGCTTTCTCAACTCAGATGTTTGTATACATGTAAAAAATTTAATATGTTTTCAACTGAATTTCTAGTAATGATCATCCACACGTCTTTTAAAATTCTTGGTTACACTAGTTCTCAATCAAAAAGGTTGACCTAGGTTTTTTATTTAACCCATAAACACCTGGTACCCATATTTTGATGAATCTATTCAAATCCAAAACAAACAAGGATTGAATTTTAAACTTAGAACTAAATTGAACTCATACCTTTTATCAATCATAAAATTCCCAATTCTTCAAATTAGAACCTATAAATGTGCACCAAAATTTCATTCTACATAAGATTGAATTTTTTATTAGAGTAATCCAAAATTGACTAGAATCTAATTTATGTCAAAATTAAATGACTGGCTTGTAACAATTACAACATGGAACTCACTTGACTCAATTGATTAACTTATTACAACCCTTCTTCCTCCATTTTAATTCCTATTTACAATGCTATAAGGAAGAACATAATTGTTTTGAAATGTCTAATTTCTTAGAAAAAGTCTTATGCCCTCCACTAATCTTATTTAGTGGTTTCTTTCCAGCAGACAATAACTCTGTTAAAATAGGTGTTGATTCCAATAAGGTATAAAGACAACTGGATCACATGCTCATACTGATTGATCTTTAAGACTATAGTGATCTTCCTTTCTCATCAACTGCCACTATTGATATGTTTGCTATTATCAATATGCATACATGTGGACTCCTCTCTCAACATCTCTGATTCTGCTCAAAATTACCATACATTAATCATGAGGTGAGAATACTCACACATAAAATTATAAATCCATCATCCACTACCACTTATTGAACTTATAAGAAGAACATAAAATCTTCAAACTCCAAACTCTTGGACTTTCAAAACAAGGAGGAATGCCAACAATCTATCTCCATAGATTCCCCTGTACTCCACCTAGGGGCATATGAAAATATCACCCGCATATTTACATTACCATGTTCCTAGAGATACTTGCATTATGATCTCACACATGTTTGGATTATCTTCACCCTGATAGTAGACACTTCATGGTCCTATTCTACCATTGTACAACATTGCCTATTCAGTTCATGGGGATCAAAAATCCTTATTAGTGAATTCAAACTCATCTAGAGGGTGGATCCTAAAACTTATTCTGATTAGAAACAACAAAATATATTTTAGTGTCCTCGATACACATGTCCACCCCTTACTTTTCCACCTATCTTCCTGGATAACCCTAAGTTCACTATATACAACTGACATGAACACATAATATTTCTTTTCATGTGATGATTCAAATATAGAATCTCACAGCTCCTCCATTGTCTTTTGGAGGACCACTAAATTAATTAATAATACTCACATTCATGACAAACTCGAGAATGGTAACAAACCCAATTCTATCTATGGAACTCCAGTCCACAACGATAGTGGTTGAGAATAACATACATAGTTCCATGGTACAAACAACATGGGAGAGGATTAAGACCTCTCGACCGACTCTGATGGATGAAGTTATAGCTGTACAACTCTACCCCCAACTTTCTAATAGTTATAAAGAGTTTGAAGACTCTTTTTACATCAGGTACTCATTTAGTGGATCTATAAGTGATTTATCATGAAATACTATTGAAGGAAAATGACATATAGAGAAACACAAAATTCAAATGTCGCCACTCTAACCGATTCGGCCAAAAACACGACAACTGTCAAAAACCAAACAATTTCTATGCTTGTAAGGGCACTGGTACTATTTACACAATGCCCTAACACAAATTTGTTACATAGAAAATAACACACTAAAAATATAATCAATTACTACAAGACCACACACACCTATCACATATTTCTAAGCTTTCAAAGTAAAAAATATGAACATGATCATTAAATACAAGTAAAAAGTTAACATACAAATATTACTCAACTCTCCCCCCATAATGATGAAATAGTCTATTTTCCACATTAACATTGGAATTGCAATTCTCTTCCCCTTTCTAAACACAATTCCTTCTCCATTCTTTACCAACACCATGTAGAGATCTTGATTCCTCCCCATGCTACTGATCCCCAACCTATAATCATGCATATTTCTCCCATCATACTTCAAAGATCCACACACCAAACCAAGTACCAACCAACATATATAAAATGTAACCTTTGTTATTCTCATTACCAATCCAAAAACTCCATACAACATCTTGATATTGACCACCCTCTCACAACTTTTCCTCCTCACCCTCTAATATGAAATAGCAACCTCCCACACCATGATGATACCATAGCTAATCTCTTGTCTAACTCAATTAGAGTTACCAAGGTTCTTACTCGATGTATTCTTCTCTTATCTATCCAAAACAATCTTGGTTACAAACAAGTTTACATCCTTGATATCTGTGACAAAGTGAGTTTTTATAGTATTTTCTCCCTCTTAATAGTATTATTATCAAATTTGTTGACCAAAATACCCTCATATACTTCCCTCACTCAATTGGACAAATATGTGTCACAAATTGCAAAAATATGCGAACCCTAGTATGCTATTACGATAAAATACATATGTTAATGTATTTAGTGAATGAACCCATAAAATATTCGAATTTGGATCCCAACATTTATACCAGAGTCACCTATTAACTTCATTAAGATACTCCTAAAATTTTGTTACAATTGGGTCAACCGATTGGGAGATATGACCAATTGAATTTAGTACATATTCCACTCATTTTTGGATCTAGGACCTTAGTTATCAATTTAATGGGCAGATTAATGTGTCACGCGGCCCAATAAGCCCCTGGGCACGGATCTAGTTTTAGGCTGAGAATCTCAGACCGTTGATCATCGATCCAACGTAGGAGACTTTGTCTCCTACCTCCCGCAAAGGGCGGGGAGATAGATGGCGGCCCGATCTTCAGCTAGACTCCACCTCACCCGTTCTTCTCGAACTTGATTCGAATAGATAGCTTCGTCTTGCAATTTTGTGGATGGCCATACCAGACTTGACCGAGTTCCACGTGCTGTTGCGCCAAACCAACGACCTGGTCACATCTTTTTCTCACTCCGGCGGCGCCATTTAGGGCTTCACTGCCCCCACCCTCAAAGACTCATTTAAACCCTCCAATAGCTCCGCAACTCCCCCTTTACTCTTTTCACTACATCGATTTCACGCACAACCATCCCCAACACTGCTCCCCCAGTCCACCTTCATCAACCTCCAGACACCTGCACCGCCCGACACCACCAGTGCTTCTTGCACCAATCCGACCTCTCCAGCGTCCTCGCTGAGCCCCCTCGGTGCTTCCCACTGGAGCTATGAGGTCCTAAACGCCTCCCTCCTCTCAAACCTCCCCCTCTCTGGTGACTTTCTCTGGGGACGCGGCGGCGTGGAGTTCTACAGGGAGCCACGACGCACCAGTAGGTTGTCCGGATTCGGCACGAGTTCACGAATGTGACCGACATCTCATCTTCTCTCCGTCTCTACCAGGAAGCGAAAGGAATCTCGCCGGAGCTGTCCCAGGTGACCTGCTCGTGCGCCAGCAAAGAAGAGGAGGATCAGCAAGAGCCTGATCCATCCTGCGTAATCCTGGATTAACGAGAGCCGTCGATCCACATGGATCCGGCCATTGATCAAGGTACTCCACTTTTCTTTTTCCCTTTTTCTTTTTTCTAAAATGGGAAAAAAATGATTTGCTTAGAAAAATCATGGTAAATGCTAGGGTTATCAGAAAATGCCGAACCTATATACCATTTTGATCAGGAAATTACCCTCTATCCAAATAAAATGATATCAGGACCTAGATCCGTCTCCTATTTCAAAAATAGTTGCCTAAAGCCTTAATGACTTCCTTAATTGTAATTAATTGTTGATAATAATTTTCCTTGATAATATCTGACTGTCTACACTATATTTAACCCTAAACGAAACTCTGTTTTCTTAATAACTTGAAATCCTATTCTAAGATGATAAATGATCAAAGGATTAGGAGAAACCCTAGATCTAGGTTCTCTTTCTACATGGAATTAAAGATATATCTTTATAACAAGAATTAATATCACTAAATGATAATTAGTGATTATGATTGGTCTGAATCTTTAAAACAAACCCTGATGTTATGAATGGTTAATATGTATAGGGTTGCTTTTCCCTTTTATCCAACCATCTTATAAACCCTAGTTCATGGAAATCTTCTAATTGATTAATTAAATGCTATCTTTTAAGAAAACTAATTAATGATGGATCAGACCTGATAATATTTCTAAACTCAAGTAAAATATGGGAAATCCCTGATCTGGATTAAAATAAAATAAAAAGGAATAATAAATAAGGACATATCTTAGTCTTGGTCACATGGACCAATAGTAATGTTGTACCCTTGCTTTCTTTGCAGGGTGACTAAATTCTTGATTGATTCTAAATCTTTGGACATCTGATTTGAACAAGTAGGTACGTGGACTTATAAGTATAAGACTAGATTTCTGGTTGCCTATGATATGTATACCTTGAATGCTCGTATTTGAATATGATTGCTTGGTTGACTAGTATTAGTTATACTTCGCCAAACCTAATGTAACATAAATGGTTATCATGGGTTGTAGCTACTAGAGAACATAGCATGGTGTGGATGTATGTTGCCTAACATGGATGTATGTTTCCTTGGCCCATGTTAGATGTATGATGATATTATATTGCCCACACTAGATGTAAGTCAAGTGCAATATGTGTAGTACAACCGCATCAAAATGATTGTAATAAAAAGGATGTTTACCTGATTTTCGCCTTAAGAAATGGTTTTATCTCTCTTTTCTTCTTGTTCAAATAGTTTCCTTTATGCAACCTTATTAGTGTAACTTTTACCACGTACCAGCTTTGCTGATGTTTTGTTTCTCGTATTTTCTAGGTGTAAGGAACAATTGACAACAAAGTTAAATGCCTGCTCAAAGTACCTGAAGGCATAAAATAATAAACTTGGAGGATATAATAGATAGATCTTTTCCTCTTATCTCATTTCTTGCTAGATATTAGTTAATTCTTTTCTTAGTTGAAATTGAGGATGATTGAGGTCCTATGTAATAAAGTTAACTTTCTTTAGAACAATATTTTCTCTCCATATGTAATGACTTTATTATCCTTATGAATGAACGTTTGTGTGGCATTATATGATGATGTGGACTTGATCTTGGCTCAATCTCTGTTTTAGTTGACCACCTTAATCTCTTATATTTTCCCTTTTGACATATATAGATATGAGTGCACGCATATCCAAGTATATAGAAATTGGGGGACGTCACAGTTGGTATCAGAGCCAATGTTCACACATCAAGTCACATGAACTTCATTCACCCTATTTTGAGTCTAGGGTAGTCCTTGAGTTAGGGATATGAAGGGTGGAGGTGTCTAGGATAGCATCTACCATGGGTCTGACTAAAGTCTCTGAGCCACTTAGCTTGGCAATCACGAGGCTACCTTTATGGAAGTATAAGTCTACCTGGCCGATATCCTAAGTGTCCCCTATTCTTGGGAGTACCTTAATTTAGGAACCTTCTCATCTATAGACTCTCCCTCTCACCTCTTCTATAGGAAAAATTCCTCCCTCTCATATATGTTTTAAAATAAATTAAATTTTCCTCTTACCTCTGTTATAAGGTTAGGAAGGAGTCTCTCTATTTAGAAAGTTCTAAGGATCGACTGATAAGGATTCTAGGATATCCTCCATAAACCATAACATTAAGAACATTAATCATTAATAAATGAGAATAATGAAATATCCTGTGATGATAATAAAGATAATGATGAGAAATAATTGTTGAAGTAATGGATCTAATATGTTCATATAAATTACAGGATGCCTCCTAAAACTCGCAACTCAAAGGCCTCGGAGGAATCATCCTCTAAAAAGAGAAAAGAACCTGAAACCTCTGAAGTACCAGATCCTGAAACTATGGCCAAAGAAAGGTGGGAGGAACAAAAGAAAATCGTACTAGACTTCATGGAGACCCTTGCCACAAAAGGAACCCTTGAACCTAGCCGCTCTAAGAAAAAGGAGGTGATAGTGATAGACTGCATTAAGCTCAACCCTGACTCCTTTTGGGGGGAAGATCAGCCTGAGGTCATGGACAAGGCTAAGGAGTGGATCCTTTCCATAGAAAATGCCTTTCGTACCCTAGAAGTACCCAAGGAAAAGAAGGTCAAATTCGCCACCCATTTGCTTAAGGGAGGGGCGAAGATCTGGTGGGAGAACTATGGTGGGAATTGGGGAGAGGAAGTAGACAACATGGGGTGGAAAGCCTTCAAGACCCTCTTCACTGACCGTTTCATGCCCATAGCCGAGAGGAAGAGGAAAGAGAAGACGTACATAGAGCTTAGGCAGGGCAGTCTCTCAGTGATCAATTATACCTGGAAGTTTAGGCCTCTGGAATGCTATGCCCCTATCTGGACTGAGGACCGCCTCACTAAACATTATGTAGACTGTCTCTCCGCACACCTGAAAACCCTAGTTATAGCCTCTCGTCCCCGAAGCATTGATGAATCCCTAGACATGGCCCTTAAGCAGGAAAGGGAGCAGGGATTGCAGAAGCCTTCTAGTATGGGATATTTAGGGTTGACCACCACTGAGGAAGAGAAGTTCAAGAAGTTCCACCCGGCCATAATAAAGGATCAGGGAAAGGAGGAGGTTCAGGGAGGAAAGGACCGAAGAATAGCAAGCTGATGGATTACCGCAACAAATGTAAGACTTGTGGACAAGGACATGACAGGCCTTGTCGTTACACCAAGCCGGTCTGCTACAACTGTAAGAAGGAGGGAAATTTCCTTGCCAAGTGCCCCAATGCATCTATCCTTGGAAAACCTCCAGCAGGTGCTCCACCCCATCAGGGACACCACAATGCTAGGGTGTTCACAGTAACAGCAGATGAGGCTAGGGAAAATCTGAACTAGCTTGTCGAAGGTAAACTTAAATCTTTTTCATATATATTATATCTTGTTCAATGCCTTCAATTATTTAAAATGTAATTATCATGTGTAGGCATTGTTTTCTTGAATGGACATCCTGTTAAAGCATTGTTTGATTCTGGATCCACAAATACGTTTATCTCTCGAAATCTGGCCTCAATGTTGCACTTATATATAAGGGACTTGGGATACATTCTGGATGTGTCAACTCCTAGTGGAAAAATGTTCACTACATTGCAGAAAACCGATGTCCACCCTCTAAAATTTGAAAATCATGACATGCCCTTTGAATTCCTTCTCTTAACCATGGAAGACTTTGATGTTATTCTTGGCATGGATTGGCTATACACATATCATGCTTACATTGACTGTAGAAACAAGATGGTAGTCCTCTGTCAACCTCATTCCTCTCCTATAGTGATCCCTCGGGGAAGAGGATTCTGTAACAATATAATAATTTCCTCTCTTAAAGCTAAAAAGCTCATATCTAAAGGATGTAAAGTCTTCCTCGCATTCATCTTAGAGACCAGTCTTGACAACGGGCCTGTAGAAAGACTGGAGGTGGTACGTGATTTCCTCGACGTATTTCCAGAGGAGCTTCCTGGGCTGCCTCCAAACAGAGACATTGAGTTCTCCATAGATCTTCTTCCTTGAACCACTCTGATTTCTAGGGCACCATATAGGATGGCACCTGCTGAGCTTATGGAGCTGAAGAAACAATTACAAAAACTTCTTGAGAAGGGTTTTATCCTACCTAGCATTTCCCCTTGGGGTGCACCTGTCCTTTTTGTTAAAAAGAAAGATGGTTAAATGTGGATGTGTATTGACTATCACATGTTGAACCAAGCTACCATTAAAAATAAGTATCCTCTCCCTCGTATTGATGACCTTTTTGATCAACTTCGTACTGCCAAAGTTTTCTCAAAAATTGATCTTCATTCTGGCTACCATCAACTTAAGGTCAAGGATTTCGATATATCTAAGACTGCTTTCCGAACTCGTTACGGGCACTACAAATTTTTGGTGATGCCGTTCGGGTTGACTAACACAGCGGGCGTATTCATGAACTTGATGAACAAAGTCTTCCAACCTTATCTTGATGAGTTTGTGGTTGTCTTCATTGATGATATTCTAGTCTATTCTGATTCTATGGAGAAACATCGAGAGCATTTGAAGTCTGTCCTTGAGATTCTTTGAGCCCAGAAATTCTATGGAAAGCTTTCTAAATGTGAATTTTGGATTGACAAAGTTATGTTTCTTGTTCATGTCATTTCTGGGGTAACATATCTGTTGATCCCGCTAAAGTATCTGCTGTACTTGATTGGCAACCTCCTCGTAATCCTTCTGAAATCCGGAGTTTCTTAGGTCTGGCTGGATATTATCGCCATTTTATTCCGAATTTCTCCAAAGTGGCACTTCCTCTCACTAAGCTTACTCGGAAAGATGAGCATTTCATTTGGTCAGTTTCTTATGAGTCTAGTTTCCAAGAGCTCAAGCATAAGTTGACGTCAGCACCTGTCCTTATTTTACCCTCTGGCAATGAAAGATTTGTAATATTCACTGATGCTTCCTGACATGGTCTAGGGTGTGTCCTATAGCAGAACGAGAAAGTAGTGGCCTTCGCTTCTAGATAGCTGAAACCCAATGAGTTGAATTACCCTACACATTATTTGGAGTTAGCTGCCATCATCCATGCTCTCAAAATCTGGAGGCACTACTTGTACGGGGCAACATTCGATATCTTCACCGACCATAAAAGCCTCAAGTACATTCTGACGCAAAAGGACTTGAATCTGTGACAACGACGGTGGATTGAGTACTTGAAGGACTATGACTTCACCATTGGCTACCATCCAGGTAAGGCCAATGTAGTTGCAGATGCTCTTAGTAGAAAAAGAGCTATTTGTGTGTCCCTGTCTGTACCCAAATGGAGGAACATGGAGTACCTAGCAAGCTGGAAACCACAATTCCTGGTTGATCGTATGCATGTCAACAACATCTCTATCACATCCAACCTACATTCTGAACTTCTGGAGGCACAGAAAGCTAGTCCCGAGCTTGCGGAGCTCTTCTCTCTCCTGGCTAAAACTCATACACATCTGTCTATGGGTCTTGATGGGGGTCTTCGATACCAGAACCGTATGTGGGTCCCTGAGCAGTCAGCTGTAAAGACAACAATTCTTAGTGAGGCACATGGGTCCAAGTAAACAGTTCATCCCGACACGACGAAAATGTACAAAGATCTACAACGTCAGTTTTGGTGGAGAGGCATGCAGCATGACATTGCAGATTTCATGTCCAGATGTCTGACATGCCAGAGAATCAAGGCCGAGCATCAAAGACCAGGTGGTCTACTGCAACCCCTCGAGATCCCAGAATGGAAATGGGAACATATCACTATGGATTTTGTAGTGGGATTACCCAGGACCAGGAAGGGGTACGATGCTGCATGGGTCATCGTGGATCATCTCACCAAGTTAGCTCATTTTCTACCTATGAAGACTACTGCAAAAGTTTCTGAGTTGGCTGACCTTTATATATGGGAGATTGTGCGTCTGCATGGGGTTCCAGCGTTCATTGTCTCGGATCGGGACCTGAAGTTCACCTTAAAGCTGTGGAAGCAGGTTCAAGAGGAATTGGGCACTAAACTGAACTTCAGTACAACATACCATCCGTAAACAGATGGACAGTCAGAACGAACAGTACAGATTCTGGAGGATCTTCTACGAGCTTCTGTGCTTGACTGGGAAGGCTCATGGGACCATTACCTGCCTTTAGCTGAATTTTCCTATAATAATAGTTATCAGGCGAGTATTGGGATGCCACCATACAAAGCTCTCTATGGCCGACCGTGCAGATCTCTATTACATTGGGATGATGTCAGAGAACACACCTTAATGAAATCCGAGGAGATGCAGCTATATGTAGATAAGGTTGCACTGATCAGACAGAGAATGAAGCGAGCACAGGATAGGCAGAAATCATATGCAGATGCTCACCATCAAGAACGTCAATTCAAGGAAGGTGATCATGTCTTTTTGAAGATCTGACCTATTCGAGCTTTGGACAAGAATAAGGGAAAGCTCAGTCCTCGTTATGTGGGACCCTTTGAGATCCTTGAAAGGTTTGGAGAATGTGCCTATCATCTTGCTTTGCCACCTCAGTATAGTGCCATGCATAATGTCTTTCATGTATCTAATCTAAAGCCTTATGTCAAAGACCCCAGTCACATTCTGAATCATGAGCCTCTCGAGCTGAAAGATGATCTGTCTTATGTTGAATCACCAGTCAAAATACTCGATTTAAAGACAAAGGAGCTTCGAAATAATCGGCGTATAGATATTGTGAAGATCCTCTGGATCCACCATGATCAAACCGATGCTATATGGGAGCTCAAGTCCGAAGTCGAGCGGAAATATCCACATCTCTTTCAGGCTGCTTGAATTTTGAGGGCAAAATTCTTAAAAGGAGGGGAGAATGTGACAAAGTGAGTTTTTATAGTATTTTCTCTCTCTTAATAGTCTTATTATCAAAGTTGTTGACCAAAATACCCTCGTATACTTCCCTCACTCAATTGGACAAATATGTGTCACAAATTTCAAAAATATGCGAACCCTAGTATGCTATTACGATAAAATACATATGTTAATGTATTTAGTGAATGAACCCATCAAATATTCGAATTTGGATCCCAAAATTTATACCAGAGTCACCTATTAACTTCATTAAGATACTCCTAAAATTTTGTTACAATTGGGTCAACCGATTGGGAGATATGACCAGTTGAATTTACTACATATTCCACTCATTTTTGGATCTAGGACCTTAGTTATCAATTTAATGGGCAGATTAATGTGTCGCGCGGCCCATTAAGCCCCTGGGTGCGGATCTAGTTTTAGGATGCGAATCTCAGACCATTGATCATCAATCCAACGTAGGAGACTTCGTCTCCTACCTCCCGCAAAGGGCGGGGAGATAGATGGCGGCCCGATCTTCAGCTAGACTCCACCTCACCCGTTCTTCTCGAACTTGATTCGAATAGATAGCTTCGTCTTGTGATTTCGTGGCTGGCCATACCAGTCTTGACCGAGTTCCACACGTTGTTGTGCCAAACCAATGACCTCATCACATCTCTTTCTCACTCTGGCGGCACCATTTAGGGCTTCACTACCCTCGCCCTCAAAGACTCATTTAAACCCTCCAATAGCTCCGCAACTACCCCTTTACTCTTTTCACTACATCAATTTCGCGCACAGCCACCCCCAGCACTGCTCCCCCAGTCCACCTTCATCAACCTCCAGACACCTGCACCGCCCGACACCACCAGTGCTTCTTGCACCAATCCGACCTCTCCAGTGTCCTCGTCGAGCCCCCTCGGTGCTTCCCACCGGAGCTCTGAGGTCCTAAACTCCTCCCTCCTCTCAAACCTCCCCCTCTCCAGCGACCTTCTCTAGGGACGCAGCGACGTGGAGTTCTACAGGGAGCCACGACGCACCAGTAGGTTGTCCAGATTCGGCACGAGTTCACGAACGCGACCGACATCTCATCTTCTCTCCGTCTCTACCAGGAAGCGAGAGGAATCTCGCCGGAGCTGTCCCAGGTGACCTGCTCGTGCGCCAGCAATGAAGAGGAGGATCAACGAGAGCCTGATCCATCCCGCGTAATCCTGGATTAACGAGAGCCGTCGATCGACACAGATCCGGCCGTTGATCAAGGTACTCCTCTTTTCTTTTTCCCTTTTTCTTTTTCTAAAATGGGAAAAAATGATTTTCTTAGAAAAATCATGGTAAATGCTAGGATTATCAGAAAATGCCGAACCTATATACCATTTTGATCAAGAAATTACCCTCTATCCAAATAAAATGATATCAGGACCTAGATCCTTCTCCTATTTCAAAAATAGTTGCCTAAAGCCTTAATGACTTCCTTAATTATAATTAATTGTTGATAATAATTTTCCTTGATAATATCTGACTGTCTACACTATATTTAACCCTAAACGAAACCCTGTTTTCTAAATAACTTCAAATCCTATTCTAAGATGATAAATGATCAAAGGATTAGGAGAAACCCTAGATCTAGTTTCTCTTTCTACATGGAATTAAAGATATATCTTTATAACAAGAATTAATATCACTAGATGATAATTAGTGATTATGATTGGTCTGAATCTTTAAAACAAACCCTGATGTTATGAATGGTTAATATGTATAGGGTTGCTTTTCCCTTTTATCCAAACATCTTATAAACCCTAGTTTATGGAAATCTTATAATTGATTAATTAAATGCTATCTTTTAAGCAAACTAATAAATGATGGATCATACCTGATAATATTTCTAAACTCAAGTAAAATATGGGAAATCCCTAATATGGATTAAGATAAAATAAAAAGGAATAATAACTAAGGACGTATCTTAGTCTTGGTCACATGGACCAATAGTAATGTTGTACCCTTGCTTTCTTTGCAGGGTGACTAAATTCTTGATTGATTCTAAATCTTTGGACATCTGATTAGAACAAGCAGGTACGTGGACTTATAAGTATAAGACTAGATTTCTGGTTGCCTATGATATGTATACCTTGAATGCTCATATTTGAATATGATTGCTTGGTTGACTAGTATGAGTTATACTTCGCCAAACCTAATGTAACATAAATGGTTATGATGGGTTGTAGCTACTAGAGCACATAGCATGGTGTGGATGTATGTTTCCTAACATGGATGTATGTTTCCTTGGCCCATGTTAGATGTATGATGATATTATATTGCCCACACTAGATGTAAGTCAAGTGCAATATGTGTAGTACAACCACATCAAAATGATTGTAATAAAAAGGATGTTTACCTGATTTTCGCCTTAAGAAATGGTTTTATCTCTCTTTTATTCTTGTTCAAATATTTTCCTTTATGCAACCTTATTAGTGTAACTTTTACCACGTACCAGCTTTGCTGATGTTTTGTTTCTCATATTTTCTAGGTGCAAGGAACAATTGACAACAAAGTGAAATGTCTGCTCAAAGTACCTGAAGGCATAAAATAATAAACTTGGAGGATATAATAGATAGATCTTTTCCTCTTATCTCATTTCTTGCTAGATATTAGTTAATTCTTTTCTTAGTTGAAATTGAGGATGATTTAGGTCCTATGTAATAAAGTTAACTTTCTTTAGAACAATATTTTCTCTCCATATGTAATGACTTTATTATCCTTATGAATGAACGTTTGTGTGGCATTATATGATGATGTGGACATGATCTTGGCTCAATCTCTATTTTAGTTGACCACCTTAATCTTTTATATTTTCCCTTTTGATATCTATAGATATGAGTGCACGCATATCTATGAATGTCACTATGGAAAGTATATAGAAATTGGGGGACGTCACAATATCACTCATTATCTTGGTCTTCTTCTTTTAAATTCACCATCCATTAACCTAATATTTTTTCACCATCACAACTTCCTTATACCCTTCATGAGGGCACTAAGGCTGACAATATTTCTAGACTTACGATCACCATTCTTGTGGTAATATTTTTTTCAAGCTCACATTTCTTAGTGGAACCTTGACCTTGGTGTTGAACTTTCCAAAAATGGTGAACTGGGTGGGTTTCTTGATGAATGCCTCTTTATCTCTATCTTGCACTTCTATTCATTATTTTACCTTTAAAATTGTTGATACATAGATTTTCTTAGTTTTATGTAAATTTTTTGGGTTTTGATCAAATCCATAGGTTTTGATGGAAGGATTGAGCATCACAACATGTGCACTGACTGAGGAAATGGTGGTTCATCTAACTGACTACCAATCATAAGAAACTTTTGATAATTTGGACCTTATTTCAATGGCTAGTCCCTTTATCGGCCAACATCTCCATCGGTCTACCTCTTTGTTGACATTGACCCCTAATGGTCTATCAATAGCCTCCCCCCAAGGGGTGGGTTTGTTCCTAAGAAGTGGTTGTCGATTGACGAGAATCTAGTGGGACCGTCGACCAATGAGAATCCACTAGACATGCTGATGATTGAAAGGTATCAAGTGGAGCCATCGACCACCAAGGTATTGGATCTAGATTCCCAATAAAGGGACAAATCCCATCAACCGACAATGATACTGCACTTCCAATGCTCAATGAGACCCCAAATCCTATCAATTTCCAAACTGTGTGCACCTATTTGTCAATCACTAAGACTGCTGCTACCATATACTAATGAGCACTTAAAACTTGGTGACTGATGAGTGTCATGGGATGCACACTATAAATATCAGACCCCTTCCTCCTTTGAGGGGGATCTCTTTCTCTACATCACATTAAAAGTCTTACACTCTGCACCCAACCAAGGGATAAGTTCTCCATCGATCGACAATGATACATTTTTTGTGCTTTTCTGCACCCACGCTTTACCATCACCGACTTTCCATCTTCCTACCTCTCCTCTCTAGTGGTCCAAATTTAAGGAGGAAAGAGAGACAAAGAAGACACAACCCCAATGAGAGTTCACCGTATTCTTCCTTCATTTCTCTACTTCATCATGACGCAAGGACTGTGTTGCTCATAGTCAGATGCGCTCCTTCTTCACCAACAATGATGATGGATGAGTTCTTCTTCTCTTCCCCTTGTTTTGATCCCATCATGATAACCAAGTAGTCCATCTTGTTGGTGTGTGGGGACTAGCTCCACTTTATGGTCTTATATGTCCATAATTTGAGATTCCATGGCTTATATATAACTCATTCATTACAATGACAATCATTTAATGCATTTTTGTGTTTTAATCACCTACTCTACATGATCTGTTATATCCTTTATTGTGTGAACATCAATACTTATTTTTTAAATGTTGATTAACTTGGTTGATGCTCGTATGAGAATTTCCATAGGGAAATTTCTAGAGCAGTACATTCCTATTCTAGGTGCATCATGTAGTTGTTGTTCAACATTCCAATTACTCGAGTAGAAATGATGTGTTGATAGATACCTCTCATTACTTGTGAAGACATAAATTAATTATGGACACTCATTACCAATGTAACTTGGGACCTATAGGGTCACACTACATGATGCACCTAGAATTGGAGTTTACTCATTAATAAGGTTTGACTTGATTAATGAAGTTTCTAGGAATCAATTTAAACAATGTTGGTTGAAAATTGGATGACTAGGAATGTGAGTCGACCTGATCAAGTGTTGAGTCGACTGACTCAGGTGACAAGTCAACAACCAAGAATTCTAGTCGACTGACTAGAAGACCAGTAAGATTGGATCAAGGATTGATCTTGACGTCATGTTGTGCATTGATATTGCATTGAAATCCATTATGTTTGACAATAGGAAAGCATTCCAATTGGATAAGATGTTCTAGTCAACCTACTGGGGTGCAAGTTGACTGAATCCAATGTTGATTCGACCGAATCATGATCCACAACATTCAAAAATTCATGAAAATTCATCTCTTCGACTCCTTGTTGATCTGGAAACCCTGACCCTCCTATAAATAAGGGCTAGTCAAGGCTTTTAGAAGACACAAATAATGCTGAAAAATGTTGTCCTCTCATAGTTTTGGTATCATGACAGACCAAAGCAAGTCTTACCTGTAAAAGAGACAACTAGGGAGAACAAGTCAGTGCTAGCACATCAACATTGAAGGGACAAACTCCTTCCTATTGGCTCTAGCAAACAGAATGAGGAGTTCTCAGTGGTTCACATAGACTATGGTAGAGGAGAGGAGGACGTATCCAACATGCTAGGAGAATTGCGTCAGTTGCTGTTCATCTTGTCACACCAGGAGACCGCCCTGACTGCCGTCTAGGTGTTGCTAGATCTAGAAACACTATGTTGTGAGGATTGTCGTGAGACTTTCTCTAGGACTAGGTATATTTCTGCAAACCTTCTTTACCAAATACATAGTGGTTGATGCAATCTACTTATTTGGGATACACACATTTTTTTTGTTTCGACTTCCTTATCTGTTGCCTGAATTCCGATCATTTCAGCACTAGCTGAATATGTTAGTGCAGTAAAAACCATGTCAAATTTTGGCACCATTGTCAGGTACATTGGAATTGTCTAGTTAATTCTATCTCTATTAAGAGTAATCTAGGATTTTACCTTTACCATTGATACTACTTCTTATAACTTGAATTTGGTTCTTCTCCATTCATGTAACTTGTGAAAGACCTTTCCATCTTAGGTACTCAAAAGATAGTGCATGCAATGCTCCAACAACATCAGTCTTGCATCTAGTTTTGACCATGAGATAGAAAAACCTTTCATCATTAGAGTAGAGAGAATCAAGATAGAATGGCCAAGGAGGAAATTTTCTGAATCAAGACCTTGTAGGGGAAAGAGTTAGGCTTATGCAAGAAGCCCAAACTATGACTTGGGAGGAAATACAAGAAGCCCAAGCAATTGCACAACAAGCTGAACTACAAAATGATCCTAGAGAGTTTTCAATTCTTAAGGCTGTTGATGTTCAACACCCTGTGCAACCTCCTCCCATAACCTCTCCCAACTTTGAGATCAGGGCACATTGGAATGCACTGCTTCAACATAGCCCTTTCTATGGTAAGCAAGGGGAGGATTGTCAAGAGCATATCATAAGGTTTGTGGACTTATGTGCTATGATGAAGTAGAATGGAACTTCTATTGATGCCGCTAGACTCTGTATTTTCAAATATTCTATTAGAGACATGGTCATGAGTTGGTATGTCTCCTTGAAATGTGACCCCATCACCACTTTGGAACAACTTCGAAATGTTATATGGAAAAATTATATCCTACTTCCCTAATATACAACATTAGAGGCCAAATAACACAATTTACATAGGTCCCTGGTGAATCTCTAGCAGAAGTGTGGGAAAGATATAATGATCTACTCAACAAGTGTCCACACCATGGTATTTCTAAAAATAAGCTCATCTAAATATTTTATTGGGGTGTGGATGATTATTTCAAAAAGTTTTTAGACCCCTCATCTGGAGGAAACCTCATGCATCAAAGCTATGAGTATGAGCATTCCAGACTCTAATCATGGTACCACCTTCTTCCTATGCCACCTTGCCTTCTCCTCCTTGCACCAGTTGTTAGGGCCATGGCCAACACTTCGACATTAACATCAACATGGTCCCTTCCTCTTGTCTTCCCATCCCATCCTCATCTTCCATTATGTCAAGGCCATGTAATCCTACATACATGTTCTTTTTCTCATCTATTGTAAAATAGAGAGAGCTACTACCGCCCATTGTGGTGGTCACCGTCAACATCGTACATGACTGCACAACCATAGAAAATAATCCACACAAAATCTCCCATCATCCTACATGGGCCCTAACCCCAATACATCTTACACATATATGCAAGATGGCCACTTTAAACCTTGAAACAACAACCTACTCCTCCTATAAAGGACACCATGAAGGTCCCCGCCTCCTCTTAACCCTTCGTAACAAATATACAACTAGATAAGTGCTCAATGTCTCTAAAAAAATTATGTCTAATCACATCCTTGGTTGATGTGTGTAGGAACCCCACTATCTTCATCATCAAACCTGCAATATAGGAGCATGCTATGACCAACTCCACTATGAATTTCTATAGGTATTTCCATCCTGATATTTTTCCCTTATATCAAGTAACTAGTATGCTATAGCCTATTTTATAAGAATATGGATGATTAAAATCAAATTTACCAATGTATAATCCTACAAAACTAGTTTAATTCCTTAACCATGTGATTATAGGAAGACACACACACACACACACACACACACACACACACACATATATATATATATATATATATATATATATATATATATATATATATATATATATATATATATATATATGCATATAACATGGAATATTATAATATAGGACATAGGTCCTATGCGTCATAGTTAGTAGTATGATTATACCTTGATGAATGAAATATGAATCTAGTAAATCTTAAGAAAATGCTATATCAACCGAAGACACACATTAAGGCCTTTAGGCATGATGGATAGAATGGTAACTTCACATAAATGAGAATCCAGAAATTTTAATGATAATGGACATAATACTCAAAACTAAAACCCTATAAATGAAAAGAGAAGATACACTAAACAATTTTATGAAAATGAATGTTTCATTTTAAACTGAAGGACATGTAATATAATCCACCCATGTAATAGTCCCTAACTAAATAGTGATATATACTATAACCTATGTCCAGTAAATAATATTAAGAACCCTACGACAATAATATGTGATAATAAATTGATAAGAGCTATATATATAGCTATAATATGCTATATACACATTCATTGTGGTTTCATAACATACCTAATCTCATACTAGGATGAAAATTTTTCTTCATGGACCAAGTATATAAATTGGGTTAATCATCACTTTTGTCGACATTGAGATATTTTGTTGAAATAGGTCCTTTAGCCCCTTTTGCTATGCTTTTAATATCAACTAGTATTGACTGGAGTGCTAGTCTTGCCACACAATTTTTCTATTTTAGATTAGAATATCTAGAATAGTGGTACTCATGTACAACCATACTGACAAATGGTGCAAGTTTTCAAAAAGGGATGTGTTTTAATAAACAGAGCAATTAACATCCATCCCTTTATAGTAGATATGCAACATCCCATGATTTGAGGCCTCATATAAAACACTCTTAAAAGGAATGATTGGACTACCCATATCACCAAGGTGCACCTCCTTTTCCAGGAGCCCATCACTAAGAACTCCATAGTTAAGCGTGCTCAGCTTGGAGTAGTACTGGGATGGGTGACCTATCGAGAAGTTGATCCTGGCATGCACATGAGTGAGGAAAAAGCGCACAATTAAGGCTAGTGGTGGTCTGTGGGGATAGTCGTCATTCTTGAAACTCTATTAGAACATTGGGCATTGGGCCTGGGCATTACAAATGGTATCAGAGACATAACCCCTCCAGTAGGTGGGGCCCACATGGGCATGGCATGCTAGTCTTGAGCCATGTGGTCTAGGCAAGTAGGAAAGGGTTGTCCATGGTTGACGTAGCCACCCTTGCGTAGGTATTCTGTGATTGGGAGCTGGGTGTCCATGGCCCATTGTGGGTCTGCACTGAAATGCGGAATAGATTATGGGGTCTTATAGTTGAGCCTTGACGAGGACGTCAAGAGTCTAAGTGGGGGAGATTGTAACATCCCAGGATTTGAGGACTCAGATAACATACTCTTAAAAGTAATGATTGAACTACCCATATCACCAAGGTGCACCTCCTTTTCTGGGAGCCCATCACTAAGAACTCCATAGTTAAGCATGCTCAGCTTGGAGTAGTACTGGGATGGGTGACCTATCAGGAAATTGATCTTGGCATGCACGTGAGTAAGGACAAAGCACGCAGTCAATGCTAGTGGTGGTCAATGGGGACAGTCGTCATTCGTGAAACTCTACTAGAGCCTTGGACATTGGGCCTGGGCATAACAAGATACAAGTGTCATGGAAACACCTAGAAAATCCATTGTGCATTGAACCATAGTCTCAAAGATTGCTTCATCCCATAGAGTGACCTTTTGAGCAAGAACACATGGTTCTCTTTGTCCTCAAAATCCTCTGGATGTTGCTGGTAGATCTTTTATTCTAGTTCACTGTGAAATAAACCTATCTTTACATCTAGTTTATGCAACAATAGGTCTTCAATGGCGACCAAAGAAAGAAGCACCCTATGGAAAAATGTTTGATGATGGGTGAGAAGACTTCATTATAATTAATGCCTTGAATTTGACTGTAGCCTATTGTAATAAGGTGTGCATTGAATCTATCACCTTCTTTCTTTATATAGAATGGCTTGTAGCCCACTACTTTCTTACCTTTGGGAGGTACTACCAACTCCCAAGTTTGATTCTAGTGAAGAGACTCCAAATCTTCCTTCTTTACAACAATCCACTACAGAGCATCATGACTTGGGACTGCATCACAAAAATTGGTGGGCTCATTACCAATATCCACATCAACAGTGTTCGAAAGGACATATGATACCATGGAGTTACCGAAGCCATATCGTTGGATTGGTTTGACATTTTGTTTGCCTCTTCCTTGGGTTACACTGTAAGAACCCCTTGAAATCTCCTCTTTATCATCATTAGGCACAAAACCATCTGGCATAGAAGAGGATTTTATTCATCAACATGTGATCTGTCATATTCCTTGTTCTCCACCTATTGTGAGACGTCCCCTAGAGAACTTGTAGAAGAGCTATTTGTGTCTTGCATAGTAGACACCATGGTAGATTTGTTAAAGGTAATGTTGTTCTCTACAAAGAAACATGATGAAGAAGGCTCCTTGCACCAAAGACGATATCCTTTGACCTAAGAAGCATAATCAAGGAATATGCATTTGATAGATCTAGGTTCTAATTTTCCAGTATCAGTACGTGCATAAGTAGGGCAACAAATTTTCTAAATTTTGAATAATCAACAGGTTTACTAGACCAAGCTTCTTCAAAAGTTTTAAATTTAATAGAATATGACACATAATAGTTCACCAAATAACAAGAGGTTGATATAGCTTCATCCTAGAAAGATTTATCCAAGCCCACATGAAAAGCATGCATTGGGCCTTTTCCAATAACATTTTGTTCATTCATTTTATTACACCATTTGGTTGGGGCATGTGACACATTGTATGATGTCTTGTATCCCATGATCACCATAGAAATTATTGAACTCCTTAGAAAATAACTATAAGATGTTATTAGTTAGGAAAGTCTTCATGCTCTTATTGGTTTGATTCTCGATAAAACCTTCCATTTCTTGAAAGTAGAGAACACCTCATCCTTGATGTTGAGAAAATAACCAGAGACCTTCCTCGTATGATCATCAATGAAGGTCATAATATATTTAGCACCACCTTTGGAAGGAAAATATGAAGGTACCCATAGATCATAATGAACATAATCTAGATCTTCCTTAGAAGAATGAATTATCATGTCAAAGCTATTGCATTTGGCCTTCTCCATAACACTATGCTCGCATAAATCTAACTTTCCAATGCTTTCTCTACACAACAACCCTCTCTTTCTCAGAAGCACCATCCCTTTCTCAGACCTATGTCTCAAACACATATTCCATAGCCATAAACCCTCCAATAGGTGGGGCCCACGTGGGCATGGCATGATAGTCTTGAGCCATGCGGTCTAGGCATGTAGGAAAGGGTTGTCCATGGTTGATGTAGCCACCCTTGCGCCAGTATTTTGTGATCGGTAGATGGATGTCCATGGGCCATTGTGGGTCTGCACTGAACTGGGGAAGAGATTATGAGGTCTTATAGTTGAGCCTTGACGAAGACATCAAGAGTCTTAGTGGGGGAGATTGTAAAATCCTAGGATTTAAGGCCTCAGATAAAATTCTCTTAAAAGGAATGATTGGACTACCCATATCACCAAGGTGGACCTCCTTTTCCGGGAGCCCATTACTAAGAACTCCATAGTTAAGCTGCTCAGCGTGGAGTAGTAGTGAGATCGGTGACCTATCGGGAAGTTGATCCTGGCATGCGTGTGAGTGAGGACAAAGTACATAGTTAAATCTAGTGGTGGTCTGTGGGGACAATCGTCATTCGTGAAACTCTACTAGAGCCTTGGGCACTGGGCCCGGGCGTTACAAGATACACGTGTCATGGAAACACCTAGAAAATCCATTATGCATTGTACCATAGTCTAGGAGATTGATTCATCCCATAGAGTGACCTCTTAAGCAAGCACACATGGTTCTCTTTGTCCTCAAAATCCTCTGGATGTTGCTGGTAGATCTTTTTTTCTACTTCACTGTGCAAGAAACCTATCTTTACATCTAGTTTCTGCAACAATAGGTCTTCAATGGAGACCAAAGAAAGAAGCACCCTATGGAAAAATGCTTGATGATGGGTGATATGACTTCATTATAATCAATTCCTTCAATTTGACTATAGCCTATTGCAATAAGGTGTGCATTGAATCTATCACCTTCTTTCTTTTAATAGAACGACATGCAGCCCACTACTTTCTTAACTTTGGGAGGAACCACCAACTCCCAAATTTGATTCTTGTGAAGAGGCTCCACATCTTCCTTCTTTACAACAATCCACTACAGAGCATCATGACTTGGGATTACATCACAAAAATTGGTGGGCTCATCACCAATATCCACATCAACAATGTTGGAAAGGACATAGGATACCATGGAGTCACCAAAGCCATAGCATTGGATTGGTTTGACATTTTGTTTGCCTCTTCCTTGGGTTACATTGTAAGAACCCCTTGAAATCTCCTCTTTATCATCATTAGGCACCAAATCATCAGGCATAGAAGTGGATTTTTTTCATCAACATGTGATCTGTCATCTTCCTTGTTCTCCACCTACGGTGAGACATCCCCCAGAAAACTTGTAGAAGAGCTATTTGTGTCTTGCATAGTAGACTCCATGGTAGATTTGTTAAAGGTAATGTTGTTCTCTACAAAGAAATGTGATGAAGAAGGTTCCTTACACCAAAGATGATATCCTTTGACCTAAGAAGCATAATCAAGGAATATGCATTTGATAGATCTAGGTTCTAATTTTCTAGTATCATAACGTGCATAAGTAGGGCAACAAAATTTTCAGAATTTTGAATAATCAACAGGTTAACTAGACCAAGCTTCTTCAAGAGTCTTAAATTTAATAGAAGATGACGCATAATGGTTCACCAAATAACAAGAGGTTGATATAGCTTCATCCTAGAAAGATTTATCCAATCCCACATGAGAAGCATGCATTGGGCCTTTTCCAATAACATTTTATTCATTCATTCTGTTACACCATTCGGTTGGGGCATGTGACACATTATATGATGTCTTGTGTCCCATGATCACCATAGAAATTATTGAACTCCTTAGAAAATTACTCCAAGATGTTATTAGTCAGGAAAGTCTTCATTCTCTTATTGGTTTGATTCTCGACAAAAGCCTTCCAATTCTTGAAAGTAGAGAACACCTCATCCTTGATGTTGAGAAAATAAACGTAGACCTTCCTGGTATGATCATCAATGAAGGTCATAATATAATTAGCACCACCTTTGGAAGGAAAATGTGAAGGGACCCATAGATCATAATGAACATATCCAGAGCTTCCTTAGAAGAAAGAATTGTCATGTCAAAGCTATTGCATATGGCCTTCTCCATAACACTATGCTCTCATAAATCTAACTCTCCAATGCTTTCTCTACACAATAACCCTCTCTTTCTCAGAAGCACCATTGCTTTCTCAGACCTAAGTCTCAAATGCATATTCCATAGCCATAACCCCTCCAGTTGGTGGGGCCCACATGGGCATGGCATGCTAGTCTTGAGCCGTGCGGTCTAGGCATGTAAGAAAGGGTTGCCCATGGTTGAAGTAGCCACCCTTGTGTTGGTATTCTGTGATTGGGAGCTGGGTGTCCATGGGTCATTATGAGTCTGCACTAAAATGGAGAAGAGGCTATGAGGTCTTATAGTTGAGCCTTGAGGAGGATGTCAAGAGTCTAAGTGGGGGAGATTGTAACATCCCATGATTTGAGGCCTCAGATAAAACACTCTTAAAAGGAACGATTGGACTACCCATATCACCAAGGTGCACCTCCTTTTCCGGGAGCCCATCACTAAGAAATCCATAGTTAAGCGTGCTCATCTTGGAGTAGTACTGGGATGGGTGACCTGTCAGGAAGTTGATCCTGACATGCATGTGAGTGAGGAAAAAGCACATAGTTAAGGCTAGTGGTGGTCTGTTGGGACAGTCGTCATTCGTGAAACTCTACTAGAGCCTTGGTCACTGGGCCCGGGCGTTACAAGATACAAGTGTCATGGAAACACCTAGAAACTCCATTGTGCATTGTACCATAGTCTAGGAAATTTCTTCAGCCCATAGATTGACCTCTTGAGTAAGCACACATGGTTCTCTTTATCCTCAAAATCTTCTGGATATTGCTGGTAGATCTTTTATTCTAGTTCACTATGCAAGATACCTATGTTTACATCTAGTTTCTACAACAATAGGTCTTCAATGACGACCAAAGAAAGAAGAAACCTATGGAAAAATGCTTGATGATGGGTGAGAAGACTTCATTATAATCAATGCCTTCAATTTGACTGTAGCCTATTGTAATAAGGTGTGCATTGAATCTATCACCTTCTTTCTTTTTATAGAATGACTTGCAACCCACTACTTTCTTTCCTTTGTGAGGTACCACCAACTCCCAAGTTTGATTCTTGTGAAGAGACTCCACATCTTCCTTCTTTACAACAATCCACTACAGAGCATCATGACTTGGGACTGCATCACAAAAATTGGCGGGCTCATCATCAATATCCACATCAACAGTGTTGGAAAGGACATAGGATACCATAGAGTCACCAAAGCCATAGAATTGGATTGATTTGACATTTTGTTTGCCTCTTCCTTGGGTTACACTGTAAGAACCCCTTGAAATATCCTATTTATCATCATTAGGCACCAAATCATCTGGCATAGAAGAGGATTTTATTCATTAACATGTGATCTATCATCTTCCTTGTTCTCCACCTATTGTGAGATGTCCCCTAGAGAACTTGTAGAAGAGCTATTTGTGTCTTGCATAGTAGACACCATGGTAGATTTGTTAAAGGTAATGATGTTCTCTACAAAGAAATGTGATGAAGAAGGTTCCTTACTCCAAAGACGGTATCCTTTGACCTAAGAAGAATAATAAAGGAATACACATTTGAAAGATCTAGGTTCTAATTTTCCAGTATGAGAACGTGCATAAGCACAACAACATAATTTTCACAATTTTAAATAATCAATAGGTTTACTAGACCAAGCTTCTTCAAGAGTCTTAATTTTATAAAAGATGACGCATAATGGTTCACCAAATAACAAGAGGTTGATATAGCTTCATGCTAGAAAGATTTATCCAAGCCCACTTGAGAAGCATGCATTGGGCCTTTTCCAATAACATTTTGTTAATTCATTCTGTTACACCATTCGGTCGGGGCATGTGACACATTGTATGATGTCTTGTATCCCATGATCACCATGTAAATTATTAAACTCCTTAGAAAATAACTCCAAGATGTATTACTCAGGAAAGTCTTCATGCTCTTGTTGGTTTGATTCTTGACAAAATCCTTGCATTTCTTGAAAGTAGAGAACACCTCATCCTTGATGTTGAGAAAATAAACGTAGAACTTCCTAGTATGATCATCAATGAAGGTCATAATACATTTAGCACCACCTTTGGAAGGAAAATGTGAAGGGACCTATAGATCATAATGAACATAATCTAGAGCTTCCTTAGAAGAATGAATTGTCATGTCAAAGCTATTGCATTTGGCCTTCTCCATAACACTATGCTCTAATAAATCTAACTTTCCAATGGTTTCTCTACACAACAACCCTCTCTTGCTCAAAAGCACCATCCCTTTCTCAGACCTATGTCTCAAACGCATATTCCATAGCCTTATGGTGTCTTTCGATAAAGTTGTAATCATTATGAGCTTGAGATAGTAGAACCTTGCAAGATGTACAATTTGTGTGAATTTGGCACTGCCTTCGTGAGGACCTGATCAACTTTAAGAACATAAACAAATCTATTTTCACAAAGAAATTGAAGCCCTTGTCTTCAAGTGTGCCCAATGAGATGATATTCTTCTTCAACCCGCCAACATGTTGGATGTCTGTTAATGTTCTAATTTCACCATCAAACATCCTGATCTTCATCGTTCCAACACCAATCATCTTAAAAGGATGATCGTAATCCCTATGTATATCACTACTTTGATTTGACTCATAGATATGGAGATAATCCTTTTGCTCAGTCATGTAGTACGTACATGTTGAATCAATAACCCAATCCTTCTTATAGCTGTAGGATGGCCATGAATCAAGAACATAGTCATCATCTTTAGAACCTCCATGAGCCACATTTGCATGAGATGCACCATCATTTGATTTTTTCTTGATTTTGCTTTTTTTTCAACTTGTAGAATTCATCCTAGGTATGACCTATCTTCTTGCAATAGTTGCACCTAGATATGACTTTGATTTGTTCTTCTTTTGTTTTGAACTTTTAGGGTCTTCGTCACATGGATGATACCTTCCTCTAGAGGCTAATCCATCACCCACTACTATTGTGGTCAAATCCTTCTCTAAATTCTCTCTTGATATGTCAAGGTTGTCTTTCACTCATAAAATATCATCTTATCCTAAGATTCTTGTAGGATGGTGGAAGATTACAAAGAAACAAAATTATTTGATTCTTGTCCTCTATTTTCACATCAATTTGTATGAGGTCATGGATGATGTCATTGAACTCATTGAGAAGAGCCATCCATGAACCACCTTCTTCCATGTGAAGCATGAAAAGACAATTCTTTCATGCAAGCTCATTGATGATGGACTTGTTCATGTAGAGTGCTTCAAGTTCATTCCAAACATATTTGGCAGTCTTCAGATGGATGACCGTGGGGAGGACTTCATCCCCCAAATAGAGAAAGATGTAGGTACGAGCCTTTTAATCAATCTCCTCCCACTGGTCATCCATCATGAATATATTTTCCTCTCCAGTCCAAGAAGATATATGTGGACTCCTTGCATGAGGAAAGATTCACACCTGACTTACCAAATAGAGAATCTCTTCAAGCGATCAGACTTCTTAAGTTTTACTTCACTGTCATGGTAGAGATTTGATGGTCAGGTTTTTTTATGCTACCACTTGTTGGGATAATGGTGGTGCTAAGATATCCAAACAAAAAGGCCCAAAAATCTTATTGTAGAGATGAGGAAGCGTGAGATCGAGCAATGCAAATATAATATGTACAACAAAGATCAACAATGAACAAGAAAGCATCCACAAAGATGTGATTTATAGTGGTTTGGCAAATTCCCAATGTGGGAGCCTATATCCACTGGTGTAAATGATATTATTGATAGAGAGATTATAGAGATGATGAATACAAAAGAGATAAGAAGAACCCGAACCTCTTTTACACCTAAAAGCCAACCATGAAAGAAGAAGGTTTATTGGAGAGGAGCTCATGAAGGAGTGAAACTCTAAGGAAAGGCCTAAGTCTGTCCATGGCTTTAGGTCTCCAAAAAATAATATCTCTTGATGTCTCTTTGTTGTTATTATTGTTTAGGATGAGTTTGGGGGGGTCTATTTATGAGAATAGGACCCATATCCAAAGTCTAGAAGTCATTAAGTTGTTTTCCAATAGCATTTACAGTCCGACTAGTTAGTATACCATTTGTAACATAGACTATATTTTCATTTCAGCTACATCTAGAATCCAATGCTAGACTGTATACGGTCCAACTCAATCGTTAATGCAAATATAGTCCAGGTAGACCATACATGGTTTGAAGTAATGACCGTAAATACACATGTAGGTACCCAAAACACATCCCAAAGATGTATAGGCTTGGTGGAGACATCGAGTTCATCAAGGAAGCTTTTCTAGAGTGTTTAAGACACTCTCTCAAGACATCCTTTTTATACTTATAACCCAATCTAATGCCTAAATAGTGTCTATATGAACATACTCAATGTTTATTCATACATTCTTTTGTTTCTTATTTTTTGGGTGACGTTCCCTTCCAACTAGGTATAGGTACAATAAAAGTCAAGGATGCTGGAAGATTATATACTTGATTTTGACATGAGAATAGCTCAAGATGGCCAAGTTTCCCCTGTAATAAAGTTTTTCATGTTATTTTATTTATTATATGTATACATTTTCACTTTACTATACCACCTTTCATGATGAGGAATAATCATAGATGAATCATGATGTAACTTTGTAATAGTTTTGTATCCACTGCTTATAGACTTTTATGCTCTGTAATATATGTACCATTTGAAAAATATTGAAATTCCTCCTTTCCTCCATTTCTGAGCTAGGATGGTTTTATTTTGATTCAGTGAAGATTAGATTCTCTCTCAGGTCCCACACCTTACATATCTTGCACAAGTGAATTTCAATAATGTCTTGTCAAATGACCATGCATTTAATTTAGCATCACTTTACAACATGCCATGTATATATAATGAACTAAAATAAGTTCTAACACACAAATATGTGTATATCTAGTTTGATGCTCTTGTAATTCTATCTAATTTGATGTTCTTATATTAATAACAAATTAATTTATGTATGTCATCTTATTATATAACAAGATATTGGTTTTCAATTGGTGAACTTTACAGAAAGACATTGGTCATGTGGCTACTTCTTAATGAACTAAAAATATATTATACTGGTCAAATAATATTATGCAACTTTAATCATAATAAATTACTATATTGGATGATTATTCAATTTATTTCATCATTCAAAATACAAACATGTTTATATTGAAGTTTCTGGACAATCAACCATATTTGACTAAAGCATTACACGATCATAGAGAAACTTGGTATGGATTCTCTATTGGATGTGTACTAACTGGTATTTGATGAAAAAAGTTACAAATTTGTACAAGTCATTGTCTTTAGTAGATTAATCCTATAATTTTTCTTACAGTTTAGTAGTAAACTCTATTATCAATATTATGTATGTTTTAGATTCACCCTAATGTTGAAGTCTAGTTTTAATTAATGCTTTGTTTATTTTTGTTCTATGTGTAAAATGAGATTCCAAGCATCCATAAAAAAAATTAGACTAGTCACGGGGTGAATATGTAAATCATAGTCTTTGAGATTTTCACCATAGTTAAGGCATTATACTCCAAATTGGTTGTTGTTGTACTCATGAGTACAATGGAAGGGATGAAAGAAAGCACAAACATCCAATTGAATTATGTCTTTCTTTGAAGTTGATACTCACATACTCACTTGTTTGAAGTATTTTTTTTTCTTTCTATCTAATTAATTGTTTACCTTCCAAAAGTGATAGTCCGATGAACCCTATACAATATCTTCAAACAAAGATATTTACTATTCTTCTCTAAAGGCATTTGTATGCCTATGTTTTACTTGTGTATGAGATGTTAAAAACCCTAAACATCATCTTAGTTAACTCTCTTATGAGTTTATAGGGTATAAAGATGCATTTCAATGATAAATTAACTTGTGTATTTCTACTAAAAATGAGTATTATTCTATGACTGTTGTTTTAAAAAAGAAGTTATACATTTTCTAACTGTTATACAATCTAAAATATTTTTGGGCTTACATTTCCATCACAACTATCCTTAATGGTGTAACGATTAGGGCTTTTTCTTATGGTAGACTCTCTCTCTCTCTCTCTCTATCAAGTGGTCTCTATCTTGTAGGTTTAAAGGTCTAGATGTCTTTCTGGTCATGTCTCCATTGATGGCTTCAGAATTAGAAGAAATATGGCCTAGGTTATAGTTGACAGAGGAGGAAGATCCAACTTATATTCTACCAGAGAATGACAAAGTTGATGATGAACACACAAACCTTGTGTAGGTTGTGAGACTTCTCATTGACTATTCATTTAACTTAACTTATGGGTAATGAAGCAAACATTCACTCAACCATGAATTTATCAAATTAAGTTCTCTCAAATAAACTAGAGGGGGATGCCTTTGTCATACAATAGTTTGTTTGGAAAAATAAATCAAAAGTTGTTGACACTGCACCATGGAACTTCAAAAATAAACTTATAATCTTCAAAGAGACCAAGGGGGATGAATAGTCTGGGAATATTACTCTAAAGATGGGTCTATTTTGGGTGAGAATAAATGGATCATATATGGGATTTAGTTTGAAGAAAGTAGTGAAGGAGATGCCTAGGTGTCTCAGAGAAGTTATTTAGATGGATAGATATGAACTTGGTTGGGAATCATCAAGGAGGATGAGGATCCTTCTTGATACTAAAAAATATGTGAATAGGATCCTCCATGTCAAGGAAACGAATAGATAGGTTGCAAAACTTGAAATAAAATATGAGCATCTCTCCAATTTCTAATCTCTTGTAGTGTGTTAGGGCATGTGGATAAAGAATATTCATTGAACGAGGAAGAGGATGACCATGTTTGATAATGAGGAGCATGGATGAAAGAATCACCAAGAAAGACAAGAATGAAGGTGAGAAAAGAGATATATATTGTAGGTAATACCAAAAGGAAACCAGTCATTTACAACAAACCTCAAGGTGCAAGGTTGGGCAAGTCTAAAGGGAGTAAAGAGGAGGAAATAGAAGATATAAAGTAAATCCAATTTTATCTAATAGAGACTCAAAAAGTACAAGGGACAAGAAACACAGGTCTAGGGGGATATGGATGATCAAAGACAGATACTAGAGGAACCGATGGACAAAGGAGAAAGATCTAACAAGTAGGTTTGTATTGCAACTAGCTAGGGAAAGCGAAAAAATAGTAATGGAGAGATGACACTCTTCTTGAACAACTTTAAGGGCGTAACTAGGGGATGGAAACAAACAATGAGTAGGCATGTGGCAAAAACCAAAGCCTTGTAGAAGGTATGAGAACCTTGGGGCTGAAGAAAGGAGTGATACATCATAGTAAAGGATACCTACCTATGATAAGGAAAATCTAAAGACATTAGAGAAAGTACTAGAGGTTGAAAATGAAGAAGAAGGGCCACTAGCGTCACATGCCATAAATTATAGGAAGCATGGAAAAGTGAGTTTAGAAGTAGCTATCATGGCAAGGAAGTAGCAGGCTGGAGAGTGGGAAAAATATGGTGGGATAAAAAGCCATGACTCATGTATAAACGAAGTGACAACCTCAACATCAGGCAAGTAGGGCAAGAAAACAAGAAAACAAATCAAGAAGAAGGAACCTATATTTATATACAAGATTATCAGAGTGGTGAGACTGGGAATACAAGATGAAGAGGTGGAATGGATGATCGTGATAGGGAAGCGTGGTAGGTTAATGGGGCAGTGCATATGGATTTTGAAAATCATCTAGGTTAGCCTGAGTATCAGGAAGATCTTCTAGGTTAGCCTCAATTGTGTTACATCATGTGTTTTTGAAGCCCAAGTAGTAGAAGTTTGATGCATCCCAGGTCTGTGAAGAGAAACAAAAAATTTCAGGTGGAGGACATGGACCACCCTCACACTATGAGAGCCCTCCGATCTTGGTGCTAGAGGGAAAGTCCAAACTTGGTTTTCTTAATGGAAGTCATGGTGTTTTCTGCAAGTTTGAAGGAGGTGAAGAGAAAGTGTGGCTTTGTGAAGGGGATTTGTCTCTTTAGTGAGGGGCAAACTGGAGGATCAACTTGAAGAGGAAGGAAATCAATGTGGTGATCCTCAACTAATCACAACACCATGTACATTGCAAACTTAATGAGGATATCCTCCCATATATGAGTTAGATCATGCACCACTTATTATCATTACTATTTGAAGAGAAATCAAAAAGAAGGAAAGACATTAGTTCTTTGCCTGCACTTACACATTTTTGACCTATATATCACTTTTCTTAACCCCGGTTTGTACAGAGAATTGACACTACATGCCTATAATGTTAGTTTGTACAACACAAACATCAAGACTGGTCAACTTCTTTTGATTAAGAAAAGACATGAGTACAACTTTTACTATAATGTCAATTTCTTTATTAATAATTGATGTATAAGATACCTGGCAAAAAAATAAATTTTTAGTGGAGAATTTTGATATAGGCCTATTGCATCGGTTGAAAATAGGGATAAAAAATCACTTCACATGAACTAAATTTTCCCTCCGAAAAGACTATATCGCCAATTTCTACCATAGAAACATGCCTCATAGATCAAGTACATTGTGAAAAGTTTTTCGTCCAAAAACATATGTTGTAGGTTTGTCATGAAAGAATTGATGACAAAATGTTCCGACCACATACCCCCACAAAATATTTCCCCCCTAATTAGCTAATGATGTTGGTTACTATGCTATAAACTGACAAATAAAGTCTTAACATAGTTAGTGACTTTTATTAGGGATCAGTACATGTGGTGTCAGGTTTCAGGTACACAATGAAAATCCCATCACATACCCCATGAAAAATATTTCCTCCCAAATTATTTCATGGTGTCAATTATTAAGCTAGAAATTGATGGCTAAAGTCATGGCGAGGTTGACATTTTTTATTAGGGATCAATAAATGTGGATTGGGATTTCTTTTGGATAACTGAAAATATAGGTTACTAAGTGGTGTTGATTTTTTATACAACCTACAACTAAAGTATTAGTGAGGTTGGTGTTTTTATTAGGGATTACTACATGTGGCATTGGTTTTTGGCTGGGTAACTGACAATATAGGTTACAAAATGGTGTCAGTTTTTGTATATGGCTAACGATTAAAGTTTTACCGAGGTTGGTGTTTTTTATTAGAGATTTGTACATGTGGTATCAGTTATTAGGTGGGGAACTGATGATGTAGGTTGACATATGGTGTTTTTTCGTTAAGGAAGCTGACGTCTAAAGTCTTAGTATCAATTTCTTGCAACAAATAACACTTAAGTTCCACTTAAAAACACCCATAGAATAGACCTACCCCCATTCTTTATTTCACCATGTGATCCCCCACTCTAGTCAATTTTTTCACCACTTTGTCATTCCTGTTGCTGTCGCTACTATTGTTATTTTTGCTATTTCCATTCTTGTTGTTGTTGTTCCTGTTTCTCCTACTTCTATTGTTGTTGTTGCTACTGTTGGTGCTCCGTCTATTGTCATTGTTGTACTGATGGTACTTGAGCTGCCGCCATCATCATTGTTATTGCTACTACGAGCATTGCTGCCACTTCTGCTGCCTACTCTCTACTACTCTACCTCCGGTGGACCAGTGGACACCCCCGCTGCCACTATGTTGTTGGGAGACTACTGTTCCACCTCCACTAGACCAATGACACTATTATGCCTACTGAGGTGATCCTCTTCCCCCCTCTCATTGTTGGGAACCTGTACTAGGGTTTAGGTTAGCGAGATCACCTATTTTTTATGCCTACATAATTTAATTTCTACTGCCTAGTTGATTAATTACTCTAGTTGCCAAGTTGAGTATGTTGAATATGTTGCCAATGAAATTAGCTAAATAAGTTGACTGTATTCTTAGTGAATATGTTGAATAATTACTTAATTCCTCTATCATCATGTTCAATGTTGAATATGTTGTTAGTGAATTGTAACCTATGTGAATGTTGAGCCTATTGTTGATTAGTGAATTGTACCCTAAGTAAATGTTCTAAATAATGGAATTGGCCTAGAAAATTGTTTGATATTTACTCATTAGGAGTGGGTACTATTCTTGAACACATAATCTCACTTTGAAAGTAAGTGTACAATGTGTATTTAGTTTTCAAGATGTTTTGCTAGAACTTTCCTACTTGTCCTCTAAGTACATATGTAGGTGGGTATTTTCCCATCTACATCAGTGTACTTGGAGAACTATGGGGAAATGCTGCCAACATATTCTTCGAAATTGAATGCACGTTAGACACTAACTAGTGAGATTAGGTGTTCAAGAATGAGATAGGTGGTACACATTCATAACTGAACCCTAAACCCTAAATTTGTAAACTACAATCCTTAATATGTAAACCTTAAACTCCAAACCCCAAATGAAAAACCCTAATCCTTAAAATGTAATCTCTAATCCCTAAGATTTAGATCCTAGTCTCCAAATACCTGATTCAATACCCATTTTCTCTGTGATAACAAAATGGATCAAACATGGATGTCCATTTCAAAATGCTACACTCCATAGTTTATTACTGGTCTTGATTAGTGTATAAGATTTGTAGAGAAACATAAGAAATAACTTGGAGGTAGGTTCTATTGTCCATGTGGGAATTGTGGTAACAACATGAAAGATGACACTATTGATGAAATTAATAGTCATGTCATGTGAAATGGGATTGTAAAGGGATATACATAATGGTATTGGCATGGCGAGATTCCTACTATAAGATCAGTAGATGTCGATAGAAATACTTGTATTGAAGATGAAATTGCCTACTATGATGTAGATGTGAACAAAGTGATTCTGATAAAATGGTTGATGCTATGCTAGATAGTTGTGGGGTAAATCGTAATGATCCACCTTCCAAATTTAGAAACATTGTGCATGATGTCTAGAGACCATTATATTTAGGTTGTAATAAATTTATAGAGTTGAGCATTGTGATGAGATTGTATACTCTGAAGGCTAACAATAGATGGAGTGACAAATATATATGTCTCTGTTGTGTTTGTTGAATGAAAATCTTCCTAAAGGCAACAAGCTTCCAATCTCAACATACATATTCAAACAAATGTTGTGGCCAATGGGAATGGTAGATAATATTATACATGCATGCCTAAATGATTGTGTGTTATTTAAAAAGGACTATGTCTGTTTGAAATATTGTCCAAAATGTGGGGCGTCAACGTACAAAATGGCGGCTTTGGGAAATCCTAAAATTTTCTCTACTACCAAGGTGATGTGGTATCTACCTATTATACCATAGTTTCAACGCTTTTTTTCCATTAACATGGATGCACAAACTTTAGCTTGGAATGCAGAGGGAAAGAAAAATAATGGTGGGATCATACAATAGGCGTATGATTCCGGACAATGGAATAAAGTCGATGTAGTGTAATCTAAATTTGGTGAAGAAGTTTGCAATCTAGGATTTGGGATTTGAATCGATGGGATGAATCCATACTGCACTTTCCTTGTTATGACTATTATATACAATCTTCCTCCCTAGTTGTGTATGTAAAATAAGTATATCACATTGTCCTTATTGATATTGAGCCCCAAACAACCTAGAAATGATATTGATGTTTTTCTTGAACATCTAATTTATGGCTTAAAAAAATATGCGAAGAAGGTGTGATGACCTATGATGCTTCACATAGAGAACAATGTTTTTGCATGCTATGTTGTTTTGCACTATTGATGACTTCCCAACATATGTGAATTTGTCTAGATACAACATAAAAGGATCCAAAGCATGCCCTTGTGAGGAGAACAGCGATTCAATGTGATTAAAACATGGCATTAAGACTATATATCTTGTTCAACAAAGGTTTCTTCCAAAAATGTATCATTATTGAAGATTGCACAAAGCATTCAATGGATAAAATGAGGAACAGAGTTCCCCTAAACCTATATCAAGAGAGATTGTTTATGAAAGAGTAAAATACTTTGTCAATGCATCTAATACGAGATCACAATGTATTATTTCCACATGGAGTGATAAATCTTTATATAAGAAGAGGTCAATATTCAAAGATCTTCCTTATTGGAGTTCATTCGCACTTAGGTATTGTATCAATGTCATGCATGTTGAGAAAATATCCGTGATAGAATCATTGAAACTCTATTGAATATACTAGGTAAGACTATAGATGGTATCAAATCCAAAATGGACCTACGTGAATTGGGTAAAAGGAAAGAAATTATCAGTAGAATTTAGCATTGATCTTACCTCCTACTTTTTGCACATTGTCAAGATAGAAGAAGACAACTTTTTGTGGGTGCAATCTAAGTGTAAAGGTACAACATGGATACTGTTCAAATATTTGTAGATTGGTATCAATGAAGGATCTCAAACTGATAGGCCTTAAATCTCATGACTGTCACATGCTAATTCAACTAATATTACATGTGACTATTCAATCTAAACCACTAAACCATGTAAGGCTTGCAATCATGAGGCTTTGTTTCTTCTTCAACACTCAATGCAACAAAGTTATTGCTCCTGAGAATATTGATAAGTTGCAAAGAGAAGCAGTCATTACCATGTGCCATCTTGAGATGTATTCTCCTCGTTCATTCTTTGATATCATGGTACATCCTTTTGTCCATTTGAATAGGGAAATAAAAGTGTTGGGTTTGGTTTTCTTGCATTGGATGCATCCTTCTTAATGGTACATGAGTGTTTTTAAAGGTGATGTTTAAAATTGATACCATCCTGAAGGAAGTATTATTGAGGGTTATGTGGCTAGGGAGGTTAAAAAAATTTGCAATGACTTTGTGAGTTGTAATAAATCTCCTACTAATGAAAAGAATATTGATCCCTATTCTAGAAAAGGGACTTTAGGAGAATGAGTGAAAGTAAATAGTCATGATCTGTGGCAACAAGCACAATTGAATGTTTTACACAAAATCAACTAAGTGAAATTTATATCGGGGAAAATACCAATCTTATCAAGACAAACCATCATTGATCTAGCGCGATGTGGCTTGATAGAGATCATAATAGGACATTTATTAGGTGATTTGAATATAAAGTCTTTCGTCGACTATCTGAAACATGAAATGATGTTTCTGAAAACATCAAATTAAACCAAAAATGAATATTATGACTTATGAAGAATTTGACATAAAGTTGATAAGAGTGTCGTCCAAATAGTGGGGTCACCCTTCAAGTGTCTTCATTGTATTTTTCCATGGTGGAGGATAAGAGTCTACAAGAAGCTAAAATGTCATATTATAGTGTCATTAAATACATATGGGAGTTTGATTACACATATTTTAGAGTTCATGTGTTTAGGTTGTCGATAACACCAAAGGAGTTGGAGTGGATGGATTGGGTTCTACATTAGTGGATTTCAAAAAGATTGGCAAGAAGGGTGAACCATTCATGATGGCAACCCAAGTGAATCAAGTATTCTATATCGATGATCCATCAAATGAAAAATGATTTGTCATTCTTCATGGGAAAAGGCAGCTCATTGTAGATCCTATGACGAGTATGATGACTCCAGTCCATTCTCAGTTGGTTTGCCAACTCAAAATGTTGAAGCTAACACTGGCTTATATCTGCATTGAGATCGCATATAAGCAATATTAATTGATCAAAGATCCAAACAATACTCAAGGCATGTATTTACTTTTTAATTGCTATATGTGCATTTTACATTCTTTATTCCAGATATATGTTTCATATGTGACATGAACATTTTACATTCTTTATTACTTACATCTCATTCTTTCACTATTTTTTACATGATATCTGACCATGAGGATGAGCACCATGATGATGTTCACTGTGAGGATGAGCACCATGATGGTGTAAGTTGTATTATTTTATAACATAGATGTGCATTTTAAATTCTCTATCACAATTATTATATAGATGCACATTTTACATTCTCTATGACTTATATGTGTATGTGTCTTGCAAGCTTTGTAGATAAACATTGTCATCATGCATGTACCTTGATTAATAAGTTAATAGCACAAAGGAGTGAAGGACCAAAGTTGTTTGTTGACTTTGAAGATGCCAGAAATCGTATTGGATAGAATAACAATACCTTTGTGCAATATCTAACGGTTCTTACTCACAACAAAGTGGATATAAAATACAATCTTGGCATAAAATTGATCCTTCGAAGAAAGAATACATATGCAAGTACTTATGTTTGAGATACTGTACTTTTTAAAGATGTTCACAATTCTATTTTATAAATATGCCATTAAGTATATGAAATCTTTCCGAGCATCTTTGAGCTTGATGAAAAGCTACATTGTAAAGTGGTGATGCAACATTGTAGGAGGCTATTAAGGTATTATAGAACAAGTATGACAAGTGAATACATAATGAGAAATACAAAGAAGAAGTTTTCCACTGAGAAATGGACCTATCTTGACCCGAAGTTGTGGGAAGCTTTTGTTGCTTCATGACATATAGATGAATTCAAGATATTAAGCCCCCTTTATTTGAACATATTATTCTTAATGACTAATTAAAAGAATTCAATGTATTACATATTTCACATATGGTTTGGATTAACCAAGCTTACACAATGTTTGTTGATAATGTCCTCCTAGAATAGAAGTAACAACTTCCATGCCTCTACATAGTCCATGTGGACCAAAACGAACTCCAAGTTTAACTTTGAGAGCCAGCGTAAAGGATTTATTCTTCCATGTGTCAATGTGCTAGCATAAACTTCCTTTCCCCTTGATCTTTTCTCCTTTCTTTGGTAAGACTGTTCAGGCTCTCACTCTACCACAACTATGAGAAACGGTGTCTTGAGAGCCTTGGCCTTACTCCTTTATATAGGAGTGATTGGTCTAGGGTTCCACAAACCCTGGGAGACGAAGGGTCAAAATACATGGGCTGACAGTGAGTGCACATTGCCAGTGGTTCCAATGGCCAATCTAGTCAATTGATTGGCATGTGCTTAACGATGCAATAACACTAGAAAATAATGTGTTTTGTTTCCGCTAACATTAACTTATTCAAATTTATCGATTTGACACATTTGATTGATTGGACACCCCAACCATTCAATTGTTGTTTTGACCATATGCTAGGAACATTGTTGAGTTGGTTGGTTGGACACTCCGATTGATTGATTGGCTACTTTCATCAACTAGTGTTAAAAGTAGTCCAATCAGTCAACTATCAGCTAGTGTTGTTTAAGTTCATTACCTAAACACTTTTTAGTAACCATGTTAAACGTTATCCATGAGTAATCTCATATTCCAAGTGCATCCTATGTGTATGACCCAATGGATCCCAAATTACATTGGTAGTCAATGCCATATTGGTATGTATGCCCAAAGAGCCAATCATATGATGATTGGAATGTGGCATTAAATACTTGATTTAATAATAATAAAGGTAATTCCATCTATTATGTTTGTCTCAACATGATATGATGACAAAAACCATTAGTACACAAATAGCTTATAACGTCACATTTAGAGATGTTAGTTAATACTGAAAACCAATGCCTAAACCATACAACATCGGCTAATTACAGAGACCGACATCTATATTTGAAGACCAGCCAAACACGGGTATCACTTTTTATTTAGCATCGGCTCCCTAAGTCAAACCGACGCCTAAAATAGCTCACCAAATCCAATTTTTCGAGCGAAAAAAAATTACCCTCCAAAGTTTCACATCTGACATTGGTTTTTTACCTAATAACTGACGCCTAATGACAAAAAATATGGGCGTCAGTTTTTATGAAAAAACCGACGCTGATAAGGTTTTGCGCGTCGTCCCCGCCAAAATTTTTAGGGTTAAGATTGTCCAATGGACGTTGGTCATTTCTGGCAACTGACACTAATGGATATTAGGTGTCGGTTGAATAGAAAATCGATGCCTTTGTTAACTTAATAGCCCCCGCAAGAAACATATTGTTCCCCATTCATCTCTGTTTCATCACAAAATTTGCCCTTCCCCTATCGACGCCGCCTGTCACGCTCCAGCTTGTTCCTGTGGTCGACGCCGCCTGCTCCTATGGTCGTCGTCTCTGCCACCGCCGCCTGATCAAGTTGCCACCCTGCTCTCTTATTCCTCCCGCCTGCTACTCCTCAAACCGCTGTGCCTACCGCTGGTTCTGGAGCTCACTGTCGGTCATCTTCTTCCCACTTTCGCTAGTCACCGCAACTGCCGCTCCCTTCTCTGCCGCTCCTACCGCCACAAGTAAGTCGGCCCTGCAACCCTGCCGCTCCCTTCTCTATCGCAACTGCCTGCTACTCTGCCTTCTTCTCAGAACCATTGCTTAGTACATTTTGCTAATATTCTTACTTAGTACATTAATATTATTAAGTAACATCCATCAATACTTATTGGTATACTTAGTTTTTTGAAGGTCTATAATTTTGTCATTTTTACTATTTGCATGGTCTGTATCGGTACCATATTGGAGTGTATCATTTTTGTAAAGTAACATGTGTTTCACTTGTATAGTAAGTAATTTAATGCTCTGTAATCCTTTCATATACTCATAATGCAAGTATATGAATTGAATGATATGTAATTTTTTTTCATATGATGATACAATATATCAATATTGCAGTACAATGTAACATGAGTTAGTACTCACTAACATACAAAGTGATCTGATGATCTATAATTTTCTAACATGTTACAATACCTGCTTGTTAGTTTTTAGTTCTTACTGAATATAATGTGATAGTATACACAAATATCATGTTTGTTTGAAACAACTAATTTTGATGCAGTGAAATATTATTGAAAATGCTTGATTGTTGAGTAATATTTCTTTTTGTTAGCAGTATGGCAAGCACTAAATTTTTCAAAATGTTCTAAACAATGTGGTCCGCTTTTCCAATGTGTGCCATTAGGCTTCATTTTGATTCAAATCATTGATATATGGAATCATGGTTTATTTACTGTTTAGTATTTACTGACAGGCATGATTAAATGATGTTACACAAAACATAGGATATGGATGATGAAACTGGGATTGTAGGTATAAGAATGACAACATACATGTATTTGTTGGCCTAGAAACCCATCCAAGATTTACTCATTAGGAGTAAATTTTAGATAGTCCCCAGTTTGGGACTGTTCTTGAACACCAAATCTCACTTAGGATATAAGTGTATAATGTATATTGGGTTTTCAAGAAAATTTCAGTAGCATTTCCCCGTTTGTTCTCTAAGTACATATGTACTTGGAGAACAGTGGGGAAATGTTGCCAAAATTTTCTTGAAAATCCAATACACATTATACACTTACTAATGTGATTAGGTGTTCAAGAATGGGATAGGTGTACACATTTATTATATATAAGAATGACAACACACATATTTGTTGGCATAGAAACCCATCCAAGATATACTCATTAGGAATAAATCTTGGATAGTCCCCGGTTTGGGACTGTTCTTGAACACTTAATCTCACTTAGGATGTCTTAACCATTAATTATATATAAGACCGTAAACCCTAAAGTTTTAACCATAAACTTTAATCTGTTAACCCTAGACCCTAATCGTGTTGTAGTATATACTTGTTTTCTCTTTGATCATAGAATGGATAGATCATGGATGTCCATTCGCAATCGCTTCACCCCAGAGTTTATTTCTGGTCTTGATCAGTTTATTAGATTTGCCGAGGAACATAGGAAACAACCTAGAGATAGGTTCTACTGTCCATGTAGGCATTGCGGTAACAACTTGAAAGTCAGCACTGGTGATGAAATTAGAAGTCATGTCATGTGCAATGAGATTGTACAAGTCTATACAAAATGGCACTGGCATGGAGAGATTTCAAACCCAAAACCAGTGGATGTCGATAGTAGTGCTTGTGTGGAAGAAGAAATTGCCTCCGATGACGTAGATGTGAACGAACCAGTTCCAATAGACATCCTTGATGCGATGTTGGATAGTTGTGAGGTAGAGCACATTGATCCACCTCCCATGTTTAGAAACATTGTGCATGATGCTAAGATACCATTATACACAGGTTGTACTAAGTTTATGAAGCTTAGCGCTGTGTTGAGATTGTATAAGCTGAAAGCTAACAATAGATGGAGCTACAAAAGCTTCACGTCATTGTTCTCATTGTTGAAAGAAATGCTTACTGAAGGAAACGATCTGCCAATCTCAACATACCAGGTAAAGAAATTTTCGTGCCCAATGGGAATGGAGGCCAAGAAGATACACACATGCTCGAATGATTGTGTATTATTTCAAAAGGACTATGTGGATTTGAAAGATTGTCCAAAATGTGGTGCATCACGGTATAAATTGATGACTTCGGGCGAGTCCAAGACTGGTTCTCCTGCCAAGGTGATGTGGTATACACCTATAATTTCATGGTTTCAATGCTTGTTTGCCAATTCAATAGATGTGAAGAATTTGAGGTGGCATGCAGATGTTAAGAAAGATAATGATGGGATCCTACGACATGCGTCTGATTCCCCACAATGGAAGAAGATTGATCTATTATACCCTAAATTTGGTGAAGAAGTCAGGAATCAAAGACTTGGGCTTTGTATAGATGGGATGAATCTGTACGGGACATTGAGCAGCCAACATAGCACTTGGCTAGTCATGCTTGTTATATACAATCTTCCTCCCTGGCTGTGTATGAAAAATAAGTACGTTATGCTATCGTTGTTGATATCGGACCCTAAACAACCTAGAAATGATATCAATGTTTATCTTGAACCTCTGATTGATGACTTAAAGAAACTCTGGGGTGAACTTGTGATGACCTATAATGCTTCACGAAGAGAGACATTTCGTTTTCACGCTATGTTGTTTTGCACTATTAATGACTTTTCAGCATATGGGAATTTGTCTGGATATAGTGTCAAAGGAGCTAAAGTGTGTCCTATATGTGAAAATAACACTGATTCAACAAGACTAAAACATGGAGGCAAGACTGTATATCTTGGTCATCAAAGGTTTCTTCCAAAATTCCATCTGTATCATAGGAAGTGCAAAGCATTCAATGGATGGAATGAGGAACAGAGTGCACCTAAACCTATACCAGGGGAGGTTGTTTATGAAAGAGTAAAAGACTTTGTCAATGAATTTGGTAAGATATCACAATGTACTATGGCCACACAGAGTGACAAATATTTATTCAAGAAGAAGTCAATATTTTGGGATCTTCCTTATTGGAGTTCTTTGACAGTCAGGCATTGTATCTGTTACAACCCCAATTTTTGGGTTCATTTGGTGAGAAATGTAATTTCTCATATTAAAGATATTTGAACAAATAATATAATTTATTTTGAATACATGGATTTTGTTTACAATAACCTTGATGTTTGTGTAGTGGGCTTTATTGGCTATTGGGCCCAAATAACAAGAAAATTCAATTAGTAAATGAATAATTGAATATTTGAGAAAAGGAAAATATGGAAACCTCTAGAAGGCACATCCAAAGAGGATTTCGTGCCTCTTGGGTTCCTTGGGTTCCAAGGAGTCCAAAGTTGCATAGAGAATGCAATAAGAAAAGAAAAGATAAATTAGTATTTCTTTATTAAGAAAGAAATTGAAAATAATGGTAAAATGTGAAAAATAAGTGAAAAGTGGTATATTTGAGTTATCCTTAGTGGAATTTCGTATCCCAAGGACTCCTAATGTTAAAAGGAATACCGATAAAGAAAGAGGAAAGAGAAAATACCTATAAAAGAAATAAGGACATGGAAAATATGAGTAATTGAATGATGAACTTGAAAACCAAGAAAAGGGATCGTACACTTGAGATAATAACTTCAAATTTTGAAGGATGGAAGATAAAACTATAATTGAGTTTCCCTAAAAAGGTGAGTAGGAAAGGAGTTACCGTTTAAGAGTTATGAATTTCTCAAGAATATCATTGAATTGGGAATGTAATTCGATTTAATTGGGAATTTATTTCCCTTTTGATCTAACGCGCCTGATGAGGGCCCTTGGATTCCAATCCAACGGGCACTGCTCATCGTCCAAGTCCCAGTGGGATGAGTACTGTAGCCGCGACAGGGATTTTTATTCCCTGGATTTCTTGGATTCTGATGCACGAGCAACCTTGGAAAACTCTTCTTTGAATCCGGGAGAGAGAGATGAAGCCGCTCGACCCCACTTTGGAGAGTTTCTATCGTGAATAGGAAAAATGCCCAATTGGTCAAGGTCACCGGTTTCATCGAGGATTGGGAACCCAGATAGGGACCTCCCACTGCCTATATAAGGGCACCTCTCAATCCCTCGACTCTCCACGATCACGAACGACTTGATTACCAGGTCCATCTCCCTCTCTATCTCTCGATTGTATTATCTCTGGCGAGGGAACCATTGCGGCACCTCCATGTTGAATGCTAGAGAAGTAAGGTGGACGGCGCACGAGGGCCATGAGATTCGGGACCACTGTGATCCCTCGCGAGATCGGACGTCCCAGGGTCGGCGCGCCAAAATTGAGAGGTTAATGGCGTGATCTGACGAGGAGCGTTTGATCAAGGGTCTACCGTGGACAAGGTCATCCAATGCTTGGCAGGGAGCAGCAGAGTGCGTGACTCCGTTAGTGGTGCCGACCATTGTGGAGCATAAGATTGATTAGAGGTCTAGCGGTGCTTCGATCTAGCGATTGACAATTTTGGTAATTTCGCCTCTCTGCTGAATATTCAGGAAAAAGGGTTTTCTTTGCAAAATTCATAGTAATAGCTAGGAACCTCATATGGGAAAACTTTATACAAGAAAGTTATGTATAAAAATACAAGGAATCTGATAAAAATGCTTTGACAACCTGATTCTACTCCCTTTTGCAAAAGTACCCTAAATTGCTAGTAAAGTGTATTAAAAGTTGATGAGAAACCCTAATTGAATATTAAGAGTGTAATTTGGTGAATCGATAGGTCAAATTGATAAGTTTGACCCTGTTAATGATAAAAGAGGTTTTATTATCCATTTTTAATGCAAAGATGCCTAAATTAGAGTTGTAATACATAAAAGAAGGCTAATTTATACGGGAACCCTAAATTGGGATAAAATGAGATAAAAATCATATTTATTTGGAATAAGATAATCAGATGCTTAGTAAAGATCCTAAAACTTGATAAAGATGTGCTATAATGAGAAATTAGGGGTTTCATGTAGTTTTGATAAATTAAGGATCATAATATTGAAAGAAGAGGTAAAAACCCTAATTTCCAAAGAAACCCTAAAATTGGAATTGAAATCCTAAAGAGTGTGATGAAATTGGATAAATATTAATAAAAGGAAATTTGTACTTTTCTTTCGGGATTTCTATTCATCATTGCTTGCTTGATTGGGTTTCCCTGCATATTTCATACTATCTTCAAATCTGCAATCAAAGGTATGTGGTTACGCTTATGAATATCTCAAGATAGATTTCCAAGGTTTTCCGAGATTTTTACTGATGACTTGACTAAACAGTTGGATGAATTTAGTTCATGCAAACTATAATGTGAATATGACTATCATATAATATATGTGCCAACTAGCTCAGATACTGGTCCCCTCTGTGTCTTAATTGTAACATCCCTGACCTGGGTTATGAATTAACCCTAGATTGTTTTGCTTAATAAGGTTAAGTAGATTCTTAATCTTATCTTGTGAAAAGTAATTAGGGCTCATGAGAAACTTATTTTTCAATTTTGGTCCTGTTTGAACAATGTTGAAGCAACGTTTGCTTATTTTGGACGAAAGTGCAAATTACCCAAGTTGAGGAGTTAAATTGCAAATGTTGCATGGTAAGATGTTCCTCTGATGTTGAGACATCATAAGAATGAATATGATGTATTGGTATAGTTTTCACAAGCTTGGGCACCAAGATTAAGCTTGTAAAGCAATCCTTGTGCATTAAAACCCAGTTTTGGTGTAATGTGCAATTTACCCAAAACCTAGGGTTCAATATGCAAATTACCACTTCAATAAGGTCCCTAATGTTTCTTGGAATCATGTAGAGCAAATAAAATGAGATGGGTGCCTCATTTGAATTAAGTTGGAGGAGAGAGAATCTTGATATTAAAATAATCAAGATTAATGCCTAATTGAAAGCCTAATTTGATTTAGGGCAAAAATGAATAAAAATAATTGAAGGGCTTTCAACCAAAATGTTTTGGGTTGATTTTTAATAATGATGAACGTTCCTTTGCCAAGATAAGGAACGAAAATATCCTAAGTAGGTGAAATTCCACTCACCTTATTATAAGAAAAAGAAAACCCACTCACATATGGATATTAATATAATAAGCATTAAGGTGCTTAATTTGATTTTCTTTAAATCAAGGATAATGAAGGAGAATTAAAGGCAAAGGAAGGTGCCTCGTCCTTAGGGGATTTGAGGGGGAAGAGGCGGCCATATTTTTGGAATTTAATGCATTTTTATAAGGCATTTTCTCTCTCTTCAATTTCCTTATAAAAGTGCCTTTTTCAAGCCAAATGAAAGGCTATTTCAGATTTTCTTCTTTCCATTGCTTGCAAAACCGACCAAGGAGCTAGGGAGGAGCAGGGAGCACGTCCCCAACCTGTGGGGGAGCCCTTGACCTTCGTTCTCCTTGATTTCATGGTGGAAATCGAAAATAAATTATGGATTCCTTCTTATTTCGATCTCCTCTTCAACCCTAGCCAACTTTTGCAATCAAAAGCTTGAGGACGAGCCTAGGGGGAGTTGCAAGAGCTTCATCCACCATTAATGGAGTGAGATTGGAGCTTTGGAGCTCAATTGGAGGCGGGTTTTATAACTCAAACCCTTAAACATTGTTATTGCATCAATTCTCTATGCTTTGTTGATTGATTTCTTCAATTTGATGCACTCTTGTTTCTTGCTGCAATTTCCATCAAGAACGGTTGTTGTTATTGGTTGTTCGAAGGAAGGGGATGATGACATCATCCTAGATGCTTATCCAAAGAAAATTACCAAGCAAAACCGTTTTGATAGCTACTCCAAATCGTTTTAATTTGATTGGCTATGCGGTTTCAGCAAACCGTTTAAGGGCAAACGGTTTGAGACCGTTTGGGAGAAAACGGTCTCAAGACCATTTGAGATGGTTGACAAAGCGTTGACCGTTTGGTAATTTTGTTTCTAATTATGTAGGTTGATAACCCTCCAAATTTGAGGGATTAACTCCAAAGGAATCGAGAGTTGAAGGCCAATCAATTAGGCAATCGAATTGAATTATGTGCTGATTTTCAACCTGATTAACTTGACCTGCTTGGGAAAACGGTCTCAAGACCGTTTGCGTGCGTTGACCAAGCGTTGACCGTATGAGATTTTTGATCCTAATTATGTTGGATAATGACTCACCAAGTTTTATGGGTTAACTCGCAAGGAATCGTGAGTTGAAGCCTAATCAATTAGGGAAACCTAATTGGATTAAGTGCTGATTTTCAACCTGATCAACTTGACCTGCGTGGGCAAACGGTCTAAAAACCATTTGAGTGCGTTGACCAAGCGTTGAACGTATGCAATTTTTGTTCATAATGATGTTGGTTAATGACCCTCCAAATTTGAGGGGTTAATTACAAAGGGATCATGAGTTGAAGACTAATCAATTAGGCAAACCCTAATTGAAAATAGTGCTGAAATTCCAATGAGTTAAGTTGAGATTTTGGGTTGATTAGCCCAAACGGTCTCAAGACCGTTTGGGGATCACCCCAAGACCGTTTGGAGGTCTGGGATCAAATATAGTTGACCAATTGGAGGTCCAAAGGTACGAAATCATACTGCAACTAAATGCTGATTTGTTGATCAACTCGATAGACCAATCCATGATGAATTTTCACTAGAGTCCAAAGGTTGGATGGGCAAACGGTCTCAAGACCGTTTGGAGCTCATCCAAACGGTCTCAAGACCGTTTGGTGGTCACCCAAGACCGTTTGGAGGACTAGGGTTGAGTATAGTTCAGTGGTTGAAGGTCTAAAGATATCAAGTTGATCTGTAATAGATTGATGATTTGGTGAGCACTTCAATGAACCAAACCCTAATTAGATTGCTTGGATTGGAGTGATATGATGGGAAAACGGTCTCAAGACCGTTTGGATCTCATCCAAACGGTCTCAAGACCGTTTGGTGGTCACCCAATACCGTTTGGAGGTCTAGGGTTGAGTATGGTTAGGTGTTTGAAGGTCTAAAGGTACCAAGCTGTTATACAATGCAATGCTGATTTGGTGATCAATCCAATGATCCAAACCTTAATTGGATGGATTGGATTTGAGTGATATGATGGGAAAACGGTCTCAAGACCGTTTGGAGGTCATCCAAACGACCTCAAGACCGTTTGGGGTCAGGTCATACCCAACTTGGATGATGGTTCAATGGTTTCAAAGCAACTAGTCTTACATTGATTAGTGTTGTTGAATCATCGATTCCAAACCCTAATTCAATTGAATCAAACCCTAATTGATGACCAATTGAGGGTTAATTAAGGGTCAAATAAGTTGAAGGTTGACCTATTTAAACTCAATTGAAGTATGGGTATAGGTCCAATTGATGATTGGTTCCATGAATCCAATGATTGAAGGAATCAACATTGGAAACCCTAATTCAATTGGATACCTTATGTCATTAAAGGTCCAATGGATCAAACCTTTTTGAAAACCTAATGTGATTAGGTGGGAGATACCTTTAATGGTACTATTCATTAATGCATAACAAATGCATGGATCCAATACATGATGTAAACCCTAATTGAGGCCGATTTCATGTATAACCCTATTAAGAGGTTGCCTACATGTGAAATCACTAATTAGGATGAATAGTAAACCCTAATTCCTTTGGATACCTTATGTAATGGAGGTCCAATGTGATGATGAATGTACTATTGATCCAATGATGGTTAGTAATGTTAACCAATGAAGGAACAAAGGTTAAAACCCTAATAGTACCTAAGTTATTAGTGTCAATTAAGGGATGAACCCTAATTGCTGATAAGATCAATGACTTGGTACACTATGTAAATCATAGTTGTATGTACTTGATTGAAGGGTTGATATGACCTAATCAAGTTAAGAAGCTGATAGCATGAATTCATACATGAATATGAATCATGTGGTGTATAAGGGTTATGATCCTTAATCAAAGAGATCATGAAACCCTAAACATGAACATAAACCCTAATTGACAGGGTTATTGAATTCAACCCTAGTTGAGGGTGATTCCATGTGAAACCCTAGTTGAGGGTGATTCCATGTGAAACCCTAGTTGAGGGTGATTCCATGTGAAACCCTAGTTGAGGGTGATTCCAAGTGAAACCCTAATTGAGGGTGCATCCATGTGGAACCCTAGTTGAGGGTGATTTCATGAGAAACCCTAATTGGGAATGCATCCCTAATTGCTTATAGGACCAATGACTTGGTACCCTATGTTAATCATAGTTGTATGCATATGATTGAAGGGTTGATGTGACCTAATCAAGTTGAAAGGATCAAATAATAGAATTCATATATAAATATGATTCATGTGATGATCCTATGTAGCACGACCGTGCAAGGCAGCACGGCCGTGGTGACTTTACTCAGCACGACCGTGCAAGGTAGCACGGCCGTGGTAGCTTTACTTTGCACGACCGTGCAAGGTAGCACGGCCGTGGTGGTCTATGCTTGACTTAGATCTGAATTGAAAGTGACCTAACATGGTCGTTTTGTTAATTCTCAACTTAAGGATGAGAGAGATACTCATACCTTGTGATGATAATCATTTAATGATAATTAATGAGAATAAATAAGTATGAGTGAATACTTATGCAATAAATGTTGGCTCCTAGATGTGGGGAGCAATGAACTAGGGTTTGATCATTGATAATATGATCTTGAAAACCTAAATGGTTAATAATGGAAAACCCTATTCTTAATGAAGGGTAATGATATGTGAGAGAAAGCCCTAATTGATGGTAAACCCTAACCCTGGTAAGGGAATAGTGGTGTTACCCTGTATTGCATGATGTGTTGTAAACCTGATAAGTCTATTATCATGTATGACAATCATGCAGGTTTCATGAGTTGATGATCATAGCTAGGTATGAGCTATGATGTTTATTTGATAAGAATTGATTGGCCATATGTGCCATTATGTTTTTGTTACTGAGAAAGAAGTAACAAGATGAGTTGGGCTTGTAAGCCTTTGTTTTAAGTTGTTTCCTAGTGAGAGGTGACAAGATGTGAATGGCCTTGTGCACCATGTGAATAAAGTTGTTGCCTAGTGAGAGGTGACAAGATGTGAATGGCCTTGTGCACCATGTGAATAAAGTTGTTGCCTAGTGAGAGGTGACAAGATGTGAATGGCCTTGTGCGCCATGTGAATAAAGTTGTTGCCTAGTGAGAGGTGACAAGCTGTGAATGGCCTTATGTGCCATGTGAATAAAGTTGTTGCCTAGTGAGAGGTGACAAGATGTGAATGGTTTTGTGAGCCATGTGAATAAAGTTGTTGCCTAGTGAAAGGTGACAAGATGTACAGTGTTCTGATGAGCCATGTGTGATGGAAACCCAAATCCTGATAAAGGATTAAGGGTAATACCCTTGAATTATTAATACATTGTTTTTGCATGGTATTGATAGATAATTGATGTACTGCTATTATATGTGCTAACCATGCAGGTATTATGAGATGATGACCATATCCAGGTATGAGCTATGATGTATTATTAGTTTGAATTGTTAATTGGGCCTTGTGTGCCATAATATACCTTGTGCCTGGTAAGAGGTGGCAAGAGAATTAATGTGCATCAAGTGCCATAATGGATGCTTGTGTAGCAAGTATCATACTTACCTTGGTCAAATGACCTAAAGGTGTTAGTTACCTGAGAAAGAGGTAATAGTGCTCAAGTGATGAACAAAGGGTTTGAATACCCAGGATTTCATGGTTATGGTATTGAAATTGAGAATGGATGAGAAGCCCCAGTGTTGAAATGAGGGATTAAGATCCCAACACCTTGTGAAAAGAGTATGGCTACGGGCCATGACTCCACATTGAAAATGCCAGGATTTAGATATATGATCTAAGCTTGAAGAAAGTTAATGCAGTGGTAATGATTCTGTTGTTTGAATAAATGTTATACATGTTCTTCCTATTCATTAAAGGATAAGTGACATGTTGATTCTATCAAGTTACAGTTGCAATGCTTTTGATATAGAATAATGATTTAATCTGTTAAACATTAAAATATCTGCTGTCAAATAAATATGATTTCCCTATTCATATTTATCTTATTAAGTTGCAATAATAATGTTTCTGGCGGAGAGTTATATCTCTCGCTGGGGCAATTTTTATAATTGTCTCACCCCCGTGGGAACCACATTTTTAGGTGGATGCGGACGAGGAGACAGGAATCCTTCAGGATGTGAAGGACAGCAGCAGTAGCAGGGACAGTAGTAAAGTCTCAGGTGGAGACATTGACTGTCATGTCATGTTCAGATGTATATAGAAGTCCTATGTGTCGTCTCTGTACTCTCAGGTCCTCGGAGTAGTAGTAGTTAGTGATTTCGAGATTTTGGTATTAGTGCCTCGAGGGTTTTATACTACCTGTGTACAGTTAAGACAGAGTAGTTAATATTTGTATTCCTTGAGAAGCAAAAGTACATGAGATGTATATATATGAACCAAGATGTAAAGTTTTACTTTGGATCTGAATGAAAGAGTTTTCCTATGAATGGATCTCTTTGCAAAAAGTTTTAATTTTTAGTGATTTTTGCTAATCCGCTGCTTGATGAATGCTTCCGCATTAGTTAATCTTGTTTTCGCGAGACGGTCGTCACATTAATGGTTGACCTAGTATATGGCTACCTAGAGGGTAGGTCCATCAGGTCGTGAAATGACTTAGTATATGGCTACCTAGAGGGTAGGTCCATCAAGTCATAGTGATTTAGATATTGGGCTACCTTTGGGTGGTGCCATGTGACTCTACCTTTACAGAGGTATTATATAAGTCCTTACAGGGACAACACATAGTTTTGGATAAGTATGGATTGATTAGTTTGGCTTAAAACATAATCTTGGTTGTTTAATGATTAATTGAATGATTATGTTGTTAACATAGTTGAACATTATCTATTTCCTCCACATACCAGCTTCGGCTGACCGTCATTTTGTTTGTCGGCAATTTAGGTACAAATCTCAAAATTACAAACAGTAAAGAGACACATTGTGAATTCAAGAATTAAAGAACAAGGAGGAACTAGTTAGAATAGTTCAGCTGTGGTTAGAAGTTTAGTATATTCCAAACTTTTCAAGGTATGCAAAATTTTTTATTACCATATTTCAGTATAGTTGGTAGAATTTTATAATTGTTAATGATTATTTGTTGAACCTTTGATCCTGTTAATTGAATAATGGCTCTATCCTTCAGGTCTCCCTTAATTGGGGGTTACCGGGAGGTGGGGTCGTTACAGTATCGATGTCATGCACATTGAGAAAAATGTTTGTGATAGCATCATTGGTACTCTGTTGAATATTCCAGGTAAGACTAAGGATGGGATAAAATCCAGAATGGACCTACGTGAAATGGGAATAAGGTCAGAATTAAAAAATTACATAAAATGGGAGATGAGAGAACATACTTACCTCCCGCTTGTTACACGTTGTCTAGAAAGGAGAAGAAAACTTTTTGTGAATGCTTGGTAAATGTTAAGGTGCCACAGGGTTACTCATCCAACATCCGTAGATTGGTATCAATGAAAGATCTAAAGTTGACAGGTCTTAAATCTCATGATTTTCACACTCTAATGCAACAAATATTGCTTGTGGAAATTCGATCTATATTTCCGAAGCATGTAGGGTTTGCAATCACCAAACTTTGTTTCTTTTTCAATAGTCTATGCATCAAAGTTATTGACCCTGATACTCTCGATAATTTGCAAAGAGAAGTGGTTGTTACCCTATGTCATCTTGAGATGTATTACCCTCTTTCGTTCTTTGATATCATGGTACATGTTGTTGTCCACTTGACTAGGGAAGTGAAAATGTTGGGACAAGTTTTGTTGCATTGGATGTATCCCTTTGAACGATACATGATAATTTTTAAAAGTGATGTTTGAAACCGTTATCGGCCTGAAGGGAGTATTATTGAGGGTTATGTGGCGATAGAGGTTATGGATTTTTGCAATGACTTTCTGAGTGGTAATGATACTCGTGTTAATGACAAGAATATTGAGGAGCAGTTTGGCAAAGGAATTTTGGGATCACGGGTGAAAGTAATCATCCGTCAGAAGTTGGACCAAGGTCACTTGTATATTTTACACAACATGGACAAAGTGAGTTTTTATATCGAGGAACATACCAATTTCATCAAGAGACAATATCCTCAAGCCAATTCAATGTGGCTTGCTAGAGAGCATAACAAGACATTTATGAAGTGGTTTGAAGATAAAGTCTTACATCAACTATCTCAAACACCAGATGATATTACTAAAAATATCAAATGCCTCACCTTTAAACCAAAATTGAATGTTATGTCTTATGAAGGGTATGACATTAATGGATTCACATATTACACAAAGAGCCAAGATGATAAGAGTGTCATCCAAAATAGTGGGGTCACCCTTCAAGCGTTGACTATGTTTTTTGCAAGTGCAAAGGATAAGAGTCCACATGAAGCTAACATGTCATATTACGGTGTCATTGAAGACATATGGGAGTTTGACTACATAGATTTTAGAATTCCGCTCTTCAAATGTAATTGGGTTGATAACACCAAAGGAGTTATAGTGGATGAATTGGGTTTCACTTTAGTGAACTTTGAAAAGATTGGCGAGAAGGGTGAACATTCATATTGGCATCACAAGCAAAACAAATATTTTATATTGATGATCCTGCAAATGGTAAATGGTCGGCTGTTCTTCATGGTAAAAGACAGTTCATTGAAGATCCTATAGATGAAGAAGAGTACTATGATAATTATGATGACTCCAGTCCATTCTCAGTTGGGTTGCCAACACCACAAAATATTGAAGCTAATGATGACTTGTATGTGCTCAAAGATCAAATGAAGGATTGTTAATTGATAAAATATTGCAATATTAGAGGCATGCATGTTTATATTTTTTATATGTTTAATTTTTCAATGTTTCATTTATATATGTGAACTATAAAATGTTTCATTATCTTCTAGTTATGTCAAATGCTAAATGTTTGATTCTTTAATGACATTTTCAAATGGCTAAGAATGGGCATGATGACCGTGATGTCCATGATGAGCATGGTGAGGATACCAATGTGCCGCCTCACAATGTAAGTTTTAAAAATATATCATATATTTCTATCTATATGTCCATTTATAGTTATATCCTGTAAGTGTGTTTATTTTGTCAAATTTTAGGTTGATGATGCACATGTACCCTCTGAAGCACTTGAGGCACTTGATGAGCAGTAGAAAAAAGTTGACAAGAGAAGAGGCATCACTATGATGAAGAAGTTAACAGCGCTAAGGGGCAATGGACCCAAACTGGCTGTGGATTTTGATAATGCAGGAAATGCAATTGGAGTGAACTACAATTCGTTTGTTTCATATCTTAGGGTTGTTACTCGTAGCCATTGTGGTTGTAAGATAGATTCTTGGCATAAAGTTCCTAAGGGGAAGAAAGACTTAATATGGAAGGATTTATGCGTGAGTTATTATTATTTGCAATTCTATTTTGTAGATTACTAATTTTTTGGATACTAGTTAATAGCAATTCTATTTTGCAGAGTATATTTGCATTGGATGAAAAGCTGCATCGTAAATGCATGATGCAACGTTGTGGGAGGGTCCTAAGGAACTATAGGACAAATATCACCTGAGAATACATAAAAGATGGTAAGAAGAGGAAGAAGTCAGCCACTGATCAGTGAAACTACCTGGACCCAGAAGAATGGGACACGTTTGTTGCTTCAAGAAAAACTGATGAATTCAAGGTATTAGGCGTCACTCCCAATTTAATTAATATATGTTGTATTCACCTATTCAAGATTAACCTTTAGTGTTACTAACCAAATCAATGTGCATACTAACTAGGCTATCAGTGAGGCGCAAAGAGCAAGGCGTGCACTGAATGTGCATGACCACACAATGGGTCAAAAGGGATATGCAGACGTTCACCAAAGACTACAGGCTGAGTCTACTGCTCAATATGCTCAGTCTGCTGCTACTCAGGAGTCCTCTACTATAGGTGCCACACCTCTGCCTCACCATGATGTCTGGATAGTTGGGAGGCAAAACAAGAAGAGAGAAATAATGAAGCCCACAACTGTTGAGGCGGCTGCAAAATGGTAAAATACAACTCTTAGAGCAATCGTTCAAATATTGATTATTTGTGGTGTTTACTTACTTACCAATTTCTATTGATGGCAATTAGCAGGAGCTGCACGAGCTGAGGAAACAAGGCAAGTTCATCCTTGAGGGCACCATGGATGAATTGACAGTTGCTCTGGGTAACCCAGAGCATCCTGGATGTGTTAGGGGTGTAGGCGCTGGTGTGGGCATCAAAGCATTCTTTGGGCCATCCCAACACAAACATGTCCCAAAAGTGGGAATTTCACAAGAAGAGGTAACCTATTCTTTTTTTTAAAATATTACTATAAAAGGTAAATCAATAATCAAAAGCTAACATTTCTTTTATCCATGTATAGGTAGATAAGATAGTTGATAGGAGAGTTGATGAAGTAGTTGATATTAGAGTCAAGGAAGCAGTTGATAAGACACTCCATGAAGCAATGATCAAGTGGATGGCATCTCAGACTGCCACTCAGAAAGTACCTATGGCGTCCTGCTCTTCTCCTACTATAGAGGTTGGGAGTAATCCTATAGACCCACCACCTAGCACACCCGATGTAAGTATTTTTATGACATAGTCTTTTCAAGATGATATGTATATATGTATATAACATTCTTTATGTAAATTTGTAGGGGTTGAAGCCATGTTGTCTAAAAAGTAAAGAATATGTCACTATAGAGGCATTGTCTTACCCACCCCTTCCAGGGGAAATGTTTCATGGGTCTCCATTACCAGATGGTTGGGTTTGTATGAGCCCGCTACATATATTCCCTAGTTGGATGGATCTTCCATTTCCATATGCCCACCCAGATTGTGAAACGCTTGGTGCGGCACAAGGCGGAGTGATATTGTGGCCCAAAGAAGATGTCGTCTATACTGAAATTGTATGGTAAATTTACATTACATTAAATTATTAGTGTGTATATATGAGGCCAATTGATCTAAAATTATATATAGGTGAAAAGGAAGACACCCAGAGCATCTAGGCCTCCACCTCCATCTCCTACATTACCAAGTTGGGTTCCACATGACCTACCTGCCCCGTTAGGTCCTAATTGTAGGGGTATGGCTGTATGGTTAGGCGAACATGATATAAATTGCCCTATAAATGTTTCTATAGATGAAGATGTTGTAGGTCAATAATACGAAAACAAACTATTTATACAAGATATTTTGGAGTTGTTTTGATGTGATTGGCTGAATACATCTATGATAGAGCTATGGATAAGGTGAGATCTTGTTTATACATCCATATACCTTGTGTATGATTTGGTGATATGGTTTCTTATATAATATTGCATACGTAATACATGTTTACATGTTTTGCAACTACTTAGACAAGATATGTGCAGATTTTTCATTTAAAAATGTAGGATTTTTGGTTCCATCTTTGATTAGTCTAGTAGCTAAAGACCCTTCATCAGTTCAACAATACTGATATGATGCTTTTACAAATTTTGGTCAAAATAAGAAGACGGTGATAATAGATCCATTCAATGTGGAGTAAGTTTACTTTGCTTATAATTTGAACTTAAGAAAATTACATTTTTATTGTGGATTTGGAGTTATTAATTTTTAACTTTTTTACCTCTAGGGGTACGCATCGGGAGTTACTAGTTATTGTCCCTGGGATGTTCACTGTCTATTATCTAGATCCTAAGGGGACTAAATTGAATCCAAAATATGGACATGCAATGAAAATGGCATTATTCCGGTGAGAAATATTTCATTTTTATATCCGTTAACATATGTTATTCAATTACTATTTAATTATGCAATTTACTGTGTTACATTAACATGTACGTGTCTACATGAGTTCAAAAAGGTTGGAGGAAAGGTCCCCAGGAAAAAGAACCAACCAATAATTTGGGAGAACGTGGAAGTAAGTTCCCGACTCCAATTTATATATTATGTATGTGAACCGTGCTTAGTTCTATTTTTTAATATTTTGTATGTTTCAATTTATAGTGTGTTATGCAAGACAACGAATGGGCATGCGCATACTATGTGATGCGATCTATGCACATGATTATCAAATATGCCGCAATGGACATCGATACCATACATGAGGTATTATATATAGTCTCATTAGATAATATGAAATATATCAATCTTATTTATATATTATTAATTATATATATACATCATTCTCTTTGTAAGTGTTTAGAAATGACCCCACTATAGGTAAGGCCTTATTAGATGTACATGCTCCCTATACAAAAGAAGAATTAAATGATGTAAGAGAAGAATGGGCAAAAGCCATATAAGTAGTGTGGGTTTTAAAATATAATTGGGATGTTGATAACGATAATGACTAAAGAATGATCTTTTATAAATGAATTTTTTTAAATTGTTTATACATGTGTGAATGTGAAAATGAATGGAACTGTAGGTTTTTTACATGAATGTTTCTACATGTATCTGAATGTTTCTACATGTATGAATGTGAAAATGAAAGGAACTGTAGGGTGCTACATGAATGTTTCTATATGTGTCTGAATATTTCTACATGTGTGAAAATTGAATGGAACTACAAGTTGCTAAATGTGTGAAAATGAATCTTGTTAATTTTGTAGGTTTGTGGCCTATTGTTGGCTGATAGCAATGGATGTCGTAAACCTACAGTTCAGAACTGAACTGTAGGTTTCTACATCCTACTGACCATCCACAGCATGCCTGCAAACTGATAAGAAAAAAAATCAAAACATAGGTGTCGGTTATTGGTCGAAAACCAACAACATCAGTTAATAGCAAAAATCCGCCGCCTGTGCTATGGCGTCGGTTATGACTAAGCAACCGACACCGATGGTGTCCTAGATGGTGCCCTTTTTGTGGCACGAAGGTTTCTGACGTCGGTTTCCCTAATAATTGACGCCTATAGTGCCCCTGATGGCGCGTTTTGGGTGGCGTGAAGGGTTATGGCGTCAGTTTCCCCACTAATAATCGACGCCTATAGTGCCCCTGTTGGCGCGTTTTGGGTGGCACAAAGGGTTATGGCATCGGTTTTCAAACCGACACCTAAGGGTTTGCCTTTTAGCATTGCCCACATATGTGTCGCTTTTTAATCGTTGCCAAAGGCCTTAAATAACCAACACCAAAGGTCGGTTCTGTACTAGTGAACATAGTAGATGTCTAAAGAATGATGTTACTCAATGATGTATGTCTTCAAGTACATGACTTGAACAATGAGATCATACATATGATTAGAGTACATACATTCCTATTATGTCCCTAGTCAGATATTATTAAAGAAGCAAATAGACAACAATAATACATACAACTGGAATGTGTTTCATTGAAGACAGAGTCACATTAGTCATGATATGTGATATCAAGTCAAGCACACAAGTACATGTTAGAGAACATTGTACCTGAAAAACCCACCATGAGAGTGATACATGGAGACCATGTATTTAGTGATGGTGGTGATTGTGGTTCTTAGACCTGAAGTCACTACATTCATCACATGTCATTCATGTACTATTACATCATCCACTATGATCTTGAATATGGGTTGCCATAAAGGTGATGCTCAGGTGCACTGTGACACATGGGGATTGACTGTGAGTGATGTAGGGATTTGTCCCTCTGACCCAAGATTGATATCCAAGCCTCTTGATAACTGAGACTGAGTAATGTTTAGTTTTACTCATGTGACTCAATATATTATATGTGAGATCACGTACATCTCAGACATTTTTCTCTAGTTCATGGAACATTGACTGCATTTTGAGAGGATGACGATTGGATATCTGAAGTCCAGTTTGGATATCATAGAGAATGGAACTATAAGATCACGGTAACATTGATCACGAATTGTAGGTTGAATTTGTTCTCCATCTTTTTGAATTACTTGGGTAGAAATGATAGGTTGCTAGACACCACTCTTTGCTTGTGATGATGTAAGTTAGTTATGAACATTCATTTCCAATGTAGTTTTAGAACTATCGGGTCACACACATAGGATAGACATGGATTAAAGGATCATATTCATGAATTGTGTTTATTTGATTACAAAAGGTGTTTAGGCATTCAATTAAACAACTGAGTTTCAAAATTGACTCATAGAAAGAAGAACCGACCAGTTCAAGGGTTGAACCAATCAGTTGGAGTCTCACATGAATTGGAATCAACATTGGCTAATCAATGGATAAAGTAAGGAGTGAGACAATCGGCTCACATAGTGAACACATAGGTTCACATATCCCAACTGATTGGTTCCAGAGATGAACCGCTCAGTTTAGTTGCCAATTTGATTGGCTAAAGGATTGGTGCAAATGTAATGTTGTGAATTAATCATACATTGATTACCAATTTGATTGAGAATAGGAAACTGCACGAACTGACTGGTCATGCAGCAGTTGACCGGTTGGGTGTACAAACTCACATGTTCATCGTGCGTAGGTTCTAGAAAATTTGTGAATTTGACACTTTTCACTCCCGCATAGATTGGGAACCGTGACACTAGCATCTCCTATAAATATAGGGGTACTGGGGGATTCTCATAACACAACAATTGGCTCTAACAATTGTTGTCCTCTATGGTTGTGGTAACCAATAGGGATCTTGAGCAAGTCCTACCCATTCATGGGAGGGATATCAAGGGATATACAATCGTGAGAGAGCGTATTAACCCAAGAAGGTTGATGTTTAAGAGGGACAACTCCTTCCTATTGGATCTAGCAGTGCAATGTGGAGTACCTGATGGTCTATGTGGACTTATCTAGATATGGGAGACTTCTTCCTCTAAGAGAACTCCGTCAATCGCCATTCATGGTGGCCAGACTAGGAGGCTGGTGGAGACAACCATTTGAGTGATGTTGCTGCTAAAGGAGTGTGTTGTTGGATGAGAAGAAGAAGCATGATGCTACTCCAAGGGTAATGTCTCTGGACTTGATCGAGAACCAGGTATAACCTTGTGACCCTTTCTTCCTAAAAATATTGTTGTTGACGCGATCTTGCTATTTTGGGAACCAGGCTTTAAATTTTTTTCTTCTTTTTCCTTATATGTCTCCTTGATTTCTTGATAGTGGTATCAGAGCCACGTTAATTTATGATGTATATATATTTAAATATATATAATAAAATTTATTTTATTTCATATGATGTGAATATTATAATGGTTAATGTACATATTTGATTAATTACCACATACACTCCACAAACTAACATATATATATATATTCAATTTACATGTGTCACTCTAAAGGTTTTGATGGTGGATGTGAAGCATAGTTATGTCCAATAACCCTAGATCTGTGTGTGAATGGTTGTGTCTATTTATTCCTTTTGTTACTCAATTTGCATATGAAGCCTCTCTCTTCTTTCCAAATATAAATTATTTCTCTTCTTCTAATTTCCCCTTGATTATAATTTGAGGTTTTCCCTTTTACAATGTAATAAGAAATAGGATAGTTTTAATTTATGCATCATCGTGAGAAGAAGTTATACACAAAGGTGAACCGATTGGCTCATGAGATGAACCAGTCAATTGGAGGACCAAGGCGGCCAGATGAAAGGAGGACGAATCGGTCTATTGGTGGCCCAGACGCTGCTTGGACCTGAGAACCAGACATCCATTTTGAGAGCCCAACCAAACAACTATGAGGCGGGCCAACCGGTTCAAGTGTTCAACTGATCATCCTAGATTGGTTTGAGCACATATCTTCATTAACAACATGTTTCATATGATGTGGACCTTAGGTGGCAGTAATTCCTTATGGCTCCAAGGAATTACATTAGTTTGTCCATAACAATCACTTGTGTTTTTTTAATTATTACATGTTCTTGTTTGTGGTTATAGATGTATATGATACATATTAAGTATGTGGTGATTAGATATGTTTATATATTTATATGAAAAATCCTTCAATAAATATTAAGACATAGATGCTTTCCATAAGAGACACACATGAAAAGCTTGATCAACCAAGTGTAGGTCACACCAAAGCATGGTGCACCATCTATCTCATGGAAGTGTGATGGTAGGTATGTATATCTACTAAAGCATGGTACATACTCTATCGTGTTAGCTTTTAGGTCAAGCTTAACTAGGTGATCTCAATGGGATACCTAGAAGCATAAAGATGCTCAATGACAAAGTGTTGTGGATGCCATCTATCCAAGAGTTTGTATGAGATGCAATTGACACACATCATCTACCTAAATAGTCATGATGTGGGTGATCCGCCAAAGCTGACTCATGATTTGATGAAATATTGATATTGGCTCACTAGAAGATTGTACAAATATTCTGAATTGATACATGAGGGTTATCAATTTGAACAAATAGTGGGAGCAATAACTAATTAAAGGGCTAATAATATCATCAACTTATCAAATCAAATAAATCAAAAATGTTTTAAAAATTGTATTATTTCTTTTTGGAATCTAATGTCAAACACAAACACATCAACATTGTGATCAGTTCTTGAGAAAGGACAAAATGGGATAAAGTTCCACAACTGGTTAAGGACTTTGAGAAATGTTCTCATCAATGAACGAAAGCTTTATGTCCTTGAAAGACCAGACCCAAAGGAAACTACTCCAAATGGATGCTTACTTGAAGCATGCCAATAATATTGTAGACATTAAGTACCATATGCAATGTTGTATGAACTATGAGTTGCATGAATAGCATGAAAACATGGACATTCTCAAGATGGTAACACATCTTAAGAATCATGAAAAGCAAGAAAGTTATAATATCTTCAAAGCATTGTTTGAGTGCAAACTGATAGTGGGAGATGCAGTACAGCCCCATGTGATCAATATGATTGGACATGTGGAACATCTAAAGTAACTGGGATTTCTTTTAGGTCAAGAATGGACCACGAATATAATTCTACAGTCACTGTTTGAATTGTATATAGCCAGATTATCGGGCGCTTTCACTTGAGTAACTTGCCTACACTGATGTCAGGACTACTTGGCATATTGATGCCAAAGTAAGAATGAAGAAGGACAAATCCTTGATGGTGATCAGTGGAAGTGTGTCCAAGGCAAAGGCAAGGCCAAGAAGTGTTATGAGGCTAAGATAAGGTCCAAGTCTTCTACACACAAGTTATGGAGAAGGGTAAGTGCAAAGTAATTTGTCCTTTTCACTTAAAGGAACAAAAGAAGATGAAAGAGATAGAGATCTCTCCTTTAAGACCCAATAAGAAATAAGATGGATTTGTAAGGAGCAAGAGTTTCTTCCACTATAGTTGGAATCCATCATTCATAGGCATATAATAGAATTACTAAATAGCTATTACGGACTTGCCATTAATGAAAACATCATGCATCTTGTATGAACAAGAACAAATTGATTTTTCATTTCAAAAGATGAGATTTTATATGGCAATGCCATATGTCTAAAAATAATATACATGATAGTTGTAGAGATAAATGTGTATGACATATATAATAAATGACTGGATGACTCAAACAATGAATACCTATAGCATTGTCATCTAGACAAATGCAATTCTAGAATCCATATGATGGTTATCTAGACTCTTTTGGTTATTGAACCGATACAGACATGCAAGTCATAGTTATAAGGCAATATGACAAGACCATCTTCACTAAATGTAGTGAGAGATCAAGTATTACATTAGGGCTAGTACATATTAATGTACATAGACCTTTTAGAATAAATTCTAAAGGGAATTACAAGTACCTCATTAAATTTTCTTATTCCATCAGTAGATATGGAAGTTTGTATTTAATGGGATACAAGTATGAATCTCTTGAAATGTTTAAGGAAATCATGAATGAAGTATGTAACTAGCTTGGTGAAGTATTAAAGTACTTTGATATGATCAATGTTGAAATATTTTAAATCAAGAGTTTGAGCGCCTTCTGGATATCATGATAATGTAACATGATGAACTCCACTTGAAGCACAATGATAGTGCATTAGAAAGAAGTAATCACACGTTGTTAAGTCATGGTGTGATTATCAATAAAATCTAGGGAATCTTTCAATTCTCTTATGGGAACATGCTTAACACTAAATAATATACCATCTAACATTGTTCAAAAGACACCATATGAGATATGGCATGGGAGGTTTCCCAATATTTCTTTTATAGTGATTATGGATGAATGCTTATACAAGAAATTTTCTCCTTGAAAAGCTTTGTCCACGAAGTCAAATAAGTGTTATTTTATTGAGTACTACTTTTACATCCCAATCCAATAAAATTGTTTGTTTCCAGGATGATTGTATTCTTGAAGAGGAACTTAGTTCCAAAGGAATCTGCGGGAGAAAAGTAGAACTCAAATTGTTCAAGACAAACAAGAAAATGTTGAACCTAAAAGAAATACAATAGGAACATGGAGAATCACAAGTTGTCATGGACTCTCAAGTTCCTTATGTAACATAAAACCTCATAAATCTAGTAGAATACACCTAGAGCATGAAAGATTTTGATATCTTCAAGAAGGTTGTGGGTTGATCAAATATGAATAGTCAAATACCTATATAGAAACTATCGAGGGACCAGAATCTGAAGCATGGCTTAAGGGCTATGAGATCAAAGATGGACTTCATGTAAACCAACAAGTTATAACCTTTTTGGATCCACCTGAAGGGGTAAAACCAATAAGGTGCATTTGGTTCTTTGGGAGAAGACCAACATGGAAGGGTATATTGGTTGAAAAGAGTTTCAAGAAAGTTCAATGTGTTGAACATGATCTTTCACCAGTTACCATGGCTAAATTTATCGGGTTCATGCTCGTTGTTGTAGATTATTATGACTAGTCAAATTTTGCATATGGATGTTAAAACTATATTCCTTAGTTAGAATAATTATATGGATGTGTACATGACACATCCTAAAGGTTTTATAAATCCAATATTGCAAATAAAGTCTATAAGCTATAAAGGTCAATCTATGGATTGAAGCAAGCATATCAGAGTTGGAATCTTATATTTGACAAGACAGTCAAAGCATTTTACTTGAGTCAAAATGAAGATGAAATCTATGATTACAAAAGATTTGGTAGGAGCATATGTATATTCCACATGATGATGGGGAATAATGTCCTTATCCTACAAATTTTAAAACCTGGCAAGAAAAGTACCTTCTCTATGAAGAGTTTAGGAAAAGCATCCTATGTGATAGGAACTAAGATCTATAAAGATAGATCTAGATATATTCTTGACCTAAAAAAGAGCACATATATATACATTGGCAAGATGCTGAAAGGGTTCATCATGCAAGAACTCAATGAGAAAAAAACTTGTCCATGTTCCATGGAGTTAGTCTCTTAAGAGACTAGTGTCCTAGTTCTTATAAAGAATAAGAACACATGTGTAGGTGTCATACACATTTGCTACTAGATCTATCTTGAATGAAATGTTATGTACTTATCCCATTATCTCATATGTGACGGACATGATGAGAGGATATCCAGTCATCGCATATGCATTGGACATGATGAGAGGAAATATATATACCCTATCTAGCAATCATGTATGTATTGGACATAACGATAGGGTATATGGCAGATGCCAGTGAGAGTCACTGGTCCACCATAAAGAACATCCTTATGTGCTTGTGAATCACTAAAATGATCGGTTCCTTGGTTATGGTAATAAGGAAGAGTTGGTTGTAAAGGGTTACACCGATGCAAGCTTCCATAATGAAAAAATTGACTGCAATCTAAATTTATGTTTGACCTTAAACTGTAATCTAGAATGGTTCTAAGCTAATGAAAGTTGTTCAACTCTACGAAAAAAGTCGAGTACCTCTGTGTTATGAGAACAACAGAGGATATTGTATGGATCAAGAAGTTCATATGAGTGAACTTGTGGAAGGTTCTGACCATTGATAACACAGTAGAAATATTGTTACAACAATGAAGCTGCTGGTTAGGCAAGGAATCTCAGACAACAAACTATGGCTAGGGATGGAAAAACAAGACATGACCTGAATGACCCAACCTGAACCCAAATTTTTTTAGTGGGTTTAGAATCTAAGGTTTTTGGAACCAACACAAAATTGACCCGATCCCGAAGAAGCCAAAATTAATTTAGGGTCGGGTTTGGGTTTGGACTTTAGAACCAAATTGACGCAATTGACCTGAAATTCAGAATTATATTCTCAAATAAAATTACAAATTATATATTTTAACATACTCAATGGCCTATTAGATTACTAACCATCAATCATGAATTTTATTTTGGCAACTCAACATGGCTTTGTATATATTTGTATGAAATATTATACTAATTATATTATGAGTTTGTCTTTAAAACTCTCAAAAAAACTATAATAGGCTTTATATGTGTTTATCAATCACAATAAAAAATGTTGATTACACTTAGAAATTATCAATGATTACAAAATCATAGATTTTATCAAATTATTCACTTGGTATTGGATTTAAGGGACAAACTCAATAGACACAAAATTATTTGTCGCTCGGGTTAGGGTCAATAATTTTGATCTAAAATTCCATCTTTTTCAAGTTTAGGGTCTAGAAAAAAGTGTTAATCAAAAATGATCCCAAATAAAACCCACTCAACCCCAATGCAATTGCCACCCCTAACTACGGTACTTCCATCTCATACAAACTGGTGTACAATGAAGAGATGTGAAAATTGCAAGATACCAAATTGAAGCAAACATTGCTAAGCCCGATGTAAAAGTTCTTGCATAGAAAAAACATGATGGACATGTTAAGATCACTTGGAATAAGATTTTTGGTGTCACATGAATTAAAGGAGTATATTAATATATGATGTTTAATTTGATTAATAAAGGTGTTAGACATTCAATCAAACAAATGAGGTTCAAAATTGACTAATTAGGCTCTAAACCAATCAGTTGGGGTGTCAGGTCAATTGGAATAAACATTGACTGATCAATGGCTAAAATAGGGAGTGAGATGACCGACTCACATTGTGAACTGACCGGTTAACTATATCCCAACTGATTGGTTCATGGGATGACTGTCCATTTCAATTACCAATTTGATTGGATCAAGGATTGGTGTTGACGTCATGTTGTGCGCTTATCGTACATTGATTACCAATTAGATTGAGAATAGGAAACTGCATGAATTGACTGATGCACACACTAACTGAGGTTGGTTGTGCGAACTGACTAGTTCATCATGTGCAGGTTCTAGAATATTTGTGAATTCAACCCTTTTAACTCTCGCACAGACTGGGAACCTTGACCCTTAGCTCTCCTATTCATAGAGGGGTACTGGGGGCTTCTCAGACTAGAACAGTTTTTATTGACAATTGTTGTCCTCTAAGGTTGTGGTAACCAATATAGAGCTCAATCAAGTCCTACCTGATAAAGGGAAGGATAGCAAGGGATAGACAAATGTGTGAGAGTGTATCAATGTGGGAGAGTGTATCAACCCTATAAGGTTGACATTTGAGATGACAACTCCTTCACATTGGCTCTGGAAGGGCAACATGGAGTTCCCAGTGGTCCACTTGGACTTCTCTAGATGTGGGAGACTTTTTCCTCTAGGATAACTCCATCAACCGCCGTCTGCGGTGGCCAGACCAGAGGCTGGTGGAGACATCCGTTCGAGTGTTGTTGTTGCTAAAGGAGCATGTTGCTTGATGAAGAAGAAAATTCATGATGCTATTACAAAGGTAATGTGACTTTACTTTCTCTAGGATGAAGTATAACCTTGTAACCTTTCCTTCCTAGATACATTGTTGTTGACACAATCTTGCTGTTTTAGGAATTAGGCTTTAAAGTTTTGTTTTTGGTTCCCTATTTGTCACCCCCATTTCCTGACATGTCCGTAATCAGATTATGACATCACTAGGAATCAGCAGTCTCCAGTAACACTTCATTGCTTCCCAAGTAATTATGAAGTTAGAATATAATTTCAACCTACATTCATGATCATTGTTATGGTGATCATATAGTTCCTTTATCTATAATATCCATATTGGGCATGAAGCATGAATGGTCATCCTCTTAACATTCAATCTATGTTTCTTAAACTAGAGTAGACTATATGTGAATGCATGTTGTCTCACATATCACATATTGGCTCACATGAGTATGGACATACATTTCTCAAGCTCATTTATCAAGTGGCCAAGGTATCAACTCTGGTAGGAGGGACAAATCCCATCTACATCACTTAGAGCCAATCCCCATGTGTTACAATGTGACATACTTTCCACACAAAAGTGAGATTACTGAAAACAAAGCGCAGAACTACTACCAAATATCCAGATTACCACAAAATAGGATAAATTGAAATCGATTCCATATAACTACAAAATAAAAAACATATTGTTACATAGTCCAAAAAACTATACCACAAGTATCATATATCATGCCATAAGATATTACATATCACTGCTCAGTGGATAAAATGCCACAAATATGTTGCATATGATAACATGTTGACATATACAAGTCAAATCTGTACAACCATGGCATACTTCCAAAAAGTCATATCGATGTATAATGTCTACAAAACACCCCCAAGGACCTGAGAGTACATGGATGATACATACCACTCTACATCAATACACTAACACCATATCCAACCTTCAAACCACTATTGATCTTCTTGTTGCTTAGCCTCAACCACACGATCTCTACCTTATCGTGTATGACCACCTAAAAGATGTGGAAACCCACTGGGTGAGACGATGTCCCAAAGAGAGATGTAACTCTCGGCTAACAACTATTATTAAAATAGATAAGATAAAGCAGGAAGATAGCATTATTATCAGGATAAGTAGATCCAACTAAATGATATGAGTGAAGCAGTAATATAGATTAGCCAATTTAAGCATCTACAATTGAGCAGTAGAAGATCCTACACTTTTAGAAGGAATATGAAGAACATGTATAGCTTTTATTAGCTAAACAGTACAAGAAACACAAAAAGGGGTCATCCAATGTGAATTGTGTTTGAACCTAAGCAAATATACTACACGGCTGTGTTACATGTTTTACTTACCCTGAGGATTTGAGTCATACCACCCAAATCCAACTGACCACTGCTAAGTCGTAATCAGTGCCATACAAAATCTATGGAAGAGTTAGGATCCATTATATCCCCACACTACTCAGTCAGTTTGAGTCTATACCGCAATGACATATCAGTCAAACTACAAAACAACAACTTATAGTCAGATATATAGTCCTATAAACACCTAGCCTTCCTTCATATTAGTCAGGGAGCTAGAAACTAGGGTATATAACCCAATCACTAAGGTATAACCGCAATTGTCCTCTATCAAATCACATCACATTCTCACCATCACTGAGACCTGACCACAATCATTCTCAAAACACATGGGATTAAGATGTCAAGGACACACACACAATCACTTACACCTCACATACTCAAAAGTATGCACTCTGGGTTCCCCTTGGGAGTGCCTGTTTCACCATCCAACAAAGTTTTGACTCTGGAATGGATCTATGGTATATGACACTACATGATTAGGGTTTCACTTGATTAATTAATCCAATTGGGTATCTTTTAAGGTACGTTTGGTTACTTGTACTCTGACGGATCTGGCTGCATTCTGTGATACATCAGTATAAAAATTACGTTTGTTTAACTGGATTGGATAATAAAGTATAATCCCTTATTCTCGGACACCATAGAAACACGGGATAATGCCACCCATCTCAAAACCGCCGGGCGCCGGAATGCAGCAGATTGCCTATAGTTTTCTGCAGTAGCACGGTACCCAAAAAGTGATATACGGCGCACATCCGTCAAAACTGTATATGTTACGACCCCATCTGAGCTTAATTGGTAAACTAGGGTTTACCTAGACAATTGCAAAGATTAATTGGAATAATCATTATTGAAATCTAATTAATGACGATAACACAATTAGGATGTTTTAACTATGATAAGAAGTCTAAATGTTCTTTTGTCTTGAGAATTAGGGTTTGAGAAGCATAGACCCTAATCGGCCCAAAATAGGGTTTTAATGATGCATGAATACAGAATTTGATAAGTAGAATGTCTCACTAAATGATTTTTAGTATTTTATGTGTAACTCTGATTTACTTCAAATTTGGATATGATTTGTATATATAAAATATGAACAACATTGAAAAATATCAGAATTTTTGAAGAATGCTCTGACCTGTTTATCGGCCGAGTTTCAAACTCGACCGATCACATTTCCAGAATTTTACAGCAGTGTGGTAATTGAATTTTATCTTTTTATTGGTATATCCAATTGATCTCAAATTTTAACTGTGCCTGAAAAACACAGTTTTAGACACTCTGTTAAATTGGCATAATTTTTGGATGACTTTTGAATCCCTACAGTAAGGGTGTCGGTCGAGTTTGTGCAGGACAAACTCGGCCGAATATATTGCAGACTGCAATATAGCAGTGCACTGTTCTATTTTTAATTATTTATTGGTAACTCCAAATGATCTCAAATTTTAACTGAAGCTTTATAAATCAATTATAAACAACTTTCTAAATTCCCATAATTTTTGGAGAATGTTTGATCTCTTAAATAAACGAATTACAGTAACTTTTGTATAACTGAATATTCAGCCAATATAATTAAAGTTAAGTGTTGGGTCAATATGCAATTGACCCAAGCAGCTCAATTGACTTATATGAGCAACCACACACACACACAGCTCTCATTCTTCATCATTTCATTCCATAGAAACGAGCTCCTAGAGAGAGAGGGAGAATTAGGGCTTGAGTGGAGAAAGTGGGGGAATTGCTGAATTAGGGTTTTGCGATTCCAAGAAGGGTGAAATCAAGTAAGTTCGGATTCCTTGCATAGACTTTTATGGTGGATCTTCTCTCTCATGTCAAGATTCCGTCCATGCTCTGATTTGATCCAAGATGATGTCGAAATTCCCTCTTTTCTCACCCTTTCTTCATAATCCCTCTTTTTCAAGGTTCCTGAGTTGAATGGAAGAAGAAATGGGAGATTTGCTAGGGATTTGATAGGAATTCGAGATTCCCTGAGTTGAGCTGCAGTTGTGAGGTGTTTTCACACCTTAGGGTGAGTGGGTTCTTCCTTCAAACATTCTAATGCACGAATTTGGTTATAACATCCAAATCCCTAAATGCTTAGCATGTGAATTCTAAATCCTGAAATGTCCGTTTGATTTAAGTTATTGTAAAATTGATATGATACGGATTCCTTCTCTGTTTGAACGACTCTTTGATGGTGGATTCATATCAGATACGTATACAACACTTCCTAGTGAGGATGCTTTTAGATTTATATCAAATGATGTAATTAGGGTTTGACCTATTTGAGATATCACTAGAGTTTCAACCTTATTGAAAAGGACTAGTAATCCTATAAGTGGTTAGGATGTACCACACGGGTTATCTTCATTGAATTTTATTCTTGATATATAATATCTCAGTGAATGGTATGGAAACCCTAAATTTAGTTAAATTTCCATGGTTTCATGTCTATATTGATTGCATATGATTTGTTGGAAACAGTCTTTATTTAGTAAATGCTTATATCTTATGAGATCATGATAAGAGCCATGTGACAAGTGAATGAGGCAAATGAAACCCTAAGAGTAGGGTGTTGGCATGTGATGAATGAATAAGGCGAATGAAACCCTAAGGATAGGGTGTTCAATGAATTATGTTATGGTGACATGAAAGGTCTCGGTATGAGATGTGGTGATACTTAACTGTTGAATTGTATGTTTCTAGTGCATTTAACTTTATATGCTTGTTCTCTCTGAAATGATATTTACATACTGCAGGGCTTCTTATATTTCAATACATATCTCGTAAATTGCAGGTGATGAGATATGACATGCTCTAGAAAGGGATGTTACTGAGACATGGTATATGTTGAATACATGAGTTATGATAGTTATATGTTAATTAATTAATAGACCTAGGTGCCCTAACACCGTAGAACCCCTAAATGAAGGTCTGTTTCTTAGGGGTGAAACTCGTATCCAACATCAACCGGTTGAGTAATTCTGGTGGCACGAGGATGGAAAGAGAGGCAGTGTCTAACAACAATCGTGCATGTGTCACGATGGCACTGGGGAAAAAGAAAACACGGTTATCTAACACCATTCATGTGTGTGTCACGAAGGTAACCCTGTGACCCTCCGCCGGTGTACTCAGGTTAAAGGAGGAGTCGGGTGCACTCAGAGTAGTGCTTTGAGGCCGTAGAGCCTATGTTTCTGGCCGGAGAGCCAGGGGTCCTGTAGCAGAACAGGGCTGGCGTCAGACTTAGCATTTCCCGGGTGTGTCGCTAAGTCTTGTACGGTGGGACCGTAGCATGGACTTGTTGCGGATCTTTATATGCAGAGTACACTGCATATGATTAGGGCATAAGTTAAAATATGATCATATAGGTTCACAGAGTTCTTTATAAATGAAAGAGTTAAGAAAGACTAAAAGCATAGTCTTCTAGTAGTTATTCTTTGGATGCAATATTTACATTCTTTGTTATTTCAATTATATTGTTTTAGAACTGCTCAGTGTAGTATTTATTGTTGTTAAATTTCATATCATTTATTCAAATTATATCTCTAATCACATTAGTGCATTAGTCTGTTTCCATGAAGTACTCATTCACTGAGCGAGTAGGCTCACCCCTCTACTCAAACATTTTTAGGGTTAACCGCGTAGACTTGAAGATGGTCAGAGCATCAGTGTAGACCTGCCACAGGAGTCAAGTACGAGATTAGTTGAGTCAGTCGGTCCTTGTCACTCTAGGTCCTGAGTAAGAGTTAAGAGAGAGAGTTGTAATTACAATGTGTAATATTGTTCCTCTTTGATATGTATGCTAATTACAAGTTTCATGTGCATAATGTGTGAGAGACATCATGAATGTTTATACATGTATCCTTACTATTAAAGTTTGATTAGTAAAGGAAATGTTCAGGTTTCCCTTGCTAAGATGTTTTACGTGGTTCAATGCGAAGAAACAAGAGTTTTTAAGAAAAGAAAAAGTTAAGGGTGTTCTTTGTGTTTCATATAAATCCTATCTTATGCCCTAATCTCATGATTTGAGGAAATTGTGAGATCGGGGTGTAACAGCTTGGTATCAGAGCTTAGGGTGAGTTGTCAAGGACCATTAAGTTAGTAAGTTAGAGTCCTATGTGTGGCAGATAGGAGATGTTTGATGTTAGCTTTGGGGATTTGAGTATTTGGATATCCTGGCCCGATATCTGAGTACTTGGATCAACCAGTACAAGCTACTCTGTCTATTCTCTCACGTATACCCTGGCCAGGTATACAGTGGAAGAATGGGCTAGAGATGAACCCTAGAAATGTTAGGGTTAGAAAACGAGAAGAGAAACAAGAATTAAGAGCATAAATGTAAGATGAGATAGAACTTACATTTCATAATGTTGTTTTTGTTGGAAATGTATAGAAATGCTCTTATATGTTTGAATTGAAATATTCAATACTTTGAAATATGGGTCTTTAATATTTGTTGCACACTATGCAGTTGTCGCATTTATTGATTTCATTCTTTGTAACATGTAGATTAGAAATCATCTTGAAATGAGCTTTTGTTTCTATGGTTTTGCCCGCTGATTCGAGTGAAATTGACATCAGCAGGTCTGTTTAGGTTTTCAGTCTGTACACGATTCGGCCGAGTTGTATGTGGTTCGGTCGAGTTTCCTTAATAGGCAATCGAACAGCAAACTGATCGGCCGAGTTGTATGTAATTCGGCCGAGTTTCCTTTTTCAGAAAATCAAACGGCAAGTTGAGCGGCCGAGTTTCAAGCGGATCGGCCGAGTTGTGAAGCAATCGGCCGAGTTTCTGACTAATCGGCCGAGTTTCTGAGATGTGAGTGGCAGTTCAGGAAGAATGTAATTCTTGTAGTTCTTGGCTTCAGGACTTCAGGTTTGGCCTGGTCCGGTTGGCAGGATGCGTTACTAGGATCTAATGAATCCTATCAATAGTATAATAAGAATAGAATTTGAATAATTAGACCCACATCATAGTAAGAATGTACATACAGTAAGATGTTGAAACATATGGGCAAGATCAGAACAACTAAGAATTAGTTGAAACTGATATCTGAGGTTCAATTTTGCGGCCTCATATGAGAAACCCTTAATTGAGAATAAAGGAACATGATATGAGATTCATAATCAGTTTATTGATTAATATTATATGAACTATACATATGAAATATAGAAAAGATATGTGAAATGTATGTATGTATGGTTCAAGATAACAATAATCAATCATGAAGAATGAATCATATAATAGCGTATAATGCTTTTATGAACTCTAAAGCAAAGGCTAAGTCGAAGAATAGAGTGAGCTTTCAATAGGTCCATAAAAGTAAAAAAAGGATCGTATGAACATGTAATTCATAAGACTAGAACAATAAACTAGTTGCTAAGCAAAGAACATAGGTGTAGTTTAATGAATGAATAAGTCATATAAAGGTGGACTGTATTCAGAAGAGAAAAACTTGATTGAAAGAGAAACTATGTTTGACCCATGCATGATCCACTTGATGTAAAAATGAAGAATATGTAATGTATTCAACATGAGTAAAAACTAATAGAAGGACTATTAATTTAGAATGTTAACTTCACAATAGTATAAAGATAAAGGAGGAAATATGTGCAACATGGTATACATGACCATGCATATGAATAAGCAACATGGTCATAAGAGAAAAATTTAGAATTTAAGATGACTGATTAAAGAATAGTATATAGTAAGAGGACTATGAAACGTAAGAAGGGTTTGAAATATGATGGAGAATTTATAAAATAAAGAGGTTGTGAGATTCAAGCAAGTGCTAATTAATCAAATATCTCTATTGATAACTAAGTAAATCTGCATACGAGAATGTATTAAGGGAATGTTTGAATACAAGAATTCCAAGTCTTAAAATCATCTTCTCTTTCATATATTCCTTAATGAGAGCAAGATGGGAATGAAATGATAAGAGAAAATGAATCATATATGGTGCATAACTACCTTGGTGGGGTCATCTAGTGAATGTAATAGTGACATACAGTATGATGAAGTGCGATAAGAAATAAATTCTTGTGTGATAGCAAGAATGATGGATAATCTATTCCTATCTTAAATGATTCAATGTTAATGATGTTTATTGTATATAATCATATGAAAATGATAGGTAGCAAAAAGTAAAGAAGTAATGAATGAGCAGAGAGATATGGGAAAACACTAGCTTTGTGTAATATGTGAATTTGTTTTTACATGTATGAATTGTTGAAGGCATATTAAGGTATGAAAGTTGGTTCTACATATGATTTCAGTGTATTTGTGCAAGCTATAGGTTAAATTAAAGGCGTATGATAGTTGTAGTAATTCATACCTGATATGCATCTTACTATTGTGTATTTGTGATATGGTGATACGGTTTGGATGATGTCAGAACACATGAAGGGATATCCTGAATAAGGTAGTTATACCTATTCACTCATATTAATAGAAAGGGATGATAATCAGATTTTCTGGACAAGTAACCCTAATGAGGTGTAGCTTGTTATACCTAGCTCTAATATAACTGATTAATGGTAATTGAATATGATTAATGCTTGAATGACTGATACAATTGTGGATTACCTTATTACTGTTGTTGAAACCCTAAAATGATATAATGCGATGGTTACACTTTGAATTGTGTGTGGGCCCATAACCCACAGGTCCCAGGATCAAAACAGGATAGTATGGAATGAGGTGGTAATGCTTCACCTCATGCATCCATGACCCAATGGGGATGCCAAGAGTAGTATTGTGCAATTGATTGTTGAATCTAGTCTTTTAATTCAAGACTGTTTTGCTATCCGAGCAACATGTTATTAAAGTTTAAAATAGCGTGGTGAACTTACTTTTGTCACTTAAAGATGATACGGAACAATAGAACTCTCTGAACAGCGTAAGTTGAGATAGTTGTGTCAGAGTATCAGAGTTGCGCAGTGAAAGCGTGGTGGTTTATCTTTGCATTCTATGTTTGACTGTGGCATAAAGAATTTGCTTGATATCATTGAGAACTATTTGAAATATGTTGTGATTTAGTAAAGAATTAAAAGATCTAATGTTGAAAACTACATTCAGGTATGAAATACAAGAATATAATGGCATGGAAGGATTTAGAAGTCTAGAATAACCTTGAATGTATCTTTCTTGTAGGTTTATGTTTCGAGGACGAAACATTCTAAGGGGGGGAGAGTTGTTACGACCCCATCTGAGCTTAATTGGTAAACTAGGGTTTACCTAGACAATTGCAAAGATTAATTGGAATAATCATTATTGAAATCTAATTAATGACGATAACACAATTAGGATGTTTTAACTATGATAAGAAGTCTAAATGTTCTTTTGTCTTGAGAATTAGGGTTTGAGAAGCATAGACCCTAATCGGCCCAAAATAGGGTTTTAATGATGCATGAATACAGAATTTGATAAGTAGAATGTCTCACTAAATGATTTTTAGTATTTTATGTGTAACTCTGATTTACTTCAAATTTGGATATGATTTGGATATATAAAATATGAACAACATTGAAAAATATCAGAATTTTTTAAGAATGCTCTGACCTGTTTATCGGCCGAGTTTCAAACTCGACCGATCACATTTCCAGAATTTTACAGCAGTGTGGTAATTGAATTTTATCTTTTTATTGGTATATCCCATTGATCTCAAATTTTAACTGTGCCTGAAAAACACAGTTTTAGACACTCTGTTAAATTGGCATAATTTTTGGATGACTTTTGAATCCCTACAGTAAGGGTGTCGGTCGAGTTTGTGCAGGACAAACTCGGCCGAATATATTGCAGACTGCAATATAGCAGTGCACTGTTCTATTTTTAATTATTTATTGGTAACTGCACATGATCTCAAATTTTAACTGAAGCTTTATAGATCAATTATAAACAACTTGCTAAATTCCCATAATTGTTGGAGAATGTTTGATCTCTGAAATAAACGAATTACAGTAACTTTTGTATAACTGAATATTCAGCCAATATAATTAAAGTTAAGTGTTGGGTCAATATGCAATTGACCCAAGCAGCTCAATTGACTTATATGAGCAACCACACACACACACAGCTCTCATTCTTCATCATTTCATTCCAGAGAAACGAGCTCCTAGAGAGAGAGGGAGAATTAGGGCTTGAGTGGAGAAAGTGGGGGAATTGCTGAATTAGGGTTTTGCGATTCCAAGAAGGGTGAAATCAAGTAAGTTCGGATTCCTTGCATAGACTTTTATGGTGGATCTTCTCTCTCATGTCAATATTCCGTCCATGCTCTGATTTGATCCAAGATGATGTCGAAATTCCCTCTTTTCTCACCCTTTCTTCATAATCCCTCTTTTTCAAGGTTCCTGAGTTGAATGGAAGAAGAAATTGGAGATTTGCTAGGGATTTGATAGGAATTCGAGATTCCCTGAGTTGAGCTGCAGTTGTGAGGTGTTTTCACACCTTAGGGTGAGTGGGTTCTTCCTTCAAACATTCTAATGCACGAATTTGGTTATAACATCCAAATCCCTAAATGCTTAGCATGTGAATTCTAAATCCTGAAATGTCCGTTTGATTTAAGTTATTGTAAAATTGATATGATACGGATTCCTTCTCTGTTTAAACGACTCTTTGATGGTGGATTCATATCAGATACGTATACAACACTTCCTAGTGAGGATGCTTTTAGATTTATATCAAATGATGTAATTAGGGTTTGACCTATTTGAGATATCGCTAGAGTTTCAACCTTATTGAAAAGGACTAGTAATCCTATAAGTGGTTAGGATGTACCACACGGGTTATCTTAATTGAATTTTATTCTTGATATATGATATCTCAGTGAATGGTATGGAAACCCTAAATTTAGTTAAATTTCCATGGTTTCATGTCTATATTGATTGCATATGATTTGTTGGAAACAGTCTTTATTTAGTAAATGCTTATATCTTATGAGATCATGATAAGAGCCATGTGACAAGTGAATGAGGCAAATGAAACCCTAAGAGTAGGGTGTTGGCATGTGATGAATGAATAAGGCGAATGAAACCCTAAGGATAGGGTGTTCAATGAATTATGTTATGGTGACATGAAAGGTCTCGGTATGAGATGTGGTGATACTTAACTGTTGAATTGTATGTTTCTAGTGCATTTAACTTTATATGCTTGTTCTCTCTGAAATGATATTTACATACTGCAGGGCTTCTTATATTTCAATACATATCTCATAAATTGCAGGTGATGAGATATGACATGCTCTAGAAAGGGATGTTACTGAGACATGGTATATGTTGAATACATGAGTTATGATAGTTATATGTTAATTAATTAATAGACCTAGGTGCCCTAACACCGTAGAAACCCTAAATGAAGGTCTGTTTCTTAGGGGTGAAACTCGTGTCCAACATCAACCGGTTGAGTAATTCTGGTGGCACGAGGATGGAAAGAGAGGCAGTGTCTAACAACAATCGTGCGTGTGTCACGATGGCACTGGGGAAAAAGAAAACACGATTATCTAACACCATTCGTGCGTGTGTCACGAAGGTAACCCTGTGACCCTCCGCCGGTGTACTCAGGTTAAAGGAGGAGTCGGGTCCACTCAGAGTAGTGCTTTGAGGCCGTAGAGCCTATGTTTCTGGCCGGAGAGCCAGGGGTCCTGTAGCAGAACAGGGCTGGCGTCAGACTTAGCATTTCCCGGGTGTGTCGCTACATCTTGTACGGTGGGACCGTAGCATGGACTTGTTGCGGATCTTTATATGCAGAGTACACTGCATATGATTAGGGCATAAGTTAAAATATGATCATATAGGTTCACAGAGTTCTTTATAAATGAAAGAGTTAAGAAAGACTAAAAGCATAGTCTTCTAGTAGTTATTCTTTGGATGCAATATTTACATTCTTTGTTATTTCAATTATATTGTTTTAGAACTGCTCAGTGTAGTATTTATTGTTGTTAAATTTCATATCGTTTATTCAAATTATATCTGTAATCACATTAATGCATTAGTCTGTTTCCATGAAGTACTCATTCACTGAGCGAGTAGGCTCACCCCTCTACTCAAACATTTTTAGGGTTAACCGCGTGGACTTGAAGATGGTCAGAGCATCAGTGTAGACCTGCCACAGGAGTCAAGTACGAGATTAGTTGAGTTAGTCGGTCCTTGTCACTCTAGGTCCTCAGTAAGAGTTAAGAGAGAGAGTTGTAATTAAAATGTGTAATATTGTTCCTCTTTGATATGTATGCTAATTACAAGTTTCATGTGCATAATGTGTGAGAGACATCATGAATGTTTATACATGTATCCTTACTATTAAAGTTTGATTAGTAAAGGAAATGTTCAGATTCCCTTGCTAAGATGTTTTACGTGGTTCAATGCGAAGAAACAAGAGTTTTTAAGAAAAGAAAAAGTTAAGGGTGTTCTTTGTGTTTCATATAAATACTATCTTATGCCCTAATCTCATGATTTGAGGAAATTGTGAGATCGGGGTGTAACAGTATAGGTGAACCGAACATAAAGTTTTAATCTATAGATTTTCGTTAAACCTGAAATACATTTTACCGGAACCAGAAAAGTCCTTCATTCATTGGAATCCATCTAGATACAATGAACCAAACGTGCCCTTAGTATCAATCAAGTTATAATGGACAAACCTTAAACAAATTCTACAAAAATAGTGGTACAGGTACAACTCCAGAAGATATAAAATGTATGAGGTATAAACTTATCACATCATCACTTGCTATCTGTGTCATACTAGCCCATCAACATTATCACATCACTAGGGGATAACAATCTCTCATCTCATCACAAGAGGATACTACCTCACACTAGGCATTGAGCCTATGCCAGGTCATAAGACCTAAATCACATCATCACTTATCTGATTTTGCCACATCAAGGCTCATAATCATCACCCTATATCATGTAAGAGATACCATAACATTCACAAGCTATGATGTGTATTTAACCTGCAACATTAGGGTTACACAAGTAGGAGAGGAAAACATCATCACATGCTAAACCAGTCAAGCAAGAGATATGTCACATCATCTATTCTTGATTAGGCTTAGGGTTCTCATGTACCAATTATCATATCACACTACGGTACATCATTCTCACATTCATAGAGCACCTCTGATCATATATCATAAACATGTAAACATCACTATGTGTCAACCATAGAGATAAGGTACTGTAGAAACCACACAAGAAAACATGAGTGTCAACCAACCAAACTAAGACATATGTAGCAACCATCTCAAAGACAAAACACTTCGAATGCAACAAGATCCAATATGGGTAGCGGCCAAAGCATAACTACCTCTAGAGACCACTCATCTAGTCATGGGTAGCGACCATCACCACCTTGAGGTGTACCAACCATTACAGTTAGCTCACCCTTGCGACTAGAATAGGTATGTGTAGTGGCCAATCAATTAGATGACGTGTTGTGACCACATGTAGTGACCATACTAAGTCAATAAATGTAGCAACCACCCTCTTAGGGTTAGGGCTTGTTGTGCTCGCAACACATCAACAAGCATGTAGCGAACACTAAATAAAGATGAGTGTAGAGACCTCAAGATCAATATAATCCACATAGCACCTGATTGACCTCATAATAGATTTGAGCCACAATCAAAACATATCATAAACATCAAGAAAACTAAACATCATCAAAGGGGAAAATACCATGTAAAGATGACATCAAAACCCTAAATCAAGCTCAACAAGAATCAATCATGAAAACCAATGACATGAACAATGAAACCAAACTTCAAACACATACAAATAGAAACCTAAAACATTAATGCAACACGTATAACCAAACCATAAGAATAGTGATAAAACCAACATTCAAGATACATAAAAGAACTATCATCTCCTTCATCACCATATCTTCGAGTACAAGAAATTAGGGTTTTAGGAAAAAGAGTAATCCTACACAAGAATACTTCAAAATATTAAACCCCGGATCAAGCTAGCATTGTGCATCAATTTTAGATCATATTTCTGATATAAAGAAATAGCATGTAAGTAAGAATATAGTGCAATAATAGTAGAGAGGAAAGTTATGTAACCCGCCTTAAGATAAAGATCAAGCTCCAAAGGCATGAGCACCAAGAAGAAAAAAAATCTCCAACTAGGATCAACTCCACGGACAACAAGGTCGCCTCATGAAGAAGAAATTATATCAAGGTCAAAGCAAAGCTCAAGAAGAAGAAAGCTCAAACCCTAGGTCGAACAAGATAGAAGAAAGAAGAGAGAAGAGAACTTCATCTCACTTAGGTACTACCATGGTCAAACCATAGTATCCACCTCTATGGAGCAAAGATCTTCGATAAACCACCATCAAGAACTAGGTTCTCGACCAAGAGAAGAGGGTGAGGGATAGGATCTAAGAAAAATGAGATCAATGGTAAGAAACCACTTTCCAAGCAAGAAGATCACTAAGAATCACCAAAAAAGAGATGGTCAAACTCAAGATCACCACATGCAAAGGTGACTGGCCACCAAGCTCCAAGATCACCACCTCTTCAAGAACTATTGAGCTCAAGGCCAAATACAAGGAAGGAGAGAGGAAGAAGAGCTAAAGGGAATACTTGCATGTGAAAGAGAGGGTTTATATACTCAAGGGTAGTGGGGAGGTAAAGATTTATGAGGTGTCAAGATATTTGAGAACCAAAAGAACATGTGTCCACAAAGACACGGCCATAGAAGCACTCTAGACATGAATGCATGAAAGGTTGATAAAAACAAGGTATTGTAGCAACCACTAGGTCCACTACACCCCAAAGTCAAAACAAAAACAAAACGGTCGCAACACTCCATAAGAGCAAAAACCCTTGAGACTAAAATGCATGCTCAAGGCACCAAGGTCGCAATAAATATCAACTAGGGGAGTGTTGTGGTCGCAACACCTCAAAAACCAACATAAAAGGTCAAAGCACCCTAAAATTCAAGCATCCATGCAAGGCCATGGAAACCCTAATATGATCTCATGATGCCACCTCATCTAACAAGGATCAAAAAGGAGACCCTATGCTTCATTCTCTCTGTCATGATGCCAAGGCACAAGAGGCATAACCTACATGTGACAAATTTCAAGATAAACCCTCAACATGGGTAAATTGCAACTTGTTCCAAAACATGCACAACTATCTCAATAATCAACCAAACATGACCAAACTGAAAACATAAACTTGTCACATGCTATTAGGGAATCTCAAGAGATTATATTAAGGGTTAAGCATCTAATTAATAAAAGAAACCACAATCAAGCACAATGCAGGTCAGGGGACAATGTACCTGAGAACCACCACTATGGAAACCCTTATACGAGGTTATGTTGAAAGGCATCAAAGTTCATCAAACAACATGTGAAGAGTGTAGCAACTTTAGGTCTAAGAACCACGATCAACACTTATACTTTGAGAGTTTAGTCTGACTATCATTTAATGGTTCTATGTATCACTCTCAAGGTGGGCATGTTAGGTACATTATTTCGTAATAGGTACCCATATATTTCACTAGATATCTGATATCATGACTAATGATAATCTATAGTTTTATCTAAATTTACCTAAATCAGACCTAGTTTTACCTAAATGTGCCCTATTTATACCTAAAATATACTTAGGTTTACTAAAATCAAACCTAATTTTACTAATTCGACCTAGTTTTGGAAAATTATACCTAATGAGAACATTAATGTCCATTGATATTTAAAATGTTCCAAAGATAGCCAACCTTTGTACTTTTCATCGGTGAATATAATCAACTAGTTTTCCCAATAAAATTCCATCTAACCATGTATTCTTCAAACAATTATAACGAAAAGGTAAAAACGAAACACCTTAATAGTCGTAGCAAGAAAGGGCAGAAGCAAACTAAAGCAAGCAGTAGTAGCTGCGATAGGAGTGGCAATGGCTCAAGTAGAAGCAGCTATGGCAGTGGTGGTGGTGGATCAAACAACAGTAGTAGCAGTGACAATGAAGATGGTGGTTCAAGCACCAACAACAACAACAACAACTCAAACACCAGCCTTGACGACACTTGCAGTAGCAACGACGGAGGAAGAAGAGTGGAAGTGGAGGGAAAAGAGGGTGGCAAAGGAAGAAGCTCTATGGCAGATGGAGAAGAGGGTGGCAATGACAACTAGTGGCAATAATGGAAGCAACGGAGGCGGTGTCAGAAACCAGAGGTGACAGTGGAGGCAATTTCTATAGTTTAGCTAGGTATCATGATGAGATAGAGAACTGGGAAAGAAAAATTTAACGGGTGTTGTTATTAAGAACTTAGTCATTAATTGCTAAAACCCCAACAAATAAATATATTAGATGTCAGTTGCCTTAGAAAAATCAACGACATAGCTAGCACTATGTCATCACTTGGCAAAGAGAAACCAAAGACAGAGTCCCTTATCCAAGTACAGTGATTTAAGTCTTTGTAAGACCTTAGATGTTGGTTTCCTTATAAAAGCTTATGACATAGCTGGTACTATGTCATTGGTTGGTAGAAAGAAACAAATGACTGAGTCCCTTAAAAAATGTCAGCCTTAGTAAGAACTTAGACATCAATTTTGACTAGCGAACCGACAACGTAGAGATATTTTGAGGGGAAATATATTTTCACAGGGACGTGGCACAAATACCTATGTCATAGGTTTTTAAACTACTAATCGATCCCATATGTAAATTATTTTGTGGGGGAAAACATACAACATCGGTTTCACTATAGCTAAAACAATTATAGAGGTAATGTGGAGGGGAACTTTATTTCACGGGAAGGGTTATGTTTTTGGTTTTAAAAAAAACCGAAGCTAACCTAATTTTTTTAGCCATTTTCCCCCTAAAAATTTAAGTTTGTTTTACACCCAAAAAAATTGAGTTTGTCGGTTATCTAGGATGTCAGTTTCTTGAAATAGTAATTGATATTATAGGAAAAGCAGCACCCGTGTTTTTTCCTAATTGGTAGGACTTGACCACTAGTGACGCTTGTGCTCTACAACCAACTTTGTAGGACTCATGGTGTCGAATTTCCTTTAAAATAGATGTCAAGAAAAGTGACATTAGAGATCACAAATGTACTAGTGTCATCAATCATCACACATTCTAATATTATGTATTATTGTCGTCTATTTTGCTTCACCAATAATATATGACCAGGGACATAGAAAGAATGTATGTACTCTTATCATAAAAATTATCTCATTATTTAGGTCCTTAACCTAAAGAGATATGTCATCAAGTAACATCATTCTTTAGACATCTACCATGTTTGTGTCATAATCTCATGATCGAGACAAACATAATATACAAAATTACCTTTATTTTATCAAATTAAGTACCTGATGCCCCATTGCAATCATCATATGATTGGCTCTCTGGGAACATCTACCAACAAACTCCCACTTGCACTTAGAGCCAATCACCCACAAATCATATTCCAAGTGATCCTAACATGACCATCATGTTTTTGTTGCACAAGTGCTTTCGTCAGTGGGTTAGGAACATTTGTTTCTAGTTGGTATTTTGTAAATCTTCACATTTCATCACTGTATGATCTTTCATATGATATGGAAATATTGTAGAATGCTATCTTAGATTTCTTATCCTATCAGTAACTCCATTGTTTCCACTTTATTTCTACTGCATAATCAATGGTTGGAACCACCTTAAGTTTGTCTATATCAACTTTTTGTTCCATGCAATATCCTGTGTGGTGTTCAAAACAACAAGGGTTTCTGTTGTAGAATTAGCAACTGTCTTTTTCTTAGAACTATTCCATCTTACAGTTTTATTTTTACAAAAAAAACCCAAATCTAGATTGTAACTGATAATCATCTTTATCTGGTTGGAAGCTTGCATCTTGTAACCCTTTACACCTAAATATTCTTTATCATCATAAATGATGAATTGAACTGTAGTTCTTCTCAAGTACTCAAGGATGTTCTTTATATCAGTCCAATGACCTTCTGTAATGTCCCCGGATTTTCACCTTCTCAAAACCCCATGGAGATGAGAACAAAATCTGAAAATGTTAGGCAATTGTATCAGAGTGCGTTGCGGAAGCAATTTGTGCATACATGAACAAACAACTATACATACTCCATAACACATCTCAGCATTCAACATGTACATTATTACAACATGAATTACAATTTTATATTGAATGATAATTTTACAAGTCTATGAACATGTATGCTAGCAGGATCTTAGACAATAGGTACAACCTATACAACTTGCTCACATCCTATTCTCTTATCCCATTCTAGCTCTGGACCTAGAAAACATGAGAAACAAAATCATCAATAAAAGTTGGTACGTGGAACTAAAAGCTATACTATGTCGGCATATAATATACTCGAAATTGAAGAAAGAGAAAGAGAATAGTACTTAAAGATGGAAAATCAGGTAATCCCAAGTTATTAGCCACATTTAGAATGAATATGCATTACTATGGTGGACTTAGCACAAACATAAATGGTGGGCCCTTCCCCATGTACCTTGTACTCTAGGGATCTCCCCGTATACCGTGTACTCTAGGGAGGTGCTATTCAACATTAAAGCTTTCCCTCTCTAATAGGGAGTTTAACGAGCACCACTAGTAACTACATTTCATTTATCCTCATTTATGTACTTTTATGTTCAAGACAGAAAATTGTCAATATACATACATCTACATCCAACAGTGTATTTCAAATACAAGCAAACAAGTATATATATTTAACATCCATCAAATCTAGTCATATAATTATATCGACGTACCTACTTTTGTTGATGATTTTGTTTCTCATATTTTCTAGGTCCAGAGCTAGAATGGGATAAAAGAATAGGATGTGAGCAAGTTGTATAGGTTGTACCTATTGTCTAAGATCCTTCTAGCATACATGTTCATAGACTTGTAAAATTCTCTTTCAATATACAATTGTAATTCATGTTGTAATAATGTATATGTTGAATGTTGAGATGTGTTATGGTGTATGTATAGTTGTTTGTTCATGTATGCACAAATTGCTTCCGCAACACACTCTGATATAATTGCCTAACATTTTCGGATTTTGTTTTCTCATCTCCATGGGGTTTTGAGAAGGTGAAAATTCATGTACGTTAAAGTTGGTATCAGAGAATGAACAATAGCTACACCTGACAATTGCTCATCATGAAACACAAATTAATTTCACCTTTCACTTGATGCCCTAGAATTTAGTAAGTTGTTCTATAGAAACTAGGTTTGACTTAGCCTTTAGGTTAGAACCTAGATGTTCGAGAACTAGGTTTAGACAAGTGTGTGAAACCCTTTCCATATAGAGCTCATATGTATTGGGTAGCTAAACTAGTCTACACTTTATTCTCATCATTTCACTAGGTTACATGACATTGGACTATCTACTGTGTGTGGGACACTCATTTTGCTGATTTGGTTTTGTTTTCCAATCGGCTCGAGCCTCGATAGTTTTCTCCGACGTCCGTCTTCTCGGAGAACAACTATATAATATTTTATTATAAATGTGTAAATATGAAAATGTGTCCCTCATACAGAAGAGTAGTGGGTGTTCATGCAATCTAAGTGAAAGGTAGTGACATCGGTCTAGAAGATAGAATAGATCTAGATTAGATGTCTATAGCCTCATAAGGTTATGTGATACATAGATAGACAAAAGAAAGATGAAGGAAATAAGCATATAGAATCTTATCTAACTTTAATCCATGATGGTATAAGTTTCCTTATTAAGATTTGAGTTGTATATGAGCCGAATCCACTCTTAGAGGATCTATGCTAAGTCGTGATGATGAAAGTACATTCCCTTTTACCACTTAAGATAAGCTAAGTTAAGATAGAGATGAGTGTGCATGAGCCTCTAGCTCTTATACAAGGAGGATGCCTAGTGGTAGGATGAGATATGTAGTGAACTTTAGAGAGAGTAAGACCCACAAGGAGAAGGTCATAGGACCTAGCCTCCAATATATGAGATATGTGTTAAAAAAATGTCCTACACTAGATTACTCTTGAGTGTTGAGTTGAGTCCTTATGCATGATTCAAATCTATATGTGACAATTGGGTAAAAGAAAAGGATGGGTAGATGACCCATATGATAAAGTCAATCCTTTGGTTGAGTTAGGTCCTAGATGGATTGACATATTTTGTGAATCTCATCATTACTTGCAAGTGAGGTAATATATGAACTCAGATTTAACTATTATGTCAAAATAATAGGCCTTTTCTCATTAAAACCCAATTCTATGTTTATAACCTCATTTTAATTCTAGAAAATAGACTAGTTATCAGAAAAATATAAAAATCATACCAGACCTTTTTAATGATATATAGATCAGGATAAAAATATTAGACACCATCCTAACATCACATTGACCTAGGTTTGACCAAAACCCTAGCTTGGACCTAAATAATCAAGACTAATGATGTTCTTTTATTAATGATGATTTATTTGCTATTAATCAGGTGATGACCAGATATCTAGATGATTGAGGATTATTAGGAATCTCTGAACTTAGGTACGTGGTCTTATAAGTATAAGACTAGATTTCGTGGTTGCTTATGATATGTAATATCATGAATGTTATTATTTGGGTATTCATTGGTTGGTTGAACTATTATGAGTTATACTTCGCCAGAATCTAATATAACATAAAAGGATATGGATGGGTTGTAGCTACTAGTGCACCTAGCCCAGTATGGATGTATGTTGCCTAACATGGATGTATGATGCTTTGGCCCATGTTAGATCTATGATGATATAATTTTTGCCCATACTAGATGTAAGTCAAGTGCAGATAAGTGTAGTACAACCACATCAAATAAATGTAATAAAAAGGATGTTTACCTGATTTTTGCCTTAAGAAATGGTTTTTCTCTCTTTCTTCCTTCTTCAAGTATTTTCCTTTATGCAACCTTACTAGTGTATCTTTTATCACGTACCAACTTTGTTGATTCGTTTGTTTCACGTATGTTTTAGGTTCAGAGATAGCTTGGGAGAAAAAGAATAGGGTGTGAGCAAGTTGTTCAGGTTACCTATTGTCTAGGATCATGGTTAGCATACATGTTTAGACTGTGTAATTTTCTATTTTTTCAATATATAAATGTAATCCAAGCGGTAATAATTCATGTTGTAAATATACATGTTATTGTTGAGAAATGTTATGGTTGTATGTTCATGTATGCGTATTATGCTTCCGCATCTCTCTCTGAAACGATTGTCTAACGTTTTTAGATTTGTCCTCTCGAGCCTTCTAAGTCTTGAGGTGGCAAAATCTGGGGACGTTACACCTTCATTAGGATCTAGTTGATATCTTCTCATCATGTCCAAGACATATGAGAAAATAAGATGAGTGCATCAAAATGCATGCATGATAGTTCCATTTGTAAATGCATATGACATCTTACTCATGTGTTTCCATTCTTCACAATAATTGTATGTTGGGATCTAGAGAGACTAATCCCATGGACCATGTCCAAATTTCCTCTCTATGAGTCATGCATGCCAAACCTCTTCAACACCTTGTCAAGTTTGTACTCTAGCTTAGGGAAACAAACATTATAGATCTACCTCTATGGTTGCTAATTCCTAAGATATAGTATGCTTCAACTAAATCCTTCATAGAGAAGGTACTTCCCAACTAGGTATTTACCATTTTTAGGGTAGGGATGTAATTTCCCATCAATATGAGTAGTAAAATTATGCTCCCACTAAATTTTTTTAAATTTTGGGTTAATATTCATTTTAATTGCCTCATCAAGTCAAAGATTCTAGCTCTTATGTGCTTGTTTCAATCCATGGATTGACCTTTGTATCTTACACACTTTTATTGTCATAAAAAAAGGCACCAACAAGCATGATCCAAATGGATTTAACCATGGCAACTAGTGAAAAGATTTTTCATATTCAACACTTTGAACTTGTTTGAAACCCTTTGCAATCAATCTACCTTTATAGGTTTGTAACCATCCATTTCAGTCTTCTTCTTGAAGACCCACTTGCACCCTTTTGGTTTTACCCCTTCAGGTGGATCCATTAAAGTCCATTTGGTTTACATGGATCCCATCTTAGATCTCATGGCCTCAAGCCAATTTTGAAACAGTAGTCCCTAAATATCTTCTAGGTAGTTTGTTGGCTCACTGTCTATTACCAAATCATTTCCTTATTGAGTCACAAGATATCCAAATCTTTTAGGATCAAGGCTTATCTTACTAGATCTATGAGATCCATATGGTTTCATGAGGAACTTAGGATTCAATAACAATTTGTGACTCTCCTTGTTCCTTCTATACCTCTATAAGTTTAATGTTCTTTTGTTTGTCTTGAACCTCTTCAAGTTCTATTTTTCTCCCACGGATTCCTTTGGAATCAAAATCCTTTTCAAGGAATATAATTGTCCAGGCAACAAACACTTTGTTATCATATGGAATATAAAAGTAATATCCTTTGGGTTTTCCAAAAAAATAACATTTATCTGATTTGAAACCAAGCTTTTTAAGAAATTTCTTCTTCACATAAGCTTCACATCCCCAAATCTTTATAAAAGACACATTTGGACATTTCCCATATCATATTTGTAACATCCCCAATTCCAAGTACAAACCTTTCTTCTCTCTTTCCTTGTCCCTTAATTTGTTAGGAACCTCTTAAAGACCATTTTTCCTATTCTTAAGGGTACTACCTAAATTTAGATCTTTTAACCCTAATCTACTCATTAGAGTTCCATAGGATGAGATTATATATAGGATGTTATCATCATAATACTTCAATTGGGGAATTGATTAGTAGTAATACTAAGATTGATGTGTTGACCATAGTTATATACACTTAGACACTAGGTTTGACCTAGGGCCTTAGAAGAACTTACTTCGAGGTTATATGTGTGAAATCCCAATTGTTGACCACATAATTAAATTAAAGATCCTACTTAGGGTTTTAGTGAACCATGGTATAAATATGACCTTATGAATCTTAGAATCTAGATCTAAGCCTATAATCAGGTTCCCCATGTCTTTATTAGATAAAACCTAAAGTTTGGGTCTGATTTGATGACATTTTCACCCTTAATTTCATCCCAAAAGAATAAGTATGTGTTTGTAAATATGTTTACAATCTAACTAATTAACATCATTTCTCACCCACCCTCTAACCTTAGAGCTAGTGACATAATGTATCATGCAGGCATCTTGGGCTGGGTATTCAAGTAGTTAGGTAGCGGGACTCAGTCGTCCCCAACCTTCAACTTTCTCATGTTTTAAGGACTGTGTTAGTGTTGTGGTTTTACCGATTCTCCTTCATGATGAGATTGCCTTTTTCTCACGTTCCTCGTCAATGAACTCCCTTCTCAATTCTGAGTCCAGTTAGCCCTCACTCCCTGGGATTGGTGGACTAGATAAGAAACTCCCAACTAGCCTTGAAGCCACAACCACTTCCCTCTCCTAGTTTCACCATTACTTTGCTAGAGAGCCCCATTCTCTCCCTTGAGATCAAGAACTAATCCATGATGACCCATATGAATATTCCCTTGATCAATTTCCATCATGGACTCCTTGGATCCGTTGTTGGTGTTTGTCTTCCCTATCGGAATATCCCAAAGCACCAATGGTTGGAGCCACCTCAGTGTTAATCTGATCAAGGTAACCATCTACAGGACCCCGCCTTTCTATCTGTCCACTTATATTCCCACATATTTGTTTGGTTTGCTGGGATGACAAGTTCCATCGCCCCTATGGTAGTATCAACTTGCGGGAAGGAGACTCATTATAGATGTGACCTTGTTTGAGACCACCTGATTGATTGGATTCCCTTATGGTGTTACGAGAATGTTTTCTGAATCATATGTGAACTATTATCCAAGCCTAGCTTCTGGTTTCCCAATCCACATCCTTCCCTTCTCTAGCCCTCCCTAGACATATCATCAACTATACTATAACTTGAAGGTCTATGGAAGGTTTTGCTTTTTATCCGTCATATCCTGAGGAACACCCTAGACGTATTTTGGGGGTGTGAGGGTGTGTTTGGAACCCAGGTCATGATGTCTGTCTCCTGATGGTCATGTGTTCCACCTCATCGATGAAGCCTATTCTCCCTGATCTTGTAGTGACCCAAAGACCTGGATTGAGGCTCGTTGCCTCTAGAGTTGTGAGGCGGAGCCACTGGATGGGTTCCCTGCCTACAAAGAGGCTTAGTTTGGGTGCCCTCCACTGATCTAAGTTTCAAAGAGTAGCTAATGGTGTGAGAGATAGAGAGATGAATCCCTAGGGTAAAAGATCAATCTCATCCATGGTGCATGTGACATTCATGTCACGCCCATGAGGGCAATATAGGGATTTTTGTTACGTTTGACCCTGTTGACCTTGAAACCCCACACTCCCGATTTCTCTATAGTTCACATGATATTGCGTCATTTATAATCGCATTTCATTCAAGGGTAATTTGATCTTTTCACATTTTATTTTTCCTCTTAATTTGAAAATGATTTTAACTTGTAAAAATCATAACTAATGACTAGTTTGTCCAAATAATACATATAAATACATTTTCAAAATAAGAAAAATGTGAATGATTTAATGGTATAGGTTTTACAATCAGATTTTAAACTTACAGTAGGATCACTTTCTAAGTAAGGAATTCAATGCATTATATATTAATTTAATGCAAATATATTGTGACTAGGTTGAGACAAACTTGACCCTAAACCGAGGAGGTGTTACTGAATACATAGGTCTAGGCATTATTTGGCTAAAATCCACATTCATTTTAGTGAGGCATCTCTTGACTTGTTAATTCTTTTGGAAATCGAAATCTTTGGACATTTGTAGTTCCTGATTTGAATTGATTATATTCTTGTTATTATTAGACCATCATGAATATATGTGTTCTTGGACCCCCTCCTTCTTGTTGCCTTTATTTGATGAGAAATTGACTAAAATGATACTCTTTCCACTCTATCACTACTACATTTTTGGTCAATAACGTCGCTTTCGAAAGTGTCACTTATATTAGAAAAACTAACCTAATAAGCTATAACTGAAGCAACAAGTCATTAGGAAAAAATCTAGGTACCGGTTGAGGTACAAGGTCAGCTATACTAAAGCTAACTGACACTGCAAAAGACCCACAAAATCAAAATTTCTCTCACACGCATAAACATAGCGTCAGTTTTATCAGAAAACTGACCCAATATGTTTCCCGCAGTGAGATTGGCTCAATTTTGCCTTCACGCCTTTATAACATGTCGAGCTATAGGGTCAGTTTTGGCCAAATAACCGACCTAGCAATGTACAAAAAAATTCGAGCACCGCTTACCTCTATTGGGTCAATTTTTTGCATACAACCGACCTAGTAGGTTCAATTTTGCGAGCCTTGTTGGGTCGGTTTTCCCCAGAGAACCAACTTTGCAGTAGGTTTGGTGACTACTAACCTCTAGGGTCAGTTTTTTAATTTTAACCGACCTTTAAGGGCCTCTCGGTCAAAAACATTCTCGACTGAGACAAAAATTGACTCTAGTTTGCCTTCGCGTGTGTATAAGTATCTCTAGGGTTAATTTTATCCTTTTAAATGACCTTGTAGGGCCTCTTGGTCGACAAAATTCTCGACCGAGATAAAAATTGGCTCCGGTTTGCCTTCGCACATGCATAAGTATCTCTAGGGATGGTTTTTTCCTTTTAACCGACCTTATAGGGCCACTCGGTCGAAAAACTTCTCGACCGAGACAACAATTGGCTCCAGTTTGCCTTTGCGAGTGTATAAATACCTCTAGGGACGGTTTTTTCCTTTTAACCAACCTTGTAGGGCCTCTCAGTTGACAAAATTCTCGATCGAGATAAAAATTGGCTCCGGTTTTCCTTTGCGTGTGTAATAAGTACCTCTAGGGATGTTTTTTTCCTTTTAACCGACCTTGTAGGGCCACTTGGTCGACAAATTCTCGACCGAGACAAAAATTGGCTCCAGTTTGCCTTCGCGTGTGTATTAGTAACTCTAGGGATGATTTTTTTCCTTTTAACCGACCTTGTAGGGCCTCTCGGTTGACAAAAATCTTGACTGAGACAAAAATTGGCTCTAGGCTGACCTATAGGGATGGTTTTCCTCTTTAACCGTCCTTAGAAGTATGACCTCTAGGGACGGTTTTCTGTGATGGCCCTGAATTTTGGAACTTCATATCCAAAATATCATTGTTGACATACATGAAATAGAATGGTTCGATGATAGACTTTGAGATTTTAATTTGTCAAATGATGCAAGTTGAACTCATTTTATCAAGATTCAATGAATAATTGAATCATATGCAAGGTTTATACAATTATTTAATTGAGGAATTAAGTTAATAAACAATGTTGGGCTTTGGATGTCAAACTTGAACAAGAGTTAGATTAAAATTATATGGCTTTTTGACCAACCATTTGAGAGATATTGATGGTTGAAATTGTGAGTAAGTGACTAGGATATCTGATCAATTAGAATACAATTTGTCTTGTATAGCCTGTCATGTGGTCTTTCCTCCCAATGATGTGGCACCTTGCCAAGATGGTGATCTGGTCATCCATCACCTCCGTAAATGCAGGAAGAGATTGTGGTAAATGGGTTCTCTTGATCCGATGAAGTTGGGATGATCACAGGGAGTTTTCCTCACAATTCGTGATGTAGGAAACAACCCTGACTTCTCCCTGTCTATTCTCCACTGCAAGTATTTTCTAGAGGAGAAAAAGAAGAGAGCAAGAGGTTGTCGCATGGGGCTACATCAACTGAACAACCATTGTAGGAATGGGAGTTTCCACCACCGACCACCAATATACAAACCATGAAAACTACATGCTGGATATCTTGAGGTTGAAGGAGGAATGGCCGATGCAAGGCAATAGACAAGGGAGCCTTGTCAGACGCTTTGAAGATGCAATCGAGGTCGCAACCAATCTGCGGAGATTGGTGCACCCTCCAGTAAGTGTGGCTAGTACACCTCCCTAGAGCACACGGTGTACGGGGAGTTTCCCTAGAGTACTTGGTACACGGGGATGGGCCCAATATTTATGTTTTGGTACTAGTCAACCTTGATAATGCAATTCATATAGGAAAATGACTTAAATTGGTGTATTTCGCTTAATAAAGAAATGTTTTCTATGATTTTCTTTCCTTCTGCAATTCTTTTCAAAATTATGAAAGCCATAAATATATGTATCTTTCTGCCCATGTGCACAACACCTTGTGTGTTGATTTGTTGTTTCATGTATGTTTTAGGTTCAAAGCTAGTGTGGAATAAAGATGGGAAGTGAGCAGTTGTCCAGGTTGTACCTATTGTGTTAGATCCTAGTTTAGCATACATGTTCTTAGACTTGTAAAATTTTCTTCAAATTATGTAAATGTAAGTTGCAAAATTTAATTCATGTTGTAATATAAATATGTTGAATGCGAGAATGTTATGGTTGTATGTTCATGTATGTGTATTATGCTTCCACATCGCTTTCTGATATGATTGGATGATGTTTTCGGATTCTGACATCTCATTCCCAATAGGGTTTGGAGAAGCAAAAATCTGGGGACGTCACAGTTGGTATCAGAGCATGAACAATATCTACACCTAACAATCACTCACCATGAAACATTAAACCTAAATCTCACCTTTCACTTTAAGCCTTAGAAACTTAGTAAGTTGTTCTATAGGAATAAGGTTTGACTTAGCCTCTAGGATAGAACCTAGATGTTCGAGAACTAGGTTTAGACAAGTGTATGAAACCCTCTCCATATAGAGCTCATATGTATTGGGTAGCTACACTAGTCTACACCTTGTTCTCACCATTTCACTATGTGACATGGCACTAGACTATCTACTTTGTGTGGGACACTCATTTTGCTGATTTGGTTTTGTTTTCCAATCGGCTCGAGCCTCGATAGTTTTCTCTGTCGTCTGCCTTCTCGAAGAAAAACTATATAATATTTTATTACCTATATGTAAATATAAAAATGTGTCCCTCACACTGGAGAGTAGTTAGTGTTCATTCAATCTAAGTGAAATGGAGTGACATTAGTCTAGAAGACAGAATAGATCTAGATTAGATGTCTAGAGCCTCATAAGGTTATGTGATAGATAGATAGACAAAAGAAAGATGAAGGAAATAAGTATATAGAATCTTACCTAAGTTGATCTATCATGTTATAAGTTTCCTTATTAAGATTTGAGTTATATATGAACCGAATCCACTCTTGGGAGGATCTATGCTAAGTCGTGATGATGAAAGTATATTCCCTTTTCCTATTCAAGATAAGCTTAGTTAAGATAGAGATGAGTGTGCATGAGCCTCAAGCTCTTATACAAGGAGGATGTCTAGTGGTAGGATGAGATATGTGGTGAACTCTAGAGAGAGTAAGACCCACAAGGAGAAGGTCATAGGACCTAGACTCCAATATATGAGATATGTGGGAAAACAATGTCCTACACTAGATTACTCTCAAGTGTTGAGTTGAGTCCTTATGCATGATTCAAATCTATATGTGAGAAATGGGTAAAATAAAAGGATGGGTAGATGACCCATATGATTAAGTCAATCCTTTGGCTGAGTTAGGTCCTAGCTAGAGTGACCTATTTTGAGAATCTCACCATTTGTTGAAAGTGAGGTAATATATGAACTCTAGTTATAAGAGTATGATGCTTTGTGCAAAAGATACTCAAAATACATGTTATCCCTTCTTCTTCTCTTTATTAATATATGATGATATAAACCTCACTTGAGCTATATAGATGATTTATATATGAGAAGTCACTCATATACGCTTGACCTATTATATTTCCCCCCCCTATATCATACATGTAGCACCAAGATTGAAATTATGATAAGTTAGACTTTAAAATATTCTCTTCCCCTTCATATGAAAAATGAAAGATATGATGCTGAGATCATGGGATAAACTTAGTATATTCTCTTTTTCCCTTCACATAATACATGCAAGACATTAAAAGTTGAACTCATGAACTTGATATAAAGATATTTTTTTGGATCATAAGATATATGATCAGAAATATAGTTCGTAACTTTGATCCTTCTCAATGTATGCTTCTAAGTTGAGTATGAATATCACACGATAGGGTGAAAACCCTAATATGTAAGTATGAAAAATATTTCCCTTTAATGATGAAATGCTAGTATGATGTTGATCATAATCCACACTAAGATGTTAAGTTTGAAAGTTCTATTATTAAACGAGAAGAAATCTTGATATCACCTTACATAGGGAGTAGGGTGAAATGTGAAACCCTTAGTAATACCTTTTCAACTCTATATAAGTAAATCCCTAATTATTTGGGTAATAAGTGATGGTTTTAAATTCCTTAAAAAAAATGATGCTTCAGCCTATTTAAGGTGGGGTGGGTACACCCTAGAAACTCTAGATCCCAAGATGACAATGTAGGGTATATCCAGAATTATGAAAGTATTTTTCACCAAGAAGTGGTGATATATATGAAGTTGGATTCTATGGTATCACCATGAGATTAGTTGAATTTCGAGGATGAAATTCCATATTAGGTGGGGTGAATGTGATGGCCCTGAATTTTGGAACTACGTATCCAAAATATCATTGTTGACATACATGAAATAGAATGGTTCGATGATGGACTTTGAGATTTTAATTTGTCAGATGATGCAAGTTGAACTCATTTTATCAAGATTCAATGAATAATTGAATCGTATGCAAGGTTTATACAATTATTTAATTGAGGAATTAAGTTAATAAACAATCTTGGGCTTTGGATGTCAAACTTGAACAAGAGTTAGATTAAAATTATATGGCTTCTTGACCAACCATTTGAGAGATATTGATGGTTGAAATTGTGAGTAAGTGACTAGGATATCTGATCAATTAGAACACAATTTGTCTTGTATAGCCTGTCATGTGGTCTTTCCTCCCAACGATGTGGCACCTTGCCAAGATGGTGATCTGGTCGTCCATCACCTTCGTAAATGCAGGAAGAGATTGTGGTAAATGGGTTCTCTTGATCCGATGAAGTTGGGATGATCACAGGGAGTTTTCCTCACAATTCATGATCTAGGAAACAACCCTGACTTCTCTCTGTCTATTCTCCACTGCAATTATTTTCTAGAGGAGAAAAAGAAGCGAGCAAGAGGTTGTCGCATGGGGCTACATCACCTAAACAACCATTGTAGGCATGGGAGTTTCCACCACCGACCACCAATATACAGACCATGAAAACTACAGGCTAGATATCTTGAGGTTGAAGGAGGAATGGCCGATGCAAGGCAGTAGACAAGGGAGCCTTGTCAGATGCTTTGAAGATGCAATCGAGGTCGCAACCAATCTGCGGAGATTGGTGCACCCTCCAGTAAGTGTGGGGTAGCAGGTCTGTATCCTGCACTGCCCTCATCAACCTTGGATCCAAGAAGGAGACCTCACCAAGCAATGAACCTCTTAGTAGGAATTGATAAGTTGCAATAGTAGGCCCCTCTTGCCTAATCTCCTATCTTCACCGGTGTGTGCTCGAGGATCCTACATTCTATAGCCACGAGCTTCAACACGAGGACCGTCTGCTTCACCTGATCCCTGTCGGAGCCCATCCTCCATGGCGGTGCCCCTATTCTGCGGGCTGGAGGCTCCTGATGAGACTCTCGATCTCATCCTGGAGGTGGGTCAGTAAAGGAGCTTGGATTGGAACATCCTACGTTCTCGCCATGTGTTGGTGATGCTACAAGGGTTTGGAAGATGATCTGAGCGACAGTGATGAGAACAACGGATCTGCCGAGGATGACGATTGTGAAAGGAGTGATTAAGGTAGATGGATCAGTATTGATGCTCGTCTGTGTTGTTCTCAAGGGCGAGCAGCTACGACCCCATCAGGGGGCTCTCTCGGAGGTTTTCCCTTGATGCGACACTCAGCGGGATGAGAAGGCTGCTTGGTAACGCCAGGGCCTCCCAGCGGCGGTGCTCACGGACGGGCGCTGAGCGTAAGAAATCGCGTCGAACACAATGTGAGAAAGGAAGAGGGAGCAGGTGGTTTAGAGGGTGAACTGGGTGGTTCATTCAAACCAGACCCGCCAATTCTAGGAGTCAGCTGTGCACCATAACACCACATGGCGCCATCCAATTGGCTAGAAAAAGGTAATAATTCAGTAAATGCTCAGATCTTCATTAAATCACAGTAATTAGCTCGATTATCAGAGAAATGCAAACAAGGTATCCTTATTCTCAGAAAACTTAGTAGAACAATATGAAACCATAATATGAGGCTTTTGATGGTTAAATATCTGCAATATCATGTAAGATGTGTAATACTTGTTTAATGGATAATAAATAGCAAATGATGACATAAAATTATGGAAAAATGTCAGTAAATATATAATTATGTATAGAATGCATATGATATCAGATATGGTCATGTTGATGCACGAAATCATGTAATTTGATTAATATGGCTAATTAGTGCTAATAAAACTAAAGGTAATGCAATTAATGCATACATGCTCAATAAATGATGAAATTCACAAAACATTCTCATATCTGTAACTGAAAGATAATATGTAAATATGAGACCAGTTTTGTAGACAAAATTCATGTTGTAAGAAGATGAACATTGATACATGGGTTGTAACCCTAACTTGAATAATGTATATAAACTAGGGTTAATATGTGCACCAAAAAGGATATGGGACCTAATATTCAGATAATGAATCATAATCTGGAAAATGACACTAGTAAGATAAATATAAGACAATTATGCAAGTAAACATTGGAATATCCTAATGAGATAACATAAACCCTAATGATCATGTCTAGGATTAAGAGGATGATAATCTGATAATAGTACATGATTTTGTTATTAATCAGGTGATGACCATATTGTCTAGATGATCAAAGATATCTATGAATCTCTAAACTCAGGTATGTGGGTTTTTATTAAAGTATATGACTATGGTTTTCTTGCTTGCAATCATGATATGTATGTATGCTCTCTTCTATTTGCAAATATTGGATGTAGTAGCACTATATTGTATTCGATGTTTTATCACTTGTAAACATAAATGATAAGTAGATGCTTTGTAGTTATTTAAGGTGTTCATTATCCCCCTTACGAGGGAATGGATTAATGTTGGCTAGTACACCTCCCTAGAGCACACGGTGTACGGGGAGTTTCCCTAGAGTACTTGGTACACGGGGATGGGCCCAATATTTATGTTTTGGTACTAGTCCACCTTGGTAATGCAATTCATATAGGAAAATGACTTAAATTGGTGTATTTCGCTTAATAAAGAAGTGTTTTCTATGATTTTCTTTCCTTCTGAAATTCTTTTCAAAATTATGAAAGCCATAAATATATGTATCTTTCTGCCCATGTGCACAACACCTTGTGTGTTGATTTGTTGTTTCACGTATGTTTTAGGTTCAAAGCTAGCGTGGAATAAAAGATGGGAAGTGAGCAGTTGTCCAGGTTTTACCTATTGTGTTAGATCCTAGTTTAGCATACATGTTCTTAGACTTGTAAAATTTTCTTCAAATTATGTAAATGTAAGTTGCAAAATTTAATTCATGTTGTAATATAAATATGTTGAATGCTGAGAATGTTATGGTTGTATGTTCATGTATGTGTATTATGCTTCCGCATCGCTTTCTAATATGATTGGATGATGTTTTCGGATTCTGACATCTCATTCCCAATAGGGTTTGGAGAAGCAAAAATCCGGAGACGTCACATTTTCCTCCTAAACCGTCTTGAGAAGTCTGACCTCTAGGGACGGTTTTCCTCCTAAACCGTCCTAAGAAGTCGACCGCTTATAACACGACTGTTTGTTGAGAACCCAGGTCAGTTCATTTTTGCATGAGCAGAGAAGCAAAATGAAGAGAGGACACCCCCCTCCCCCCCGACAAGCTCTTGCCACCGCCACCCCAAGCCTTTACCGCCGCCACACCAAAGCTGCCTCCACCACCCCAAGCCTTTGTCGCTGCCACTCCAAAGTTGTCACCGCCGCCAAGGTTTCTCCAAGCTTTCTTGCCACCGCTGCGCCCAAGATATTGTCACCGCCACTCCGAAGCTGCCACCATCACCAAATGAAGAGTCATCATCATGGTCGTCGACGCCACCACCACCCCGAACACATTGGTAAGTTAATTTCCCATTTCAAGCTCTCTTCTTTTGACCTAATCATTATAGTGGTCGCCGCCACCATGGGGTCGAGAGCCACTGAAGGCCTTGCTCGGTGAGGTCATATAGGGGTTGGACACATCGTCGTTGATGACACTAGGATGGATTGGGGTGACGACTGTCGGTTGGGGGGTGCTAGGTGCGGAGGCACCAGGGGTGGGCACACATTTGCTAAACTGGGTGTGAAATTTGTGGTTGTATGACCCGAATGAGTGCTTGCATGTGGTATTGTGCAACCATGAAGGTGATTGACCATGCATGTATTGTACTTCTTCTTGCATAGATGTATAGTTTGACAAAATGTTTTCCTTGTAGATCAAAGACTAACTAACGACCCAAATGTAATCTGAAATGGTCAAACTTTTGATTTAATGTTATGTATTATGAAAGAGCCTGCATGATGTGTAACTTATGCCCTTCTGTTTATATTTGTCAAGAGCACCTAATTGATTTTTCAATTCAGTACATATAATGAATGTTTATCTATGAAAGTACTCTTGATTTACCCATATCGTTCACGACAATCATCCTCTTGTTCACAATAGCTTTAGTTCTCATTGGTCATCTTCTTGCTCTTTGCTACCCGCACACCTTCCACTACCCACGATCTTCGCATTTTAATCTCATCGGTTCAGGTCAATTACATTATTTTTTCATTTTATTTGACTAGTAAACCAACCAATAATAAAAACACGTATTCTTTCATATCTACATTTTATTATCAATCACATATGTAATCATTGTATACATTCTAGAAATACAAGGGTAGACATTGTGTAGTTTCATATTGACACTTTAGGGTTTATAGATGAGACCATCGATGCATAAATATGACAATAATACATTTATATATAAACTTAGAAACACGTTCAAAATTTATTCATTAGGAGTAAATTTTGGATAGTCCCCGGTATGGGACTATTTTTGGATATTTAATCTCACTTAGGATGTAAGTGTATTTGTATGTTTAGTTTTGAAGAAAATTTTAGTAGTATTTCCTCATTTGTTCTCTGGGTACATATGTGGGTGGTTATTTGCCATTTACATCGGTGTACTTGGAGAACTTAGGGGAAATGCTGCTAAAATTTTCTTGAAAACTAAACATACATTATATAGTTACTAGTGAGATTAAATATTCAAAAATGGGATAGGTGGTACACTTTAGTATAATAATGACTGTCTTATCAATAAAAACTTACAACTTATAGTATCAATATAAAATGTTTAGTTTTATAATTAATTTTAATGTGATATAGAAAATGGATCAAATTTGGATGTCTATGAAGAACCGTTGTAGTCCAGAGTTTGCCAAAGGTCTTGATGAATTTATCATATTTTCTGAGGAACATAGGAAACTACCTACAGATAGGTTCTATTTTCCATATAGAAATTGTGGTAACAATTTGAAAGTTGATATTGTTGAGGAAATTAAGAATCATGTAATATGCAATGGGATCATACAAGGTTATAATGAATGGTATTGGCATGGAGAGAAATTTAATTATGGATCAGAAAATGTCGATACTAATAGTTGTGGCATAGAAGATATAGATAATGATGATAATGCCAATGATGAACCAATTTAGGATGACCCAATTTAGGATGATATGGTTGATGAGATTCTACGTAGTTGTCGGGACACTGTCATTGATCCACCTTCTTTATTTGCAAACATTGTCCATGATGCTGAAAAACCATTATATAAGGGTTGTACTAAGTTCACAAGGTTGAGTGTTGTGATGCAATTATATACTGTTAAAGCTCAAAACCAGTGGAGCGATAAGAGTTTCACTTCACTGTTGTCTTTGTTAAAGGAAACTATTCCTAAAGGCAACGAGCTTCCAATTTCAACATATCAAGCAAAGAAAATAATGTGCCCAATGGGAATGGAGGCTAAGAAGATTCATGCATTTCCAAATGATTGTGTGTTATTTCAGAAGGACTATAGTAATTTGATAAATTGTCCAAAATGTGGTGCGTCAAGGTATAAGACCACAAATTTCGACTGAAACATGGTGGTAAAATCGTATATCTTCGTCATCAGAGATTTCTCCTACCAGTGCATCCTTATCAAAGGCAACGCAAAACCTTTAATGGGTCAACTGAGGAATGAAGTGCTCCTAAACCTATACCAGGAAATGTTGTATATGATAGGGTGAAACATATTGTTAATGAATTTGGAAAGGGTTCAAGTAGTCATACTCTCGCATGTGATAAATCTCTATACAAGAAGAGGTCAATATTCTAGGATCTTCCTTATTGGAGATCTTTGGCAATTATACACTGCATTGACGTCATGCATGTTGAAAAAAATGTTTGTGATAGTATCATTGGTATGCTATTGAACATACCAGGAAAGACTAAAGACAATATCAAATCTAGAAAAGATTTAGAATTAATGGGTATAAGAAAAGAATTATAAGTGGAGATCAGGGGTCACCGCACATATTTACCACTGACTTGTTACACTTTATCAAAGCAGGAGAAAAAGACTTTTTGTGAGTGCTTGTATAATATTAAGGTTCCACAAAGATACTCTTCTAATATTCATAGATTGGTATCAAAGAAGGATCTGTAGTTGATAGGTCTCAAATATCATGATTGTCACACCTTAATGCAACAAATTGTACCTGTGGCTATTCGATCTATATTGCCAAAGCATGTAAGGTTTGCAATCACAAGACTCTGTTTCTTCTTCAATGAAATATGCAACAAAGTGATACATCCTGATACTCTTGATAAAGATGTAATTTTTACCCTGTGTCATCTTGAAATGTACTTTCCTCCTTCATTTTTTGATATCATGGTTCATCTTGTAGTACATATTACAAGGCAGGTGAAGATGTTGGGTCCAATTTTATTACACTGGATGTATCCATTCGAACGCTACATGAGTGTATTTAAAGGTGATGTTCGGAATCATTATCTTCCTGAAGGGAGTATTATTGAGGGTTATGTGGCTAGGGAGGTGATGAATTTTGCAATGATTTTTTGAATTGCAATGAAACTTCTAGTGATCTAAAAAGATTCCCATCACACTGAGTCTTATTGTGGCAAAGGAATTTTGGGAGGACGAGTGAAAGGAATCAGTCGTGAGTTGTGGGAACAAGCACACTTTTATATTTTACACAACATCGATGAAGTTAGTAGCTACATCATAGAACACAATGATCTTATCAAGGGAAATCATCTGCGACCCAGTTCAATGTGGCTTGCAAGAGAGCATAATCAAACATTTATTAGGTGGTTTGAAGAGAAAGTCTTTAATCAACTATCTGAATCACTGAATAATGTTGCTGAGAACATAAAATGGCTCGCCTTTAAGCCAAAAATAGATATCATGTCATATGAATGTTATGACATAAATGGATTTTCATACTACACAAAGCGTCAATATGAAAGTAGTGTTGTCCAAAATAGTGGGGTCACTGTTCAAGCTTGTTCATTTTATTTTGCTAGTGTCAAAGATAAAAGACCATGCGAAGCTGAGATGTCATATTACAACATCATTGAGGACATATGGGAATTGGACTATACAAATTTCAGAGTTCCTATCTTTAGGTGTAATTAGGTTGACAACAACAAAGGAGTTTTATTGGATGAGTTGGGTTTCAAATTGGTGAATTTTGAAAAGATTGGTGAGAAAGATGAGCCATTCATCATGGCAGACCAAGAAAAACAAGTATTCTATATTGATGACCCAGAAAATAAAAATTGGTTTGTCGTTCTTCATGGAAAAAGACAGTTTACTATAGATCCTATAAACGGAGAAGAATATTACAAAAAATATGATGATTCCAGCCCATTCTCAGTTGGTTTTCCAAGTGTAAATGTTGAAGATAACATCAATGAATACTATAAACATCAAGACCATGCTGAAGGAATTTTACTTGACTAACAACTCAACCAATACTAGAGGCATGTATTCTTTGGATTATTTATTTTATTATAATTCAAGCATGTAATCTTTTAAATATACAGCATATATCATTGAATCACTTGTGCTTTTATTATTACTTATGTTTCTTTTATCATGTATACTTGCAGGTTCTAAAATGGCAAGTGAAGATGAACATTCTCAACATGAGCACCATGAGGATGGTAGTGGTGATGCTAATAAAAGTAGAGGTCCCACACTAATGCATAGGCTGTAAGAGCTCAAGGCGAAAGGGGAGAAATTGGAAGTCCAGTTTGATGTCACAGAAGCACCTATTGGGGAACATGCTAGTGCTTTCCAGCATTACGTAGGGATGATCGCGTGCAGTTTGGTGGCAATAGATATAGAAAATTGGCATGATGTTTTTAATGCCTTAAAAGACCTCCTATGGAAAGATATATATGTGAGTGGAAGTGATATCATTTTAATATGTTTTTTGTTTATTGATTCTAATTTAGTTTACTTGGAAAGACATATCCTTTTTAAGACAACATTATTGCTTCTTTTGTATGTATAGGGTGTTTTTCATCTAAATGAAAAAGATCACAAGAAAAAGTGCTACAACATTGTGGTGTACGATGGAGGGCTTTTAAGTCATTTCTCAAAAGGGAATTTATAGATAATCCTAAAAAAAAGAAGAAAGCAACAAATATATATGTTTTCATAGATCCTGAGGTGTGGGAAAGATTTGTTGCATCTAGGAAATTGGAAGAGTTTCAGGTAATAAAGATTGTGATGTATTGTATGAATCTTTAATTTTATATAATTAAGGAGGTGAATATTTTTATATATGTTTGCCAAGTCTAAATTGCAATACCTCATTTTAAATGATTAGGCTATTCACGAGGCCCAAAAGGAAAGACAGGACAAAAATGTGCATGACCATCACTTGGGGCCCAGTGGTTATGCCTTCTGTCGCCAACTACAAGAGAAGCAACTCTCTTCTGGGGAAGAGTCTAGTACAACTCAAGCTGAGCGTCCTCCCCTACACTTGCAATGGATTGATGCTAGAAAGAATTGAGCAGGTGAAACTGTCAACCCTACAACTAAGGAGGTGGCACAAAAGATGGTAGGTTTATCCCAACTAAGTAAAGAGTAACTCCCACAAACTTAGATTTATTTATATCTAATTGATATTGTGATTTAATAATTTTATTAACTATGAATTGATTGATCTCCATGAGCAAAGGAATGAAGGAAAGTTCATCCCAACGGGTCACATGGATGAACTATCAGTTGCTGTTGGTATGGAGGAGCATCCTGGCCATGTTGATGGATTAGGATCTGCATAGGATTCAAGTCTTAATTTGTCCCTTCACAATCTAAAAGAGGTCATGCAGGAGTTCTTACACAAGAGGAAGTTGAAGCATTAGTAGCACAGAAAGTAAAAGAAATAATGTCTTTATTTCATCCTACTCAACCTTCTCAACCTATTAAAACTGTGCGTCTCTCAGATGATGAGGTACAAGCACATGCTCCAACTGTAGAAGGTCATGGGAGCACTCCCAATGGCCCACCACAACAATCTGCAGTAAATTTTTGTTTTATATGTTGTGTTATTAGTATGATATATATATGATTATATATATATATGATTATATATATATATATATAGTTGTAGTAGGTATCTAGTTTACCGTGTCGTATATAACTTATATTATTTCAATTCTAGGTTGGTATGAACTTTAAACTTGCAGTGGAGCTTCCAGAAAATAATGTTGTGGCAGCAGGCAAGGTATACAACCTTGGTGGTACATTGCATTGCCAACAAATTACTGATGACATTTGTCGTGTGTCCATCCATCTTGTGTATGACGGAATGGGGGACAAACCACTACCCATACCTAATCCTGAATAGAGTACAGTTGAAGAAGCAGAGGGTGCTATGGTGGGTTGGCCTAGACACTTGGTTATCAATGACAAGGTATACTTGAATTCTACCATCTTTTTCATATTTGACTGCATATATGAACTCATGTAATATAAGTATGTAATTTAATTAACAGGTTTGCAAACCAAAAAGTAAAAATTCTACTAGTCATCCTCCTATGCCCAAGCCATATTTCATTCCCGAAGCTACATTCGATGAATTGGGAAGCAAATGTAATTGTTTGTGTCAATACTTAGCCAATCAAAGCTCGTGATCACATATGTTGGTCAATTTAACAGAAGATGTAGCTGGGAGGGACGTTGAGAATTTTTTTTTCTTGATGATATTAAAGATTTTCTCTGGTATGATTGGCTAAATACTTCGATATTATAAGTATGGATAAGGTAAGGATTCATCAATATAGAAAACTCCAATATACATTTTTATCTTATTTATAATATATGAAATAATTACAAATGTTTTACATCCATTTATATACCGAGACGACAAACTTTGATATAAGGAATGTTGGATTCTTAGTTCCTTCAATCACTAGTCAAGTGGAGACGCACATTGAGGATGTGAATGAGTACTTTTGTACTGCTTTCTAATATTTTTCTAGTGTGGGAAAGGAAATTATCCTAATTCCTTTTAACATCAAGTAAGTATTATTATTCAATATAATTATAATATTGACTAAATTTATAATTCTAATATTTGTTTTCAATATGCATTTTACTCATATCTAGACATTGGAAACTAGTGGTGGTTGTCCCAAAATTGATGACTTTCTATTATCTTGACCCAATGGAAATAACAACAAGGAGTCACAAACTGAAATTGCCAACTATGGAGTAAGCTTAAATTTGGTTTCTACCACATCAATTGTTATGCTTCGACATAATATTTCTACTTAGAATTTCCATTTTGACAACTATCGTAATCAATTAATTGATAGGGGTATAAAGGCTTTTCGTGAAGGTGGAGGAATAATACCCACCAAGTTAAAGACATTGAGTTTGATAAATATTAAGGTCACTACTTTGATGTCTTAGTCTTATATATCTACAACTCTTATGGTAATGTATATGTCAACTCTTATATGTCAACCTCTATTTATAGTAGTTTACTAACATTAAGTATAATTCTTTATTTGTAGTGTCATATACAAAATAATGATTGGGCTTGTGGCTACTATGTAATGAAATATATGAAAGCTATTGTCAAACGAACATCAAATGACATTCAGACTATAGATCAGGTAATAAATAATAACATCATTAGTTTACAAGTGAGATGTACTCATTTTATAAAATATTAGCATGTGCATTTTCTGTTGCAGATCTTTACAACTCAGCCTTACACACTTGATGAGTTAAATGAATTCCGAGAAGAGTGGTCAGAGGCTTTTCTTAATGAAGTGACTATAGCATTGGATTGAATGCATAGCTTCATTTGTGTATGTAGTTTTGAAACTCTATCTAATTTACTTTTGTATCTGACATAAATTTTAATATCATCGTAGACATGCAATCTATCATTGTTGTTAGTATGTGCTATGTGTACGAATTTTAGTATGTGCTATGTCTCAACTGTGAATGAATGTATCTTAGACTTGCATGAATGTTAGTATGTTCTATGTGTATGAGTATGTCTCAATTGAATATGTCAATTATTGTTGTTATGAATGTGTGGTTTGGATATTGATACATCAATTAAAAAAGGATTGGAAATAAAAGCTAGCAAATGGCTTTGGAATGCATTTCTGGCTTGCATCATTGCATTTATAAGTCTATTTCTACTGTAGGTTTTGAACTGTGTAAAGTAGATTTCTGTTCTGCAGAATTTTTCTTAAAAAAACCTGTGACTTCTAGGGTCATTTATTTAAAAAAACTGACTTTAGAGACCTACTTAGTCAATTTCCTTAAAATAACTGACCTAGTAGCTTCAACGCAAACTTATCAGGTACTCGCTTCCCTGTTGGGTCGGTTTTTTCCTTATAATCGACCTTGTAGGGCATCTCAGTCGACAAAATTCTCGACCAAGACAAAATTTGGCTCCAGTTTTCCTTTACGTGTGTATACGTACCTTTAGGGTCATTTTTTCCTTTTAACCGACCTTGTATGGCATCTCGGTCGACAAAATTCTCGACTAAGACAAGAAATTGGCTCCATTTTGCCTTTGCGCATCTATAAGTACCTCTAGGGTCAATTTTTTTCCTTTTAACCGACCTTGTATGGCATCTCAGTCGATAAAATTCTCGAATGAGGCAAAAATTGGCTCCAGTTTGCCTTTGCGCCTGTATAAGAACCTCTAAGGTCGGTTTTTTCCTTATAACCGGCCTTGTAGGGCATCTCAGTCGACAAAATTCTTGACCGAGACAAAAATTTGCTCCATCTTGCCTTCGCGCATGTATAAGTACCTCTAGTGTCAGTTGTTTCCTTATAACTGACGTTGTAGGGCATCTCGGTCGACAAAATTATTGACTGAGACAAAAATTGGCTCCATTTTGCCTTTGCGCGTGTATAAGTACCTCTAAGGTTGATTTTTTTTCCTTATAACTGACCTTGTAGGGCATGTCGGTCGACAAAATTCTTGACCGACCTAAGAGCTTCACAAATTAAATCTAGAGGTAACCTTTTGGGTTGAATATCTTCATATAACCAACCATAGAGATCTCTAGGGTCAGTTTGTTTTACATAACCGACCTTAGAGATGTCGGGATCAGTAGCTCATTTTTTGCAGACCACTAGGGTCAGTTTTTGTACCTCTCTAGGGTCAATTTTTATACCTCTCTAGGGTCGATTTTTGTACCTTTCTAGGGTCGATTTTTGTACCTATCTTGGGTCGGTTTTTGTACCTCTCTAAGGTTAGTTTTCTTTGATTTAAAAACTGACACTATAGAGAAAATTCTCTTGTGACAGCCACTTAGGCATCAGTTAAAAAGTGATGCTAGAGGCTTAAAAAAACTGACGCTATAGACCATTCCTATACTGGTGTATTTTATGCAAGTTGCATGCTTGAGTACAATATATAGAATATTGGTACTTATGTACAACCATACATTTATATAGCTCATGTGTATTCCACTCAGGGTGTGTGTTTTCACCATTATTTCTTTTTAGGCCATGGTCTATGGTGCTTGTTTTAGGTATATTTAGTCTTCATTGTTATGCATGCAAACACTTATTGTGTTATATTGAGATTGTTGATAATTGTTATGGAAAGACACTTTTGTTACCATGCTTGTAATCTGAATTTTAAGATTCCTCATTCCTTTTGTTATAATCATTTTGAGCTTACCTAATTGCAAATAACCCCCTTCTTGTGGGAACATCTCTTTTCACACTTTAGCCCAATATAATGCCCATAGTGTTTTATATATCTACATAATCTGCCTTTACTAACCTATATATTGTTTCACAAGTTCTGGGTGATGTTCCCTTCCATTCAGGTGCATAGGAGCTTGTTGTGATGTTAGAGGAGGAGCATGTACATGAGAATGTAGGGTTCATGGAACTTGTTCAACATTGGTTTGTGAAAGCTTCTAATATATCTTGGTTGCTCACTACAACCGATCCTTTTAGTTTTAGTTTTAGTTTTAGTTTCTTTCATGTTCTCTTTATGTCCATGTAGACAAGTACTTAGAGATAATTGGATTATGTAATAATTAAACCTCACTTTCCATTGCTATGACTTTGTTGTTCTATTTTGCCATAGTATTTTGAGAGTGTTTAAGCTCCCCTTCTATCAAAATGTTGTAATTGAATGATTGGGGTATTGCTAGAGTATTCTCAAAGATCAAGTTAGGGAGTGGTCCCCTTAGTGGTTCCCACTCCTTACAACATGGTATCAGAGCATTAGTAGTCCATAGTCTAGGATCTCAAAACTTATATTTGGATTCTTATCTCTATCTAGGCTTTCAGGAGGACCAATTTATTTGAGGACAAGAGCAGTGAGTCATTCCAGTCCCATGAGAGACTATATGGGTATTCTACACCATTGAGCCTATAGTTTTGGATGCCACATGTGGAGCCACCGATGACAATACTAGATGCACATGCCACCTCTGGGGTTACCATGTCACTACCATGCCTCCTTTTTTAGAGATCCCTCCTCCACCTTATCCCACTCATGGGTAGGAGTTGGTTGTCCTGTGCCAGTTTCTGATCACTTCTATGATGGGGCATGGTAACGTCACTCTTCCTCCTGAGAACCCCAAAGAGTACTCCCTCATAGAGTTCATAAAGATGCATCCTTCCTACTTTAAGGGTGAAGGAGAGATCAAGATGGTGGACAAGACAGACAATTGGGTGGTTTCCATTAAGTGTACCTTCGAGGTCATGGTGTGCCATCCTCACCAGAAGGTCTGCTTTGCCACCTATGTGTTGTACAGACTAACACGTTCTTGGTGGAATGGTATCGCCCACTCTCGTGAAACTTCTAGCATGTCTAGGGAGCAGTTCCTTGCATTATTTTGTTATAAGTGCATATGTACTGCCGCCTTGAGGAATAAGGAGGTAGAGTTATCTTCAAGATGCGATCCCTGAACATCTCAACTTATGTTTAGAGGTTCCTTCTATTGGATCACTATGCTACATGTCTTGGAGAGGACCACCTAGCTACACTCTTCCTCTAGGGACAGAGCTACCACGTCAGACAAGCTCTAGTTTGGAAGCTCCCTCTCACCTTCCAAAAGATGGTGTATAAGGCCCTCATTGTGGAGGATTATCTATTTTTAACCCTTGACTCAAAGTCCAAACAAGTGAAGGAACTTTGATGGTGGTAGTCATGATAAGTGCAACTATTTCAGGCATCACCACCCTCATAGACGGTGCCCACCATGCATCATGAATCTTGAATAGATGTGAGGCACTTGATGTGCCACGAGTGTAGCCCAGCTGGACACATCAAGCCTCTGTGTCCCAATCTCCAAAGGGTGGTCGCACCAGCTTATTCTTGAGCACCCAGTAGCCACAACTACGTCCAAAACAGCCCCCCAAAGAACATCAATCTGCAAGGATGTTGCCCACCTATTGGAAACGTGCAAGACATGTCTTTTCCATGGACATCGTGGAGGCTAATGATGATAATTAGTCTATTGAAGGTATTTTGCACATATTTCAACAACCTATTACAACATTATTTGATTCTTGATCTTCAAACACCTTCATACCTTCTAAACTTGTAACCATGTTAGGATTAGAATCTATGTACATGGACTATAATTTAGAGGTTGAAACTCCTACTAGTAAGATGTCTTCTACTTTCTTGTAAATCCCTACCATAGACTTGTGTATTTCTAGCAAGATTTTTGTGGTAGACTTCATCATCCTCAATATGATAGCCTTTGACATTATCTTGGGAATGGACTAGTTGAAGAAGTTCAAGGTTACCCTCTTATGTGAAGATCAGAAGGTTAGTTTGTTGCACCCTGATGGAAAGCATTTTTGTATCAAAGGAAAGAAGTGAGTTCATCAACATTTCATCATTTCCACACTAAATGGTTGTAGAGCCTACCTAGCATCAGTTGTTCTGAACCCTATGCCATGAATGTTGGATGATATTGATGTGGTTAGATACTTTCCTGATGTCTTCCCCAACGAGCTGCCTGGACTTCCTCCCACGTGAGAAGTCAAGCTCTCCTTCGACCTTGTACCAGGAATGTAACATCCCTGACCTGGGTTATGCCTTAACCCTAGGATTTTTGCTTAAGCAAGTTAATTATATCCTTAATTTTATCTTGTGAAAAGTAGTTAAGGCTCATGAGGAACTTATATTTCAATTTTGGTCCTGTCTGAATAATGTTGAAGCAATGTTTGCTTATTTTGGACTAAAGAGCAAATTGCCCAAGTTGAGGGGTTAACGTGCAAATGTTACTTGATAAATGTTCCTCATGTGTTGAATCATCATGAGAATGAAGATGATGTAGAGGAATGTCTTGTGAAAGCCTGAGTATCAAGAAAAAGCTGATAAAGTAATGTTTATGCATTAAAACCTAGTTTTTGTATATTATGCAATTTACCCAAAACCCAGGGTTCAATATGCAAATACCACTTCAAAATAGTCCCTAATGTTTCTTGGAATCATGTAGAGCAAAGAAAATGAGAGGGGCGACTCATTTGAATCACTTTGGAGGAGAGAGAATCTTGATATTAAAATAATCAAGATTTAAGCATAATTGAAACCCTAATTCAATTTAATGCAAGAATAAATAAAAATAATTGAAGGGCCTTCAGCCAAAAACTAGATGGTTGAGTTTTCTCAAGTTTGAACTTTCTTATGCCTTGCAAAGTCAACGAAAGTATCCAAAGCAATGGATAACTCACTCACATTATTAAAAGAAAAAGTAATATCCACTAACTTATGAATATTACTATTATATGATTAAGGTGCTTAAATTGCTTTTTCTTAATTCATGGATAATGAAGAACAATTCGGAGGTGAGGAAGATATCTTTGCATGCAAGGAATTGAGGGGGGAGAGGCGACACCAATTTTGGAATTAAAAGATTTTATAAAGCATTTTCTCTCTCATTAATTTCCTTATAAAAACACCTTTCTCAACTCAATTGAGAGGCATTTTTCGAATCCACTTCTTCTCCTTGCTTGCAAACTGACCAAGGGAGATTTGGAGGATCAGGAGGATGACCCCCAACCTGTTGGTAAGCTTCTTGACTCCCTTTCACCTTGATTTCATGGTGGAAATCATAAATCAATACATGATTTCTTCTTATCTCGATCCCATCTTCATTTCTAACCATTCATTTTCACTCAAAGCTTGAGGACGAGCCTTGGGATAGTGAAAGGAGTTGTATCCACCATTTTTGATGTGATATTGAAGCTTTGGAGCTCAATTGGAGGTGGGTTTTAGAATATGAACCCTTATTATTGTTATTGCATTCAATTCTTTATCAATTGATGATCCTTTCTTCATTTTCAAAATTTAATTTGGTTGATTGATGCAATCACCATGAAAATCACAGAAAGTTTCGTGGGTTTAGAGATTGATGATGATGAAATCATCATAAGCACACACCTCCCCAAATATCACTTGCAAACGGTTTCAACAATTTGGTCCAAACGGTTTCACCAAACCGTTTGGAGACTAAACAGTTTCCAAACCGTTTGGAGATTTGGACCCCAAACTGTTTAGAAGAGTTGACCATTTGTATGGGTTGACCATTTGAGGTCAGAACCCTAGTGTATGTTGGATGATGATCCAATGACTCCAATTGATTAATTCAACATATGGACAATCTGCCAAATAGAAACCCTAATCGGGTTAAGTGCTGATTTTCAATTTGGTTAATTGAGATTTTTGGGTTGACTTAGCCCAAACGGTCTCAAGACCGTTTGGAGGTCAACCAAGACCATTTGGAGGTCTAGGGTTAAGTATGGTTGAGTATTTGAAGGTCCAAAGATACCAAATTGAAATGCAATCAATTGCTGATTTGATGATCAGTCCAATGACCCCGATCCTATTGAATTTCACAAATTTCAAGGATAGAATGGGGCAAACGGTCTCAAGACCATTTGGAGGTCATCCAAATGACCTCAAGACCGTTTGGGGTCAGGTCATATAAAAAATTTGATGATGATTCATTAGTTGCAATGGAGTCAATTCCACAATGTTGATCATTGATGGCTACTCGATTCAAAGCCCTAATTGAAGGTTTCTTGAGTAGAATTTCTAGATCAATTGGGTTCAAAACCCTAATTGATGGTCAAATTGAAGGTTGATTCAATAGTTCAAGTAACAAAGAAATAAAGTCTTCAATTGATAATCGATTCATCCATTGAAATCATGAATCATGTAAGTGTTGAAAGGACTTTTTGGTCCATTCCGTTTTGAGAGGGTTTGGACCAAACGGTCTCAAGACCGTTTGAGACCAAACGGTCCCAAACCGTTTGTAGACCTAAGACCATTCAGTTCCAAAATCATTTGGTGATGAAACCCCAAAACCGAATGAAGGTCAAATGTGATTCAATCATTTGGAAATTGAAGGTAATGATTGTTCCATTGATCCCATGATTGATAGCAATGATAATCAATGATAGGTATAAAGGTTGAATCCCTAAAGTACCTAGATGATTAGTACCTTTATAGGGATAAACCCTAATTTCTTATAATAGCAATAACTCAGTACACTATGTTAATCATAGTTTTATATACTTGATCGTATGATTGATGTAACCAAATCAAGTGGAGAGAATGATAGAATGGAATTCATACTTGAGTATGATTCATGTGGTGATTAAGGGTATGATCCTTAGTAAAGAGATAATAAAACCCTAATCATGAGCATAAAACCCTGATTATGGTTACTTGAATAGGAATCCTAATTGGGATAAGTAGTAAACCCTAATGGTGGTTAATTAAAGTGGAGATCCTAATTGAGGATGATTTCATGTAAAACACTAATTGAGGATGATGCCATGTGAAACCCTAGTTGAGGGTGATGCCATGGGAAATCCTAATCTAGGGTAATGCCATGTGAAACCCTAAATTAGAATGATATTATGTGGGACCCTGATGAATGATGTGATGTGAGACTCAAATCCAGGGTGATGCCATGTAATGATATGTGAAACCCTAGTGATGGTATAATAGCCAATACACTTAAGTAGGGTGTGGTTAATATAATCAAGTAAGATGAGGATGTTATATCCATGAAGGGTAAAGTTGATGAACCATTTGGATGGTAATGTTGATACTCTAATGAATAAGGATATAAGGGACAAGATGATGCCTAGATCATTATATATCTAACTCCATGCATGTGTAACAACCCTATATACCTTACAAAGATGAGAACATGAAATCATTAGGAATGATGTATGCAACAATAAATAATGATGTGGATAACATCCTAAGAGTTGAAATACATAAAGTGGTTGATAATAGTTTATTCTATATCAACAATGATAAACCATTAAGATAAGTCCATATCATTAAAGATAGTTGGAATAATCTAATGTGTAACCTATGCACTATATAATGAAAGTGATAGGTGAGTGGTTAATAGTATTAAGAGGGAAATACCTTAATACAAGGTTAGTTGATTATCTTAAGTAAGATGGAATGAGGAGAAAATTGATACATCAAGACATGATAGGTATCACATTTAGCATTTTGGGGTTGTTATACCTATACCTTGATGCATCTGAATCCAACATACTAGGATAAGAAACACAAGAAGTGTGTGTTATGTAAATTATTAAAATGAAGATTTAATGAATCCAATGCACTTTGATAAGTGTTGGCTAAACAATATGAGAAAGGGGTTAAGCCAAGATAATGGGTATGATATAAACATACCATGGTAAGGTTGAGAGGTGAACTCATACCTTGATTTGATATTCATAAATGATATATGATGAAAGTAATGATCATGAGTAAATACTTATTATAGTTTTGAATGCTCCTAGAGGGGTGGAGAAATATATTATGGTTGAACTAATGATGTAAACATGAAACCCTAACTAATGATAAATGGGATATCCTAACCCTAAATTGAGTAATGGAATGGAAAGTCCTAATTGATAGTAAACCCTAATCCTGATATAGGAATGGTGGTGTTATTATTGTATCACAAGATGTGATAATTGGATCATATGACAGTTATCATATCTATTAACCATGCAGATATCATGAGATGGTGATCATAGCCAGATTTGAGCTATGGCTTTTATATAATAAATATTGATTGGCCTTGTGTACCTTAATGTTGTTGTTGTTTAGTAAAAGTAACAAAATGTGCGTGGACTTTATGAGTCATATGAGTAAGTTGTTGCCCAGTAAAAGGTGACAAGACACTTAATGGGCCTTGTGAGCCATGTGTGATGCTTGTGTAACAAGTATCATGAATACCTCGGTCTGAGGACCTTGAGGTGATAGTTACCTAACAAATGGTAACAATGATTAGTGATGAATTGAGGGTATGAATACCTAGTTTTGATAAGTAAGATAATGATGTTGTTGTGAGATGTGAACTTTCAAGTAATGAGATAAGGGACTGAGATCCCAATGCCTCATAAAGAATGATAAGTGAATGGTGCAAATAGTACATGTTTCCTTGTAGCATTTGTATTAATAATTTATGGTTGAGAACCTAGATGATGCTAAAAGAATATGATAATGTACTTAATTAAGCAAGTGATATCATATCATGTGGAGCCCTGATCATAGATCCATCTGTGTCAGAATTTGCTGAATGGTGAAATGGGTGCTCCGCGACAAAACCCAGAACACATATTTTGAATATGCGAGGGTAAATGGGTGAAAATATCCTTACGTCCTGGTGAAGAGATTGATGGAAGGTAAACATTAAACCTCTCAATCCTTCATGTGTCAGGATGGATGTATCACAAATCTCCTGATGATAGGGATAGATGTCGTACACATCTCTGGTGAAGAGATTGATGGAAGGTAAACATTAAACCTCTCAATCCTTCATGTGTCAGGATGGATGTATCACAAATCTCCTGATGATTGGGATAGATGTCGTACACATCTCCCAATAATATTAATGTCAGGTCGATGGAGATAAACATTAATTCTCTCGATTGCCGATGAGAGTGTAGTTGATGCTGTAACTCTATAGCGAAGTTGCCAGTATACCCTGGAAAGCTATCTAGCAGAGACACAAGATGTCCTGCATGTTGTCTCGTACTGACTGAGATGTGGGAGTTCATGGAAGCTGGCTCTTCTATTGACCTTGTATGGTACTGATTTCGACTTCACAATGGTCGGTTGGAGTATGAGAGGTATACCTCATCTCCTCAGGGCATAAGTGTGATTATAAAATGTAATAATTCGTATAGCATGTTTGCTTAAGGATTGAATATGGAGATTCATTGGCTGATGTTACATTTCTTTTATGCATCTCTAGTTGATAGACGTTATTCATATTTCCTTATATTCATTGCAAGTAGATGGATGAATTAATATTCTACCATGGATAGATGCAATGCTCTCCTTAGGAAAGGAGATTACTTTACTTTGTTCATTCAATGATTAATACTGCTGTTAATATATAAGAATTCCTGTTCAATTTTATTATAATAAACTGCTATAACTATGTTTTGGCGGAGAGTTATATCTCCCACTGGGGAAATTTATAATTGTCTCACCCCCATGGGATCCAATGTTTTTAGGTGGACGCGGACGAAGAGGTAGAAACCCTATAGTAAAGAAAGAACAACAACAACATCAGGGACAACAGTAATATCTCAGGTGGAGATACTGCCTTTCAAGTCATATAGATAGTAGTCCTATGTGTTGTCTCTGTACTCTCAGGTCCTCAGAGTTTATAGTTAATGTTTTAATGAATCAATCTCAGATTTTTTCTTGATGCCTTGAGGTTCTCATGATGTCTGTATATAATGTTAATATGGCAACTGATGTTGTAACCCTCGAGAAGAGATGATACAAGTTATGTACTTATGAATCGGGATGTAAATGTTATACTTTGGTTCTTGATGAAAAAGGTTTCTTATGTGTGGATCTCTATGCAAAAAGTTTTAATTTTTAGTGATTTTCAGTAATCCACTACAAATGATTCACTTCCTCTTAAGTAATTCTTGTTTTGTGAGTTGGATGCCATAAGGAATGACTCCTATCTTGAATCCACTGCATTGCATGGCACCTAGTGAGCTTGTTGAGCTCAAGAAGAACCTGTAGAGCTCCTCGACATGGGGTTCATACACCCTAGTGTCTCTCCATGGGGAGAACTTGTTCTATTCGTGAAGAAGAAAGATGGTTCCTTGTGGATGTTCATTACTTACCACATGTTGAGCTAAGGGACGATCAAGAATCATTATCCTCTATTGTGTATCAATGACTTATTTGACTAGATGAAGTCTTCTATGATGCTATCAAAGATGGACTTGCGTAGAGGATACTACCAGAAGAACGTGAAGGATGATGATGTACTGAAGATGACCTTCCACTTTCATTACGGGCATTTTGAGTTCCTAGTCATGTCATTTAGCTTGACCAATTTTCTAGCTGCCTTCATGGACATGATTAATTGGGTCTTCTATCCTTGCATTGATAGCTTCGTGGTGGAGTTTGTTGACTATGTGCTTATCTACTTTGAGGCTATGGACCAACACCAAGAGAATCTGAGGATTGTTCTTAAAGCCTTGTGAGAACACTAGCTTTATGCACAGTTCTAAAATTGTGAATTTTGGCTTGGTGAGGTGATGTTCATTGTCCATTTTATCTTTGTTCAAATTATTGATTGTGATGTTCCTTGGCCATTTTATCTCTGTTGGAATTATTGATGTTGATCCTATCAATATTTTGTTTGTGACAAAGTGGAAATTTCCAAAGATCCCCTAAGAGATACATAGTTTTATGGGTCTTGATGGCTACTGTCAGAGGTTTGTGCAAAATTTCTCTGAGTTGGCTCTTCTGATGACAAAGATGACATGTAAGGATGCAAAGTTTGTCTAAAATCCTGAGTGTGAGAAGATCTTTCTAGAATTGAAGAGTGTTTGACTTATTCTCTTGTGCTTTCTCTTCCTGTTGAGAGTACACCCTATGTTATATTTGTTGATGCTTCTAAAATAAGGTTGGGTTGTGTCCTTATGAAAGAAGGATGAGTGATCGCTTATGCTTCTCACCAATTGAAACCAAATGAAGGAAATGGTCCTACACATGATTTGGAGCTAGCTTCCATAGTTCATGCTTTGAAGACATGTCTACTTCTATGGGGTATAGTTTGAAATTTTGTATGACCACAAAAGCATGTGTTACTTAATGACATAGAAGAACTTGAACCTCCGTTAGAGACGATGGATGGAGTATGTCAAAGATTATGATTTTACCATCACTTACCACCCAAGTAAAGGTAATGTTGTTGTTGATGCCCTGAGTAGGAAGAAGGATGCATCTTGTACTTCTACATGTTATTTCTTATGGAGGGCTTAGAATAGGTTTTGATATGGAGACATAAGGTACTAGATGTCGGTGATGACTCTTCCTTGAAAAAGATGAGAGTGCATTTGTCTAGTTTGTCTATCACTCCCACCTAGATTTCTGAGGTTGTTGTTGCACATTTGGACAATCATGAGCTTGATGAGATGAAGATGTTGACAGAGAAACCACAGTCTGAGTTTTCTTTTGGGATGGATGGTTCTATCCAACTTTTCCATATATTGTGGATTCCTGATGTTGTTGATTTGAGACAAAGAGTTCTGGGTGGGACCCATCAGTCTAAGTACACGATTCATCTTGGTACCACAAGGAAGTATAAGGACTTACAACATGGTTTTTGGTGGAAGAATATGAAAACGGATATTTCTACATATATTGCAAAGTGCTTGATGTGACAATAGGTGAAGACTGAACACCAACATCCTGGCAGTCTTCTCCATCCACTTGAGATACCTGAGTGGAAGTGCGAGAAAATCATGATGGATTTTTTATAGGGTTTCCAAGTCAAATTTTGGGTATGATGCGGTTTGGGTTGTTAATGATCTCCTGACCAAGTCAACTCACTTTATTCCATTCAAGAGTACATACAAGGTTCTTGATATGGCATATTTGTACATGGACTAGGTTGTTCACCTGTATGAAGTTCGCAAGGCAATAGTTTTTCATTGTGACCCGACGTCCACCTCTTACTTGTGGAAGAGAGTTACAAGAGGAGATGGGTTTTGACCTATGTTTGAGCACACCTTACCACTCTTAGACGGATGATCAGTCTGAGTGAACAATATGAATTCTAGAGGACTTGCTCCGTGCATGTGTGTTGGACCATGGAGGTGTTTGAGACAAATACCTTCCCTTGTCCTAGTTTGTTTACAACAACTACCAAGCCAACATTGGTATGCCGCCCTTTGAAGCACTCTATGGCTGACCTTTTCATTCACCACTACACTGGGATGATGTGGGTGAACGAGCTCTGATGAAGAGTGATGATATGCATATGGTTACTAACAAGATATGTTTGATTAAAAAGAGGATGAGGGATTCCCAAGACCAACTGAAGGTGTATGCGAACAAGAAGAGATTTGATGTGAGTTTCATAGTTGGAGATTATGTGTTTTTGAAGATAAATCCAATTCAATCCTTAGAAATGTATAAAGTCAAAGGCAAGTTGATCCCTTGATCCGTGGGACCATTCAAGATCTTATATAGACTTGGGGAGTGTGCCTACCACCTAGTCCTTCCTCCCACTTATGACAAGATTCACAATGTGTTCCATGTGTTTGTTCTGAAGAAGTATGTGATGAATCCTTCTCATGTGCAGACTATTGAGCCTATTGAGTTACGAGAGGGTCTATCCTATGAAGAGTTTATAATGAAGGTCTTAGACTCTAGAACGAATCAATTGAAGAATAAGTAGATTGATGTTGTGAAGATTCTCTAGAAGTACCATGGCCTTGAGGAAACTACCTGGAGTTGAAGGAAGAGATGTTGCGGTTATACCCATTCCTCTTTGGTTGAGATTTTGGGGACGAAATCCTTTTTAATGGGTGGTTTGTTGTAACATCCCCAAATCCAGGTATAAACCTTTCTTCTCTCTTTCCTTGTCCCTCAATTTCTTAAGCACCTCTTAAAGCCCATTTTTCATGTTCTAGAGTGTATTAGCTAAATTCAGATCTTTTAACCCTAATCTACTCATTAGAGTTCCATAGGAATGATATTATATATAGGATGTTATTATCATAATACTTCAATTGGGGAATTAATCAGTAATAATACTAAGATTTATGTAGCTTTATGTCATGACCATAGTTATATACACTTAGACACTAGGTAGACCTAGGGCCTTAGAAGAACTTACTTCGAGGATATAAGTGTGAAATCCCAATTGTTGACCATGTAATTGAATTAAAGATCCTAATTAGGGTTTTAATTCACCATGGTAAAATTATGACCTTATCAATCTCAGAATCTAGATCTAATCCTACAATTGGGCTCCACATGTCTTTATTAGCTAATCCCCAAAGTTTGGGTCCAATCTGATTCCATTTGTACCCTAAATTTGATCCTAGTATATATATATATATATATATATATATATATATATATATATATATATATATATATATATATATATATTGATAGAGAGAGAAATATTTTCAATCTAACTAATTAAAATCATTTGTCATGGACCCTATAACCTTAGAGACCCTGACATAATGTGTCAAGTGGGTGTTTTGGGTTGGGTAGTCAGGTAGCAGGACTCAATCATCCCCAACCTCCGACTTTCTTGTATTCTAAGGACCGTGTCAACATTCTAGCTTTACTAATTATCTTTTGTGTTGATCTTTCCTTGTTCTCACATTTTCCTTGCCAACAAACTCACCTCTCCATTTTGAGTCCATCAAGCCCTCACTCTCTGGGATTGGTGGACTATATAAGAAACACCCAACCAGCACTTATGCCATAGCCACTGCCCTCTCCTCGTCTCATCATTACTTCACTAGAACCCCCATTCTCTCTGTCAAGATCTAGAACTAATCTAGGACAACCCACCTACACATTCCCTTGATCAATTCCCTCATATAAGCCTTGGATCTTCTACTAGTGGTAATCTTCCCCAGAGGAAGATCCCCAAGCACCAGCGACTGGAGCCACCTTAGCACAATTCTGCTCGGGGTAACCATCTATAAGACCCACCTTTCGTTCTATGCCCTTATATTCCCATGGATTTGCCTAGTCTGATAGGACGACGAGCGTAGTCGCCCCCATGGTAGTAGCATCTTGCATGAAGGACACTCATCAAAGATCTAACCCTAATTGAGACTGCCTGATTTATCATGACATCCTTACAGTGATACTGGAATGTTTTCCAAATTGTACTTGAACTGCTTCCCAACCTAGCTTCAAGTTTCCTAGTCCAGGTCCTTCCCTACTCCTACCCTCCCTAGACAAGGCATCATATGTAACTAACATTACAAGACTATGTGAGGTTTTGATTTTTGTCTACCATATCTTGAGGAACACTCCAAACGTGCTTTGGGGGTGTGGGTGTGCTTGGCACACAAGCCATTATGTCTGACTCATAATGGTCTTGTGTTCCACCTCCTTGATGAAGCTTGTTCTCCCTAATCTTCTGGTGACCCCAATTTCTACATTGAGGCTCATTGCCTCCAGCTTGGTGAGGTGAAGCCAGTGGACATGTTCCCTATCTACAAATAGGGTTGGTTCAAGCTTCCTCCACTGAACTGAGCTCTATCATGACTAGAGATAGGGAGATGAATCCCTGGGGTGAAATCTAGGTATCTCCTATGGTGTTTTTGACATTCATGTCACATTCATGAGTGAAATATACAAATTTTGGTTTTATTTGTCCCCAAAATATCACACTCTCAATTTCTCTATAGTTTGTGTGACATTGCTGATTCAGGATTAATTTGGTGTTTTTGCATTTTATTTTCCCTCTTAATTAGAAAATGGTTTTAACTTGTACAAATCATAAATAATTACTAGTTTGTCCAAATAATACATATAGATAAATTTTTGAAATCAGAAAAATGTGACATAATTAATGGTATAGGTTTTGCAGTCAGATTTCCAACTTATAGTAGGGGTTCTTTCTAAGTAAGGAATTCAATGTATTTTATGTTAATTGAATGCATATATATTGCAACTAGGTTGAGACAACCTTCACCCTGAACCTAGGAGGTGTTACTAAATATATAGGTATGATCATAAGGTATGTACATCCTCTATTTTGTTTTGGGCATTATTTGACTAAAATCCACATTCATTTTAATGAGGCATCTCTGACTTGTTAATTCTTTTCGAAATCTAAATATTTAAACATCTATATTTCTTGATCCAAATTGATTATATGCATGTTATTTTTAAATCATCTTGGGCCCCTCCTGCTTGTTGCCTTTATTTGATGAGAAATTGTCTAAAGTGCTACTCTTGCCACTCTATTTTATGTATACTACATGTTTGACTAGAATATCTAGAATAATGGTATTTATGTACAACCATACATTTATATAGGGCATGTGTATTCCACAGAGGGTGTGGATTTTCACCTTTATTTCTTTTTAGGCCATGAGACTTTGGTGTTATGGCCCTATTTTAGGTATATTTTGCCTACATTGTTATGCATACAAATGTTTATTGTGTTATATTGAGATTGTTGAAAATTGTTAAGAAGGACACTTTTATTATTGTGCTTATAATCTGAATTCTAATATGCCTCATTCCTTTTTGTTATAACCCTTTTGAGCTTACCTAATTGCAAATAGCCCCCGTCTTCCGGGGACATCTCTTTTTACACTCTTAACCCAATATCATTACCAAAGTGTTATATATATATATATATATATATATATATATATATATATATATATATATACTCAGCCTTCGCTGACCTCTATATTATTTCATATGTTTTGGGTGATGTTCCCTTCCACCTAGGTGCAGAGGAGCCTGTTCTGACCTTAAGGAGGAGCATGTACCTGAGGATCTAGGGTTCATGGAACCTGTTCATCAATAGTTTGTGAAAGCTTCTGATATGTCTATGTTTCCCACTGTAACTAATCCTTTTAGTTTTAGTTTTAGTTTTAGTTTCTTTCATATTCTCTTTATGTCCATGTGGACAAGTATGTAGAAAAAATTGGATTGTGTGATAATTAAACCTTACTTTCCGTTGTTATGACTTGGTTGCTCTATTTTGCCATAGTATTTTGAAAGTCTTTCAGCTCACCTTCTATCTAAATGTTGTAATTGAATGATTGGGGTATTCTAGAGTATTCTCAAAGTATCAAGTTAGGGAGTGGTCCCCTTAGTGGGTCCCACTCCTTTATCTCATATGGCATCTTTTGATCCGATCTATATGGTACACAGTCTAGCATAAATGTTGTGGTTTCGAAAGAATATCCCTAGAAGGAAGTCAGAATATTGGCTAGACTTATCGTTGATTGAACCATGTCCAATAGGGTACAAATCCTTCTTTCTAATACATCAATATGTTCCGGGTGGATTCCATTGTGATCCAAAATTAGAGTCTCACAAAATGTCCTTAAACTCTTAGTTTAAGTATTTTCCACCTCAATTAGATAAAATTCTTTCAATACTTTTACCAAGTTGGTTATGTACTTCATGAAATCCTTGAAATTTTCAAGGTATTCAGCCTCCTATTTCATTAAGTACACATAACCATGTCTAGTAATATCTCAGTAAATGTGATGAAGTATTGGTACCACCTCTAGAATTTGTTCTAAAAGGGAAACATACATCAATATGTATGAGTCCGAATAGATCACTTTCTCTCTCACTATTACCAATTAAAGGAGATTTTGTCGTCTTGCCCATTAAACAAGACTCTTATATCCCTATTGATTTGAAATAAAAAGTGTCCACACAACCATCTTTATGGAGTCTGGAAATGTGTTTCTCATTTACATGCCCTAGACAGCATTGCCAAAGGTATGTTTCATTTCCTTTATCGAGTTTAAGTCTTTTAGTTTTTACATTATATACGTTTGTCTCTAGATGTAACAAGTATAGACCATAGGACATGGACGCATTTCCAAAAAAGATTTCATTACATAAAATAGAACATTGACCATTCTTTATTTGAAATTTTAATCAACTCTTGTCCAAACAAGATATTGATATGATGTTCCTATAAATGCTAGGTACTTAATATAAGTTGTTTAACTCTATTACAAGCCCACTGGGAAATGTTAAATTGTAGGTTCAAACTGTAGTGGCAACAAATCTTGCTCCATTTATAACACGCAAATACACCTCACTTTTCCTTAAAGGTTTATTTCTTTTCAAATCCTACAAATTTGAGCAAATGTGAGATCCACATCTGATATCTAGTACTCGAGATGAAGAAGTAGATAAATTTATCTCAATAATGTATATACCTAAATGGTGAACTCTATCCCATGTTTCTTCTTCTATAGTTCCTTTATCAGAAAGGGACAAATTTCTTTTATAATTACCCTTCTCCTCATCTTGAGTGCTAAAGACTTGAGTTTCAAATTAGCCTTAGAACTTTTTTTTGGCTTTACCTTCACTCTTGGACTCCCTTTCACAGATCACCATCTCAAATTCAACATTTACCAACATCCCAAACAATTCAGACAACATCTTAGCCAACTTGTTCATGTAATAACATTTAATGAACTGGATATATGATTCAGGCAATGATGTAGAATCATATCTGTGGTACACTATTGGCCTAAAGTCCCAATTTTCTAGGTTTTCTATGTGCCTAATAATCTGGGCACATGGGGTCCTACTGGATCTCCCTTTTTGAATTTGCACAAAAACAACACATTGGAGATGTTATACTTTTCTTGCCTTGCATGATTTTCATATATATTCTTAATATCTATTACCATCTCAATAAAGTCCATGTTTTCATGATATTTATGCAACTCATATTTTGTACAACATATCGTAAGTTCTTTATATCTGCAATATCACTAGCATGATCGAGTAAGCATCCATTTCAGCCTTAGGTGTAGTAGGAGATGCTTTGTATGACTCTGGTGTTTCTGGGATATATAGCTAGTTCTCATGAGTGAGAACGGTTCTCAAGTTTGTGAACTAGTCATGGAAGGTGTTATCAATTAATTTCTCCTTCCCAATGACTGGCCACAATGAAACATTTTTGGTGTTTTCCATTTGTTTCTACAATAGAAAATTTGCATTTATCAAAACACTTTTGATTTGATCTGATAATATTGACAATATTAATTAGGCCTTAATTAATCATTGCTCCCACTATTTTGTTCAAATTAATGTCCTTCACCATCAATTTAGCAGATTATAGTGTACAATCCTCTAGTGAACTAAGATCCAAAATATATCGAGTTATTACTCAACCAACGTCAGCATCCATAACTGATTATTAAGGTTGGAAACATTTTCCAATTGCATCCAATGCAATTCTTGGATAGACAACATGCACAATTCCTTTCCATTGTCCATCTGTATGCTTCAAGGCACTTAATACTATTAAGGTCATATAGTTAAGGCCGACCCAAAAGTCAACATGATAGAAAGGCACCCTACTTTGGCAAACCCACATAACTACCATCACACTTCTACAAGATACATGGAGCACCACGCTTTGGTGTTCCCATGCTTAGTTGAACAATATTTTCATGTGTATTGTTAATGGACTTAATGTTTATTGAGGGATTCATTTATGAATGCACATACATATTCAATCACGACATACTTATCATTGTTGGTTATGTATGCCCAGAGAGACAATCATGTGATGATTGTAATAGCAAATAATGTAAATTATTTGATTGTTAATAAAAGGCAAGCTTCCAATTAATTATGTTGGACCGATTGATTAGAGTATCAGATTGATTGAAACTGCAATTGATTGATTTGCACAAGTCTGCTGCCCCAACTGATCGGCTCATGAGATGAACCGATCAGCTCTGGTTGCTGAACCGATCAGCTCATGTGATGAACCGATCAGCTCAAGACAAGCTGAGATGACTGGTTCAAGAGTTGAACTGATCGGATCAACTGGTCTAACCGAGATCATTTGGAAAGTGAGAAGACTATTTTGCAAATACAATTTGTTTCACTTGTACAAATTCGATTTGGACAAGGATTAATATTTGATTAATCAGAAGCAAATATGAAAGTCAATTTGAGTTGGATCAGGACCACAAACTGATCGACTCAGAAGTGAAGCGATCGGCTCAGGTGCCCCAACCTATCGGTTGAGGTGTGAATCGATCGGCTCAACTCCCCAACTGACCGTTTCATGCATGAAACGATCGGTTCAGGTGGCACAGTTAATTGTTTTGTGGAAAATCTCAAACCCTTCTACTCCTGCATTAATCCCACATTGCCCGAGATAGAGAACCCTGTCCCATGACCCTCCTATATATGTAGGGGTATTGGGGGCTTCTTAGGAACACAACTCAGTGCACCAGTTGCTCTGCAAAGTTGTTGTTCTCTCTGGTTTTGGTAATCGAGAGAGAGCCCAATCAAGTGCTACCCGATAAGGGAGGCACAATAAGGGAAAGACAACTACAGAAAGCGATTGGTGGCAGGAGAGTGTGTTGGTGACTAGTACGCTGACAGGAGGGTGTGACTCCTTCTGATTCCTTGTGGGACAAGGAGATCGGAGTTCCAGGTGGTTTGTGTGGAATACTTCAGAGGCAGGAGACTTCTGCCACTCGTAGGACAGTTGTCAATCCTGACAGTCCCAGTGAGACCAGGAGCTACACAGACACCGTCCAAGACTGGAGGTGAAGACCGCACAAGCCGTGAGGTAAAGTTGCCAAGCAAGTCTCGGGACAAGGTACGCCTCTACAAACCATCCTTCCTATTGTATAGACATTGACACATTTCCTTTATTCTGGGTTTGGGAGAAGAGTTTTTTTGTTTCCGCTGCCTTCTCTGTCTCCCCTAAAACCCAACAGTGGTATCAGAGCCCTGTCAATTGCTATATACTTTAGGATTATCGATATGATCGATTTTTTTGTCGCCTTTATTTATTACAAACGATGTGAATAAAATTGGCTTTATACATGTCCAATCCTAAATCCACAAATCCGAATGTACATATATGATATGTAATATAAATGCACTTGATACACGTCACCCTTAAATGAGTTTTGTGGTGTATGTATAGTGTGGTTATGGCCAATAAACCCTATGTGTGTGCTTGGTTGTATGTGGTTGTTTGCATCTCAGTCTGCACACCGATTCCCTACCTCCTTATTCCTGATGTAACTCAAGATAACTCGAGATTTCTTTCCTACCTTTGTTCCCCCCAAATGTAACTCAGGGTTTCCCAATTTAAATGTAAAATAGGATAGATCTTTTATTTCATGTTATGTCAAAGAATGGAGGACACTCTGACGACGACTGAAATGATCGGTTCAAGGAGTGAACCGATCAGTTGGCGATCCATACGATCGATTCGAGGAGCGAGACGATCGAGTGGCGTCCATGAGGAGATGCACGATGACTAGGCAAACTGATTGATTGGAGGAGCCAACCGACTGGCCTGATGGCACCCAGACGACTGGCCTGATGGCAAGCCGATCAATCATGGAGATGAGTTGATCAAACCCAGTAAAGGCAAAGCATAGAGTTCATCTTTTACAGGTTGAATGTGATGTAGACCTAGATGACCGTGATTCCTCTTTGCTCGAGGAATCACATTAGGATGGCCATAATCATCGCTTTTATCGTTTCACATGTTTTCTGTGGGATATAGCATGTATATGATACATACTATGTATTGTGGTGATTGGATATGTATATGTACCTATAAAAACCAAATCCCTCATTAAATATTAAAGTTTTAGATGCCTTCCAAATGCGACACATGTGAAAATCTTGATCGGATAAGTGTGGGAACGCCCTAGCATGGTGCACCATCTATCTTGTGGAAGCGTGAATGATGGATATGTGGGTCTGCCCTAGAAGGGTGCATATTCATTGTGTAGGCTTTGGGTCGGACTTAATAAGGTGACCTAGATAGGATCTAGCACCTTGAGGCATGGAGGTGATCATGGCAAGGAGTTCCATATGACATCTTTCAAGAGTTGCATATGATGCAATTGGCAAAAGTTGCCTACCTGGAAGATCTAAGTTGTACGCCACCTGAACCGATTGTTTCATGCATTAAACGGTCGGTTGGGGAGTTGAGCCGATCGGTTCACACCTCAACCGATCGGTTGGGGCACCTGAGCTGATCAGTTCACTTCTGAGACGATAGGTTCGTGGTCCTGATCCAAATCAAATTAACTTTCATATTTGTTTCTGATTAATCAAATATTAATCCTTGTCCAAATCGAATTTGTACAAGTGAAACAAATTGTATTTGCAAAATAGTCTTCTCACTTTCCAAATGATCTCGGTGAGACCAGTTGAGCCGATCGGTTCAACTCTTGAACCAGTCATCTCAGCCTGTCTGGAGCCGATCGGTTCATCACATGAGCCGATCGGTTCAGCAACCTGAGCTGATCGGTTCATCTCATGAGCCGATCGGTTGGGGCAGCAGACTTGTGCAAATCAGTCAATTGCAACTTCAATCAATCTGATACTCTAATCAATTGGTCCAACACATTGAACACTATGATACTGAGCTATCAATTGATTGAGTGTTTAATTGAACTATTAAACTCCTTTAGTAATCAATCTAAACATAATTTGTGGTTAAACTGCTCTTCCAGATTAAAATCTATGTGTGTGACCCTACAGGTCCATTTCACATTGGCAGTGAAAGTTTATAACACTTATGACTTCACAAGCAAAGAGTGGTGCCTAGTCTCACATCAGTGCTACACAAGTGAAATAGAAATTTGTAGAACAACTTTCAATCCTATAATCCGTGAATGGTGTTACATCGAATGTATAATTCCTTTGTCATTGATATCCTGAATGAACTCGAGCCATGGAATAGTCATCCTGTCAACGTTCATCCACTTTCTTGATCTCAGAGTAGATTGGAGTAGATATGTATGACATCAATATCACATACTGATTCACACATGCGTGTGCACGCCTATCTCAATCCTACTCATCAAGTGGCCATGGATATCAAAATCCCTCAGGAGGGACAAATCCCATATCTATCACTCACCGCTCAAAAGCCCCATGTGTCAAAGCCACCCAATCATCACCTTTATAACAACCCATGTTTCAGGACTGCATTTGATGATGTCAAAGTGTACCCAACGACATGTGTTGAGTGTAGTGATTTTAGGTCAAAGAATCACACTCTCCACCATCACTGTGAGAACTGACTGTGACTACCATGTCATGGTTCCATGTGTCAAATTCACGATGGGTCTGTCCGGTAAATTTGTTCTCTAACAAGTACCTATGTGTTTGGTTTGATATCTCCATATCATGATTAATGAGAATCTGTCATCAACCAATACCACAATCTAGTCTTGTGTGTCATTGTTGTCTATCTACCTTCCATAATGACATCCGACTAGGGACATAACAAGAATGTACAAACTCTTAGCATCCGTATGATCCCATCGTTCAGGTCTTGAACCTGAAGACATACGTCATTGAGTACTGTCATTCACTAGGCATTCAATAAGTTCTATCATTATCTCATATGACTGAATCGGAAAGAATTGGAAGCTTTCCTTTGATCTTTATCAAATCAATCTTAATGTATCCCACCAATCATCCCATGATTGCCTCTCAGGGCATACATACCAACAGACTCCCACTTGCATTGTGAGCCAATCACCATTGAATCATATTCATAGTGATCTTCAAACATGTCCCATATGTTACTGTACTCTAGTGCTAACATTGTGAGTTATGGAAACACCTTGCCAAAGTCGGTATTAACTGCATGTCTCTCATCTCTTCACTATACGTCACACGTATGAGATGGAGTTTTCATAATATGTGATCTAGTATTCCATCACTAACCATTAGCCACATTGCATGACCAAGTACTCCTAACTTATCATCAATGACTGGAATTATTATAAGTTCATCTCATGAACTTCCAGATCCATATAGTATCCATTGTTGTTCTCAAACACACAGATACTTGGTTTTTCCTTTTAAACAACTTTATTGGAAATTTTCCAATTATCAACAAACATTCACTTTTATATATCCCATATATATTTTGTGATAACATAAGATCAGAGTGTGAGTTGGTTGATGACTGAGTCTCATTGGTCATGATATGTCAATATCAAACCAAGCACAAAGATACATGTTAGAGAACAGTGTATCAGACAGACCACTATGAAACTGACACATGGAAGCCATCTTTATGGATGTCATAGTCAACTATCACAGTGATGGTGGTGGTTGTGGTTCTTAGACCTAAAAAACACTGCACTCAACACATGTCATTGGATGCACTTTGACATCATCAAATATAGTCCTAAAACATGGGTTGTTATAATGGTGATGATTGGGTGTTTTTGACACATGGAGATCTATTGTGAGTGATAGACATGGGATTTGTCCCTCATACTGGAGTGTGATGTCCTAGGCCTCTTGATTAGAAATACTGAGAAAAGAATGGGCATGCACATGTGAGTCAATATCTGATATTGAGCTTACACATATCTTAGACATCTTGCTCTGGTTCATGAAACAAGAACGAATAATAATGAGGGTGACTGCTATTTGCCTCTAGTTTAATCTGGATATCGGTGGAAAAGGAACTATACAAACAATGCAACACCATATATAGATTGTAGGTTGAACTTGTTCCTCAAACTTTCCATTCACTAGGGTAGCAATGATGTGTGACTAGGCACCACTCTTTGCTTGTGATGTCATAAGTTGTAATGGGCATGCACTATCAAAGTAATATGGGACTTATAGGGTCACACACATAGGTCTTGACCTAGCAGAGGAATTTATACCTCGAATGATAATTGAGTACGTGCGAAAGTGTTTAGGCATTTGAGTCAAGAAACAAATAGGCTGATAACAGTGTTAAACACCCATCTCAAGTGTTGAGACGGTTTTCTGGAAGTGCCAAATTGCTGTCACAAGAGTTGAGATGGGCGTCTAGGTGTCAGGCCGGTTGTGAGTTGTATTTGGCTAAAGAATGAACCAACCCAACCAAACTAGCTCGACTTGGTTCACTACAAGACCATCTGGGCAAATGGATATGGTCATCGCACATGGGCGAGATGGTTCAGTTCAGTCGTGGAAGGTTTTAGATGTTTCCCTATTTGTTTCGCTTGAGGAATGCTTTTTGTAAAAGGAAATCGATGTCTAACATTGATGGGAATTTACTTACCAAATTTTTGCACAAATTAAAACTACAAAATGACCATCTAGCAGTGCGAGACGACTATCTCACTTGCAAGGTGATCATCTGGCTTTGTGAAATGGCCATTTCAACTGCTGTTGTTTGCAATGTTGGCAAAATTGTTGCAAAAACTTGAGTTCTTCCGGTCCTTTCTACTTCCACCCTTTAATCCCATATTAGATAGCACTTGGGAACCTTGACCCTTCCCTCTACTATAAATAGAGGGGTATTGGGGGCTTCCCAGAACACAACACAAACAACTGCAAATCAGTTCCTCTGACAACTATTGTCCTCTCTGGTTGTCGTAACCATGTGATCCCAAGCAAGTCCTACCCGACAAGGGAGCGATAGGTACTGGAGAGAACAATTGATAGTTGTCATTGTGGGAGAGCAAGTTAGTGACTAGTACACCAACAGAGAGGGATGACTCATTCCTAATCATTCTAGCATGACGATAGGAGTTCTAGGCGGTCCATGTGGACTACCATAGAGGCGGAAAGTCATTGTTTGCCGCTTGGAGGACAACATCAACCACCACTCTGTGATAAGAGGAGCTGCTAAAGAAGATGACATTTGTGGCTACAGTATGTGGTGCATACCAGGAGGTGCAACAGTCAGACGTGTCCCAGTGCAACTATGATTTAGAGTTGTACATCAACAATGATGAGGATTGTCATTGGACTTGCTCCAGGACCATGTATATTCCATAAATCATCCTTCCTACAATATAGTTATTGACGTGATATACTGATTATGAGGAATATGGTAGAATAAATTTTTAAATTCCACTGCCTACTCTGTACCATATTTGCCATCAGTTGTATAAGATCCAACGTCAATTTACTATATTATGAGATAATCAATATGATCAGATTTTGATTTTATCATTCTATTATTGCATGCGATGCGATAATATCTTCAGAAATCCAATACCACAAAAATTTCAAACTAATATATATATATATATATATATATATATATATATATACATATATATATATACATATACATATATATATATACAAACACACACACACACATAGATATATATATGTATATATATATATATATATATATATATATATATATATATATATATATATATATATAATCTACATGCATATCCCTAAAAGTGGTTTTGACGGTGGATGTGTAGCATGGTTATGGCCAAATAACCCCTATCTGGGCATGGTTGTATGGCTAGTTGATCCCCTTATCTTGGTCTTCACACTGAGCCTCTATCTTTTCTTCCCCATGTATAGTTAAATTCTCTTCTACCTTTACTCCCCACAAATGTAACTCAAGGTTTCCCTATATTCATGTAAAAGTAGGATAGTTTACTTTCCTATTATGATGAAGATGAAGTTGTCCCTAAGACGTATCAATCAACAGAAGGACCTTGGAGGACATGGTAGACAAACTAGACTAATCACCTGGTGGGCCCAGCCGATGCACTAGAGATGCCAGTCGATGGTGGATAGAAGGACCATACGACCGATGAGACAACCTAACAACCAACTAGGAGGTGAGCCTATCAGTTCAATGGTTGAACCGATCAACAGTCATTAGGGGGAGATGAAGCATCTCTCCTCTGAGGCGATCGCAAGGGCGACCCTGCCCTAGGGGTGGTGGCCGGTGAGGGGGGCCTCCCCCCTCGCCACACACTTGCGATAGTGGGGTGAGGCGGCCCTGCGGTGACTCTCCATCATGCCTTCCATGTTCCTCCGACTGCTCTCTGCACCCCCTTCGAAGGAATCCATATCAGATTTCAGAGCATGCCTCAAAGTGGCTCAGGCGGCCTGGCAGCGCTCGGGGCCTCTGTCCACATCATGATCACTGGAGCAGGCCGTGGACACAAGAGTCTCCCCCATCGCAGTGGGTGCTGAGTGTTAGGAGGATGCCCTTGGTCGTGAGTTGCCCGAGGATAGTAGCACTTGCAGAGAGGGTGATACAGCTGGGCTACCTACCAAGGGTGGACTGACACCTGAGGTGTCTGTGATGGGCGAGCCCCCTTCCCCTATTTATCCTGCAGGTGGGGATCAGGGTAGCGAGGTAGTCAGCAATCTGGAGGCGATTTGATCAGAGGGGCAGGATAAAGTTGTGGGCTTGGAGAAGCCCAATGAGGGGGAGAACTTGCTGATGGAAGTTGCCACCGAGGGGCAGGGTTCGCATGACCTGCTCGAGAACGGTGATTCAAGGGAGCAAGTTGCAGTGGTTCCTGGGGACCATGGTGGTCAGGGAGGGTCTTTTGGGTGGAATGAAGCTGACAATTTCCCCCACTCCCCATCCTCTTCTGTTACAGATCACAGGAGCAGTTGTGTGAGCTGCGCCACGGGTATGCCGATGATGGATGGTGTCGGCGAGGTGCTTGAGGTTATGCCTCAAACACCTGGCCCGAATCCTGCTGATGGGTGCGAGACACAGGGTCTTGATGATGATGTTTGCAGCCTGCTCGGTGGTTCTTTCTGGGTTGGGACTCTATTTGTTCCCTTCCTGGCCACCTTCCCGGAAGTTGCGTCATATGGAAATGGGGTGTGACTTGCTATAGGAGACCAAGGTGCAATGGGCTTCCAGTCTGTAGAGGTGGTGCCCTCCAAACAGTGATGGTGGGGCTTCCATGTCCCGAGAGACACCTGCTTGCACTGCCTACAATGTGGCCATTGGCAACACCAATGCTCTGCCCGACGGTTGTGCTTTCTTTGCAAGTCCCCAGAGCATCTGGCACATGATTGCAAGGAGAGGAAGGAGGGGAGGAAGCGTAACCCACGTGCTTACATGGGTGGGAGTAGGTGCTTCCAATGCCTACAACATGGGCATTGGAGGAGCCAATGCTCTCTCCCGATGGTTTGCTACCGATGTAAGGCACCGAGTCACCTAGCTTGCACCTGCGATACTAGGCGGCTTTCTGTGAAGGGCTCACTGGTAGCAGGTGTGCCACAGCATGCTATCTCCTCTATGATAGACTATGACACAGAGATTCCTTGTGAAGAGGGGGATGCAAGTGATGGACATGGTAATCGACTGGTCCGCAATTCAAACGGAGCCAGCAAACATCTACCACGAAGACGCGTGAAGGACTTCTTACCGTTTCGGCTTGATGATGGTGCTCCAGATGCTCTGCTTGGGTTTGATGACTGGAGATCGTCTTCGTCGTCCTACTCCGATGATGATGCCTTTGTGGATGGGATTGAGTATGATGGCGATCAGGGTAGCTGCTCTGCCATCTTTGGATCTAGGTAGAGGGGAGGATGGATTTTTTAGGAGGTTTTTTAGAGGTTTCTTGGTTTTGAGAGGTCTAGATGTTGAGGTCAGTTTTGATGGGGATTCTCTTTGTCTTTGGGCGTGATGGTGAGGATGATCTGATGTAATCTCAGATGATGATAGTTTTAGCCTGCGTGAGGTGCAGGATGAATAAGATTGACCACAATTGCATTAAAAAAAACGATCAACCCAGATTGGCAAGCATAGATCTTCATCAACAACAAGTTTATGCATGTGATGTAGACCTAGATGACCATAATTCCTTGTGACTCCAAGGGATTACATTAGGACTGGCCATAACCATTGGTTTCATTTCTTGCATGTTTTCTCCGTGTGATATAGCATGTATATGATATGTACAATACATGTGGTGATTGGATAAAGTATATGTATATACTTATAAATACAAACTCACTCAAAAAAATGTTAAGTCTGAGATGCTTTTCCATAAAGAAGCACACATGAAAAGCTTGATCGAACAAGCCTGGGCACGCCCTAGCATGGTGCGCCGTCTATCTCATGGAAGTGTGATGGTAGATACGTGGGTCTACCCTAGCAGGGTGCATAGTCTATTGTGTTGGATTATGGGTTAGGCTTAACTGGATGATCTTGATTTGATTAATCACATAGAGGCATGCATATGATTATGGCAAGGAGTTGCACAGATCATTTATTAAGAGTTTCATATGATGCAATTGGAAAAAGTTGCCTACCTAATAGAATCAAGTTGTGGGTGATAGCCCTAGCTGGATCATGATTTGGATGAAATCAAGATCTTATCCCACTAGAAACAAATCTGCATTGCGATTACATGAATTAAATGAGATTTATTTCCATTATTGGTTTAGGAACTTGAGAAGTGTTTTGCATGATCCTGAACTAGTGTCAGTATCCACTCCAAATTTGCCTAAGACTAACATGGATGCTTCTTTAAAGCCTGCCAATGATGTTGTGAACATCAAGAACCTTATGTTGGGCTATATGAAATATGAGTTGCATAAACAACATGATAAGAATGAAAGGTATAATGTCTCTAAGGCTCTATATGAGTGCAAATTGATAGAAGGATATCTGGTAGAGCCTCATGTGATTAATATATTTGGACATATGAATCATCTTGAGAGTTTGGGATTTATTTTAGGTCATGAGTTGGCCATGAATATGATTTTGCAATCTTTCCTAAATCATATAGCTAGTTTATCGAGTGTTACCACTTGAGCAACATGGATAGATCACTGTCAAAGTTGCTTGACATCTTGATTGGTGTCAAAACAAAAATGAAGAAGGACAAATCCATGATGATGATCAACAGATTTGAGTCCAAGGACAAAGTCAAGGTCAAGAAGTGTTATCTGGCTAAGCTAAGATCCAAGTCTTCATCACTCAAAATTAGGTGATGGATACAGGAACCTAGGAAGAAAGGGATTGAGATCTCTACTTATAGTGTATATGTTATTGAGGTTAACTTCACTACCTCCTTATCATAGGTAATATATACCAGATGTGGATCACACATTTTCTCAAATGTGAAGGATCTGAAAAGAAGTAGACCTTTAGAGAAAGGTGAGGTTGAACTACGTGCTACAAATGGTGCAAGAGTTGCGGCCGTCACAATTGGAGCCTATGACTTATCTCTTCCTAGTGGGCTTGTAATAGAGTTAGAGAACCGCTATTATGTACCCACCATTAATAGGAACATCATATCCATATCATGTTTAGACCATAATGGATTCAAATTTCTTATAAAGAATGGAAGATGTTCTGATAGTAAAGATGGGATCTTTGAAGACAGTTCCCCTATGTCTTATGGTGTATACTTGATAGATCTAGAGACAAGTGTATATAATGTAAATACCGAAAGAGTTCAATGAATCAAACCAAACATACCTTTTCCATTGTCGTCTGGGGCTCAAAAATGAGAAATGAATATCCAAACTCCATAAGGATGGTTATCTAAACTCTTTCAATCTTGAATTGATAGAGTCATGTGAATCTTGTTTTTTGGAAATATGACCAAGACTCCCTTTATTGGCAAGAGTGAAAGGGCTAGTGATCTATTAGGACTCATACATATTAATGTATGTAGAGCCCTTTTAGAACATATGCTATAGGTGGGTACACGTACTTCATTAATTTTACTAATGACTTCAGTAGGTATGGCTATGTCTACCTGATGTGACACAAGTCAAAAACTCTTGAAAACTTTAGAGAGTTTTTTAATGAAGTATATAACCAGCTTAGAAAATGTTTTGAAGGCACTTCCTTCTGATCGAGATGGAGAATAATTAACCCAAGAGTTTGAGGACCTTCTGGGTTTGGGAGAAGAATTTTTTTGTTTCCGCTGCCTTCTGTGTCTCCCCTTAAACCCAACAGTGGTATCAGAGCCCTGTCAATTGCTATATACTTTAGGATTATCGATATGATCGATTTTTTTTGTCGCCTTTATTTATTACATACGATGCGAATAAAATTGGCTTTATGCATGCCCAATCCTAAATCCACAAATCCCAATGTACATATATGATATGTAATATAAATGCACTCGATACACGTCGCCCTTAAATGAGTTTTGTGGTGGATGTATAGTGTGGTTATGGCCAATAAACCCTATGTGTGTGCTTGGTTGTATGTGGTTGTTTGCATCTCAGTCTGCACACCGATTCCCTACCTCCTTATTCCTGATGTAACTCAAGATAACTCGAGATTTCTTTCCTACCTTTGTTCCCCCCAAATGTAACTCGGGGTTTCCCAATTCAAATGTAAAATAGGATAGATCTTTTATTTCATGTTATGTCAAAGAATGGAGGACACTCTGACGACGACTTAAATGATCGGTTTAAGGAGTGAACCGATCAGTTGGCGATCCATACGATCGGTTGGAGGAGCGAGACGATCGAGTGGCGTTCATGAGGAGATGCACGATGACTAGGCAAACTGATTGATTGGAGGAGCCAACCGACTGGCCTGATGGCACCCAGACGACTGGCCTGATGGCAAGCCGATCAATCATGGAGATGAGTTGATCAAACCCAGTAAAGGCAAAGCATAGAGTTCATCTTGTACAAGTTGAATGTGATGTAGACCTAGATGACCGTGATTCCTCTTTGCTCGAGGAATCACATTAGGATGGCCATAATCACCGCTTTTATCATTTCACATGTTTTCTGTGGGATATAGCATGTATATGATACATACTATGTATTGTGGTGATTGGATATGTATATGTACCTATAAAAACCAAATCCCTCATTAAATATTAAAGTTTTAGATGCCTTCCAAATGCGACACATGTGAAAATCTTGATCGGACAAGTGTGGGAACGCCCTAGCATGGTGCACCATCTATCTTGTGGAAGCGTGAATGATGGATATGTGGGTCTGCCCTAGAAGGGTGCATATTCATCGTGTAGGCTTTGGGTCAGACTTAACAAGGTGACCTAGATAGGATCTAGCACCTTGAGGCATGGAGGTGATCATGGCAAGGAGTTCCATATGACATCTTTCAAGAGTTGCATATGATGCAATTGGCAAAAGTTGCCTACCTAGAAGATCTAAGTTGTACGCCACCTGAACTGATTGTTTCATGCATGAAACGGTCGGTTGGGGAGTTGAGCCGATCAGTTCACGCCTCAACCGATCGGTTGGGGCACCTGAGCTGATCGGTTCACTTCTGAGACGATAGGTTCGTGGTCCTGATCCAAATCAAATTAACTTTCATATTTGTTTCTGATTAATCAAATATTAATCCTTGTCCAAATCAAATTTGTACAAGTGAAACAAATTGTATTTGCAAAATAGTCTTCTCACTTTCCAAATGATCTCGGTTAGACCAGTTGAGCCGATCGGTTCAAATATTGAACCGGTCATCTCAGCCTGTCTTGAGTCGATCGGTTCATCACATGAGCCGATCGATTCAGCAACCTGAGCCGGTCGGTTCAGCAACCTGAGCCGATCGGTTCAGCAACCTGAGCCGATCGGTTCATCTCATGAGCCGATCGGTTGGGGCAGCAGACTTGTGCAAATCAGTCAATTGCAGCTTCAATCAATCTGATACTCTAATCAATTGGTCCAACACATTGAACACTATGATACTGAGCTATCAATTGATTGAGTGTTTAATTGAACTATTAAACTCCTTTAGTAATCAATCTAAACATAATTTGTGGATAAACTGCTCTTCCAGATTAAATCCTATGTGTGTGACCCTACAGGTCCATTTCACGTTGGCAGTGAAAGTTTATAACACTTATGACTTCACAAGCAAAGAGTGGTGCCTAGTCTCACATTAGTGCTACACAAGTGAAATAGAAATTTGTAGAACAACTTTCAATCCTATAATCCGTGAATGGTGTTACATCGAATGTATAATTCCTTTGTCATTGATATCCTAAATGAACTCGAGCCATGGAATAGTCATCCTGTCAACGTTCATCCACTTTCTTGATCTCAGAGTAGATTGGAGGAGATATGTATGACATCAATATCACATACTGATTCACACATGCGTGTGCACGCCTATCTCAATCCTACTCATCAAGTGGCCATGGATATCAAACTCCCTCAGGAGGGACAAATCCCATATCTATCATTCACCCCTCAAAAGCCCCATGTGTCAAAGCCACCCAATCATCACCTTTATAACAACCCATGTTTCAGGACTACGTTTGATGATGTCAAAGTGTACCCAACGACATGTGTTGAGTGTAGTGATTTTAGGTCAAAGAATCACACTCTCCACCATCACTGTGAGAACTGACTGTGACTACCATGTCATGGTTCCATGTGTCAAATTCACGATGGGTCTGTCCGGTAAATTTGTTCTCTAACAAGTACCTATGTGTTTGGTTTGATATCTCCATATCATGACTAATGAGAATCTATCATCAACCAATACCACAATCTAGTCTTGTGTGTCATTGCTGTCTATCTACCTTCCATAATGACATCCGACTAGGGACATAACAAGAATGTACAAACTCTTAGCATCCGTATGATCCCATCATTCAGGTCTTGAACCAAAAGGCATACGTCATTGAGTACTGTCATTCACTAGACATTCAATCAATTCTATCATTATCTCATATGACTGAATCGGAAAGAATTGGAAGCTTTCCTTTGATCTTTATCAAATCAATCTTAATGTATCCCACCAATCATCCCATGATTGGCTCTCAGGGCATACATACCAACAGACTCCCACTTGCATTGTGAGCCAATCACCATTGAATCATATTCATAGTGATCTTCAAACATGTCCCATATGTTACTGTACTCTAGTGCTAACATTGTGAGTTATGGAAACACCTTGCCAAAGTCGGTATTAACTGCATGTCTCTCATCTCTTCACTATACGTCACACGTATGAGATGGAGTTTTTCATAATATGTGATCTAGTATTCCATCACTAACCATTAGCCACATTGCATGACCAAGTACTCCTAACTTATCATCAATGACTGGAATTATTATAAGTTCATCTCATGAACTTCCAGATCCATATAGTATCCATTGTTGTTCTCAAACACACAGATACTTGGTTTTTCCTTTTAAACAACTTTATTGGAAATTTTCCAATTATCAACAAACATTCACTTTTATATATCCCATATATATTTTGTGATAACATAAGATCAGAGTGTGAGTTGGTTGATGACTGAGTCTCATTGGTCATGATATGTCAATATCAAACCAAGCACAAAGATACATGTTAGAGAACAGTGTATCAGACAGACCACTATGAGACTGACACATGGAAGCCATCTTTATGGATGTCATAGTCAGCTATCACAATGATGGTGGTGGTTGTGGTTCTTAGACCTAAAAAACACTGCACTCAACACATGTCGTTGGATGCACTTTGACATCATCAAATATAGTCCTAAAACATGGGTTGTTATAATGGTGATGATTGGGTGTTTTTGACACATGGAGATCTATTGTGAGTGATAGACATGGGATTTGTCCCTCATACTGGAGTGTGATGTCCTAGGCCTCTTGATTAGAAATACTGAGAAAAGAATGGGAATGCACATGTGAGTCAATATCTGATATTGAGTTTACACATATCTTAGACATCTTGCTCTGGTTCATGAAACAAGAACGAATAATAATGAGGGTGACTGCTATTTGCCTCTAGTTTAATCTGGATATCGATGGAAAAGGAACTATACAAACAATGCAACACCATATATAGATTGTAGGTTGAACTTGTTCCTCAACTTTTCCATTCACTAGGGTAGCAATGATGTGTGACTAGGCACCACTCTTTGCTTGTGATGTCATAAGTTGTAATGGGCATTCATTATCAAAGTAATATGGGACTTATAGGGTCACACACATAGGTCTTGACCTAGCAGAGGAATTTAGATCTCGAATGATAATTGAGTACGTGCAAAAGTGTTTAGGCATTTGAGTCAGGAAACAAATAGGCTGACAACAGTGTTAAACACCCATCTCAAGTGTTGAGACGGTTTTCTGGAAGTGCCAAATTGCTGTCGCAAGAGTTGAGATGGGCGTCTAGGTGCCAGGCCTGTTGTGAGTTGTATTTGGCTAAAGAATGAACCAACCCAACCAAACTAGCTCGACTTGGTTCACTACAAGACCATCTGGGAAAACGGAGATGGTCATCTCACATGGGCGAGATGGTTCAGTTCAGTCGTGGAAGGTTTTAGATGTTTCCCTATTTGTTTCACTTGACGAATGCTTTTTGTAAAAGGAAATCCATGTCTAACATTGATGGGAATTGACTTACCAAATTTTTGCACAACTCAAAACTACAAAATGACCATCTAGTAGTGCGAGACGACTATCTCACTTGCAAGGTGATCATCTGGCTTTGTGAAATGGCCATTTCAACTGGTGTTGTTTGCAATGTTGGCAAAATTGTTGCAAAAACTTGAGTTCTTCCGGTCCTTTCTACTTCCACCCTTTAATCCCATATTAGATAGCACTTGGGAACCTTGACCCTTCCCTCTACTATAAATAGAGGGGTATTGGGGGCTTCCCAGAACACAACACAAACAACTGCAAATCAGTTCCTCTGACAACTATTTTCCTCTCTGGTTGTCGTAACCATGTGATCCCAAGCAAGTCCTACCCGACAAGGGAGCGATAGGTACTGGAGAGAACAATTGATAGTTGTCATTGTGGGAGAGCAAGTTAGTGACCAGTACACCAACAGAGAGGGATGACTCATTCCTAATCATTCTAGCATGACGATAGGAGTTCTAGGTGGTCCATGTGGACTACCATAGAGGCGGAAAGTCATTGTTTACCGCTTGGAGGACAACATCAACCACCACTCTGTGATAAGAGGAGCTGCTAAAGAAGATGACATTTGTGGCTACAGTATGTGGTGCATACCAGGAGGTGCAACAGTCAGACGTGTCCCAGTGCAACTAGGATTTAGAGATGTACGTCAACAATGATGAGGATTGTCATTGGACTTGCTCCAGGACCATGTATATTCCATAAATCATCCTTCCTACAATATAGTTATTGACGAGATATACTGATTATGAGGAAAATGGTAGAATAAAATTTTAAATTCCACTGCCTACTCTGTACCATATTTGCCATCAGTTGTATAAGATCCAACGTCAATTTACTATATTATGAGATAATCAATATGATCAGATTTTGATTTTCTCATTCTATTATTACATGCGATGCGATAATATCTTCAGAAATCCGATACCACAAAAATTTCAAACTAATATATATATATACATATATATATACATATACATATATATATATACATATACATATATATATACATATACATATATATATACAAACACACACACACACACATAGATATATATGTATATATATATATATATATATATATATATATATATATACAATCTACATGCATCTCCCAAAAAGTGGTTTTGACGGTGGATGTGTAGCATGGTTATGGCCAAATAACCCCTATCTGGGCATGGTTGTATGGCTAGTTGATCCCCTTATCTTGGTCTTCACACTGAGCCTCTATCTTTTCTTCCCCATGTATAGTTAAATTCTCTTCTACCTTTACTCCCCACAAATGTAACTCAAGGTTTCCCTATATTCATGTAAAAGTAGGATAGTTTACTTTCCTATTATGATGAAGATGAAGTTGTCCCTAAGACGTATCAATCTACAGAAGGACCTTGGAGGACATGGTGGACAAACTAGACTAATCACCTGGTGGGCCCAGCCGATGCACTAGATATGCCAGTCGATGGTGGATAGAAGGACCATACGACCGATGAGACAACCTAACAACCAACTAGGAGGTGATCCTATCAGTTCAATGGTTGAACCGATCAACAGTTAGTAGGGGGAGCTGAAGCATCTCTCCTCTGAGGCGATCGCAAGGGCGACCCTGCCCTAGGGGTGGCGGCCGGTGAGGGGGGCCTCCCCCCTCGCCACACACTTGCGATAGTGGGGTGAGGCGGCCCTGCGGCGACTCTCCATCATGCCTTCCATGTTCCTCCGACTGTTCTCTCCACCCCCTTCGAAGGAATCCATATCGGATTTCAGAGCATGCCTCAAAGTGGCTCAGGCGGCCTGGCAGTGCTCAGGGCCTCTGTCCACATCACGATCACTGGAGCAGGCCGTGGACACAAGAGTCTCCCCCATCGTAGTGTGTGCTGAGTGTTAGGAGGATGCCGTTGGTCATGAGTTGCCCGAGGATTGTAGCACTTGCAGAGAGGGTGAGACAGATGGGCTACCTACCGAGGGCGGACTGACATCTGAGGTGTCTTCGATGGGCGAGCCCCCTTCCCCTATTTCTCCTGCAGGTGGGGATCGGGGTAGCGAGGTAGTCAGCAATCTGGAGGCGATTTGATCAGAGGGGCAGGATAAAGTTGTGGGCTTGAAGAAGCCCAATGAGGGGGAGAACTTGCTGATGGAAGTTGCCAACGAGGGGCAGGGTTCGCATGACCTGCTCGAGAATGGTGATTCAAGGGAGCAAGTTGCAGTGGTTCCTGGGGACCATGGTGGTCAGGGAGGGTCTGTTGGGTGGAATGAAGCTGACAATTTCACCCACTCCCCATCCTCTTCTGTTACAGATCACAGGAGCAGTTGTGTGAGCTGCGCCACGGGTATGCCGATGATGGATGGTGTCGGCGAGGTGCTTGAGGTTATGCCTCAAACACCTGGCCCGAATCCTGTTGATGGGTGAGAGACACAGGGTCTTGATGATGATGTTTGCAACCTTCTCGGTGGTTCTTTCTGGGTTGGGACTCTATTTGTTTCCTTGCTGGCCACCTTCCCGAAAGTTGCGTCATATGGATATGGGGTGCGACTTGCTATAGGAGACCAAGGTGCAGTGGGCTTCCAGTCTGTAGAGGTGGTGCCCTCCAAACAGTGATGGCGGGGCTTCCATGTCCCGAGAGACATCTGCTTGCACTGCCTACAATGTGGCCATTGGCAACACCAATGCTCTGCCCGATGGCTTTGCTTTCTTTGCAAGTCCCCAGAGCATCTGGCACGTGATTGCAAGGCGAGGAAGGAGGGGAGGAAGCGTAACCCTCGTGCTTACATGGGTGGGAGTAGGTGCTTCCGATGCCTACAACATGGGCATTGGAGGAGCCAATGCTCTCTCCCGATGGTTTGCTAACGATGTAAGGCACCGAGTCACCTAGCTCACACCTGCGATACTAGGCGGCTTTCTGTGAAGGGCTCACTGGTAGCAGGTGTGCCACAGCATGCTGTCTCCTCTGTGATAGACCGTGACACAGAGATTCCTTGTGAAGAGGGGGATGCAAGTGATGGACATGGTAATCGACTGGTCCGCGATTCAAACGGAGCCAGCAAACATCTACCACAAAGACGCCTGAAGGACTTCTTACCGTTTCGGCTTGATGATGGTGCTCCAGATGCTCTGCTTGGGTTTGATGACTGGAGATCGGCTTCGTCGTCCTACTCCGATGATGATGCCTTTGTGGATGGGATTGAGTATGATGGCAATCAGGGTAGCTGCTCTGCCATCTTTGGATCTAGGTAGAGGGGAGGATGGATTTTTGAGGAGGTTTTTAAGAGGTTTCTTGGTTTTGAGAGGTCTAGATGTTGAGGTCAGTTTTGATGGGGATTCTCTTTGTCTTTGGGCGTGATGGTGAGGATGATCTGATGTAATCTCAGATGATGATAGTTTTAGCCTGCGTGAGGTGCAGGATGAATAAGATTGACCACAATTGCATTAAAAAAAACGATCAACCCATATTGGCAAGCACAGATCTTCATCAACAACAAGTTTATGCATGTGATGTAGACCTAGATGACCATAATTCCTTGTGACTCCAAGGGATTACATTAGGACTGGCCATAACCATCAGTTTCATTTCTTGCATGTTTTCTCCGTGTGATATAGCATGTATATGATATGTACAATACATGTGGCGATTGGATAAAGTATATGTATATACTTATAAATACAAACTCACTCAAAAAAATGTTAAGTCTGAGATGCTTTTCCATAAAGAAGCACACATGAAAAGCTTGATCGAACAAGCCTGGGCATGCCCTAGCATGGTGCGCCGTCTATCTCATGGAAGTGTGATGGTAGATACGTGGGTCTACCCTAGCAGGGTGCATAGTCTATTGTGTTGGATTATGGGTTAGGCTTAACTAGATGATCTTGATTTGATTAATCACATAGAGGCATGCATATGATTATGGCAAGGAGTTGCACTGATCATCTATTAAGAGTTTCATATGATGCAATTGGAAAAAGTTGCCTACCTAATAGAATCAAGTTGTGGGTGATAGCCCTAGCTGGCTCATGATTTGGATGAAATCAAGATCTTATCCCACTAGAAACAAATCTGCATTGCGATTACATGAATCAAATGAGATTTATTTCCATTATTGGTTTAGGACCTTGAGAAGTGTTTTGCATGATCCTGAACCAGTGTCAGTATCCACTCCAAATTTGCCTAAGACTAACATGGATGCTTCTTTAAAGCCTTCCAATGATGTTGTGAACATCAAGAACCTTATGCTGGGCTATATGAAATATGAGTTGCATAAACAACATGATAAGAATGAAAGGTATAATGTCTCTAAGGCTCTATATGAGTGCAAATTGATAGAAGGATATATGGTAGAGCCTCATGTGCTTAATATATTTGGACATATGAATCATCTTGAGAGTTTGGGATTTCTTTTAGGTCATGAGTTGGCCATGAATATGATTTTGCTATCTTTCCTAAATCATATAGCTAGTTTATCGAGTGTTACCACTTGAGCAACATGGATAGATCACTGTCAAAGTTGCTTGACATCTTGATTGGTGTCAAAACAAAAATGGAGAAGGACAAATCCATGATCATGATCAACAGATTTGAGTCCAAGGACAAAGTCAAGGTCAAGAAGTGTTATCTGGCTAAGCTAAGGTCTAAGTCTTCATCACTCAAAATTAGGTTATGGATATAGGAACCTAGGAAGAAAGGGATTGAGATCTCTACTTATAGTGTATATGTTATTGAGGTTAACTTCACTACCTCCTTATCATAGGTAATATATACCAGATGTGGATCACACATTTTCTTAAATGTGAAGGATCTGAAAAGAAGTAGACCTTTAGAGAAAGGTGAGGTTGAACTACGTGCTACAAATGGTGCAAGAGTTGCGGCCGTCACAATTGGAGCCTATGACTTATCTCTTCCTAGTGGGCTTGTAATAGAGTTAGAGAACCGCGATTATGTACCCACCATTAATAGGAACATCATATCCATATCATGTTTAGACCAGAATGGATTCAAATTTCTTATAAAGAATGGAAGATGTTCTGATAGTAAAGATGGGATCTTTGAAGACAGTTCCCCTATGTCTTATGGTGTATACTTGATAGATCTAGAGACAAGTGTATATAATGTAAATACCGAAAGAGTTCAATGAATCAAACCAAACATACCTTTTCCATTGTCGTCTGGGGCTCAAAAATGAGAAATGAATATCCAAACTCCATAAGGATGGTTATCTAAACTCTTTCAATCTTGAATTGATAGAGTCATGTGAATCTTGTTTTTTGGAAATATGACCAAGACTCCCTTTATTGGCAAGAGTGAAAGGGCTAGTGATCTATTAGGACTCATACATATTAATGTATGTAGAGCCCTTTTAGAACATATGCTATAGGTGGGTACACGTACTTCATTAATTTTACTAATGACTTCAGTAGGTATGGCTATGTCTACCTGATGTAACACAAGTCAAAAACTCTTGAAAACTTTAGAGAGTTTATTAATGAAGTATATAACCAGCTTAGAAAAAGTTTTAAAGGCACTTCCTTCTGATCGAGGTGGAGAATAATTAACCCAAGAGTTTGAGGACCTTCTGAGAGCCCATGGAATTGTATCCCAATGGATTCCACCAAGAACGCTATAGCATAATGGTGCATCAGAAAAAAAGAACTGTACATTACTTGGTATGGTGTGAACTATGATGAGTTTTGTTGATCTTACGACTACCTTCTGGGGTTTTTCTCTACAAACCTCTGCATTTACACTTAACCGTGTACCATCTAAATTGGTTCAAAAGACACCATATGAGATGTGGTATGGGAAACGTCCCAATTTGTCTTTTATGAAGATTTGGGGATGTGAAGCTTATGTTAGAAAAATGTTTCCTGAAAAGCTTGGCCCTAAGTATAATAAATGTTATTTTGTTGGATATCCCAAAGAGACAAGGGGATACTACTTATTCCACCCAACTGACAATAAGATAGTTGTTGCCAGGAATGTTGTATTTCTTGAAAAAGAAGTCATTTCCAAAGGAATCAGTGGGAGGAAAGTAGTGCTTAAAGAAGTTCAAAACCTACAAGAGAACATTGAATTGATAGATAAACCAGAGGAACTCAGAGAATCACAAAGTGTTGCAGAGACTCAAATTCCTCAAGTGACACAGGAACCTCATAGATCTAATAGGACATGCCTTGAACCTGGGATATTTGGATATCTTATGATCCAGAAGGCAGTGAATTTGTCATAGATGATGAGACAATATCCTATAAAGATGCTATTGAGGGAGCAGAGTCTGATAAATGGCTTGAGGCCATGAGATCTAAGATGGAATCCATGTATACCAACAAATTATGGACTTTGGTGGATCCATTTGAAGGGGTAAAACCCATAGAGTGCAAGTGGGTCTTCAAGAAGAAGACTGACATGGATGGAAAAGTTCAAACCTATTAGAGCATATTGGTCGCAAAGGGTTTCAGACAAGTTCAAGTTGTTGACTATGATGAAACTTTTTTCTCCAATGGCCATGGTTAAATCCATAAGGATCATGCTTGCTATTGCAACTTATCATGACTATGAGATTTGGCAAATGGATGTTAAAAGCACATTCCTTGATGAGAATCTTGTGGAGCATATGTATATGACACAACCTAAGGGTTTTATAGGTCCAAAGATTGCCAGTAAAGTTTGTAAGCTACAAAGGTCAATCTATTGATTGAAGCAAGCATCTTGGAACTTGAATCTTCATTTTTATGAGATAGTGAAAGGGTTTGGCTTTTCTCAAAATGAAGATGAACCTTGTGTGTACAAGAAGGTTTGCGGGAGCATAGTGACATTCCTCATATTGTATGTAGATGACATACTATTGATGGGGAATGACATCCTTACTTTACAAAAGGTAAAGACATGGCTTGGAAATACATTCTCTATAAAAGACTTGGGAGAAGCATCCTACAGCTTGGGGATAAAGATCTATAGAGATAGATCCAAAAGGCTTCTTGGATAAGTTAGAGCACATACATTAACAAAGTCTTGAAGTAATTCAGCATGGAGAACTCAAAGAGAGGAAACTTGCTTGTGCATCATTGTGCCCCATCTCTAGAGCTTAATGTCCCAGTTCTGGTGAAGAAAGGGAACATATGAGTGTGATTTCATATGCCTCAGCAATTGGAACAATCATGTTTGCAATGTTATGTACTCGTACAGACATCTCGTATGCCTTGAGCATGATGAGAAAATATCAGTCAGATCCAGGTGATGCTCACTAGATAGATGTGATGAACATCCTCAAGTACTTGAGAAGGACTATGGATTAGTTTTTGGTCTAAGACGAAGAGGAAGAGATGGTGTTAAAAGGTTACACCGATGTAAGCTTCTAGACAAATCAAGATGATTACAAATAGAAATCGGGATTCATGTTTTACTTCAATAATGGAGCTATGAGCTGGAAGAGTTCGAAGCAAGAAACAATTGCCAATTCTACAATAGAGGTCAAGTATATTGTTGCATCAAGCACAGCAAAGGATCTTGTATGGATCCAAAAGTTCATCACAGAACTTGGGGTCATTCCTAGCATCAACGAGGCAATCTAGCTATATTGTGACAACAATGGAGCTATTTCTCAAGCTAAGTAACCCAGATCTCATCAGTGCTCAAAGCATATATAAAGGTGATATCATCTCATACGAGAAATCTTATAGTGAGGAGATGTAAAGATTTGTAAAGTACCAACTGAGAACAACATTGTTGATCCCTTAACTAAAGCACTTTCACAGAAAAATCATTATGGTCATATAAGGTTACTCAGAATAAGATTGGTGAGTGATTGTCTCTAAGTGCAAGTGGGAGTCTATTGGTTATGTATACCTAGAGAGACAATCATGTGATGATTGTAATAGCATATCATGTAAATGATTTGATTATTAATGAAAGGCAAGCTTGCAATGTATTATGTTTAATTAGGTTATGAAATAATAATGTAACATTATAAATGTCTAGAGAATTATATTACTCAATGATGTATGTCTTCAAGTATTAGACTTGAGAAAAGAGATCATACGAATGTTAAGAGTACATATACATATTCTCATTATGTCCCTAGTCATTTGTTATTGTGGAAGTTTGATAGACAACAATAACACATAAGATCATATTGTGAGTTGGTTGCTGGATGAGTCTCATTGGTCATGTTATGGCTATATCAAACCAAACACACAAATACATGTTAGAGAACAATGTATCAGATAGACCCACCGTGAGACTGATACATGAAATGCATATTTATGGAAGTCATACTCATCTCTCACAATGATGGTGGTGGTTGTAGTTTTTAGACCTGAAATCACTACACTCAACACATGTTGTTGGGTACACCTTGATATCATCAACCATAGTCCTAAAACATGGGTTGTTATAACGGTGATGATTGGGTGGATTTAACACATGGAGATTGACTGTGAGTGACAGACATGGGATTTTTCCCTTCTACTGGAGTGTGATGTCCTAGGCCTCTTGATTAGCGAGACTGAGAAAAGCATGGCCATGCGCATGTGAGTCAATATATGATATTGAGCTTACACATATCTCAGATGGTCTGATCTAGTTCAAGAAACAAGAATGAATAATAATGAGGATGACCGCTCCATGCCTCTAGTTCAATTTGGACATCAGTGGCAAAGGAACTATCCAAACACTACAACACCATACACAGATTGTAGGTTGATTTTGTTCCCCAACTTTTCCATTTACTTGGGTAGAAATGATGTGTAATTAGGTACCACTCTTTACTTGTGATGTCATAAGTTGTTATAGACATTCACTGCTAAAGTAATATGGGACCTATAGGGTCACACACATAGGTCATGACCTAGAAGAGGAGTTTAGATCTTGAATGACAATTGAATTAAGTGCTAAAGTGTTTAGGCATTTTATTCAGGCAACAAATAAGTTGACATCTCTACCAAACACCCATCTCAAGTGTTGAGACGGTCGTCTAGAAGTGCCAAACAACTGTCTCAAGAGTTGAGACAGATGTCTAGGTGTCCGACCTGTTGTGAGTTAATTTTGGCTAAAGATTGAACCTACCCAACCAAACTGGCTCGACTCGGGTCACCATACGACCATCTGGGTGAACCAATCTTGGTTGTCTCGCATTGACGAGATGGTCCAATTTGGTCGTGGAATGTTCTGATGTTTCCCTATTCATTTTTCTTGAGCAATACTTGTTGCACAAGGAAATCAATGTCTAATATTGATGGGAATTGACATGCCAAATTCGTACACAATTGGAAACTGCAAAATAATTGTCTCGCAGTGTGAGACATCCATATGGCTATTCCAAATGGCCATTTCGGTTGTTGTTGTGTAAAAAATTGCCAGAATTGTTGTGAAAATTTGAGTTCGCCGGTCCTTTCCACTCACACACTTTAATCTCAAATCAGATAGCAACTGGGAACCTTGGCTTTGCCCTGTACTATAAATAGAAGGGTACTAGGGACTTCCTAAAATACAACACAGACAACTGAGAATCAGTTCCTCTAACAACTATCCTCCTCTCTAGTTGTGGTAACCACGAGATCCTAAGCAAGTCCTACTTGACAAGGGAGAGACAACCACGGGAGAGAACAACTGATAGTTATCATTGTGGGAGAGCTAGTCGGTGACTAGTACACCAAAGGAGAGGGGTTACTCCTTCCTGATCATTCTAGCAGGACGACATGAGTTCTAGGTGGTCTTTGTGGACTACCATAGAGGTGGGAAGTTGGTGTTTGCCGCTTGGAGGACAACATCAACCAGAAGTCTATAACAAGAGGAGTTGCTGAAGAAGACGACATTGGTGGCTGTAGTTTATGGTGCAGACTAGGAGGCACGACTGTCAAACGTGTCCCAATGCAACTAGGAATCAGAGTTGCACATGCACAATCATGAGTATTTTCACTATACTTGCTCCAGGACCAGGTAAGGACGACATGAGTTCTAGGTGGTCTTTGTGGACTACCATAGAGGTGGGAAGTTGGTGTTTGCCGCTTGGAGGACAACATCAACCAGAAGTCTATAACAAGAGGAGTTGCTGAAGAAGACGACATTGGTGGCTGTAGTTTATGGTGCAGACTAGGAGGCACGACTGTCAAACGTGTCCCAATGCAACTAGGAATCAGAGTTGCACATGCACAATCATGAGTATTTTCACTATACTTGCTCCAGGACCAGGTATATCTCATAAATCATCCTTCCTACATTACAGTTATTGATGTGATCTACTGATTATGAGGGATATGGTAGATAAAATTTTTGATTCTGTTGACTGCTTTGTACCATATTTTCCAACAATCATATGTATCATATGCATACTATATCCACAAACAAAACATGCAATCACAATTATTTGTCCACACTAAAGCAATCTTTTGAAGCCACAAGGAATTTGTATCCACCTAAGGTCACACATCACATGCATCAACATTTTTTGGAAACATTGTATGCTCTAAATAGATTGGTCGGTAACTGGACCATCCAGTCGATCGATTGGGACCTCATGTTGGTCATCTGGTCTTAGTCAGTTGATCAACTAAATCCTAGCTCAAGCGATTGAATACACTCCTTTAGTCGGTCGATTGGGCCTACGGTCGGTTGGGTCCTCTTCTCCTACGGTCAATAAACCTAACTTCCATTAGGTCAACTCACCTAGTCAGAACGTCCTCTCTTTCAAAAAATTACAACTAATGTTATTCATATCTACATATTACAATGTCAAAGTGAATACCTTGAGTTACATTTCAAGGGAGGATAGGGGGTTAAGCATTAATTACATTTGTAAGAGAGAGGGGAGGTTCAATATGCAAACCAAATTTCAAGATCGAAAATAAAACTGTCGAACTAAGCACATGTATCCAAGGGATTTTGGCCATAACATGCATCAAAACAACTTTAGGTTGATGCATACAGATTGCATACATATCATATCATATATATAGGATCTATGGGACATTTCCTAACATGCATGGTATTTAATCAAATTTGCACGTTAACCATTTTGATGTTGCATTGTATGCAACATAATAAATGATAATATAAAATATGATCAAGTTGATTTAAATTCTGATATACTATAAATTGGCATGGATCTGATACCACCATCGAAAAATATGGGAATATAGTAGGAAGCAAAAAAAAAAATCTATCCATTATCCTAACCAGCAGAATCAACAATGATATATCTAGGAAATAGGGTGCAAGATATACTTGATCCTGGAGAAAGTCCAGTGGCGATCCTTATATGAAGATTTGTTTCCTTCACAAGTTGCACACAAATACCAATGGATGATGTCCTTCTAGTTAGAAACCACGAATGACAGTTGACGACATCCTTTAAGTATAGCAACAATGGCTTCCACGCTTGTACATAGTCCATGCAGACCACAAAAAAATCCACATTGCACTTCAAGAGCTGACGAGAATGAGTTATCCTTCCATTTATCAATGTGCTAATGACAACTTCCTTTCCCCTTGATGTCTCTCCCTCTCCTGGGTAAGACTACTTGGGTTCTCCACATTAACATAACTGTGTGAAAAGGTGTCTTGACAGCCTTGTCCATCCCCATTTATATAGGTGTGACTAGTCTAGGGTTTCACAAACCCTGTGGAGATGAAGGGTCAGAATACATGAGATGGAAGAAGCTACACATATCTAATCGATTGACTGGTCAATCCACTGACTGATTGGCATGTGATCAGTGGAGCAATAACACTAGTAATTAATGTGTGTCATTTCTCCCAACATTGACAATTTCAAATTTGTTGATTAGGCCCAATCGTTGATTGGACACTCTAACCGGTAGATTGGCTATATTGACCGTCCTTTGGGAATAATGTTCAGTTGGCTGGTTGGACACTCTAACCAGTAAACTAACTACTTCCATCAGCCAGTGTCAAAAGTAGTCCAGTCGCTCGAATAGACACTCCAATTGATCAACTAACAACTAGTGTTCTTTAAGTTAATTACCTAATTACTTTTAGTAACCAAGTTAAACCTTATCCATGAGTAAACTCCTATTCTAAGTGCATCCTATGTGTGTGACATAGGTTCCAAATTAAATTGACAGTGAATGTCTATAACCAGATTATGACATCACAAATAATGAGAGGTATCTAGCAACACTTCATTGTCACCCAAGTAATTGAAAAGTTGGAAAACAACTTCAACCTACATTCATGATTAGTGTTACTGTGATCGTATAGTTTCTTTTTCTCTTATATACAGATTGAATATGAGGCATGGAATCATCATACTCTTAACATTTAGTCTATGTTCCTTAAATAAGAGCTTATTGTATGAGATACATGGGCTCATGTATCACATATTAACTCATATGAGTATGGCCATATATTTCTCGATCTCTCTTATCAAGTGGCTAGGATATCAAATTCAGTAGGATCCAATCTACATCATTTACAATCAATCCCCGTGTGTCACAATGAACTAGAGCACCACCTTTATGGCAACCCTTATTCCAAGTCATTGAGTAATATCATTCTTTAGATATGTACCTTGTCTGTGTCATTTTCTCATTACCAAGACAAACATAATAGATGGACTTAGCTTTATTCTCATCAAATCAAGTACATTATGCCCCAGTGCAATCATCATATGATTGGCTATCCGGGCACATATACCAACAAAAACTAGAAAACCCTAATTTGGTGAGAACAAGTCAAATTCAACAAAAAAGTAAGAATTGAAGAATAGATAGTATCTCTTTTATAAATGCATTGTAAATCATTATATATTGAATGTATAACCTATAATCAAGCTTAATTGAAATTTTTGGACATTATACAAAATTTTTATACACTTTTAGTTATTTTTAATAAGCCATCATAGGAAGGCTTGTCAGACGAATTTCCTCTAATGTAACTCAACCAACAACCATTTTAGGCTTTTGAAAAACCCAATATAGGCCTAGTTTACCCAACAGTAATTCGATCGGAAACTTACTACTGAAAAGTTAATGCAAATGTCAGTCAAGTTCAGTTAGAAACTCAACTGACAACTACTATTAATGAGATAGTGAGAACCAACAATTGAGTTATCCAGAAGTTAACTCGACCAAAAACATTGTAAAGTAAAGTACTCAAAAGTGTATCTAGACATTTAGAAGTTTTCAAACTTTAAAAATCGATTTGTTTCAACCCCCTAAAATATCTACGATTCCATTCAAGTGTTTCTACTGGCTAGTAGGCAACTTCAACTATAAATAGGGACCCTTGGACTTCATTCCAATCTTGCCTTATATGCTCCCTTGATATAGTTTAGTGTTTGAGATGTAAAGAACCCCTATTCTGCCTCAATCATGATTGCTTTTCTACATCCAATTGAATGAGTTAGGAATTCTATAAGAGAGCTTCTCCATTGTACATTTGTAAAATCTCTCAACTATTCCTCCCATAGTCTCTCTAACAAAGTGGTGTTTTGAGGATTTCCTTGAATAAGGAAGTGTTGGATTCAAGGGTGAAGACCTTCTACAAGAATGGGTAAGTCTTTCAAGAAGGCCAAAGATTATTGGTAGGTAGATAGGTAAGACCTTGTAATGGTTATTTTTTCCTTCATCTGAAAAGTAATGCTAGTTTAGCCCTTATTCTTAAAAAAGGTGGTCATTTATTTTAACACATCTTGTGAAATATAAAGAGTGGGACAAGTTTGAAAATCCTATAGATTGACCCCTCTAGGTAGTGGACGTACATCTCCTAGTTTATAGGTTGGAACCGCTATACATTTCATCCTTCTTTGGTGTTGTTACAATCTTTCTTTTCCTTACTTTTTGTACTTGCAATATCTTTATAGCAAACATCTTGAAGGTATAATGAATTTTATTTAAGTGGTTTTAGCTCTATTACCCCCTCTCGATCCCATAGATCCATCAAGTGGTATCAAAGATTGGTATTCTCCAACAATCTACTCCAGTAAGTAAGAGAAGATGGACAAAGATATGCTTGGTTCTCTCAACATCGAGGGTGGATTCTCCATGTATCCACCTATCATTGATGGTACCAACTTCCTCTATAAGAAAAGGAGGATGAAATGCTACACTCAAGGTATGAGATTTGACATGTGGAAGGTGAGTAGCATTCTCTACACCAAACCCGATGGAGAAATAGCTACTTGGAATGATGGAGCATGAAGAAGGCACAACTCAATGCTATAGCTAGTAGCATTATCTACTTCACACTTACTCTAAGTTTAATTCAACAAGATTTCCTCTTAGAGAATAGATCATGAGATCTGGAACAAGCTTTATGTCACCTATAAAGGTATGAAGATGGTCAAAGAAAGCAAAATATATATGCATGGATTCTTTGAAGTCTTCAAGATGGAAAATAAAGAAAGCTTGGTTGAAATGTACTCAGCCATAGGAAGAAGGAGGACTACCGCAAGGAGGGTAGATTCAAGAAGAAGGACAAGAAAGAAAGGGAAGGAAAAGATGCAACCCATTCTACTTGGGAAGAGTCTTCTTCTTCAAGTGATTGGATCTCAAATGAAGACGAGTGCCACATGGCCCTCATGGATAGCACAAGTGAGGATGTGATTGAGGTGAGTGAGGTAAATCTCAATGAATTGTCTAAAGATGATCTTATTGACATGATTCATTCTTCTCATTTTTATTGTTAGAAATTCAAGTCTATAAGAAGATATTACAAAAAATCATTGATGACTTTCATGCCATAATAGAAGTTCTCAAACAAAATGAGAAAACTTATAGTGATAGAATAGAATCTTTGAAAGAGCAATTTCTTGATCTTGAACTTCAATACAATGGTGTAGAAATAGAGAACAATGCTTATATTAAGCAAATTAATGGACTGAAAGATGAAAACCAAACTTACCTTGGCAAGATTATTTTGCTTAGGATTGAAAATGTTAGAGTTCTTGCTAAAGTAAATGATCTAGAATCTAAACCTATTTTACCTAAAAAAGAATTAGCTAGTATTACTCTTGAAAATGATTCATATCTAACTAAATCCCTCTATTTAGAGGTTGACTTATTTCATTCTCAAGATGATCTGGTTGGTCTCACTTCTACTGTTATTACTCTTAGTGATGACAATCACATGCTTATAACTTTGTTGTAAAAAATTCGCAAAGGGAAGAATTTCCTCAATAAAGTCTTATAACACTCTACTCAACAAGTGGGTGGTAGCAATTTGTGTTAAGAGGGAGGACCAAAGAGCAAGGGAAATGGTGAGGAAAAGATTAAGGGACCTATAATAAACCATAGAGAGTCTTCAAGCTCAAAGATAACTATGGATTGTTCTCATTGTAAGATTGATGATAATTCTTCTTCTTTTTGTCCTTATAAGAATAAGAAGATCATCCAAAACATAAAATGTGTCCCAAAGATAGCCTCATATCCCAAAGTTTGAATTAGGAAACAAACTTTCCTTCCCTTTGGGTAAAAGAAAAATGGATTGTTGATAGTGGTTGCTCCAAGCACATGACCGATGATAAAATCCACTTCAACGCCTTCACAAGGAGGAAAGGAAGTGTGTTGACTTTTGGAGACAACATGAAAGGTGAATTAGTAGGCGGCGATGATGTAGGTGATACACTATGTAAATAGAATGCACTTATTATGGCGTACAACACAATTCCATTATTGTTAGTCAATTTGTGATAATAGTTATCTCAGTCTCTTTAGATCACTAGAATGCCTACTTATAGATTCACTCTCTTACAATATCATATATAAGGGAACTAGAACTGGAAATTTCGATACTATTGTTCTTAACTATCTTATTCCTATTATTGGTAAATTCCTTGTTATGGATTATAATGATATATCTTTTAGGCACCATAGGCTTGGTCATGTTAATATGCGTCAGTTAAAGAAGTTGAGCAAAAAGGAATTGGTAAAATGACTTCCTAAATTGGATTTTGAGAATATGAGGAATGCCAACCTTACACACAAGGGAATAAAACCACGTCCTCCTTTATACAAACATGTGTTTTTATCATGAAAATATCTCTTAAGATTCTTCACATTGATCATTTGGACCCAAGAGAAGTCAAACTCTTTATGGTAGCAAGTATTTCTTAGCGATTGTCGATCATTTCTCTCATTTTACTTGGATTTTATTTTTGGTTGCAAAGAGTGATATTTTGAAGGTATGTCACACTGAATTAGATTAATCAAAACATAAAACATGATCAATGATTAATTAATCATATAGAAAAAGATGGGGCTAATGACAACAAATTTCAACATCACTAAACATGCTCAGAAACATTTTCATTGAAGCCTAACAATTTTCTTGTATTGATACTATGCCGACAAAAGGATACAAGTTGTTCCATGTCCTTAGACACAATATTTATACATGACCGACCTAAATCATACGTCCAAAACAGTGATGATCTAGAGTAGTCAGACTCTTAAATCTATAATCTAACACTTGGGCCCCGACAACTATTATACAAGGTTCGGTGTAGTAGATTGGGTTTGAACCACAGGTATAAGGCTGGTAAGTGCTAAGAACATAGAGCCTTAGACTCAAATACACCAAATGAAAGGGGTAGATTAATATGGTGTTCCTTGTGAAATGATGAGAATGGATGATCATGATAGGGAAGTGTGGAAGGTTAACGGGGCAGTACAATATGGATCATGATGATCTTCTAGGTTATCCTGAGAATGGGGAAACAAAAACATTATCAAGGATTTAGTTGTGTTACATCATGTGTTTTTTAAACCCAAGTAGTAGATGTTTGTTGCATCCCATCTCTACGAAGAGCAATGAAAATTTTTTAGGTGCAGGACACGGACCACCCTAACACTATGAGAGCCCTCTGATCTTGGTGTTGGAGGGAAAGTCCAAACTTGGATTTCTTAATGGAAATCATGGTGTCTGCTACAAGTTTGAAGGAGGGGAAGAGAAAGTGTGGATTTGTGGATGGGATTTGTCTCTTCGGTGAGGGGAAAATTGGATGATCAATTTGTAGTGGAAGGATATCAATGTGGTGATCCTCAACTAATCAACACCATGTGCATTGCAAAGTTATTGAGGATATCTTCCCTGATATGAGTTACATCATGCACCATTTATTATCATTACTACTTGAAGAGAGATCAAAAAGAATAAAAGACATTAGTTCTTTATCGTTAGCAGTACATTTTCACCTCTTTTTCACTTTTCTAAACTCTGATTTGTACGGAGAACCAACACTACATGCCTAAAATTTCAGTTTGTATAACACAAACGTCACTACTGGACAAGTCTTTCTGATTAAGAAAGGGCATGAGTACCACTTTTACTATAATGGTATTGGCATGGGGAGATTCCTACTATAAGAACAGTAGATGTCAATAGAAACACTTATGTTAAAGAAGATATTACCTACGATGATGTAGATTTGAACAAACTGATTCTGATAAAATGGTTGATGCTATGCTAGATAATTGTGGGGTAAATCATATTGATCCAAATTTTAGATTTATAAACATTGTGCATGATGTCGAGATATTGTTATAGTTAGTTTGTAATAAGTTTACAAAGTTGAGCATTGTGCTGATATTGTATACTTTGAAGGCTAACAATAGATGGAGCAACAAAAGCTTCACATCACTATTGTGTTTGTTGAACGAAATTCTTCCTGGAGGTAACAAGCTTCCAATCTCAACATACATATATTACAAAATGTTGTGCCCAATGGGAATGGTACATAAGAAGATACACGCATGCCTGAATGATTGTGTTATTTAAAAAGGACTATATATATTTGAAAGATTGTCCAAAATGTGGGGCGTCAAGGTACAAAATGACGACTTCAGGTAATCCCAAAATTGGCTCTTCTACCAAGGTGTGTGGTATCTACTTATTATACCATAGGTTTAATGCTTTATTGTGAATATCATGGATGCACAAACTTTATTTTGGAATGCATAAGGAAAGAAAAATGATGGTGGGATCCTACAACAGGCGTCTGATTCCTGTCATTGGAAGAAAGTTGATTTAGTGTACCATAAATTTGGTGAAGAAGTAAAAAATCTAAGACTTGGGTTTTGTATTGATGGGATGAGTCCATACTGCACTTTGCTTGTTATGATTGTTATATACAATCTTACTCCCTAGTCATGTATGTAACATATGTATGTCACATTGTCCTTATTGATATTGAGCCCCAAAAAATCTAGCAATGATACTAATGTTTTTCTTGAACATCTGATTGATGGCTTAAAAAACTATGGGTAGAAGGTGTAATGACCTATGATTCTTCACATAGAGAATATTTTGTTTGCATGCTATGTTGTTTTGCACTACTGATGACTTTCAAACATATGTGAATTTGTCTAGATACAACATAAAAGGATCCAAAGCATGCCCTATATGTGAGGAGAACACTGATTTTATGTGATTAAAACATGGCATCAAGACTATATATATTGTTCAACAATGGTTTCTTCCAAAAATGTATCATTGTTGATGGTTGCACAATGCATTCAAAGGATAAAATGAGGAACATAGTTCCCCTAAACCTATATCAGGGGATGTTGTTTATGAAAGAGTAAAATACTTTGTCAATGCATTTGGTAAGAGATCACAATGTATTATTCCCGCATGGAGTGGTAAATATTTATTCTAAAAGAGTTCAATATTCTGGGGTCTTCCTTATTGGAGTTCTTTGGCACTTAGGTATTGTATCAATGTCATGCATGTTGGGAACAATGTATGTGATAGAATCATTGAAACTCTATTGAATATACTGGGTAAGACTAAAGATGGCATCAAATCCAAAATAGACCTACATGAATTGGGTATAAAGAAAGAGTTAACAATAGAAGTTAGCATTGATCTTACCTTCTACTTCTTGCACGTTGTCTAGACAGAAGAAGACAACTTTTGGTGAGTGCAATCTTAGTGTAAAAGTACTACATGGATACTATTCAAATATTTGTGGATTGGCATCAAAGAAGGATCTGAAGCTGATAGGACTTAAATCTCATGATTTTCAAACACTAATGCAACTAATATAGCATGTGGCTATTCAATCTAAACTGTTAAACAATGTAAGGTTGGAAATCATGAGGCTTTGTTTCTTCTTCAACACTCAATACAACAAAGTTATTGATCCTAAGAAAATTGATAAGTTGCAAAGAGATGTGGTCACTACCATGTTCCAGCTTGAGATGTATTTTCCTCATTCATTCTTTGATATCATGGTACAACATGTTGTCCATTTGACTAGGGAACTAAGAGTGTTGGGACTGGTTTTCTTGCATTGTATGTATCCTTTTTAATGCTACGTGAGTGTTTTTAAATGTGATGTTCAAAACCGATACCATCCTGAAGGGAGTATTATTGAGGGTTATGTGGCTAGGGAGATTAACAAATTTTGAAATGAATTTGTGAGTTTTAATGAATCTCCTGGCAGTGAAAAGAATATTGACCCCTATTCCAGAAAAGGGACTTTAGGAAAATGAGTGAAAGTAATTATTCATGAGTTGTGGGAACAAACACATTTGAATGTTTTACACAAAATCAATAGAGTGGAATTATATCAGGGAAAATACCAATTTTATCAAGACAAATTATCATCAATCTAGCACGATGTGGCTTGATAGAGATCATAATAGGACATTTATGATGTGGTTTGAAAATAAAGTTCTTCATCAACTATCTCAAACACCAAATGATGTTTTTGAAAAGATCAAATTGTTCACTTTGAAACCAAAAACGAATGTTATGTTTTATGAAGAATTTTACATAAACTTATTTTCATATTATGCAAAACCTCAAGATGATAAGAGTTTCATCCAAAATAGTGGGGTCACCCATCAAGTGTCTTCGTTGTATTTTTTTATTACGAAGGATAAGAGTCCACATCAAGCTAAAATGTCATACTATAGTGTCATTAAAGACATATGGGAGTTTGATTACATAGATTTTAGAGTTCATGTGTTAAGGTGGTTGATAACACCAGAGGAGTTGGAGTGGATGAATTGAGTTTCACAATGGTGGATTTAAAAAAGGTTTGTAAGAAGGATGAACCATTCATGATGGAAACCCAGACGAAGTAAGTATTCTATATTGATGATCCTACACATGAAAAATGGTTTGTCATTCTTCATGGGAAAAGGCAATTCATTGTATATCCTATGATAAGTATGACGAATCCATTCAATTCTCAGTTGGTTTTCCAAAGCAAAATGTTGAAGATAACACTAGCTTATGTCTGCGTGGAGATCTATAACATCCTGAATTTTCAATATTAATTTAAGTCTAAAAATGTGGTTTTCTTAAATAAATGATAACCGAGGGGCTTTTTAGCAAAAGACCCTGAAGAGGAATTTTCTTAAAGAATAATGAAGTTAGAAAACAATATTAGGATTAATCCACCTTTTTCTCCATTATAAATATGATTTATGCACTCAAGAAAATAGATGTTGGCCCCTCACCCTTTTCTCTTTCCTAACCCTAAATAATGTTTAGGGGAAGTTGAAGAGAGAAATAAAAGGTTCCAAATCCTATATTATACTTTGTATAACTTAAGCAAGAAGTAACCTTCTTTCCTTCCATAGTTTTAATAGGAAGGAGATCATTTTTCTCTCTCCTCCAACAATGTTTCTCAAAAAGCCATTCAAATATATAAGACATGAGATTTTGAGAGAATAATTAATGTCTTTCTAGAATTTGCTCAATGTACTAAGAAAGGAAAGTATTTTTCTAAATTATCTAATCTATTAATGCATTAATTTAAAGTTAAATGACTACTAAGGAAACTATAGTCAATACTTGTGAAAAACCTAAATCTAATTGAATAGAAATATTCTAAACTACTTAATTAGTCTATGGTCCAAATTTGGACTCATTTTGACCACATTTGACCATCCAAATCAATTTTGGAAGTTTATGGTATAGTTGGATTAGGAATTATCCAAAATTCTATTGAATGCACCAAATTTCTCTATAGTCTAGGATTTTTTCACTGTCACACGCTTCTTATTTGTTGTCCTTTTTTTCACACAATCAGATGGTCATGCTTTATTTTTATCAGGATCTGACGATCTTAAACTCGTCCCCTACCTCCTGATCTTCTTGTTGTCTGGACACGGCTACCTGGTTCTCCCCTTCGATTCTATTCTAGCTCCACATTGCTCCTCCTTCGGAGATTCTTCCTCCAATGAGATAGTATCATCCCTATGAACCTATCAACCCTAATTTTTGGGAGGTTTCCTGTCTTATCAGAGAGACGCCCAATAGGGTAGGCACATTTCTCACCACTTCTTAGTCACAGACGATGACCCAACCACCGTACCCTATTTATAAGGGGTCCAAAAGGACTGTCAGACCTCAAGGATTCCTCCTCCTCCACCAATTCCACTACTTGTACTCTTGAACTCCCGCACCTGCTCATCCTCCTTCTCTGACGATGCAGATCTCACCCCAGAGCTCTTGACTAGCTTCAATGAAATTGGCTTCCCTATAAGCTTTCACGGCACCCATGCTTTGTTGTAGTAGCATCGGTTGGTTCCCCATTTGTCTATGTAATTCTAGACTCTAGACCAATTTCATGGTCATTGCCGGTGCTCTTCATCATGGCAATGCGATGGATTTCTGACCATAGAAATGACCCCCGTGGCTTTGCCTAGACTCTACGAGCTTTTCCCGGCCCTTAAGTGGATCTTTCCGTCATGATTTCAGTGATATCATATGTCAAGCTCCTTCTAGTAATCTTCCATCGAGCTTAGGGACGTGACGGTCCTTGCACACTAAGGTTTGCTCTACTAGTTTCTATACTTCCTCGCGATGCTTTCACATCTTCTTTTGGTTGTTTTCACATTTCTTTTCCTCAGTTGCTGGTTCAGTTTCCTTCTCCACGGTTAGCCATGGCAGAAACCATGGAGTTAGGTCTACTGTTGATGCCAAAGCCCCCACGATGGCTAGTTGGTTTCGATAGGTGATGGGAAACTCGCTTGAGATCTCAACTTCATGAGAAGGACATCGTCTTCCCAGATTTTGATCAGAGTCAATCGACAGCCGACCTGCTCGTGCCTTGGCTCACAGCGGGAAGAAATCAGGTCATTAAATGACCATGGTGCCCCTGCATGGTTAATCACATTATCATGTGCTCAAGGGAAATATTGACTTTTCACCATTTCATCTTATCTATCTGCCAAATTGGATAATGAAGCCTACATGGCTTTTTCTTGATTTCTAATTGGTCAGTCTTTGGAAATTCATAGTAATTCAACCATTGCTCAGAAATTTATAAATAAATATTCATTAGAAAGGATTTTTTGAGAGGAATTTGGGTTATAGGTTTTCAATCCATGATTTGACTCCCTATTCTTATGTTTTATTAGAAACCCTAATAGAACCCATGTAACCCTAATAATGAATCACATGTGATTTATGCAACCTAAACCAACCGATTTTTCCTCATTTAATTATTACTATCAGTAAGCCTAACCCTAATGCACTCAAACCCTAATTCACCCTAGTTCAACCTAGGACCAATACAGTGTATTGATTTATGATGTTTAATAAATATGAATAGGTGTTCTAGGGCCTAATCAAGTGAAGAGAAGGTTTGACCTAGGATTTGATCCAGATCAGAGAAGACTATCTTAGAATCATCATTGCTCCAAGGTAAATGGGTCATGTTTCTGAGCACAAGTACTATTGGTATTTTGCATGTTAAGTATAAAGTAGACATTATAATTTCAAGTTTAATGTTTAATGATGTTCACTATATCACTGCTTGATGATTGTTATATGCTATGTCCTATTTTTATAATGTTCATTATGATTAAAGCTTATCATTAATGACTCATTAAAATCATGTTAATGATCAAGAGGGATAAATCATCATGTTTAGTAGATCAAGTTAATAGGGAGAAATCCGATCATGTTAAGTTCGAGAATCATGATTATGTTAGTGTTATCATCATGTTCATGATCAAGTTAATTGGAATTGAAATAGTCTTTATATGTTTCTAAATCATCGACCTTAAGGGGTCGTCAAGGGCTTTCCAAGCATCAAGGGATTTCCTAGCAATCATGTTCTTCCAAGGGGGCAACATAGAGGGATGCATACATTTACTTTTCAATTCTTCATGTTAATAATGATTCAAGAATGCTTATAGTGAATTTATGTCAAGTTTTCTTACATGTCAAGTATATTTACCTTGCTCATATTATAAAGTGCTAGTATCATTTACTGATGTGTTTTTCCCCTTTGCAAGGTTTGGGACGTGATGTCCATAGAAATTGGAGCAAGTAAGGACTCAAGAGAAGGAAGCAAGGACTAGAAGACCTTCAAGAGCTAACTGGTGGAGTGTCATCCATAGGCGATCCTATTACATAGAGGTGTTTACTTTCATGTTTAGTTTTTCATGTTTAGAAATGTTAAGACATGTCATAGAACTCAATTATAGTTTCCTATGTAAAGAACAATGTATGAATCTCAATGGTGATTTATGTATTTATTTGTTATGATCATATTACTGTGACACGCCCTCCAAGATAGATGCTTCTGCTCATATTTAAAAAAGTTGGGTGTTACAATATCACATAGAAGGAATATTAATTGATTAAAGATCCAACCAATACTTGATGTATGTATTTACTTTTTAAATGCTATATGTGCATTTTACATTCTTTATTACAACTATATATGTTTCATATGCGACATGCACCTTTTACATTCTTTATCACTTACATCTCATTCTTTGACTATTCTTTACATGGTGTTTGACCATGAGGATGACCACCATGATGCTACTTACCATGAGGATGAGCACCAAGACGGTGTAATTTTTTATTTTTTATGACATAGATGTGCATTTTAAATTCTCTATCATAATTATTATATACATGCACATTTTACATTCTCTACCACTTATATGTGTTTCTTTACAATTTTAAGATGCTCATCCTGAAGATGTGGACCATGTGGGTCTTGCAAGCTTCATAGAGGAACATCATCATCATGCACATAGAAGAGGAATTACCTTGAATAACAAGTTAGTAACACAAAGGGGGTAAAGGACCGATGTTGTCAATTGACTTTGATGATGGAAGAAATCATGTTGGAAAGAATCACAATACCTTTGTGAAATACCTAGGGTTTCTTACTCACAACAAAGTCGAGATGTAATATAATTTTGGCATAAAATTGATCCTTCTAAGAAAGAATACATATGCAAGGACTTATGTGTGAGATAATGTACTTTTTGAAGATGTTTGCAATTTTATTTTTATAAATATGCCACTAAGTATATGAAATCTTGTAGAGCATCTTTGAGCTTGATGAAAAGTTGCGTTGTAAAGTAGTGATGCAACATTGTAGGAGGCTATTAAGATATTATAGAACAAGTCTAACAAGAGAATACATAATGAGAAACAACAAGAAGTCTACCACTAAGAAATGGGCCTATCTTGACCCAAAGGTGTGGGAATATTTTGTTGCTTCAAGACAAATTGATGAATTCAAGGCATTGATCCCCCTCTATTTGAACATATTATTTTTAATGACTAATCAAAAGAATTCAATGTATTACGTAATTAACATATGGTTTGGATTAACCAATATTTACATGATGTTTGTTGACAATGTCATCCTAACATAACAACAAAAACTTCCATTCCTCTACAAAGTCCATGCGGACCACAGTGAACTCCACATTGCACTTCGAGATCTAACGTGAAGGAGTTATCTTTCCATGTATCAATGTTCTACCATCAACATCTTGTCCCCTTGATCTCTTCCCCTTTCTTAGGTATGATTGCTCAGACTCTCATGTTACCACAACTACGAGAAAGGGTGTCATGAGAGCCTTGGTCATCCTCCTTTATAGAGGAGTGACTGGTCTAGGGTTTCATAAATCATGGGAGATGAAGGGTCAAAATACATGGGCTGGCGGTGAGTGCGCATCACAAGTGGTTCGAATGGCCAATCTAGTTGATTGATTAGGATGTTCTCAATAATTAAATAACACTAGCAATTAATTTGTTTTATTTTTGCCAACATTGACTTATTCAAATTTCCGCATTTGACACATTTTATTGATTGGATACTTCAACCATTCGATTGCTATATGCTTGGAACATTGTTCAATTAGATGATTGACACTCCAATCGGTTGAGTGGATACTTGCATTGGCTAGTGTTATAAGTAGTCCAGTCGATTAACTAGTAACTAATGTTGTTTAAGTTCATTACCTAAACACTTTTAGCAACCAAGTTAAACATTATCCATTCGTAAGCTCCTATTCCAGGTGCATCCTATGTGTATTACCCAATAGGTCCCAAATTACATTAGCAGTGAATGTCCTATTAGTATGTATGCCCAGAGAGCCAATCATATGATGATTGGAATGTGGAATTAAATGCCTGATTTATTAGTAATAAAGGCAGTTCTATCTATTGTGTTTGTCTCAACATGACATGATGACACAAACATAGTATATGTCTAAGAATGTTGTTACCCAATGATGTATGTCTTCAAGTAAGTGACTTGAACAATGAGATCATACATATGATAAGAGTACATACACTCTTTTTAAGTCCCTAGTCAGATATTACTATAGAAGCAAATAGACAATAGTAATACACAATACTAGGGTGTCTGTAGACTGATGACAAAGTCTAATTAGTCATTATATGTGATATCAATTCAAGCGCACAAGTACATGTTAGAGAACATTGTATCAGAAAAACCCACCTCGAGAGTGATATATGAAGACCATGTATGGTAGTCAGAATCATCTCTCATAGTGATGGTGGTGATTGTAGTTCTTAGATATAAAGTCACTACATTCATCACATGTCGTTCATGTACTCTGACGTAATCCACCGTGATCTTGAATAAGGGTTGCCATAAAGGTGATGCTCAGGTGCACTGTGACACATGGGGATTGAGTGTGGGTGATGTAGATGATATTTGTCCCTCCTACACGAGACTGATATCCAAGCCTCTCAATAACTAAGATTGAGCAACGTACAGTCGTACTCATGTGACTCAATATATTCTATGTGAGCTCACATGCATCTCAAACAGTCTACTCTAGTTCAAGGAACATGGATTGAACATTGAGAGGATGATGATTCCATGCCTCGAGTTTAATATGGATATCAGAGACAAAGGAACTATAAGATCATTGTAACATTGATCATGGATTGTAGGTTGAATTTGTTCTCAAACTTTCTAAATTACTTGGGTAGAAATGTTGTGTTTCTTGACACCACTCTTTGCTTGTGATTTTGTAAGTTAGTTATGAACATTTACTGTCAATGTAATTCTGGATCTCTCAGGTCAAACACATAGGATTGACATGGATTAAAGAAGCATATTCATGAATGGTGTTTAATTTGATTACTAAAGGTGTTTCAACATTCAGTTAAACAAGTGAGGTTCAAAATTGACTCACAAAACACTAAACCGATTGGCTTAAGGGTTGAACCAATAGGTTGGAGTCTCACATCAATTGGAATCAACACTAGATGATGAATTGTTGAAGTAAGGAGTGAGGCAAATGACACACATAGTGAACTGATAGTTTCACATATCCTAACTAGATGATTCAAGGAATGAACTGCCTGGTTCAGTTGCCAATTCAATTAGATCAAGGATTGGTATTGACGTCATGTTGTGCTTCAATTGTACATTGATTACCAATTTGATTGAGAATAGGAAACTACATGAACTAATTGGCTCGTGCAGCAACCGACTGGCTGGGTGTGCAAATCGAGCGGTCTGTCGTGCGTAGGTTCTAGAAATTTTGTGAATTTGGCACATTTGACTCCCTCACAGATTGGGAACCATGACCCTAGACTCTCCTATAAATAGAGGGGTATTGGGGGCTTCTTAGAACACATCATTTGACTCTAAAAATTGTTGTCTCTATTGGTTGTGGTAACCAAAAGAAAGCCTGAGCAAGTCCTAACTGATAAAGGGAGGAACAAAAAGGGAGAGACAATTGTGGGAGAGTGTATCAACCCTAGTAGTTTGACGTTCAAGAGGGATAACTGCTTCCCGTTGGCTCTGGCAGCACAATGTGGAGTACCCAATGGTCTGCGTGGACTTCTCTAGAGATGGGAGAATTCTACATGTAAGAGAAATCCTTCAACCACCATTCATGGTGGCTAGACCCGGAGGCCAGTGGAGATGACCGTTCGAGTGATGTTTCTACTAAAGGAGCGTGTTGTGAGCTGAAGAAGAAGCATAATTCTACTCCAAGGGTAATGTATTTGGACTTGCTGCAGTACCAGGTATAACTTTTCTACCCTTTCTTCCTAGAAACATTATTGTTGACGCGATCTTATAGTTTTGGGAACCAGACTTTGAATTTTTGTTTTTTTTGCTTTATATGTCACCATGATTTCCTAATAGTGATATCAGAGCTACATCAATTTAAGATGTATATGATATTTAAATCTATATGATCATATTGATTTTATTTCATATGATGTGAATATTAAAATGTTTAATGTGCATATTTGATTAATTACCACACACATTCCACAAACTAATATATATATATATATATATATAAATATATATATATATATATGCAATTTACGCATGTCACCCTAAAGGTTTTGATGGTGGATGTGAAGCATGGTTATGGCCAATAACCCTAGATATGTGTGTCATGGTTGTGGCTATTTATTCCTTTTGTTACTCGGTTTATGGATGAAGCCTCTCTCTTCTTTCCAAGTGTAAATTATTTCTCTTCTTCCTATTTCCCCTTGATTGTAACTCAAGGTTTCCCTATTACAATATAATAAGCAATATGATAGTTTTAATTTATGTATCATCGTGAGAAGAAGTTTTTTACAAAGGTGAACCGACTGGGTCATGAGACAAACTGATTGGCTAAAGGACCAAGGCAGCCAGACAATAGGAGGACAAACTGGTTGACTGGTGGCCCAACTGATCAGCTGGAGGAGTACAAACACTACTTGGACCTGAGAACCAAATGACCATTTTGAGAGCCCAATCGAGCAACTAAGAAGTGAGACAACTGCTTCAAGTATTGAACCAATCAACCTAGATTGGTTTGAGCATATATATTCATTAACAATAGGTTGCATATGATGTGGACCTTAGGTGGTAGTTATTCCTTGAGGTTCCAAGGAATTACATTAGTATGGCCATAACCATTGCTTGTGTGTTTTAATTATTGCATGTTTTTGTTTGTGGTTAAAGCATGTATATGATAAATACTAAGTATATGGTGATTGGATATGTATATTATATATATATATATAATCCTTAAAAAATTATTAAGACTTAGATGCTTTCCATAAGAGACAAACATGAAAAGCTTGATCGACCAAGCGTAGGTCACGTCAAAGCATGGTGTGCCGTATATCTTGTGGAAGTGTGATGGTAGGTATGTATATCTGCTAAAGCATGGTACATACTCTATCGTGTTGGCTTTTAGTTCAATCTTAACTAGGTGATCTCATTGGCATACCTAGAAGCATAAAGATGCTCAATGAGAAAGAATTGTGTACACCGTCTATCCAAGAGTTATATGTGATGCAATTGGGACATGCCATCTACCTAAATAGTCAAGTTGTTGGTGATACTCTAACCAGTCGATTGGCTATTTTGACCATCCTTTCAGAACATTGTTCAATTGGTTGATTGAACACTCCAACTAGTCGACTGACTACTTTCCTCAGCTAGTGTCAAAAGTAGTTCAGTCACTTGACTAGACACTCCAATCGATCGACTGAACACCAATGTTCTTTAAGTTAATTAACTAAATACTTTTGGTGACCAAGTTTAACCTTATCCATGAGTAAACTCCTATTCCAAGTGCATCCTATGCATGTGGTCGTATAGGTCCCAAGTTACATTGGAAGTGAATGTCTATAATTGGATTATGACATCACAAACATTGAGTGGTATCTAGCAACACTACATTGTCACCCAAGTAATTGGAAAGTTGGAAAACAAATTCGACCTACATTCATGATCAGTGTTACTATGATCGTATAGTTTCTTTGTATCTAATATATAGACTAAATATGAGGCATGGAATCATCATCCTCTTAACATTTAGTCTATGATCCTTAAACTAGAGCTGAGTGTTCACATGAGTATGGCCATATGTTTCTCAATCTCTCTTATCAAGAAGATAGGGTATCAACTTCAGTAGGATCACATCTGCATCAGTCACAATCAATCCCCATGTGTCACAATGTACCAAAGCACCACCTTTATGGCAACCCTTATTCTGGGTCATTAAATACTATCATTCTTTAGATATATACCTTGTTTGTGTCATTTTCTCATGACTGAGACAAACATAATAGATGGAATTAACTTTATTCTCGTCAAATCAAGCCCCAGTGCAATCATCATATGATTGGCTATGCAGGCACATATACCAACAAAAACTAAAAACCCTAGTTTGCCAAGAAATAAGTCAAATTCAACAAAAAAGTAAGAATTGAAGAATAGATAGTATCTCTTTTATAAGTGTGTTGTGAATCATTATATATTGAATGTATGACCTACAACAAAGCTTAATAAAAGTTTATGAGCACTTATACATAATATTTGTACACTTTTTAGTTATTTGTCATAAGACATCACATGGAGGCTTGTGAGATGTGTTTCATGTGAGGTAACTCAACCGACAACCAATTTAGGCTTTTGACAAAACCCCCTATAGGCCTAGTATTCCATGGGGTAACTCGATAAAAAAACTTATCACTAAAAAGTTCATGCAAATGTCGGTCAAGTTCAGTTAGAAACTCGACTGACAACTATTATTAATTAGATAGTGAGGACCAATAGTCGAGTTATCCAGAAGTTAACTCGACCAAAAACATTGTAATGTAAAGTACTCAAAAGTGTATCTAGACATTTAGAAGGTTTCAAACTTTATAATTGATATGTTTCAACCCTGTAAAATTTCTAGGATTCAATTCAAGTGTCTCTACTGGCTAGTAGGCAAATTCAATTGTAAAAAGGACCCTTGGACTTTTGTCCAAGTTTTCCTTCTATGCTCCCTTGATATAGTTGAGTGTTTGAGATTTAAACAGCCCCTATCCTACCTCAATCTTGATTGCTTTTCTGCATCTAGTTGAATGAGTTAGGAGTTCTATAAGAGAGTTTCTCCATTGTACACTTGTAAAAGCTCTCAACTATTCCTCCTATTCTCTCTCTAGAAAAGTGGTGTTTTGAGGATTTCCTTGAAGAAGGAAGTGGTGGATTCAAGGGTGAAGATCTTCTACAAGAATGGATAAGTCTTTCAAGAAGGCCAAAGATTCTTTGTAGGTGGATAGGTAAGACCTCATAATGGTTATTTTTTCCTTCATCTGAAAAGTAATGCTAGTTTAGCCATTGTTCTTAAAAGGGTGGCCATTTATATTAACACATCTTGTGAAATATAAAGAGTGAGACAAGGTTGAAAATACTAGAGATTGACCCCTTTAGGTAGTGGGCATACATCTCTAATTTTACAAGTTGGAACCACTATACATTTTATCCTTCTTTGGTGTTTTCTCAATATTTCTCTTCCTTGCTTTTTGTACCTGCAATATTTTTTGGAAAATATCTTATAGGTATATTGAATTTTACTTAAGTGGTTTTAGCTCTATTACCCCCCTCTAGAGACCATAGATACAACAAGTGGTATCACAACTTGGTCTTCTCCAACAATCTACTCCTACAAGTAAGAGAAGATGGAAAAAGATCTACTTGGTTCTCTCAGCATAGAGGGTGGCTTCCCCATGTATCCACCTATCTTTGATGATACCAACTTCCTGTATTAGAAAAGGTAGGATGCAATGCTACACTCAAGGTATGATATTTTACATGAGGAAGTGAGTAGTATTCCCTACACCAAACCTAAAGGAGAAAGGGATACTTGGAATGATGGAGCATGAAGAAGGCACAACTCAATGCTAGAGATAGTAGAATTATTTACTTCACACTTACTCCAGCTGAATTCAACCAGATTTCCTCTTGGGGAATAGATCATGAGATCTGGAACAAGCTTTGTGTCACCTATGAAGGTCCGAAGATAGTCAAAAAAAGCAAGATATAGATGCATGGACTAATTGAAGATATCAAGATGGAAAACAAAGAAAGTTTGGTTGAAATGTACTCAAGGCTCAACACTCTTGTAAATAGCCTTGCCTTTATGGATCTCACTATGAATCAAGGAAAGATCAACTCAAAGATTCTTAAATCTCTTCCTCGATGTTGGCAAAAGAAGGTGGCTACCTTAAAAGAAACAAAGTATCTCTCTGACATTCCTATTGAAGAACTCATAGGAAATATCCAAGCCTATGAAGTGAGACTAGATAAGCAATAGGAAGAAGAAAAGGAAGAGAAATATGCCAAGAGAAGGAAGGAGATTTCATTCAAAGCCCAAGTTGAATCTCTGGTATAACAATAAGTCACTGACCATTCTCCTCCCTCATCAAGTGAAGACAGTTGATATGGTGATCTTGAACCTCACTATTCCAAAGGAAAGCACTTCAAGGGTAAATCCTCTTCCTCCATAACTCCTAGGTTCTATGAGTGTGGACAAAAGGGGTACTACAAGAATGAATTACCAAAATCCAAGTGCGTCACCATAAAAGCAGCCATAGGAAGGAGGACTACCGCAAGGAGGGTAAATTCAAGAAGAAGGACAAGAAAGAAAGAGATGACAAAGATGCAACCCATTCTTCTTGGGAAGAGTTTTCTTCTTCAAGTGACTGGAGATCAAATGAGGATGAGCACCACATGGCCCTCATGGCTAGTATAAGTGAGGAAGTTATTGAGGTGAGTGAGGTAATCTCAATGAATCTTCTAAAGATGGTCTTATTGATATGTTTCATGCTTCTCAGTTTTCTTGTTAGAAATGCAAGTCTATAAGAAGATATTACAAAAAAATCATTAATGACTTTCATGCTATAATAGAAGTTCTCAAACAAAATGAGAAAACTTACAATGATAGCATAGAATCTTTGCAAGAGCAATTTCTTGATCTTGAACTTCAATACAATGGTGTAGAAATTGAGAACAATGTTTATATTAAGCAAGTTAATGGACTGAAAGATGAAAACCAAACTTACCTTGGTGAGCTTTTTTTGCTTAGGACTGAAAATGATAGAGTTCTTTCTAAAGTAAATGATCTAGAATCTAAACCTATTTTACCTAAAAAGAAGTGTCTAGTATTACTCTTGAAAATGATTCCTATATAACTAAAGCCCTCTATTTAGAGGTTGACTTATTGCATGCTCAAGATGATTTTGCTAGTCTCGCTTCTACTATTATTACACTTAGTTATGCCAGTCACATGCTTAGATCTTCCATGCAAAAATTGCTCAAAGGGAAAAGTTCCTCAATAAAGTATTATAATACTCTACTCAACAAGTGGGTGGTAGAGGTTTGCGCTAAGAGAGAGACCCAAAGAGAAGGGAAATGGTAAGGAAAAGAGTAAGGGGCCTCCAATAAGCCATAGAGAGTCTTCGAGCTCTAATACAACTATGGTTTTGCACATTGTAAGATTGACGATCATTATTCTACTTTTTGTCCTTATAAGAAGAAGATCAACTAAAACATAAAATGTGTCCCAAAGATAGCCTTGTATCCCAAAGTTTGAATTGGGAACTGACCTTTCCTTCCCTTTTAGGTAAAATAAAAATGGATTGTTTATAGTGGTTTTTCCAAGAACATGATTGGTGAGAAGAGCCACTTCAACGCCTTCACAAGGAGGAAAGGAAGTGTGTTGACTTTTGGAAACAACAAGAAAGGTTAATTAGTAGGTGAGGGTGATGTAGGTGATTTGCTATGCAAAGAGAATGCACTTATTATGGCGTACATCACAATTCTATTATTGTTAGTCAATTTTGTGATAATAGTTATCTTGTTCTCTTTAGATCACTAGAATACCTTCTTATAGATATAGTCTCTTACAATGTCATATATAAGGGAACTAGAACTGGAAATTTTTATACTATTATTCTTAACTATCTTACGCCTATTATTGGTAAATACCTTGTTATGGATTAGAATAATATATCTTTGGGGAATGATAGGCTTGGTCATGTTAATATGCATCAATTAAAGAAGTCAAGTAAAAAGTAATTGGTAAAAGGACTTCCTAAATTGGTTTTTGTCGACACCCAAAAAAAATGGATTTTCAGAATATGAGGAATGCCAACCTTGCATATAAGGGAATCAAACCAAATCCTCCTTTAAATTCAAAGGTGTCTTTAGCATAAAAAGATCTCTTGAAGCTTCTTCACATTGATCATTTGGACCCAAGAGAAGTCAAATTCTTTGTGGTAGCAAGTATTTCTAAACGATTGTCAATCATTTCTCTCATTTTACTTGGATTTTATTTTTGGTTGCAAAGAATGATACTTGGAGAGCATGTCACACTAAATGAGATTATCAAAACGCAAAACATGATCAATCATTAATTAATCACATAGCAAAAATGGGGCTAATTAAAACCAATTTCAACATTACTAAACATGCTCAGAAACATTTGCATTGAAGCCTAACATCTTGCTCGTATTCATACTATGCCAAGAATTAGATACAGGTTGTTCCATGGCCTTAGCCACATCATATATACATCACCAGCCTAAATCACATCTCCAAAACCAAGTGAATCTAGAGTAGTCGGACTCTTAGATTTATAACTTGACACTCGGGCCCCCACAACTATTATATCAGGTATGATGTAGTAGATTGGGGTCATACCATAGGTACCAAGTTAGTAAGTGCTAAGAACGTAGAGCCTTAGAATCAAATACACCAAACAAAAGGGGTAGAATAAGATGGTGTTCCTTATGGAATGCTTTTACTCCAAACAAAGCAAGAAAAGAAAAAGGTAAGAAAACAATACAAGTGAATAAGATCAAACAAGAAAGATGTAACCAAAGTATGGATGGGAACTTGGATTGGGTTTCACCTACTAAGATATCTGACCAACATGCAATACTCACACCCCTTTATTTACACTTAGAAAGATTAAAGGGAACCATCATATATGTCTATTCCCTCCTCTCTTGGGCTCAGGATAGATCTAGATTATAAGGTTTGTCTCTCTCTCGAGATGGAAAACAAACAATCACAAGGCACCCATATGATCATTAGCTTTAGAATTCTGACATTTTTCATGCATTCATGCAACTCTAATGACACTTAGATAAGATTAATATTGGTCTTTCAAGGAATTAACAATCATAGATCACAACATGGTAGATAATCATGCAAGTAGAGCATTAAGAATAAGAGTATGGAGATAATCTTTGCTAAGAGCATATATATATTCAAAAGGATGCAAGTATATACATGTTGGGAAAGACTTCATGGCTACTCCCAACCCATGATATGAATTTATCTACTCATTATCATGTGCAACATTTCATATTTACAAATGGATAGAGACATGGACTGTTGTAGGAAGAGAGATCCGGAGTAAGGAGAAAAGGAATGTCGAAGCAGGGGACCAGGGGATACTCCAATGGTGACTAGATGATGGCCACAACCGATGGCATGGTTATGTAGCTCACAAATGAAGGTAGAAGTGTTGCAATCTCATCTCCTTCCTCTTCTTCTTTATATCAAAAGAGGGACTCCAAAAGTTGGTCTGGGTGAGTAGGAGGAGGTCTGGGAGTAGGGTCGATGGACTCTCGTCTATCGTTCCTGAAAACCGGTGAGGGTAGAGATCAGTCGATAGTGAAGGTGGCCTCCAGTGACTCCATGCCCAGTCAGTAGCGCCAACATGAAGGCAATGTGCGTGACCCCCTATAGGTAGCTGGTCGTCTCCTATTTATAGACGTCAGCATGGGGTCGTTTACTTGCACCTCAAGCCTCCCAGGTACCTATCAGAGCCACCATCAGGTGTCAGTAGTGGGTGCTCGAATGATTAATAGACACAGAAGGACCGCCAGTTGTCGAACTATAAAGGGGAGAGATCACCTCCTTACTAAAATTTAAAGGAAGTACAAAATATCCATCTTTTTAGAAAGGCAAAAGATATTGAGGGATGCATGTATAATATTCCAAATAAATAAGCATGCACTAGATACATTACAAAATGTCAATAGCAGTGGAAATAAAAGTACTAATCCTATTACATGTCTTTCATTGTTCATTACTTGATTGTTCCCAAAAGAAAAAGATAAGAGAAAGAATCTAGCTATAGCAACCTAGACATCCTTTCAGATAGATTGAAATCTACTCCTGAGATGACTTCCTTCAAACTTGTCCTTCTCCTTGCTCAGAACCAGTAGATGGGTGGGAAAAAGGGGAAAGAAAACAAGGTATGTGTCACAAAACTAGTCTAGGATAACAAGACAAGTAAAGCAAATAAGAACATGCTAGGGTTCATCATAAGATGAAGATAATAAGAGTATGAGTCTATATTCAAAAGAAACTTGCCATTAACAATTATATCAAAAAGGATTTGCATGTAAGATAATTATGTATACCTAACTAAGTAGGGTTGAGGCACCTACCGGACCTCTAACCTTAGGTGAGGAGAGAATAAGACATTCCCAGTCACCTACACAATTATATAGGGGAGAATAAGACATTCCCCAGGGGGATTATTTACATCCTCTGTGGGTGGTTGTACATAAGTACCGCTACTTTAAATTAAATAGAACATAAATCCACATGCTATAAAAAGTAGTCATGGCAAGAATAATCATATGAATCAATAATCATGGTAGTGAGGTACCAAGACCCAAGAACAATGTTACAAAACTTATTAATGAGGCAAGTATAGCAAAATATTCAAGAGTATATGAAATAGGGTTTAATAAAGCCTCATTATAGAAAAATAGGTTAAGGCACAACTATTCCCAACTTGAGGTGTAAATGCACATACCTCTCTTACTGATATCAATTACTAACTTTCACCACTTTAATTGAGTCCAAGTTCCACTTTGCCTATTTTCAATGTATTAACATGTATTAGAGTACATAGTGTACATTAATATATAGAAACCCTAATTTTAGACCTTTTTAGAAAAACTTAGATTAGACTCTTAGAACATCACCAATAATCTTAATAAGTTTTCCTGATCAAGAAAATATTTTTTTATGTTAATTTTGGAGTTATGATGATTAAGGTGTATTTTTTATGGATTTTATGCATTGAATTCGTTTTACAAAAATCACCCTTCATCAAACCATGAAATCAGACTTTAAAAATATTTTAATTAGATAGAGATTAATTTTATAATTCCAAAACATATTTATTTGTCAAATTTGGATAAGTGATTTAGAAGATATGAATTTTTCAATATTGACCAATAGGAAATTGCCACATCATCAAACCGATCGAGATAATTGAAGAGAGAGGGAGAGGGAGAAAACAACATTTGACCCAAGATCAGGTTTGAATTTTCATAATTTACCAAACTAGAGCTTCTAGAGAAGGTAAAACAACAAGAAACCAAAACTCTAGAAGAACATGGTAAAAAGAGATGGAAATCATCGATTTTCAACATAGAAGCATGAGTTTTAAGCATGTACTAAGAAATATATGAGAAGGGGGTTAACAAAACTTTCCTATAGTAAGGTAAGAAGGTCCAAACAGAAAGGATCCCGAGATTAGAAGGTCTGGTTGCTCCAAGCCAAGATCCTTTCTTGAGCAAAGATCACCTTCTCCACTTCAGAGGTACAAACCCGAGCAAAAGAGCATGGAGATGAGATGTTTTAGGGTTCTAGGTGGAGTTTTACCATGGAAGGTCATGGTTCCGACCTAGAAGAAGGTGGGAGGAATACTAACAGAATGAAAACAAGGAAGGAAAGGAGGATTCTTACAAGTTTTGGTCAAAATCACCAACACTACAGAAAAATTACCCAATAGTGGCTTTTATAAAAAAAAAATCCACTATCTTTCTAATATACATGCATTTTTTATAAAATGCCTCTAAACCACCTATTATAGAGTTTCTAAAAAGGACATAACATTAAAGGCATTTTTATTTTTAATTAGTGGAAATCTGAAATTGCCATACCAAATTAGAAAAGTAATTGGTAACACAATATTTACTTCCCGCTCCAAGTTTTCAACTTCACGCTCCAAAAAATCATGATAGTCCAATCTAGTGCTCTGCTCTTTCCCCATTGATACAACTCTTTGTCATCAGACCGGCGCGTGGAGCGTCGACCTTGGCGATCTTCGCCCTAGCTAGGGGCTGGTGGAGACTGGTGGTGGCTTGCTCTGTGCCATTTGCGAGTGGAGGAGTGCAACTTGTCATCCGTGCACGGTCTCTGTCGTCAATCGGGAACCTTCATCTGCCTCCTATTTGGACCGAGCCAACATGAAGCACTGCCACAGACTGACTCTACCCCTCTGGCGTCGGCGATCTCGAGTGAGGGACTCCAATCATCCGATTCCTCTAAGCTTTTCAACTTTCTAAAGAGGTATGTTGTCATCACAATATTTCCACTCACGTCTCTGATGATTGATCTTAAGACAACTCCCACCATCATTGTAATGGAAGCATCCTTGTTGACATGAATCTTACCGTTAGGAATCACATTCCATCTCTAGGTAGAAATGTTATTGACCAACATTTCTTCCTGTTGTTGAGAAGTTGTGAGAAACCTACAGTAATTGATCCATCATGTGCGGGTTGATTTACAGACCAGTTGCGGGCTGAGTCATTCAACCCTGATGTAACCTACAGACTGCCACTTCCCTAGTCCCATTGAATTGATGGATCATGTGTTGTATTATTTCTCTGCTTCATCCATTGATGGGGTTATGTCTCCAATTATGTAGTGTCTATCTTTTAACCTCCCTCTTGTAACCAAGATTTCGGTAGCCACTCACCAGAGAAAATATGACATTTTTATAGCCACCTCAAAGTACAAATCAGTGTGGATAATCTATTTAGGTTGCTCCTCCTTTGTTCTTGATATTTCTCATGACAATCACACCAAACCAATTGGCTAAGTGAGCATTAAAGGATCTCAAGCGATTTAGCCACCACATCTACATATTGTTTGTAACCGTGAGTTGGAAAGGAACCATGCTAATTGATTCAACGTATTCCTTAGGTAGCAGTTGCAAGAATGCATCCAAGTCCCATCCTATGTTGTTCTCAAGGATTATCTCACACACATTATTCATATGAGTGGTGATTCAGATAATCTAATACTTGGCTTTGAAGTCCTCTAAGATTTATTGATTGGGCACAAAATATTTTCCTAAGCCAAATTATACAAGATTTCAATAGAGATTTTAACTTAATATTTACTTATTTTTTCCCACGCTTAGCTTTAGTTGTGTTTTTATTATATGGATTGGATTGATATGATTTTTTCCATGGATATGAACCACCACTTCATTTCATGCCACATTTTCCTCAATTTGGGTCATATTATTGTTGTTGTAGTTTCATCTCATAATCCTGATACATTCAGGCCAGACCACATTTTGTATGCTTAGTTCATTTTTAGATAAGTTGTTTGCCAAATTCTGGCCATCAGTAGGATTTAGACCAACATTTAATAGGGTTTGGTTTCCATTTGAGCCAATGTAGTTGAACATGGCTCTTTTTCATGTGTAAAACAAGTTGCATGGCATACTTTGCAATCATTGATACATGTGTTAGGAGTCCGCAACTGATCTGTAAATCATGATGAGGCTTTACTATGGTTGTTAATGTGTGTTGACCTTGGCTTAACCTATTTTCTAAACAAGTAGATGTTAATGGTAATTTAGTTAATCAATCCCTATGATTGATCCTAATTCAGTTCAGTATTGTTTTGCATTCATACACGATCGTGCTAAAATTTGCAGTGTGCATTTCCGGTTTTAGGTTTGACTTTTTTGATGTTACAACTTTATTGTGTGGGGCATGACATTTTTAGTACATCCAATGCAATTAGTTCAGGGAAGACCACCATTTGTATGCCTACTTTAGTTTTAGCCAAACAATTTGCCAAATAGTGCTTGTGAGTCAGATTTAGACCTATCCCGAATAGGGTTTGCTTTCCACTTGGGCCAATACAAATGAACATGTCTCTCTTTCATGTGCCAAGCAAGCTGCATGATAGACTTTTTAAATAGGTCTCACACCTTCTATAGTAATGCATCGATACTCCAAATTAAATAAGTCTCACACCTGTACAAAATAAGCCAGACACCATTAACCTCTTTGATAATCTAAAATATGAGTGTTGATTCAACAAATAGATAATAAGCATCACCTCATTGTATGAACTACCAAGGTACATCAAATTATAGGAAATACTAGTTAATTCCTTGAAATTCTCAAAGAAGGATTAGTGAACATTGGACCAATTGCAAAGATATAGGGCATGATCTCCTCTATTATATTTCTTTTCAAGCTATCCTATCCACCACAATAAAGTTGGTTATGACAAGCAATAAAAGGTTAACTGATGTTATACAACTTTTTCTGAAAATATATAACATCGTTATATGTACTTACAATTTGTTTATACTAATATTATGCAGTCTTTGTCCACCCACAACAGTCACTATGAACCGGGCCTCTATGCCAATGTTAACATTCCCTATTGAAGAACAATTGGACATCATCCTAGATGATTGTTCCTTAAACCAACTAGCCATACCCAAACATTGGCATTTTCTAAAAGGAAGACACTATAGGCCTGGTGAAGTGACCCTAAATTTTGGCAATTATTCACATGTTATCGAGTTGAGTATGATTTGGCAGGAAATCTTGTATCAAAATCCAGTTGGTGTGATTGGATTAGAAAGATGCTAGTGGTCCGTAGAGAAAAGCTTTTTCTCCATCCAGTTGGCCATAATACCATCAAAGTGTGGATAACCAACATCAACTGCGAGACCCCCGATCATCTACGGCAGTATGAGCACACGATGGAGGATATCAGCTCGGACGAATCTAATGATGAGCCCCCTGTCAGTTCAGATTTGTCTAAATATAGTGAGGAGCTTCGTGACACAATACAATCATCAAAAAGACCATGGTAGGTCCAATTAAAAAATATAATTGTCAAGACAAAAAATTTGTGTTTACACTTTTTGTCTGAAAGCAATCAATACTCATAGCTGCTTTCTTTTCTGAACTTCAGGAGAAGATCACCACAATGATAAGTCCTCGAAGTTACTGATGCGGGACCATGTTGGTGTAGTATTTAGTTGTCTATCTATCTAGACTTGTCTGTATTAATAGTTATTTTAATTGTGCACATGTTTAGGGGTACACCAACCCCAATGTTTAGTTAATGTTTAGGGGTACACCCCTGTGTATGGATGTAAAAAGAGATTAATGAATGGAACTAAAAGTTCCTACATGAATGCTTATAACTGAAGTGTGTGTTCCCATGAATGTTCCAAATTCACAGATCCATCCTATCTAACGACACATTCAAAACCAAACAACAAAAAGAAATATGCATATCCTATTATGTTACAAATTACTGATAAATTTCATTATAAATGTTCTTTTATCCTTATTATAACTATGTTCTTTTATCCTTATTATAAGTATTTCAAAAAATGCTTGGGCACCCGCCTAGTCGGATAGGCTCATGTGAACTTTATTTGCATGATTACACTAGTATTTTATCATATTGTATAGTCTTTTTTAATATGACATACTTACTCATATGTTATATGTTTTACTATTTTTATAGAATGGATGTCTTGGATAGTAGAGGATGACCGAACGAGCAGTAAATACTTATGTGGAGTATTAAAATTTTTGGATTTTGCTTTTGAACATTCATCGATTGGAGACAAGATTGTATGCCCATGTAGAAAGTGTGCTAATGTATACTAGGTCACCAAAAAGACTACATTGAGCCATCTACTATGGCATGGCTTCTTACCAAGCTATATTTCTTGGGCTTTTCATGGTGAAGATGCCAATGTTCAAATGGATGCTCCTACTAATCATGGAGATTTCCTTAATGCTGAAAATTTACAAGATATGTTGCATGATACTTTTCCGAGTTTTAGTGAAGATGGAAATATAGAAGGAGTGGAGCTATCTAGTGATCAACATTTCAATACTGAAAAAGTTTATATCTTGTTAAAGGATTCTGAGATAGAATTATATCTAGGTTGTAAGAAATATAGCAAACTTGCTTGCATCCTAGAATTCTATCACCTGGTTTGTCTTAATGGCTTGAGTAAGAAAGCATCATCTATGTTTCTTACGTTCTTTAAGAAGATGCTACCAGAAGGAGAACAGTTACCTAATTCATTTTATGAGCTAAAAAAGATGATTACGGGGTTGGGCTTAGATTATGTGAAGATTCATGTTTGTCCAAATGGTTGCATGTTGTTTTGGAAGGATTCTGCTGATAAAGACATTTGTGATACATGTGGAGCATCAAGATGGAAACCGATTACAATCCAAGATGATGATGACGAGCTTGCAAAAAAAAACCCAAGAGAATACCTATCAAAGTGCTCAGACACTTTCCACTTATACCCCGCCTAATGCGGTTATTCATGTCACCAAAAACCTCATCCTTAATGAGGTGCATGTAGAAGAATATGAAAAAGATGACAAGTTAAGACACTCGGTTGATTCACCTACATGGAAAACATTTGATGTGATGCATCCAGAATTTGTTGTAGATGCTAGAAACATTCGATTGGGACTTGCAACTGACGGATTTAATCCTTTTGGGACAATGAGTACTTCTTACAGTACATGGCCTGTTGTGATTATTCCATATAATTACCTCCTTGGTTGTGCATGAAGCAACCATATTTTATGTTGTCCCTACTCATTCCTGGACTAGCTTCACCCAAAAATATAGATGTGTACTTGCGTCCATTGATTGATGAGTTGAAAGAAGTATGGGATACTAGTGTACATACATATGACGTTGGAACCAATGAATTCTTTCTGATGCATGCCTCTTTATTATGGACTATTAGTGATTTTACAGAATATGCACATCTATCTGGTTGGAGTACTAAAGGCTACAAAGCATGTCCCTATTGTAATAAAGATACTGTCTCACATTGGTTTCCACATAGCGGTAAAGTTTGCTATAGAGGACACCGTAGGTTTTTGCCAACTAACCACAGATTCCGAAAAGAAGCAAAGGCATTTGACAGTGAGAAAGAATTTAGGTGTCCACCTAAACCTCCTTCTGGAGCTCAAATATTGTTACAATTGGAGGACGGAAGAACTGTAATTGGTAAGAAAAGGCCAAGAGGTAAGGATTCAACACACAATTGGAAAAGGAAAAGCATATTTTTTGAGCTACCATATTGGAAAACTAACATTGTAAGGCACAATCTCGATGTCATGCACATTGAGAAGAATATATGTGAGAGTATTATTGGAACATTGCTAGGTTTGAAGGATAAAAGTAAGGACAACTTGAATGCAAGGAAGGATTTGGAGGATATGGGAATCGGATTTCCGCTTCATCCAAAAACTGTTGGTAAATAAACCATCTTACCTCCAGCTTGCTATATAATGAAAAAAGATGAAAAAAATATTATTTTGCAACCTCCTAAAATCTGTCAAAGTTCCAGACGGGTATGCGTCTAATATATCTAGATGTGCACGGCCGAAGGATCAGAAGATGCTACCAATGAAGGCCGAAGGATCACGTGCTGATGCAACAACGTTTTCCATTAGCTGTCACTGTGTCCTTGCCCAGTAAGAATACTAAGTCATGTATTACTAATCTTTGTCGCTATTTTCAAAGGTTGTGCACTAAAGTCATAGATCCAAATGATTTTTCTGCATTGGAAAATACAATAGTTGTTACACTTTGTGAGATGGAGAAGATATTCCCTCCATGTTTTGTTGACATAATGGTGCATCTATCAATCCATCTCTCTTATGAAGCTAAGATAGATGACCATGTTCAGTATCGTTGGATGTATCCAATTGAAAGGTAACATTTCACACGTTGTGATGACTTTACCTATTGGAATGTAATTTGTCATAATATTTTCCTCAACTTTGTTATCAGGTATCTAATGACCCTAAAAGGATATGTTCGTAATAAAAGATATCCAGAAGGATCAATAGCAGAAGGATATATAGCTGAAGAGTGTCTAACTTTTTGTTCAAGATACTTGGATGGAGTTGAAACAAAATTAAATCGGCCAAATAGAAATGATACTGACGAAGAAAATTTGGAAAACGAGCCAACACTTGACAGTGATGATTGGTCTATTTTCTCTACAGTAGGTCGTGGTATTGGTAAAATGGTAACATGTGTCTTGGATGAACATACATTGAAACAAGCCCATAAGTATTTACTATTCAATTGTTAAGCAATTGAACCCTACATTAAGTAAGTTAGTGTCAACTATATTCTATTAATAAAATTCTATAACATATTCCAATAACATATTGCACATATTTTGTATTCAGGATGCACTATGATATCATTAGGCAAAAACATCCTTAGAAGTCCTTAAAGGAGGTTCAGAGAATACATAGTAACTCATTTGATGGATGGTTAAAGGAACATGTAAGTTTAGTTGTGGTAATTAAATTAGTTATGCTTCATGAATAAAGTCTAACAAACATTTCTTTTGTTAGATTGAGACACTCCTAAGAATAGATATGGTGGATGATAAAATCAAGTTTCTTTCTCAAGGTCCACATCAACTGGCCATTAAGTACAAGGGCTATGTTATCAATGGTCACATATTTCATACCAAGGCAAAAGATGCAAATCGAACAACACAAAATAGTGGAGTCTTTCTGGTAGCTAAGACTGATTGTTATTCTAAAACCACTGACCGCAATCCAATTACTAGAGATGTAACCTACTATGGTGTTTTGAAGGATGTTCTTGTGCTCAATTATTATGAACACTTTAAGGTGACATTATTTAAGTGTGATTGGGTGGACATCTACTCAATGAGGGGAATCGAGCATGATGAACATGGGTTGACTCTTGTTAATTTGAGATGCCTTCAAACTACAAGAGAACTGTTTGTAGTGGCATCTCAAGTTGGACAAGTATTTTATGTAGAAGATGTCACTGCAAAAGGGTGGCATTTTGCTGTAAAGATTGCCCCACGGTATATGTTCAACATGGAAGAACAATCTTGTATTGAGAATGTCGAAGCTTATGTGCAAGGTGAAACTCGAGATGGGCCATCAATGACATCATAGGATGAAGATACTGATTGTGACATAGTTAGATTGGATATGGAAGGAATTATTGTTGCTAGTTCAACAACTAAAAAAGACCAATCCCGAATTCAGCAGAATGATGAAAGTGTATCTCAAAGTGATGATGATGACTGTTTTGAATGAGAAGATTACAAAATTGCAGCCAATTTTTCTTTTTGTTTGTCATTAATATTTGACTTAAATAAACCTTTTTTGGCTCAATGTATCTCTTTAATTTTCTGTCTCACATTGTGCTCTAGCTAGGTGTATCAATTGTGCATGTCTGACATTATTCTTATTCATATTTATCCCTATCTCTACTATAGTTTATAATTATATTTGATTAAATATCTGTGTTTCATTTTTAAATATTATTAATAAAATTGTTATTATGTTGTTCACTATTTTTCTAAATGTCTTCATTTTTATGTGACTTGATATACTCAAGATGAGAGAATAGTACAGTGACAACTACCATAACATGACAGCCGCAAGCAATGATAAGAACAACAACAATGACTCCTATGCGGCGACTCATTTACCTAGCATTACTTGACATGGTTGTTGGCAATCTTTGAACATGTCATCCTCAAATTGCTCCAAAAAAATTTATCTTCCCTTCCAACTAAAATTCGTAATGATAGAGCAAACAAATTCAATAAAATTGATGCTAGCTCTGCAAAAAATGCTCAATCAGCCACGTCTCCCCAAGACTCTAATATGGTTGGTGATTTGAAATCCTCTCAAACATGCACAACTGAAAAGGAGATGGGAGCAAGGTTCCAAAATTAGAAAAATAAAGAAAGTGGTGATAAAGTTACAAGATCAAGAATTTCACAACTACCCTGTGTGCCTAATGTCAATGCTTCTGTGTCTATTCATTCAAGAATTGTAGAGAATAGAGCTGCCAGTAACCAAAATAGCAATGTATTTCCTGATAGCATGGACCAAAATGACATCTCTAATCACCATGTTGAGTCATTGAATGTTACAACAGCACCTTCTGATGGGCTAGGTAATCATTTCATTCATATCATTGTATTTATAGTGTTGCATTTAATCATATATAATTTTGCATATATATATTTTATCCTTTATGAATGAATTCTTAGGTCAAAAACATCGAGCACATGGCTGAACACAATATTTGAAAGCTTGGAAAAGAAAGCCCGACGATCCAATTGCCATTGAGAAAAATCAATTTGGACAACCAGTAGGTGAAAACCAATGTCACTTATCAAGTTTTCCTTCAACCATTGCAAGAGATCCCAATCTTTGTCCACTAAACTATGAGGACTGGAGACAATTTCCAGCAAATAAAAAAGATTCTATATGGAATTTTGTGAAGGTATATTATTAAATTTTATTTTTAAATGGTTAAATGAAGCATCTAATTGATATCCTTTATGTCGGTAGAGTAAATTCACAATGGATTCAGATCTGAAGGAGTGGACAATGAAGAGACTAGGAAAGAAATGGAAGGACCACAAGTGCGAGTTAAGGAGACTATACTTCCTAGAAGATAGTCCATACAAACAACAACTTGAACAAGTTGTTCCCCGAGTGGACAAGTCGCATTGGAAATTTCTTGTCGATTATTGGAGGAGTAATAAAGGAAAGGTAATATTATTTTTTCTATTCGTTGATACTTAAAATACCACACAGAGAATTACTATGCACAATACTACAATGTTTTCCACAGAGGAAGTCTATAACTAACAAGACAAGCAGAAAATTTCAAAAGGTTAGCCACACAACAGGAACCAAGTCGTTTGCATGTCTGAAAAATGATGTAAGTTAGTAATTTTTGTGATCCATTTAGACAATTTGATGGCATCCGTTAATTTGATGTTTACAATAACCTTGTTTGAATGATAAAGATGGAGAAGGAAATAGGTGGAGAAGTGGATCCCATAATGTTTTTTGAGAAAACTCATCGTAAAAAAGATGGAAGCATAGTTGATGTTGAATCAGCCAAAATTTTGGTACAACACATAATATACTATAGTATTATGTTACATATACTAATTTCATAGAGGTATATATTTGGTATAAATTGCATCTCGTATGATTTGTTGTATGTATGAATTTTTTTTTGAGGTAGGAGAAGAGTTGTGAAGAAAACAACCTGATGTTACTTCAGATGAAATTTATAGGCATGTTATGGGAGAAGAGTGACCAGGATATGTTCGTGGTTATGGACTTGGACCATCACCTTCTGATATCTAGGGCAAGAACCGTAAATTCCGAGAAGCTGAAGAAGCACAAAGGAAGCATTTCCAAGATAAGCTTGAAGAACAACAGTTGGAATTTGATGCAAAACTTCAAGAACAAAAGGATGAATTCAACAAAAAATTAGAGGAGTTACTTGCCTTAACTAGAGAAGGAAACAGTCAAGCACATCATGTTGGCACTGGCCAAGTATGAATACATTTTATACAAGATGTGTGGTATCAATTATTTTCCATGTTGACTTTTATGGACTTATGACAAATAAAATAATTGTGCAGACAAACTTATCAATGCAAACTCCACTCCATATAAGACATTCATCATTTAAGAAGGGACAAGTATGTTTGTATTACTGTGAATTGCACTTCATTTTACGTTTATATAAATTTGTTATGTAAACTATATTTTGTTTCTAGGATGTGTATCTACTGAGTTTTATAGATCCAGATGCTAGAATTGCATTCGGTCGAGTCTCTGAGGTTGACCCCATGAAAAGGGTGGGAGGTGCAATTTTAGGCTCATCATTTGTTGCTGTTTTTGTAGAGGTTGCTTTGCTGGGAAACGATCCTCTAGTTAGACCTTATGATCAATATCAATCTATTGATGATGTTGTTGGCAACGTCATAGCATGGCCGAAAACACATACGTTGCCAAGGTGAGCATAAAGTATTGCTTATACTGTTACATAATTGAAAACAAAAGTAGTATCTAAAGTCGTTTCCATTTGTTGCTGGACATGATGTTTAAACTTAATTGCATTCTTGGATACTATCTAAAGAGAGGAGATCTATAGTTGTTTTTATTTAATCCAATTTGTTATTTGTACATGCCAATCCAAAGTAATGGTGTTTCATGTCCATTGTCATAGACAATGTTGCCAAATAACAATCCTATTTTGTTTTGACCTACTTCCAATTTTGTTATGGAGAATCTTAGTATTATGGATGATACACGCATTATGATTGGTTTGTGGTTTTTAGCTATGAGCAGTGTTTTAGCTTCTTATTTGTGGGTACGGATGAAAAATTTAGTTGAAAATGAGTTACGATTATTTGATCCATTTCTTTCCATTTTGTAATTACTCAGCTAGTAAATGGATATTATGGTTTGGATATTCAAAATTTACAACTAATGTGGATGGGTGATGTGGACTGAATAATTCTTTTTTAATGTAAAAACTACTGCAATAAAAGGGTAATTGTCCCTTTTGTATGGCAGCCACACATCGTATACCATGATTTTCTATTTCCCAACCTATGTAGGTTTGATTTTGTTTGATAATATCTTGGAATGCAATTGGTTATATAAGCAGGAATGCATATTGTGGGTGCTTCATATTTGTGGGCTTCATATCCAACTTGCATCATGTCAGATCATGATATATTTTTTATGGCATATTAATTTTTCTTTCATTAATTGATCACATGCTGCAGGATATCTTAACACTATAGGGATCAAGATTCTATCAACCACACTACAATCTTCAAGCTCTACCCAACATTTTGATGAATCGTAGACTAGTTGTTGCAACATTTTAAATGAGACTATTCATATATTTATTGGTTCTTTTCAGGGAAATTTTTTATGCAGTAATACTTTTTTGAAATCTTTACTTTGTAGGCAAGGGTATTTTTTATATGTACATGGTTTTTGGGAATAATGTGGTATGCCCACCCATTGCCTGAAAGCATAGATCTGCCATGCATAAATATTTTTTGTATTTCCAAGGAAATTTGTTCCAAATTTCTTATAGATATGTGCCCTCACATAGATATAGGCGACATCGATGTTTATCTTGAGGTCTCACATCACTTGAGGTCTCAGATCTTACCTTCTGGGTAATTCATTTGAGTTGTGTTTGTATGTGGATGAAACACGACTTTATATATGTAAAGGAAAATGAGTTGTTCGAATGAAACAAGTAATATCCTGACACTACTTGTCTCTGATTATTTCAGAAAACATCATCAGATAGAGCTGAAGTATTCAGACCCTCTGCCTTACCTTAATGTAGGGAGGCCCAAGCGACCCACTTATGTACCTATTGAGGTGCGTTACTTTTACGAGTGATGTTCTGTTTTCTCACTGCATTGTTTTTGAATGTTTTGTTTTTGGTACTAAGTATAATATAGTCTGGTGTTTTGTTCTTCCAGTTTAGTTAATAAATTATTTGTTTGTTTTTGGCCACTAACTAACATAACTTGGTGTTTTTCCTTTTGCAGAGGCACACTAAGTCATTGTCAACATTTCATAGGTCTGCTCTGGTTGAGAAGTCTAGGCAGAAGCCTCAAGAAAGAATGGGTGTTCTTAGTAATGTGGGTTCCTCCCTGTTCCCTTAATTGTTAAAACAACATTTGTATATTTGTCTTTTTTCCTTTACCCCCTCCATCTAAAATAATACCCTTTTTGCAACATGTGGTTGTGACGCAGGCCCTAAAAGCCAATAACTATGGTAATGATCCTCTGCTAACTACAGCTCTATACTTGGAGATTAAAGGCCAATCTCGAGAGCTGACAACCTAAGACACAAGCAGAGCAACATAGAACACCCCATATAAGAAAAATGAACACAACAACATATAGATTTGATCCCAACAAAAATAATGGGACGAAAAACCCATATATATGCTAAGGAGTCAAAATTCAAAACTTACAGCAGCTATTGATGCCTTGTCTGACTGCCCAGGGCTCCCATGGGACACATCAATTCCTAGTATAATAGTTGGCACTTGGGAGATCTTTGGCATGGATGGAGGATGCTCATGGTTGTGGTGAACTTCTCTACGCAATGTGACACCCGTAGGCATATTCAAGATCTCATTCACTGTGGAAACATGAAGGGCGTTGTAAGTAAAATCTTTTAATGTAATTCGTTTAAATTAGTTAAACAAAATACATAAAAAGATTTTACTGACAACACACTTCATGTTTCCACAACGAATGAGATCCTAAATAAGCCTACGGGTGTCACAGCGTGCAAAGAAGTTCACCCCAGCTGAGCATCCTCCATCCATGCCAAAGATCTCCCAAGAACCAACTATTATACTAGGAATGGATGTGTCCCATGGGAGCCCTGGGTAGTCAGACAAGCCATCAATAGCTGCTGTAAGTTTTGAATTTTGACTCCTTAGCATATATATGGTTTTTCGTCCCATTATTTTTGTTGGGCTCAAATCTATATGTCGATGTGTTCATTTTTCTTATCTGGGGTGTTCTATGTTGCTCTGCTTATGTCTTAGGTGTGGTTGTCCAAGGTGTGGAGTGTGGGTGTACAAATGCATAAAAACTATAGTTCACCAGTTATTGGAGTGTGGTTGTACAGATGCAGAGGATTGAATGTCAAGAATTCCAAGTCATTTGAGGTTGTATACCATGATTGGTTGTATAAGTTGTGGTTGTACCCATTATTATTATACTAGCTTGCAACATGACTTGGATAATATATCTCTGAATGTCAAGAATTCCAAGTCATTTGAGGTTCTATGTAAGCATTCTATGTGATAAGTACCTATGCTTGTGATATTGTCTTATGTTTCAACTAATTTTCAAGCTTGAAGTTATCTCATTGTTATTGCTAATAAGTCTGCAGGTGTCACAGCGCGTAGAGAAGTTCACCACAGTTGAGCATCCTCCATCCATGTCAAATATCTCCCAAGTGCCAACTATTATACTAGGAATGGATGTGTCCCATGGGAGCCATGGGCAGTCAGACAAGCCATCAATAACTGATGTAAGTTTTGAAATTTGACTCCTTAACATATGTATGGGTTTTTCATCCCATTATTTTTGTTGGGCTCAAATCTATATGTCGATGTGTTCATTTTTCTTATCTAGTGTGTTCTATGTTGCTCTGATTGTGTCTTAGGTGTGGTTGTACAAGGTGTGGAGAGTGGTTGTACAAATGCATAAAAACTGTAGTTCACTAGTTATTGGACTGTGGTAGTACAAGGTGTGGTTGTACAAATGTAGAGGATTGAAATATGGATATGGATCAAATGAAGCACAAACTTCCAGTGCTCATTTTACTGTATACGTGCCATATATTCTACCTTGAAGAAAATAATGAAGGTAATGAGATTCTCCATCAAGATCAATTATTTTTCTCCACTTAAAGTTCATAAAATTGTTTGATATGGTACCATTAAAGATTGAAACTCTTCTAAACTCACTGCATCATGAATTTTATGAGATATGAAATTAACCATTTTATCAAATGTGGTAATATTCTCCCTATATCATGAGTGCTACCATTCCATTATGGACGAATAACATATTAGTAACCATTATATCAAATGTGGTAATATTCTCCCTAATTGTTTGTGTCTTTACTCTCCAGGGTTCAGGAAATACAAAGATTATTCAGCAACGATCTTTGAAGTGATATTCACTTCCACAACTTTCCCAAGTTCCTGGATCATTGCTCAAGCTGAACTTCAAGCTATGCTCAGTGCCATCTAAAATGTAGTGTCCTTCAGGTTACAAAATGCGATATTTAGATTGGATGCATTCAATTCTAGAAATTGGATTAAATTTGTTTTGAGGACTTTGTGCCCCTCATTTTTAAAGTATTATACCATGCTTGCAAAGGTGAAAGGCTTGGAACATGCACATCATTCAATGAAATTCGATCAGGTATGTTCTTCCATTCTTTCTTAACACCTTAAAGTCCTACATAACACGATTTACTAGTTACTTACATCTTGGAAGACATATCAAACAACATATGCACATGCCCCATATTTATTGCTTAATTCACTGATGTCAGTACATATTTTACAAACTATTTGTTGTATATTGTAGGAACTAAAATAATATACTTAGACATTTTAGTTAAGGTGTCTATTTCACAAACGTTTTTCTTTAAACTTCCATGAGGCTACATCTATTTATCCTACCCTCTAGTTTAAGGTTTTTAAACCTATTTGCTTATTGTGAGTAGAGTCTATTCAAAGTTGTGATGGTGTTTCTAAATGTGGTAGTTCCTCACCTCATATCTGCCATGACCCAATTGCAAAACTGATGGGCAATTCGACAATCGGACTCCTGAGAACCACTAGGATTGGGAAAAATAATATAGAAAAATGATGTGATTGGCTGTCAAATTCCTTACACCTTCATATATAGGTTGTTGTTTTAATTCCTATTCTAATCTAGTTGTTTGATTGCTAATGCAGTGTATATAAATCTGAATGGTGTGCTTATTATCGACCTTGTTATATTGTTCACTTATACAATGGATAATGAACCAATGACAAAAGAATTATGTGCTACAAGCTAGGAACATGCCAACCAACCATCCACTCTACACATCTGAGTTGTATAGATAGGTAAATCTCTGTTCTGCTATGTCTAGATTTGATGGTTCATATACTAGAGCTGGAATGTAACATGAACATTGCTTTGATAGAGATGGAATGTAAATTTCTTTTTTGATGAACCAATGTACTGTCATGCTACTGTAATCATGTACTAGTGAGATTTTTTGATGAACATTGTACTTCTATTGCTGCAATTTGCAAGAGGAATTAACAATTCGTGAAAGTTTGTTTTGGTAATGGTTTTTTCTAATTTCAGAGCTAAAACCTGAGAAGAGCATGAAATTGCATTAGGCCCTTGGAGGAATCTATCAAAGGAAAATGAAATTACAAAGCAAGAAAGAAAGGTTTGCTTGGCCATTTGTCAGTTAGTCTGTTGGTGAATTCGACATGGATGTTGCAACTACTCTGTATTAGGCCACTTGTTGCACCAGAGGTTTAGAATCTATAGCTCTTCCAGTTCTAGAGATCAGTGTATCTATCATCTCTACCTAGTAGATGAAATTGGAAATCCCACATGTGGTCTTTTTGGGACTGTTGTTGCAACCATGGGGATGTTGAGTACTGTTGCATATGTATTGACTATGGATATGTTTGGACCTATTGTTGATAATGCAGGTGGCATTGTTGAGATGAGTCAGCAGGTAAATTATTTGCCCTTATTATTTGCTGCTTTACACTAAACAAGCCCTTATTATTTGCTACTTTACACTAAACAAGCACCTTCGGAATGGTTTTTTTGTTTAACCGTCTAGAACAAGGATACATGTATTTTTTGTTTAACTTTTTGCTTTGCACTTAGGTTGAGGCTTTGGACTTAGCTATCACCTTGCTGCTATGATTCCTGAACACATCAGCCAACTGCACCTTGCTACATGTATTTTTTGAGGCTACTTTCAAGCCTTTCAATTTCCGCACCCACCCTGCTTCCTGCATCACTTTCACTAGAATTAGACGCCAACGGAACTATACTCCGCTCAGCTGCCTTCTCTACAAGTTTCAGATGGGCCCATCTGAGTGGAAAGCAAAAGGCAGCTCCAAGTGTAGAACCAAGGAGCATATTCCGCACTTGCCATCTCAAGGAACCAGGCAATGTGAGACCAGATACAGTAGTAGTTGTTGAGCCAGCTCCATCAATGTTGAAGACATCATGTAAGCCACGTTGTTCAGCAAGAAGATTTTGCAAACCATAAAATGCAGCAGTAAACATTGGTGTTGTATTCAATATAAAGGGCAAGGTAAAACGTCCTCCCCATGAAATTCAATATAAGGGGCAAGGTAATATGTTGTATGAAAGTATATCATTGGTGTTGTATTCAATATAAGGGGCAAGGTAAAATGTTGTATGAAAGTATATCATTGGTGTTGTATTCAATATAAGGGGCAAGGTAAAATGTCCTCCCCATATAATTCTCAATTGATTATAAATAAAAAATATTCATACTTTCAGAAAAGTGAGTTCATCTACAACTGACATTCATTTAGAAATAATGATAATGCATTGAAAACTGAATGACTAAAAGCCATGAAAATGTAGTAATACAGAACTAGTAGTCATTAGTGGCTTTTTTTATATGCCATTAAATTCAATAAGAACATTTTTGTACACCAACATAATACAAAATAGTGACATTTTTATAAAAGCCAATTGATGGATAGTGTCTTTTTAATAAATGCCAAATGATGTTGTAGTGGCCTTTATTTGGCATTTATTGGAAGCCATTAAATACAAACATTTAGTGGCGTTTACAACTTACGCCACTATTTTTCTAATGGCATTGGTACTAGAGGCATTTTTTTAAGTGTCAACAAATGACACTAAACATGTTTAGTGGCGTTTATTTTTTAGTGGCATTTCTGAAAGGCAACTAATGTGAGTGTTTGTTGTAGTGCAAGGAGGAGCTTAAGAAATCCTAAATAGAGAAATTTGGAACCCTTAGAGCCTTCTTCACCAAGGTAGGCACCCTCTTTTACCTTGGGACAACAACTTCATGGAAAAACATAGACAGGAAGGTTCTATAAGCTGTGGGAAAGAGAATGAGAGGATTGCATCTTGGATTGGGAGGTGGGAAGGGGTAGGCATGGCTTTATAAAGAAGGGGGCAAGCATGAGGTGTCTATGTGACTTTCTATGTGTCCTTAGGATAAGGCTTCATGGCCATGCAAGAGGAGAACTCATAGACACTTCTTGTACACAAAAGCTCAGTACTAAGAGCCCCTAGAGCCTTATAGTCCATCCCCATTATCCTTCAAACAAAGAAATAACCCCATTGGTTGATAGTTTTAAAGATAAGCACATTTATAAAGAGGGTAATCCCTATAATGCCCTTGGAGAGAAACACCTTCAAACCAAGGTGCAAACAGGTGCCCCATGGTTTAAAATCTCTTAAATGGTAAGGGAATATATAAGGATTAAAATTGAGGTGATAATGTGCAAAGAAAACCTCCCAATTGGGTGAATTGCATAAAAGTCCAGAATTTGCATATACTTGTATAACATGCACAAATAACATCCAAATTGGATAAAACTTCATCCACAAGTTATCTTTGATGTGTAGAATATGAATTTGAAATTATTTCCATATTTTTAAGTTTTATAATCACATTATTCATTACTTATGCCTTTTACTCATTTTCTCTCTCCTAAATTTATCCTAATATTTCATGGTTGTCCAAATGAGATGAAATTTGACACGTAGGCTAATTTTGATATGTAGATTTCGAATTTGAAGTTTGTTTCCTATTTTGAGACTTATTTTTATGAGATATGTCATATGGCCCATTAATGGCCCATTATCTAAATTGTTCATCCAATTAAGTTTCTTATCTTCATATTACCACTAAAATGAGTTACGTGGCATATTTTATATTTTCATATCACATAAAAAAGTTAGATTATGGTTTAGAACACTTAATTATGGTAATTAAGATTTCACTGAGGTGTTTGTGCATAAACCCTTCCATTGGTATAATTAGTGAATAAATGTTCACTAAACCACTATAAATTCCACTAATTAAACATAAATGACATAAATGTTAGAAATGAAAGGGAAATTTGGGAAAAAGGTTTACATGGATATTACATCTAAGATTCATTATGTAACAACACTCCACCCCTTTAAAAGGATTTCATCCTCAAAATCTCAAGTAAAAAAAGAAGGGTGAGTATGTAACATTTCATCTCTCAACTCCCAAGTGGTTTCTTCCAGACCATGATATTTCCACAAAACTTTTACCAGATCAATCTCTTTGTTCTTCAGCTTATTTATTCGGGAGTCAAGAATCTTCACATGTAGCTCTTCATAGGTCAGATTCTCATGTATCTCCAAAGGCTCAATAGTAAGCACATGAGAAGAGTCATTCACATACTTCTTCAGCACAGAGACATGGAACACATTATGAATATTATCATAGGAAGGAGGTAAGGCTAAGCGGTATGCACAGTCTCTGAAGTTATCTAAGATTTCAAATGGTCCAACATAGCGAGGACTCAACTTTCTTTTAAATTTAGATCTAGCAATAGAACAAATAGGCTTGATCTTTAGAAATGCATAATCACCCGCTAGGAAGTTAACATCGGGCCTTTTCTTGTCAGCATACTTCTTCTGTCAGTCTGGAGCAGCTTTCATGGGTTTCTTTATCAACTGCACCTTTTCTATCATCATTTGCATGTCATCCATCTTCACTAGAGAATGTTCACTGACATCATCCCAATGCAAAGGTGAACGACATGGTCTACCATAGAGAGCTTGTAAAGGTGGCATACCAATACTAGCTTGGTAGCTATTATTATAAACAAACTCAGCTAATGGCAATATATCGATCCCATGCACCACCCCAATCCATCACACAAGCATGAAGCAAGTCCTCCAGAATCTAAACTGTTCTCTCAGATTGACCATCAATCTACAGTGGTAAGTAGTACTGAAACGCAAGTCAATACCCATCTCCTCCTGAATCCGACCCCATAAACGAGAAGTAAATTTTGGGTCATGATCAGAAACTATTACCTCAGGTACTCCATATATGCGTACAATCCACTCAACGTATAACTGAGCCATATATGCAACTTTGTAATTGGTTTTGAAAGGCAAGAAATGAGTAGATTTTGTAAGCCAATCAATAACCACCCAAACATCATCATAACCTTTCTTGGACTTAGGGAAACTAGTAATGAAGTCCATTGTGATCTTCTCCCACTTCCATTCTAGAATTTCAAGAGTGCGAAGAAGACCACCAGGTTGGTGATGTTCGATCTTGACTTGTTGACATGTCAAGCACTTCGCGACGAACATAGCTATATCATTCTTCATGTTCTTCCACCAAATGCTTCGTTGTAAGTCCTTGTGCATTTTTGTTATGCCAGGATGAATAGTGTACTTGGACCCATGCGCTTCACTCAACCCCTTCTGTCTCAGATCACCCATGTCAGGAATCCACAACCTTTGTCTGAAGCAGACAATACCATCCACTCTGATAGAGAAGTCAGATTGTGGTTTTTCAGTCAACGCCTTCATCTTTTCCATCTCAGAGCTTTCCAACTATGCATAAATTACTTCCGAGATCCAAGTTGGTGTAACAGTCAAACTAGACATAACAGTCAAACTAGCCATATGGACTCACAACATGTCTTCGTCCACTAAATTGACAGGTTTAGGTCGCCAACTAGTAACTTATTTGAGATTTTTCCACACTGAACATCTCAGAGCAGCACAAACGGCATCCTTCTTGCGACTTAAAGCATCAACTATGATGTTTGCTTTACCAGAATGATAGCTGATGGTGAAGTCATGATCTTTGAGATATTCCATCCACCTTCGCTGTTGTAGATTCAAATCCTTCTGTGTCAACAGGTACCTTAAGCTTTTATGGTCAGAGAAAACTTCAAACTTCACACCATAGAGATAATGTTGCCATATTTTCAGAGCATGAACGATGGCAGCAAGATCTAAATCATGTGTAGGCCAATTAGCTTCATTTGATTTCAACTGGAAGGAAGAATAGGCGATCAACTTTCCGTTTTGCATTAAAACACACCCTAAGCCTTATTTAGAAGCATCAATATAGTTGACATAGGGTATGACTTCAATAGGCAAGGTAAGAATGGGAGCAGAAGTCAAACACACCTTCAGCTTTTGAAAATTGTTCTCACATTCTGGTGTCCAAGAGAACTTGACCTCCTTTCACATCAGCTTGGTTAAAGGAAAGGCCAATTCAGAGAAGCTCTTAATAAACCTTCAATAGTAACCTTCTAAGCCAAGGAAACTACAGATCTCTAAGGGATTCTTTGGAGCTTTCCACTTGGTCATAGCTTCTACCATTTCAAGATCAACAACTATATGTCTGGAACAAATCACATGACCCAGAAACATCACTTCCTTTATCCAGCACTTTGAAAATTTTGCATAGAGTTGATTTTCTCGTAGTGTGTTGAATACAATCTGGAGATGCTCGTGATGTTTTTCTAACATCTCAGAATAAACCAAAACGTCATCGATAAAGACCACCACAAACTTGTTAAGGTATGGGCGGAACATTGGGTTCATCAAGTCCATGAAGGCAGCAGGGGCATTTGTCAAGCCGAATGGCATGACCATGAATTCATAATGCCCATAGCGAGTTCTGAACGCTGTCTTCGGGACATCATCATCCTTCATGTGCATCTGGTAGTAGCCACTTTGCAGATCCATCTTGGAGAACATAGTGGCTGACTTGAGCTGGTCGAACAAGTCATCGATGTGAGGCAAAGGGTAACAGTTCTTCGCTGTCACTTGGTTAAGCATGCGGTAGTCCATACACATATGCATGGAACTATCCTTCTTCTTCATGAATAGTACATGGGCTCCCCAAGGTAAAACACATGGGCGGATGAAGCCCATGTCGAGAAGCTCTTCTAGCTGCTTCATCAGTTTAGAAAGCTCGGCAGGGTCCAAGTGGTAAGGCGGCTTGGATATTGGCGAAGTTTTGGGTACAAGCTAGATGGAGAACTCCACCTCCCGAGTTGGTGGAAAACTAGGTAACTCCTCGGGAAAGATGTCTGTGAAGCCCTTCACCACATCTATGTGGTCGAGAGAAGGAGGTATAGCCTCAAGGATTATAGAGGCTAAGAAAGCTCTACACCCTTGTGAGACTAGCTTTTTAGCTTTGATGGCGGAGATAAAAAATTGCCGATCTTCTCACTTCCTACCCTTGACACACAATCTTCCCTCAACATGATGTGATAAACAAACCTTTGATTCTTCACAAAACAAAACAAATTTGTACCTCTTCAACCAATCCATTCCCAGGATGACATCAAAGGCGATCATGCCAAGCAAGATGAAATCCGAGGGAAACATTATACCAGATATATAGAGGTCCATGGTCAGAGTTTGGAGATACAAAGAGCAGATCTTACCACTAGGGGTTTTTACATCTAATATATGATCCATATACTCAGATTCTATTTCTGACATAGAAGCAATCTGACAGGATATGAAGGTATTGGATGAGCCAGAATCAAACAGTGCCTTTATAGGATGCATATTAAGATGCAAGGTACCTTCAATAACTTCATTATCTTCACCTGCTTCCTCAGCTTTGAGAGCAAACACTCTCCCATTCCACCTCTCCACTGGAGGTCGCCTCAGGTTCTGGTTGTTGTTGTTGTTGTTGTTATTATTTCATGGAGGCAGATTCTACCTTGGCTGCTATAGTTGCTGGGCATTATTCTGTTGCTGCTGGAAACGAGGGCAAAGTGATCGGATATGCCCAACTTGGCCACACTCATGGTAGGTCAGAGGAGGTTCATTGACTCTATGAGTAGGTGCATTATTGGCAAGACATCTCCCTGGAGGATGGTGGCGAGAGCACCTACTACACTGATCACGTCTCCGATTCTCATTCTGGGTAGGGTTCTTCCTCTTGTTGTTGTTGTAGCCATTATTGTGTCCATATGATTGGAATCATGGGTAGGACTCGATGGCCAGGGCCTTATCCACCATCTGCTGGAAGGTGAGTGGAAGTTGTGGAACAAGACTTCGGCCCACTTGGTAGTTTAGGCCCTCCAAGAACAATGTTGCCCTTCTCTCGGCTGCATGGTCGGTGGCATAACATTCCATAAGTTGGAACCATTAGATGTAGTCGACCACACTCATGCTTCCCTGCCTGAGGTTGTAGAACTCGGCTTCCTTCTTCCTTAGGAAGGCGTGACAGATGTACTTCTCCCTGAAGATCTTTAGGAACTGGTCCCACTCCATTTTTAGAGGTGTCTCGAGTGAGGGCAACACCATTCCACCAGACACGTATCGGTCCATCCAGCACATACATCGTGAATTGAACTTTCTGGTGAGGAGGGCATGCCATGCCCTCAAAGGTTTGATCCAAAGCTAAAACCCAGTCATCAGCTTTATCCACCATGTTGCGTTTATTTTCACTCTTGAAGTAGGGTGGCTGCATCTTTATGAAGTCAGTGAGGGTGAACTCCCTCAGCTTGTTGGCATTGGCAGCCACTGTGTGGAGCTGCCCCATCATGGTGGAGAGCAACTGGTGCAACATTGCCAGCTCTTGCTCTGGTGTAAAGGAGGGGGTGCCCAGAATAGCAGGGTTGACCACACTATGGCCGGTAGGAGTCACAGGAGTGTTTCCCACATTGGAGTCATTAGGGTTTGACTCCTTTCCCTTGTTCCTGCTGTCAAACAAGTCACCTATCTTGAAAGGTAGGGTTAACATATTAAGTTCCCAGGAGTATTTGAATCATGGATGAAAAATAATAGACTCATAGACGAGAAAAGAATATATAGAATGTTATTTCCTAAAAGCATACTATTTTGGGCAATTTGTATCAGCTAAGGCCAGGTCGATATCATATGGGCGCGGGAGTCCTCATAAACCAAGCTAGTGGTGTGGACAAAAATATTGCCAGCCCCCAAAACCCTGATCCATTCTAGACACCTTTGCTTCTACTTCATGTCCTAATAGTTACCTGAAGGCTTTCATACCATGCTGTAAAGAGGTGAGATCACCTCCTTACTAAAATTTAAAGGAAGTATAAAATAACCATCTTTTTAGAAAGGCAAAAGATATTGAGGGATGCCTGTATAATATTCCAAGTAAATAAGCATGCACCAGATACAATATAAAAATGTCAATAGCAGCGGAAATAAAAGTACTAAGCCTATTACATGGATTTAATTGTTCATTACATGATTATTCCCAAAAGAAAAATATAAGAGAAAAGGATCTAGCTATAGCAACCTAGACATCCTTTTAGATAGCTTGCGATCTACTCCTGAGATGACTTCCTTCAAACTTGTCCTTCTCCTTGCTCAGCACCAGCACCTGGGTGGTTGGGAGAACATCCAACAAAAGGGGAAGAAAACAAGGTATGTGTCACAAAACTAGTCTAGGATAACATGATCAATAAAGAAAATAAGAACATACTAGGGTTCATCATAAGATGAAGATAATAAGAGTATGAGGCTATATTCAGAAGAAACTTGCCATTAACAATTATATCAAAAAGGATTTGCATGTAAGATAATTACGTCTACCTAACTAAGTAGGGTTGAGGCACCTACCAGACCTCTAACCTTAGGTGAGGAGAGAATAAGACATTCCCAGTCACCTACACAATTATATAGGGGAGAATAAGACATTCCCCAGGGGGATTATTTACGTCCTCTGTGGGTGGTTGTACATAAGTACCACTACTTTAAATTAAATAGAACATGCATCCACATGCTAGAAAAAGTAGTCATGGAAAGAATAATCATATGAATCAATAAGCATGGCAGTGGGGTACCAAGACCCAAGAATAATGTTAGAAAACTGATTAATGAGGCAAGTATAGCAAAATATTCAAAAGTATATGAAATAGGGTTTAATAAAGCCTCATTATAGAAAAATAGGTTAAGGAACAACTATTCCCAACCTAAGGTGTAAATGCACATACCTCTCTTACTGATATCAATTACTAACTTCCACCACTTTAATTGAGTCCAAGTTCCATTTTGCCTATTTTCAATGTTTTAACATGTATAAGAGTACATATTGTACATTAATATATAGAAACCCTAATTTTAGACCTTTTTAGAAAAACTCCGATTTAGACTCTTAAAACATCACCAATAATCTTAATAAGTTCTCCTGATCAAGAAAACATACTTTTATGTTAATTTTGGAGTTATTATGATAAAGATGTAATTTTTATGGATTTTATGCATTAAATTCGTTTTACAAAAATCACCCTTCGTCAAACCATGAAATCAGACATCAAAAATATTTTTATTAGATAGATATTAATTTTATAATTCCAAAACATATTTATTTGTCAAATATGGATAAGCGGTTTAGAAAATATGATATTTTCAATACTGACCAATAGGAAACTGCCACATCATCAAACTGATCGAGATAATTGAAGAGAGAGGGAGAGGGATAAAACACCATTTGACCCAAGATCAGGTTTGAAGTCACATATGTAACCAAACTAGAGCTTCTAGAAAAGGTAAAATAGTAAGAAACCAAAACCCTAGAAGAACATGGTAAAAAGAGATGGAAATCATCGATTTTCCACATAGAAGCATGAGTTTTAAGCATGTACTGACCAATATATGAGAAGGGGGTTAAAAAAACTTTCCTCTAGTAAGGTAAGAAGGTCCAAACAGAAAGTATCCTGAGATTATAAGGTCTGGTTGCTCCAAGACAAGCGCCTTTCTTTAGCAAAGATCACCTTCTCCACTTTAGAGTTGCAAACCCTAGCAAAAGAGCATGGAGATGAAATGTTTTAGGGTTCTAGGTGGAGTTTTACCATAGAAGGTCATGGTTATGACCTGGAAGAATGTGGGAGGAATACTACAATAATTAAAATAGGGAAGGAAAGGAGGATTCTGACTAGTTTTGGTCAAAATCACCAAGGAGGAGCTTAAGAAATCCTAAATGGAGAAATTTGGAACCCTAGGAGCCTTCTTCACCAAGGTAGGCACCCTCTTTTACCTTGTGACAACAACTTCATGGAAAAACATAGAAGGGACGATGCTCTAAGCTGTGGGAAAGATAAGGAGATGATTGCTTCTTGGATTGGGACGTGGGAAGGGGTAGGCATGGCTTTATAAAGAAGGGGGCAAGCATGAGGTGTCTATGTGACTTTCCATGTGTCCTTAGGCTAAGGCTTCATGGCCATGCAAGAGGACAGCTCATAGACTCCTCTTGTACACCAAAGGTTGGTCCTATGAGCCCCTAGAGACTTCTAGGCCATCCCCACCGTCCTTCAAACAAAGAAATAACCCCATTGGTTGATAGCTTTTAAAGATAAGCACATTTATAAAGAGGGTAATCCCTATAATGTCCTTGGAGAGAAACACCTTCAAACCAAGGTGTAACCAGGTTCCCCATGGTTAAAAATCTCGTGAATTGTAAGGGAATATCTAAGTATTAAAATTGAGGTGATAATTTGCAAAGAAAACCTCCCAATTGGGTAAATTGCATAAAAGTCCAGAATGTGCATATAATTGCATACCTGCACAAACAACATCCAAATTGGACCAAACTTCATCCACAAGTTATCTTTGATGTGTAGAATATGAATTTGAAATTATTTCCATATTTTGAAGTTATATAATCACATTATTCATTACTTATGCCTTTTATTCATTTTCTCTCTCCTAAACTTATCCTAATATTCCAAGGTTGTCCAAATTAAATGAAATTTGACATGTAGGCTAATTTATATGTAGATTTCGAATTTGAAGTTTGTTTCCTCTTTTTAGACTTCTTTTTATGAGATATGTCATATGGCCCATTAACGACCCATTATCTAAATTGTTCATCCAATTAAGTTTCTTATCTTCATATTACCACTAAAATGAGTTATGTGGCATATTTTCTATTTTCAAATCACTTAAAAAAGTTAGATTAAGGTTTAGAGCACTTAATTATGGTAATTAAGCTTTCACTGAGGTATTTGTGCATAAACCCTTCCATTGGTATAATTAGTGAATAAATGTTCACTAAACCACTATAAATTCCACTAATTAAACATAAACGACATAAAGGATAGAAATGAATGGGGAACTTGGGAAAAAGGTTTACATGGATATTACATATAAGATTCATTATGTTACATGAACACAGATGCATCATCAGTTGATGCTCATAGGTATGCCATTAGTTGATGGGCGTAGACACACCACCATCTTATGGTTGTAGGGGCACCTACAGTTGATGGTCACAAGGGCGTCTACGAGTGATGGGTTGTTGTAGCTATCAGTTGGTGGTGTGCTAGGGCGTTGTTGGGTAAAATTTAGTGTTCATGGACCGATGGCTACATAGAGACCATCAATTGTCATCTAATGGTAGCTCTTCCTTTGATAATCGTGCTTCCAATCCTTTTCTTACATGTATGTGACATCATTGTCATCATCAAAATAGGGTAAAGAGAGTATATGCAAGGTAGGAGGGAAGTGAACATAAATTTGCCTAAATAGGGGGAAAATATGGATAAAATGAGGCATATAATATTCACAAAATTGGATGTTATCAACTCACTCAAACTTAGAGTTTAGCTTGTCCTCAGGCTAACAATTAGAATTAAAGCATCAAATGACTTTAGAGGGCTCTATTGGTTATTGTTTTAGTGAGTGCAAAAAATGTGATAAGGTCAGCCTTGAGTCGAGATTTATGCAATTGAATGGTAGGTTGTTGACTCCCAGAATTCTCCCTCTTAGTTTGGAGTTGCAATACTCATCTTGCTTGTTGTGACTTTCTTCATTAGAAAGTTCCCCCCTCATGATGCACTGATGATCCTTTTCCAGACTGTACTTGTTTAATGTTTTGGCAAAGGTAGCTTTCACACCCAACTTTTATTTTTTTTTTGGATCTCCTATATATCATGCTTTGGTAGGCTAAGGTTATAGTGTTTCCTACATCTCTCAGATTAGCTCAACTATTTAAGTTTTTTTAGATATGGTGTTGCATGAGCCCTGATGTGACGTCAGGTGGTTGTGTGGGGTCTTTTTTGGAATGTAGGTGTGTAAAAGTTTCCTTCCGGACTCTGCTATCGGGCACAACATATCTACATTCTTGAGTGCAGAAATACACCATCCGAACAGATTCCTTCAACATCTTCCCAAGCACAACTTTCATGATTTTATTCCTCTCATCTTTTATTCTTGCTCACAGGCTTTGGGATGATAGGATTTTGTGGAAATATGGATTTTCATGCCTATTTTGATCCCAAAGTAGGGATTTTAAAACTTTAAGGGGTAGATGTTTCCTCTTTTGTGAGGGTTATGCACTTTCCTACATGTACTTGGGATCATGGTGTCAATCAGTAGCGTAGTATGGTGAGTCCTCCTTCCTTCAAGATTTCTTCTTGGTTGACCAACATACATGTGCCCTCTACATTATGTCGAGGCTAGGCAGACATTAAGACAGTATCACACTCAAAAATTTTAGGTAGATTAAAATCCTAGATATGTCATTCTTGAAATAATTACGCTAAGAGCTAGCCTAAAGACAAGAAATTCTAAGAGTAGGAGGTATGACACAATATTGGAAAAATGGATTCAAAATTTGTGTTTCTAAGACTAACTGTACATCTAGATTTTAGCAAGAATATTAATATACATTGGATGGTAATCAAGCCAAACTTTGCCATTTTAGGTCGATCAAAATTTATCAAAAAAATCTATCAAGAATTTGTTAAGCAAGGAAGTGTTCGAATGTTCAAAATACAGTCATACCATATTTACTAGTTCAGCCCCTGCCTCCCCGAACTTATTTTCCACCCTGACCTCATGGTGTCAAAGGATGAGGTTGATCTAGAACAAGAAAATTATAGGTCATTGTGTGTGATTGACCATTCTGAATCTAGTATATTCATAGCATATGGTCCTCGGAGGTGGTGGTAGTAGTCATCTTGATATTGTTCAATTTCTGGTTTGACGTAGCCAACATCTACATCCAGTAAAGTACATAGAAACTGTAGTCATTTCACAAAGGTTCTTGTTTTGGACACCTATGATAGAACTATGGTTTCTCAAAATTGATATCAACTAGAACACCATGGCCAAACATTTAGATTGGCTCCACAATCTTGTTGGCTACTTGAGGGGCTCTTTCTTAAATGATTGTGTTAGTTGTTTTGTGATATTTTGTCCATTTGGTGTGGTACATTGTGTCAGAGTTGTTGTAAAACATGGATGTTTTGTTGACAGTGTCCACTGCTAGAAGTGCCCAATGTCCATCATGTAAGATAGGAATGAATATACGTATTTGTACACTGTATTTTAAGTTCTCGATCAGTCGTTGTAGCTCACCTGACTCTTTCTTGGAAATGACATCTCCCACTATGTTGTAGAATGCCATATACACATTGGTGAGGTCCTCTGCCAAAAGTAATTGACACGTTGTCATGATGTTGATTGTCATGTAGCCTCCTATTGTCAATATATCGCGGAGGTTTGGGAGCAATATTTGTACATTTTCTCTTTCAAAAAAGTTGACAAAGTCATCCTCCCTTGGTTGCAGTACATCTAGAAGGAATTGCACTTCCTCTATAGATAATTTGTAGCATTCTAGTTCATCAAAGTTCTCAAAAGTAGGTGTTGTGATATCTGCTTATTGTAGTCCTTCTAGTGTGTCAACAACTTCTTCTAAGTGTACCATATTTCCTTTGATAACATTTTTTCTAGAGGTGAGGTTGTTGCTATGCTGAGTTCAGTAGATGGAGGGGTTTTATAAGGTTCCTTTTATCATGGGATAGTTGTTGTTGTTTCAACTGCTTGAGGTGGTTCCCCCTCGGTAGTTGTAGGAACTTCCATTGGGGCTTCAAGTTTAGCTAAGGGATGTGGTGTGCAAGCAGTTGGGGCAACTATGGATTCAGCTGTATCCATGAGCTTTCTAAGCTCCTCTCTCCAAGGCATATTTTCTGGCAAAGGAAAAAGGGAGTACATGCGCCTTGGTATGTCCGCCATATGTCTGTTGGAGAAGAATCTCCTGTCATGAATGATTTCCATGACATATTTCCTCACCGAGTGTGGAAGTCTTTATTAGAAATGTGGTCCATTGATATTCCTTTGTTTATGGTTTTTATTATCCTCACTGCTATGAAGGTATTGTCCCCTGAATCATGTCTCTCCTGAGTGAAGTTGTAGTCAATGGAGATTACTTTCTAGTGTGGGTGATACCACCCGCTAACTCCTTGTATCAGCCTTTTAAGCTGGTTGGGACTTCCTGTATCATCATGTGCTCTGGCTTTTCAAAGTACCATTCTTCCATAGGGTAAGTCTTTTGCACTGAAGATATAACTGATCACCCTCCTTTCAAAAAGGTTGTCCACTATGAGGAGCCAATGGTTTAATGCCTTGAAAGGTAGGATGATGAACTTTAAAAATATCTTTATGTCTAAGGCATCATGCAGCTTGTAGATATATGTGGTATGGCTTCCTTCTTTAAAGAGTTGGGCTTCTAGGTTGGATGTTGTGTTAAAAATAGGTTTATCCTTGTCTCTATACATGTACTCCTCGATGATTGTTCCACACACAATCTTTAAAAAGGTTTTTCTTATATTCACCTGAGGTACAAATGCAGAACATAGATTGTTTCTTGTCAGTTCATACTAGTTGTTATGGTAGATGATATCTCATCTTTGTTTTTCATCATCTAAGATATCGACAAGGATGTGTACATCATGAACCAACATCCCTATTATTGAGGTCATGTCCATGTTTGCCATCTTGCATGGCAGTGGGGTGCTGATGTAGGGCTTGGTCCGTCCTCTGTAGCAGGGGTTATAGGGGGTTGGGGAACACATGATGTTCATGCTTTGATGGTGTGTCAACAATCATGTGATCCCTATTTTTGGTACCCCCTTCAGATATCATTTGTTCGATCTTTGTCTCAAAAGATATGAAAAATCCTCCATGTGTAATTGGTTCATCTATAAGTATCTCTTTCATGAAGCTATCATAATCAGGTGGAGGGGGTGGGGCTTTGTAGTTGAATAGCATGTCTAGCACGTCCATTACATCCTCAGTTTTTTTGGTCATCTCCCCCTTGCTTCAGGTTGTATGGTCTCGACATCATTTTCTCCCACTATTTCCTCTAGTTCTGTGGGGATTACTGGTTCTGTTGGATGAAGGGTGATTTGCTTTGGTAATATTTTAAGCCTCTTATCCTCATTGTTGTTGACTGAGTGTCCTGGTGATGTTGGGGATGTGGTTGTGCCATTTACCCTAGCGGTCACTCCTTTGTTGTTGGCAGATGTTGATGGCTCCTCTTCCTCCAACGGGAGTGTGCATCTAGAGGTAGTGACTTCTGCCTAGAGCACTTCATGTCCCTTCTACATCTTTGCTATCAGCATGTCATCCGTAAGGTGGAAATCAACGTCTGACATTGGGTCGGCAGGGGCTATCTATTAAACTTCAATAGATGTGGTGATAGTTGCAGGGGAGCCCTCCTTTCTTTTTGTTGTCTCCTCTCGCAGCTTCATATTTTCTTCCCATAGTTCATCGTGTTCTTTTTGAAGGGTGGCAAGTTCATTCGTCACCCCTACTAGTACCTGCATAACTTGCATTTGATTTGCAACTACCTGTTGCATTTGTAGAGGAAGGCTAAGGATTGGTTGGATGTCTGTCGTTAGCTTGTGTATCAGTGTGGTTAGTGCAGAGAGGTTTGCATTGTATTAGATAAATTCAAATTAGATATTGAGAAAACTTCTCGGAGATCATCAATCTCTTGTCCTATCTCCGTTAATTTTTTGATGCAGTTGGCCTCTATATGGCCTATCGATGGAGTTTTCTTCATGTGCCTCTTCATGGACATTATACGATTCTTTACTTAGGTGTGTGTTTTATTCTAGTTGTGGTGCCTCTTTCTCAGGCATATCTATCTTTCCCGCTACTCTGTGTCTCTCTACCTTGCTTTCTTGCTCTACTTTCCTTGCCATAGGCTTTGTCACTGCTTTACTTACGACGGTTGTATTTCCCTTAGATTTAGCTTCTTTTTGGGAAGTGGTTGTAGTAGCTTACTATGGAGTATATGTATCTTCTGTCTCTAGGTCTACCACCTTCGGAGAGGGTGTTTCTTTACTAGCTTTTTGTGGACTCGCACAAGTACCCTTTTCCTTGTTTTTTTGTAGCCACTTCATGAGGTTGCTTTCTTCATTTCTATGTTGGTTTGTTGGTGCTTTCACTTTTTCCAGATACAAGTCGTAAATCTCATCTTCTGTGAAAAAAAAACTTTTCAAGATCATAGTCTTTTAATTCTAGAAGGGAAAGCAAGATCTTTGTCCTATAGAACTGGATAGGCGTATTCTTGTTGTGTCCTTGCTAGTACGTCTTCTGCAACTAGATATTTTCCATCTACCAGTGTATCTCCTTCTAACCTCAAGAAATACTTTAGCTTGCTAGGATATCCCAACAGGTGTGTGATGTATGTTATTATTCCTCCATACAAAAATCACTGGGACCATCTGGCCCCATTGTTGCAGTGAACTTTTCAATGAGGACTTTTCCTACATTAAATTCCTTCCATTCTATTAGAATCCACCTAATATGGAGGTCTAATCAGCTTACATTCCATCTGTCTGATCTAAAAATTAGGGAGTACACAAAGATTTTGTATGCTACTCTCATGAAGCCTGGGTGCATCATTGTTCCCTTTGTCTGGCCATATCTATATCTGACATCTCCTTGGAGATTTTCCCATGTCTTGTCAGTTACAAAACCCTTTGTGTGTTTATCTCCCCGTGCCTCATTAGCACGTTCTGCATGTTCAGTTGAATTTTTGTACATTGTGTTTATCCACTTCTCGGTTAAGATATAGTCCATCTTCATGATCCTGACTTATAGCTTGTATTCACCTCCACATTCTGAAACTTCATTATCGATCATGATGGATTCTTAATAGAACACATGAATTCTTGTATTAAATCATCATAAAAAATCATGTTAGTGAAAGAGATTTTATATATCCATAGTTGTTCAAAGCCTTATTTCACCCTCTGGTATATCCCCAATTGTTCCAGGGTGTTGACGTAACTATACTGATCGCTTCTATTTCTTCGTGGTAAATATGTCACACCATATTTTATGGTTCTCTTCATCTCTGGGTACCAGTTGATTGTCTGGTTGTTCTCTTTTATTGCCCTGTGCTAGTTGGCTTGGGATGTTAATAGGTACAATTCACTTTAGAGTGGTGTCCTTGATTGTTTCCCCTTCCTCAGATGTCTTGGCTACCTTCTTGGGTCTCTCCTCATTAGCCTCTGACGCAACCCTCCTCTTTGGGTTATGCACCTCCTTAGACGGTGTGTATTCAGAGGTTTATATTCTTGTTTGTTCTTTCTGACTCCTCTGGGATTGGATCGGCTGGGATCTTTGCTCTATTTGCTTCCAACCCAACCCTGATGCTTTCTGGAGTGGGTTCCCCATGTTATTCAATGTATATTGCATATCCATGTTTTAGTTTCTTCACTCTCTCTATTTCCTCTATGGTCATTGAGGCTCTCACCTTCTTGGTGTACTCAGACTCGTGTACTTGAATCTCACCCTACTTTCCTTCCATCTTATGCTTGTAGATACACTACATATCTCTAGATAGATTAATTAGATGGGTAAAAAGAAATGGAAATTTGTTAGGTTATGGACTGGAAGTTGCTAAGTGACAACTTTCTGCTAAAGAAAAAAAAATTGAGTATGAACAACCAAAGCTAATAGCTAACAATTAAAGCAGTAAAATAGTAGCCGAAGGTATCAATTAATGGCCTCGACCGATGGTGAGAACCGATGGTTTAGAACAAGGTATGGAAAGGAAATAGATGGTGGGAAGAACTGTCGGTGGTCCCCTTAAGTGATGGTGGATTCAAGCTTGAAGGTTGCTTCTATGTAGAACAGTCGATGGTCAGAACCAATGGCTGCTCTAATCAGACGAAGGCGACCAATAGGAAAAGGCAGAGGTCAGAAAATGGTGAAGAGCACAGAACAAGCAATGGTGCCCTCAGTCGTTGGCGTGAATGGAGGGAGGAGGGAAATAAGAGAAGGTGAAGGTGATCAACAGGTGAAGGCATGGAACATACGATAGAGGGAAATAGGTGAAGAGCTGACGATAGGAAGAGGTGAAGCAACAACTGAAAGCTAATTTGGTTAACATTGGTCAGGCGATCCACATGTTGCAGTAGGTGATACCCTCAGATGATGGTGCGAACGGAGGGAGGCAAAGGGAAGAACATCTGGTGGTTCCCCTCAACTGATGGCTTAGGAGGAGAAAAAAATGATGGTTTGAAAATGCCTAACCTTGATCGACAGTTGGCGATTTTTGTTGGTTATGAGTACCGATCGGAATGCAAGGAGGGCGTAAAAATACAGAGGCGAAGAATCTAGGTAAGAAAACTTAGGGTTTAGCGTTACCTTTGTCGCCGACGTTAGAGTTGCTTCCACTAGGTATCAGTTTCCCAATGGTTCTAGAAGCTTCTCTCTATCATCTTCTACTGCTCTGTGGCATTTTCGACTTGTCTTGTGCTAATCTTTGGGGAAGATTGCTCTTAGTTGCCTCGACATCCTTTGTTGCTTCTACTTGTAGGATTCTAGGGATAATCTTGGCATTGGTTACTTGGTAAACAGATAAATTGATTAGTCAACCTCCTTTTATAGGTTTCTATCGCTTGGTCTTCCATAGGGTATTTAGGCACGATGACTCAACTTCTTCGACCACCAACTGATGGCTCAGCAGACAGTACAGATGCCTTGAACATCCGATTGTCATACGGGATCTATCACCCAGTGGTGCTTCTATGTATGTCAGTCAATGGTGTTCTTGCTCTTATCATCTGACTGTCTATCTACATTTATCGACTTATGGTGTACTTGTGATTGAAGCCTGATGGATGTCCTGCTTATCATTTCGTGGTGCTTCTAGGTGTCGTTCAATGGTTGAGATAAACAGATGGTTCACCCAATGTGACCACTTCAATGAATGACATGTACATAGACTTTATTAATTTTATTAATTGTGCACTAAATCCTAATAACCAAATTAAAACTCTTTTTAGAGGTAAATTTTTAGTTGAAGTGTACTTTAGAGACAAAAGGCACTAGGGCCTTAAAATAAGACCTATAAAATACTAAAATGAAAAAGTGGGCATGAAAGATATAGAAAAAGTAAAAAATCCTTGGGTTGCCTCCAAAGAAGAACTAATTTAAAGTCTTTAGCTTGACTCTTATTTCTAGATTCTCATGGTTCTTCAGTTGGAGCAGGTCTAGGCTCCTCTAAGTCAAGTTCTGATCTTCTTACAAAAGCTTCATCTTCATAATATCTTTTCACTCTATGTCCATTCACCCTAAAATTACCAGTATTTTCACTAGTAGTATTCATTACTCCAGATGGATAAATTTTCACAACATAAAATGGGCCAGACCATTTGGACCTAAGTTTTCCTACAAACAACCTGATCCTTGAATTTAACAGTAAGACCATGTCTCCTTTGTCACATCCTTGTTCTTGATGTGTGCGTCACGCCACACTTTTGTCCTTTGATTGTAGATACAAGCATTCTCATAGGAATGAAGCCTCAACTCCTCAAGCTCATGTAGTTGTAGGTACCATTTCTTCCCTGCCTTGTTGAGGTCTGTGTTCAAATATGTGATGGCCCAAAGGGCTCAATGCTCCAGTTCCACCGGTAAATGACATGACTTACCATATATGAGCCTATAGGGAGTACTCCCTAGAGGTGTTTTGTATGCAGTCATGTAGGCCCATAATGCGTCATCAAGTTTCATGGACCAGTCCTTATGAATCTTGGCTTTCTCTAGGATCTCCTTAATCCATCGATTGGATACTTCAACTTGGCCTGAAATCTATAGGGGGTAGGGTGTTTCAACCTTATGTCTAACCCCATATTTTTTTAACAGTGCCTCGAACTGTCTTTCCCCAAAATGAGATCCCTTGTCACTAACGACAGTGCATGGGACTCCAACTCTAGGTAAAATAGTTTTCTCAAAAAACATCACAACAACATTGGAGTCATAAGTAGGGGTTGTCATAGATTCCACACACTTAGAAACATAATCAACAACCACTAGGATGCATTGGTTTCCCCTTGAGGATAAGAATGGTCCCATGTAGCCTATTCCCCACACATCAAAAATTTCAACTTCTACCCAATCAGACATTGGCATCTCATTTCTCCTGGTCACATTTCCAGTGAGCTGACATTCTTTGCAATTCTTTACAAAAGTCAAAGCATCTTTAAAAAGGGTTGATCGATAAAATATTGACGGTACAACCTTTGTTGTAGTCCTTTCTCCTTAGTGGTGTCCTTGGTAGGGTGAAGAGTGACACTCCCTCATAATTTGAGGTACCTTTTTTCGGGCACACAATGGCTCAAAACATCTCTTGAACATAAGTGGGTCATCTCAGTACTAGTTTTCAAATCAAAAAATTGTTGTTTCTTTTGATTGTATGTTATATCAGGTGGTAGTTTCTGACAAGATTAGTAATTACAAATGTCAGTGAACCAAGGTAAGTTAGGTTCAACTGACTTGATCATCATCAGAGCCTCATTAGCATAATTGTCAATTATTGGTACATGATTCTCATTTGTCACCATGATCCTTGATAATTTGTCAAGAACTGCATTCTTCATTCCTTTTTATCGATGATTTCATGATCAAACTCCTACAACAATAAGGACCACCTCAACAACCTTGGTTTCATATCTTTCTTTTGCATTAGGTATTTTATTGCCCTATGTTATGTATAGACCTTCACTTTTAATCCTATCAAATAAGATCTGAATCTGTTAAAAGCAAACACGATAGCCAACATTTCTTTTATGTGGTTGTGTAGTTGACTTGGGTCTCATCTAGAATTCAACTAATGTAATAGATAGCATGATGCTTCCTATCTTTTCTTTGTCCACAAACATCGATAGTGGCATAGTCATTGGCATCACACATGATCTTGAAGGTAGTTCCCAATCAGGTGCTTGTAGGATAGGGGTAGTTGTAAAGACCTGATTTTTATGATTAAATATTTACAAAAAAATATCAAAAAATATAAAAAAATATCTATTTTACAATCATTCTTTACATCAGAGTCATGGAAGCTTTACATAAAATAACAAAATTATGAATAGTCATGTATTCCTATCTACTCTTTAACAATGGGTAACTCTTGCGTGTATCTTCTAAGATTTCTCTTGTAACCTGCCATTAGTTCCCAAAAGGAACAAAAACCACACATGGTCTCCAATAAGAGAAATTGGGGTCAGCAAAGTTGGTACAAAACTGGTATTCGGAAAGAAAAACAATATGAACATATCTGTACAGAATTAATATGACAAATGCAAAGGAATGAACAATATGATAAAGTATCAAAAGGTAGCAATGGGTTTTCAAATTCAACAATATTCAATATCTAATTTTGAAACTTGTCATTCAAATTTCAATAGTCAGCACATGTCAATCAATGTCTATGTTGTTGGGGAAGTCATTTGTTCTCTTCATGAGAATGACAACACCAACTGCATTTCCCAGTATACTGAGGGACCTCATGTCCTTCTCTCTACACGAGTCGTAGAAGTGTTATTCCACTAAAATATGGGCAGTATAATGCCCTTTTCGACATTTAAACAATGTGCTACTATTCTCCAAGATTTATTGTTGGTGGCTTTCAAAGAGGATGTTAAGGTTTACAACAATTTTAAGCCAACCAACCTATCTAATTATGCATAAAATCAATGAGGGAAATAACTTTCCAAATAGAAATAGAAATTTAAATTTCATACCTGTGAATGGAAAGTATGAAAAATATAAAAGTTCCAAGTATAGATCACCAAGCTTTTCATGGTCAAAGTTCAGGCATCTTGTAGAGTTGATGAATAGAGACATCTACAATTTGGAACAATATGGTTATTATTGGCTTCGAATCCATTTATACTCAATTATTATTTTGGTATTCATGACTAAGGTTTTCCATCTAGGAGTGTTATCCACGTTTTCCATTATTCTCATTTCTAGGGTTTCTAACTAGGATATATATATATATATATATATATATATATATATATATATATATATATATATATATATATATATATATATATATATATATATATACATACTAGCAACACACATGCATATGCACGTGACCCATTGAACATGTTTATTTTAATATTTAAAAAATAAAACTTCTCAAAAGGATAATGGTAATTGTGTCCCATTGAACATGTTTATCTTACATTAAACATTTGAAAAATAAAACTTCCCAAAAAGATAATGATAATCCTCGTAACTGCCCAAAAGGATAATGATAATCCTTTTGTTCTTTTATCATGTAAGAGAAAATATAAAATGAAATAAATATAAAAAAGTTTAGAAAAATTGTGAAAAAAAGAGAGAATCAAGGAGAGCGTTGCGTGAACTCACTATTTTTATAGTATGTATGTATATATATATATATATATATATATATATATATATATATATATATATATATATATATATATATATATATATATATATATATATATATATATATCTGTGTGTGTGTGTGTGTGTGTGTGTGTGTGTTACATACCCAAGTGTTTTGATACATTTTTCCTATGTTAGATTGTAACATTTTTATTCTCTCTAGAAAATAATTCCATTTAGTCACTATGGTTAAGGTTGATCATTATATGATATATGACTTATCAAAATATCCTTAGATACCATCTCTAGGGTTTAGAGTCAATAGACCTCAATATATACTAGTCATAAGCTGATACTTAGATTTAAGTTATATATGTGAACACCAATATGTTTCTTATGAACATAAAGCACATTCATATTTAGTCCAAACTACCATGTAATCCGATGTAAATGTCAAATGTTTATAAATTACTTTCTTGTATATGTTCTTTAACTTTTATGTCCTATAATTCACATAAGGGAAACATAGATGAATTTCCCTAGTATCGTGTGAATCTAGGGTTTTCAATTCTTAATAATTGAAATCATAGTGGGCAATTTTGTTAATAATAACTACAAAACTTTATCAATATGCTATTTATCCATTCACCAACATGTATACATTAATACTAATAGGACTCAATTGAGGTAGTGGATATAGGCTAGGTTGTCACCGTGGTCATGTTTATATTCCTAATATAATCTAGTCGTCCATATAATATATATGAATTAACTGTTATATATATATAGTTTGATCTTTATGCGTCAATTATGGATAGGTTTTTATTTACTAACCATTCATTTACTCAGTCAATGTATTACTTAACGTAATCTCCCTTATTGGTTCTTTAAGTTTAGAACATGCGTGAAATTATGGAGCTACTAACCTGCAGTTCATGCGTGCTTCCATGCCTTAGCTATTAGCTTGAAATTTGTGAGGAGAGATTGATCAAAGCATGACACTGTGTTCTGTAGAATGGCCTACTGCATATACTCGGGTGTATGCTAATTCGTCTCGGGGAGGTAGTAGTAGGTTGTATGACCTTGCCACCATCAAAGCTCGACAGTGCACACCTAGCCTGATATGATATCATGGGTAGATTATTCTCCTCCAAATCGCTAGTAGGCAAGTATGAAGTTGAGGAGGAGAGGGTGAGGCTAGATAGCTTTGATGTGATGATGTAGATCTCGCAGAGTGGCTGCAGGTCTGTCCATGGCGGTGGTCACAACCACTAACACAGATGATCTGAGGGGGATTTGATGGAGATGAGGGTCTGCGCTCACGGTTGTATTTATATCTGAGGAGCAGGTTCTTCGATCCTTCTTGATTCGTGATTGAGGCCGAGTGCTGATGGTGGGGCTTGGCTGGTTGGCTGTTGTATTGCAGATCGGGTTGTGGAGATCAGTCTCCACCAAGACCTGCGGATGTCGTTGAGGTCGTCCACATCGCAGGAAGTAGTCCCAACGATTTGGTATTTATTAGTTGTGGTCTTCGTGAAGAGGCTAACAATTGCTTGATTGCCGATCAGTGGGGTGCGTGATCCCATCCTCATAAGGTTCAAATCTGCTGTCCGGGACGTGCCCCTGCTAATCTCTACCGTATACATTCCGCATTAATTTGTTTAGGGGTGGATTTTTGGGTGAGTGTATGGCGAGAATTTCATGGAACACAACCAAGACAGCAAATACGAGACAACAGATTTGGAGTGATCCTCATAGGTAACTGCCGACGTTGTTGGCGTTATTACTAGGAGAAGGAGTCTCTCCCTCACACGTTAATATATTAAAGCCATTAATAATTATAACCCTCCTCTTCTTAAATTTATTTCTAACTTTCGTAACTCCCAAATTAGACATCCAATTTCATTGAGTAGTTTGACCCTTTGTTTAAATTCTGGTAATGAAATAAAAGTACCAACACCTATAGTTATATCTTTGGTTTTGACTAATTGAGCTATCATCATATTGTAATAACAATGCATTATTGTAATATATAATTGGTATTTTCCAATGGTTCCAAGACATAAGTATGAAACTGGAGATTACTCCATGAATGAGAGGCCAAATAGGGTATCTAGGAGTTAATGTTTCAAATTAACATCAAATTGATGCATGGAAACAAATTGAGGGATTGGTTTGTAAATATTTTCCATAAAGTCACTTAAACACAAGAAAACAAAAGGAGGATAATTTACATCAAGCACGTGATAATTAACCAAAATGATTGGATATGAGTTGGAAGGAAGGATTTGATTGTAATTGAAGTCAAATTTAGGGGTAATTATGACAAGAACTCAAAATAGGTTTAGTAGCCAAATTTCAGTATAATACATCATTAGTCAAAGCATTCTTCAGGACATTAAATGTCTCAAGGCACTTATCATAAAAATCAAACTCCACATCCTTTCCCAACATGTTAGTTTAAGGCTTGGATATTTTAGAGATGTCTGTAATGAACCTTCAATGATATCCAACATGTCCCAAGAAACTCCTCATTCCTGTTACCAACTTTGGAGGTGGGAGTTTGTATATAGCTTCGATCTTTCTTAGATCAACTTCTATTTCTTTCTTTGAGATTTTATGACCCAACACTATACCATCTTGAACTATGAAATGACATTTTTTCCAACTCAAGACTAGATGTTTCTCCTCACAGTGTTGCAAAACCAGGTAAAGATTCTTGAGACATCTATCGTAGTGCTCCATAAACAGAGAAGTCGTCCATAAAACCTCCATTATATATTCTAGGAAATCAGAGAACATAGAATCATGCACCATTGGAAGGTTGCAAGTGCATTACATAACCCAAACAACATTCTTCTAAAAGCATAGGTGCCATAGATGAAGGTAAACATAGTCTTTTCCTGATCTTATCGGTGGATTGGTACTTGATAAAATCTGAAATATCCATCTAGAAAGCAGAAATATGCATGATGTGCTAATATGTCCAAGACTTAATCGATAAAGGGTAGGGGAAAATGGTCCTCCCTTGTAGCAGCATTAAATTTCTGGAGATCATTGCACATCATCCAACCAGTGACGGTTTGCATAGCTACCTCATTTCCATTCTCTCCTCTTACAACCATCATCTCATCTTTTTGGGGCACGACATGAATTGGGATGACCCAATTATTATCGCTTATAGCGTATATTATTCATGCATCTTGCAACTTGATGACTTCCTTCTTAACAACTACTTTGAGCATATCATTTAGCTTCCTCGGCAGTTGAGCCAAAGGTTTTGCAATATCTCCAGATTTATGTGATGCATGCATGTGACTGGGCTCATACCCATAATGTCGTCCACAAAATACCCTATAGATTTCCTTTGAAGTTTGATTTCCTCCAATAGTGTTTCCATTTGATTATCTATTAGGTCTACATTAACTATTACCAGGTGTTGGGTTATAGGGGAGACAGAGAAGGCAGCGGAAACAAAAATTTTCTTCTCCCCAAAGCTAGAACAAAGGAAACGCGTTAATGTCTATACAATAAGAAGGATGGTTTGTGGAGGCATACCTTTTCCTGAGGCTTGCTCGACGATGTTACCTCGCGGCTTGCGCGGTCTTCACCTCCGGTCTTGGACGATGTCTGTGCAGCTCCTGGTCTCACCGACACTATCGCCTCCTGGTCTCACCGGGACTGTCGGGATTGACAGCTATCCTCCGAGCATCAGAAGTCTCCTGCCTCTGATGTAGTCCATACGACCACCTGGAACTCCGATCTCCTTGTCCCATAAGGAATCAGAAGGAGTCACACCCTCCTATCGGCGTACTAGTCACCGACACACTCTCTTACCACTAGTCGCTTTCTACAGTTGTCTTTCCCTTATTGTGCCTCCCATTATCGGGTAGCACTTGCTCGAGCTCTCTCTCGGTTACCAAAACTAGAGAGAACAACAACTTTGCAGAGCAACTGGTGCACTGAGTTGTTGTTCTGAGAAGCCCCCACAAACCCTATATATAGAAGGGTCATGGAATAGAGTTATCTATCCCGAGAAATGCAGGATTAAAGCAGGAGTATAAGGGTTCGAAATTTTCCACAAAAACAACCAACTGTGCCACCTAAACCGATCGTTTCAACCATGAAACGGTCGGCTGGGGAGTTGAGACGATCGGTTCACACCTCAACCGATCGATTGGGGCACCTGAGCCGATTGATTCGTAGTCCTGATCCAACTCAAATTGACTTTCAAATTTGTTTCCCATTAATCAAATATTAATCCTTATCCAAATCAAATTTGTACAAGTGAAACAAATTGTATTTGAAAAATAGTCTTCTGACTTTCCAAACGATCTCGGTTAGACTAGTTGAGCCCATCAGTTCAACTCTTAAACTGGTCGTCTCATCCTATCTAGAGCTGATCGGTTCATCATATGAGGCGATCGGTTCACCAACTTGAGTCGATCAGTTCATCACATGAGCCGATCGATTGGAAGTGTAGACTGTGCAAAATCAGTCAATTGCAGTTCCAATCCATCTAATATTCTAATCAATCGATCCAACACCTTGAATACTTTGATTTTAAGCTATCAATCAATTGAGTGTTTAATTCAACACTAAACTCCTTTAGTAATCAATCTAAACATTATTTGTGGATAAACTCCTCTTTCAGGTTAAATCCTATGTGTGTGACCCTACAGGTCCATTTCACATTGGCAGTGAAAGTACATAACACTTATGACTTCATAAGCAAAGAGTAGTGCCTAGTCGCACATCAGTGCTACCCAAGTAAAATAGAAATTTGGAGAATAACTTTCAATCCTACAATCTGTGAATGGTGTTACAACGAATGTATAATTCCTTTATCACTGATATCCCAAATGAACTCAAGGCATGGAACAATCATCCTGTCAACATTCATTCACTTCCTTGATCTCAGAGTAGATTGGAGGAGATATGTTATGACCCATTTCAAAGTTAACCAATAAGTATCATGATTAGTCCATAATTAAGTTAATTGAGATAAGTTAAGTGCTCATGTGATGGTTAGTGCATCATCAAGTTGATTAAGTAGAATTAAATACACAAGACACAATTAGTGCATAATTAAGGTGATTTAGGTTCAGTTAAATGTCGAGATGCAATTAGTTATTTGATCAAGTGAGACAGTAAAATTAGCATGATTATTCACTTTGAGATTGTAGTGGATTCTGTGCTTGACATTTTGCAAGAGAAATCATCTTGATCGGATACTCGAGGCGAGAGTTATAACATTTCTTAGAAACTTGGACCTAGGATGCAATTTTTCCAGTATTTGGATATATTATCTTTTCCCTTTCCCTTTCTTCTTTATCTCTTCTTCAGCGATTATTTCCTGAACCGACAGAGCGGCCGGTGCCCAATCTACCTGATAGAACAGCAGCAAGAGGCGAACGGCTGGGTGATTTTTCTCTCGAGCCTCAGCGGGATTCCACGGCGCCACCTCCGTCCATCCTTGTTCTTCCCTTCCCCTTCCTCTTCCTGCCAACAGATCGCCCGAGCTGCTTGGGCAGCCGGCGGCCAAGCTGCAGCGCAGCAGCTGCACGGCTCCGTCCAGGAGCCCTAGGGCGTGAGTAGCAGCATCAAGACGGCCGCCCTAACTCTGCCTTGGTGATCCGAGCTTGATTCCGTAGCTTCCCCACCTCCATCACGCCACCTGTGCTCATCTAACCAGGGGCGATACCCCGCCTAGCAACAACAGCAGTAGCTGCACGAAGTAGAAGCTATGGAAGGCTAGGGCATGAGCAGCACCACCTAGCATAGCTTTGAACTCTGTCGGGTATTCGGAACACGAATCCACAACTCCAGCAGGGGCCGACGTATCCTCCTCCTTCCTAGCTCTTCTGTGGCACCCCAACCTGCTGGGCAGCACCCCCGAGCAGCAGCAGCTGCGTTTGCAGCCAATAGTCACCGTGGGCACAAGGCAACACCACAAATTGGGTTCGTCCTTGAGGTCCAGACAACAAACCAACAGCCCTAGTCCTCGATTCAGCTTTAATCGAGTTCATCTTCAATGAGTGTATGGTACTGTTCCATTGCAACAGGTTCAAAAATTTGGGTCTATTCCAAGGTAGAAGACGACTGACGTATACCCAGAAACTGGTCCCTGGACGTGTTCCTGGATGGATCCAGACGAATTCAGACATTCCGAATTAGGTGAGTGGCAGTTCATTCAGAAATCATTATTTAACTCAAATTAAGTGCTTAATTGCTTCAGTATCAGTTGGTATAACTCCTAAATAGTATAGCACATACAATAGAGTATGATAGATTCATTGGAACTTGAAATACGTAATATGATTGATGAAAATGATAGAATTTCCTGTATTACAACTGCAATGTATACGTTGAGCATAAAATGGATGTTTAGCATCGAAACCGGATAAGTTGATACTGAGTCATGTTTAAAGATGACAAATGATGTATATGTGTTTTCAAGTGATGCTCAGGATATGAAATAAGTATGAAATGTGATATTCCTTTTTAAGTGTTTATATGTTAATCAGTTAATAGACTTAGGTGCCCTAACACCGTAGAACCCCTTTGAGAGGTCTGCACCTTAGGGGTGAAACTCGTGTCCAACATCAACCGGTTGAGTAATTATGGTGGCACGAGGGATTGATAGGCAGTGTCCAACACCAACCGATTGAGTAATTTCAGTGGCACTGGGGAAAAATAATAAATAAAGTAAAGGGTTATCCAACATCAACCGGTTGAGTAATTATGGTGGTAACCCAGTGTTGACTCCCTGCGCCTGTGTGCTCAGGTTAGAGGAGGAGTCCAGAGCACTCATGGTGAGTACAGAGGAGGCCAGAGAGCCTGTGAGTCAGGCTGGAGAGCCTGTGAGTCAGGTCGGAGAGCCTGTGGGTCCTGTAGCAGACCAGGACGGAAAGTCAGACTTAGAATTTCCCGGGTGTGTCGCTAAGTCTTGTACGGTGAGATCGTAGTTCGCTACAGATCTTTGTATGCAGAGTACACTGCAGATGATTAGGGCATAATAATAATATATATATGTAATCATATAGGATCACAGTAAATTTAATATGTTAAGAGATTTGAACTTCTGTGCCAATTCTCTATAACTGTTTATTTGTTTAAAATATCTGTTGTTGCATAGAAATGTGATTATTATCTGTAAATCTGCTATGTCATTAGAACTGCCCTGCTTAGTACTGCACTTATGCTTTATTTAAATTTTATATATCTGATGAGTTGTTTAGTGATAGCTAAATGAAATGCTATTCACTTAGCGAGTAGGCTCACTCCTCTACTCAAAAATTTTCAGGTCAGCGACAGTTTCAGGAATCTGAAGGATCTTACCACCCTAGTCAGTAGAAGGTATATGTAGTTAGTTAGATAGTGGTCTCTTAGTCCTTTACCCTCGGTCCTTGGGACATGGTGTGGATGAGAGAGAGTGTGTATGTGGAATGTGTATAAAGATGTAAATTAACTGTTATGTTTACTTTCTGTTAAACAATGTTACATGTTGTAAACTCTGTTTATGTTATCTAGCCAGTTTAATTGAAATGCTTCCGCAATAGTTTATTATGTTTTAGTTTACAGCAATAATCCGGATATCATTACGAGGTTTTAAAAAGAAAAAGTTCTCAATGATTTGTTTATGTGATAATCCCTCCGTCGCGCCCTAATCTCGTGATTAGTGGTTAGTGTGAGATCGGGGTGTGACAGCTTGGTATCAGAGCATAGGTTGAGTACATGGTTACTCTAAGTCAAGGTGAGGGGACGACAAGAGACCAATAGGATTAGGACTTAAGTGTCTTCCTTCTAACTGCAATTTTCTAACAGGAAGTGTTCTGTTATACTATTGCAGATGGCAGAAAGAGGACGTGGTCACGAGAATCAAGTAAAGAGTTTATGTTGAATCGTCAGGGATCATTAGGGTCGAAAGATAGAGTTATAAGTGAGAAAAATAAGAAGTGATTTGTCTTTAGCTCTGGGAGGTCTGAGTGTTTAGATACCCTGGCCAGGTGTCTGAATACTTAGATTGACCAGTATCAAGCTACTCTGTCTATTCTTCTCTGGATGCCCTGGCCAGGTATGCAGAGGAAGGATAGGCTAGAGAGAAACCCTAGAAATCTTAGGGTTAAGAAACTGGAAATTTATGCAGGAGTAAGAGATTAAACATAGGATGTGATGCAACTCTTGCTTTATATTGCTTATTTGATTGGAAATCATTAGAAATGCTCTTATATGTATGGATTTAGATTTTCAGTTTATAGAATAAATATGATTCTTTTATATTGTTGTGCATCATAAATTGGTTTATTTATTATTTATATTCTTTGTATTAAGCAGACCAGAAGTTATGTTTAAATGAGTTTTCCCTGAGTTGATATTCTTTCCACATGTTTGAGATTAATAGGAGTTGGTTAATCCTGAGTAACTCTTGGCTTCAGGACTACAGGTTCGGCCTGGTCCGGCTGGCAGGATGCGTTATTGAGATCTAATGACTCCTATTAACAATATAATAAGAGTAGACTCTGGATAATTTAGACTCACATCATAGTAAGAATGTACATACACTAAGATGTTGATATATAAGAGAAAGATTAGAACAACTAAGAATTAGTTGGAACTGATATCGGAGACCCAACTTTGGGACCTCATATGAGCAATCCTTAATTAGAAATAAAGGAACACAATAAGGTTCAGATTAAATTTAATGATTAGGTGAGAGATACCCTTAATGGTACTAATCAATAATGCATAACAAATGCATGGATCCAATACATGATTAGTAAACCCTAGTTGAGGGTGTATCCTTATAAACCCTGGTTGAGGGTGTATCCTTGTGAAACCCTAGTTGAGGGTGTATCATTGCGATTGTTTATAGGAAACTTTATAATAAAGTTCTTCCTTAAACTAAGATAAGTCCATATCATGTGAGATAGCTGGACAATTCTAATGTGTGGCCTATGCATTATATGCTAAGGGTGAGTATTCTGTGATGGAATGCATTAAGAGGGGAAATACCTTAATACAAGATAAAGTTGGTTAACTCAAGAGGGTCTGAATTAATGAGAAACGGGGAACCCTAACCCTAATTTGGGGAAAAGGGAATGATAAGCCCTGTTTGATAGTGAACCCTAATTCCTGGTTAAGGAATGATGGTGTTATTATTGTATCACATGATGTGATGAATATCTTGTATGACTGTTATCATGCCTAATAACCATGCAGGTATGATGAGATGATGAATATAGCCAAGTTTGGGCTGTGACATTTATATAATAAATGTTGATTGGCTTTTTGTGTGTTGATGTTGTTGTTGCTTAATAAAAGTAATAATGTGTACGGATTTTATGAGCCATGTGAATAAGTTGTTTCCTAGTGAGAGGTGACAAGATGTGAATGGCCTTATGAACCATGTGAATAAGTTGTTGCCTAGTGAGAGGTGACAAGATGTGAATGGCCTTGTGAGTCATGTGAATAAGTTGTTGCCTAGTGAGAGGTGACAAGATATGAATGGCCCTGTGAGCCATGTGTGATGCTTGGGTAACAAGTATCATGTTTATTTGTAGCATTTGTGTTAATAAGTTATGCTAGAGAACTTGGTTGATGTTACATTTCTATTATATATCTATAGTTCATTGATGATTATTCATATCTGTTGTATTCATTACAAGTAGATGGATGAACTTATGAGATCTAAAGTTTGATTTCAAACTAAGGAAGCAAAGTCACACCACAATAATGCTATGTTACTGATAAGGACCAAAACCTAGAATGTTTAGAGTTGAAGTAGTTCAAGGGATGTCGCTAGTGATTTGACCTTGAATACTAGCATCTCTATAAAACAAAATCATGAGATTTGCACTATGAAAAGTAAACTAGTATTGATAGTAATCCAGGGTTTAAGGGTAGTTAATCTGAAAGGTAGATAAACAATATGAAAATGATTCAGAGAAAAGAATAAGATACAAATTTGAAATGTAACAAATGTGTTTGAAACAAAAGGAGAAATACAATATAAGTGAAGTGTGGTATGAAATAAATTCTTACAGTAATAATAAGAATGAGGAATAATCTATTCTTACCTTGTGTGTTTCAATTTTTTTTGGGATGTTTATTCTATATGATCAAAATGAGAAGGATAAGTAACAAGAAGTAAGTAGCATAGAATGAGGAGAATTACTCGTCACATGATCTGGAATTAGTTGTTGTAGTTCATGCTCATAAGACAAGACATTACTATCTTTATGGTGAGGTGTGTCAGGTGTTTATAGATCATACGAGCTTGAAATATATCTTTACCCAGAAGGATCTGAAAATTTTGACAGCGGAGATGATTAGAATTGATTAAGGATTATGATGTAATGATAGATTATCATCCTGGAAAAGTGAATGTGGTAGCAGATGCCCTCAGCAGGAAATCAAGTTCAACAACTGATGCATTCTCTATGGCATGTTTTAATAGAGACCTGCTAGTAGAAATGTGAAAGTTGAACTTAGACTTAGGGGTGATAGAACAGAGTGGTTTGATTGCACAGATGCAAGTCAAGCCTACTTTTTATGATCAAATTAAGGAACTTCAGTAGAATGATAGTGAGTTACAATAGATCACGCATGATATGACAAAGGGAAAAAGACTAGAGTTCAGGTTTTCAGATAATGGTGTGTTGTATCAGCATGACAGGTTGCGTGTACCTCGAGATAGTAATTTGAAAGAACAGATTTTTGAGAAAGCACATGCGTCGGTGTATGCTATGCATCCAGGCAACACTAAGATGTATATGAATCTCAAGGAGTCATATTGGTAGCCTGGTGCGGAAAGAATGTAGCTGAGTATGTGGTTAGGTGCAATGTGTGTCAGCAGGTTAAGGCTGAGCACCAGAAACCTACAGATACTTTGCAATCTTTTCCTATACCAGAATGGAAGTGGGAACATATCACAATGGATTTTGTGATAGGGATTGCCCAGGACACCTAGAGGTTGTAACTCTATATGAATGATTGTGGATAGACTAATTAAGTCTACTCACTTTCTTCATATTAAGTCAACCTTTGATGTCCCGAAGTTGGTTAAAATATATGTTGGTATGAGGTAGGTGAGAAGCATATTCTTGAACCTGAGATGGTGGATTTGACCATCGAAAAGATTGTAGTGATTAGAGAACAGTTGAAAGATGCACATGATAGACAGAAGACTCATGCCGAGAAGAGGCGTTGACCTCTTGAGTTTGAGGTTGGTGATGAAGTGTATCTGAGGGATTCACCATGGAAAGAAGTGTTGAGGTTTGGTATAATAGACAAACTAACTTCTAGGTCCATGGGCCATATCCTGTTGTTGAAAGGATTGGACCTATAGCCTATAAGTTAGATTTGCCATCCGAGTTGGCTAATCTACATGATGTATTTTATGTATCGATGTTGAAGAAATGTTATCCTAGTATAGAGAGGATAGTGGATCCAGAACCTAAACAGATGAGAATAGATGTGTCCTACGTTGAAGGACCAATACAGATAGTTGATCAGAGGATCAAGAAACTCAAGAATCACGAGATACCATTAGTGGAAGTTTTGCGAGGAATCATAACTTAGAAGAAGCCACGTGGGAGTTTGAGTCTGAGATGCGTAACAAGTTTCCTTTTCTCTTTTAGGAATTTCGGGACGAAATTCTTATAAGGGAGGGAGATTGTTATGAACCGTTTCAAAGTTAACCAATAAGTATCATGATTAGTCCATAATTAAGTTAATTGAGATAAGTTAAGTGCTCATGTGATGGTTAGTGCATCATCAAGTTGATTAAGTAGAATTAAATACACAAGACACAATTAGTGCATAATTAAGGTGATTTAGGTTCAGTTAAATGCCGAGATTCAATTAGTTATTTGATCAAGTGAGACATTCAAATTAGCATGATTATTCACTTTGAGATTGTAGTGGATTCCGTGCTTGACATTTTGCAAGAGAAATCATCTTAATCGGATACTCGAGGCGAGAGTTATAACATTTCTTAGAAACTTGGACCTAGGATGCAATTTTTCCAGTATTTGGCTATATTATCTTTTCCCTTTCCCTTTCTTCTTTATCTCTTCTTCAGCGATTATTTCCTGAACCGACAGAGCGGCCGGCGCCCAATCTACCCGATAGAACAGCAGCAAGAGGCGAACGGCTAGGCGATTTTTCTCTCGAGCCTCAGCGGGATTCCACGGCGCCACCTCCGTCCATCCTTGTTCTTCCCTTCCCCTTCCTCTTCCTGCCAACAGATCGCCCGAGCTGCTTGGGCAGCCGGCGGACAAGCTACAGCTCAGCAGCTGCACGGCTCCGGCCAGGAGCCCTAGGGCGTGAGTAGCAGCATCAAGACGGCCGCCCTAACTCTGCCTTGGTGATCCGAGCTTGATTCTGTAGCTTCCCCACCTCCATCACGCCACCTGCGCTCATCTAACCAGGGGCGATACCCCGCCTAGCAACAACAGCAGTAGCTGCACGAAGTAGAAGCCATGGAAGGCTATGGAATGAGCATCACCACCTAGCATAGCTTTGAACTCCGCCGGGTATTCGGAACACGAATCCACAACTCCAGCAGGCGCCGACGTATCCTCCTCCTTCCTAGCTCCTCTGTGGCACCCCAACCTGCTGGGCAACACCCCCGAGCAGCAGCAGCTGCGTTTGCAGCCAATAGTCACCGTGGACACAAGGCAACACCACAAATTGGGTTCGTCCTTGAGGTCCAGACAACAAACCAACAGCCCTAGTCCTCGATTCAGCTTTAATTGAGTTCATCTTCAATGAGTGTATGGTACTGTTCCATTGCAACAGGTTCGAAATTTTGGGTCTATTCTAAGGTAGAAGACGACTGACGTATACCCAGAAACTGGTCCCTGGACGTGTTCTTGGATGGATCCAGACAAATTCAGACATTTCGAATTAGGTGAGTGGCAGTTCATTCAGAAATCATTATTTAACTCAAATTAAGTGCTTAATTGCTTCAGTATCAGTTGGTATAACTCCTAAACAGTATAGCACATACAATAGAGTATGATAGATTCATTGGAACTTGAAATACATAATATGATTGATGAAAATGATAGAATTTCCTGTATTACAACTGCAATGTATACGTTGAGCATAAAATGTATGTTTAGCATCGAAACTGGATAAGTTGATACTGAGTCATGTTTAAAGATGACAAATGATGTATATGTGTTTTCAAGTGATGCTCAAGATATGAAATAAGTATGAAATGTGATATTCCTGTTTAAGTATTTATATGTTAATCAGTTAATAGACTTAGGTGCCCTAACACCGTAGAACCCCTTTGAGAGGTCTGCACCTTAGGGGTGAAACTCGTGTCCAACATCAACCGGTTGAGTAATTATGGTGGCACGAGGGATTGATAGACAGTGTCCAACACCAACCGATTGAGTAATTTCGGTGGCACTGGGGAAAAATAATAAATAAAGTAAAGGGTTATCCCACATCAACCGGTTGAGTAATTCTGGTGGTAACCCAGTGTTGACTCCCTGCGCCTATGTGCTCAGGTTAGAGGAGGAGTCCAGAGCACTCATGGTGAATGCAGACGAGGCCGGGGAGCCTGTGAGTCAGGCCGGAGAGCCTATGAGTCAGGCCGGAGAGCCTGTGGGTCCTGTAGCAGACCAGGACGAAAAGTCATACTTAGCATTTCCCGGGTGTGTCGCTAAGTCTTGTACGGTGAGATCGTAGTTTGCTACAGATCTTTGTATGCAGAGTACACTACATATGATTAGGGCATAATAATAATATATATATGTAATCATATAGGATCACAGTAAATTTAATATGTTAAGAGATTTGAACTTCTGTGCCAATTCTCTATAATTGTTTATTTGTTTAAAATATATGTTGTTGCATAGAAATATGATTATTATCTGTAAATATGCTATGTCATTAGAACTGCCCTGCTTAGTATTGCACTTATGCTTTATTTAAATTTTATATATTTGATGAGTTGTTTAGTGATAGCTAAATGAAATGCTATTCACTGAGCGAGTAGGCTCACTCCTCTACTCAAACATTTTCAGGTCAGCGATAGTTTCAGGAATCTGAAGGATCTTACCACCCTAGTCAGTAGGAGGTATATGTAGTTAGTTAGATAGTGGTCTCTTAGTCCTTTCCCCTCGGTCCTTGGGACATGGTGTGGGTGAGAGAGAGTGTGTATGTGGAATGTGTATAAAGATGTAAATTAACTATTATGTTTACTTTCTGTTAAACAATGTTACATGTTGTAGACTCTGTTTATGTTATCTAGCCAGTTTAATTGAAATGCTTCCGCAATAGTTTATTATGTTTTAATTTACAGCAATAATCCGGATATCATTACGAGGTTTTAAAAAGAAAAAGTTCTCAGTGATTTGTTTATGTGACAATCCATCTGTCGCGCCCTAATCTCGTGATTAGTGGTTAGTGTGAGATCGGGGTGTGACAAGATATGTATGAAATCAATATCATATACTGATTCACAGATGCATGCACACACCTATCTCAAACCTACTCATCAAGTGGCCATGGATATCAAGCTCCCTTAGGAGGGACAAATCCCATATCTATCACTCACCCCTCAAAAGCCCCATGTGTCAAAGCCACCCAATCATCACCTTTATAACAACCCATGTTTCGGGACTGCGTTTGATGATGTCAAAGTGTACCCAACGACATGTGTTGAGTGTAGTGATTTCAGGTCTAAGAATCACACTCACCACCAAATGGTCTTCTGACTTTCCAAATGATCTCAGTTAGAGCAGTTGAGACCATTAGTTCAACTCTTGAACCGGTCCTATCAGCCTATCTAGAGTCGATCGGTTCATCATATGAGCCGATCAGTTCACCAACTTGAGCTGATCGGTTCATCACATGAGCCGATCAGTTGGAAGTGCAGACTGTGAAAAATCAGTCAATTGCAGTTCCAATCAATCTGATACTCTAATCAATCGATCCAACACCTTGAATATTATGATTTTGAGCTATCAATCAATTGAGTGTTTAATTGAACTACTAAACTCCTTTAGTAATCAATCTGAACATTGTTTGTGGATAAACTCCTCTTCCAGGTTAAATCCTATGTGTGTGACCCTACAGGTCCATTTCACATTGGCAGTGAAACTCCATAACACTTATGACTTCACAAGAAAAGAGTGGTGCCTAGTCACACATCAGTGCTACCCAAGTGAAATAGAAAGTTGGAGAACAACTTTCAATCCTACAATCTGTGAATGGTGTTACAACAAATGTATAATTCCTTTATCACTGATATCCCGAATGAACTCAATGCATGGAACAGTCATCCTATCAATGTTCATTCACTTCCTTGATCTCATAGTAGATTGGAGGAGATATGTATGACATCAATATCATATATTGATTCACACATGCGTGTGCACGCCTACCTCAATCCTACTAATCAAGTGGCCATGGATATCAAGCTCCCTCAGGAGGGAAAAATCCCATATCTATCACTCACCCCTCAAAATCCCCATGTGTCAAAGCCACCCAATCATCACCTTTATAACAACCCATGTTTCAGGACTGCGTTTGATGATGTCAAAGTGTACCCAACAACATGTGTTGAGTGTAGTGATTTTAGGTCTAAGAATCACACTCACCACCATGACTGTGAGAACTGATTGTGACTACCCTGTCATGGTTCCATGTGTCAAACTCATGGTGGGTCTGTCCGGTAAACTTGTTCTCTAACAAGTACCTATGTGTTTGGTTTGATATCTCCATATCATGACTAATGAGATTCTGTCATCAACCAACACCACAATCTAGTCTTGTGTGTCATTGTTGTCTATCTACCTTCCACAATGACATCCGACTAGGGACATATTAAGAATGTACAAACTCTTAGCATCTGTATGATCTCATCGTTTAGGTCCTGAACCTGAAGGCATACATCATTGAGTAATGTCATTCTCTAGACATTCAACCTATTCTATCATTATCTCATATGATTGAACCAGAAAGAATTGGAAACTTTCCTTTGATCTTTATCAAATCAATCTTAATGTATCCCACCAATCATCCCATGGTTGGCTCTCAGGGCATACATACCAACAGACTCCCACTTGCATTGTGAGCCAATCACCCTTGAATCATATTCATAGTGATCTTCAAAACATGTCCCACATGTTACTGTGCTCTAGTGCTAATATAGTGAGATATGGTAACACCTTGCCAAAGTCGGTATTAACTGCATGTCTCTCATCTCTTCACTGTACCTCACAAGTATGAGATGGAGTTGTCGTAATATGCGATCTAGTATTCCTTTGCTAACTTTTAGCCACATTGCGTGACCAAGTACTCTTTACTTGTCATCAAAGATCGAAATATCTATAAGGTCATCTCATGAACTACCAGATCCATATAGTATCCACTATTGTTCTCTAACACACGGATACTCGACATTTCTTTTTAAAATAGCTTTACTAGAACATTTCCAATTATCAACAAACATTCACTTTTATATATCCCACATATATTTTGCGAATAATTTTCTGTCCCTTTCGGAAGTTCGCATCAATGTAACTCTTTACAGTGAACCCTTCCTTATTTCCATAGAGCTAGTACTTCTCAAGTACTTGTCAAGTTCTTATGGTATTCCAGTAACCCTTACTGGAACTAGAAAGACATCCACTCGTCATGTCCTACATACGAGTTATCAGGATGAGCATATCATATTTTAATGTCCTACATACAAGATGATAAATGCATTTCATTCTTTCCATGTCCATACATTCAAGCTGATGGGATGATTACATACATGATAGATCCTTGTCTATTCTTAGTGTTTCCATTCTTCATAAGAATTGGACACTTGGCTTTAGGATACCAACTCCATGTAACATGGACAAGTTTTCTCCCACTGAATCTGTGCATACTGAACCCTTCAGTATAGATTGCCAATGTATGCTCTCTCTTTTCAAGTCAAGAGGTTTTCAAAAACTATCTCTATAGATCTCTATTCCTATCACATAGGAAATGTCTCTATCTTCCTTAAAGATATTTTCCACTTTGGATTTCCATTCTAGAACATTTCCATTTCACATCAACATGTGGAATGTGAATACGCTCCCACTAAATCACATATCCTTTCTTTATCTTTGTCATATCAGTCAAACCCTTTGACTATATCATCAAAGTAAAGATCCAGCTCTGAGTTGCTTGTACTTAATCAATCACATTGATTAATACATTGTAACTTATAGACTTCATTTGCATTAATGGATTCATAAACCTTATAGGTTGTGTCACGTACACATCCTCATTTTATTCCTCATAGGAATTTAGTTTTAGTATCCATATGCCAAATCTTTTAGTCGTTAAGTTGCAACCAACAAGCACCATCCTTCTCAAAATGTTATCCATGTGTCTTAACACTTAAGACACATTCACACTTATGGATTTCATCCCAATGGGTGCTACCATTAAGGTCATACCTTATGGTTCACATGGAAGTCATTTAGTATGTAATGGTCATAAACGATAACTCAAAATCTGGTTCCTCGTATTCATCTAGATAGTTGACTCATCACATGACCAACTCATCACATAGATAATCGAGGTGTATCTGTCAAGCATATAAGAACTCGCAACTCTTTGTGATTCTTAATGTACTTTATTAGTGTAGGGTATTTTTTATTTAAGAAGAAATTAGTCATTTGATAATCATTCTCTAACTCCTTAGAGTATGATTCCTTTTGATTTAGACATGACCATGCCTTAATCATGAGCTCACTATGATACGCTATCATAATCACTCATAAGGATCTCAAACATTTGGTCCAAGTATTTCATATATTGATCTTATCGAGAATTAACACTTTTACCAAATTCGTACTTCATCTATGATATTCTTGAACACTTCAAGATATTCATATTGGTATTTCTCTAAACACCATTTGAAGTATTAGCATTAACTCCAATAGGTATGTAAATACATCACATGTATTATACCTAATAAGATAATCATTCTCCCACTAGTGAAGATTGATTAATCATGTCTAAGAGATTCATGTCTCTTACTGGTTCTCTAACCAAAAGAGTCTATATTTATCCATCACATGGAAACTAGAAATGAATTTCTCATGATTTATGCTAATTTGATTGTTTGAGTTATCAATAACTTTTAGGTATCATTTTATCTTATGCATACCAAGTACCACAAGATAAACAAGGCATTGTCACAAAGATTGAAACATCAACTTTATTAATTGCTATCATTGTCATACAATATGCAAAATAATGTGTTTCTATCCATTGGAAAATATGAAATAGCAGTTCATAACTCTATTACATGCCTTTAAGGATGAAAATAAACTAAAGTACTCTTATCTATGGTGGCAACACTTGTCCCATTTATTGAGTGCTTTACATTTTATATCTTGGTATAATATACCTAAAAAATGTTACAAGTTTATTTCATGACACCTTCAAGTGGAGACGTATGTCACCTCCTTCTTCTTTAGTTCTTCCAGATAGAGTGGACAATTCCTTTTCCAATGTCCTGACTTTTGACAATGGTGGTAATTGCCTCTCTTGGTCACGCCTCCTTTGGCCTTGAGATCTGAAGATGACTTGGGTTGCTGGCTAGCATCAAAACCCTTCTTAGCTTTGCCCTTGCGCTTGCGCTTGGACTTGCTTTTCTTGCTGTTGATCATCATCACAGAATTAGGTTTGTCCTTCTTCATCTATGTCTCAGTTGTCCTCAACATGCCTAAAAACTCTGTCAATGACTTGTCAAAGTTGTTCTTGTTGTAGTTCATCACAAACTGACCATAGGATTCTGGCAACGATTGTAGTATCATGTCAGTAGCCAACTCTTGGCTCAGGGGAAATCCATGTCTCATCAGGTTCTCCACATACCCAATCATCTTGAGCGTGTGGGGACCAACTGGATCTCCTTCTGTCACGACACACTTAAATTAGTTCCCTGGAGACAACATATCTCTCTTGCCATACTTGATCTTCATACATGTTCTTGAGATGCTGAATCATCTCAATGACACGCATGTTCTCATGTTGTCTCTGCAACTCGTGGTTTATGGAACACAACATCAAGCACTTTGCATCAATGGCATCATCAGAATGCTTCTTGTAAGCATCCCTTTCTACCTTTGGTGTGGTAGGAGCAGGTTCCTCTGGAACTGGAGTATCCAGGACATAGAGCTTTCGCTCTTGCGTGAGAACAATTCTCAGTGTCCTAAACCAGTCGTAGAAGTTAGTCCCATTCAACTTGTCCTTCTCAAGGACCGATCGCAATGAAAAGTGATTGTTGTTTTTTGTCATTTGTACTACAAAAGGAAACATACGCAATTTAGTCCAAAACTCAATTTTGACTTATTTGATTGATTTGTAAAGTTTGACGATATAATTAGGACTTTAATTAATTATCGCTCTCACTATTTTTGTTCAAATTGATGACCCTTACCATCAATTCGGAAGATTGTAACGAACAACCTTCTAGTGGGTCAAGATCCTGAAATCCTCTAAGTCATGGACCAGCTAGGGCTATCACCCACAACTTAGATCTTCCAGGTAGGCAACTTTTACCAATTGCATCATATGCAACTCTTGAAAGATGTCATATGCAACTCCTTGACATGATCACGTCCATGCCTCAAGGTGCTAGATCCTATCTAGGTCACCTTGTTAAGTCTGACCCAAAGCCAACACAATGAATATGCACCCTGCTAGGGCAGACCCACATATCCATCCTTCACGCTTCCACGAGATAGACGGTGCACCATGCTAGGGCGTGCCCACACTTGGCCGATCAAGCTTTTCATGTGTGTTGCATTTGGAAGGCATCTAAAACTTTAATATTTAATGAGGGATTTGGTTTTTATAGGTACATATACATATCCAATCACCACAATACATAGTATGTATCATATACATGCTATATCCCACAGAAAACATGTGAAACGATAAAAGCGATGATTATGGCCATCCTTATGTGATTTCTCGAGCCAAGAGGAATCACAGTCATACATGTCTACATCACATGCAACCTATCCATGATGAAGTGCTATAGCCATCCGAGTGGATCAACTCATCACATGAATGACCTGCTCACCCTGGTCAGTCGTTTGGTTGTTACCAGCTGATCAGTTGGCTCCTCCAACCGATCGATTCGCCTGGTCGTCGTGCATCTCCTCATGGCTGCCACCTGATCGTCTCGCTCCTCGAACTGGTTTTCTAGATCACCAACTGATCGGTTCACTCATTGAACCGATCATTTCAGTCATCGTTAGGTTGTCCGCCGTTCTTTGACATAATAGGAAATAAAATATCTATCCTATTTTACATTTGAAAAGGGAAACCCCGAGTTACATTTGGGGGGAGCAGAGGTAGGAAAGAAATCTTGAGTTATCTCGAGTTACATCAGGAATAGGAGATAGGGAATCGGTGTGAAGACCGAGATGTAAGCAACCACATACAACCAAGCACACACATAGGGTTTATTGGCCATAACCACGCTATACATCCACCACAAAACTCATTTAAGGGAAACATGTATTGAGTACATTCATATTACATATCATATATGTATATTGGGATTTTGTGGATTTAGGATTTGACATGAATAAAGACAATTTTATTTGCATCGTATGCAATAAATAAAGGCGACAAACCAAAATCGATCATATCAATAATCCTAAAGTATAGAGCAGTTGACGTGGCTCTGATACCACTATTGGGTTATAGGGGAGACCGAGAAAGAAGTGGAAACAAAAATTTTCTTCTCCCCAGAGCCAGAACAAAGGAAACTCATCAACGTCTACACAATAGGAAGGATGGTTTGTGGAGGTGTACCTTGTCTCGAGGCTTACTCGGAGATGTTACCTTGCGGCTTGTGTGGTCTTCACCTCTGGTCTTGGATGGTGTTTGTGCAACTCCTGGTCTCACTAGGACTGTTGCCTCCTAGTCTTACCGGGATTGTCAGGATTGACAGTTGTCCTCTGAGCGGTAGAAGTCTCCCACCTCTGAAGTAGTCCACACGGACCACCTGGAACTCCGATCTCCTTGTCCCACAAGGAATTGGAAGGAGTCTCACCCTCCTATCGACGTACTAGTCACTGACACACTCTCCTGCCACCAGACACTTTCTGCAGTTGTCTTTCCCTTGTTGTGCCTCCCTTATCGGGTAGCACTTTCTCGGGCTCTCTCTCGGTTACCAAAACCAGAGAGAACGACAACTTTGTAGAGCAACTTGTGCACTGAGTTGTTGTTCTGAGAAGCCCTCACTACCCCTATATATATAGGAGGGTCATGGGATAGGGTTCTCTATCCCGGGCAATGCGGGATTAAAGAAGGAGTAGAAGGGTTCGAAATTTTCCACAAAAACAACCAATTGTGCCACCTGAACCGATCGTTTCAACCATGAAACGGTCGGTTGGGGAGTTGAGTCGATCGGTTCATACCTCAACCGATCAATTGGGGCACCTGAGCCAATCGATTCACTTCTGAGCCACTCGGTTCGTGGTCGTGATACAACTCAAATTGACTTTCATATTTGTTTCCGATTAATCAAATATTAATCCTTGTCCAAATTGAATTTGTACAAGTGAAACAAATTGTATTTGCAAAATAGTCTTCTGACTTTCCAAATGATCTCGGTTAGAGCAGTTGAGACCATCAGTTCAACTCTTGAATCGGTCCTATCAGCCTATCTAGAGTCGATCGATTCATCATATGAGCCGATCGGTTCACCAACTTGAGCTGATCGGTTCATCACATGAGCCGATCAGTTGGAAGTGCAGACTGTGCAAAATCAGTCAATTGCAGTTCCAATCAATCTGATACTCTAATCAATCGATCCAACACCTTGAATATTATGATTTTGAGCTATCAATCAATTGAGTGTTTAATTGAACTACTAAACTCCTTTAGTAATCAAACTAAACATTGTTTGTGGATAAACTCCTCTTCCAGGTTAAATCCTATGTCACTGATATCCCGAATGAACTCAAGGCATGGAACAGTCATCCTATCAATGTTCATTCACTTCCTTGATCTCATAGTAGATTGGAGGTGATATGTATGACATCAATATCATATATTGATTCACACATGCGTGCGCACACCTATCTCAATCCTACTAATCAAGTGGCCATGGATATCAAGCTCCCTCAGGAGGGACAAATCCTATATCTATCACTCACCCCTCAAAATCCCCATCTGTCAAAGCCACCCAATCATCACCTTTATAACAACCCATGTTTCAGGACTACATTTGATGATGTCAAAGTGTACCCAACAACATGTGTTGAGTGTAGTGATTTTAGGTCTAAGAATCGCACTCACCACCATGACTGTGATAACTGACTGTGACTACCATGTCATGGTTCCATGTGTCAAACTCACGGTGGGTCTGTCCGGTAAACTTGTTCTCTAACAAGTACCTATGTGTTTGGTTTGATATCTCCATATCATGACTAATGAGATTTTGTCATCAACCAACACCACAATCTAGTCTTGTGTGTCATTGTTGTCTATATGCCTTCCACAATGACATACGACTAGGGACATAATAAGAATGTACAAACTCTTAGCATCTGTATGATCTCATCGTTCAGGTCCTTAACCTAAAGGCATATGTCATTGATTATAGTCATTCTCTAGACATTCAACATGTTCTATCATTATCTCATATGATTGAACCAGAAAGAATTGGAAGCTTGCCTTTGATCGTTATCAAATCATTCTTAATGTATCCCACCAATCATCCCATGATTGGCTCTCAGGGCATACATACCAACACCGAGTTCCTTTCCTCATCATCTAGGAATTCATACTGCAACCCTTCTTACAATATTTTTTAATTTTGGCTTCAATTTGGGTGCTTTTTTTCAAGAATTTGTTCTAGTGATGCATACTTTGTTATTTCGAAGGTTATTTCTTCTTCATCATTGAACTCCTCTTCTAGTTGATTCAAATAATCTAGAATCTCGACCACTTTAGGGTCTGGATTGTTCAATGCTCACATGAGCAAATTGACAATTTCCTTATCTTCTTGCACCTCTTCACAGTATTGGTTGTAGTTGTCCATGAAGTAGACCAACTCGAATAGAGAAGGTCCTATCATATCATATTGAAAATGAAACTTGATATGATTATTTCTGACTTGGAGGGTAATAATCCATTTTGCCATGTTAATCAGGGCCCTACCCGTGGCAAGGAAGGGCCTTCCAAAGATAATTGGACAATTCAGGTCTTCTTTGGTGTCGATCACTACTATGTTGTAAGGTATGAAGAATTTCCCAATGTGAATTGGGACATCTTCCACTATCCTGAATGGATTGGTAAAGGTGTGATCAACTAATTTGATTCTCATCCCAATTTTTATCATATCCATTAGTTTTGAGCCTTTGTGCTAAGGAGATAGGCATTAGACTTATGCTTGCTCCCAAGTCGGCTAACCCTTTTCATTCTAGATCGTCTCCAATAGAAAAGGGAATATTGAATTCTCTTGGGTCCTTCTTTGTAGGTAACTTAGCTTGGACAAAAGCACTCAACATTATGGCCAATTGCATCGTCTTGATATGGTCTCCTCTTCTTCTCTTAGTTATTAGATCCTTGGAGAACTTTGCATACATAGGAATCTCCTCAATAGCATCGAGGAATGGGATATCCAGGTGTAACTTCTTTACCACCTCCATAAACTTATCATATCTCTTCTTCAATTTATAAGGGAAAGGTACTCCTAGCGAGTAAGTATTTCTTTGTGTGAATACTTCTTTAGTAGGATCTGGTTTCTTAGTCTTTGCACTTCTCTTCTTTTTGTCTTTTTCTTCACTCTTGTCCTCATTCGGAGGCTCTTCCCTTTCAAATTCCTCCTCTAATGTAGTGGAGTTTGTATGTGGCTTGGTAGCACTTTCTTCTTCTTGGTAGATTCATTCTTGTTGTTTCTCTAAAAAATTTCTTGACCAGAGAGTATCCATATCTATTGTCTTTATGTTGGAGGGGATCTTTCCCTAGAAATATTTCATGCGCTCAAAAAGTTGTGCAAGATGCTAGTCGATCTGCTTTTGATGAGTCTACATACTCCAACATTTGAGTTTGCATAGTTTCAGAAAACCAGTGTTTGTTATATCACTTTGGGTTAACTATTCATTATCAATTTCCTATCTTTTGGCGAATTCGAAGAGCTCTGACACCATGTTAGGTTTTCTATTACTACTACTCTTGCCTTGACCTCAGTCTTGGTTCTGCCTATTCGTGTTCTTGTTATGGTGTTGGCCTTGACCTTGTCCTTGACCTTGATAATTGTTTTTGTTCAATTGATAAGTTGTAGTTTTGGTGTATTGAGTCTGTCTGACTCTTTTCTTGAATCCTGGTGGTGGATTAGATGAGCTTCCCAGTTGATAAGAATTCTCAGCAGCTTCTGTGTTTCCATAGTTAAAATCGGTGTGATCTAAACTTTTGAAATTCTCATTAGAGATGTTCTATGTCTCTTCTTTGTTTTCGCTTTCTTCATTCTCTTCGGGTCTCTTGTAAATGTAGTTATCAATCTTGTGACCTCCTTCACCACATGTGACACATTTCATAACCTTCTCAACATATTTCTTGCCTTTGCCTCTAGAGTCTTTTAGTTGTTTGACATCTGTAGCAATCTTTTGAATTTGAGTCGTGATAGTTTTCTGAGCTTTAGCCTCAATAGAAGGTCCTTTGAGATTATCCTTCTTGGTGGAGTCCCTATCAGTTCTCTCATAGTTGAACCCTACTTGTAGTTCAACCATGTTATCAATGATCATCATAGTTCTCTTCGACTTCTTTCCAAGAAAATCACTCCCAATGGAAACATTTAGCGAAGTCCACTTCGTGGGTGTTAGGCTATTATAAAATGTTATCATGAGAAAACCCTTGTTTTAGTTGTGATGATGACAATCCCTTTGATACTCTTGGAATGGTTCACATGCTTCATGAAGGTTCTCTCTAGGGTTTTTATGAAGGGAGTAATCTTTTGTCTATTTTGAATAATTTTTCAGTGGGATAGAACTTTGTGACAAAATCATCGGTAAGAGGCCTCCATCCATTAATAGACTGTTGAGGTAGGCAGAGATACTAGAACATACCCTTATCCTCTAGAGAGAAGATGAATCCCTTGTAGTATATAACATTTTGTGGCACTCCCCTCATCTTTATAGCATCACAAATATTTTGAAGGTGTCAAGATGATGATAAGGATTATCATTCTTTGAGTTACCTCTGAAGGGTTTTCTCGAGATTATTGAGATGACTGTAGGGTTTAGCTCAAAATTAGCAACATCAAACTGTGCGATAATGAATGGGCCTTCATTCATTAGCTCTTGTTGCAGCCAATTCTCTAAGTGATTTACCTTCTTTGTCATCTTCTTCATCATTGTTATGGTTGTCGCATTCGTGATCACGATGATTCCTTCTGTGTCTTTTGTTGTAGTGGTGGCGGTGCTCGTGATGGCTCCACTCCTCTTCATCTCATTCCTCATGATAATCTTCCTATCTCTCTTCACATTCTTTGTGCTCATGGTGTTGGTCATTTGAGTGACGTTCCTCACATTCTTCTTCAGTTTCTGGGGTATTCTTACATTCCGATCTTCTCCAGAATGCCATCCTTCTCTATGAGGTGACATGTTAATGTGAGAGGAAAGAAAGTTGAGGGTCACAATCTGCCTCTCAAGCTACCTAAATAGTTTTCATAGTCAAGTTAGAAAATTGGATGTGTATAAAAAAATATTATAAGCAATCAAGATATGACATATTTAGAGTTTTGTGCAATCAAGCTTATTTCTAAGCTTGAGGCATGGGTGTATAGTGAGTAGACTCATGTTATTAATAGTACCATTTTGCCTTGTCCCTTGAAACAACACTAAAAAGTTGACCGGCCTAAATTACACGTCCAAAATGGAGTGAATCTAGAGTAGTCAAACTCTTAGATTTATAACCCAAAACTCGGGTTCCTACAACTATTATATAGGGTCCAATGTAGTAGATCAGGGTCAAGCTGCAAGGACAAGGGTGATAAGTGCTAAGAACATAGAGCTTTAGACTCAAATACACCAAACGAAAGGGGTAGGTTAAGATGGTGTTCCTTAAAAAATGATGTTACTCCAAACAAATTAAGACAAGCAAAGTAAGAAAACAAAATAAGTGAATAAGATCGAACAAGAAAGATGTAACCAAAGTATGGATGGGAGTTTGGATTCGGTTTCACCTAATAAGATCTATCACCAACATGCAATACTCACACCCCTTTGTGTACCCTTAGAAAGATTATAAGAAATCATCATTTATGTCTATTCTCTTCTTTCTCAAGTTTAGGATAGATCTAGATTATAATGTTGTCTCTCTCTCGAGTTGGCAAATAAACAATCACAAGGCAAACCATATGATCATTAGCTTTAGCATTCCAATATTTTCATGCATTCATGCAACTCTATAACACTTAGATAAGATTAACACTACTCTTTTGAGGCATTAACAATCATACATCACAAGATGGTAGCTAATCATGCATGTGAAGCATTGAGAACAAAAGTATGGAGATCATCTTTTCTAAGAGCATATATATATATATATATATATATATATATATATATATATATATATATATATATATATATATATATATATATATATAGAGAGAGAGAGAGAGAGAGAGATGCATATATATACATATATATGTGCATATATATACATATATTTGTATATATATACATATGTATATATACATATATATGTATATATATATACACACAGATATATACATATATACATATATATATATATATATATACATATATGGTTTTGCCCTTTTCTGTGTTCACTTCCTTATCTAAACTAATGATATATATACACGATATCCTCTTTGACTTGCTTCCACCGGCCGTATATTTTCAAATTCACATAGAACAACCCAGTCATACCGCTCACCTTCATGTTTGATGATGTATATTATTAGGACTTAGTTGGCATCCACATTAAGTGCATCGATAGACTTTTGATAACTGCAATAACAGATGACTAGCTGGCATACAACATTAATTTGTTTCTCATCAAGCTTGTATTGTTGGCATCTGACCAAGAAGCTTAGTAGCCTAGATACAATGTACTTCTAGGTGAAGATATATGGAGTTCAATTAGTCAAAGCGTGGAGTCAAGGAGTAATTTAGTTTTACATGATGTGGTGGTGTCGGTGGATAGAAACATGTATATATGATATACTGGAGCTACTAATTCACAAGATTATCTCTGACGAGAATCATCTCTTTCCTTCAGCTATCTTCTTAGAGACAACGAATTGAATAATTAACATCATCTGTCCTACTCCACAACGATTATTTAGACTTTCAGAAACACTAAACACGGTTAGGATCCAGTGTTATATAGTTGGTTCACATCTTTTGTTCATTTCAGATTTGTCATGATTCCCTTCAGAAGAAATATATGTTGCAGATATGTCTGCATCTGATGTATAAAAAAGCAATGATGTTGACGAATTCTCCACTTTTACTACTTATAAATTATGAATCAAAATTGTATGCATTAATGACCATACGATTTGACTCATGCAATGATTTGAGTTGTACTACCTAGTGTTATACTAATTTATTTTGTTCTCAGTAGATACTTCAAGATCTTTCAAGTTTATTATAATGACAAAATTATGTCAGGTCGTTGTTTTGCTATTTAACAATAAGGAAAAATACAATGGCTAACTCCTACATTTGCTTAACAATTTAAACGTTGCTGACACATTCGTTTACCTGAGAGATATATGGGAATTAAAATGAAACACAACCCCATGTAGACCAAGTATATACGGGTTGATTGGATCACGTTTGTTCCCTGTTCTTGTTTGAAAATGATGATCCATGCACTAAAAATATATGCTTGACTTAGATTTCAATTTATATAATGTTCCATGTTCTGATTTCAGTTCTATATGAACCTATGATCATGTGTATATTATTCCTAAGGTATAATATGACTTGGATCAGGTTTGTTTGATAGCCTATGGTGCTAAGCACCTATCAAGCAATGGTCAATTTTAGGGTTTTAAGCTGATTTCTTCTATAAACCCATGAGTCGATGATGGTACAATTGTAACAAACCTATGGTGTTGTCTTCATGACAACTGAGGGTGGCAACCAAGGGTGTCAACTGACGTTCACCCCCTTAGGTCATGTTTTGGCCTATTTAGAACTAAGTACCCTAATGATGCTATCAATCAATGGTGATATTAGTTTGATATTTGATGTTGATTAATGAATACAGTGCTGATCTAACAACCTATGGTAACTTAATGGTCACCAATGATGGTGGATCAGGTCTCAAAAATCTATGGTGAGTTAATCATATAGTTGTGGCATCAATTAATCCTTAGACCAATGGTTTGTTGGGTCACTTGATGCAATCGTCGGACCTATACTGTAATTGATGGTTTTAACTTATGAACTTGACCCAATAGTCAAGATCTAATGTTTATTCCTCCAATAAAGTGGAATGATGGCTACTGTAATATGTTGGTCCTAATAATGTCATTTAGATGGTTTCCGTTATATGATCAACTTAAGGAGATTACTTGTTGACAATGGATGGCTTATTTTAAATGAACAGTCAATTGTGGGTTTTACCCTACTCTCAATGGAACTTTTTGTGTTGTTAATCAAGCAATGTCTAGGGTTAGATGGTGACTCTTTCTAGAGAACAAATCAAGGACATCATAGGTGGTTTATCCAAGGTGTTTACTTATGTAAAAAACCAATGGTCTTACCTTTTAAACATCCAATGGTTCTGGGTGACATTGTGGTATAGTGTAATGGGCCGAACAATGATGCAACAAATGGAGGGTTACCTTTAATACGGTAGTCTTAACTATTCCCTCATATGAATAGAAGGGATGATAATCATATTGTGTTGATATGTAACCCTATTGAGGTATATCTTGTTATACCTAGCTTTAATATAACTAAAAGATGGTAATTGGGTATGAATAGTCCTTGAATGACTAATAGAATCATAGAGTACTCTGTTACTATTGTTGAAACTCTAGTATGCTATAACCTGATGGTTACATATTGATTTATGTGTGGGTTCATACTTGAGAATAGTATGGAATGTGATGGTGATGCTTCACCTGATGAATCCATGATCTAATGGGGATGACTTGAGTTAGGGTTTGGGTATAAGTGCTCATTAGTAACATTGATATAATTTATCATGTTGAACCTAACTCTAATGCAAATAGATAAAGATGAGTATTCATGTTTAACATTCTTATATGATGGAATGATGGTGGAATAACCTCTTTAATATGGTCATAACCGTAATGTGTTAATTGGTGGTTATCATAACCACATGGTTGATACTTTCTTATGCTAAATATGTGCATCATGAATATATTGAGTGTTAATCATATCTAGATTCCCTGCATGTTGATGTAAAAAAGGAATGTTCTTCTTGTTAATATAACCCTACTATGATTGTTTATGAATATCTCCTAGCTCATCAATGCAATATTGTGCTAATCTGGTGTATTATACGTAAGTGATGTTGTTGAGCCTTGTTATAAGGCATGAAAAGATAATGATAATCTTGTAGGGAATAGTATGATGGTCTTAATGACCTTTGGGCATGGTTGAGCCCTGAATGAGGTGTAATCGTCATGTGTTGATAAGGGTTGATGCCCTGTGATATTGTGAAAAAGATTTATATATTGTGACAGTATGATGGTCTTAATGACCTTTGGGCATGGGTGAGCCCTGAATGAGGTGTAATCCTCTTGTATTGATAAGGGTTGGTATCCTGTGATATTGTGAAAAGGATTTATATCTTGTGATAGTATGATGACTAGTGTAGTCTCAGGAATGACAAGTGAATAGTACCATGTGATGATGAGATGAGAAATTATATTTCATATATTTTATATCTTTTCAAGTTTTGATATTTATATGTTGGCTAGAAGTGAATTAGGATTTGTATGTCTACTTGTTTGATGAAACCTTAATTCACCCAATTGGCATAACTAATCAAGTGCAACTCTAATCATGTAGTGCCATGTGCCGTAGAGCCATCCTTAGTGTCAGAACTTGCTGGATGGTGAAATGAGTTTTCCTAAGGGAAACTCAGAGCACATACTATTGAGTATGTGGGGGTGGAAGGTTGAGGATATATCCTTGTCATCAACAATACAGATTGTAGAGGATGTCTATGGTCATACATCTGATTTGATTGAGAACGGATGTGGTTGTGTCTCGATGATTATAACATGATATGATTAGAGGACAACTGTCGTTGTACCTTAGTGATTGGGTTTGTATACCCTAGTTTCTAGTGTCGTGACCTGTACCAAGGGCGGACTAGTGGTTAGCAGCTTTACTATATGTCACTATGGTGGCATCTTTGACTGATATGTCACTACCTTTTTACTCATACTGATCGAGGGGAAGAGATCTTAGGATACTGACACTCCTAGATCTTATACAGAACTGAATAGCCCTTCACTGGGGTTGGTTGTACTTTGAATGGTACAATTTAAATTCCCCAGGGCTTAATAAAATATGTAATATAGCCATGTAGCATACTTGTATAGGGTTATACACAAGGTTCTACATTGGATGATAACCCTTCTTTGTTATCTTTACATAAAGATGATGCTTAGTGCAATTAAGAGATAGTAGATATACTTAGGTTGTGGATATGCTTAAGATTGTAGATGTGTATATACAGTAGCTATAGTTGTGTTGATAACTATACTAATACTGCTGATTATAATCATGATGTTAGCTACCTCATGTTGTTAGTTATGTTTAGCATTATAGCCATGCATTTATAACTAGAGTTGCGTATATTGCTAATCATGCTTATCTAGATAGGTGTGCTTATGTTGTTAGCTCTTCTTATGATATTGATATGTTCAACCAACTAGACATGCTCGTGTTGTTAGCTATGCTATGTTACTAGACTTGCTCATGATGCTAGATATGCATATGCTACTGAATTGCTTATATTGTCAACAAGATAAAGGATGATAGTCTGGCTAATGATGATAGTTCTTTTCTACTCCTTTATGTATTTTGTTAATCATTAGTATTGCTGATCTTATTGTTATATCTGATTAAATTGCTTAACTATTTAATTACTTTAAAATGTTGTAATCAATAAATGTTGTTGGAGGTTATATCTCTTACTAGGATATGGGTCTCACCCTTGTAGTTCGCCACATTTTTTTAGGTAATTGAAAGTGATGAAAACAAACATGTGGCAGAAAAGAGGAGCTATAGTAATGAATCTTTGATAAAGTTGATTAAATATCTAGTGTGTCCTAGAGTCATCCATGTGCTCTCAGGTCTGGGCAGGAAAAGTTTGTATATGATGTTTCAAATGAATTAGACTTTTGTTAGCATATTAATGCTTGTTTGTGTGACATATACGAATATTGTTCTCCTGTGTATATATGTTGTGACTAAGGCAATAGAACAATTTGTATCAAATACTGGGCATAGTATGGATATAAGAAAGATGTTGGGCTCTTATGCAACTGTTTCTAAGCATGTGCTGACATTGAAATCGATTTTAATTTACCCATATTTTTGGGTATGTGATTAATTAGTGATCGATTTTGCTTTATGGTTTGAGTAATCTCATTTAGTATAATGGTTTCTCACAATGCTCTCCCACAACAATCATCTTCAGTTGTTTCTCACCTGTGTCTATCCCTCCCTAGTCGGGTAGGACTTGTCTGGGTTGTCGTGGTTACCACAATCAGAGAGGACAACTATTGTCAGAGCAACTATATCTCATTTATCTGTGTAGCAGTTGTACTTTGGGAAGTCCTCAGTATCCCTTTATATATAAGAGTGGTTAGGGTCATGGTTCCCAGTTTCCATCCAATGTGAGACTAAAGCAGGAGTTGGAAGGACCAGAAGATCATGAAATTTTACAACAATTCTAGAAGTTTTACAACCTACTTGCGCTAAAACGGTCATCTTGCTTGGCAAGACAATCATCTTGAATGTGAGACGGTTTTTTTGCTAAGAGAAATGGTCATTCTATGCTTTCTAGCTCTACACATATGTCGGCAATTCAATTCCAATTATTGCTCAACTTGATGTTAGCACCAATCCTTTATGCAATTGAATTGCACCCCCAAGATGATCATCTGCTGCAACTGAGATGGGCGTCTTCCACCAAACCAGACAGTTGTTTTGCTCAAGCGAGATGGGTGTCTTGTAGCCCAGGACAAGAAAAATTCCAACCAATGTACAATACAATCAGCCTGACACTCCAAACAACAGTCTCAACACTTGAACTGATTGTCTGGCAGTCGATTCAGCTGATTTTTTTGTGTGAATTGGATGCCTAAAAATTTCATAATCAACTCAATCATCATTCATGATCAAAACCCCTCTTCTAGATGAATTACTATGTGTGTGACCCTGTAGATCCCATATCACATTGGTAGAGAATGTCTATAACTAGCTTATGACATCACAAGTAATGAGTGGTGCCTAGTCACACATCATTGCTACCCAAGTGAATGGAAATTTGGGGAGAAGCTTCAACCTACTATCTATGTATGGTGTAATAGTGTTTGTATAGTTCCTTTATCATTGATATCCAAATTAAACTAGAGGTAGGGAGTAGTCATCTTCACTATTATTCAATCTTGTTCCTTGAACTAGAGCAGACTGCATGAGATATGTGTAAGCTCAATATCACATATTTACTCATATGCATATGTCCACACTTTTATCCATGTCGCTAATCAAGAGGCCTTGGATATCATACTCCTATCAAAGGGAAAAATCCATATCTATCACTCACAATTAATCCCCATGTTTCAAAGTCACCCAATCATCACTGTTATAACAACCCATGTTTCAGGACTGTGTTTGATGATGTCAAAGTGTACCCAATGAATTGTGATGAGTGCAATGATTTTAGGTCTAAGAACCACAACCACCACCATCACTTTGAGAGATGACTATGAATTCTACGATGATGGCCTCCATGTGTTAGTCTCACTGTGGGTCCGTGTGATACACTGTTCTCTAACATGTATATGTGTTCTTTGTTTGATATTGACATATCATGACCAATGAGATTCAATCATCAACCAACTCACACTGTGATCTTTTGTGTCATTATTGTCTGTCAACCTTCCACAATGACAACCAGTTAGGGACACAATGAGAATATATATATGTACTATTAACATCCATATGATCTCATTTTTTCCAAGTCTAATACTTGAAGACATACATCATTGAGTAATATCATTCTCTAGACATTTATTAAGTTATTCATTATCTCATAACTGAATATACAAAATAAATTGCAAGCTTGCCTTTATTATTAATCAAATCATTTATATGTTATGCCATTAAAATCAGCATATGATTGGCACTGTGGGCATAAATACCAACACATAAGTTACATAAAAAGATAAGAACTAAGTTTAAAGAAAGATCATATACTCATGTTCAAGTTTCTTTCAATTTTTATGTTAGCTTTCATGTATCATGTTTAAGAATAATGTACAATCATTTTCATATTCTAGTATTTCATATATATAGAATACTCATGCCACTTATTTATTATCATTTTTCTTATGCATGGCTGGGGACGAGATGTCTGCAGGTGAAGAGCATAGGTGCATTAGGACATCGAGATGAGAAGATGGAGGACCTAATGAAAAAGAAGGAGTGCATTGGTGGGGTGTCATTATCCCCACCATATTTTTCTCATGTATCACACAAGTTGTTTATGTTCATGTTCTAGACTATGGCATTAGTTGTGATAATTGCTTTCATGTAATCTTTTGAGAATGAGAATGAAAAGTGTGTTTTGTGTTGGTTATATTTCAATTGTTCTTGATGCATGATATTCAATGTATGTCACACCCAATCAATACTATGAGTCAGGAATTGACGTTTCTGCTCATGTGCATGTGTGCAAAATTGGGGTGTTACAGTTAGGAAGCACTTTTGGAGTTTGAGTGGGGATGAACTCAAACGTTTGTTGATAATTTCGGTAGTTTTCATCTTGAATTTTGGTTTCTCTCTCTCTACTAGGTAGGTTATATTACCCTAAAGGCATTTCTGGCCTACTTTTTACATGTATGTCATTAATCTTACTTTAGAACTCTTAAAATGGTAAAAATACAGTCTTTTTAGTATTGTTTTATATCATAAATGACGATGATTTGAATCTTTAAGCTTTACTTAGTCTCCATGAATCATTTTCTTATGGTATCATGAACCTTCCTTGGGTACAAAATGTTGGTATGTATGCCCTGAGAGCCAATCATGGGATGATTGGTGGGATACATTAAGATTGACTTGATAAACATCAAAGGCAAGCTTCCAATTCTTTCTGGTTCAGTCATATGAGATAGTGATAGAACAGATTGAATGTCTAGAGAATGACAGATGCTAAGAGTTTGTACATTCTCATTATGTCCCTAGTCGGATGTCATTGTGGAAGGTAGATAGACAGCAATGACACACAAGACTAGATTGTGGTGTTGGTTGATGACAGAACCTCCTTAGTCATGATATAGAGATATCAAACCAAACACATAGGTACTTGTTAGAGAACAAGTATACCATTTGACACATGGAACCATGACATGGTAGTCACAGTCAGTACTCACAGTGATGGTGGTGAGTGTGATTCTTTGACCTAAAATCACTAAACTCAACACATGTCGTTGGGCACACTTTGACTTCATCAAACGCAGTCCTGAAACATGGGTTGTTATAAAGGTGATTGGGTGGCTTTGATACATGGGGCTTTTGAGGGGTGAGTGATAGATATGGGATTTGTCCCTCCTGAGGGAGTTTGATATCCATGGCCACTTGATGAGTAGGATTGAAAAAGGCATGCATGCATGTATGAATCAGTATGTGATATTGATGTCATACATATCTCTTCCAATCTACTCTGAGATCAAGAAAGTGAATGAATGTTGACAGGATGACTATTCCATGCCTCAAGTTCATGCTGGATATCACTGACAAAGGAATTATACATTCACTGTAACACCATTCACGGATTGTAGGATTGAAAGTTGTTCTCTAACTTTCTATTTCACTTGGGTAGCACTGATGTGTGACTAGGCACCGCTCTTTGCTTGTGAAGTCATAAGTGTTATGGACTTTCACTGCCAACATGAAATGGACCTACAGGGTCACACACATAGGATTTAACTTGGAAGAGGAGTTTTGTCCAGAAACAATGTTTAGATTGATTACTAAAGGAGTTTAGTAGTTCAATTAAACACTCAATTAATTGATAGCTCAATGTCATAATGTTCAAGGTGTTCGACACATTGATTGCAGTATCGGATTGATTGAAACTGCAATTGACTGATTCTGCACAATCTGCACTCCCAACCGATCGGCTCATGTGATGAACCGATCGGCTGAGCTTGGTGAACCGATCGACTCAGATGGTGAGTTGATTGACTGATGGACAGGGTGAAATGATTGGTTCAACTGGTCCAACTGAGCAAGTTGTTGCAATTTTCCTAATTGATGGTAAGGGCTATCAATTCGAACTAAAATAATGGGAGTGATAATTAATTAAAGGCCTAATTATATCGTCAACTTTTCAAATCAATCAAATAAGTCAAAAATGAGTTTTGGACTAAAATTTCATATTTTCCTTTTGTAGTACAAATGACCACAAACAATAATAACTTTTCTTTGCGATCCGTCCTTGAAAAGGACAAGCTGAATGGGACAAACTTCCACGACTGGTATAGGACATTGAGAATTGTTCGCACTCAAGAGTGAAAGCTCTATGTCCTGGATACTCCAATTCCAGAGGAACCTACTCCTAATGCACCAAAGGCAGAAAGGGATGATTACAAGAAGCATTCTGATGATGCCATTGATGCAAAGTGCTTGATGTTGTGCTCTATGAACCACGAGTTGCAGAGACAACATGAGAACATGGGTGTCATTGAGATGATTCAACATCTCAGGAACATGTATGAAGATCAAGCACGACAAGAGAGATACGATGTCTCAAGGGCACTGTTCAAGTGCTTCATGAAAGAAGGAGATCCAGTTGGTCCTCACACACTCAAGATGATTGGGTATGTGGAGAACTTGACAAGACTGGGATTTCCACTGAGCCAAGAGTTGGCTACTGACGTGATACTGCAATCGTTTCCAGAATCCTATAGTCAGTTTGTGATGAACTACAACATGAACAACTTTGATAGGCCACTGTCAGAGTTGTTGGGCATGTTGAGGAAAGCCGAGACACAGATGAAGAAAGACAAGCCTAAGTCTGTGATGGTGATCATGAGCAAGAAAGGAAAGTCCAAGCGAAAGGGCAAGGGCAAAGCTAAGAAAGGTTCTGATGCTAGCCAGGAGCCCAAGTCGTCTTCAGCTCTCAAGGCCAAGGGAGGCGTGACCAAGAAAGGCAATTGCCACCATTGTCAAAATCCAGGACATTGGAAAAGGAATTGTCCTCTCTATCTGGAAGAACAAAAGAAGAAGGAGGTGACATACGTCTCTACTTAAAGGTGTCATGAAAGTAAACTTGTAACACTTTTTAGGTATATGATACCAAGATGTAAAGTGTACAACACTCAATAAATGGGGCAAGTGTTGTCGCCATAGATAGGAGTACTTTAGTTTATTTTCAGCCTAAAAGGCATGTAATACAGTTATGAACTGCTATTTCATATTTTCCAATAGATAGAAACACTTTATTTTTTCATATTGTATGACAATGATGGAAATCAATAAAGAGATGTTTCAATTTCTAAAGATATGATCTTTGTGGCAATGCCTTGTTTATCTTGTGGTATTTGATATGCATAAGATAAAATGATACCTAAAAGTTATTGATAACTCAAACAATCAAATTATCATCAATCATGAGAAATTCATTTCTAGTTTCCATGTGATGGATAAATCTAGACTCTTTTGGTTATAGAACCAGTAAGAGACATGAATATCTTGGACATGATTAATCAATCTTCACTAAAGGTAGTGGGAGAATGATTATCCTATTAGGTATGATACATGTGATGTATATACATACCTATTGGAACAAATGTTAATACTTCAAATGGTGTTTAGAAAAATACCAATATGAATATCTTGAAGTGTTCAAGATTATCTTAGATGAAGTGCAAATTTGGTAAAGTGTTAATTCTTGATGAGATCAATGAATGAAATACTTGGACCAAATGTTCGAGATCCTTATGAGTGATCATGATAGTGTATCATAGTGAACTCATGATTAAGGCATGGTGATGTCTAAATCAAGAAGGAGTCATACTCTAAGGAGTTAGAGGATGATTATCAAATAACTAAATTCTTCTTAAATAAAGAATACACTTCGCTAATAAAGGACATTAAGAATCACAAGGAGTTGTGAGTTCTTATATCCTTGACGGATACACCTCGTTTATCTATGTGATGAGTTGTTCATGTGATGAGTCAACTATCTAGATGAATATGAGGAACCAAATTTTGAGTTATGGTTTATGACCATTACATCCTAAATGACATCCATGTAAACCATAAGGTATGACCTTGATGGTAGCACCCATTGGATGAAATCCATAAGTGCAAATGAATCTTAAGTGTTAGGACACATGGATAACATTTTAGAAGGATGATGCTTGTTGATTGCAACTTAATGACTAAGACATTTGGCATATGGATACTAAAACTGCATTCCTATGAGGAATAAAACAAGTATGTATACATGACACAACCTATAAGGTTTATGAATCCACTAATGCAAATGAAGTCTATAAGTTACAATGGACTAATCAATGTGATTCATTGAGTACAAGCAACTCAGAATTGGATCTTTACTTTGATGATATAGTCAAAGGGTTTGACTGATATGTCAAACATAATGAAGGGATCTGTGATTTAGTGGGAGCGTGTTCACATTCCACATGTTGATGTGAAATGGAAATGTTCTAGAATGGAAATCCAAAAGTGGAAATTATCTTAAAGAAAGATAGAGATGTTTCCTATGTGATACGAATAGAGACCTATAAAGATAGTTCTCGAAAACCTCTTGACCTAAAACGAGAAAGCATACATTGGCAATCTGTACTGAAGGGTTCAGTATGCACAGATTCAGTGGGAGAAAACTTGTCCATGATACATGGAGTTAGTATCCCAAGGCCAAGTGTCCAATTCTTATGAAGAATGGGAACACTAAGAATAGATGTGGATCTATCATGTATGTAATCATCCCATCATCTTGCATGGAAAGAACAAAATGCATTCATCATCTTGTATGTATGACATGGAAATATGATGTGCTCATCCTGATAACTCGTATGTGAGACATGATGAGTGGATGTCTATCTACTTCCAGTAAGGGTTACTGGAATACCATGAGAACTTGATAAGTACTTGAGAAGTACTAGTTCTATGGAGATAAGGAAGAGTTCAATGTAAAGAGTTACATTGATGCGAACTTCTGAAAGGATAGAAAATTAATCGCAAAATATATATAGGATATATAAAAGTGAAAGTTTGTTGATAATTGGAAGTGTTCCAATAAAACCATTGAAAAGGAAATGCCGAGTATCTACGTGTTGGAGAACAGTAGTGGATACTATATGGATCTGGAAGTTCATGAGATGAACTTATAGATATTATGTTCATTGATGACAAGTATGGAATCCTTGATCATGCAATGTAGCTAAAGGTTAGCAAAGGAATACTAGATCGCATATTACGACAACTCCATCTCATATGTGTGATGTATAGTGAACAGATGTGAGACATGCAATTTATACTGACTTTGGCAACGTGTTGCCATAACTCACTATGTTCGCACTAGAGCACAGTAACATGTGGGACATGTTTGAAGATCACTATGAATATGATTCAAAGGTGATTGGCTCGTAGTGCAAGTGGGAGTCTGTTGGTATGTATGCCCTGAGAGCCAATCATGGGATGATTGGTGGGATACATTAAGATTGACTTGATAAACATCAAAGGCAAGCTTCCAATTATTTTTGGTTCAGTCATATGAGATAGTGATAGAACACATTGAATATCTAGAGAATGACAGTACTCAATGACGTATGCTTTCAGGTTAAGGACCTAAACGATGAGATCATACGAATACTAAGAGTTTTTACATTCTCATTTTGTCCCTAGTCGGATGTCATTATGGAATGTAGATAGACAGCAATGACACATAAGACTAGATTGTGGTGTTGGTTGATGACAAAATCTCATTAGTCATGATATAGAGATATCAAACCAAACACATAGGTACTTGCTAGAGAACAAGTATACCAGACAAACCCACCGTGAGTTTGACACATGGAACCATGACATGGTAGTCACAGTCAGTACTCACAGTGATGGTGGTGAGTGTGATTCTTTGACCTGAAATCACTACACTCAACACATGTCATTGGGCACACTTTGACATCATCAAACGCAGTCCTGAAACATGGGTTGTTATAAAGGTGATGATTGGGTGGCTTTGACACATGGGGCTTTTGAGGGGTGAGTGATAGATATGGGATTTGTCTCTCCTGAGGGAGTTTGATATCCATGGCCACTTGATGAGTAGGATTGAGAAAGGCGTGCATGCATGTATGAATCAGTATGTGATATTGATGTCATACATATCTCTTACAATCTACTCTGAGATCAAGAAAGTGAATGAACGTTGACAGGATGACTGTTCCATGCCTCGAGTTCATTCGGGATATTAGTGACAAAGGAATTATACATTCACTGTAACACCATTCACAGATTGTAGGATTGAAAGTTGTTCTCCAACTTTCTATTTCACTTGGGTAGCTCTGATGTGTGACTAGGCACCGCTCTTTTCTTGTAAAGTCATAAGTGTTATGGACTTTCATTGCCAACATGAAATGGACCTATAGGGTCACACACATAGGATATAACCTGGAAGAGGAGTTTTGTCCAGAAACAATGTTTAGATTGATTACTAAAGGAGTTTAGTAGTTCAATTAAACACTCAATTAATTGATAGCTCAATGTCATAATGTTCAAGGTGTTGGACACATTGATTGGAGTATCTGATTGATTAAAACTGCAATTGACTGATTCTGCACAATCTGCACTCCCAACCGATCGGCTCATCTGATGAACCGATCGGATGAGCTTGGTGAACCGATCGGCTCAGATGGTGAGTCGATCGGCTGATGGACAGGGTGAAAAGATCGCTTCAAGTGTTGAAATGATCGGTTCAACTGGTCCAACTGAGCAAGTTGGGAAAGTAGGATTGGTGAGAAATTTCCTTTCATTTCACTTGCCCAATTTGATTGGAACAAGGATTGGTATTTGATACCAATTCAAAACAAAAGAGGAAAAGTCAACCGAGAACTGACGAGGACCACGAACCGACCGGTTCAGAAGTGAACCGACCGTTTCATGGGTCCCAACCGATCGGTTGAGGTGTCAACCGACCGGCTCAAGTCCCCAACCGACCGTTTCAGAAATGAAACGATCGTTTCAGGTTGTGCGGTTGATTGTTTTTGTGGAAAATCTCAAACCCTTCTACTCCTGCTTTAGTCCCGCATTGCCCGGGATAGAGAACCTTATCCCATGACCCTCCTATATATATAGGGGTATTGGGGGCTTCTCAAAGAACAACTCAGTGCAACCAGTTGCTCTGTAAAGTTGTCGTTCTCTCTGGTTTTGGTAACCGAGAGAGCCCGAGCAAGTGCTACCCGATAAGGGAGGCACAACAAGGGAAAGATAACTACAGAAAGTGACTGGTGGCAGGAGAGTGTGTCAGTGACTAGTACGCCAATAGGAGGGTGCGACTCCTTCCAATTCCTTATGGGACAAGGATATTGGAGTTCCAGGTGGTCCGTGTGGACTACTTCAGAGGCGGGAGATTTTTGCCGCTCGGAGGACAGTTGTCAATCCCGACAATCCCAGTGAGATTAGGAGTCGTCAGTCCTGGTGTGACTAGGAGCTGCACAGACACCGTCCAAGACCGGAGGTGAAGACCGTGCAAGCCGTGAGGTATTGTCACTGAGCAAGCCTCGGGATAAGGTATGATTCCACAAACCATCATTTCCTATTGTATAGATGTTGACGCATTTCCTTGAACTGGGTTTGGGCAGGAGAATTTTTTTTTGTTTTCACTGCCTTCTCTGCCTCCCTATAAAACCCAACACAAAAGGTTTGAAATCTTGGAATATAAGTGCTTGAACTCCCAAAATACCCTATATGTAATGTTTTGGTACCATAAAGATAAAGCTATCTGATCTATATGTTATGCTTTGCAGTTTGTTGAACATCTTATGTTATAATGCACCTAAATTTACTATTAAGATGTTGTAATAATGGTTGGACAAAACCCTAGATTCAAAAGAAGCTCTTTTAGTATAAGTTTGAGTGTATGGACACTTATGACTAGAAGTAAAATGATATTGTTTAATATGTTTTATATCTCTGATGTTGCAAATCCCAATGATTTTTTTGTAAGAACCTTTTTAGTGCTCATATGTAACTTGATTGATGCAGTTAATATGTAATTAATTGACCTAAGTAATCATTTGTAACCCTAAACAAGTAGTGCCCTAACACCGTAGAACTATTCCAGTGTCAGAACTTGTTTTATAGTGAAATGAGTAATCCAAAAGGAGCTTAGAGTCATATATTATTGAGTTTATGTAGGTGTAAGGAGGGTATATCATTTCCATGTTTACATAGTGTTTTGGAGAGTGGTTGAGGCCGTATCTCATATGAAAAATTAATTGAGAGAAATTGTGGTCGTAACTCAAATTTTGAGGGTTGTATACCCTATTTTCTAGTGTCGTGGTTTGTATACCCATGATGGACTAGGCTGATTTAGTAGTTGGGCCATTTTTCAACAACAGTTGTTACTCATACTAACTAAGGGAATAGATCTAAATATTTTTGTCATCCTAGATCTTATACGGGGCTAATTTCAACTTTGCAACAGTTAATCGGTAGTTTGAGTGGTATGCCTAAAACTACTAAGGGCTTAATAAAAGATGCAATTCAATTGTGTAGCATAATTGTTAGGGTTACTTGACAAATCACTTTAGATGACTGATTCTTGCTATGTTTCTTTTGGTTTATAGATGATTCAAAATACAGTAAGAGAAATTAATTATACTTATGACCCTAGATATGCCTGGTCTTTATATATTCTTTCAACTCTACAACACTATCTGCTTTAGTTGCTTAAAATACATATACATGGTAAGCAATATGTTTTTAAGGAGTTTTATATCTCGTTGTGACATGGGTCTCACCTTGTGGGCTACGACATCATTTTAGGTGACATGTAGCAACGTTAGACATAGGGTGATGAATAGGTACAATTTTAAGAACTGAGTGATAGGAGGTTGGTGTGGTTGGTATAGAGTCCTAGGGTCATCCTTGTAATCACATGTCTAGGTAGGGAGTTTTTTGCATCATGTATATCGATTCCAGATTTAGCTTGTATGCCTTAAGTGACATAGATATTATAATTTTACATGTTATAAGACCACGAAACTTCTTTAAAGATGTATGGAATGAATATATGTGTGAGGTAGGACCTTTGTGTAAAATGTTTCTTATGTATTGTGAATTTTTTATTCAAGATTAATTATGCACTTTTTTGGAAATATGTTTCATTAGTGTTGATGAATTTTTGATTCTGAGTAATCTCATTTAGCATGGTGGGTTTTCAAATTTGGTCGTATCAGAGCCTTAGGTTCACTGAGTCTATAGGGACATATGATTTAGGTTGTTGTGTTTGTTCTTACATACCCAACATATCTAACCATGAGTCATGGTTCTGTTGAAGATATGTTTGGAGAACGTGAAGAGTATGCTAAGGTAGTTGCACATCATTTAGTGGTGGCACAAGGAGGTGGGCACCAGATGGAGGAATACCTAAGATGGGGCCAAAACAACTCATTTTTCCTTTGTTTAACCCTTCAACCATAGTTTATCTGACCTATCAGTCAGTATTTGGACAACTAATGGCAAATATTATGAATTTGGCAGATAGGGCACCTACACCTTAGCCAAGGGCACCTATACCCAATGCAGAATCTTCAAGATTAGAGATGACCTTTAAGAGGTTGAAGCGAGTGGGAGACACTGAGTATGAGGGCACAACAGACCCGACCGTTGCAAACATGTGGTTGATAGAGTAGGAAAAGGCATTAAGGATTTTGAACATCTCTGAGGAGGACAAGGTGAAACATGGAATTTACCTTCTGAAGGGTATTTGGCCGTTGGTGGGCCATTGAGGAGGAGAAGATGCTAAGTGAGGTGGTCAATTTAGAAGAGTTTTGGCAGGCATTTGTCAACCGTTACTTCCTAGAGATCTATTTGGAGGATAATATGTCTTAGTTTGAATGGTGGAATCATGGATCGTGCTCTATCAATACCTACGAGGCAAAGTTCATGGAGCTCTTAAGGTTCTATTATCACATGGTAGCCATAACAAAGGAGAGAATCAAAAGGTTTAAGAAGGGTTTGAATGCCAAGTTGGCAAGGACACCATCTTCTTTAGAAATAGAGAGAAGTTTTTCACTTTCATGGAGTATGTGAGGAGGATAGAGAACACACCTATGGAGTAGTGAGAAGTGAATGCCAGAAAGAGGTCTACTCAGTTGTAAGGATTGACATCTTTTAGTATCAAGAAGTCAAGGTTTTGTTTACTACACTACCAGTAGTCTAAGCTGAGGTCAACTTTTTCTGAGCCAAGGACACACATACAATTGAAGAGATCCCTAGCAAGGAGAGAGACCACAACTTTCCATCATCTGGGGTGAATAGTTGTAGGTCGATATCTGTGATAGGGTCATCTAGGTTGTAGTATGATATAAGGATGTGTTACATGTGTTTCAGGTTGGGCATGTGAGATGTTCTTGCCCTATGAAGAATCAATAGGTCACACAGTAGCCTAGTAGAGCCAACAGGGCTCACAACTACAATAGGAGTAGTACAGTGGTGGTGGGAGCAAACATCATGGATAGACATCATAGGTAGGGTCTTTAGGACCAACTAGTAGAGTTTGAGGATGACATCAGGAAACTACTAGATTCTATGCTATGAGTCAACTCGAAGGAGTGGTCAATCCAAGGCTCATAACATGTCATATAAAACTCTTTCATTATGTCTTATCTACTTCTTCTTTTGTATATGGTTTGATTGACCTGGGTGTGAAACACTCGTATATCACTAGAGAGGTGATAAATACATGTAACTTGCATGTATATAGTAGAGATGATAGCCTCTTATTAGAAACCCCTTTGGTTGGCTCTGTGGTGTTGCGGGAGGTGTGTCCATTTGTGTTTTTTCTTTCTCTAGGTACAACATTCAAGTGGATCTCATGCAACTTGATATGAATGGATTATATGTGATCCTAGGAATGGATATATTAGAGAAGTAAAAGGTTGTTTTGGATTGTAGTTTCAAAGTTGCAATGTCATGTGATGGTGATGTCTCCTAGACTTTCTAAGAAGATAGGAATATTCTTTGTACCTCTCTTATGTTGACGGTATTAGTCGACAAGTTGTTGAGACAAGGGTGTGAAGATTTTCTGGCACAAGTAGTGGATGCCAAGGTGAGGATTCCTAGTTTACATGGTGTACCTATAGTGAATGAGTTTGAGTTTGTTTTCCCTAATGAGTTTCCTGGTGTTCTACCCCCGAGGGAGATTGATTTTGAAATCAATCTAATTCCTGATACACAACCCATAGCACAAACACCTTATGGGATGGTTCCAGCTGAGATGAAGGGGTTGAAGAAGCATGAGTTGTTGGAGAAGGGAATCATACGAGTGAGAACATCCCCTTGGGTGCTCTGGTGTTGTGTGTGAAGATGAAGGATAGTTCTGTGAGGCTCTTCATAGACTACCGACAACTAAACAAGGTCACATTGAAGAACAAGTACTTGTTGTCTAGGATAGATGATCTATTTAACTAGTTGAGAGGTGCTTCACTATTTTCAATAGATCTAAGGTTAGGATATCACCAGTTGAGGATCAAGGTATATGACATACCTAAAACTTCTTTTAGGAATAGGTATGGTCATGATGAGTTTGTGATTATGTTGTTTTGGCTAATGAGTGTACCAACATCATTTATGGATCTGGTGAATAGAGTGTTCATGTCACACCTTGATTAGTTTGTAGTGGTGTTCATAGATAATATCTTGATATACTCAAGGGAGAAGTTAGTATCATGAGTGACATCTTTAACAAACATTGGAGTTGTTGAGATATCATAGGCTCTATGCCAAGTTCAGTGGGTGCAATTTTTGGCTGACTAAGGTGTCTTTTCTTAGATACGTCATCTCTACAAAGGGGGTTTGTGTAGACCCTGAGAAGGTGGACTCAATGTTGGGGTGGGAGCAACCCAAGACATGGTAAAAAGTGTGATTCTTCTTGAAATTAGTTGGTTACTATGGGAGGCTCATCAAGAACTTCAATGTAGTAGTCGTGCCTTTAACCAAGATAACTAGAAAAGGTGTTCATTTTGTTTGGGATGATAGGTGTCAATTTTCTTTCCAAGTATTGAAGGATAAGTAGATGAGTGCTATAGTGTTGGTGTAGCTAGAGACTAGGAAAGGCTACATCATTTTCTGTGATGGTTCAAAGAATGTAGTGGAAGATGCATTGAGTAGAAAGCCATATTTCCCTTCATCATCATCTACAAATAAAGCACAATAGCACTCCATGGCATGTCAGAAGCGAGGCATTTTGGTGTTGCTTTGGCAAATGAATGTAAAGTTAGAAGTCTCCTTGTTAAAAGGTTTGTTGGCACAATTACAACTGAAGCTGGCATTGATACAACATATCAAGATGCATAGACGGATGATATTGTTATAAAGATTACCATATTAAAGTTTGGTAGAAGAAAGCATGGTCGATTTCATTAGATAATAGATGGGACTGTGTGTTTTCACAATAGAACATTAGTTCCTAATGTTGGGATTTTCATGGAGATGATAGTTGATGCAGCTCATTCCTCAATGTAGGATTTTCATCCTAGAAGTACAAAGATGCATCATAATCTCAAGGACTTGTACTGGTGGCCAGGTCTAAAGCATTATGTGGAAGAGTTTGTTGCCAAGTATCCAATCTATCTGCAACATAAAACAAAACATTACAAGCATGTAGCAACATTATAACTTTTTCCAATTATCTGTTGGAAATGGGATAAATTAACCATGGACTTTTTGGTTGGTCTTCCTAGCACAGCCAAGGGTCATGATTCCATTTGGGTGATCATTGATCATTTGACCAAGTCATATCACTTTTTTTGGTCAGTAGCACCTATACAATAGAGAAATTGGCACATATTTACATTGATGAGATAGTTTGTCTACATGGAATACAAGTTATCATAGTGTATGATGGAATTCCTCAGTTCACAAACTTGATTTGGGAGAGTCTTCATACAACTTTGGGGACACGATTGAGGTTTAGGACAAATTTTCACCCACAGACGGATGGTTACTAGGAGAGGACAATTCAAACATTAGAGGATTTTTTGCGAGCATGTGTGCTTCAATTTAGTAGAAGTTGGGATATTCACATATGTCTAATTGAGTTTGCCTATAGCATCTGTTATCATATGAGTATATACATGGAATTATATGAGGCTTTGTACGGAAGGTGATGTAGGTCGCCTTTTTTTTGTTACAAGGCATGTGAGTATTAATTTTTGGGTCATGAGCTATACAACAAACTACAGAGAAGATCAAGGTGATCCAGCGATAGTTGAAGGCAACATAAGATACGTAGAAGTCTTGTGCTGACAAGCATCATAGACCATTGGAGTTCCAAGTTAGAGACCACGTGTATCTCTAAATCTCTCCTTGGAATGGTGTTTTGAGGTTTGGAAACAAGTGTAAGTTGGCTCCTAGGTTAATGAAACCATACCCTATCAAAGCACAATTTGGAAGGTGGCATATAAGTTGGAGTTTTTTCCAGAGTTTCTTAGATTGCATGATGTTTTCCATGTTTTGATGTTGAGAAAGTGTCACCCTAATACAAAGTAGATGATACAACCAATGTAAGTAGAGTTTAATGAGGATATTACATATGTTGAGGGTCAAGTGTTGATCCTAGATAGGCATGTACATAAGCTTAGGAAGAAGTACATAGCATTAGTGAAGGTGTTGTGACATCATCATGGGGTAGAGTAAGCGACGTGGGAGTTATAGGATGAGATGAATAGGAAGTCCCATCCTTGTTTGCTTATGATTTTGGGGGCAATATCCTTGTTAGGGGTTTATAGTTGTAAGGATCCTGACCCTTCTTAACTCATAAACATAATTTGCTTGGCCAAATTTGATAAATTAATGCTTATTGTTGAAAGATAACTCTAATTTGTGATGTCACACTAGAATATGAGTCTATGTTTAAAAGTTGAATTTAAACAATCTTCTCAAGTTATACAATTCACATAAGTTGTGTACTTATATGTAAATTATCCTTTTTATGGAATGGACATATTTTTCACATCTTCTTGAGTCTCTTCATGATGTATAAAGAATGTTATAATTTTACTTCTCCTTTGGATACTTTTGAGTCTTTTTTCTTGGAGTTTACATAAGCATGGTGAGATGATAGTGTAATGTTTTTCATTGGTCGATGGTTTCTTGGTGACAGTTTGTTTCTTGGTGATAGTTTGTTTCTCGATGATCGATGGTTTTCCTGATGCCTGATGGGGTTCATGAACTATTGGGCTTTTGTTTGTTGATCAAAAGATTTCATCTACCAACAAGGTTGATGTTTTTGTGTGTGTGAGTATGATCGATGGAGTCTTAGTGGCTAACGAGGTTTGATCTACAAGTTTGATTGACACATCCCTAGTAGCTGATGATATCTTGCTCGACAAACATACTGAATGATTTCCTGACGTATCTAGTGACTGATGGGAAGTAAGTCTCTTAACCTACTCACCTATTATACCCCCTCTTTTCCTAACTCTTCATTTCATTTTGGCAGAGCTTCAGTTGTGTCTGGAGGAGTTGGAAAAAATTTCCTAGAGACTAGAGGTCGATGAGAACCCATCAAGGTTGATGACCACATGCTTTTCATGGATATATGTGCTAGTTTGAGTTACTCTAGGACGATCCATAGGGTTTTGACCAAGATTCTTTCTTCCTTCGTGTAAGATTCTTACTCTTCTACTCATTTTCTTGTTGTTGTTCACCCTCCTTCCTCCTGTTGCTAACTTTCTTGGTGGTTCTTGTTGGAACCTTACGCATGTGGGTTAAGAACTCTCTTTTCTTCCTTCCTTTCTCTATAAACACCTTGATTGTGGAGATAGGAAGTGCTTTTGGAGTTTGAGTGGGTGAACTCAAACATTTGTTGTTGTTTTTAGAAGATTCCAATTTGAATTTTGGTTTCTCTTTGTTATAACCTCAATTTTCTAAGTTATGAAATGAAATGTGTAATTCTATTTTAAAAAATAAATGAAATCTATTTTTGATTTTTGATGGATTTGGTGTGAAATGGACTTGATTGAAATAATGGGCTTTGTTGACCATTGAGCCCAATTGAAACGAAAACAGAAACAAAAAGGAAAAAGGATTTATTAATAAAAGGAAAATATGTGAAATAGACATATATAAGAGGATAAAGGAAAATAGATATTCCCCAATATGGGAATTCATTCCTTTAGGTTTTCTTGTGGTCCAAGGGATTTAAGATAACAAGATAATGACAAAGGGAAAGGAAATATTAATTAATTTTGGATTAATTGATGGTTAACTTGGGAGAGAAGGAAACCTTCTCATCCATTGGAATTTGATTCCCAAATTTAATAAGAAGCTAGATAATGCCAAGACGAATTTTCTGTTAAAATTTGAGAGAAAAATACTAATTGAGGAGAGAGGCATCAATTTCCCAAGTTTCCTTGTTAAAACACTCTTTTTATCAATTTTTGTATAATTGAGTTTTGGGGAGAAACGACGACTGTTGGATGACCTGCATGGTCCAAGGGACCACGGATCCAAGGGAAGTCATGCATCATCTACCCCTAGTCATAGTGGGACTAGGATACGAATTGGGAAAATAGTTTCCCATCAATTAAGACAATAATTCGAAGAATTAATTAGTCCTCTGACTTCGGTAGATTGTTCAGAACAATCTAGACCCCAATTTTTAGCGTTACTGTCGACAAGGGAAGAAGTTCCCAATTCGTGGGACACCCTGACCTAGACCTATATAAAGGAGGGGCACTCGAGGGTACCAGCATACCTATTTTCAATCCCAAACGCTACGGAGCGCGACGACTAGTTGAAAGGCGAGTTCAATTGCTACTTCTAGCCTAACCTACACCCCCTGCAACCAGCCGACATCACTGAAACTCCGATTACCTATTCGTGGTGAAGGTCAAGTTGCTTCGAGCAATGGACCAGTCCATCAAGTCCAGACGATGATGACGAAGCTTCGGAGCATCTCAGATCTTCTGCTAGTGGCATGGAACTCGTAGTCAACCGAGGACTTGACCGCGGTTCGTCAAGCAGTCGAAGGTAGACGACGACTGACAGCCACCCGATCGTGGACCACCATGATCCTGAGCATAGATCGGATGAACAAGAGCGAGAGAGGCTAAATTAGGCATGCATGACAAAGATCGTTGGATTTGAAGAGCAGACTACCGGTCCACTAATCGAGCGACAACCGTTTTTCAGGTAATTCCCTCTCTGATTGAATAATCTTGGAAAAGGCTTTTTCTTGCAAAAATCGTAGAAATAAATAGCAAACTCAGATGAAGAAGTGTTATACATGAAAGTTTATTAGAAAAATACATATTTTTTGTTAAAAATAGTTTGAAAGCCTAAATATATCTCTTTTAGAAAAAAGTATATAATTTTGATGAAAAAGGTATTAATTTGTGGTTAGAAACCCTAATTGATGATAAAGGATAGATTTAATAGTGCAATTAGTTAATTCGAGTATTGTTAACTTGTTTAATGATAAAGATGAATCTTAACCTATTTTGAAGAGGAAATTGCAAGATTTAGGGTTTTAAACCTAATATGATGGTTAATATCCTTAGAAACCCTAAATAAGGGAAAAAGGAAAGAAAAGTGCCTTTAATCCGAAAGTAGGGTTATATGTTGTTAACATGTAACCTTAGTATCTTTCATGAGGAGTAGATGAGATAATTAGGGTTTGTAAGTAATTTTATAAAATTGGGGTTTGGAATTGTAAAAATGAAGTGAAACCCTAATTGTAATCGAAACCCTAAAAAGGACTAGTAACCCTAAGAAGCAACTAGGTTCAATAGACCTTGATGGCATGATCAATGATAGGAAAATTGGATGCATATTTCATGATCAACTTGTGTGCTTGCTTGTTTACTGGATTTCTTGCTTAGTTGGATTATTTCTGCACTCAAGTCAGCCTGATAGGTATGTGGTTAGTTATGGTTAATCACATTAGTTTCCCGAAGGTTTTCCAGATGATTAATCACATTGAAAGCAACCTATCAGTTTGTATGTTCATACTTGCAAATTATAAAGTCACTATGATTATTACAATTATAATATAAGTGTGTATTCTCACACCTACATGCCACCCTGATGGATGATGCCAAAAGGTCAAGCCCAGGAGGGAAGACCCATGGGCACCATGAGTGGTGACCCCAGACACCAATCTTAGGATAGAGAAGGTGGTCTTTGTTGCATGACTTATGAGCACCATGAGAGGTGACCCCAGGCACCAAGCTTGGGATTGAGAAGGTGGCCTTAAGTCAATGGCAAAAGAGAAACCCTAAGGAGGGTATTCCAGGGTTAGGGCAAAAGTGGCAGAGAATGTCACATTGAAAGCGTAATTTGTCTTGTTAATTGATTTGATTGTGATATTTAGATTGTTAGCCAGATTTGTGAAATTTTGGTTGTTCCAACATACTGGCATATTCTTATATGCTGACCAACGTTTTGTTTGTCGGCGTTTTAGGTGCAACTCTAAAAGGAACAAATAGTGAAGTGACACATTATGAAAATAAGAAATAAAGTGTAAGGAGGATTTGATAGAATAGATTCAAGTTGTGGATAGAAGTAGATTTCCAAAGTTTTTAAAAGGTATCCAAAGTTTTATTTTATACCAGATTTCAGTTTAGTTGGTAGAATTCCATAATTATTACTGATTAATTGTCGAACCTTTGATCCGGTTTATTGGGATAATGACTCTGACCTCTTGGTCTCCCTTAAGTGGGGGTTACTGGGAGGCAGGGTTGTTACATTTGGTATCAGAGCATAGGTTCCTCATTTAATATTTAATAATTATTAAATTTTACAAATTCCATAGAACTGAGGGAGTTGTCAGAGGATTTTCCAAAAGACAGAGGTGTCTAAAAAAGGTACATGTCCGGGGGCTGGTAATATTTTCCTCCTCACCGCTAGTCAGAATACGAGGACTCCCAGATTTGTGTGACTGCCTGGCCAATGTCTCAGGATTTGACTCGAAATAAAATACCTTTAGGACTATCTCATCTTGTTCATCCCTTCTCAACTCAAATTCTGTTAAGGATTTTAAGTATTAGGGTTTTCTCTCTCTTCCTCACCACTCTTGAGGTATGAGTAAGGTTGATAAGGTTTAAGGAATCCTCCACCAAATTAATAAAAGATACGTAATTAAGATGTCATCGACATAAGTGTAAATAGTTAAGTATAGACTAAAGGTCTATTTGCATGCTTATGTAGATGGCTCGTACGAAGATCGTTTCTATCTCAGTTGCCTCCTGCAGTGGTGGGCCTCCCCGCAAGGAGAAGGGGTCTTCTGAGAAGAGGAAATGGAACCATGGTGGTGAATCCTCCAAGAAGTGGAAGAGACCTGAAGAAACTTCTTATGAGGTCCCCAACCCTGAACCAATACCCTTCAGTAACCTTAAACAAGAGGAGGGACAGGGATATAAGGAGAAACATGTGTATGAGGAGGAAGCCCAGATGGAGGAGGACCATTCTGGTGGTCTGGAACCAGCCATGGTGGTCCACACTATGGATGATGTATGGATGGAGCAACAGAAGCGGCTGACAGATGCCATTTATGCCTTGGCCCTTCGAGACATAGCTAGAGGTGAGAATCACGAGCCACTTCATGTTCATCCTCGACTAGGAGCCACCATCTTGGACTTCGTCAAGCTGAACATCGGGAAGTTCTGGGGATAAGATAAGTCTGAAGTGGTCAACAAGGCGGAGGCTTGGATGCTTGTTGTCGAGAATGGATTCTGTATGCTTGAGGTACAACCGAACAAGAAGGTTCTCTTTGCTACTCACCTCTTGGAAGGAGCATCCAGGATATGGTGGGAGAACCATATCACGGAAAGAGACCTAAGTGAAGAACCAATGGCGTGGACTGATTTTAAGACCATCTTCACCGCCAGATTCATCCACGTCTCAGCTAAGAAGGAAAAGGAAAGAGAATTCACCAACATGACCCAAGGAAACTCATTAGTTGCAGACTTTGGTTGCAAGTTCCACATCCTGGAACATTTCAGACACATGATAGATGAAGAGAGGAGGGTGGACTACTTCATAGAGCGTCTGCACCATGCCATCAAGCCTCATGTGATGGCTAGTAAGCCGAAGACCTTCTCTGAAGCCTACAACACCGCCTTGGACATGGAAAGGATGGTGATGCTTGCAAAGAATCCCTCCAAGGGATACTTGGGTTTCACTGAAGAAGCTCAGGGGCAGAAGAATGAGCACAAGAAGGGGCAAGGGCGCAACCACAAAAAAGGCAAGCATGGACACAAAGGCAAGCCCCATGGTGAAAATCACTTACAGCAGTGTCGCACCTATGGACGGAGACATCCTGGGAAGTGTTGCTTTGAGAATAAGGTGTGTTTCCGATGTCAGCAAGAGGGACACTTCATCGCCAACTGCCCTCAGCCTGACCCAAGAGGACCTTTGGGGTCACAACCAGTGGCAGCACAACTGGTAGCTGCAGCACCCCCTCTAGGAGCACTAACCGGAGCACCCCCAGTTGGAGAGAGGAGACAAGCTAGAATGTTCCCCATCAACAATGAAGAAGCTCAGGTGAATTCTAATAGGCTTATTGAGGGTAATAACCCCTAGAGTTTTCCTTTTAGTTCAATAGATCATGTAATAGCTTTCTGATATGGTATGAACTATGTAGGCTTGTTGGAAGTCATGGGACAAAATGTAAAAGAACTTTTTGATTCTAGTTCTACTAATACTTTTATTTCGAGAAATCTGGCAACTATGCTTTGTTTGGACATCAAGGACTTACGTTATGTTTTGGATGTCACAACCCCAAGTGTTCATATCTATACATCTCTTTTGAAAACCCCTATCTTTCCAGTTAAGTATCTGAACCATGAGCTTCCCACTGACTTCATCCTTCTCGATATGAATGATTTTGATGTAATCATCGGTATGGATTGGTTTTTCACCTACAGAGCCCAAATTGACTGTAGGGAGAAGAAGATCCTTATTAGGAAAATCGGCCATCCACACTTCACCATTTGAGGGAGGAAGGATGTGACGACCAACCTTTATGTGTCAGCCTTGAAAGCCAAACAGATGGTATCCAAGGGTTGTCGAGCCTACCTAGTCATAGTTACCGTACCTAGGTTTAAGGGAAATCCTTAGAAGAGATAGAGGTGGTTCAGGAGTATGTAGATGTGTTTCCAGATGATCTACCAGGGATTCCCCCTGAGAAGGAGGTAGATTTCTCCATCGAGTTAGCTCCTAGGACTAACCCTATATCTAAGGCACCCTATAGAATGGCCCCTGTAGAGTTGCTTGAGTTGAAAACCCAGTTGTAGGAGTTGTTGGATAAAGGCTTTATACGACCCAGTACATCGCCATGGGGAGCACCAATCCTCTTTGTGAAGAAGAAGGATGGGTCCCTTCGAATGTGTATTGACTATCAGCTCATCAACCAGGTAACCATTAAGAACAAGTACCCCTTGCCTAGGATAGATGACCTGTTTGACCAACTCAAATCTGCTTGAGTATTTTCCAAGATCGATTTGAGGTCAGGATACCACCAAGTGAGAGTGAGAAGTGAGGATATACCTAAAATGGATTTCCGAACCCGCTATGGCCACTATGAGTTTGTGGTCATGCCGTTTGGATTATCCGATGCACCTAGTGTCTTTATAAACCTTATGAACAGTGTGTTCCAGCCTTTCCTTGACTCTTTTGTGATAGTGTTCATAGACAACATCTTGGTGTATTCTAATGACCTAGCCCAACATTGTGACAACCTACGTAGAGTCCTTGATATCCTGAGAAAGCATAAGTTTTTCGGAAAGTTCTCGAAATGTGAGTTTTGGATAGACCAAGTCATGTTTCTTGGACACATCATCTCAGGAGGAATGATCTTTGTAGATCCAGCCAAAGTATCGGCAGTTCGAGATTGGCCGACACTGAAAAACCCCTCCGAGATTTGCAGCTTCTTGGGGTTGGCCGGATACTACCGTCGCTTCATCAAGGATTTCTCAAAGACTGCTTTGTCCTTAACCATGTTAACCCAGAAGGATATGAAGTTTGTGTGGTCTGACATATGTGAAGCTCGCTTCCAGGAGTTGAAGGAGAAGATGACCACCGCCCCTATGTTGACTCTACCTTCCAACAATGAGGGTTTCATGATATTCACCGATGCTTCCAAGATGGGACTTGGTTGTATGTTGGAACAAAATTGGCATGTGGTTGCATATGCTTCCCGACAGCTCAAACCCTACGAGGTGAATTACTCGACACATGACCTGGAGTTAGCTGCTATTATCCATGCCTTGAGGATATGGTGGCATTACCTATATGGTGCTACCTTCGAGATCTTCACCGACCATAAGATCTTAAAATACCTGCTAACACAAAGAGACCTGAACCTACGACAACAATGATGGATGGAGTATATGAAGGATTATGACTTCACCATCACCTATCATCCTAGTAAGGTGAATTTCATAGCTGATGCTTTGAGTCGGAAACAACTTAAGTGTGTAGTCGTTCTGTCCAGTCAGTGGAAGAGTTTGGAGGAGTTGGTGGAGTGGACTCTGCAACCGCTAGAAGATTGAGTCTGATTGGCTAATATCCAGATCCAATCTGAGTTGCTAAGTGAGATCATAGCATCACAGTTGACTAGTAAAGAGCTAGACAAGATGAAAGGTTTGATGATGAAGCCACAGACTCATCTATCTGTGGGAGTAGATGGAGGAATCAGGTTTGAGAATTGCATATGGGTTCTGGTGTGGATTCATCGATAAAGGAATGTATCCTACAAGAGGCTCATGGATCCAAATACATAGTGCACCCAGGAACTACTAAGATCTTTAAAGATTTGCAGAGGTTTTTCTGGTGGCCAGGAATGAAGAGATACATTGCGGCATGTGTGGCCAGTTGTCTTACATTCCAGATGGTGAAGGATGAACACCAACGACCCAGTGGGCTTTTACAGTTGATAGAGAATCTAAAATGTAAATGGGAGTAGATCACCATGGATTTTGTGGTGGGTCTACCCTGAGCCAAGAAAGGTCATGATGCGATATGGGTTGTGGTAGATCATCTTACCAAGTCAGCGCACTTCCTTGCCTTAAAGACCATCGCTAAAGTGTCGAACCTAGCTGAGCTGTATATCAGAGAAATAGTGTGTTTGCATGGCGTACCAGGCTCGATCATCTCTGATAGAGACCTAAAGTTTACTTACAAGTGTGGAAGCAAGTTCAAGAGGAACTTGGACCCAGGTTGAAGTTTATTACTACTTATCACCCCAGACGGATGGTCATTCGGAGAGGACGATCCAGACATTAGAAGATCTGTTGAGATCTTGTGTGCTCGATTGGGGTGGCTCATGGGAGTGGTACTTGCCTTTAGTGGAGTTTGCCTACAACAACAGATACCAAGCCAGTATCAGGATGCCTCCGTATGAAGCTTTATACGGGAGACCATGTTGGTCACCACTTCACTGGGATGATGTGGGTGAGAGGACCCTATTGAGGTCAGATGAGCTCCAAGTGTATGCTGATAAAGTTTCTTTAATCAAGCAACGACTGAAGAGAGCCCGAGATCAGCAGAAGTCGTATGCTGATGCAAAGCATACTGATGTGAATTTCACTATAGGAGAGCATGTGTTTTTGAAAATCTGACCGCTCCGAGCTATAGCTAAGAATAGAGGAAAGATGAGTCCCCGATACATGGGTCCATTTGAGGTGTTAGAATGGATTGGTGAAGCTGCATATCATTTGGCATTACCCCCTCAATATAGCATGATGCATGATGTATTTCACGTGTCCAACCTGAAGATATACGTGAAAGATCTGAGCCATGTGTTGAGCATTGAACCTATTGAGCTTCAAGGGAAGTTGACTTATCCTGAGTCAACTTTGTGGATTCTAGATACCAAGGTGAAAGAGCTCAGATGCAAGAATATAGAGATGGTAAAGGTTCTTTAGAGGCACCACAGAGAGGATGAGGCCACATGGGAGCTGAAGACGGACATGGAGAAAGCATACCCTGACTTGTTTGTTTGATTGCTTGAATTTTGGGGGCAAAATTCATATAAGGAGGGGAGGATGTTATAACCTCAATTTTCTAAGTTATGAAATGAAATGTGTAATTCTCTTTTAAATAATAAATGAAATCTATTTTTAATTTGTGATGGATTTTGTGTGAAATGGCTTTGATTGATTGATAATGGGCTTTGTTGGCCATTGAGCCCAATTGAAAAGAAAAGAGAAATAAAAAGGAAAAAGGTTTTATTAATAAAAGGAAAATATGTGAAATAGACATATATAAGAGGATAAAGGAAAATAGATATTCCCCAATATGGAATTTGTGCCTTTAGGTTTTATTGTGGTCCAAGGGACTCGATATAACAAGATAATGACAAAGGGAAAGGAGATATTAATTAATTTAGGATTAATTGATGGTTAACTTGGGAGAGAAGGAAACCTTATCATGTATTGGAATTTGATTCAAAAATTTATTAAGAAGCTAGATAATGCCAAGCCGAAATTTCCCTTAAAATTTGAGAGAAAAATACTAATCGAGGAGAGAGAAATGAATTTCCCAAGTTTCCTTATTAATACACTCTTTTTATCAATTTTTGGATAATTGAGTTTCGGGGAGAAAGGACGACCGTTGGATGACCCGCGTGGTCTAAGGGACCACAAATCCAAGGGAAGCCATGCCTCATCTACACCAAGTCATAGTGGGACTAGGAGACGAATTGGAAAACCAATTTCCCATCAATTAAGATGATAATTCGAAGAATTAATGAGTCCTCTGACTTCGGGAGATTGTTCTGAACAATCTAGACCCCGATCTCTAGCATTGTCATCGACGAGGGAAGAAGTTCCCAATTTGTGGGACACCCTAACTTAGCCATATATAAGGGAGGGGTACTTGAAGGTACCATCATACCTATTTTCAATCCCAAACATTGTGGAGCGCGATGACGAGTTGAAAGGCGAGTTCAATTGCTAGTTCTAGCCTAACCTACACGCCCTGCAACCAGCCCACCTCGCCGGAACTCCGACGACCTTTTCATGGTGAAGGTCAAGTTGCTTCAAGAAATTGACCAGTCCATCAAGTTTGGATGATGACGAAAAAGCTTCAGACCATCTCAGATCTTCTACTGGTGGCATGGAACTCATAGTCAACCGAGGAGTTGACCGCGGTTCATCGAGCAGTCGAAGGTAGACGACGACTGACAGCCGCCCGATCACAGACCATCATGATCCCGAGCACAAATTGGACGAACAAGGGTGAGAGGAGCTAAATTAGGCACACACGATGAAGATCGTTGGATCTGAAGAGCAGACTACCGGTCCACTGATCGAGCGGCCGCCGTTTTTCAGGTAATTCTCTCTCTGATCGAATTATCTAGGAAAAGGCCTTTTCTTGCAAAAATCATAAAAATAAATAGAAAACTCAAATGAAGAAGTTTTATACATGAAAGTTGATTAGAAAAATACGAGGAATAGTTTAAAAATAGTTTGAAAGCCTAAATCTGTCTCTTTTAGAAAAAATATATAATTTTGTTGAAAAAGGTAATAATTTGTGGTTAAAAACCCTAATTAATGATAAAGGATAGATTTAATAGTGCAAATAAGTTAATTCAAGTATTACTAACTTGTTTAATGATAAAGATGAATCTTAACCTATTTTGAAGAGGAAATGTCAAGATTTAGGATTTTAAACCTAATATGATGGTTAATATCCTTAGAAACCCTAAATAAGGGAAAAAGGAAAGAAAAGTGCCTCTCATCCGAAATTAGGGTTATATGTTGTTAACAGGTAACCTTAGTATCTTTCATTAGGAGTATATGAGATAATTAGGGTTTGTAAGTATTTTTAGAAAATTAGGGTTTGGAATAGTAAAAATGAAGTGAAACCCTAATTGTAATCAAAACCCTAAAAAGGACTAGTAACCCTAAGAAGAAACTAGGTTCAATAGACCTTGATGGCATGATCAATGATAGGAAAATTGGATACATATTTCAGGATCAACTTGTGTGCTTGCTTGTTTACTGGATTTCTTACTTAGTTGGATTATTTATGCACTCAAGTTAGCCTGACAGGTATGTGGTTAATTATTGTTAATTGCATTAGTTTCCCGAAGGTTTTCCAGATGATTAATCGCATTGAATTCAACCTATCAGTTTGGATGTTCATACTTGCAAATTATAAAGTCACTATGATTATCATATAAGTGTGTATTCTCACACCTACTAGCCACCCTGATGGATGATGCCAAAAGGTCAAGCCCAGGAGGGAAGACCCATGGGTACCATGAGTGGTGACCCCAGACACCAAGCTCAGGATAGAGAAGGTGGTCTTTGTTGCATGACTTATGGGCACCATGAGAGGTGACCCCAGGCACCAAGATCGGGATTGAGAAGGTGGCCTTAAGTCAATGGCAAAAGAGAAACCCTAAGGAGGGTATTCCAGGGTTAGGGAAAAAGCGGTGGAGAATGTCACATTGAAAGTGTTATTTGGCTTGTTAATTAATTTGATTGTGATATTTATATTGTTAGCCATATTTGTGAAATTTTGGTTGTTCCCACATACCAACATATTCCTATATGCTGACTGACGTTTTGTTTGTCGACGTTTTAGGTGCAACTCTGGAAAGAACAAATAGTAAAGTGACACATTGTGAAAGTAAGAAATAAAGTGCAAGGATGATTTAATAGAATAGATTCAAGCTATGGATAGAAGTAGATTTCCAAAGTTTTTAAAATGTATGCAAAGTTTTATTTTATACTAGATTTTAGTTTCGTTGGTAGAATTTCATAATTGTTACTGATTAATTGTCGAACCTTTGATCCGGTTTATTGGGATAACGACTCTGACCTCTTGGTCTCCCTGAAGTGGGGGTTACCAGGAAGCGGGGTCGTTACACTCTTTCCTTTACCATGTGAGTTATATAACCGTAAAGGCATTTCTTGCCTACTTTATACATGTATGTAATTAATCTTACTTTATAACTCTTAAAATGGTAAAAACATGTTCTTTTTAGTATTGTTTTACATCAAAAGTGGTGATGATGTGATTTTTTAAGCTTTACTTAGTCTTCATGAAAATTCACTTGGGGTGTCATGAACCTTCAATGAGTAAAAAAGGTAAAAAATCTCAAAATATAAGTGCTTGAACTCCCAAAAACTATGTATGTGATGTTTGGGTACCATAGAGATAAAGTTGTCTAATCTATATGATATGTAGTGTGTTTATCCTCGCCTTGAAGTTTATACATCTATATAAATTGAATTCTAAGTATATGCACACCTCAAGGATCAAACACACTTAAGCTCTTTCGATATCTATAATGGAACTAAAATAACACACCATGTGACAACCTCCTTTCTAAAACTAACAAAACCATAGCGGGAGCATTTTCACATAACGGAGATCATGACAAATCATGAAATAATACCACTAATCAAGCAAATTCCATAGAATAAAAGAACCACAACATGCATGGTTACATGTCATAACTAAGGGACTCTAAGACCAACATAAAGAGATTTTTAGACTAGAAACTTCCACATGAAAAGACTAAAAATAAAAGATAACTATCTATAATGGCACCCACCCAACTGGGAAGGATCTAGATATTGTCCTTGATCTTGAGCTAACGTCCTTGAGGTATACTTCTTTTCCATCTCCTTGTCTGCATATATCATGTCCCTAGCCCATGCACAATAATGTAAAACTATGTGAGTAGCATTGAGTTGTTATAACATGAAAATAACATATAATTGAAATGACATGAGATAGCTTGAAAAAATTAGTGACTTAACATGGTTAACATGATTGCTTAAAAATTTATAAATCAACATAAAGGTGTACAATTTAACTTGATTTAATATAGTCTCTCTCCTAATGCACCCACAGTGCTCATAAGGCCAGTTAAGGCTCACATAATGCTCCCAGAGGCTCATAAGCTAATGATGGCACACATAAGACTAGTTAAGGCTCACATAATGCTCCCTAATATCTCATAAGGCCAATTAAGTCTTACATAAGGCCGGTTAAGGCTCACATAACATGGTTGAGAAAACTATATTAACATAACAAGATTTCTTATACTTAGACATGATTTTCATGATTTCTTGATTTATTAGCATGGCAGTTATTCATATTGTTCCAAGTGAAACTATAATCATGAAATCATTGGAAAACATAAATTCATAGCATGTGCATAATTTTTATGAGCATAACTAAGTAATAACATAATTGCATTTTGATGGAGAAATCGTAAATACATAAACGAATAATGTAAACCCTGAACCCTAGAATTAAACTCAATGTGCATGATCCACTCACCTGGAGGAAAGAAAATCCTAAGTTGGTGTCCCTAACCTTGAGTCAATCCTAAGTTCCTAAAATTGTACTATAGCCCCCATCAATAAGAACAAAGATGATGTTCCGTGTTGCACAAACAACAGAGGTATCAAGTTGATGAGTCACACAATGAAACTTTGGGAGAGGATTATTGAGTAGAGGATAAGATCTATAACGCAGCTATCAAACAACCAATTTGGTTTCATGCCTGGTAGATCAAAAACATATGCTATTTTTCGGATAAGGAGGCTTATGGAGATGTATAGGAAAAGAAAAAGAGATCTTCACATGGTTTTTATCGATTTGGAAAAGGCTTATGATTGAGTACCCAGAGAAGTGTTGTGGATGGTTTTGAGGAAAAAGGGTGTTCCAATCCAATACATTGACTTGATTAAAGACATGTATGGTAGCTCTACTACAAGTGTGAAGACTCTTGGAGGTGAAACACCAACATTTCCCATCACAATTGTGGTACACCAAGGATCCACACTACCCCCATATTTGTTCGTTCTTGTTATGGATCAGTTGACAAAGAATGTTCATGATGATGTTCCTTAGTGTATGTTATTTGCTGATGATATTGTATTGATTGATGAAACTAAAGATGGTTAGAATGATAAAGTTGAACTTTGGAGAAAGGCATTGGAATCAAATTGATTTATGATTAGTAGGAGAAAAAATGAGTATATGCATTGCAATTTCAGCCAATCTTGCAGTGTGAATGGTGGAGCCAAGTTGGAGGGAGTAGATGTACCAAAATGTGATACATTATGTTACTTAGGCTCTATGATTCAAACAGATGGCGATGTCTAAAATGATGTTTGTCATAGGATCACTAAAGGATGGTTGAAATGGAGGAGTGCAACTGGAGTATTATGTGATCGAAAGATCCCTCTCAGATTAAAAAGCAAGTTATATAAAATTGATATACGTCCAGCCATGCTCTATGGGAATGAATGTTGGGCGGTGAAGAAACAATGACTCAACAAGATGAATGTGGTTGAAATGCATATGTTGAGATGGATGTGTGGGAATACAAGAAAAGATTTCCTGAGAAATGACTATATCAGGAATAAAGTGGGGGTGGCAAGCATTGGGGACAAGTTACGTGAGGGCCGACCAGATGGTATGGACACATGCAACACAGACTGACTAATGCATTTATATGAAGCAATACTATTGATGCAAGTAAAATTAATAGAAGAAGAGGAAGGCCTAAATTAACATGGGAAGAACTTATAAAGAGATATTTTGAATCTCTACATCTCAACCAAAATTTGACCCATGATAGAGCTGAAATGAAAAGAAGGATCCATGTAGCCGACTCCAACATAGTTGGGGTTGAGGCTTAGTTGATGATGATGATCACTTTAAACATTATCCTAAACCCTAATTTGGGTCTTTTAAGAAAACATGGTCAGAGATGATGGAATCAAGAATTTTAGAGACACTGAAATTGGATTCTACTTGAAAACCCCTTTCTAATGACTATTTTTACATAATTTTCTGATAAACTACTGAATTACTATGATTTTTGAATAATCGACCAATAGGAAATTGTCAAAAATCCACGTATATAATTACAATATCTAGTGGGTCCCTGGATCCCTGGCTTGGTGGCCCAATACCAACCCATCACATGGACCAAGCTCTCTCCAGTAAGCATGAGTCAATAAGTCGATCAAGGCAACACAAAATATTAGTTACGACAAGCATAGATGCCATGGGTAAAATAGTCACCCAATCACTTGGCATCTTTGTCCAAGCTTGTGATGAACAACTAGGTAACAGAGCGAAGATCAAGTCATGCGGGAAAACCAAAAACTCTGAATTCATCCTTATCATTGAAGGAAAAGGTACTAGTAACTTTCGTCATCGTCACCAAACATGGAGAGCCCAAGAACAAATTACAAAGTGGGTAGATCCTCCAAGAACGATCACTGCCATGGTAGGCTAGAGACCGAAGAATGGGAAAAAGAGTATGTTTAGAGATGAATGCAAAGAACACAAACATGTTGTTTGATTTGCAGATACAAACTGAAGACGATGGATAAGGAATCAGTTTGAGAGATGGCAATTTGCTAGGAAATTGACAACTGATTCAAATAACAAGTGAGAGACGGGTTCAGGAGATAACAACTCAATTGAGGAATTGGTGCCACAAAGAGCTTTCATGTGATTCCCAAAACCTTTCCTAGTTGGAAGTAGCCTTCTTCGTGGCCTACTGACTAGGGACAAGCTCCTCCGTTGACGATATATGGTGGTGGTGAATGGGAGACTAGGGTGAGAGTGCTCAGGGGAAAACTAGTATCGGGGTTGGGTTCTCTGATGTCTAGGCATGGTTTTGGGGATGCCCTTTATATATTCTAGTGTATGGCAGTAGGGCTGGAAAAACCTGACTCGACCCGCTCGACCTGACCCGAACTGACCTGACTAAACCGGGTTCGGGGCATGCATTTTTCGACCCGACCCGAAAAGACCTGAACCTGAAAAACCCAAAATTAATTACGGGTTGGGTCCGGGTTAAACATTGTCGACCCAAAAAACCTGATAGACCCAATATTCTTTCAAATATAATATCACCAATAGATGTCTGTTGTGCTGTGCATCCACGAACTAGAGAAAATCGAACTCAAACCATAGGAAAAAGAAGGGAAACCGACCCAGAAGCCAAAACCGGCAGCAAATCACTAGTCTAAACCTAATGTGTAATCCCATTCACACACAACCAAATCTATCACCATTGTTTGTATGGCGTTGTGCACACACAACCGCCTCCATGTCCTGGGTGCTTCTGCCGTTTGGTTGCCCCCCACCCCCTGAATCCCCGACTGGCGACTGCTACGATTAGCAGGTCCCGATCACCATCGCCAGAAGTCAGGTTTGCGTCGTTGCCAAAAGTCAGGTCAATGCAGCCACTCATCTGCTCGGCACTCGACTGCTCCACGGATATTCTGAACTGCAACGTGGTTGACATGTTGGTGTTGGTGGTTTCTTTGCCGCTGTGTTGCTATGCTATAGTGTTACAATGCTTATACATGTTGTTGTGTCGCTGGACTTCACTACATTCTCTCTTACAAGCTTCACAATTCTACAGCCAACTGATATCAGTCTTCTAATCGACTCGATTAGAAAATGCCAGACCAAGCTCTTGTCTGATTCGGAGAAGAAGTTGGATCCTTGGACACTGTGTACTCTGAAATGTAGGTCAGAGGTCACCTTTTATTCTTCATCCCATTTAAGTTGAGCTTATGGACATATTTGTTCCTTCCGTTCCAGCCCAAGCATCAAATATGTAATATATTCCCTTCTTTCTCTTCAGCTTTCAATGCTTGTTTGGTCTTCTTCTTGAATACAATGTGGCAAAGGAGTCATTTTTATCTTTGTGGCTGTTGTGCCATTCTGAGACTCCTTATTGTTGAGGTGCTAGGCTGGCTACCATTAAATATCTCCACAAAACATGAAGCCCCAACTTCTTTATCTCCAGTTCTCCATGAACTGTAAGGTTTCTTTCTTCCTTGTAAATTTTTATCATGAATGACAATACAAATCTAGAAAAAAAATTTCTAATATAAACAACACTTGTATGAGACTCAACAATATATCTCTTACACATGTTTTAAAATTGTTTTCTAGATACAAAAATGGCTGGACAGGGGAAAACACGTAATATTGCCCCATTTGATAATGAAGATTCACATACTCAATATTTAAATGATGGTGAAAACCCAATAGAAGTTGACAATCAATCTAAGAATGAGGGTGTGGTTTTGAAAAAGAAGTGTGGACGTCAATGTAGCTCTTCTGTTTGGTCTCAATTTGTGCCAACCTCTCCTGACCCTGAAACTGGTGATCAAAGGGCAAATTGCCTCCAATGTAGCAAAAAATTATATTTAATAGTAGGAATGGGACTTCTAATTTGAAAAGGCATATGCTAGTTTGTAGGGCTGTTGGAAATAAGGATGTAGGGCAAATGGTGTTAGCAAAGTTCCAAAAATTTGGGTCTTTGACTACAAAATGCGCTAATCTTGATCAAACAACATTTTATGGGCTACTTACAGTTGTTGTTATCAAACATGAGTTGCCTTTTCTCTTTATAGAATATGAAGCTATTAGAGAGCCATTTTCTTATCTTTCTGAGGATGCTAATATGATCATAAGAAATACACTAAAAAGTGATGTTTTTTCAAGATATCATAAGGAAAAAATAAAATTGAAATCTGAATTGAAATCTTAAACTGGGAGGATTAGCTTGACATCTAATTTGTGGAAATCTATCACCACTAATGGCTATATTTTTTTAACCACTCACTATATTGATGATGCTTGGGTGATGCATAAACGGGTGTTAAATTTCTCATTCTTTGCTCCACCACATAGCGGATCTGCAATTGCTAAGAAGATTTTTTCTATGTTGGCTGATTGGAATATTGAACATAAATTATTCTCTTGCACATTAGATAATGCATCTACCAACAAAGTCTTCATTGATAACATGAAAGATCATCTGAAGTTGACTAATTCCTTGTTGTGTGATGGAGAGTTTTTCCACACTCGTTGTTATGCTCACATTTTGAACTTGATAGTGATGGATGGTTTGAAGTAGGGCTGGCAATCGGGTCAATTTCGGGTCATATGTTCAAAAGCATTAAAATTGAATGTTAAAATGAAATCTTCAAAAAAATTAATTTCGGGTCATTTTGGGTCGGGTCTGGCTTATTCGGGTCTCATACAACCAAAAATATTCACAAATGGAAGAAATTAGGTTTGGAATAAATTGCACATTTTTGGGTCCTGTCAGGTCGAAAATTGTCAGCCCTAGTTTGAAGTGTCTTGATGATCTGATAGGGAAAATATGAGAATATGTGAAATATGTTATAGGTTCACAAGCCAAAAAGATGAAATTTTTAGATTGTGTCAAAATTGTATCTCTTGAGAAAACTAGGGGGTAACTCAAGATGTCCCTACAAGATGGAATTCCACATATCTTATGCTTGGTAGTGCACTATATTACCAAAAGGCTTTTATGAACCTTATGTTAACTGATAGTCACTTCACTTCTTGTCCATCTCAAGATGAGTGGAGTCGGTTGGAGAAGTTATGTAAGTTCTTAAAAAATTTCTATGATGCTACTTGTGTATTTTCTGGTTCTAACTATGCAACTGCAAATTTGTATTTCCCTCAAGTTTTCATTGTTCATTTAACTTTGATCCAAGCCAAAGAGAGCACATATGAGTTCATGGAAAAAATGGCTACTGATATGTTGGAAAAAATTAAGAAGTATTAGAATGATTATAGCCATATTCTTGATATTGTTGTGGTTTTGGATCCAAGATATAAATTGTAATTTGTGGAGTATTTCTATAACCAGATCTATGGAAAGAATTCTAAACAAATGAAAGTTGTGAAACAAAAATTAGATACTCTTTTCGAGTCTTACAAACCAGCAGAATCAATAAATCGCAGTCCAAGATCCTCCAAAGAAAATGAAGTGGATGTTCTACCTAATTCCTTTGATATGATCTAGGTTACTATATTTTTTTAGTTTGATATGTTTTGTAAATTTTTAATACATAATTGACATGTTATTATTTTTGTTTTACATATAGGACTTTGATGACTTTGAAAGTGAGTTGTCTCTCCCATCTCAAAAAAGTCACAACTTGATACATATTTGGATGAGCCTAAATATGATAGAAAGACAAAACTTGACATTCTGAACTATTGGAATACTAATAAGTTTCATTATCCCGAGCTTGCTAGCATGGCTAGAGATGTGCTAGCTATCCCTATTTCTACTATTTCATCTGAGTCCACATTCAACACAGGTGGACGTGTTCTTGATAAGCATCGAAGTTCTCTAAAACCTAATGTAGTAGAAGCCATTATTTGCACTCATGATTGGCTCTATGATAAAGGTATATGGGACAACCTATGTTTACATTATGATTCCATTAACTTTTTCTATATGCTAACTTGTTGGGTTTGGGCTCCCTCTATGTGTGTTCTACTTTTGCAATGCAGGTGTTGATGAATTTAGCTTAGATGATGTTTTGCAAAATCATGATGATGAACAAATAGTAGAGAGTTCAACAAAATCAAACGTTGCTTCAACTTCAAATGTATTTTCCTATTTGAATAGAATTTATTCTTTGAAACATGCTAATTGAAATAATAGCATTGTTACATACATATGGTTTCTACTTTCTAATGTAGGTTGATAGTTGAAGACATGAAGATTGACTTGGAGTATCTTGTGAGCGTGTTTGATAGTTGATAGTTGAAGACATGAATATCTTCATTGTTTTGTGTTTTGTGGTTGGAGAATTTAATATTAGTAGGTTTGGAAGATTGTTATGTTCATTGATTTAAACATTTGTTATGTACTTGAAGAATTGATGTTATTCATTATGCTTTGAAATATTGGGCATGTCATGACTTGTGATTGGGATTGTAAACGAGAGTAAAGACTTGTTGCATGTTTATGTATCTTGCTTTTTTAAGTTTGTGGTTGTATGAAAGGCAATGCTTTTTCAAGAACGCAAGTGCATGTTTTGCACAAATGCTTATTTTTTATATAAGTGTTGAGATTCAAGAACGTAAGTGCATGTTTTGCACATATGCTTTTATTTTATAAGTGTTGAGATTCAAGAATGTAAGTGCATGTTCTATAGTTTGTACATATACTTTTATAAGTATATGATGTTCATTTTGATAGGTCGTACAATCTTGCACGTCAATGCTATCATATATAGTATTTATTTACCAAATGGTGGCTAATAGAACATAATTTCCAGTAATTTTAGGTCTGTATTTTTACAGCAATTTCGGGTCAAATTTTTGGGTTTTCGGGTCCAAACATTCAAAAAAATGAATTTTGGGTTTTTCGGGTTAGACCCACATTCCTATTTTCATGTTCGGGTCAGCTAAGATGAAGCTGAAATTAATTTTGGGTTGGGTTTAGGTCCACTACTTTTGTCCTGACCTGAAATGACCCGAATTAGAACCCGCTCAGCCTGGACCCGATTGCCAGTCCTATCAGGCGGCCTAGTATCATCAGCGGGTTATGAAACAGGGGATGAAGGGGAGAGTTCTTATCGACCTGGGATCCTAGGGCATGAAACCCTAACAAATTAGGTGTGGAATTGATTGAGATGATGCAAGGATTGTAGAGTCAAAGAGAACACGGTCAGAGGGACTCTACAGAGAGAGATAAGGGTGAAGAAGGATCACGACCAACACTGAGTCCAAGATGGACTCAACTCTGGGTGGGAGGGATGGCCCCCACGACTCGCGGACCCTAGAATCCAACCCGGACCGATCGTGTGATAGTGATTTAAATACGGGACCATAGGTTAGATGAATAAATCAATGACATTAGATTGGAAACTATATGAAATCTGTCCTAATTAATTTAGATGGTTAAACCAAGTTGAAATGACGTCAAATCTTAACAACAATTTAATTAGGAAGTCTAGAATCTCCTATCCAATTAGATTTAGGTTTTAATTAACTTTTTTCATCAAACGCATATAGGTCACTATCTTAATCAATTGAATTATCATTTGTATTTATTTGATCATAAGGAAAGGAAAATAAGGGGCATATTTTTTTCTATATCTTGATTTCATATTTCAAATAATGCATTCAATATTTAGGTAACTTGCATCATTATTTAGGTTTTGACATTTAAAGTTAAAATTTTGCACTAAAGGCCTTAAACTTTTGTTTTATTTGCAAAATTTGGGATGTTACGATTCTACCCACCCTAAATAAACTTTGTCCTCAAAATTTTTCATGCTCTACTACCCACCTTAGGGTTTCACATATATGTGCACTAACTCATGATCCGGTGGTAACATTTCATAAGGAATCACTAACGTAATCATGATAAGTGGATTATCATTGCATTATATGTAACACGGTTAGTAAGATTAATGATTGCATGGGTGTAAGAGAGTCAAATCACCCTTTTACAAAAACAATTGAACAACTAAACATCCATCCCAAACATACTCAAAAGGTATGCTAGAACAGGTGTAAAAATTTCAAATCTTTATATAATGGTATGCAAAGCACCAAAGAGTATAGTAGCAGAATAAAATTCATGACTATTTTGAACCTTCCAAGGGATTACAAAATTCCATCATATCTCCCATTAAGGGTTTACATGTATGATACATAAAAGGATCTAAGAAAGAGGGAAGTCTAAACTACTTCAAGATTGTCTCCAAGCTTTATCTCCTTAAGCTAGTCCATGTCTTCATGCCATGTCATCCAAGTCCTTCCCCTAAGGTTGGAAGCATGTCCCAACAAGAAAAGAAAAATAGATGACAATAGAAAAGGTTGGTATGTGCATACTAAATAGGAAATTGAGCAATATATGAAATAAAGGACATCAAAATAAAAGGCTTCCCATAGAAAAGTAAAGTACTACCCAAAGGGGAATAAAAGGAAAGAACAACAATAACAGAGACAAGTAAGAGAGAAGTATAAGAATAAAGCATCCATGTGTTTCACGTGTGACAATACTAGAACAATATAAACATGTAGGTAGGAAATAACACATCTACCATAAATATGAGGTGAGCGGGAACTGTACACATCCACTCTAAATATGGAGTGGGAAGGAACTGTATACATCCGCCCTGAGTAGGAAATACACATATACTCAAATATATTTTCTTATACATGAATTTTTAACATATGCATTCATATGTGGGAATGTTCACATCCACATAAAATAACATGTACCAATATACTAGCAGTAAAATAACATGTAACATTATACTAGCAGTCACCACATGATGCATAATAAAAGAATAAGCAAGTATAAACAAATAAGGAGGATGAGAACATCCATCAAGTATAAAATTGGATTAAAGGATCCATGCCATCACATAATGTGCATATACACATCCACTACAAAGGTGGGAAAAGGAGCACATATCATGAAATAACGTTCCACCATGAGTAATATATAAGGAAGACTCCAAAAGAATGCCAAATCATATAATATGATCACAAGATCAATAACAAATAAAAGGTACTTCACATGAAGCATAATTTTCAAAGAAAAAGATATTGTGTAGGTTATTATTTATAGGACCAAGGGAAAGAGAAAAGTAGGTTATTGTTCTAAAGGAATAATGGGGAATGCAAACATACCTTATATCAGAGTCTTAGAAATAGTATTCACCCATCTAGTTGTTTTCAATATCAACTTTTCCTAATTACAAATTATTCACATGTATTAGGGTTTGAGATTCATAAAAATGTATTGAAACCTTAATTCTAGACCCTTTTATCAAAACTCATATTTTTTACTCATACCTAGTCCAAACAATATGTTATGTTTTTCTGATCAAGAAACATATTTATTTTTTATATTTGGAGTAAAGATGACTTAGTTACCAATTTTAGGCCTTTATATTAATTAATTGGATTCTCAAAAGTCAACCTTATAAAACATGGAAATCTGGTGTGAGATCATTTTTATTAGAAAGAACACATTTTTCAATTTCAAAACATATTTTTACAAAAAATTTGGACAACCAAAGGCAAATTTATGATTTTTGCAAAATGAGCCAATCAAAAAATTAAAATATGCCAAATAAGAAAAAAGAAAAACTCCCTAGAGAGAGAGGGTGAGTGGGACCGACCTTGCTGACTTGGCCCAATCAAAGCTAGTCAACTGGCTCGGTCATGTGGTTAGTATGACTCACATTCAAGGAAACAAATGAATGGGAAAAGACACTTATGCCCCTAGCAAAAAACAAAAATTAGTAAGGAAGTGAGGGGTAGGGATGAGAAAACAACTTGAGTATTCTTCCTCGACCTCGCACCAACCATGAGCTGAGCAGAATGAGAAGATTAGGGTGTATCCACGAATCAAGATGGAAAATGAAATTCGGGCAAAGAAAGAAAGCCAAGCTGAAGTATAACTCATCAAACCAGAGAATTGGTATGCTGGTATCACCCTACTCCCAGGGTTTGCACCGCAAGGTCTATAGAGAAAGTGGCTCAAGGATAGGTGTAGAAAAGATCTCCAGACAAATTGAGAAAAGGGCTCGAAAGAACAAGTGGAGGCAGAGAAGAGTGTACCACAATTTATAGGTAGGATGTTGATCTATATTTTATCCTAGATAGTCATGAGAAAGCTCAGAACACACTTTTGGGTGTTTCCTGATTTCTTTACAACAAACCACAAGTTAGGTATAGATGCATGTAGAAACACATCACAAATCCAAAGAAACAAAAATCTTGAGAAATAATCGAGTACAAAAAGAGAAATCACAAAAATAGAATCGACTGGTTGGGCGCCTGTTTCCTTTCTTGGTCAGGAGGTTGATGACGGGTTTAAATCCATCTGATCCAAAAATCAACATCCCAGATCCAAACGCATGAAGATAAATTTGATTAAAATCTATGTCACAAATTAATGAATTTCTAAACTGTTTGGAATGAAGTGTGGGTGCATTAATTTCTCTTTTTCTCAAGTGTTTAGATCATGAATATAAGATTATTTTCCACTTTTAGAGTCAAAGTGTTTTATTTCATATTTTGAAGGAAAAACATCTTTTCTTTTCTGAATAAATTAAGATGTGATTATTATTATTCTAAATTTGTGAAACTTATCATTCAAGTAAACTTGAACTCAAAGAAATGAATCTGAAGTTATTCTTATCCAAATTAGTCTTCTTTTAATGAGTTTTACATAATTAACATTTGTGGCCCATTATTATTATTATTACCACCATATTACAATCAAAAGGTTAAATGTCATTTTTATGCACGAAATCATTCCTTAATCAATATCATCTCATGTGACATACTCTATGTATCCTTTATTGAACTTATGAATAATATGAAAGCATTAAGTCCCATTTGCATATATGTCTACATGTTAGGGTGATTTATTCATGCACTAACATGTTAGGGTTTTAATTAAGCCACTAATGAGCATACCTTATACTTGTTTGGCAAAACACAAAGAACCAAGCTGACTATCCTCCAAGACATATGATCAGGGTCAAGAGGCTAGGTTTTAGTTTATTATAATGGGTCACTAACATATCTTGAAAACTAAACCTTCCCTTCATCATCCACCATGGAGAGAATCCTAGATTTCTTCTTCTCTAGGGGGACATGGGTTAGGGTTTTGATATACACCCTTCTTTGTAGTTAACCTAGGGCATTTGTCCTTGAAGTTCCCTTCTCTTCCACAGTAGAAGTAGACACCTATGCTCAATCTGCACGTCCCTGCATGGAACTTGCCACACTTGGGGCATGCATATCTGATTGGGGAATCCTTTGGGGCCTTATGTGTAACATCCCTGACCTGGGTTATACTCTAATCCTAAGTGTTTTTATTAAGAAAGGTGATTAAATGCTTAATCTCATCTTGTGAAAAGTAATTAGGGCTCAAGAAGAACTTATGTTGCTTTCTTAGTCCTTTTTGAACATTGTTGAAATCAATGTTTGCTTGTTTTGGACTAAAGTGCAAATTACCCAAGTTAAGGGGTTTAAGTGCAATTGTGCATGATAATATGTTCCTCATGTGTTGAATCATCATGAGAGTGAAAATGATGCTGAGGTATGACTTATGGAAGCCTGAACACTAAGAAAGAGCTGATAAAGCAATGTTTGTGCAGAAAAACCTAGTTTTGTATAGTAATGTGCAATTTACCCAAAACCAAGGGTTCAATATGCAATTTACCACTTCAATAAGGTCCCTAATGTTTCTTGGCATCATGTAGAGCAAATAAAATGAGAGGGACTTCTCATTTGAATTAAGATGGAGGAGAGAGAATCTTGATATTAAAATAATCAAGATTTAATCCTAAGTGAAACCCTAATCCAATTTAGGGCAAAAATGAATATATTAATTAAAGGGCCTTCAACCAAAATTAAAATGGTTGGATTCAGATGTGTTTGGATAAGCCTAAAGCCTTGCAAAGGCACGAGCATATCCTAAGGAGGTGAAATTCCACTCACCATTATTATAAGAAAAAGAATTTCCACTCAAATAAGGATATTCTTATTATAAGGGTTAAGGTGCTTAACTTCTTTTCCCTTAATTCATGGATAATGGAAGTGATTTCGGTGGGGATAGAAATTCCCTTGCATGCAAGAAACCAAGGGGGAAGTGGTGGCAACAATTTTGGAATTAAAAGACTTTTATAAAGTATCTTCTCTCTCCTCAATTTTCTTATAAAAGTACCTTTTCCAAGCCAAATGAAAGGCTTTTACGACCCCACTTCTTCTCCTTGCTTTCAAAACCAACCAACAAGGCTAAGGACAGCAGGGAGAACGTCCCCAACCTGTTGGTAAGCCTTTGATCTTTGTTCTTCATGATTTCATGGTGAAAATCATAAAACAATGTGTAATTCCTTCATTTCTTCACTCAATCTTCAATTCTAGCCGATCATTTCACTCCAAATCTTGAAGTTGAGCATTGGAATAGTTGGAGAAGCTTCATTGACCATTATATCCATGTAGCTTGGAGCTTGGAGATCAGATTTGAGGCGGGTTTTATAACTTGAACCCTTTTTCATTGTTATTCAACCATTAATCTTGTAATTTCAATGATTCCTTCATTATCTTGATTAATTGCTGGTTGAAATTGATTAATTCATGAAATCAGAAGTTGTTAGAACTTCAGGGACGAAGCTTGATGATGATGACATCATCATAAGCACATACCTCCCCAAATATCTTGGGCAAACAGTTTGGAAGTTGGGACCAAACGGTTTGCAAACCGTTTGGGAGCAAACGGTTTCAAAACCATTTGAGGGAGTTGACCAAGGGTTGACCGTTTAAAATTACTGTTCCTAATTATATTGGTTAATGACCCACCAAATTTTATGGATTAACTCCAAAGGAATCGTGAGTTGAAGGCTAATCAATTAGGTAAATCTAATTGGATTAAGTGCTGATTTCCAACCTGATTAACTTGACCTTTTTGGGAAAACGGTTTCAAAACCGTTTGAGGGAGTTGACCAGGGGTTGACCGTTTGAGATTCCTGTTTATAATTATTTTGATTAATAACTTACCAAATCTTAGGAGTTAATTCCCAAGTAATCGTGAGTTTAAGGCTAATCAATTAGGGAAACCTAATTGGATTAAGTGCTGATTTTTCAGCTTGATTAATTCAACTTTTTGGGCAAACGGTTTCAAAACCGTTTGAGTGAGTTGAACAAGGGATGAACATTTGCTATTACTGTTCCCAATTATGTTGGTTAATGACTCACCAAATTTTATGGGTTAACTCCCACGGAATCGTGAGTTGAAGGCTAATCAATTAGGCAAACCTAATTGGATTAAGTGCTGATTGTTCAGCTTGATTAATTTAACTTTTTGGGAAACGGTTTCAAAACCGTTTGAGAGGGTTGAACAAAGGTTGAACGTTTGATATTACTGTTCCTAATGATGTTGGTTAAAAACTAACCATATCTTATGGATTAATTCCAAAGGAATCATGAGTTGAAGGCTAATCAATTAGGTAAACCCTAATTGGATTAAGTGCTGATTTTCAACTTGGCTGATTTGACTTTTTGGGTTAATTAGCCCAAACGGTTTCAAAACCGTTTGGGGATTACCCAAACGGTCTCAAGACCATTTGGGGGTCACCCAAGACCGTTTGGAGGTCTAGGGTTGGATATGGTTAAGTGTTAGAAGGACAAAAGATATGGTGTTAACCCTAATCGGGTAAGTGCTGATTTTGCATTGAAATGAGTTGATGTTTTGGGTTTATTGACCCAAACGGTTTCAAAACTGTTTGGGAATCACCCAAACGGTCTCAAGACCGTTTTGGGATCACCCAAGACCGTTTGGAGGTCTAGGGTTAAGCATGGTTGACCAATTGAAGGTCTAAAGGTACCAAATCACTTTACAATTAAGTGTTGATTTGATGATCAACTCAATAGCTCAAACCCTAGTGATTTTTCACTAGAATCCCAGGGTTGGATGAGCCAAACGGTCTCAAGACCGTTTCGAACTCATCCAAATGGTCTCAAGACCGTTTGGAGGTCACCCAAGACCATTTGGAGGTCTAGGGGTGAGTATGGTTAAGCAGTTGATGATCCAATGATACTAAGTTAAAGTGTAATCAATTGCTGATTTGGTGATAAATTCAATGATCCAAACCCTAATTGGTTGACTTGGATTTTGATGATGTGATGGGCAAACGGTCTTGACCTACTTGGGAAAAAGGTCTTCACCTACTTGGGCAAACGGTCTCAAGCACCACCTTTACCAAACGGTTTCAAACCGTTTGAACTTTGAAAGATCAAGACCGTTTGGGGTTCAAGTAGTCAAAGTTGACTATAGATTCAATTGATCAATTCAATTGGATACCTTATGTAATGAAGGTCCAAGGTGATTGAATCTCTTGAGAATAGAGATGATGAATGACTCATTGATCCAATGATGATTAGTAATGATAATCAATGAAGGTACAAAGATTGAAACCCTATTAGTACCTAAGTGATTAGTGCCAATTAAGGGATGAACCCTAATTGCTTATAGGATCAATGACTTGGTACACTATGTCATTCATAGTTGTATGTACTTGATTGAAGGGATGATATGACCTTATCAAGTTGAGATGATGTTAGCATGAATTCATAAAATGAATGTGATTCATGTGGTGATTAAGGGTATGATCCTTAAGTAAAGAGATCATGAAACCCTAATCATGAACATAAACCCTAATTGACAGGGTTATTGAATTCTAACCCTAATTGAGGGCAATTCTAAATGAAACCCTAATCCGGGGTAATGATGTAGCCCTAATCTAGGGTAATCATAAGTGAAACTCTAATTTAGGGAAAAGAGATGTAAATCCCTAATTGGGATGAATAGTGAATCTCCAATTATGGATAATTGAATGAAATCCTAATAGAGATGAATAGTAGACCAAAATTGTGGGAAACTATGGTGGAAACCCTAGTTGAGGGTGATTCCATGAGAAACCCTAGTTGAGGGTGATTCCATGAGAAACCTTAACTAAGTATTACCACCACATGACGTACTAATGTTATGTTGTGATAAGAGGCCCTAAGAAGGGTGAAGGAATGTGAGACTCTAATGAGGAGTCATAATACATAAAGCCCTAATCTTGGATAATATAACAATGAATCATAATTCTAATCTTAAGTAAGGGTATAAAGAAACCCTAATGACACCTCATTTTCACACTTCTTCATGAACAAAAAGTATATATACCCCTTCTTTCACCCCTTAGTGAACTTCTTCAAATCCTACCACATCCTTGCTCTTAGATATCGTGCATAGGGTCCTTGTATCATGCAGGAGTGAAGTGATATCGTGCATAGGGCCTTGGGTATCACCCATAGCAAGATCATATCAGCCAAGTAGGGTGATTTGACCTAGTGAGGCGATATCGGCCATAGTGAAGTGTTTTGATCACAAGTGAGGGGACATATCGTGCATGAATGGTATATCATGCAAGAATAGTAGATTATCATGCAAAGGTGCTAAGGAGCGAGAAGGAGCTCAATACTTAACCCTAAGGTGAGGCCATGATCATATTCAACCTTGGATTGAAGCATGAATATAGGGTTATGATCTTCCTTTCTTATCTTCTTCACCAATTTCTTATCCATGGTGATTCTTTGCATATAGAGGAGTTGTGAATCCATCTTCAACCTTGGGAATGTGAAGCTTTGGAGATTGGAGCTTTAAAGTTATTCTTGAGATGGGTTATATAACTTAAATATAATTATATTATTATGCACCTTCAATTTTGTCATACTTGTTGCTCTACTTGCAAATTCGATTTCTCTTGAATAATTGATGATCCTTTGAGTTCTAAAACCTTCATGGGATTGTTGTCCATGACTTATAATAGTAAGAATAAGGGTCTAGAGGTTGATGGTGATGACATCATCAATATCGGGTTCAAGCACACAAACAAGCACCTCCAACCCGATATGGTAACGTAACCCTAAATGACTTGCAAACTGATAGGGGTGTGCATTGGTTTGTATAATGGGTTGACAAAGGTTCAACTAGTTGTCTATCCTATCACTTAACCCATGGTGAAGGGAAGGTCGAAGCCATGAAGGTTTGAAGAGGCATGATTTTAAGGGTCAAACTCGATATGGTGTGAAGCATACACACACACACCTCTCTACCTGATATGGTGTGAAGCAAGCACACACACACCTCTCTGCCTAATATGGTGTGAATCACACACACACAGACCTCTCTGCCCAATATGGTGTGAAGCAAGCACACACACACATCTCTGCCCGATATGGTGTGAATCAAGCACACACACACATCTCTGCCCGATATGGTGTGAAGCAAGCACACACACACCTCTTTGCTCGATATGGTGTGAAGCAAGCACACACACACCTCTTTGCCCGATATGGTGGAAGAACCTCAAAACCCATATGAAGAAAAGCACCTTAAATGCAATGTACTTGATGAAGTACCACATGAAGTGTTTTATATCAAGTCATACATTAAGAGGTATGGATTTTAATGAATAATGATTAAGTAGGCTAATGTACCTTGAAGGAAATGTTGAGCCAAATTAACAAAGTATGGAGTAATCAACATCCTAGAGAGGATGAGAGAGAAACTAATACATTTGTAATAAGCATGTAATGGGCATACATTAATACTTCTAATATGTGTAGGATATGAATTAGGGTTTGATCCTTGATAATGTAATCTTGAAACCCTAATCGATAAGAAAGGGAAACCCTAACCCTAATATAGGGTAATGGTATGTATGTGAAACCCTAATCGATAAGAAACGGAAACCCTAACCCTAATGATGGAATAGTGGTATTACCCTTGTATAGCATGGTGTTGATATGTATTTGATATGGCTGTTATCATGTATACTAACCATGCAGGTATCATGAGATGATGAGCATAGCCAGGTATGAGCTATGATGTTTTATATGATAAAGATTTTAAAAGGGCCTTGTGAGCCATGTGAGATGCTTGTGTAACAAGTCTCATGTATGCCTTGGTCTGAGGACCTAGAGGTAATAGTTACCGAATAAGTGGTAGCAGTGTTCAATGATGAATTAAGGGTTTGAATACCCAGATCTAGTAATCATGATGATGATAATGTTGAGGGATGAAAATTCCTAGCAATGAGATAAGGGATTGAGATCCTAAAAGTTATATGTGTTCCAAATATTTGAAAAATACTTGATAGATGTATTACACCTTTCTTTGTAGCATTTTTCATAATAATTCATGTTTGAAAACTTGACTGATGCTAAAAGATACGGTAATGCACTTAACTAATCAAGTGGAATCTTATCATGTAGAGCCCTGACCATAAATCCATCATCATCAGCATCTAGTAATGGTGAAACAAGTTTTCCCATGAGATCTCCTAGAGAGTGCATATTCTTGAATATGTGGGGGTGATGGGCACGAATATCCTTATGCCCTAATGTGGGATTGACGTGAGATAAACACGAGATCTCTCAATCCTTCATTATATGTGCCGGGATGGATGTATCACGAATCTCCCGATGATGATGAATGCCAGGATCGGTGTGTAGATAAACATAAAATATCTCAATCCCGAAGAGAGTGCAGTCGCCACTGTAGCTCTATAGCGAAGTTTTCAGTATACCTTGGAAAGCTAGTTAAGTAGTTGACATAGTCCTGCTTGTGGTCTCGCACTGATCGAAATGGTAGAGGTCATGGAAGCTGGCTCTTCCATTGACCTTCTATGGTACCGATGCTTTATGTAGCCGTGGTCGGTTGGAGTATGAGTGGTATACCTCATCTCCTCAGGGCATAAGTGTGATTGTAAAATGTGATCAGTCATGTAGCGTATTTGCTTAAGGATTGAATACAAAAAACATTGGTTGATGTTACATTTCTTAATGCATCTAAAATGGATAGATGTTATACATGTTCTTCATATTCCTTATAAAATAAATAGATGAATTACTGCTTTATCATATATAGCTGCAATGCTTTAGAACATGATATTGCTATATTCTACTTAAACAATGATTAAATCCTACTTATTAATATAAAAGAATCCTCTACTCAGTTTATTACTGCTTATCTGCAATGATAATATTGTTGACAAAGAGTTATATCTCTTGCTGGGACATGGGTCTCACCCCGTTGGTCACCAACATTTTTAGGTGGATGTGGACGAGGAGGTAGGGACCATACAATAGAGGAAGGACAACAGAATCAAGGGCAGTAGTAACACCTAAGGTTGAGTGTATTGTTTGTCCTGTGTTGTAGATATAAGTCCTATGTGTCGTCTCTATACTCTCAGGTCGTTGGAGTCAGTTCTTAATAGTTTTATGAACGATTTGAGATTTGGGCTTGTATGCCTCGAGGTTTTATGTTGCTTATGTATAGTTTGGCAAAGCAACTCTTATATGTTATCCTCGAGATGAGATGATACATGGTATGTACCATGTGAACCATGAAGTATGTAGTACTTTGGTTCTCTCCTTCAAAGTTTCCTAGAAATGGATCTCTTTGCAAATGGTTTTAATTTTTAGTGATTTTTGTCAATCCGCTACTTATGGTTATTCCACAATTATTTACTGGTGACGGTTTGATTTGTTGTCGGATCATCACAAAGTTTTGGTATCAGAGCCTAAGGTTTGCTGTCTATAGAGACATATGATTAAGGTTTTTGAGTATGTTCTAGTGTCCTCCAATTTATCTGATAGTGACTTCTGCTCATATAGGAGAAGAAGTAAAGCTTAAAGATGGATGGATCACATGAAGAATATGATGTTGAAAGAAGTGTTGCTGCATCAGGAGAAGGTGCAAGGGATCAGGCTAGAGAGGAACTAGTACCTGAGAATCCCCAACTTGACCAAGCTTTGATAGAAAACCCAATTTTTCATGCTCTGTTTGGACAGTTCATGAACACAATGACGCATATGGCAGATCGAATGCCAGCACCAACACCTAGGGCACCAAATTCCAATGAAGGGCATGGATCTAGTAAGACCTTTGAGCGGTTACGCCGGGTAGGATCCATATAATATGCCGGTACAGCTGACCTAGCAGACGCAGATTCATGGCTCACTGAGTTGGAGAAAGCCTTTAGAATCCTCAACATTCTAGAAACTGAGAAAGTTAAGCATGTTGTGTACTTGTTAAAAGGGAGTGCTGGCCACTGGTGGGCCATTGAGGAAGAGAAATGACCAGGTGTTGAGGTCGAATGGAGAGAGTTTTGATGTGAGTTTGTCAGTAGATACTTTCCCAAGACTTATCTAGATGAGAAAATCTCACAATTTGAGTGGATTAGGCAGGGACCAATGAACATTAGCGAGTATGAAGCTAAGTTTATGGAGCTTCTACGGTTTTGTCCACACATGGCTACTATAGATGAGGAGAGAATTCAACATTTTGAGAAGGGTTTGAGCGTTGATTTAACCACACCTACATATGCTCTAGAGAATAGAGAGAGGTTTGCCACCTTTGTGGAGTCAGTTAGGTGGATAGAAAGGCCAGTGAGTGAGAAACGTGAAGCCAACAGTAGGAAAGTGCATGCACAGTCCCAAGGACAGAGGTTCGAAAGTTTTAAGAAACTGGGGTTTTTTGCACCAATAGCACCACTGAGGTTCAGTCTTCATACACAGTGGACATCTAGCAAGGGTAGAGGTCATAATCTACCGCCAGATGGAGCCCACAACTCAGCATCAATGTCAGTAATAAGACCATCTAGGCCACAGTGGGAGAATAGAGGTTGTTATAAGTATGGGAAGATAAGACATATGATGAGGGATTGTCCTGATAGAGGCAGGAATGTAACCCAACCACCGAGGTAGAGTCAAAAAGGCTCTCAGAGGCAACAGTTTAGCAGTGGCACGTGAGGACGTGGATAGGTGTCCCAAGCTGGTTCATCTGCACCCAACAACAGGACGCGTGACCGGAAACCAACAATGGCAAGATTCTATGTTATGAATCATCCAGAGGCAGTGGTCAACCCACGAGTCGTGATAGGTCAGATGGAATTATTTCATTCTGATATGTCTTCATCCTGCTTCATATCTGTTTTGATTGATCCGGGTGCTACATATTCCTTTATCACTCAAAAAGTGATTCATGATTGCAATATGACTGTCAGTCGTAGAGCAGATAATTTGTTATTAGAAACTCTATTAGTCGGATTTGCAGTGTTGCGGGAGGTATGTTTTTCCTGTGTTCTTTCATTTTCATAACACAACATTGAGGTGGATCTTATACCACTTGAGATGCACAGGTTTGACATAATTCTTGGGATGGACACCCTAGAAAAGTATAAGGTTGTCTTGGATTGTGGTTCCAAGCAAGCTATGTTCACATGCAATGGTGAGACATGGGTCTTTCAGGGGGACAGAAAGATTCTTCCAACATGTCTAGTGTCAGCAATGATAGCTGAGAAACTGATGCGACAAGGATGTGAAGCATTCTTGGTACATGTGGTAGATACCAGAGTAGAGAGTCCTAGTCTTTCCGAAGTTCTGATTGTTAGGGAGTTTGAGGATGTGTTTCCTGAAGAACTTCTAGACATTCCTCTAACCGGAGAGATTGATTTCAAGATTAATTTAATTCCGATTACACAACCCATAGATCAAACACCTTATAGGATGGCGCCATCTGAGATGGCAAAACTTAAGAAACAGTTATAGGACTTTCTTGAGAAAGGTTTGATTCGACTAAGTACTTCCCCGTGGGGTGATCCAATTCTTTTTGTTAAAAAGAAAGATGGGTCTATGAGATTATGCATACACTATAGACAACTTAACAAGGTGACAATTAAGAACAAATATCCTCTGCCAAGGATAGATGATCTGTTTGACCAGTTCTATGGTGTAACTGTATTCTCTAAGATAGATCTAAGGTCAGGATATCATCAGTTATGTATCAAGGAGAGTGACATACCTAAGTCAGCCTTTAGGACAAGGTATGGCCATTATGAGTTTTTTAGTTATGTTGTTTGGACTAACTAAAGCACCAACTGCATTCGTGGAACTAATGAATAGAATCTTCCAGCCATTACTTGATTAGTTTGTAGTGGTCTTCATAGACGACATCTTGATATACAATAGAGATGGTCAAACCTTCGTCAAGCCTTGACATTGTTGAGACAGCACAAACTATATGCTAAGTTTAGCAAGTGTGAGTTTTGGTTGTCAGAAGTGTCTTTTATTGGACACGTTATATCTGCTTTAGGTGTTCATGTTGATCCATAGAAAGTGGAATTTGTGTTAGAGTGGGAACAGCCCAAGACACCGATTGAGATTCGCAGTTTCTTAGGCCTGGTAGGTTATTACAGGAGGTTTATTAAAGACTTTAGTTCTATAGCCTTAACCCTAACCAAGTTGACCAAGAAGGAAGTTCCTTTTGTCTGGAATGACAAGTGTCATCATTCTTTCCAGTTTTTGAAAGAAAGGTTGACTAGTGCACCTATGGTAGCCCTACCTGAGCAGGGAAAGGGATACATTATTTTCTGTGATGCCTCTAAGAATGGTCTAGGATGTGTACTGATGCAGAGTGATCATGTAGTTTTTTTTTCTTCCCGACAACTTAAGAAACACAAGGAGAATTATCTGACACATGATCTAGAATTAGCTGCAGTGGTTCACGTGTTGAAGATTTGGACACATTATCTCTATGGAGAAACATTCCAAATATTCACAGACCATAAGAACTGAAAGTACATCTTCTTACAACATGAGTTGAATATGAGACAACGCCGCTAGATGGAGTTAATCAAGGACTACGATTGTACAATTGATTATCATCCAGGAAAGGCTAATGTAGTGGCAGATGCACTAAGTAGAAAATCATCATCGCCACCCATAGATAAAGCATAGTTGAACTCTTTAGTGTGCTTTAAATGAGACATGCTTGTCTCTTTGAGGCAAAATAGTGTACATCTTAAAGTATCTTTGTTAGCTAGATTGTTAGCTAAGATGCAAGTGAAACCTACTATAAAACAACATATCAAAGAGGCACAACAGGCTGATATTGTGATTCAGCAGATTAGGTCAGAGTATGGTAGTGAGAAACGAGATGGTTTTCATGAGTCATAGGATGAGGTAGTCTGTTACATGGTAGGATGGTAGTACTTGATGCCATTGACTTAAAGAAGCTAGTAATGGAGGAAGCTCATTCTTCCATGTATGCAATGCATCCAGGGAGTACTAAAATGTATCATAACTTAAAATATATGTATTCGTGGCCCGGTTTGAAGATGGACGTAGTTGAGTTTGTTATGTAGTGTCTAGTATGTCAGTAGGTTAAAGCTGAACATCAGAAGCCCGCAGGAACATTGCAAACTTTACCTATACCACAATGGAAATGGGATCACGTGACCATGGACTTTGTGGTTGGTTTACCCAGATTAGCCAAAAGTCAAGATTCCATTTGGGTGATAGTTGATAGGTTGACTAAGTCAGCACATTTTCTTCCTGTCAAAACAACCTATACTACTGAGAAACTTACACAAATCTATATAGATGAGATAGTGTGATTACATGGGGTTCCAGCTACAATTGTATCTGATAGAGGTCCCCAATTTACAAGTCATTTTTGGGAATGACTACATAAAGCCTTGGGTACTCAGTTGAAGTTTAGCACAACTTTCCACCCTTAGACAGATGGGCAATCTGAGAGAACTATACAAACTTTGGAAGATTTGCTTAGAGCATGTGTTCTTCAGTTTGTAGGAAGTTGGGACATATACTTGAGCTTAATAGAGTTTACCTACAACAACAGTTACCCGACCAGTATTAATATGGCACCATATGAAGCCTTATATGGTAGACGTTGTAGATCTTCGTTATGCTGGTATGAAATAGGATAATACCAACTTTTGGGTCCTGAGTTAGTGCAACAGACAACTGAGAAGATTAAAGTAATACAACAACAGTTGAAAGCTACCCAGGATAGACAGAAGTCTTATGTTGATAAGCATCATAGACCCTTATAATTCGAAGTTGGAGACAGGGTGTATCTCAAAGTCTCTCCTTGGAAAGGTGTTCTTAGATATAGGAAAAAGGGTAAGTTAGCTCCTAGATTTATGGGACCTTATCCAGTGACAACACGGATGGGAAAGGTATCTTATAGGTTGGAGTTGCCACCTGAGCTACATAGACTACATCCAATGTTACATGTATCTATGTTGAGAAAATGTCATCCTGATACAATGTTGGTGTTGCAACATGTAGAAGTAGAATTAAACGAGGATATATCCAATGTGGAAGGTCCAATGATTATTATTGACAGGAGAATCAAGAAGCTGAAAAAGAAAGACATAGTTCTTGTGAAAGTTCTATGGCATCACCATGGCATTGAAGAAGCCACATGGGAGCTAGAGGAAGAGATGAGGAGGAAATACCCTTCTCTTTTCTCTTGAGATTTCGGGGACGAAATCTCTGTTAGGGGTTGATAATTGTAACATCCCTGACCTGGGTTATGGCTTAACCCTAGAATTTTTGCTTAAGTAAGTTATTTACAAAGTTTTTTATCTTTTGAAAAGTAATTAAGACTCTTGTAGAGTTTAAATTTCAAGTTTGAGCTTATTTGCAAAATGTTTGTGCATTATATGATAGTTTGGGCATAAAGCGAAATTTACCCAAGATGAGGGGATATATTGCAAAATGTCACATGTTGAATGTACTGCATGCGTTTTAGCATTATAAGAGAGAGAATGATGTTAAAGTATGGCTTGTGGAAAGCCTAAATTTCAAGTTGCAACTTGTTTGAATAATGTTAGTGCATTGTGCACCAATTTTGGTACAAATTGTAATTTACCCAAAATGTAGGGTTAATATTCAAATTACCACCTCTAGAGTGTCCCTACTCCCTCCTAGTATCATATAGAGGATATAGAAAGGAGGATACACCATTATTGAATCAATTATTAATGATGGTACTCTTGGTGATAAAATGACCAAGAAAGGGGTTGAATATGAAACCCTAACTTGAGTTGTATCAAGTTGAAAAGCATATATATGAGTGCCTATCGGCCAAGGGGTCATAGGGGGAGTCTCATATCATTTTTTGGACTTTTGGCAAAGGCCATGTCGTGCAAAGAACCTCAAGGAGGTGAAGTGTATTGGGTTACAACTTCCTTAGAAAATTTGTATCGGGTTGTGAATAAAGTTATGATTTAATTGATATATCTTATTCAAAGGGATATGTAATGGACACATTTTCATCACTAGATTATCCTCAACTATTTTGCATGTCAAGATAAATGTTAATGCATTCATGTACACGTGTCAACCATGCATGGACACGTGGAACCTAGAAGCTCAATTTGATGACACCTCATTTTCACACTTCTTCATGAACAACAAGTATATATACCCCATCTTTCACCTCTTAGTGAACGTTTTCGAATCCTACCACCTCCTTTCTCTTAGATATCATGCATAGGGTCCTTATATCATGCATGAGTGAAGTTATATCATGCATAGGGTGTTGGGTATCGACCATAGCAAGATCATATCGGCCTAGTGAGGCGATATCAGCCATAGTGAAGTGTTTTGATCACAAGTGGGGCATATCATGCATGAGTGGTGGCATATCATGAAAGAATAGTAGGGTATCGTGCAAAGGTGCTACAGATCAAGAAGGAGCTCAATACTTAACCCTAACGTGACGCCATGATCATCTTCAACCTTGTATTGAAGCATGAATCTAGGGTTATGATCTTCCTTTCTTTTTTCCTTCACCAATTGCTTATCCATGGTGAATCTTTGCATATAGAGGACTTTTGAAGTCCATATTCAACCTTGGGAACGTGAATATTTGGAGCTTGGAGCTTTGAAGTTGTTCTTGAGGTGGGTTATATAACTTAAACCCAATTATACTATTATGCATCTTCAATTTTGCCATACTTGTTGATCTACTTGCAAATTTGATTTCTCTTGAATAATTGATGATCCTTTGAGTTCTAAAACCTTCATGGGACTGTTGTCCATGACTTAGAATAGTAAGAACAAGGGTCTAGAGGTTGATGGTGATGACATCATCAATATCGGGTTCAAGCACACAAACAAGCACCTCCAACCCGATATGGTAAAGTAACCCTAAATGACTTGGAAACCGATAGGGGTGTGCATCAGTTTGTACAATGGGTTGATAAAGGTTCAACCAGTTGTCTATCCTGTCACTTAACCCATGGTGAAGGGCATGTCGAAGCCATGAAGGTTTGAAGAGGCATGAGTTTAAGGGTCAAACTCGATATGGTGTGAAGCATACACACACACACACACCTCTCTATCTGATATGGTGTGAAGCAAGTACACACACACCTCTCTGCCCGATATGCTGTGAAGCATACACACACACACACACCTCTACCTGATATGGTGTGAAGCAAGAACACACACACCTCGCTGCCTGATATGGTGTGAAGCAAGCACACACACTCCTCTCTACCCGATATGGTGAGAAGCAAGCACACACACACCTCTTTGCCCGATATGGTGGAAGCACCTCAAAACCCATATGAAGGAAAGCACCTTAAATGCAATGTACTTGATGGAGTAACACATGAAGTGTTTATATCAAGTCATACATTAAGAGGTATGGAGTTTAATGAATAATGATTAAGTAGGCTAATGTACCTTGAAGGAAAGGTTGAGCCAACTTAAGTAAGTATGGAGTAATCAACATCCTACAGAGGATGAGAGAGAAATCATACTTTTGTAATAAACATGTAATGGGCATACATTAATACTTCTAATATGTGTAGGGTATGAATTAGGGTTTGATCCTTGATAATGTGATCTTGAAACCCTAATCGATAAGAAAGGGAAACCCTAACCCTAATATAGGGTAATTGTATGTATGTGAAACCCTAATCGATAAGAAAGGGAAACCCTAACCCTAATGATGGAATAGTGGTATTACCCTTGTATTGCATGGTGTTGATATGTATTTGATATGGTTGTTATCATGTATACTAACCATGCAGGTATCATGAGATGATGAGAATAGCCAGGTATGAGCTATGATGTTTTATATGATAAAGATTTTAAATGGGCCTTGTGAGCCATGTGAGATGCTTATGTAACAAGTATCATGTATACATTGGTCTGAGGACCTAGAGGTAATAGTTACCTAATAAGTGGTAACAGTGTTCAGTGATGAATTAATGGTTTGAATACCCAGATCTAGCAATCATGGTGATGATAATGTTGAGGGATGAAAATTCCCAGTAATGCGATAAGGGATTGAGATCCTAAAAGTTATATGTATTCCAAAGATTTGAAAATTACTTGATAGATGTATTACACCTTTCTTTGTAGCATTTTTCATAATAATTCATGTTTAAAAACTTTACTGATGCTAAAAGATACGGTAATGCACTTAACTAATCAAGTGGAATCTTATCATGTAGATCCATGACCATAGATCCATCATCGTCAGCTACTGGTGATGGTGAAATAGGTTTTCCCATAGGATCTCCTGGAGAGCGCATATTCTTGAATATGTGGGGGTGATGGGTGTGAATATCCTTATGCCCTAATGTTGGATTGACATGAGATAAACATGAGATCTCTCAATCCTTCATTATATGTGCCAGGATGGATGTATCATGAATCTCTCGATGATGATGAATGTCGAGATTAGTGTATAGATAAACATGAAATCGCTCGATCCCGAAGAGAGTGCAGCCGCCATTGTAGCTCTATAGAGAAGTTTCCAGTATACTCTGGAAAGCTAGTTAAGCAGTTGACATAGTCATGCTTATGGTCTCGCACTGACCGAGATGGTAGAGGTCATGGAATCCGGATCTTCCATTGACCTTGTATGGTACCAATGCTTTACATAGTTGTGGTTGTTTGGAGTATGAGCGGTATACCTTATCTCCTCAGGGCATAAGTGTGATTGTAAAATGTAATCAGTCATGTAGCGTATTTGCTTAAAGATTGAATACGAAAAAAATTGGTTGATGTTACATTTCTTAATGCGTCTAAAATGGATAGATGTTATACATGTTCTTCATATTCCTTATAAAATAAATAGATGAATTACTGCTTTATCATATATAGCTGCAATGCTTCAGAAGATGATATTGCTATATTCTACTTAAACAGTGATTAAATCTTTCTTATTCATATAAAAGAATTCTCTGCTCAGTTTATTACTGTTTATCTACAATGATAATATTGCTCGAGGAGAGTTATATCTCTCGTTGGGACATGGGTCTCACCCCATTGATCACCAACATTTTTAGGTGGACGCGGACGAGCAGGTAGAGACCATACAATAGAGGAAGGATAATAGAATCAGGGGCAATAGTAACACCTTAGGTTGAGTGTATTGTTTGTCGTGTGTTGTAGATATAAGTCCTATGTGTTATCTCTGTACTCTCAGGTCCTTGGAGTCAGTACTTAACATGTTTATGAAGGATCTGAGATTTTGGCTTGTATTCCTCGAGGTTTTATGTTACTTATGTATAGTTTGGCAAAGAAACTCTTATATGTTATCCTCAAGATGAGATGATGCATGGTATGTACAATGTGAACAATGAAGTATGTAGTAATTTGGTTCTCTCCTTAAAAGTTTCCTGGAAATGGATCTCTTTGCAAATGCTTTTAATTTTTAGTGATTTTTGTCAATCCGCTACTTAAGGTTATTCCGCAATTATTTACTGGTGACAGTTTGATTTGTTGTCGGATCATCATAGTTACTAAAGCTGATATGTTGACTGTTGTTGTCCTTGTTAGTGGGTATCTTGACAAGCCTAGATAGTGTCACTGGGAAGCACTGTGTCATATCCTGAGGTATCTGAAGAAATCCCCTGGTAAAGGCCTTTTCTATAGAAAACATGGTCATTGCTCTCTTGAAGGCTACTCTGATTCTGACTATGTTAGAAGTAAGATAAACAAAAAATCTACTTTTGGGTATTGTACATTTGTTGGTGGAAATCTTGTCACTTGGAGGAGCAAAAAGTAGAATGTTGTTGCTAGATCTTGTACTGAGGTTGAGTATCGGGCCATGGCTCACACAACTTATGAACTTATGTGGGTACAGTCTCTTACTCTCTTCTAAAATACTTTGGCGTGAGTCTTCTTCTCCTATTTTGATGCACTGTGATAATAAAGAGGCTATCTTTATTGCAAATAATCCTATTTTTCATGAGAGGACCAAGCACATTGAAGTTGACTGCCACTTCATCAGAGAAGCTATTATGACTGGTCGTATCTGCACTCCTTTCACTAGCTCAAAGGATCAAGTTGTTGATATCTTCACAAAGTTGATGGCCAAGAAACATTTCAGCTCTCTTGTGGATAAGTTGGGCATGATTGATATCTATGCTCCAACTTGAGGGGGGTGTTAAATGGTGTCTTATTTAGTTCTTTATATTCACTTGTTATTTTCCTATTCTATGTGGACTTATATGTAATTGTTCTCTTTATAAATATATGGGGTACCCTCATTCTATACCCTAACCCTTACAACAAATTCAAGAAAAGGAAAATGATATAGCTAGAACATTTCCTGCCAAACAAGAAAGCACTGGAAATTTGGTCCATGAATTTCCCACCATGCCAATATATCAAAATCATCATACTCATCTTTAGGCATGTCTTTATTCAAGTATTTGTCGAATTTAGTCCTCATAAAGTAATTCTCTGCTCTATTTCTCATCCTCTAAATATCTTCCATTATATTCTTACGAAAACCAACATCTATACTATTGGTATATATGCCCATAGAGCCATCCCAAGCAATTGCATGGAGTCAAATATTAATTAATTAATTAATGCAATTATTTGGTTAATTAATTAATTTCAAAATATTCTAATTAATTCACAAGTGTTTTAATTAACACAGTCTTTCTATTTACTGATGGGTTTAGGAAACCCTGATTCCTTTCATCTCCTATATAAAGATATCGAGAGAGTCTTTTCAATTTACGCTCATGTATGTAAACCCTAGCCCTCACTATCCTCAAGAGAGAAAGGAGAGCACCGTGATGCTAGCACGTCACCGCACAACGATGAATTCTTCCCGTCGGCTTAGGAAGCGCGACATGGAGTTCTAGTCCATCCGTGTGGACGAAGTAGAGACGCAGACGCTAAGATGCTTGTGTTCAGAGGATGTCAATGACCATCCTTATTATCTAGGAGTGGCGTACATCACCGCATGAAAGGAGGGTTGTGGGATCTTCCCGTGACACACTTGGTGAATGGGAGAGAAGTATCGTCCATGTAGGCCAGTAGTGTTGCACACCATAGTACAATGGGACATCACCAGACTTGCTCCGCGATAAGGTATATTCCGCAAACACTCTTTTCGAATATGTTGTTGTTGACGAGATCCTATTTGGGGTTGTGTGGAATTTTTTGTTTCTTTTGCAACGCAAGTTTTCTCCACAAATCCAACATATACAAACAAGTTTCTTATTTATTCTAGTATAACACACTTGATCAGTTTGACCAGATTGAAAATAGGTTGGAGCATATATTTTCTATACTCAAACAATTTAGAAGTAGCTTCCTTTCCTTATTAGTTTTCACCTCTCCTTTCACACCATACGTCCTAGTGAAAAAGAATTGTAGGCTAATGCAAACAATTTCACTCTAGGGTCCATTAGTGCTGCAACATATAACAACATATTCATTTATCGATGCCTCCCCAATACTTATCATTTTTTACTATGTGAAGTAGTCGTGGCAGACAATTCAACATCATTAATAGAAATATGAGAGTGTAAAAGATAATACACAACATCTATTTCTTTATGAAGTAACCATGGTGGACAGTTCAACATCATTATTAGGAATATGTGAGCATAAAAGATCATACACCAACTACTTCAATGAAAAACGAGTTTACAATAACATATGATGTCCCAGAACACAAAGTCACTTCACAAAAAGATTTAAAAAATGTAGACAAACATTTAACATTTTCCCAATCACTTTCAATTTAAATTGTAACATTTCCACCTTAACCTAAAGTATGGATCTAGCTCCCAAAACTTTTTTAAAGCTCTCTCAAACTTTAAGGCTGAATGTAATATTAGGTATTCTGAGTTGCATCTAGTCACCATATCAAGAGGTAACAATGACTTGCTCTCAATTTTGTCAAATCCGAACACACTCCTTAAATTTCTTCAATCTAGAAGGAGATGGCCTTACAAATTTGGTTATTGCTCTAAGACGGTCTACAAAAGTCTCAGTTTTTTTAGACCATCATCCATTACAAGATTTATAATGTGCACAATGCACCTCATGTTCAAATATTTCCCAACACTTATAAATGATTCCTCCCTTTTGTGCCATTTCTTCTTCACATACCTACATGCAACATTATTTGAATTTGCATCATCAACAAAGATGGTGTATAGTTTCCCATCAAATCCTAATCAATCAAACATTTTTACTACTTTGCCTATAATCTCCCCTTTATGACCAGATATGAGGTACAAGTTTAGATCGTTCTTCCTCGACTTCCAATTCTTATCTATGAAATGAGCAATCAACGTCGTGTACTTGATTCCAAATTCTAATTAACTATGTGGCGTTAACTGCTCATTTTATAGATCATGATTGGAAGTTGAGGAAGAACGGTCTAAACTTTTTCTCCATATCTGTACATAAATACAAGATTATAGGCAAAGCAGTTAAAAATTGTTTGATAGATTGATCATGTTAGAGAAGCAACCAAATTTGTAAGGCAATCTTCTACTAGATCGAAGAAATTTAAGGAGTGTGTGCATACTGTAGATTGACAAAATTGAGGACAAGTCACTCTTACCTCTTGACGTGTTGACTACATGGAACTCAACATACCTAGTATTAAATTCACCCTTATTGCTTGAGAGAGCTTTCAAAAGATTTGGGGGTCCAGATCCACACTTTAGGTTTGAGATAGATGACATCGTGTGTGGAAATGTTGGAGTTCTAATCAAAACTGATTGAGCATCTGTGAGGCATTTTTTACATTTTTTGAATCTTTTTTATGAAGTGGTTTTCCACATTTTAGAAACATCATATGCTACTGCATATTCATTTTTCTTTGAAGTAGTTGTTGTGTATGATCCTTTATTCTCCCCTATTTTTGCTAGTGATGCTGAATTTTCCAATGTGACTCTTCAATAAAATCCAAATATGATAAGTATTGGGGAAGCATCGATAAAATGAATATGATAAATTATGTTGCATTACTACTGGACCCTAAAGTGAAATTAGTTGGGCTACACTTATCTTTCATTAGGATGTATGGCGTGAATGAAGGCGAGGTGATGACCAATAAAGTAAAAGAAGCTACTTTTGAATTGTTTGAGGAGTACAAGATATTGCATGCCCCAAGTAATTTTCAACCTAGTTAAACTGACAAAGCATGTTCCAGTAAAGTAAATAACACATTTTTTTGTTGATAATGCCGATTAATAGAATATCATGGAAGATATTAAGAGGATGATATATGGAGCGGAGTATGGTTTTATGAGGACTAGATTTGATAGATACTGGAATGAAGAGATTGTTGAAGACGAGTCTGATAATTTTGATATATTGACATGGTGACAACTTCATGGGTCAATATTTCCAGTGCTTCTTGTTTGGAACAAGATGTTCTCACTACAAGAAAAATGTGATTTAGCTACAATTAGTTTGCTTACATTTTTATTATATGTAGCCTAAACACACTATTTCCTACATGTCACTTATATGTAAGGAAAGCAAATATAGTTGAATGTATTGTGTATGATCTAGATACAATTTTTGTGTACAATTATTTTCCCTCCACCATTCTACGAAATTTGGCCGAATATTTCTTTGGCGTCGCGCCTCCAAAATTTTAAACAAGATGTTCCCTCCTGTCACTCTCTTTTCCCCCTTTTCCCCTCCTCTTCCTCAACCGCATTTCCACTTATCAGAAACCTTAGACGCTAGGAAATGAAACCCTCAATGTAGAATGCCTTCATGATGTAGATGCTAGGGAAGGTGATCTAATTTGTGGTGGCAAACTCTGAAGGAGGGGGCCATACAATGCCCTGGTCTCGATTAGAATCACAAAGAAAGATCATGTGATTGTGGTGTCCCCTAGATTTGAGCGCTTTGCCTATATTTTCACAATCATTGTGAGGGCTCCAGGACCGACGACGACATTGGTGAGTGTGTCCATTGTGTGGCTGATCTTGAGGAGTCGGAGGAAGCTGAAGATGAGGCCAGTTGCGGAGTAGAATGACATGATGGTTTCTACAGAGGAGAGCTACCATATGTGAACAAACCTGGGATCTAGGAGAAGACAATCTAGACGATGTCGAAGAGGAGCATGAACGGGTTGTCGGGATGAAGCATGAGCTGTGGTGGCATTTTGTGTGGAAGTAGTTTGCACCAACCACGGCCCTGCATTTGTGTGATTGTCAATATTTTAGTCGGTAACAGACGTACACAAGAATGGAATTTGTAGCTACAGAAAAAGCAACAGGAAAGATTGCACTTTTTTGTGTATGATGGCTAAAGCTGCCTACTTGAAATACTACTTTGATCCCAACTATTTCCAGTTGATGGAGTGAAAAGGTAACATATGTCGTTTTGATTTAAAGAACTTACTTCAAGCTAATTTCCGTGGCTATGGTGTAACTAATGTTGGTGCCTAACAGGTGAAGATGTTGAAACCACCCACGCACCTAATATTGCACACCCCCTACATTCATTCATCCACACCCAGAAGCATCAAGTAATATAGATTGAACTGCACCACACATCCTTCTAAACCAAAAACAAACTCCACCCAATTACATCCCCTTATCCAATGTTGAACTAACTCAACACAACCAAACTTTCAACACCACTACTTACCCAAAAACCACCTACCTTCATTCTCTCATTCTCATTTCCTGTATTCCTTATTTAATGCTACATGTTCCCTCTTCCCCTCTGTACATTCCCAGTTTGGGTAGTGGATCCATTTCTGTTAATATGGGAAGATAAATGATGGTTTAGAGCCTGACTTGAAATGTGGCTCCAACTCTCACTTGAGCCATGTACCAGATGAATAACATTAACCCCATGATCATGTATGGTGACCAGATTAATCATGACTAGCACACACAATACTTATTTTTATAATCTCTTATTTATAAACGTTAGCTGGCAAATTGGAAAATCCCACATGCTAAGGCATCAATTATCCAGCTTGTCATTGTTTTTGTTATCCCATACATGACGACCTTTGCTCGTTGGCTTTGAAAATATAGGTTGTTCAATTGTTCCCCTCTATTGAATCAATCAATTTTAAATTTATTAATGTATCACGCCTCTTCTGTAAATTGATGTACATAAAGGTTTGAGTGATTATCTTTCACATATATTAAGATATGAAGTTTATATAACACTCCAACACCTTTGAGCTATTGAAAAAGGATTTTTTTGTGAATGTTTTTATGTTGGCAAGGTAAACGATCTTTGAACTTTTTGTATTCTTTGTCTCTTGGCCCAAAAAATACTTATGTATGCTTTGTCTCTTATACCTTAAATACATTGTCAGTCATTTCTATGACCACATGGCTACTGCTATATTCAGTTGTTTCAATGTACTGAATCTCTTAGACTTTCAGCTGAAAAGATTCGAATAATCATCATATTGGAGAGCCAATAAGTTTTTTAATGTAATTATAGTAGGCAATTCAAAAATGCTAGGGGTTGGAGGTGACTATGGTGTGGCTGTGGATTAGGGGTTTAAGGGATCTTGGCATAGTTGTAAAAAAGCCTTGTGATGTAGATGTAGTATGCAATTCTAAAATGGTAGATAGGATGACATGGGTGTGGGTATCGAGAAGAGGTTGGAGCTTATGTGACTGTGGATGTGAAATTATCTAGTTTGCAGGTCAATGATAAGAACAAGGTTATGTCCTCATTGTGATACTATGCTCTGGATTCATCATTATACATGCACCTACCTCATTGTGTGGTAGTTCTAATTGGGAAGAGCTAGCTATGAACCCAAAAAAAAATCTTTTGCACATATATTAATAACTTGTCTATGGAAATTTGTAAGGAAAAATTTTCATTGTATCATGCTGAGGAATTTCTAATAGTTGTAAGACTTACCTTCAATGAAGTTGACATATTACCTCAAAGAGGACATTCCACGTGTTATAAATGAGATGTTGCACCTCAAAGGGGATATTCCACAAGTTACAAATAGTTGAAGTAATGGATCTTATATTCCCATCTGACCATTTTTACATAAATCTAACTTCTTAGACCTCAAAATTTGAGCTGTGACTTTACTTTTAACTTATGGTATATATTGTGGTCATTCATGTTTGTATTGTAAACATATAGATACTTCAAAATGCATAATGCTTATGCAAAGTTATCTTTTTCACCTTCTACCTAGTCTGGTTTTCTATTGAATATGCTCCTATGATGTGCTTGTTATGGATAACAGTGCAGCTAGCAGTGATTATTATGAACCTGTTGCCCAAATAAAGAATTCACACTGAAAGCCTGAAAGGTATGTTTCTTGATCTGAATTTATCGGATTTTCCATTTTTTTGGTAGGCTTAAATGTCAATGGTGACAAAGAGTAGACACAATTTCAAGGACGTCTAAAATAAAAAAAATGAGAAGCCGTAAGATAGAGAGACCAAAAGACCTAAATATGAATATATTGAGTCGGCCCATCTATAGTAAAAAATCAAGATGATTTCTTTCAATAAAAATGCAAACTAATACTGAATTTCCTAATTCATTTTTTGTAGTTAATTTCTCTGTGTGGTCAAATTTTAAAAATAGATCCAATAAAAAAGCTAATGGAGAAGCATTCATTTATTTCCCTCATTACCCTGCTTGACATTGCTTCATGAGATGCTCATTGGCAGTTGTTGCTTGAAATGGAAAAGTTTAGTTGACTTTACTTACTATTTCATGTTATAGTATGATAATTTCTAATTATTTCTAGGGCTCTTATTAAATTATTCATGGTCCCTACTAACCATATTTATATAGATATTTCTATCCATGCTATCATGTTTGTGAAATCCAAATAGGGGGGATATGACTGATTTAATCCTTGGTTGATTTTGGGAGGCAAAAAAGGAGGGTCCCTATTAACAAACTATTATTCGACATTCTTATTTTGATAGTATAAGCATGAGATTATCAACTTTAATTGGTTTCTAGGTTTTCATACCACTATTTCATCCTCTTATAATCATATTAGTAGACACTTGGGGTGTATATTTGTATACTACTTGTTTTCTTCCACTTGAAGAGAAGAATTCTTGATGATTTCTTAAATTACTATCAAGGTGACAACCTAAAATCTACGAAGAGCAGTTTATTTTGCACATAAGGCTCCTTCAGGATGGAGATTATTAAAAATGTAGTTATTGGATGCAAGGCCCAGGCCATTGGCCAAACAGTTGGGGATCTTGCATGGTGTCCTTTATTTCCTACAACACTTGATCTTTGGTTCATGTGGATAACTAGAGGTAGTAGTGTATATATATTAGGATAGAATCAGATGCCCTGAGAGGATTTGTCCCAGAACTTTGTATGTGAGCTTTAGTTTTATCCATATATGTAGTAAATATGTCTTCTTGATTATCTATATTTCAAATTTAACCTATCTTCTTCTAGTTCGAAGGGAACATCCTACATTTCTGCAAGAGGGATACTACTATTGTTGATCTGCTTCTAGGGACACCTTACAACCAAAAGATTGCTAATTGTTGTGAAAGCAGGCTCATCAATTCATTTCAATTTGGGGCTCACTAGGATGAACAGCAAGACATACCATGTGCTGAAGAGATTCACTATCAATGCACTAGGTCCTGGTTAAATTTCTGGACCTGCAAAACTAGGGAAGCCCACTAATTTCTGATGCCAGATGGAAGGAGGATGACTCAAGTGATGTAAGTGCTCTACAATGCATTTACAGATGTGTACATGTTTACTTCAAACGATACCACAAAATGATAGAATACTTGGCTTTTATAGGAATTTGCATTGGTATAACATTAGACAATGAAGGAGATCCTCATACATTACGTAGATTGGTAGATGCAATAAGAAACTACATCAAAAGTAGTCCAGATGTTAGGATGTTTATTGGGGTTTTAGGTGAGAAATCTGAAGAATGGGCATTGTATTTGTCTCGATCATTGAGATTCAGTCCATTTTTAGGTTCAGTTTCCTGTAATTGCTCATTGTCATCAGTCTAAAATGCTAATCCACATAACTTGATTTTTTTCCCAAGTGCCTTTATTCCTTTAGGATGAGCACTCATCTCCTCTTTCTTTATAGTACTATCTTCAAGCAGCTGGAATCTTGCCCGATAGCAGTACAGAACAAAAGTACTTCAAGTAATCAATACGGACGTACACATGATCTTTGGAAAACAAACATAAAGAAGTACTAACTAGAATATGATCGTCGAAAAAGTAAATTTTAATATAAAATACAACTGTATACATGAAGTTATTATTCCTTTTTAACATCAATCTATAATAAATTTGATGTAAAAAATGGCTTCAAGACTTCATGGACAACATGTAATATAAGGGGTAGTGCATGGTTTTTGAATGAACTTAATACACAACCAAAGTAGAAAGAGCATACTAAGAGGCCATTCAAACACAAATTGCATGGCTGAGAATTTAAACATTAAGCAATCATTCTGCCATGCATAGGATGCTTAACTAGCTCTCTAAACAGGTCAAAAAAGATACTTACTGAATCTTCTTAGTTGTTAGCACTATCTTGTTGTGTTGAGGTTTGTTTAAGACTGAATTCATGCATGTATCTTGTTGATATGCCAAAATCAAATAATTGTGTTGTACTCCCTCCAAAAACATGGTTGTGCTCTTTGATTTCCAATATAGTTGCAGCTTCAGAAATATTTTGCATCCCTGGAGTCTTTTCACATGGATTTAGTATAATCTCTTAAACTGTGTGTATTCCTAAGTGTGGTTTAGCATAATCGTTTGGAAATTCTGTTCTGGCCTGACCACTTGAGCTTCTTAAAATATGGTTCTTTCCATCATTTTAAGCCTTGTGAGTTTTTGTTCGTACATGGTCTTGGATGCTAGTGGTGCTTCAGATTCAGTACTCTCCAGAACAAGAATCAATATGTGAATGCTCTATCAAAATTCATTGCAGTCTATGGGCCTTACCACATAATGACAACTGGGGCATATACCCTATCCATGACTTCAATCAGGTTAGGTATGTGGATCACTCAATTTTAGCTACAATATTTCATATACTAAATCATCATAAATAAGAATTTGAATGGAATGAACCTCCACTTTCACTCGAGCTGCCTTAGCAAATCCAATCTGGAGGTTTCCATAGTCAAAGTCAGTGAATACACACCCATGAAAATATCTCTGAGAAGTTGTTGGAGAGATTTGTATGCTCTTCGAGTACATGACTGGATCTTGGTGAACAGAGCATCTTGGTGAGGAGAGGCTATTGTACGTGTACATGCATTTTGTTGAAGAAGGTGATAATCTATTAATTCTATGATACCAATGCTTGAGTACAATTGATACTATTATTCAAATTTTAATTCAATATGACGCCATTTTTGTCATTTACATCGAGCAGTCCCCTTGTGTTTTAAACTTGCAAGACACATTTATTTGTGACTGTTGGAATGACATCCAAAGAATCTAAAAAAGTGTCATAGTTGTGATAGCAAGATTGGTAACGTGCATATTTTATGGTAAAGCTATTGGTTCTTCTATATTCTAAAGATTACTAATAAGTTTCTAGGCTACTAATATGTTGTGTATCCATGGGGAAGTCATGCCATGGTTTTAGTTCTTCTCCTAGCCCTCTACCCACTGAATCTTAATTTTCTTAATCGATTATAGACAGATTAACGTGTTATAAAAAATAAAACGATTGTGGAATATTTAGATGTCCATTCCCATAGTGGTGAATGAATTTAGTAGATTTCTGTTTGGAGGTTTTGATCATTCAGTCCTTAGCATAATAGGAAAATACAGTTGTCTTATAAGTCCCAAACATGATCACTAGACATGAAGGTGTGTCTAAGCGTTATGGCTTTCTAATCTCCAACAAACCTGAAGTAGTCGGACTGCAACATCTTTTTTTATTTACAATAATCATTTGAGACATCCATATAAAATCATTATCAATCATCAACTGATATATCAAAAACATTGTGATGCATCAATGTTCTTAAAGTTGTACTATGCAGTTCAGCCTTGCTCTGCACCAAATTATATTTGAGCCAGTGATGCATGTTATACAATGCATGTGCCTCGTCTAGTATGGGGCAATGACCACACATGCACTTATGTGCCACTTCGGACAAAATGGAATGAAAATTATGTGTGCATATTAATATCATATACACTTGTATTATTAAATTCAGAACTGCTTTCAATAGATATTCATTGATAGATATTCACTTACAGTTTTCATAGTTCTGAAATTACTTGTTTCTGAGTTTCCCAATGAGTGATAAATAATTATTATAATTAATTATGTGTTGTTACATTGCATCAGAATACCTCAGGTGCATTCTAATCAGTACCCTCTATGAACGAGTCATGCATACCTCAGTGCATGCATAGTGTTGCAGACCTCTTTTAGATGTTTTTGTTTTCTACAATTTTGGAGATTGTCATCGATGATCTAAGTAGGTAAATTCAGCACATGAACTGCATCCTTTCCACAAATAAGGTGATCATTGAAAACTACTAGAGGGGGGTGAATAGAGTTTTATAGATAATTTAATAATTATTGAACTCAAACAACCACAATGAAAATATTGGACAAGGAGACACAAGGTTTAGAGTGGTTCCAACTATAGCAAATACTATAGCCGTCAATCCACTACCCGGTTGCTTACCCAACCGGGATTTGAAAAGAAATTTATTTTATTACCTCGCAAGGACTTTACATAAAATACAATTTCTTTTCCCAAACCCTTCAAGCAGCCTTCACCCAGAAGTAATCGCCCAACCTTGAAGCAGCCTTCCCTTGAAGTAGGTGCACCAACTCCCGTTGCAGCAGCCTTCTGAAGTAGCTTCCCGTGCGATAGCCTTCTTGAAGTAGCTTGAAGTCCCCTTCTCCACCTGAGAAGTCAACCCTCTCCAATCCGCAGCCTCCAACCCTAGGAGTAGCAAGGAGAGTACAAAAGATACAAAGGAACAAGAAAGAAAATAGAAATTACAATACCGTTGTAAGCACAAGGCTTGATTTTTCTATATCAAGCGTTTATATCTCCTAACCAATGTGTATGACAATGTGATTGTAGTGGATAGGAGATACTAGCCTATAGGACACGAAATGGGAGCAATAGGAATGAATGGCAAGTGTAGGAATTGCTCTATTGCTCTAAAACAGATTGCAAGTGTGTATTCAAGCTCAAGTATAGCACAAGTATAGATTAGATGTATTTTAGTGTCCTAAGGCATGTCCTATTTATAGGAATGGCCTATGTATGCTTAAGGACGTTCTAGACAACTTCTAGGGGTTTCTAAGTGCTTAACTAGCCGTTAGGTACAAAGTTGTTGTTTTAACAACGGCTAATTACTTTATTCTGCAGTTGCTGTCAGAGACCATCTCGGTCGACAAATGGTCGACCGAGACACCTACTCGGTCGAACTTTTGTCGACCGACAAGTTCTCTGGATCAACGTTCATTTGCAACTGCTAACTACCTTGTCAGCTGTGTCTAACGGCTACTTGAGTCAATCTCGGTCGAGAAGTTTGTCGACCGAGAGTGTCTCGGTCGAGGAGTGTGGTCGACCGAGATTGACTCTGTTTTCAATCTTTTTAATTAACCACTAAGCATGTGTATGAGTGTGCAAATGTGATCCTATTTGAAGGAGATGACTTAACTAAGTGTGGTCTTTAGCTAGGAAGATCCAACGCTTGATTTACATGCAATCTAAGTACTTGTACATTATATATTTGTACAAGTTTTTACAACAGTGATTACATTGCATGGAAATATAAATATGTAAGATCTTGGATTTCCCTAGTTGCTTTGTCATCCACTTTAATCCTGCACACTCAAGTAGCACGTTAGATCAACAAGAATGAAATGTTTTTCATCATCGAAACAGAGGGATTATCATAATGTCCAATCTATCCAACAACCATGACCAGCTATGTAACAGTTATGTAACGAAGGGAAGAGCAGCTGCAATCTTCAGTTGGGTATAGCTTTGGTCTCTTCAAAGCTGCACTTCCCTATCATAAATCCAACTGAACCTTAACCTTGGCGCCTTCTTAGCCCTCCCCTGAGCCCTCTCTTCCATCCTCCTAATCATCAGTGCCAGAGTACACACAAAATCCCGATCTCTATTTCCTTCACCCGAGAGGCCACTAAGGTTCTCCTCATCCCACCTCCCCACCAGAAACTCAAGGATGTCGGAGTAATCCTTGGTCGTGTAGATCCCCAGGCGCCGTGCGATGGAGAGAAGTGTTCAAACAGGTTGTTGTCACGGTCATCGTACATGAGGTGCGTTGGCATGGATATCTTCTTCTTCATCATGTCTGCAAATGCCAAAACCGTACCACCTGGATCGATCTCGAACAGTTTCTCCATGATCTTGGTGTAGGCCATTTCATGACATTTCTCATCAGAAGCTATGGTGCCGCAAACCTGTGCCATCTTTACATCTGCGTGCTCCTTGGCCAACCTAGCAGTGTTCCCATAAGAGATGAAGGTTGCACGCTCCTAGAAGGAGGTATAGATGAAGCAAAGGTAGGGGATGTTCTCTATTCTAGGATCCATTCCTGACCCAATGAGATACTGAATGGTCTTCTCGACCTACCTCATGTCAACTCTTCCAGTGAGATACAGGTACTTGTTGAGAAGATCCCCATACCTATTCTCTTCAGCAGTCCACGCCCTAGTCCAAACAGCCCATGATGTGAGGCTAGCACCGGTCTCACCCCGAACCCCATCCAGAGTGTTAAGCATGGTCTGGTAAGTAGGCAGAGCCTCCTCGGTGATCATATCCCCAATCAAGCAGACAAAGTAGTCATCAGGTAACTCCCTGGACCGTGCTTTCAATTCCTTGACCTCTTCATGGAATCTCTCAGATGACAAATCCGGCAGGAAATCCTGGGGCTACCAGTTCTTCTCAACTGGCTTTAGTAGGGTGAGTATGTTGTCTTCAGCCCAATTCTCTAGTGACTTGAAGATCTGTATCGTATGAGCAGGCATGAAGTGGGTGACATGAGGCATATTCACATATTCATTGTTCCTTATTAGTTAAAAGTATGATCAATTTAGTAATTGTTAAGAGAGAGATAATTTTCTCTGTGTAGTAGCAAACAATCTTTTCTCAAGTATAACATTCTCCACCTAATCTATATGGTAATTTCTAGATGAATTACTAAATGTTTAGTTGTAGCTCGAGCAGGTCTCTATAATTCTCTTGTTTGAGTTAGAACATGTATTCCAATAGGATCTATTTACCAGTTGATGTCTTAGTTTAATGCTCCTTTTTGGGGTATACATGGCTGGTTTATGTTCTTAATCAACATCTTCTTCTTATCTTTGATCAATTACCTTCACAAACTCACTATGGGAGTTGTTTAACATGTTGTACACTTATTTGAATCATTTTCTGTGTTTACTTATTCTCTGTCCCGGTTGCTGGATTCTGAATTAGTACAGAGTGTTACCCAAACCAACAACTATAGCTGGAATCCTTGATCTTTCCAAGTTATATTCAGTTTTTCTTTGTTATTAAAATGACATCCATGACTATCACTTACTCCTAATTCTCGTAACGAGATCAGATTGTTGAATAGGCATGTATTGTTAGTGAGATACAATAGATATACTTTCAAATAAATGGTAAAGAAACTTTTTTGGAACAACTATGGGTGCCCCTAAGCACAAGTGATACATTTTTTGTCTTGTTTAATACACTTTGATTTTATGATGCCTACTGTAAGAGGACATGTCCACAATTTAGGAAATTGGGAAGTTTAAGCTAGGCGTTATGACTTGGAGTTTATCTTAAGTAAAAAAATGAGTTGTGTCTTGTCTATGCACTTATTTACTTATTAAACTAGGCACTTGAGATCCATAACATACAAAAGTACTAAACATGAGATGAAATAGCAATGTGTTCTGATCTAGGGGGGTTCGCCAACCAAAACTAACCATGGTTAAACCTCTACATCAGTTGCCAACAAGAACGGATGAAACTCCAACTAATGCGCCAAGTTCACTAACTAACGCCCCAAGTTTTTCACTAGTGAGTGTGCCCATACCATTCATTGTCATCTTCTAAAATCATTTTGTAGATTACTTAATGGTGCTTACTGTTGCTCCGAAGTACTAGGATCTGTGGGTTGTCAAATGCAGTTAAACACGACAAGTATAATACTCAGTTGAACAACAACACCAACAACAAGTTTTAGAAAAATAGATTTGATTGACTGGCTTGTGAAAATATACACAAAATACTTGGGACATAGCTCAAGCATTCTCAAGAGATCAAAAAAGTTTCAACAGAAGTAGAGCGCAAATCAGTCATGGGATAAGCATATTTTTTTCTTGAACTTTCATCTATTTGTCTTGTTGACTTCTTATTACTGAATTCTTAATTACCACAGAGGGTTGATAAGGAAATGTTTTCTTTGAAGTTTATAATGGTTCTTCTTGGGTGCAAGTTCTTTGATGTTGTCATTCATTTATGGCATTATGCACTGTGCATATAGGTACAATCTAGTGGTTGGGTCCGAATTAAATTTATATTGTGCACCTTCCCCTATAATTGGTTTTACCTAGAGTAACATTTGTTTCTTAAGCTTGAGGATAGTTTGCAAAACTAAAAAATACAAGGTATACTGTGTTTATACCCTTTATTATTTCATTTTGTTATCTGTCATGTAAATGTTTTGGAGTTATCTGAGGGAATGCGGGGACACTGGTAAGTGCTTCCTGAAATTAATTTGATATTATACAAGTAGCAATGACACATCCATCTTCCCACCCCATATCCCATCATTCATGACCTGATGAATGATTGATTTCATGTACTATTTGATGAGTCGTTTCATATTTATTCAGTACCAAAGGAGGTGAAATCTCAACCTCTTGCTGAGAAAAAGGCCCCTGGTAAAAAGCAAACTGGTTTGGGGACCACACCTGCTCCGACGTCAGCTATTGTTTCAGATGCTACAAAGTTTTGTTTTTATTTGACTATCATATTGCCAAAACAGTTGTTGGTAAACAATGATTCCATTATAACTCATATATAGCTATGTTTTGTATAAATTCAGATATGTATAACTTTTAGCAAGGCAACTTGATCATTCACTATGACATTTTTTGCAGTTCAGGTTTATTTGATACCAAGAATGATTGTAGAGAAGGCCTTCGTATCACATCTTCATCCTAGACAAAATAACCCATTGCATAACCTTGATTGGAGTATCATAAACTGGTGTTCTTGTACTTGTGAAAGGTAAACTATGCAATAATTTCATTGGTTTGTTCTAGTACACATCATTTTCTCAAAATCAGTGTTATACTCTCTGACTTTCACCCGCATAACACAAATTATGTTACTGCTGGTTAAGTTATAGTTGGCTGCCATATCTCTTGTACAGGAACAACTGCCACAGTAAAAGGAAGAGAGGACAAAGGAAATATCCAAGGTATAGTCTTAGATTCACAAAATATGTGCTGAGATATATAGAAACCTCAAACTTGGGGACCGAGTGGAACTGCTAGTTGTTGATGAGAATAATTTGTCTTTCAAGAATCTCCATGGATATCAATATCAACTACAGGAGCTTCCTATGTCCAACCAGAAGCAGAGCACGGAGAAGTTCTTTATTTTCAATCAAGAAGAGAAATACCTTAGCAATCTTTCTCTTCTTATGAGTTTATCAATGTTATCATATTCGTTGACGATACAAGTGTAAGAATTAATACAAAAGAAAAATCAAGATAGAAGAAGATGCACATGATCATGTGGCATATAGATTCTGCAATGGATAGAGGCACTCAGAAGAAGATATTGTATACATGTATCTTTTTTCCATGCATATTGTAAAACAGGGGCCAGGTTAATGTCCTCCCCATGTGTACTCATTGTTCAAATATAAATAAAAGTATCATTGTTGACATTGTAAGCACAACTTGATCTCGATTAACATTCATCTTTTTTCTTTTTGAAAACCCCTCTATATTGGCAAGCGACTGACTAGATGCATAATGTCTCTTACTACATATATATGTGTAGTACATGGTGTCTTTCACTACACACTAGCTACAATTGCATGTGTAGTAAGTGCTAATTTTTGCTATACATGAAATGCATATACAAATTGTAACCAATGTCATCTCTCCCTACATATCATAGCTACAAATTGAATTGTAGTCATATATTTAGCTACAATGGAAACTACATTTTTATGTGTAAGGACATTTTTTTACCTACAATTAGGGTTACATATGAATTTGTAACCAGAGGAATAACTAACTACAACTTTGAAAAATGTAGCCTAAACAATTAGCTACACGGGTATTAGCTTCATATTCTAAATGTAAGGATAAATGTAGCCAAAGCTTTTAGCTACAAATTTTGGGGTTTTTGCTACAATTTTTTTCTGTAGTTAAAGACCATATTTTTCGTAGTGTCTAGTTATACTAGTCTCCACTATGGCTTCAGAGTTGGCATTTAGCATAAGAGTTTGATGCCTTGATTCTTTTATGAGCTATCTCATTCCTAAGGTAGTGGATTTTGGTTTATCTTAATTGATTTTTATCTATTTTTGCACTTTTATTCGTACTGAACCATTTTGAATATTATCAAATTGTCCAATCTCGTATGCACGCGATTGGCTCAAATCCACCCCTTAATTTAGAAGCTTATCTTGAAGAATTTGAAGGGGAGACGATTCTTAAGCAGAGGTTAAGATCTATAACGCAGATATCAAACAACCAATTTGGTTTCATGCTTGGTAGATCAACAAAAGATGTTATTTTTCTGATAAGGAGGCTTATGGAGAAATATGGGGAAAGAAAAAGAGATCTTCATATGGTTTTAATTGTTTTGGAAAAGGCTTATGATCGAGTACCCAGAGAAGTGTTGTGGATGGTTTTGAGGAAAAAGGGTGTGCCAATACAATACATTGACTTGATTAAAGATTTGGTAGGTCTACTGCAAGTGTGAAGACTCCTAGAGGAGAGACACCAACTTTTCCCATCACAGTTGGGGTACACCAAGGATCCACATTCAGCCCATATATGTTCATTCTTGTTATGGATGAGTTGACAAAGAATATTCAGGATGATGTTCCTTGGTTTATATTATTTGCTGATGATATTCTATTGATTGATGAAACTAAAGATGATTTAAATGATAAAGTTGAACTTTGGAGAAAGGCATTGGAAATAAATGGATTGATGATTAGTAGGAGAAAAATTGGGTATATGCATTGCAATTTCAGCCAATCTCGTAGTGTGAATAGTGGGGCCAAGTTGGACAGAGTAGATATAATAAAATGTGATAATTTGCATTACTTGGGCTCTATCATTCAAACATATGGGGATGTCCAAAATGACGTTTGTCATAGGATCACTGTAGGATGGTTGAAATAGAGTGCAACTAGAATATTATGTGATTAGAAGATCCCTCTCAGACTAAAAAAAAGTTTTATTAAACTACTATACATCCATCCATGCTCTATGAGAGTGAATGTTGGGCGGTGAAGAAACATGGAAGATCCCTCTCAGACTAAAAAAAAAAGTTTTATAAAACTACTATACATCCATCCATGCTTTATGAGAGTGAATTTTGGGCAGGGAAGAAATAAGGACTCAACAAGATGAACGTGATTGAAATGTGTATGTTGAGATGGATGTGTGGGAAGACAAGAAAATATCGCTTGAGAAATGACTATATCAAGAATAAAGTGGGGGTGACGAGCATTGGGGACAAGTTGCGCGAGGGCTGACTCAGATGGTATGGACATGTACAACGTAGACCGACTAATGCACCTATATGAAGCAATACTATTGAGGTAAGCACAATTAATAGAAGAAGAGGAAGGCTTAAATTAACATGGGAAGTTTGAATCTCTACATATCAACTAGAATATGACACATGACAGAGTTGAATGGAAAAGAAGGATCCATGCAGCCGGCCCCAACATAGTTGGGATTGAGCCTTACTTGATGATGATGACGATCTTGAAGAAATTGAAAAAGGTATATGAATGGCTATAAGTATTCTTTACGAAATGTCTATTTTTTTACATGTGACTATATTTATATGTTTTTTCAGATTTCTCTTATCTCTATTTAGATGATGTTTTTATTAATATGTAGTAACGACAAATATTATGAAGTTCAAGTGTTATACATTCTTTTTTTGACCTGTCTTATATATCTCTGTTATAGTAATGATATTTGTATGTTTTCAATATTGGTTAAGCTCAATTCAGATAATGTCAACATTGTTTTTGGCCTTTAGGAGATATATGACATGTATCTTCTATAATTTAGACCCCCCTACAAAGAAGTGGGGCATAATATAGATCAATGAAATGAAAATCGGGCTGAGCGGCCGCTTAATCAGCCAAACACCTCAACCGCTTAAAATTGTCCCTAATCGCCGATTAATCCGTCCTGCAAAAATCACCTGTTTTCCCCGCTTTTCCTGCTTAACCGGCTGTTCAGAGGGGTAAAAAAATGCTCTGCTTAGACCCATTTTTTTAAAAGCGCCCAGCTTGGCCACTAAATTTTGTATTTCTTTTTCTGTGTGTGGCTTTTTTTGTAAGTCGTTATGTTATAAAGTATTGTAACTATGTTTCTGTCAGTCTATTACTAAAAAGTTTACTTTTATTGTATGAAATACTAATTAATTGCTGATAACTATATATATTACCTATATATTAGAATGCAACGCTAGGAACTATACTGACTTGAATAATGTAGTTAATGTTAAAAATCCATTTAATTTATGTATACACTAGAATGCATACATTGTTTGAATGTACTGTTAATGTACGACTAATTGACCATATGTAAATGTAACTATAAGTTTAGTAAAGTATATATGATAAGTCTATTGTTTACTGTTTAACTATGTATTACACATGATGTAAAATTGGATGTCTTAAATGTATACATGCCTTAGGCTGGGAGTACGTGTAACTTGTCACAAGTATATAGTTTACTATATCATAAAAGTATATTGTTTACTGTATTATTATAGTTATGATCATTGTTTTATAGTTGTGTTATAAATCATTTGGGTGTTTTATATAGTTGTGGCCTTGTGGGTTCTTACATATGTACCAAAGTTTCTGAATATAATTTATTTATACAATGTAATTTTGTATAAAGTTATATAGGAAACTAAAATCCATTTTTTCAATAATCGTTCGCTTACCGCCTAACTAATTCCAAGGTGCTGTCAGCATGAGTTCTGCTTAATGCTTTTTAAAACATTGATATAAATTCGTAGCAACTCATTCTATGTTTATCTTTATTGTGTACTTGGTTTTCTGCAATTCAACTATAATCAACTATAATGTTGACTTGTATTGATTCCACTTGTACAATAACACTTTCGTGACCATTAAAACAAGATTGGTGAACCTACGGGCTTATCTTGGTGAAGTGAACGCAAGTGCATTGTGGATTGTGGACTTGAATGGATATTTTTATATTAAAACATTATTCATGTTTAAGTTGTAGTCAATACTAATTCCATGTCTTGAAGATATTAAATTTGAAGTTTGCATGTTATGTCTAATGACGAACCTGCATGTGTGTTTGATTTCAGTGAATGATGTGACCCATGCTTTTTTCTTCTTAAAAAACAATTTTGTATTTTACGAAATAACAAATTATACAATTTGATGTTTGCGTTACATTTATAACTCCAAATAGTGTTTTGATGCCACTGTTTAAACAAGTCTATATATATTGGGACACAGTTTTTGTTTCTTTGGTCGTGTGATATTATAGTAAAGCATGTTGTATATATTGGATTATGTTTTAGTTGTTTAGCTCGATGTGACACCTACAATTTATCAGCTGTGTGAGCTAGTACTTCTGAAAGAACTTGGCAGTGTTGCATCATTGACCAAAGTGATGAGCTGCTATTCTGAAAATTAAGGCAACGATTTTACTTTAAATTACAAGCTATTGAGCGGTTTTTTTTAAAACATTAAGACAACTAAAAGTAACGGGTTATGAAGCTGCTGTTTTTGAAATATAGGACCGTAACCATCGTGATTGAAAAAGCTTAAGAAAATAAAACTTCCATTCAACGGACAAAGTGAAATAATACTTCAAACAACAATAGTGTTTTCGAATTTTAAACAGTCCGACCAGGGCTCTTTCCAAATGTTGAACGGTCTGGTCTATTAGAATTCGGTCGGTCAATTAGAATCCGGTCCAGTTTACAGTCCACATTTCTGCTCTAATTTGACCTTTAATCTGCTCCAATCCGGTCCAATTTTGGACCAATGCTCACCCTTAGGCTCCGATTGGTTTGTTGTAACTGATCCGGAAAAATTATGAAGTGGAGTTCCTTAAAAAAAATCATGATTGGTTTAAAGTAACTGTAGGAACTTGAGTTATGTGACTTCCAGTGAGTTTCAGACTTATATACAAAACACAGTTCTTCAGTTCCCTCTAAAAAAGAGCGAAAAACGAGTTCCCAGAAAACTAATAACATTTCTTATATAATTATATTTTTCATTCGTTATAAGTAACACAATTAAAATAGTTATGACTAGAAATATTAGCGGTGTGGATATAGTACATTCCTAAAACCACAACATAATATGACAAAATATCATACACTACAACCGGACTATGTAAAATATTTTACACTATAACCACCACTATCAGAACGATCTACAGAATAAAAAATACAAACATCATAAAAAAAATACCGCACCATGTGAAAACAATATGATTTACGTAATATATTTTTATTCTTCATGTTGAAATAATATGATGTGAAAATGATAATTAATTGTAACCATGCACGAATAATATAGTAAAGTTCCCTAAAAAATAATGTAAAAATTAATATTCTACATTGCGTGAAACAATGATGAACCAAAACTTATATTTACAAGAACATGAAATATGGATATTATTATGATACTTTTATATACACAAATTGAAAAAATATCATGATGTAGTTTTAATTATAATATTTTTATTAAAAGGTTATAATTGTACCATAATAAAATATTTTTAAAGGAGCAACATGTGCACCATAACCACTTGTTGCGGTTATTATGATTTAAGAATATTATAATTTTTTACTGATATGATTTTTATATGTCTTTGTCATCATCAGTTATTTATATTATATAATAAAAATTAACAATATTTATATTAATTTTTGTAATTACACTTACAACATACCAATCACATGGAAGTGAATGAAACTTAAGTTTGAAAAATTGAACTAGAGTAGAGCTTGTAGAGAATGAGTTCCACGGAACTCATGACTTACACCAAACCAATAGGAGCCTTAGGGGATCTAGGATTATGGTGCCATCACATTATTTCCTATACCAAGATAGAAAATAATTTACTACATTAGGGTCTTATCATGTTTTATCATGTTTACTAACTGATTTGAAAGCTAAATGCTTTAAACTCCTCTATTTGCCCTAAAATGAGGTTTCTAGGGTTAGGCAGACATACCTTAGTTCATATCGCCTTCACCATCTCCATCAACATCATTACAACTCACTAAGTTTCTGGTGTATTATAAGATGAATGCCATGTTTTAGAATAGTTAGAGAGCAGAGACCTTAAAATTTACGTAATTGGCTCAATTCACATCTTTATTTTCAAGCCTCTTTAATTGGCTTAGTCGAGAGCTTTTGTCAATTTTCTAGGTAACTTCAATCAAAACTGCTTTAATCATTTCTAATAAAGTAATAAATAAAACAATTTAGAATCATGAAAGAAATACACACCATCAACCAAATTAAAGCCTACGTATTGATCATTAATTAACAATACCTATATTCTGTTCATATTACTCTATTAGACTGATTTTTGCACTGAAAGCATAAAACCAAAAAAATCATCATAAATTACTTTTAATAATTTATTTTTTCCTAAATATGATTAAAATATGTACAAAACCAAGAATTGATCATAAGAGAAATCATGTAAAATTCCATTCAAATTCCCTGATATTGCCCAAAGACCCTAAAATAGCTAGAATTTAGCGCAATTAGGTTGAGTTTGATGCAATTGGGATTTAAACACATTTACATTTTTAGATAAGATGAAACTACTCAATGACATATCAAATAGGCGATTTTAGATCCACTTCAATATTTCTCCAATTTGAACCATATGTGAAATTCACCGTCAATTCCACTCTCGTGTATCCATGCTCGATCACACATGGAAGAAAATATGGAAAAGGAATGGAATTAGGGTTAGAGAATGAGAATGAGGAGTGATTCATCCAATAATATATAATTTACTCAAACCAACAAATCTTGTGGAAAAATGATATGTTGGGGAAGTCCCCTTGTGTGGTTTTTCTTCTTAATAGAAGGGTAGCCCCCTCTCCTATAAATAGGATAAGGGGAAAGTGTACATACTCAAGTAAAATCCAAATGGGCCATGACACAATTGCACCCATATAACAAATAGACCCAACAACGTAATTAACTAGACTCTAACACTCCCTCAAGATGGAGCTTGGGATATTCACAAGTCAGCTTACAACTAAACAAACAAACTAATGACAAAGAAGTAGAATAAAATGATCAACCAAACTCATACAAGAATAGTTTCCCCTCAATATTTATATAAAACATTCATCACTCAAATACACTCCCCCTTAAGTAGATAATCCAAAAGGTGAGCAAGCATGTAGAAGTAGCTTCTTAATTAATATGAAGTAGCTTCTGGAGCATAAGTAAAAAACATGTAGGTATCGTGGTCTTCATCTCAGTCTTTATCATCATGAAATAGACTAGAGAGTGTTGGAACACACGAGTAGATAGTGTACACAAGAAGCAGTAGTCAACACACATACAAAGCATTGACAATAAAAGACTCAACATGTGCAAGGCACGAACAAGCCAAAGAGTGCGGGCACACAACAGTAGAAAGTAGACGATGTAGCTAAATAGAAGACTAGTGCAAACACATAACAAGTAACATAAGACTCCAAGATGAATAAAAACAATAAAAAAGCATGAAACTCCATCATACACATGTAAGTCACCAAAGGAACCATCATCATCTTCTCTCATCATATAATTTTCATCATAGTAGCAGATGTCACATTCTAGAGAGTGTTGGGTCACAATCCCCAAAGAGTGCTGGATCACGGTCCCTAGAGAGTGTTGGGTACATTCCTAGTGTGTCGGGTCACATAGAAGTAGTAGTTGACATGTGGGGAATGAACAAAAAGTCAACATGCAAACATAGCACGTGCAAGTAGAGAGTCAACATGTAAATAAAGCACGAACAATAGATAGTGTAAAAGCACACATCAACAGATAAAATGTGTGAATCATAGCACAAATAGCAAGAATGACGTTTCAAAATAGAAAATCAACCAACATATAGCACAAGTGAAGTAGATAACTCCATAACAACAGTTGAGGTAGATGGTGATGAATAACCTCCACAAGTTCTCCATAAGGTAGAAAGATCAATAATAGAAACGAAAGGATCCACATAGATAGAAATATAGTGGTAGGAAGATCCATAAAGATAGTTGTAACATAAAAATCTTCCTCTCCTCATGTTCTCTCCTCCATCTCATACCTTCCCTCTACTCATCATCCTATATTCTCCCCCTCATGTCAACTACAAAAAGAGTAAGGAGAGTGGTTGAGGTGGAAAGTCAGATCATACACAATAGTAGAAAGTAGATGATGTAGCTGAATAGAAGACTAGTGCAAACACATAACAAGTAACATAAGACTCCAAGATGAATAACAACAACAAAAAAACATGAAACTCCATCATACACATCTAATTCTCCAAAGGAACCATCATCATCTTCTCTCATCATATAATTTTCATCATAGTAGCATATGTCACATTCTAGAGAGTGTTGGGTCACAATCCCCAAAGAGTGCTAGATCATGGTCCCTAGAGAGTGTTGGGTACATTCCTAGTGTGTCAGGTCACATAGAAGTAGTAGTTGACATGTGGGGCATGAACAAAAAGTCAACATGGAAACATAGCACGTGCAAGTAGAGAGTCAACATGTAAATAAAACATGAACAACAGGTAGTGTAAAAGCACAAAGCAACAGATAAAATGTGTGAATCATAGCACAAATAGCAAGAATGACGTTTCAAAATAGAAAATCAACCAACATATAGCACAAGTGAAGTAGATAACTCCATAACAATAGTCGAGGTAGATGGTGATGAATAAGCTTCACAAGTTCTCCATAAGGTAGAAAGATCAATAATAGAAACAAAAGGATCCACATAGATAGAAATATAGTGGTAGGAAGATCCATAAAGATAGTTGTAACATAAAAATCTTCCTCTCCTCATGTTATCTCCTCCATCTCATACCTTCCTTGTACTCATCATCCTATATTCTCCCCCTCATGTCAACTACAAAAAGAGTAAGGAGAGTGGTTGAGGTGGAAAGTCAGATCAATTATAGAGGCAAGGGTTATGTAGGCAAATATGTGAGGAGGTAACTGCCAACTTGAGGCAATATGAACTGATTAGGTTAGATCATATCAAAAATCAGATCCAAATGAGGACATAGTGTATATAGTGGGGTAGTATAAGTATTGAGGAGGTAGGCAATATGTATGTAGAGCTGGAAAGGGTAGGGTGGGTTAAAAACAAAAGAATTATAAAATTGTTGGAAAAGGAAGATAAATGTTGTTGGTAAGGATAAAAATAGGTACACTCCATCGATAGAAGCTTCCTCCATGTTATAGAATAATCAAATATGATGTAGCACGCTAAAATGTAGCTAGAATAGTAGGTGACATGACATGTTGGGACACGCCATGTCAAGCAGTAGTATCTAAAGCAGGTAGATTGCACACGACATGTTGTGTTCCTGAAGGGACACGCCGTGTCAGTCTACAGAACTCAAAGCATTCAACCTGTCAGGGTAGAACATGTTGCAACAAGACAAAAGAACGTGTAAAATTTTGACATTGCATGTAGGATGCACAACAATAGGTTTAGGTAGGCATCGACACACCATGTGGGATGTACAACAACAAGTTCAAGTAGGAAAAAACATCGTTTAAGATTCTGACACACCATGTAGGATGCCCAAAAATAGGTTATGATAGGCAGAGACAAGGTTATGATAGGCAGAGACACGTCGTGTCAAATTCAGACATGTCGCGTCACAGGATAGACTTTTTTATTCCATTCATGAAAAAAGAAAAAGTCCTCCTACATGCCATGTCAAACAACAATATACGGGTGGATAAATCCTTCCAGATCTCCACCATAGCAATATAGGGGTGATATATCCCCAATATCAGTCAAAAAAGGAGATTTTCCCCCAAAATTTGGGATTAGATCTCAATGTCAGTAACATGGATGATAAAGATGGTGTAGATCAACAACACTGTAGATGATTGTGATGTAGATCAACAACAATGTTGATGGAGACCATAGTGACAAGTTTTAGATTTAGCAATTTTTCGGCTGGTTGGAAAAAATCAGAATTCATAAAAAATTGAGATAAGTTGTGAAAAAATTGATACATACATATCTGATGCATGTACTATTAAGTTATCAAGACATACAGTCTTAGGGAGTCAGAAAGTAGGGAAAGAAGTAAAAAATAGTTGAGCATTAACAATGAACTATTTGGAGGAGTGGGGGTTGGAGGTTTATTGTATATTAGGAGTTTTGTGTTCATGATTTTGTAAAAAATAGCAAGCGACTTAAAAGAGAAAAACCGTGAAAAGTTATGAAGAATCGTGAAAAATTGTATAAATCGTGAAAAAGTGGAATAAATCGTGAAAAGTCATGAAAAATTGGCGACTGGCGTATTAATCATGATGAACATTTGGGATCCTATAACATCATGAAAAATTTCTGATTTTTTGTAGAATTCAGAGACTTTTTACTATGATGAAGACAGGGTAGATCACGATAACATATAGGATAGCAGTGGCGGCTCTAAGAGCAAACAATAATGATGGATGCATGGAGGCCCTTGTAGATCTTATAGCACCAAGTTCAAAAATGGATTGTTTTGATTTTGATAGAGACGCTCCATGGAGATGGTTCCTGGGAGACATAGGGGTAGGAAATCCCAGTGGGCAACCTAGTAATGTCGAGGGGCGGAAGTCACCTATAAAGGGAGGCTTCTCTCCTTTGCTCTCTCTCTCTCGCTCAGGGTTGGGGGCAGTGTAGAAAGCCTGATCTAATACTGTGTGGAAAAATGATATGCTGGGGAAGTCCCCTTGTGTGGTTTTTCTTCTTAATAGAAGGAAAACCCCTGCTCCTATAAAATAGAATAAGTTGGGAGCGTACTGAAGTAATAATTGGACCCATATTACAAATAGACCCAACAACTTAATTAACTAACTAGACTCTAACAAATCTAATTGGATATTACCGTCATTTATTGAAGATTACCCTCAAATATGGTAGGAAACCCTAGTTCTTACTTGTTTAGGGTGAATTCCTCCTTCAAATTGTATTTTCCTTTATTCTCTTGAAATTTGATATTTGATGGTTAGGACGGTGATTTGTGATTGTTAGGGTCGAATTTGATCCTATTAGCTATAGGTGCTTGGGTTATTTACATTGTAAACACTTTTTGGATTCCAATTTTAACAAGTAGGCAACCTCTGTAAAGCTTGGTTGACTTGTAAAAGTCAGCCCGACCCTCACGCCTAGTTTTTGGCCTTACTATCGACTTATTTTGGTTTATGGTGACCATAGTTGTCAAGGCATCCAGTCGGTGACCCAAATTGCTTGGGCGACTAGGCACCCAGACTGACTAGACTGACTAGTCAGGAACCCAAGCGTAGAAAAGGATTACATATAAAATAATATTTTCTAAATAATATATAGTATTATATATGCATGTATATAAAACATGTAATACTCCAAATATGTTTAACAATGTCCTAAAACATCCCAAATTAGTCAGTGTATTTTCATTCAACAAATATTAATTAACTAAATAAAGTTAGGAAGTCTAAAGATCACATATGTATTGAGTTGAATACTCAAAATTTGAAACTAATGAAAGGGTTTTTTGGAATTAAAAAAAGATTTTTACAAATTAATGAGTAGAACATAGATGATATTAGACTTGTAAAATAGCAAATTTCAATCGTCCAATGTAAAAGCTAAATATTTTCTTTTCTATGGTAACATAATTTTCCAAAAACCAAAATGATATACTACTAAGAATGTATAAAAATAACAAATTATAGTATTTAATTGTTGAAATTGCACTAAACATCTAAAACTTGTGAGGAGATAAAAAACGTTAAAACCAAACGGGCCAAGTGCCATGCCAACAACAACTAAGCGTCCACCCAAGAGTGTACTAGCCTGCCTAGGCGCCCTAGGCGGCTGAGTAGTTGACCAGTCCGCCCAGGCGGGCGCCCAACTGGGGTCTATTTACAGGCATTTGGCTAGGCAAACCCTCTGGGTAACTAGCTATCTCCCTCAACAACTATGATGGTGGCCCAAATGTTTGTCGGCTTGTGTTGGGGTTGGACAACCTTTGGTCCTAGTTAGGCCAAATTCAGCCAACCTCCCACAACCCACCCTAACTTTGCTCCAACCCAATTGTAGGGTTGCAAACTTCTTCTAGGGTTCAATCTAACCATAGTGTTTGAGGCGACCAGATGGTGGTTGTCCTTAATGGCTTCCTAGGTCGACTTGGCGGTGTTTTTTTACACAAACCTATACATATGTAAATATATACTTATATATATTGTTTATGCACTATGTTATGTATGGGATTAAGAGAGAAAGATTTCTCTCCCCTCTCCCATGCCTGTGGCAGAGGATGAATGCCCAAGAGGGTGATAAATTAAGGTGACAACTAAGATTTGACCTGGGTCCCTTTGTTAGGGGACACCGTGCTTGACTACTTGAGCTACTCCTTTTCAGGTAATATGTTATGTATATACTTATGCATGTATGTATATATTACTTATCCAGTCCTCTGAATTTATTCAAAATAGCACTTTGTATTAGTCATTATGTATATAACCAGTAAAGAAAATGAGACAAATTCAATAGCAAAAAGAAACAACAATAAGTAATTAAGTATACTATAGTAGAGTTTCTAAAGTAGAATTAATGAAATGTTGAAAGACATACCTTATGGTTTGTCAATCTATTAAATGCACAATCAGTAGCATGGATGAAAGAATATGGAAAATTATATAATAAAAAAGTGATGAGTTGATCAGATAAATAAAAAAATGTGCAAGACATTCCATAGTTCCAACTTCTAATGAAGTACTATGCTAATAGTGAATCAAAATAGAAGACTATGATTTTAGAACTATTAGAGTACTATATTAGAAGTCTAGAACCATACTCAAATGTAAGAAAGCAAAAGTATAGAGCACAAGATAAAGAGTTTAAAACTCAAATAAATATCTATAATTGTCTTCTGCATCCTCTCTCTCACCACCTTCATCGTCATCCTGTAGCTCTATATCCTCATCCATTACTTCCTCCTCTTCTTCCAGAACATCTTCTTCACCACTAAGTCCCCTTGGAGCTCTGCTAATTGCATATGATCTTCTTGGCCTACTTGGCCCAGCTTGATAGTGAGTAACACCCATGGCAATATCTACTTGGCTCAATGTGACACCTTCACCAACAATGAGATCTTCTGGAAAACCTATCGTCCATTCAGTGTTCCAATTTAATTCATCTAGAGTTATAGGATCATAGCTCTTCTATAGGTTCTCTATCTGGCTACTCTTGAACCTTTCATGAAGTTGTCAATTGTACTAAATGTAAGCAAGCTTGTCCATTCTTTGAACCTCTAACATGTTTCCCTTCTTTGTGGGAATCTACATAATAAAAGATATATCATTGTAATTTTAAGTATGTAAATAGAACTACCTTTGTACAATTGTACATAAATCATACGTAAATATAACTTAGTGTAACACTTATAAAGTCAAATCTATGCCAAACCCTCTCCGTAGAAGAGGAGGTACAACACAAGACAATGATACACTTAGCGATCTTCTGAAGTGATGGCATTTTCTTTCATATGCATCCCACCAAGCAACTACAAGAGAATATATTTTAATTTTGATTAGTAAATGAAACTCTCAAGTATATTTTATAAGGTATATAGTTATGTGGTAATTGTTGGGTTTTAGGGGAGGCAGAGAAGGCAGCGGAAACAAAAATTTTCTCCCCCAAACCCAGCACGAGGAAACGCATCAACGTCTATATAATAGGAAAGGATGGTTTGTGGAATCATACCTTGTCCCGAGGCTTGCTCGATGACAATACCTCGCCCCTTGTATGGTCTTCAACTCCGGTCTTGGATGGTGTCTGTGCAGCTCCTGGTCGCACTGGGACTGACGACTCGTCCTCTCACCGGGACTGTCGGGATTGACAGTTGTCCTCCTAAGCCGCAGAAACCTCCCGCCTCTGAAGTAGTCCACACGGACCACCTAGAACTCCACACTCCTTGTCCCACAAGGAAGTGGATGGAGTCGCACCCTCCTGTTGACGTACTAGTCACCAACACACTCTCCTGCCTCCAGTTGTAACTGCAATTGTCCTTCCCTTGCTGCACCTCCCTTTGCGGGAAGCACTTGCTCGGGCTCTCTCTCGGTTACCAAAACTAGAGAGAACGACAACTTTGCAGAGCAAATGGTTGCACTGAGTTGTTCTTTGAGAAGCCCCCAATACCCCTATGGGACAGGGTTCTCCATCCCGGGCAATGCGGGACTAAAAGCAGGAGTAGAAGGGTTTGAGATTTTCCACCAAAAACAACCAACTCGCAACCTGAACCGATCGTTTCATTTCTGAAACGGTCGGTTGGGGACCTGAGTCGGTTGGTTGACACTCAACCGATCGGTTGGGACCCATGAGCCGGTCGGTTCACTTTCTGAACCGGTCGGTTCATGGTCCTGATCAGTTCCTGATTGACTTTCCAACTTTTGTTTCTAATTGGTATCAAATACCAATCCTTGTTCCAATCAAATTGGGCAAGTGAAACGTAAGGAAAATTCTCACCAATCTGACTTTCCCAACTTGCTCGGTTGCAACAGTTGAACCGATCTTTTCAACACTTGAAGCAATCATTCACCCTGTCCTTGAGCCGATCGGTTCATCACATGAGCCGATCGATTCACCAAACTGAGCCGATCGGTTGGGAGTGCAGATTGTGCAGAATCAGTCAATTGCGGTTTCAATCAATCTGATACTCTAATCAATCTGTCCAACACCTTGAACACTATGATTTTGAGCGATCAATCAATTGAGTGTTTAATTGAACTACTAAACTCCTTTAGTAATCAATCTAAACATTGTTTGTGGACAAAACTCCTCTTCCAGGTTAAATCCTATGTGTGTGACCCTGCAGGTCCATTTCACGTTGGCAGTGAAAGTCCATAACACTTATGACTTCACAAGCAAAGAGTGGTGCCTAGTCACACATCAGTGCTACCCAAGTGAAAGTAGAAAGTTGGAGAACAACTTTCAATCCTACAATCCGTGAATGGTGTTACAGCGAATGTATAATTCCTTTGTCGCTGATATCCCGAATGAACTCGAGGCATGGAACAGTCATCCTGTCAACGTTCATTCACTTTCTTGATCTCAGAGTAGATTGAACGAGATATGTATGACATCAATATCACATACTAATTCACACATACGTGCGCATGCCTATTTCAATCCTACTCATCAAGTGGCCTTGGATATCAAACTCCCTCAAGAGGGACAAATCCCATATCTATCACTCACCCCTCAAAAGCCCCATGTGTCAAAGCCACCCAATCATCACCTTTATAACAACCCATGTTTCAGGACTGCGTTTGATGATGTCAAAGTGTGCCCAACGACATGTGTTGAGTGTAGTGATTTCAGGTCAAAGAATTACACTCACCACCATCACTGTGAGTACTGACTGTGACTACCATGTCATGGTTCCATGTGTCAAACTCACAGTGGGTCTGTCCGGTACACTTGTTCTCTAACAAGTACATATGTGTTTAGTTTGATATCTCTATATCATGACTAATGAGATTCTGTCATCAACCAACACCACAATCTAGTCTTGTGTGTCATTGTTGTCTATCTACCTTCCATAATGACATCCGACTAGGGACATAGAAAGAATGTACAAACTCTTAGCATCTGTATGATCTCATCATTCAGGTCCTCAACCTGAAAGCATACGTCATTGAGTATTGTCATTCTCTAGACTTTCAATCTGTTCTATCACTATCTCATATGATTGAACCAGAAAGAATTGGAAGCTTGCCTTTGATGTTTATCAAATCAATCTTATTGTATCCCACCAATCATCCCATGATTGGCTCTTAGGGCATACATACCAACAGACTCCCACTTGCACTGCGAGCCAATCACACTTGAATCATATTCATAGTGATCTTCAAACATGTCCCACATGTTACTTTGCTCTTGTGCCAACATAGTGAGTTATGGCAACACCTTGCCAAAGTCAGTATTAATTGCATGTCTCACATCTCTTCACTATACATCACACGTATGAGATGGAGTTGTCGTAATATGCGATCTAGTATTCCTTTGCTAACTTTTAGCCACATTGCATTATGAAGTATTTCATACTTGTCATCAATGAGCGGAATATCTATAAGTTCATCTCATGAACTTCCAGATCCATATAGTATCCACTGTTGTTCTCTAACACACGGATACTCGGCATTTCCTTTTAAAATGGTTTTATTGGAACACTTTCAATTATCAATAAACTTTCACTTTTATATATCCTATATATATTTATTTTGCGATCATTTTTCTGTCCTTTCGGAAGTTCACATCAATGTAACTCTTTACATCGAACTCTTCCTTATCTCCATAGAACTAGTACTTCCCAAGTACTTATCAAGTTTTCATGGTATTCCAGTAACCCTTACTGGAAGTAGACAGACATCCACTCGTCATGTCTCACATACGAGTTATCAGGATGAGCATATCATATTGCCATGTCATACATACAAGATGATGAATGCATTTTATTCTTGTCATGTACATACATGCAAGATAATGGGATGATTACATACATGATAGATCCATATCTATTCTTAGTGTTCCCATTCTTCATAAGAATTGGACACTTGGCCTTAGGATACTAACTCCATGTAACATGGACAAGTTTTCTCCCACTGAATCTGTGCATACTGAACACTTCAGTACAGATTGCCAATGTATGCTTTCTCTTTTCAGGTCAAGAGTTTTTTCGAGAACTATCTCTATAGATCTCTATTCCTATCACATAGGAAACTTCTCTATCTTCCTTAAAGAAAATTTCCACTTTTGGATTCCCATTCAAGAACATTTCCATTTCACATCAATATGTGGAATGTGAACACACTCCCACTAAATCACAGATCCCTTCTTTATCTTTAACATATCAGTCAAACCCTTTGACTATATCATCAAAGTAAAGATCCAATTCTGAGTTTCTTGTACTCAATCAATCACATTGATTAGTCCATTGTAACTTATAGACTTCATTTACATTAGTGGATTCATAAACCTTATAGGTTGTGTCATGTACACATCCTTGTTTTATTCCTCATAGGAATGCGGTTTTAGTATCCATATGCCAAATGTCTTAGTCATTAAGTTGCAATCAACAAGCATCATCCTTCTCAAATGTTATCCATGTGTCTTAACACTTAAGACTCATTTGCACTTATGGATTTCATCCAATGGGTGCTACCATCAAGTTCATACCTTATGGTTCACATGGATGTCATTTAGGATGTAATGGTCATAAACCATTATTCAGAATTTGATTCCTCATATTCATCTAGATAGTTGACTCATAGATAATTGAGGTGTATCTGTTAAAGATATAAGAACTCACAACCCTTGTGATTCTTAATTTCTTTTATTAGTTAGGGGTATTCTTTTATTAAGAAGAATTTAGTTATTTGATAATCATTCTCTAACTCCTTAGAGTATGATTCCTTCTTGATTTAGACATCACCATGCCTTAATCATGAGTTCACTATGATACACTATCATAATCACTCATAAGGATCTCAAACATTTGGTCCAAATATTTCATTCATTGATCTCATCAAGAATTAACACTTTACTAAATTTGCACTTCATCTATGATAATCTTGAACACTTCAAGATATTCATATTGGTATTTCTCTAAACACCTTTTGAAGTATTAGCATTTACTCCAATAGGTATGTAAATACATCACATGTATTATACCTATTGGATAATCATTCTCCCACTACCATTAGTGAAGATTGATTAATCATGTCCAAGATATTCATGTCTCTTACTGGTTCTCTAACCAAAAGAGTCTAGATTTATCCATCACATGGAAACTAGAAATGAATTTCTCATGATTGATGCTAATTTGATTGTTTGAGTTATCAATAACTTTAGGTATCATTTTATCTTATGCATACCATGTATCACAAGATAAACAAGGCATTGCCACAAAGATCAAATCTTTAAGATTGAAACATCAACTTTATTAATTGCCATCATTGTCATACAATATGCAAAAATAAAGTGTTTCTTTCTTTTGGCAATATAGGAAATAGCAGTTCTCAACTCTATTTCGTGCCCTTTGGACTGAAATAAACTGAAAGATAATCCTATGTATGGAAGCAACACTTGCTCCAATGATGGGTACTTCTTTCTTGGTCCTTTCACAAAGGCCATCACTTCTTTGCGGATATTGCATATCATATATGACATATCCATATCTTGGTATCATATACCTCAGATAAAGAAGAGGTTCATTTCATGATACCTTAGGTGGAGATCTCCATCCCCTCCTACATCTTCTTTTGTTCTTCCAGATATAGAGGGCAATCCCTCATACACCCTTTCCCCATGTGCCTTGAGGCTAAAGACAGCTTGGATTGTTGGCTAGCATCAAAACACTTCTTTGCTTTGCCCTTGTCCTTGCCCTTAAGAATTACCTTTTCTTTGATCACATCAAAGATTATGGTTTGTCTTTCTTCATCTTTGCCTCTACTATCCTCAACATGTCCAACAACTCTATCAACGCTTGTCAAAGTTGTTCATGTTGTAGTTTATCATGAATTGTATAATTCTCACAACATTTACAGTATCATACTAATAACCAACTCTTGGCTCAGAAGGAATCCTTCTTAGTCAGGTTTTCCACATACCCAATCACATTGAGTGTATGAATACCTTACTAGATCTCCTTCTGTCATGACATACTAGGACAGTGTCTTGGAGACATCATATGTCTCATGTTGTCTCTGCAACTCATAGTTCAGAGAACACAACATCAAGCACTCCTCATCAATGCCATCCTCGGTATGCTTCCATAAGTATACTTTCAGCCATTGATGTGGTGGGATTGAGTTCATCTGGTTCTGGTATAACTAGGACTTAGAGCTTTCTCTATTTGATTGAGAATTCTTCTCATCATCCTAACCAGTCATGAAATTATTCCCATTTAATTTGTTGGTCTCAAAGACCGATCGCAAATAAAGTGATTTGTTGATTAACCATTTATTTTAACAAAAGGAAATATATGCAATTTTAGTCCAAAACTCTTTTTGACTTGTTTGATTGATTTGAAAAGTTGACGATAAAATTAGGCCTTTAATTAATTATCGCTCCCACTATTTTTCTTCAAATTGATAGCCCTCACCATCAATTTGGAAGATTGCAGCGTACAACCTTCTAGTGGGCAAGATCCTGAAATCCTCTAAGTCATGGACCATCTTGGGCTGTCACCCACAACTTATATCTCTCAGGTAGGCAACTCTTGCCAATTGCATCATATGCAACTCTTGATAAGATGTCATATGCAACTCCTTGCCATGATCATCTCCATGCCTCAAGGCACTAGATCCTATCTAGGTCACCTTGTTAAGTCCGACCCAAAGCCAACACGATGAATATGCACCCTGCTTGGGCAGACCCACACATTCATCCTTCACGCTTCCACAAGATAGACGGTGCACCACGCTTGGGCGTGCCCACACATGGTCGATCAAGCTTTTCACGTGTGTCACATTTGGAAGGCATCTGAAACTTAATATTTAATGAGGGATTTGGTTTATATACATATACATATCCAATCACCACAATACATAGTATGTATCATATACATGCTATATCCCACAGAAAACATGCACAAACGATAAAAAGCGATGATTATGGCCATCCTAATGTGATTCCTAGATCCAAGAGGAATCACGGTCATCTAGGTCTACATCACATGCAACCTGTATAAGATGCACTCTGTGCCTTGCCATCTGAGTTGATCAACTCATCTCATGAATGATCTGCTCTCTCTGGTCGGTCGTCTGGTGCCACCAGCCGATCGGTTGGCTCGTCCAACCGATCGGTTCACTTGGTCGTCGTGCATCTCTTCATGGCCGCCACTCGCTCGTCTCGCTTCTCAAACCGGTCATCAACTGATCGGTTCACTCCTTGAACCGATCGTCTGGAACGTCAACCGATCGGTTCACACCTTGAACCGATCGTCTCAGATGTCGTCTTGATGTCCTCCGGTCTTTGACATAACAGGAAATAAAATCTATCCTAATATTACATTTCTTTAAAAGGGAAACCCCGAGTTACATTCGAGGGGAGCAAAGGTAGGAAAGAATCTTGAATTATTTCGAGTTACATCAGGAATAGGAGAAGGAAGATCGGTGCGCAGACCGAGATGCAAGCAACCACAAACAACCATACATAGATAGGGTTTATTGGCCATAACCAAGCTATACATCCACCACAAAACTCGTTTAAGGGCGACGCGTATCAAGTGCATTAATAATACATATCATATATGTAAATTGGGTTTTGTGGATTTAGGATTGGACAAGCATAAAGCCAATATTATTCGCATCGTATGCAATAAATAAAGGCGACAAACCAAAATCGATCATATCGATATTCCTAAAATATAGAGCAGTTGACGTGGCTCTGATACCATTGTTGGGTTTTAGGGGAGGCAGAGAAGGCAGCGGAAACAAAATTTTTCTCCCCCAAACCCAACACGAGGAAACGCGTCAACATCTATATAATAGGAAAGGATGGTTTGTGGAATCATACCTCGTCCCGAGGCTTTCTCGGCGACAATACCTCGCGCCTTGCGTGGTCTTCAACTCCGGTCTTGGACGGTGTCTGTGCAGCTCCTGGTCGCACTGGGACTGACGACTCCTCCTCTCACCGGGACTGTCGGGATTGACAGTTGTCCTCCTAAGCGGCAGAAACCTCCCGCCTCTGAAGTAGTCCACACGGACCACCTAGAACTCCACACTCCTTGTCCCACAAGGAAGTGGAAGGAGTCACACCCTCCTGTTGACGTACTAGTCGCCAACACACTCTCCTGCCTCCAGTTGCAACTGCAATTGTCCTTCCCTTGCTGCACCTCCCTTTGCGGGAAGCACTTGCTCGGGCTCTCTCTCGGTTACCAAAACCAAAGAGAACGACAACTTTGCAGAGCAACTGGTTGCATTGAGTTGTTCTTTGAGAAGCCCCCAATACCCCTATATATAGGAGGGTCAGGGGACAGGGTTCTCCATCCCGGGCAATGCGAGACTAAAAGCAGGAGTAGAAGGGTTCGAGATTTTCCACCAAAAACAACCAACTCGCAACCTGAACCAATCGTTTCATTTCTGAAACGGTCGGTTGGGGACCTGAGCCGGTCGGTTGACACTCGACCGATCGGTTGGGACCCATGAGCCGGTCGGTTCACTTTCTGAACCGGTCAGTTTGTGGTCCTGATCAGTTCCCGATTGACTTTCCAACTTTTGTTTCCAATTGGTATCAAATACCAATCCTTGTTCCAATCAAATTGGGCAAGTGAAACGCAAGGAAAATTCTCACCAATCTGACTTTCCCAACTTGCTCGGTTATAACAGTTGAACCGATCATTTCAACACTTGAAGCAATCGTTCACCCTGTCCTTGAGCCGATTGGTTCATCACATGAGCCGATCGGTTCACCAAGCTGAGTCGATCGGTTCATCTCATGAGCCGATCGGTTGGGAGTGCAGATTGTGCAGAATCAATCAATTGCGGTTTCAATCAATCTGATACTCTAATCAATCTGTCCAACACCTTGAACACTATGATTTCAAGCTATCAATCAATTGAGTGTTTAATTGAACTACTAAACTCCTTTAGTAATCAATCTAAACATTGTTTGTGGACAAAACTCCTCTTCCAGGTTAAATCCGATGTGTGTGACCCTACAGGTCCATTTCACGTTGGCAATGAAAGTCCATAACACTTATGACTTCACAAGAAAAGAGCGGTGCCTAGTCACACATCAGTGCTACCCTAGTGAAAGTAGAAAGTTGGAGAACAACTTTCAATCCTACAATCCGTGAATGGTGTTACAGAGAATGTATAATTCCTTTTTCGTTGATATCCCGAATGAACTCGAGGCATGGAACAGTCATCCTGTCAACGTTCATTCACTTTCTTGATCTCAGAGTAGATTGAACGAGATATGTATGACATCAATATCACATAATGATTCACACATGTGTGCGCACGCCTATTTCAATCCTACTCATCAAGTGGCCTTGGATATCAAACTCCCTCAGGAGGGACAACTCCCATATCTATCACTCACTCCTCAAAAGCCCCATGTGTCAAAGCCACCCAATCATCACCTTTATAACAACCCATGCTTCAGGACTGCATTTGATGATGTCAAAGTGTGCCCAACGAAATGTGTTGAGTGTAGTGATTTTAGGTCAAAGAACCACACTCACCACCATCACTGTGAGTACTGACTGTGACTACCATGTCATGGTTCCATGTGTCAAACTCACGGTGGGTCTGTCCGGTACACTTGTTCTCTAACAAGTACCTATGTGTTTGGTTTGATATCTCTATATCATGACTAATGAGATTATGTCATCAACCAACACCACAATCTAGTCTTGTGTGTCATTGCTGTCTATCTACCTTCCGCAATGACATCTGACTAGGGACATAACAAGAATGTACAAACTCTTAGCATCCGTATGATCTCATCGTTCAGGTCCTCAACCTGAAAGCATACATCATTGAGTACTGTCATTCTCTAGACTTTCAATTTGTTCTATCACTATCTCATATGACTGAACCAGAAAGAATTGGAAGCTTGCCTTTGATGTTTATCAAATCAATCTTAATGTATTCCACCAATCATCCCATGATTAGCTCTCAGGGCATACATACCAACAGTAATTTCACTATCCTATGTCGAATGGCAATGTCTTTGCCAAACATCCCCTGACCCTTGTTATACCAATCTAGCTTAGTAGAGACTTTGTCTTTCTTTGAAGAATCATCCATAATCTTCTCAAGACAATCAACAAAGTCCAAATCATAAGTGTCAAGGTTTGGGTCCTACTTTACTCTAGCATCATAGTCCAAAGAGGGATTCAACTAGAACCCTGCAGCATATAGTGGCTCATCTTATACACCCATCTCTTCTCCACTATGTCAACGATAAGCTTGTACTCTCTTTCTCTATTTGCAAAATTCAACATGATTTCTTTTTTACCCTCTCAATTGATGCAACAATGTATCCCTTGGGGGCTTCTCATCAACATCCACAAGCCTTAAAATCTACATTAGGGGTTTAGAAGCCCTAACTAAGTCATGTACAAAGTTCCAAAATGCTCTAGAATGTACAATAGATGTGACTTTTTTCCCTACATTAGTCTTCACCGAACTGCATTGCTCCCATGTAGTAGAATTGAACAAAGCGAACAATGTCTCTCTATAGCCCAACATGATCTACAAAGTAAAAAATGAAGTGGAAAAATGAGTTGTTCCAGATGCATGATCTATGTATTTCCTTCCCTTCTCTATGATAAAACCATCATGCAAATGTGTATGTATGTATGCTAGGGTGGTTGATCAAATTCTTGTCATTGATCCCCTACTGACGTTGGAGAGTGTGTTTCAGTGTCTATAGTGCCTGCCTACTTCTTCTTCTGCACCGACTTCAGACACTGGTGACACTACTACTCTTGTTGCCATGAATGACCGTGGACGTGGACGGGGTTGAGGTAGGTTTCAGGAGAAGTGACCTCCTCCCTGGTTCTGGCAGAGGACGTGGTTCATCATATGGACCTTTGAGCACTTGTGGGGGTACCGTTGGACAATGACATTGTGACTTATGTGGTCACTCCTACCACACTGAGGACAGGTGTTGAAAGAAACATGACACACCTGCTTGGGCCAATGCTATGTCTGAGGGTGGTTCTTAGACTCCTACTACTGATACTTCGAATCCCTCTACTGTTGATTTGATTCGCTCAGAAATGAAACACCTACTGCTCGAGTGAACCGAAGCTCCCTCCTCTATTGAACTAATTTTGGGGCTCATGTTGCTACATACCTTGGTTGTGATTCTACTTTTCTGACCGCCTCCTCTTCTAGCAATGGTAATACCAAATTGTTGATTGATTCTAGGGTATCTTCACATATTTTTGGAAACTGGTCTCTTTTCTCTAGATTATCCAAACCCTATTTTAAATCTTCTATTATGCTTACTAATGGATCAAAATCAGTTGTGTTTAGCATTGGTGATATTTACACTCACTTTCTTCTAAGATCTGCTCTATATGTGTTGAAATTTCCTTTGAATAGATTATCTGTCAGCAAACTTGTACGTAGCTTGAACTGTATTTTAACCTTTATACTGGGTACTTGTGTATTTTAGGACATTCACACGAGGATGAAGATTGGTGGGTGGTATGAACGACTTGTTGGACTCTACTATCTGGATGATTTAAAAAAGATTGGCACTACAACTATAGCTTCAACATTATCTTCTATTTTTGCATTACAATGCTTGGGCACCCGTTTGCTGATAAAATAAAGCATGTTATTTCTGGAGTAGAAACACACAATTTCTAGTGCAAATCATGTTAGTTAGGCAAATAGTCTAGAACTGTCTTTCCTAGAAAGACACAAATTGTTAGTACATGTATTAATTATTTAGTTCACGCTGATATATGTGGTCCATGTAATTTTCCAAGTTTGTCTGGAAATAAATATTTTATTCTATTCATTGATGATTTTTCCCATGCTATGTGGTTGTTTCTAATGAAAGATAGATCACAAGTCTTTCCTACTATTAAATTCTTTTTTGTTGAAATTAAAATCCAATTCTCTATGCCTATTAAAATCATGCACACTGATCATGTCTTGGAGTTTATTCAGAAGGATATTGCATTTTTTTTGCCGATCTGTTGGTACCATTCATCAAACATCCTGTGGCTACATGCCTCAATAGAATAGGGTTTCTAAGTGGAAAAATAGGCATTTACTTGAAGTTACTAGAACTATTATGATGCACTCTAACGTTCTGAAATAGTTTTGCCCTGAAGCGGTTCTCACAGCTTGTTTTCTGATTAATTGCATTCCCTCATATGTTATTGGGAACAAAATTCCTGTTCAGGTCCTACAACCCCAGATTCCATGTTTCTCTATTCCTCCACATATTTTTGGGTCAACCTATTTTGTTCGTCTTCTCGTACCGAATCATGTTGTCTCTTAGAGATGAAAAATGCATTTTCTTGGATATATATGTACTCATAAAGGATATCATTTCTATAGTCCTACTGCTAGGGATTGTTTTACGAGAAGTGATGTGGTTTTCTTTGAAAATACTCCTTTCTATTCTACGAAAGGGAAAATTTTTACTTCATATATTACTTCAGCACCTCTACCTATAATCTATGATTCTACTTCTGCTATACCACCTGCGGAGACCACGTCTCCACCTCTTATTGTTTATCAACATAGGAATCAACTGTTGCATTCTACTCCTACTGAAGACCCCCCCCACACACACATAGTCAACCAATCTTCACCTCTTGAAGGTCCTACACCAATCAAGGTAAATTCTGATCTGCATCTACCTATTTCTCTTTGGAAAAACACTCGATCATGCACATCACATAGTATTGCCGACAATGTTTCTGCTGCTCATCATAATGTTCATGCTAGTAACTTTGTTGCTGCTCTTTCTATTGTTGTCGTTACCAATAATATTACTAATGATTTACAAAGTACCGCCTGGACACATGCTATGAATGAGGAGATGACTGCTCCTACTGACAAAGGTACTTGGGACTTGGTTGATCCTCCATCTGATTGTAAGCCTGTTGGATGTCGTTGGGTGTATACTATGAAATATCATCCTAATGGGATTGTTGAAAACTAAAGGCATGCCTAGTTGTAAAGGGGTACACTCAAACTTATGGTATTGATTATTTTGAAACTTTTTCTCCTATTTCCAGACTTAATTTTGTACAGGTCCTTCTCTTTGTTATTATCAATCTGGATTGGCCCCTTATCTAGTTAGATGTGAACAATGCCTTTCTTTATGGTGATCTCCAGGAGGAAGTCTATATGGAGCAACCACCTGGGTTTGTTTCTCACGGGGGAGTCACACAAGGTTTGTCATCTCAAGAAGTCTATTTATGGACTCAAAGCAAAGTCCACGTGCCTGGTTTGATAAGCTGAGCAAGATTTTGACTACTTATGGCTTTTTGAGATCTCATGTTGATCACTCTTTCTTTAGTAAGAAGACTTCCTCTGTCATAGTTGTTTAGATTGTGTATGTTGATGATATTATTCTATTTGGCAATGATCTTTTTGAAATTCATGCTACCAAAGCTTATTTATGCAAGCACTTTGTCACTAAAAATTTGGGGAAGCTAAGGTACATTTTGGGAATTGAAGTTTCAAGGACCTCTAATGCTCTTGTTTTGTCTCAGAGGAAGTATGTTCTAGATCTTCTGTAGGAGACAGGGATACTTGGAGCTTGAGTTGTTGATACCCCTCTAGATTCGAATGTAAATTGGGATGATGATGAATCTCCCATGTATCCAGATAGTAAATGATATAGGAGACTGGTTGACATATTTATTTATTTGATTGTTACTAGAGCTAATAATTCTATTGTAGTTTGTCTTGTTAGCAGGTATCTTGACAAACCTAAACAATGTCACTGGGAAGCATTGTGTCACATTATGAGGTATCTGAAGAAATCCCCTGGTAAATGTCTTTTCTATAGGAAGCATGGTCATTGTTCTCTTGAAGGCTACTCTGAATCTGACTATGCTGGAAGTAAAATCGATAGGAAATCTATTTCTAGGTACTGCACATTTGTTGGTGGTAATCTTGTTACCTGGAGGAGCAAGAAGCAAAATGTTGTTGCTAGATCTAGTGCTGAGGCCGAGTATCGGCCCATGACTCACACAACTTGAGAATTTCTGTGGGTCAAGTCTCTTCTCAAAGAATTTGGTGTGAGCTCTTTAGATCCTATCCCCATGTATTGCGATAATAAAGCAACTATCTTCATTGCCAATATTCATGTTTATCATGAGCGGACCAAGCACATTGAAGTTGACTATCATTTCACCAGAGAAGCTATCTTGACTGGTTATATATGCACTCCATTCACTCGCTCAAAAGATCAAATTGTTGATGTCTTCACAAAGTCAGTGGCCAAGAAACACTTCAGCTCTCTTGTGGACAAGTTGGGCATGATTGATATCTACACTCCAACTTGAGGGGGAACGCTAAATATTAATCTTATTTAGTCCTTTTATATTCTCTTATTATTTTTGTATTCTATGTGGACCTACATATAATTGTTCCCTTAATCCTTTTTATATAAATATATGAGGGGAGACATATTGTGTCCTCCGACAATCCCAAAAAACCCTCATAAGATTAAGGGTGCCTGCAACATCTTGGTATTTGGGTCTCAAAACTCACCCATGTCCAATAATGTTAATGTAACTATTTTCATTTACAAATAACCTTTTCATGAAGGAACACAACCACATTTGATCTTGAATTTCATTTTGTGCAAGAGGCTATTATCAAGGGATGAATCTACTCCATACTTGAATATAGAAGATCATGTTGTGAATACATTCACTAAACCATTGGTGAGAAACCCTTCTACAGCTTTACCATCTACTTGATTATTTGGATACTAGTGACATATGTGCTCCAATATTAGGACTGTGAAGATATAGTGTTATTCTATCTTCAATGTATTTATAAATTTTTCCACCTTGCATTTTAACTCTGCACTTGTGTTGCATGCTTGTTTGAAACCTGACAAAGAATTTGTCTTTGTACCAATACAAAACACACAAGGTTAACTATTGTCACTCACCCATATATGTGTGTTTGTTTGTTTCTATGTGTATGATATTTATATTAGACATATGTATGCAATGTATAAAAAAATTATATATATGTATGTATATATATATGCATTTGGAGAATGTGTTGACTAATATATAATGAAAAAAACTTTAAATTTTCTCACATGTCATCTTAAAATTTTAATTGATGATTTTTGTTCTTTTAGAGTTAGCAACTTTTAGTATGTCCTTAGAAACATAAATTCTGAAGGTGATGTGAATATCCTATGTGAAAAATTTTCTAAAAACCTTATAAGCACAATAAACCTCTTATCTATATGATTGGATCATGCCCTTTTTTTGTGACAGAGCCTATCTTTTATTTGTCACTTTAGTGTTTTGATATTGAAGGACAAGTATTTGGATAATCCAAGTGATTCAAATTTAGTATGCAATCTATATTCAAGAAAATCCTTGGATTTGATTTTAAAATAAGTTGCTAGGTGCAGACTCACTTGAGGGTATGACGTTACAAGTACAATTGAGTATGACACAACCTATCTCTGTATGTATACACATATACACAAGTCTTCATCGCCATTGTTATCATCATAATTACCTCAATCACAACCATGTCAAAGTTGGCAACTTGAATGTTTCTTTATAATTAACTCTACTTTGGTCACATTCTCATTAAGTTCTACTTGTTTAAAATCTTTCCTCACTAGCTCCCCCAATTTAAGTTTGGTTTTCCTCTTCTTTTAACCATGCTCTCAATAACATTACTCTGAAATGGGGCCTTGGTATGCACTACACATCCATACCATCTAAGACAACCACTGCATCTTTTTTATCAACTTGCCACACACATTGTATTTCTTATGTATCTATTTCTCAAGTGATCTTTCTTGGTCTTCCTACAGGTCCTTATATATAATTTGATTTTAATAACAATCATATTACCTATACATTGTTTCTTCGATGCCTAATATTCATAGTCAATGAGATGAATGTGGTAGAAATGAATATCAGGCATTGAAGAAATAATGTGCCAACGAGATGAATGTGGTAAAAATTAGAATATTTTTATGGATGTGTGGGAAAATCAAGGAAAAATCAGTTGAGAAATAGCTAAATAAGAAATACAATGTGTGGCTAGTTGAGAACAAATATGATGATCGTCTCAGGGAGAGAGGAGGGGGGAGTAAAAATTTGTACATTTCATTTTTTAAAAACCACATGAACAACCTACATATAAAATTAATGTTCAAATTGATGCTTATTGGTCATACATTTAAGGACTACAAATACGATGTATCCAAATTTTCTTAGGATCATAGTTAGTAATCCTTGGTTGAATGACTTACAAGTTGGAGTATCCAATTGAGCTCAAATTTGTATCCAAGGCATTAATGTGGTATGAAGAAAATCAATGTTTTAGATTTTCTAAAATCTTGAGAGTGGTTAACACTTTTTGAATGAACATGTTATCTATATAATTTAGTGTACCCTATCACCTCTACTCTCCCCCACATATGAATGTATGCATGTATAAGTATATGTATACTTATCATAATCATCATACTCTAAGCCTCAATTCCAAATATGATGGTGTTAGCTACATGGATCCTTCTTTTCGGTTCATATCTAGTATGGGTCATATTATGATCAATTAAAAATTTCTTTTCATACACTCTTCCCAGGTTAATTTAGTCATACCTTTTCTTCTCTTAATTGTGGTCAACTCATTAGTAGTGCGTTGTTTAGGTGTGTTAGTCAGTCTACATTGACCCTCATGCAACTCATCATCAATACTTGTCACTCCCACTTTGTTCCTGATATAGTCATTTCTCAAGTGATATTTTTTGCCTTCTTGCACATCCATTTTGATATATGCATTTCGGTCACATTCATTTTGTTGAGACCTTATTTCTTCAGAGCCCAACATTCACTCCCATATAGCATATCTGTCTGTATAGCTATTCAACCTGTTCTATAAAATTTACTTTATAATTTGAGTGGGATCTTCTGGTCACATAATATTCTAGATGCATTCCTCCATTTCAACCATCCTATAGTGATAATGTCACAAACATCATCATGAACATCTCCTTCTATTTGACTAACCCAAGGAATAAAATTTGTCACATTTTTTGTACCTCAACTCGATCCAACTTGGATCCACCATTCACAATCCTAGATTGGTAGAAATGACAATGCATACACTCAGTTTGCTCCTACTAATCATTAATCCATTTGATTCAACATATTTCTCCAAAGTTAAACTTTATCATTTAATCCATATTTAGTTTCATCAATCAACACAATATCATTAGCAAATAACATGCTCTAAGGTGTATCATCCGGAACATGCTTTGTCAACTCATCCATAACATGAACAAATACCTATATGAGTTGAGTGTCGATCTGTGATGATCCCCAATTGTGATAGGAAATGTTGGTGTCTCTCCTCCATGAATTTACACACTTGTAGTTGGGCTATCATACATGTCTTTAATTAAGTCAATTTACTGGATTGTCACTACCCTTTTTGTCCAAATCCATCCACAACACTTTCCCAAATACTTGTTCATGAACTTTTTCCAAATTAATAAAAACCATATGAAGATCTCATGTTCTTTCTTTACTTCTCCATAAGCATCCTTATCAGGAAGGTATCATGTGTTGTTCATCTTTCAAGCATGAAATTAAATTGATTGCCTGATATATGTGTTATACATCTTAGCCTTTGCTAAATAATCCCCTCCCAAAGTTTCATATTGTGATTCATCAACTTGATACCTCTGTAGTTTGTGCAACTCTAAACATCTTTTTTTTTGTAGATGGAGACTATGGTACTATTTCTCCAGTTGTATGACATCTTCTTCATCTTCATAATGTTATTAAAAAAATTCACTAACCACATAGCTCCTTCACCCCCATACTCTTACATACATCAATGGGAATGTTGTCAGGTCCACATGCCTTTCTAATTTTCATCCTTTTCAAAGTATAGAGATATGTTGTATTCTGTTGTGTTTTGTTGAATGTCATGTGCATAGCATGTGCCTCACTTATACTTTCACTTCCATAGTTTAGTCCCATATTTCTCATCTCTACTTTAGTCTCTATTCCCTTCTGTTATATAAGAGATTGTATTGTACACTATATTATTCATTCAATAAGCAATTCCCAGTTTCTCTATAAGGTATCAAGAGCAGGTCTGGTTCTCTGATTTTTTCTTTCCCACCCTGCCCCAATGCCTTGAGCCCCCTTCCATTGCCACTGCTACCAACACCCCTCTCCCCTCCCTCCCTACCCACCACTGTCAGCTCCCTCCCCACCCAACGCCACCCTCTTCCTCCTCCACCCCTGTCACCTCCCCTCCACCTCTCTCCCACCTGATGCCGCTCCACCTCCTCCACCCTATGTTGCCCCTCCTCTCCTTCCACCAAACTCGCCGCCCCTTTTCCTTTCTACCCTAGTCGCCAAACCCTCCTCCCTCCACCCTCCCACTGCTTCCCTTTTCCTCTCGTGTTTACCCCCTCCTCTGTTTTCACATGTGCAATCTTTTGGACAGCCATAGCCACCCCACGTTGAGGGTCTCCCAACTCTCTGGTTATTTTTCTTCTTGTGCCTCATGATGGGATATTAATCTTCCTCATGACGGCATAGGTTCATTTATTAGTCTATCTGTCTGACAAGGGTTTCTTTTGATCTGATGCGTCAGATTCTTGTTGGTGCTACTGCCCCATAGTGGGTTCTTTTTTCACTGCATGTTGTTGCTGTGTCGCCACCTCTCTACTACATGTCTCTACTCATCATGGCTTCAATTGAGCCTCCTCGCTCTCTATGTATTACCACCATCAAGCTCGATGGTTCAAACTATCATCTGTGGTCGGCATCCTTTTTCCTCTATGTTAAGGCCCAAGGCCATTACACACATCTTACCACTAATCCTCCTGCTACCCCAATTGCTAGTGTTGATGAAAAGAGCAAGCACGCTTATGCTCAATGGTCCAAACATGACTCTGGTGTTATGTCCTGGCTTCTCAATAGCACGGAGCCACACATTAGTCAGTCCATGTTATGTCTTCATGATGCTAAAGCAATGTGGGACCAACTTTCTCATGTCTACTCCCATTAGTAAAATCCTAAATGGGTTTTTGAGATTTTTAAAAACCTGGCCAAGAAGGAGTTTTCTTTTGATGCTTCCATTAAGGACTCCTACAATCAATGCTCTGCACTCTGGAATGAGTATGAAATCTACCATCTGTTGACTGTTGACATCAAAGAGGCATAGAAGCAGTGTAATGAACTACAACTGGTTCAATTTCTGGCTACCCTACCTACTTCCTTTTCAGGCGTTGTCGACCAAATTTTTTCCAGTGACCCTCTACTTACTCTTCGCAATGTCCTCAAGCGAGTTCAATGACTACCATATATGACCTCCACTCCTGTTATTGAGCATATTGCTCTAGTTGCTCGCACTGCTGATTCTGGATGTGGTCGCGGTCGAGGATGTGGTCTGGTGGACGTCTGCCTCCTACTGGCAGACGAGGTTCCTCTAGTACTCCTGGATGAGGTCAAACTATTGGTCCTCTCTACTACAACTGGTGTGGTCGTGATGATCACACTGAAGATAGGTGTTGGATCAAGCATGACAAGCCAGCCTGGGTGAACAAGGCCTCTACATAAACTACTACTTATGCTACATCTGGACCACCAGCTGCCCCTCCGACTACTGAATGGATTTTCTCTGAATTTGAGAAGTTTTTCTAGGAATTCATGACTCAATTACCTTCAACATGTGTTGCTGGTTCTTCTTCCATGCTTTCTTCTCCTTCTGCTGATAATAATAAGGGGTGCATTGATTCTGGTGGCAGGCGACATCCAATTATTTTCTACTCTGTCTAAAACCTCTAATATTCCATCTGTCACTGTTGCAAATGGCTCTAAGACTCGTGTTCATGGTGTTGGCACCATTCCCCTATCTCGCAAGATGAATCTTTAATCTATTTTATACATACCACAATATCATGTTAATTTATTATCTGTCAGTAAAACTGTAAAAAACTTTAGTGATCCATTAAATTTGATCCCTTTGGTTGTGTTTTGAATATCTCCGCATGAAGAAAAGGATTGGTTTGGGTCATGAAGGACCTGATGGACTATACTATTTGGATGGACCTCCTACAATTTCTTCTCTCTTGTCTACATCAATCACAGGACTTCAGTGGCACTTCTGGCTGGGTCATCTGTCTACTGTAAAGTTGAAACTTTTGTTTCCTATATTATCTGGAAAAAAAATCTTGTGCATCTTGTGTTTTGGGAAAGCAAACGAGGTTTGTCTTTCCTGCTAAGAAGGAACTTGGTCTTAAAGAAATTTTGATATTGTTCATGCGGACATCTGGGGTCCATGCTCTGTTCCAAGTCAAACTGGTGTTAAATATTTTTTTATATTGATTAATGATTATTACCGTGCTACCTAGGTATTTTTGCTCAAAGATTGTGGCATTGTTTTGGATAATATATGTATTTTCTTTTCTGAAGTACATACCCAGTTCAATAAATCCATTAAAATTTTCCTTACTGATAATGCCATGGAATTTATGCAGACATCTGTCACATCTATTTGTTCTGATCATGGCACCATCCATCAAACTACTTATCCTTATACTCCATAGAAAAATGGTGTTGTTGAAAGAAAAATCACCACTTATTAGAGGTTGCTCGCACCCTTCTTATTCATTATAAAGTTCCTCACCATTTTTTGCCTGAGGCGGTCACTACGGCATGCTATCTTATAAACCATATGCCATCTTCTATTTTACAAGATCGAATACCTTACTCCATTTTGTTTCCTGGTGCACCTCTATTCTTTGTTCCTCCTCACATTTTTAGGTTTACTTGCTTTGTTAAAAATTTACGCCCAGGAATGACGAAACTTGATCCTTGATCCACTAAATGCATTTTTTTGGATTATTCCATAACTCAAAAAGGTTATCGCTGCTTTGATCCAATACTTAGACAGTGGTTTGTCAGTGCGGATGTGATATTTTTTTAGCATATGCCTTGTTTTTATAATGATGGAGCAAGACTATCCCATGATATGTTGGAACCACACCTCTATCAGATATTGCTGAAGACTTGCCTTCTTCTAACCAGCCTGAAAATCATCTGTTGCAAGTGTACAAACGTCGACTGAAGACAAGCACTCCTTCCATGGCCCCTCCCCAACCAATTCCTACATCTGCTGATGATCAAATAAACACTGAGGTAACTTATGACTTGCACCTTCCTATCAGTCTGAACAAATGTGTTCACTCCTATACTAAACATCCTATCAGTAATTATTGCACTTCTGCCAATCTACATAATAACTTTTCCTGCTTTATTTCTGCAATTTTTGCTATCACCATTCCAAAGAATGCTGCAGAGGCTCTTGTTATTCAAGCATGGAAACATGCAATGGATTAGGAAATGCAAGCACTCTGTGATCGCAAGACATGGGAACTTGTGGATCGTCCTTCTTCTTGCCCTACTGTGGACTACCGCTGGGTCATTACCATTAAATATCAACCTGATGGGACTATTGAACGCCTAAAAGCCCGCCTTGTAATTTATGTAAGATAAGTCCAATCCCAATATCTTGATTCTGAGCAAAAAGTTCATATTCTTCAGTCATTGATAAATAGTTTGTTGTACACAGACATATGGTGATGATTATTTTGAGACCTTCTCTCCTATTACACGATTAAACTCTATTAGAATTCTAATTTCTGTTGTTGTTAATAAAGACTGATCTCTCTTTCAGTTAGATGTTAAAAATGCATTTCTTTATGGAGATCTATAGGAAGAAGTATACATGGAGCAATCACCTGGGTTTTTTGCTGAGGGGGAGTCTACCTTCAAAGTATGTAAGCTGAAAAAGGCCATCTATGGTATCAAACAGAGCCCCCATGCTTGGTTTGACAAGCTCAGTCAGATCTTAGTCACTTTGGCTTTCGTCGCTCTCATTCTGATCATTCAGTCTTTATCTGCAAAATAGTTGTTGGAGTTGTAATACTTATTGTTTATTTTGATGATATTATCTTATCTGGCAGTGATATTGTTGGCATACAGGAAATTAAAACCTACTCAGAAAAATATTTTTGACTAAAGATCTCAAAAAGCTAAGGTATTTCTTAGGCATTGAGGTTTCCAGATCATCTACATGGTTGTGTCTCTCTCAGAGAAAACATGTACTTGATCTCTTGCAGGAAACTGGTATGCTGGGTTGCAAACTAGACAACACTCCACTTGACCCAAACATAGACTGAGATGATGAAAACTCTCCTCCCTATGCGGATCATCACCAGTTCTGAAGGCTAGTAGACAAGCTTATCTATCTATTCGTCATAAGAGATGACTTCACTACTGTTATCGAATTCATCACCTGGTATCTTGATAAACCTCATCAATGTCATTGGGATGCTATATGTCATATTCTGCGATATCTTAAAAGCTCTCTAGGAAAATGGTTGATGTATAAGAAGCATGACCACTACAATCTATCTGGCTTCATGCATTCTGACTATACAGGAAGTCATTCTGATTGTAAGTCAACATCAGGATATTGTACATTTGTTGGAGGAAATATTGTCACCTGGTGAAGCAAAAAGCATACTGTTGTCGCTAGATCCATTGTAGAGGCGGAACACTGAACTATGGCTCATACTGTAGGAGAACTTATATGAGTCCAGAGTCTCGACCAGGAGTTTGATATATTCTATTCCAGCCCTATATCGATGTTTTGTGACAACAAGGCCTCCATTTTTATTGTGAGCAACCCCACTTTTCATGAGAGGACAAACATATTGAGGTCGACCGCCACTTTGTTTGAGAAACAATCCTTTTTGGCCTGATTTGAACTCCATATCTTAGCACTAGAAAGCAATTTGCAGACATCTTCACCTAGATACTTCCTAAAGCTCATTTTCATACTCTAGTTGACAAGTTGGGCATGTTCGATGCTCCATCTTGAGGGCGAGTATAGAGATATGTTGTGTTCTATTATGTTTTGTTGAGTGTCATGTGCATAGCATGTGCTTCACTTATGCTTTCACTTCTATAGTTTAGTCCCATATTGCTCATCTCTTCTTTAGTCTCTATTCCCTTTTGCTATATAAGAGAATGTATTGTACACTGTATTAGTCATTCAATAAGCAATTCCCAGTTTCTCTATATAAAGCATTCTTGACCTCAAATAGTGAAACTCGTCATGTGTAAATCATCTCTTGTATTCATGTCACATGAATCTCTTACATTATTTAGAGTCACTCCATTGAAAAGGCATGTAGTTTCTCCATTGGTTCTTGATATCACCATGCTTCACCAATACTCTACCATCTTCATTCTTGATGCATTAAACGTGACTTAAATCTCTACCTTTTATTTCTCTTAGACAAGATATATATATATATATATTTTTTCCTTTTCCTTATGTCTAGTTTCTTATAAATCTCTTCAAAGTATCTAGACCTTACCTCTTTAACTACCTTTTTGGCTTCCTATAAAACTCTCTTTTGAGTTAATAGCCTTTGTACTTCGGTCATGTCACCACCAAGTCTCTTTCTATTGAGCCCCACACCTTTTGGACTCTACCAAAACCTCTAGCAATTTTGGTTATGCATGAGCTCATATTATGCCACATAGTGTTAACATCATGGTCCAACTTCCAAGTGCCATCCTTGAGTTTATCATAAAAAATTCAATTTGTTCTCCTTTAAGATTTTATTACTTGATTCTTATATCTTGGTTTTAGCTATGTTTGCCTTTGTTGATCTTCATGTTAAAAACAACCAATCTATGTTAGGGTGGTGAGTTCTTTGCCAGTGATCACTCTACAATCCTTTCACACTTTATATCCACTAGCCTTGTATGCAGTGGCGTAGCCACATGGAGGCCAAGGTGGGCACGTTCCCTACTTTGGCCTAAGAATAATGCAATGTTTTGTACATCAAAAGCCAAATTTAGAAGAAAATATTGTAGTGTGCCCCACTTGTGTATTGGGGTCCTGGTCTCCCAATAGATAGTTCCCCCTCATTAAAGTTTCCTAGATATGCCATTGCTTGCATGGAAGTAATCATTTTGGCAACAATTGCACCAACTCTTGAAAGTAAGTCTTATTAAATCTCTTTTTTTGAGATGGGTGTTTGTCAAAATTGTATTACATGCAAATATAGAATCTAATATACTATCTCCATTTTTGCTGTCATATCCAAAATCACCATGAACTCTCTCATATCTATCATTGGTACTCTCCCCACCATGTCAACCTACCACTAACCCTCCTCTATCTAGGGTTGGACTGATTACATTTGCACAAGATGTACAAAATATAGGTGGAGTTATATATATATATATGTATGTATAATATAATATAATATCATATCATATACACACACATATACATATGTATACATGTATGTGATTAAGAGAGATAACCCCTATCCCACAGTTCGAGTGGAAGCTAGATGCCTGAGGGGATGGTAAATCAAGAAAGCTTGTCCATGTAGTTGGAATCCAGGTTCGTACATAAGGGACCATTAGAATCCTCCAACTGCAATGTCCCTTGCTGGCTATACATGTATGTGTGTATGTATATGCGTGTTTGTGTTTTAACATATATATATATATATATATATATATATATATATATATATATATATAAATATATATATATATAGGGTAGCGATCTAGTGAGAAACATTCTACAGTGAGAGCATGAGAGGCATTTGAATAACCATAAAGTTACAACTTCTTTTTAATATCCAACCTTATGGATGGAAATAAAATCATTTTATTTACCTTCACACAAAAAATCACTTCAATCCAATATTGTTTACATGTCCATATATAGAATATATGTATTTTACATCCAACAGTTTTCCTCAAATTCAATATTGAGCGTTAAAAAGTATTTGCTTATTGCGAATGCAATACAAGTCATATGATGATGACATTTTGTAGGAAGGTAACTAATAAGGTATATTTTTAATCCATACGGTTGGATTATTAAAAATTGATCACTATGTAGATTTATTGAAATGCCTCTCATGCTCTCACTAATATATGTTTCTCACTGGATCGTTGTCTTATATATATATATATATATATATATATATATATATATATAGAGAGAGAGAGAGAGAGAGAGAGAGAGAGAGTTAGGCTAGAATACACTCGAGTGTATTCGGAGCAGAATACACTCAAGTAGTTTTTCATGATGCAATATTTTTTTCAAAAAATCTAATCTATTGATCTTCTTAATCATCTTGTGACTAACTCATATAAAAAATTTGATCACATTTGGATAGTTATAGGTCATGTTATAAAGATCGCAAAAATTATGCATTTCAAATTAGTTTTGTACATCGATTTTGTTTCCCTCGGATGAGTGACTTACACTCATCCAAATGGGCTCAAAATTTGTATGCAGCCTAATTATAGTATAACGATTAAGATCAATGGTTTGGATCTTGCAAAAAATAGTCTTGATATGCAAACACACTTGAATGTATCCATGTGATCTATACACTTAAGTGTATTCTAGCCTGACTCTCTCTCTCTCTATATATATATATATATATATATATATATATATATATATATATATATGTACGTATGTATGTATGTATTTATATGTATATTTGTGTGTTTGTGTGTCTTGTACAGGCACTCACTTGGGTGACACTTGAGCGATGCCTAGGCTTAAGTGATCCCGCCTCAAACTGGGCGCCCAACCCCCTAATTGACCTAAGTTGTTGCCTAAGGCCTTTTGAGGCCCAAATTAAGGCAATTCAAGGCTAATTTAGCATAAATTAGATCTGAATTTGATCAAATTGAGTCATTTTATGGTTATGTTGGGTCTGATTTATCCCAAACAGGGTCAATTTAGGGTAAATTAGGTTTGATTTAAGGGAAACAAGCCTGATTTGGGGGAATCAGATCTAATTTGGGGAAATTAGGTCTCATTTGGTCATGTAAGGCCTCGTTGAGATCAACATAGGGAAATTTAGGGTTAGTTGGGTTTGATTTGGTTATGTTATGCAAATTAGGTTTGATTTTAGGCCAAATTATGTCAAATTTGAACAAATTAGATCTGATTTGGGGAAAGCAAGTTTGATTTTGGGGAAATGGTCTAATATGGAGAGATTAGGCCTAATTTGGTCAAATTAGATATTATTTAGGTCAATATAGGGAAAATTTAGGGAAATTAGGTCTGATTGGATCATAATATACAAGATTAGGTTGTATTTAGGCCAAATCACGTCAAAATTGGGCACATTATGTCTAATTTAGGGGAAACAAGTATGATTTGGGGGAAATTGTTCTAAATTGGATGACTAGGTCTTATTTGGCCAAATTTTGTCTCATTTTGGTGAATATATGAAAATTTTTTGGAAATTGGGATTCATTAGGTCATGGTGTACAAAATTAGGTTTGGTTTAGGCAAAAATTAGGATAAAATAGGTCAAATTTGGATCAAATTAGTTCAAATTAGGGCCAACTAGTTCTAGTTTAAGTTTTTTTTAGGTAAAGCTTCCACAATTCAATCCATATCTAATGATTTTGTTGCTTTCTTCATACGATTCTAGCACATTGATTGCATATTTACCATGTATATTCATATGTGTAAGGATTGCATTATTCATAATATATAAATGGCTGGGCACCTAGGATGTCTGGATGTCCCCATGGAATGCCTGGGCACCTATACAACCATGATATATATATATATATATATATATATATATATATATATATATATATAATTATATATATAGAGAGAGAATCCATGAAACCTTGATCCCAATTACTAGACATCCAACTACATGCATGTGTGCATGTGCTTTTTCTAGGTGTGTATATAGATGCAATAACAATTATATCTTGTAAATGGCAAACTTCTAATACATATGGTCAGAACATTAAGCCAATGCTTCTTGGTTGACTCCCCAACTCAGCCCAATGCAGCCCATATGACATTACTATGATTGAACACCAAATACTCCTATAATAGCTTGCCTACGTTATTTGTTGCTATGCATGAGATAATAGGTCCAATAACAATGATACTTTTTAAGTAGTTGATTGGTAATCTTCGATGGATGTAGTTGGACCACTTTGGCATTACTCATATCTTAGTTCCCAACTCCACAGCTTTATCCAATGCAACCATAACTACAATGGGATTTAAAACCCTCCCATCATGTCGTACTAGCAAAGAATCCCAACAATGGGCTGGTTCTTTGGCTTCACTCGACTTTTGTGATGTTGTTGATCCTTTAAAATTTAATTGCTTAGAGAAGTTAAGATTCTATAGCTGATGATGAATGCATTGTGTTGTTTAGTAAAATCTGCTCTGATCATTTGCTTCCCATATTTGGATCTCTGTTGCAGGCTCCATTTTTCCTTCAGTTCCTTCTATTATAAATGGTGATTGTTCCAGAGGAGAAAAGAGTTGGGCTTTTGCTTCACATTTGGTCTTTCCTAGAATCTAATTAGGGGCCTTTCACTATGATGATGTATGGTGTGCAATTTTTCCAAGTGGATTTTGGATGTTGCCCTGTTTCCATTTTTGTTTCTCCATTTTCCAGTCATCAATGTATCCAACCGTTATGGAAAATGGTACACGGATCCTTCGTTGCCATTTAGTTTTATTTTTTCTTATTCTCATTGAGATGTCAGGAATCCAGTGCCAGCACAAAATTTTCTAGATCTAGATTTTGTACATAATGAATGGAGCATAGGATTTTCCATAATAATAGAATCTCCTATTGATGTATGTGATGGATACATATATGGATCTCTGATCTCTAAATATGCATATGATTTTTGGGATTCATAAGATGCTTGAGAAACGTGACACATATTACCCTCATTTTCATTTGATCTTGTAAAGGACAACACCAACACAACTTTTATTGATGGGAGGTTACTAAAAAATAATATTGAAGTACAATTTTATTGTTTACAGTAACCCCGAACAATGTGGTGCATCTGATTGCCCTGAACACTGAATATTTCTAAGAAAAGTCTCTAATGAGATGACAATATTCACTTTATTTTGTGTGTGTGTGTTTTAACATTGGATTAAAATTACTGAAATAATGAAAATTATATTGTCTAGAGTTTATAGTTCATACTAAGATTCAATAAGAGAATTCTCAATCTCTGCTGAGTGCTGAGAGATTGTGACCAACAGTTGAAGAAAATATTTTCTAAAGTTGATCAGTATTTAGAATTCTTCAACACATTTTCTAGTAGTAAACTGCTACAAATCTTTGTTAGACTTGATAATTATAGCTCATTTCTGGTTGGTATATGTTTGTTCAGGGAACCATTTGTCTAGGGTAACCTGGAACAATGGTGTGCATCTGATTGTTCTGAGAAAAGTTTTGAATGAGATGACAATATTCACTTTATTTTGTATGTGTGTAAGTGTGTGTTTTAACTTTGGATTAAATTGCTAAAACAGTGCAAACTATCTTGGCTAGAGTTTATAGTTCAGACCAAGATTCAATAAGAAAATTCTCAATCTCTGTCGAGTGCTGAGAAATTGTCACCAGCAGTTGAAGAAAATAATTTTTGAAGCTGGTGAGCATTATTTAGAATTTTTTGACACATTTTTCAGTAGTAAATTACTATAAATCTTTTTTAGAATTGACAATACCACTCATTTCTAGTTGGTATATGTTTGTTCAGCGAATCACATTTCCATGCAGTCGTATTCCTTAATCACCACTACTATTAACAAAGAAGTCATCCTACTAGTCATTGTCTGTGTGTTTCGGGGGTTGGTGTGTGTGGGAGCTGGTCCTTTTAGTGGTTGTATGGGCTTAGACTGATGACCAGACAACCCTAGTGTAGGTGGATTTAACTTCGATAAGTACATCTTCAGAAAAGAACTTCTTTGTAGAATAGTGGCCCCCTCTTCTTAGCTTCTGGCATTTTCTCACTTAATGTCAATGCTTGAATTATTCATCATATATTCTATTGACCTCTCAGTTGAATTTTCATGACTAGGAACCTTATCCAGTTTCATGTGACCATCTGCAATAAAGTCAGTAAGCTTGTGAAACTCAAGTTCCATGCCTGTTTCTAGTGAAAAAGGTTGGGTCTCTAGCAACTCAAATTGTTGTTTGATCATCCCAGTTCATTGAGCTCCTGATCTGCCATTCTTTTATTGAATATTTTAATCAATCAGATTTTGCCTTGCTATGCATGGGAACTTACGATATGTTTGGTTCTAAGGAACGGACTAGAAGGGATTGCATGATAGGATAGAATAAGATGGTATATATCAAGGATAGGCTAATGATCTACCAATCCTATATTTGGTTACGATCCGGAAAAGTTTTGGTCTTTCTTTTGCCTCTTTACTATTTGATTGGATATTACATTTTTAAAGAGAGTTCATTGGCATTATGCAATTCCCTTCTTATCAAAGTGGGTTACATGTAATGTCGGTAAATATTTTTAAAATTGTTTCTGTTCAAAGTACATACTTTAGATTTAGCTTTTTGTGTTGTCGATCAAACAAATTGATTTTAAGTTCATGAATAATGATCGCTTTTGGTAGTCCATTTTTTCTCCTTTTTGCCAGAGAAAAGGTCGTCGTTAGCAATTGTGTTGGACCGCCAACAATGATGATCGTGCTACCTGCTTGATGCAAGTCAGTTCACACTACTGATGTTCAATTGAGAATGGATTTCAGAATGTCACACACAAGGCAATGAGCAGTGATTGTATATGTCTTTGATCATTGTCAATTCTATGTTTTCCGGCCGTCCTGCCACTATGATCTGAGATGCTTGCGAATCTAGACTTCACCATTCTCATGGCCAATAAAATTAGTCTTCCCGTCATCCTCCCAAGCAATGGTAGAAGAAGGAGAAGGGATGGGGGTGGGCTACCACGACCCCCCAAAGTTTTTAAACATTTTCATATGCATATATTTATTCTACTAAATCCCAAAAGTTAGGCTACATGTCGTTATTACCAGAACTCCAATCCCAGAGTCTCATTTGTGATGGTCTTCGCTGCTCTGTGACTTCAGGTCTCTGACTGAGTCACATCCTAATTTTTTTTTACTCACGTTGTTAGAAACCAAAACAACAACTACAAGCCAACCCTTACTTTCTATTTTATCTATTAATCAAGTAATATATAAATCTTTTAGACTAGCAAGTAGTTATCCCAGAATGATTACATAGTCCCCATTATTTAGGCAACACCTGCGTACCCACAAAGGAGGCGACCAACATCTTCACCGCATCCAAAATTTGTAGGCTTGTCAAGCAGTAACATTGCACAGGGCTTGCAGTTTTCTACTGCCCGACATACTATATTCTACCGACAAGTCGACGACATGTGCATACTAATGATAGATCGGACTATAAGGTGTTATTTTCCAGAAGCAAGGATTCATTACGACATCATTGTCAGGACTCAAGAGTTAGGAGCCGCATCATTTGGCTACATCAGTTATTCTCTATTCTCCTACACCTACCCATTTCTTACAAACCACCAGACGAAATATAGTTGGGTCATATTTGTCAGTTCAACTTAATATAATCTAGTAAGTCTCACATCATAGCTACAAGTATTTATTTGTTTTTTTTTGTGATTTGTGATTGTTTAATTGGTATTATGGTCAAATATATTTTACTCTGACGTAGATACTCTTCAATTCAACCAAAGATTATCATTTTTTAGATAAAAATTGTAATTCTATGTAGTTCATTACCAAAATTATATTCAGTATAGCATGGTGTTTCTTTGTTTACTTGTGTCATATATATCTACAATCAACTCTATATTGACCATATAAAATACCATGGCCTAAACGTCAATTCTATATGAATTTATCCTATCAGTTTACTACATTAGATAAATCTGTATAATCTGCTTGATCAAGAGATGCAGGAGTTGATGGAACCCCGACTACAGGAGTAGAGTAGTGGAAGAGTATCTTCTCTGTTTGACCTTTTGCCCGGGATTCCCTTTAGTCTGAAGAACCGGTATATTATAGGTAAATTAAAAATTAAAGTATTCTTATTTAGATTTGAGTCATGGTGAAGAAAGGAACAATTCATGCCTTCTATTCAAAGAAAACTTGTGAACCACAAATTCCATCTGTCTCAAATATGGGGTCCGATGCTCCACACCAACAGCATCATATTCACTCTGATGATCCTCCTCCATGTAGATTTGATGACACAATACGTATTAATTCTTCAAATAAACGTCCAAGATCAGAACAAGAACATATAGAAGACCAATCTATAGTTCGTGATCCAGCACTAAGGCAGAAAATTTGGGAATATCCTCCTTTAAAACAAGATGATATATGACGTGCCTATATTATTTTTGGTCCATACCAACACCATCTATAGAATTATCCAACATCAAGCCCAGAGAGGCATCCACGTCGATTTCAACCCTCTTGATTTCATAAATTCCCAACTTGGTTAGAGTATTCTCCATATAAGGATGTTGCATTCTATTTACCATGTTTGTATTCTCCAAACCTCCATCAGCACGTTCTGGGTCATCAACATATACAATTGACATATTCAAAAATTGGAAAAATGTTGGGGGAGTTAATTGTGCATTCTTGATGCATGTTGGCTCCGATCCTTGTTCTCCTCATAACATAGATGAAAAGGCATGCAACGAGTTAATGAACAAAAAAGGCCACATAGACAAAGTCATAAAAAGACAATAATCACAACAAATCTTGTCTAATCGATTGTGTCTAAGAACATCTATTGACACTGTACGATGGCTCACTTTTCAAGCTTGTGCATTTAGAGGACACGATGAGTGTTCATCTTCTACAAATAGAGGAAATTTTATCGAGATGGTTAAACTTTTATTTGATTATAATAGTGATGTTATCGAGGTGGTCTTGGATAATGCTCCAGGAAATGCAAAGTACACACCACCAACTATTCAAAAGGACATATTACATATTATTTCATCCAAAGTTCAAAAGGCAATCAGAACAGAAATATCAACAAAACCGTTTTACATATTGGTGGATGAGTCACGTGATGAATCAAGAAGAGAACAACTATCTATTGTCGTCAAATTTGTTGATGAACATAGATTTATTAGAGAGAGATTTCTTAACATAATACACATTGAAGATACAAGTTCCCTTTCATTGAAAAATAAGATCTCTTTTGTATTGTCTAAACATGATTTGAGTATGCAATACATACGAGGCCAAGGATACCATGGTGTGAGCAACATGTGTGGTGAATGGAATGGATGGCAAGTCTTGATATTAAAAGAATGTAAATTTGTCTGTTATGTTCATTGCTTTGCACATAGACTCCAATTGGCTTTTGTCGCAGCTTCTAGAGATGTTATTCATGTTCACCATTTTTTTTACAAAATTGACAACCATTGTTAATATTGTTGGACCCTCTTGCAAGTGCAATAAAGAACTACACACTGCACAATTTAATGATATTTCTAAAAAATAGCAAAAGGTGATCTTGAAACTGGAAGAGGACTCAACCAAATGTGCACCTTACAACGCCATGGTAATACTCGATGGAGTTCACAATATTATTCCTCATTGTGTAGTCTAATACACATGTATGATTAAATATGTGTTGTATTATGCAATATCATAAAAAATGGAGTCACTTACTCTCGACGTGGAGATGCAGATGTGGCATATACCACCATGTTATCATTTGAATTTGTATTTATATTATTATTAATGAGAAAAGTCTTCGGGATAAGTGGTGATCGTTGTAAAGCTTTGCAGTGTCAAGAACAAGATATCATTAATGCCACGAGTTTGGTTAAAATTACTAAGTCTCTTATTCAGGCGATGAGGGAAGACGGTTGGGTCAAATTTAGGGACTCTGTCAACACCTTTTGTATTGAACATAAAGTACAAATCCCTGACTTGAATTCTCGCTACCTTATTCGTGGGGCACCTATCACTACAAAAAACACATGTGGTTATCCACGCTTTAAATGCAATTTTTCCACACAAAAAGGCGTAGAAACACACATTATCCACCCTAGGCAGGAGCGTGGCAAAATAAAGAGTGGAAATTTATTCACTCTTTTCTATTTTCACTTTTTAGCATGGAATACAATTTATCCACACCAATCTGTGTGGAAAATATTTAACACTTCTTTTTTGAAAAACATATTTGAATTTGATTTCCACTCATAACAGCGTGGAAAAAATATGAAAATAAACTTTTCGGCGGCAATGCAACACACGCTTTAAAGCGTGGAAAAAATTAACGGACTTCTTTTTAAAAAAAATGCACACTTTCACGCTTTAAAGCGTGGAAAAAATTAATGGACTTATTTTTTAAAAATGCACACTTTCACGCTTTAAAGCGTGGAAAAAATTAACAGACTTCTTTTTTAAAAAATGCACACTATAAAGTGTGGAAATAAGATTGGTAATAAATGGTCTGAAAGACGACTTGGTTAGAAGGTTGTCAATTGCTATCACAAGAGAAATTGAATCGCGGGAGGGTGACGAGCCAAAAAATGGGTTAAATCCTGATTCTCTCTTCAAATTGAATCTATCTTAACCTTTTCGATCTTGAAATAAACAAGAACGATACACCCACTCCGCAGCTCTTCCCGGTGGGCCTGCCGGCTAGCCCAGAGGGCTTGCTAAGGATGCTAGTATACTTGAAAGAAGAGTATGGGATCCCAGCAATGTATATCCATGAGAACGGTATGACTGTATTTGTTATTTGATTCAGGTGCATGAGACAGATTGCAGTGTGTACCCATTGACGTAATAGAGACACTGACATGAGAAGATGAGCATGCAGGTCTGGGAACATCCAAGAACAGTACCACCGAAGATCCCGAAAGGATTGATGCAATCAAAGGCTATATAGCAGCCCTGCAACTGGCCATCAGGTGAGCTTATGGCGGGCAAACTTTGCACTGAGCTACCAGTTGACTAGCTGATCTTAGTCAACCTGATAACAGCTGAAATGACAGGAACGGATGCAACATGAAAGGCTACATTCTCATGCACAAGACCCAGCAGATGAAACTACCAATTCTGATAGTGACGTTCAAGTTGAGAAGGCTGATGAGGTTACAGACCACATAACTGAACGTGGTGAGGGTGGCATAAATGATAATGATAATTTTGCTGATGCAGGTAAAGACAATGAGATTCATGTTGTGAGTGATGACTTGGTTGCTGCTGCTCATGTACATCTTGTTGTTGAAGAACCAGCTGTTCTCTCAACTCCATTAGAACCCAGCTCCAGTGAACCTAATCTCTTGAGCACTTCATCAGAACCAAGTGGGCAAGCTGCAGCTAAGATCAGTGATTGTAATGAAGATACAAAAGATCTAGTCCACGAGTCAGATGCCCTGGACAACAATGATGGATCCAAAACCAAACCTGCAACGGAAACTGATGATAAAAATGACAAGTATTCAGAACTTGCTAGTGAGAATGCCCCATTTGATGAGCCAAAAGAGGTGTCTGAAACCAGGCTTGATTCAAATAGCCAGGACATGGTCACAGAAATAGATTCTGCATTGGGTTCTACAAGCCATGTACAGAAAGGAGACACTGAGGTATCCTCCGAAGATGTTACTATGAGCCAGTATGATCCGAGTAAATTTAGATCCGAGTAAATATTTTGATCTTAAGCCTGGCAAGTTGTTAAGACACAGATGGTGCTTCCATCATCCAGTGAGACTACCATTGGCGGCAATTTACATATGGAGGATGTGGTAAAACACGATGAAAACCAGTTTCCTCCTATTGAAGAATCTTGTTTAGAAAAATCAAGGGATAGAGAAGCTGAAATAAAAATCAATAACGCTGATGGTGGGTATTCAGAAAAGATAAATTTAGATCTGAGTAAATATTTTGATCTTAAGCCTGGCAAGCTCGGGAAAAAATGGATGTTTCATCTTTGGCATGGAGCCCTCTAGGTTCTATGTCATTACATCTTAATGACATTGTCGTACCTAGGTTGGCTGATCCTTCAGTTCCAAAAGAGTTGTATCACAACCTCATTCTGCTACCAATTCAAGGGCAGTTTCTCCGTTCTCAAGAAACTCTAGCCCTTTACGTTCTGCAACACCTATCCCTACAGTATCTGGTCTTTCTTTCTCCAGAAATGGCAGTGATGATTTGAGGAAAACAAATGATGCCTTAAACCAGGAACTGAAAAAACTGCAGTCTCAGGTTGAAAGCCTAGACAACGCTGTCAACGTCAGGACTTTGAACTTCAGAAGTCAGCACAGAAAGTTCAGGAAGGTATGTCTCTTTCTGCTGAAGAATCCTCAAAGTCTAAATCTGCCAAAGAGGTTATTATGTCTCTGACTGCACAGCTCAAAGAGATGGCTGAAAGGCTTCCTAATAAAGAAAAGATAAATTTAGATAGGAGCTCTGGTGATGAATCCATGGAGGATGTGTTGGAAAGTAAGATTGAAGATAATTCCACACTAACAGAAGAGAAGGCTGCTTCTGTTCTCACCATGAATGTGGAAGAGGCTTCTGAACATGATGGCAGGATAACAGAGGGAGAAAAGAAAAGAGAGACAGAAATTATGCATCATTCAAGACATCAACTATTTTATTGTTGGCACATTCTTAATCTAAAACTGATTGAGCAGAGATAAGATCTCGTCTTAGAATCTTACATGTAAAGAGGAAGGTACACAATTAAGTTTTTGCATAACAAATAGTTTCTAAAACATAAATAAGATTCTAAATACTACACCCTTCAACTCTAATGATGTGATATGCCATCCAATTAAGCTCTAGGCAGTGGTCCGCTGCAATCTCTATCTCGGATTCCTTCTCTACTACTTGGAGCATGTGTAGCAACCTGAAATAAAAACAAACAAAACAAATATAACAAAGATAAAATGAAACAGTGAGCAATTACGTGACTCATAATTGTCTCTTGTCATAAAATCACATCATTGAAAGCAGAAAAGTAATATAGCTATCCTTTTAAATTTACAAATATAATGTTGAATAAGCATGAAAAGTACAAAAATACTATGGGCTTCAAAATTCAATTCAAATGTACGGTTGAGTCATAAGTCGTTGCGTCACATTCATTCCCTCGTGACCCAAAATGCATTTTTTATGTATTGGTTTTGTCCTAAGTCTAGTTTCCAGTATGCCATATGCTGATGACTGTGAGTGAACTGGTCTGTGATATCTGGTCTGAGTTATTAGCCAAGAAAGAAGTCGTTGTGTCTTAGTCAATATAATTTTACTGTATTTATGGTAGTGTATCAAATTGGTATTTTTGTGCCTGTTGATCTGTTCTAAATCTTAGACCCTTATTTTTTTTCTGATGGTGAACACTCTACTCAGGAAAGAAGTCGCCCTGTCATAAGATCAGCTTCCCCTAGAAGGTCAGCATCTCCCATGCGGCGTGTTCAGATAGGGAGATCTGGGTATCGGAGGCCTGTTGCACTTACCATCAAAAGTCTTAGTTTTATTCCGGCTAGAGAAAAGCCCTTGTTCAACAGGGATGGTGACAGTGAAGAGGAATCATCTGCACCAAAGCCTAAGCCATCCGAAAGTTCAGTAGTCAGGATGAGCGTTCAGGACAGGATCAACCTATTTGAGAACATACAGAGGGATCAAACTGTGGATAATCAAAAGGTAACTAAAGGCATAGAGGCACCTTTTGGCGTGAAAAAATTAGTTCTGAGAAGGTGGAGTTCTGGATTGGGAGATGCTTCTGCCCACTTACAATCAGAAGTTACTCCTGATGAGGAGTGAAAACACTACAGAGACTATAGCCCATACTAATCAGAACTCCACTGACGATGACCCTTTGATAAGTTCTAACTCTGTTAATAATTCTACTTTAGCTCCTTTGGAGAAAGAAAATGCGCCATCCTCAGTAATTGATGGTTCTACCAGTTCAGTTGCTTCTCAAGCTGAAGAAATGCCTGATAAAGCTGTTGCATCAGCAGAATGGACTCGGCAAAAAGAAGCAGAACTCAATGAAATGTTGCTGAAAATGATGGGAGATAAGCCATCCATAATTTCAACTGATGGAAGTGATGGGGTTCTAGAACCTTCATTAGAGCGTAAAGGTGACTTCTACAGCCAATACAAGGAAAAAAGGGATGAAAAACTTTGTACAGAGAATTTTAAGAAAAAGGCTGAGAAGGAAGCTAAGTTTAGAGTGATGCAAGAAACTCTTGAACAGAGGAGAGCTGAAATGGCCAAAAAGGTCAGTGCTTCTGGGAAACCAAATCTATCTGTTCAATCTCAAAAACCACGTAGAAATTCTTCTCCCCCTGTTCTCTCCAAAAAGGACTCTCCAACTCCAACTGGTCCAAGGAAGGCTTCCCCAAGGACACCATCTTCCTTACCCACAACACGCAAGTCGTTGCCATCTGCTCCCACTACACGAACTGTTGCAACCCCCCCTAAGAGCTCCACAGGCATTGTTCGTAGTACTGTTCCTAATCACAGAAAACCTCAGTCTACGCCATCTCCAACAAATCCAACACCCCGAACTGAGAAACCAAGACAGCTAAAAGCTACAAAAGTTACTCCACCAGAAACCAAGTCAAGCTTAAAAACCCAAGAAGCAATTAGGCCAAAAGAGGTTACAAAGAGCACCAAAGTTATACGTAAGGAGCCAGTAACTGCTGTGGATAAATCAGCCACAACACCCACAAAGCCTAGTTTTTACAATAAGGTTACTAGAAAGAATAGTGTGGTGCCACTGGAATCTAAAACTTCAGTAAAAAAAGCTATTGGTACTAACTCAGGTGTTGCTCCTGTGACACCAAAAACAAAAATAAGTGTCTAACAAAAATAGATTTATGGGGTACTAACTCAGGTCTTGCTGGGATGTATTGTTTCTCCAAGTGTAGGTAATTTCTGAGAACTAAAGAGCTGTTTATTTGAGAGGCTGCTAGTTATCTGTTGCGTGCAAAATGTAGGCAGCAATAAGATGGCTGATCGTGTATGGTTATTCGATGATTGCAGATTTAGGATTCAAAAGCAGAGGTTTGCCTTGCATCTAGGATACCTTTGTTTAAGGTCAATGACAGAAACTATTAACAAAATAAAAAATGATATCTTGTTAAAGATTGCGATCTAATAACAGTACTGAAACAATAACTGAAGAGATGAAACTATAGTAGCTGAAACAAATCGTAAGTTCTATAAAGACTGCTTACTTATTTCAATACATTTTCAGCTACTTAAAGCATACTCTCATGCAGTTAGGACAAATCGTAAGTTCTATAAAGACTGCTTACTTATTTTTACTTAAAAGTAGTGTTGCATCTTACTATGTTCTTTGGTGGGCAAGTGTTAATAGATTTTAACATGCATGCATGATTTTGGTTTGGAAAATCTGAATGGTCATCTTATCTTTCGTGAATTATTTACATCCTAGTCAAGTAGGTATCAGTTCTTTTATATCCCTTCATGGAGATTGATTATTTATATTTTCCTTGCTCCATCTGCGTCTGTTAGTATACTGAATTGGTTTCAAAACCACACATGTATTCATTTGTTTGGTTTACAGCTAATAGTAAGAAGCTTGTGTCCACCTTCTAACATATAAACTATATGCATATTCGTTTGGCCTACTGGTTTTGAAGCTCCGTCTTTCTCTGAATTATACACAACCAATGGTGGGCATCTCCAACATGTTCATGTGTTCAATTCAACTCCCTAGCCTTGTATACTCATGTCATCCTCTTTACCTTTAAGCCTTAGTCCAACATGACAATGTTATTCATAACCTTGTGAACTCATGGCATCCTCTTTACTTTTGAGCCCTTCTATGTTATATCATCCTAGTGAAAAGCATTAGTTTCCCTTTCATTGTTGTCTAACGAGAAGACAATCTTTCCAAATGTCGTCCTCATTTAGCTCACTCCTTCCCTTTTGAAGTGGCCTTGGCAATGGGACTATCCTCTTCTATCAGGACTGTGGAATAGAACAACTTTGATATCTCTAAGCTACAGCAATAGCAAGATCAAATGTATATAAAGCATTGTTATCAAGATGCCCACCTAGACGTTGAGAGAACGGAAGCTTTCTTGGTGCCTAGGCCCCATGGGTTTGCCAAGTGGAAGTCCTTCATTTAGTTATAATTTAGGTTTGATTGTGGTTAAATCAGACTTAGTTTAGGTTAAATCATGTTAGATTCAATATGGTTTAGAGAAATCTATGTTCAATTAGGTGAAATCAGGCCTGTTTAGTCATTACACCTGATTTAAGTTTAATTTAGGCCAACCCGAATACTGTTTTACAACATCGAAAGTTAGTCTAGTACTCTAGGCAGTGGCCAAGCACATGCACACAATTGTCTACCTAAAACACAAGGACCTCTCACTCTGTCCAGCAGTTTACAACAAGATACATACAGTAATATATTGAGGAATACAAGATAATTAGAAGGACGTATTTAGAAAATAATGGATAAGTACTTACATCTTCATTGAGTGTGTTTCTTCCATTATCATCCCCACCAATGGAAACATCAAGAACAATTCCATTCCTAGCAAGTGCTGAAGTCATACGAGAAAGTTGAGATTGGACATTTGCATAGTCATTCTTCAATTGTTTGTTCTCTGTCTGTATTGATGCAAGTGTTCCTCTAACATTAGTGGAGTCATCTATGTCATGTAACTTGCTCAAATCAGATTTCAAACCAAATACTTGGCTACGTGACACTCCATGGCCATATCCCACCACTCTTTGATTAGAATTTTCTTCATCATACATTAGTTCAGTAAAAACGGTATCCTCTATCGTTGATTTGGGTAGTTCTGGATTGTCAATGACACGTTCATCCACTAGTTTTTCAACGGTTTCCTTCAATCAACATGTGAATTGGTCTATACATTAGAATCACAATTAATATAGATGGACATGCAAATATGCAATGCGAAAACAAATATTTAACAAACCAAAAATTCTTGTGTGTTTGTATTTTGAACATAGCTTCCATCTTTGCGTTGGTGAGTAATCTTGTACACTTCCAAGGTGCTAGGTTCCCTCTTTTCCTTTAGGGCCTGGAAAAATAATTATGAGTATTATTTATCTCTAACTAAATGCACATCTTCACTTTAATATACATCACAAAATGTATCTCACAAAGTCAAACTTTTTCTGAGCAAAACTTTTTGACCCCGTAGTATGGCAATCAGCTTTTTGAGCACATGACCTCTTTCCTATTGTTGAAAGTTTCTAGGAAAAAAATAACTTATTCAAGATTACATAAATTTTAAACAAAGTAGTAAAATAATTTTTTCTTCATTTTATTCAAAGAGCCTTACTTACCTTCCCAGTATTAGAGAACCAATATCTCACCAAACGTACCCATTGCTCTCTTATTAAAGTCTTCGGCACTTTACTTGCAATTTGTTCTTCTGTTTTACTGGGATCCAAATGGAGCTTTTTTAGTTGGGACCTAAAGGTTTTCCATTTCGCATTCACATGTGTTAGGATCCTTTTGTCAATTGTCACGTCTTTCGGCATATGGAACTTGCTCTGTTTAAGAGAGAAAATCATATTCAATGGCAATCATATTACATGTACTAATAGATAATATTGGTGATTTCTTACCCTAGTTAAGGTCACAATCTCGAGCTTATAGGAATCATGCACCCCATGCCAATTGTTTTCACCAATTGGACAAAGTTCTCCCCGTTTTGCCACCTCTCCAAGGAATCTCACCAATAAGTGTCCTCCTTTCCCTATGGGTTGTTTAAATTTATTGAAATTGATAATCAATTTCAAATCTTGTAAAACCCATACTTGTGATAAATGAACTCGCCCTTTCTTTGTCCCAACTTTTCCATCGGAATCTACAACAATATGGATATATTATGAATATCATGCATAATTCAACTACAATGGATAAAGGGCACTAAATTAAATAACATAAACATTAAATTTCAACCTATTGTTTCCAGCACATCATCATCATCATGAGAGTTCTCATTCCATGCAGCAGTTCGAGGGCGTTTTGGAATTGGTTGTGTGTCTTCTATTTCATCTAAATCTTCATCTTGAATTGGTCTAGATCTGTCTTCTTCTATTTCATCCAAATCTTCATCTTGAATTGGTCTGGATCTGTCTTCATTACCACTTGGAATTGGCTCACTTGACACAAAGGTTGCTGTTGTTCGTTTAGTTCGCCACATTCTCTTCTTAAATGAGCAGACACCTTAAACATGAGTAAATTAGAACAAACGTGATTCAAGAAATTAATCGGGAAGGCATATTACTTTAACACTAGTCCATGGATCAAACAAGACACATCAATTTCAACTAAGTTGTCTATAGTCAACAATGTGAAGTCCCTCTGTTATTTAGATGCAATAACATCCCTTGCATATCAAATGAAGCATAGGAAGAACTCTGTTGCTGCTGCACAAAGAATACGAGTCAAGGAGGTGTTTTTGAGGCAAAAAGAGCTAATATTGGTTGGGGAGACACTATTGTTGGCCACAATCGGGTTCGATTTGAACGTCCAACATCCGCACAAAATCTTAATTGAAGCAGTGAAGAGACTAAGTTTGCCAAATATTGTGGCAAGAGTAGCATGGAATTATTTGAATGACTACTGGATGCAGACAACTTTATATTTACAATACAAAGCTCATTACTTGGCAGCTGGTTCAATCTATCTGGCAGCAAAAATCAACAACATCAGATTTCCTTATGACAAGGGGCATATTTGGTGGCAGGAGTTCGATGTCTTACCAGGGATGTCTAACATGTAATTTGACACTTGTAATTTGAAAAATGAATGAAAATTGTGATGTGTATCAAGAAAAAAAAAGGTTGGTGAGTGACAAATACACACACTTTAAGATAAGGCAGTAGCTAATAACAGCTGTCACTACTTAAGCATTGTTTATAACAGGAACTTGAACCTAATAAAAAAGGAAAAGCAAAGGGAGAACACACGTTCTGAGCATAAGAGATGAAAAAATAAAATTCATCTAATAAATATGAACTCACCATGTAGCTAGTAGTAGAGAAGACATGCAGTCATGTAAAGTTATCCAAATATGTAGTGATGATCCAGTAGGCATGTAATCGAATCCTTTAACATGAAATTTGCATAATTCATAAGAAAGTTGGGCTAGTATAATCATTAACCAATTCAGGGACCACCCCAACATCAAAAGAATCCCTTATCTTATGTCGAATGACATGCAGCCATGGTTTCTCTATTTCATCCTCTACATAAAATACTTGTTTTGCTTGAGATGAGAAAATAAATGGATCGTCTTTCAATGATTTACCAGTGTGCATCAACTTAGAGAAATTCACACAAGGATTATTGTTTCTATCAAGCTTGTACCCTCGTTTTGAGGTTATATCTACCCAATCACAACGAAAAATCACAACTTTACATGTCCCATAATAATCTAACTCGTAAATGTCAGTCAGTTTTCCAAAGTAAGAATATCCATCAGCTTCAACCATAATTCCAGAATTTTGTGTCTTTCTATTTCTTTCTCGGTCTAGTGTCTGATACTTATAGCCATTGACTATAAAGCCCTGAAGCTTTTTAGCATAGACATTAAGTCCACGAGCTAATGCCCTTTTTAACACACCTTGGTCGTTGCTCGCATTGATATGAGGTCTCTACAAGAGTGAAAAAGTATATTAGCCACACTATTTCACTTGGCATTTGACCAATACACCTGTGTTTATTTTATCGTTACCTGAGAATTAAGCCATTTGGCAAATTCTTCTAGCAGCCACTTAGCTTCTAGTGTTTCAGTAATTCTTATTCCTTTTTGTTGACACTCCTCTCGCTTCAGATATAGGAATTCTCTATAGCAACACAATAAGTTAACTCAATTTTAAATCGTAAATTAAATAAAGTGTTACAACGATGCTTCTTACTGTTTGAGGTCTTTCATCAAGTCATCACAATGGAGTAGAACATAACGGTGTGCTTGTGACATGCTTTTCTCATCAAGCCGAACAACTTTTTCAGCCCCGACACGACGTCCACCAGAATTAAACAAGTAAAGACCCTTATGTGAAACATTATCATCATTTCTTTTAGGTTTTCTAAGTATTGTCTCAACACCTTCCATATATCTAGAACAGAAGGTAACAGTCTCCTCCAAAATATAGCCTTCCGCAATAGAACCCTCAGGTTGAGACTTATTACTTACATAACCTTTCAGTCGAGATAAATACCTGCAAAAATATTATCATAGTTTCTGATATCAAAATTGAACTATTTAATAGTAAATTATAAATAATTATGAATGGAAGGTGATATTAAATTATAACCTTTCAATGGGATACATCCACTGATATTGAACTGGACCACCATGTTTAACTTGATCAACCAAATGAACCAAAAGGTGAACCATGATTGTGAAAAATGGAGGAAGAAACTCCATCTCTAAGCGACAGAGTGTTTCCACTATACTTTCTTGTAATGCATCAAGATCATCCAAATTAATGCACGTAGAGCACAATGACTTGAAGAATGAAGACAAATTTGACAACACATCAACAACTTCAGTTTGTCCCGATGCTCGTAATGCTACAGGAAGTATGTCTTGCATGAGGATGTGATGATCATGGCTCTTGAGATTTATAAGTCTTCGTTGTTTTAAATTAACACATTGAGAAATGTTGGAAGCATAACCGTCAGGCAATTTGAGCTTAGCTAAGACATTTAAAAAGCATTCCTTGTCCTTTGAAGACATAGAATATGGAGTCATAGGCATAATAAAACTTCCATCTGGTTGTGGTTGTAGCCAAAGATGTTGCCTTATATTTTTTTCCTCAAGGAATCTCCTAGCGTTCTCATCATCTTTGCATTTTCCATCTACATTTAATAGTGTTACCAATACATTTTCACAGACATTTTTCTCGATATGCATAACATCAAGGTTATGACGAATCTGAATATGCTTCCAATAGGGCAAATCAAAAAATATGCTTCTTTTCTTCCAAAGCCCCCCATCATTGGGAGTATTGTCATCTGCAATAGCACTAGTAGTTGATGCATTTCCTTGTTTTCTTCCTCTCTTCTTGAAATTTTGTCTTGAGTTCTTCCCATATTCAAAGCTGACTCGTTCTTGTGCTCGTAGAACATCACTTCCAGTTGTAGGAATTGGAGGATGACGATGTTCCTTAGTCCCATCAAATAAACTACTTTGGGAACGAAACGGATGGTTATTTGGTAACCACCTACGGTGACCACCATAACAAATTCTTGACCCACATCGATAGGAATGGGTGAATTCAGTACAACATGGGCATGCATAATAACCTTTTGTGCTCCAACCAGATAGCATTGCATAAGCAGGAAAATCACTGATTGTAGACATTAAAGATGCCCGCATCTTGAAATTCTCTCCAATATAAGCATCATATGCATCAACACCTTCCCACAATATCTGCAACTCATGCAACAAAGGTTGCATGTATACATCAATATCATTTCCAGGACCAGATTTTCCAGGAATTATCATAGATAGAATCAACGAGTATGATTTCATACATACCCATGGGGGAAGATTATTCACACTAAGAATTACTGGCCATATACTATAGTTAGTACTTTGTATCCCATATGGATTGAACCCATCACTAGCAAGGCTGATTCTCACACTACGAGGGTCTACAGAAAAATCTGGATACATCATATCAAACTCTTTCCATGCTACTCCATCTGCTGGGTGTCTTAATTTTCCATCTTTGACCCGACCTTTCTCATGCCATATCATATCTTCAGCTATCTTAGAGGACATGTACATCCTTCTTAATCTGGGAATTAATGGAAAATACTTCATAACTTTTGCTGGAGGTCCTTTAGAGCTTGTGTTATCTTCTACATTGTCATCACTCACATTACCCTTTACTGTTTTCCACCTAGAAGTTTGACACACATTGCAATGGGTCTTGTGGGAATTTTCACCCCAATACAACATACAATCATTTGGACAAGCATGGATGTTTTCATATCCAAGGCCTAATTCAGTAATCAATTTCTTTGCTTCATAGTAAGAAGATGGAAATTTGGTCAACTGTGGAAAGGCATCCAATAGAAGCTCTAACAATTGCGAGAAAGATTTGTTCGGCCAATGAAACATAGATTTTAAGTTGAAGAGTCGTAACACAAATGAGAGCGTTGAGAAATTTGTACATCCAGGATAAAGTGCTTCATTAGAAAGTTCCACTAATTTTCTATGGTTCATGTCATCTTCAGCAATAGGAGGACAATTTGGTTGGTGAAAAGAAGTATCACCTATATCAGGATTATCACCTTGTGGAACCCCTTCATTATCATCACTAGTTGATGCATCCCCCACATGAGTAGCATTTTCTCCCAATGCGTCTCTCAATAGCCCTTCCACATCAACTTGGCCTACTAATTCAACTTCATGATTATTAGCTTGTTGGATATCGTTACTTATGCGGTCTGCAATGATGTTTTCAAAAAGATTCTTTGGACCATGAAAAATCCAATTTTTATAATCTTTAAAAAACCCATGGAACAAAATGTGCCTTTCCACCTCATCAATAGAATATTCTTTTCTCCTACCCGCTTTACATTTCTTGCATGGACAAATTATCATCCCATCTTTCATTCCTGTCTTAGCGTATTCAAGAAAGTGATACATCCCATCAATATACCTTTGGGAGCCAATCGGTTGCTCAATCCAACTCTTGTCCATGTTAAAAGAAACTTCAACAACCAAATCTATAAAAAAGAAAAATGACAAATCTGATATCTTAGTTACAACATTAACATAACAAAAAAGTAGTTGAACGTGATGAAATTATATTTGGGGTTACGAAGCAGATAAAATAATTATAAAATAATATATAAAATAAAACATATATATCCATAAATGTACATACAAGAAGGGTCTAGTTCAGCCAGAATATTCTGATTTAGGCCAGATAGGTAAAATTTGGGTGGTTTTATGTGTGAATGGCTAGCCCACCTTAACTTGGGCCTAATTTGAGCCAAATGAGGTTTGAATTAGGCCAAATAAGGTCTGATTTGGCCAAATTATATTTGATTTAGGTCAAGTTAGGGAAAACTTGGTGATTTTAGGTTTTAATGGTCATGTTACCCAAACCTAGACCAACGTAGCATGATTTCGTCATAAATTCAGTTAATAGACATCACCATATGCCATTTTTGGATTTAAATAGGTCACATATAGGCAGAATATGGTCTGAATCAGACCAACTAAGGTCTGATTTGGTCGATTTATATCTTTTTAGGTAAATTTCGGGCAAGCATGGTGTTATAAGTTTGAATGGTCTGGTTTTCCAAACTTAGGCCTAATTTAGACAAATTAAACAAAGTCACATGTAATTTTTTTTATCAAATTAGGGTCTAAAAATGGATTTTAGGTCAATTTAGGTGTAAGCCAGTTCAGTTGAGGACTATATTACATCAAAACATATATCTTTATAGACTTCTTATTATATAAAATGAGAAAAGTAAATAAAAATATATACATAATATATAATACTAACTATATATATAAATAACATGAGTCAGCTACATATGTATGTGCAGATTTCAGCATATCATTATTATCAAGGTGGACACTTTGAGGCTAAAATAGCAATACTTAGTCCTAAATTAGGTCAAACGATACCAACTTAGGCCATTTTAAGGTTCAAATAGGTGACCTTTAGAGAAAATATGGATTGAATTATAGCAAATAGGGTCTAGTTTATCCAGAATATTCTGATTTAGGTCAGATTAGTAAAATTTTGGTGGCTGTAAGTGTGACTGGATAGCCCACCTTAACTTGGGCCTAATTTGAGCCAAATGAGGTTTGAATTAAGCCAAATAAGGTCTGATTTGGCCAAATTATATTTGATTTAGGTCAAGTTAGGGAAAACTTGGTGATTTTAGGCTTTAATGGTCATGTTACCCAAACCTAGACCAACGTAGCATTATTCGTCCTAAATTAGGTCAATAGACATCACCATATGCCATTTTTGGATTTAAATAGGTCACATATAGACAGAATATGGTCTGAATCAGACCGACTAAGGTCTGATTTGGCCAATTTATATCTTTTTAGGTAAATTTCGAGCAAGCATGGTGTTATAAGTTTGAATGGTCTGGTTACCCAAACTTAGGCCTAATTTAGACAAATTAAACAAAGTCACATGTAATATTTTTATCAAATTAGGGCCTAAAAATTGATTTTAGGTCAATTTAGGTGTAAGCCAGTTCAGTTGAGGACTATATTACATCAAAACATATATATTTATAGACTTCTTATTATATAAAATGAGAAAAGTAAATAAAAATATATACATAATATATAATACTAACTATATATATAAATAACATGAGTCAGCTACATATGTATGTGCAGATTTCAGCATATCATTATTATCAAGGTGGACACTTTGAGGCTAAAATAGCAATACTTAGTCCTAAATTAGGTCAAATGATACCAACTTAGACCATTTTAAGGTTCAAATAGGTGACCTTTAGAGAAAATAAGGATTGAATTATACCAAATGGGGTCTAGTTTATCCAGAATATTCTGATTTAGGTCAGATTAGTAAAATTTTGGTGGTTTTTAGTGTGACTGGCTAGCCCACCTTAACTTGGGCCTAATTTGAGCCAAATGAGGTTTGAATTTGGCCAAATAAGGTCTGATTTGGCCAAATTATATTTGATGTGAGTCAAGTTAGGGAAAACTTGGTGATACCAACTTAGGCCATTTTAAGGTTCAAATAGGTCACCTATAAAGCAAATAAGGTTTGAATCATACCAAACATGGTCTGGTTTATTTATATTATTCTGATTCAGGTCAGTTTACAAAAACTTCGGTGGTTTTAGGTGTGAATGACCAGTCTACCTAAACTTGGGCCTAATTTAAGCCAAATTATATTAAGTTAGTTCTATTTTTGTAAAATTAGGGCTACGAAAGTCTGATTTTGGGCCACTACAGGTCAATTTAGGAGTACACCGAAAAATATTTTGGGACTTCTTAGTATATAAAATATAAAAAATCACTATGGATATTTTGTCATTGTTAGTAAAAAAAACTGTATTAAGTACATGGTATTTGTATATATCACTATGTCATTATTATTAAGGTGTCATTTCAAGGTTAAAGCAACATGATTTTAGGTCAAACGACACCTCTTAAATAGGTCTAATTTAGAAAAATTAAGGTTTGAATTTGGTGAAATAAGGTATGATTTGATCAAATCATATCTGTTTAGGTCAATTCCATGTAAACTTGGTAGTTTTTGGTTTGAATGGCTAATTTAAAAAAAAACTTTAGTAAAGACAAATTTGAGAAAATTCATTCTTTTTTTGCTCAAATTAGAGCAATTAAAGTCTGGTTTTGGATTACCTTAGGTGTAGTTTCAGTAAACTATAACAGTTTAACATTAAAATAGTTATTGACTTCTTAGTATATAGAAATGAACATAAAATAAATAATTGCTTATATACATAATTACCCATATTTAAATTGTACCAACTACATGTTTATCTACATGCCTGTGCAAGTGGAAATTAGCATGCTTTTAATACTAGATTAGGTCAATGACACCAATTTAGGCCATTTCAGTTCATGAATAGGTCCCATCTAGATCAAATAAGGCTTCAATTAGGCCAAATAATGTCTAATTTGGCCAAATTCTATATGATTTAGGTCAATTTAGGAAATATTTGCTGAATTTCTAGTAGTGAAATTAGACCTATTTACCCTTACATGACCTAATCTGCCCAAATTAAATCTGATTTGGCCTAACCGAGACCTATGTATTCCCTAAAATAACTAAAATTTATCGAATTTGACCAAATTTCTGATGCATGCTAACTTTGTCTTTAAGTGTCATAATTTGGGCCTAACAGTTATAGGCATCCACTTTAGTTATCTAAAAACCTAGGCGGCCAGTTTAAGGTGACCCACCTAGAGTCTGGGGGGATGAGAAGTGCCTAGGTAGAACCTAGGAGGGAACCTTGATACCTATGATGTAAGGAGGACATGGAAACATATAAGAACACTACATTTGGACTCTTCTCAATCGAGCTTATTCAAGAGCCCAAACAGTTGTATTCATTCATATAGAATAAGGGTTAAACACATATAGAATGAAATAAAATGAGATATAAAACCCCTAAACCCAACCACTACTCACATTTCATATGCTAATACCTTTCACAAATGAATCCCCTAAAAGTATTACAATTTTTCTACAAGCAAAAATACGCGGTAAAGCTATGTATGGCAGTAGCTCAACATAATTTAAAGCAAAATTTCTCATACCCTAGGATGTAGAGGTCTTGATCTATATAAGGTGAACATGTGAACAATTAAGAATACTACCATTATTAAGGTATACTTAATGAGAATTAACATATTAATAATGACAACACAGAAAAACATATTAGAATGTTAAGAATTTACTTTTCCTTGCCTCAAAATATGGTCATTTTTGGACTCGAAACAAAAGGAAAAGAATGTGGTATAAAAATATAAGAACGACTAATAATAATTAAAACCAAGTCATTACCCACAAAACCTAAACACATAAAATGGGTCCAATATGTTTAAGCTTTATCTTGCACTCATAGACACAATGCATAGTGGATTAGGTTAAATTTGTTATATTGGTATTTCACACTCAATGAGATTTTCAGGAGCCCAAACAGGTCAATCCAAAAGAAACAAAAGATGGAGCTATAAATCAGTTGGACCCAACCACTACCCACATATAATACACTAATATCTTTTCCATTGGTGTCTACCTATAAGTATTATCATTTGTATTCATGTAAAAAGTAAAACAATAACACTATAACTAATAGTAAGATTGAGACAGTATGATACAACAACTCTCCTGATGGATCTCTATAACACTCGAGATCAAGTTATTCCAGACTGAAAATTTCAAATCTAACAAGCTCACTAGTCGGGATTTATTGCATCAGCCTCGAGTGATTCACCAAAGTGATGAGACTGCCAAAAATTTTAGACGTGTCAGTAGCAGGATGTTCTGTAAATTTGGAAAGGTTTTTGGTGACAATACCTGGAGATATTAGAAGTGAGAATGCTGACATGAGTAACGATATATCCTATGAAAATAGGACGCCTTCCAGTGGATGACTTTATGGGTTCAGTCAATCTAGACAGAGTGAATTAGTCCCTAAGGAAGCCCCTACAGGGAATCTGACGGGTACACAAAAGAGACAAAGTTATTTTGAATATTGAGTCATGCCTATCTATTGGAGCGAATTGGATGAGATCGGGTTGTTGACGACTCAGCTAAATGCCACAATATTCCACTTTTTGGCTTCTCCTCGCCTTGAGTCATCAAAGCCTCCCCGGATGAGGGCTCTCTCTGGTTCAAGTTTGACTAGGACCTGAGAGAGCATATCTCCATACCACAATTGCGAGTATCGTCGATATTCACGATAGAGAGGGGGTTGAAATTTCCAGGAGAAAACTTTGAATTGGGAGGGCAGTCCTTCTGATTAACTGACTATACCCCAAATTGACACAATTGAACAAGATGAGTATACTAGGGCGTACCAAGAGAGCCATGTTGAAGGAACTCAAAAAAATTACCCCGTAACCTCAGGAGAAGGGGTGCTCTCGAGAAGGGAAGCCCACCCATGGTCATAAGCTTCATCCTCACTCATCACGCTCACTCCCCTATGTGCTTCACTACATGCGACATCCAAACTTTGTGTGGCTTTTAAGTTGGTGACAAACATATATGAAAAAAGGCAATGGACCACATGGATGTAGGAAGTGATCTATACAAGGAGTATATCTATCCGACTATAAAAAGTATTTCCTAAGAGGTTTACTGTTGAAATTTGTAAGGAAGAGGATAACAATTTGCCTCCAAGTGTTATGGCTGCAAAGAGGTAACAAAATCTGTATCTGGTCTTCTTTGGCGTTGTGCTCTTTCTATTGAACTGCCAAATGACCAACAAAAATAGCCACATCATGCACATCCCAATAAAAAGGGACCAATCGCTCAAGATTAATTATAAGAAGGCAAAAATGGAACAATTTGTCATGAATTAGAGAGGGGCAGTGGATGATCTAGGATTATTAACTGGGTGACACCTTGTATATAAGAGGTTGAGTTGGTTAATTATCACATATTTATCAAATAAATAGATGGTAAGCATGTGAGCAACAGATGTCTCCAACCAAAAAATCCTAACCCATATTTGGCTGGGATTAGTTGGATAATAAATGTATATTTATTGTACGCTTTTACATTTTGATTCACACTTTACGTACAAATCAATCATACTAGTCATACGCTTTACTGAAGTAGGTAGCTTATTGGAATACAAGCATTCGGAGTTAACGAAGATGACCATGTGGTCATTATTGATGTATTCGTAAAGCAAACTTCTATAAAGATCAGAGCACCACATTTTATAAAATCTTAGAAACTGTAAACATCAAAGCTCTGATTAAAACATATGCCCACATGCTCCATTTGAAACCATATGGGTCTAACTGACTTTATCTAACCAACAGAAGTGCAAGTTAACAGTAGGACTATAGGAGATATCTAATCAATACATAGACTATCATATCAGTGATATGATGACTCATTCCCAATGGTGTTAAATCTCCTACTAGTAATCGTTGATCCATAAGCTTCATAGATAAATTTCAATGTCCTAGTGAATCTTGAAATCTACCTTTAGAAGGTCACCGATTGAATAACAAAATATTGCACTTTCTATGAAAAGTTTCAGAATTTTTTCCTCTTAGTTTGCCTATAAACAATAGGTGGTTTCACCCATCTACCACACATATGTAAGCAAGCATTCACCTCTCCAGCATATATATGTAAGCAAATACATGACTAAATGAGTCTGCAGTTGATTAGAATCTATATAAAAATGAATCTATTGGATGAGAAAGAGTATCTGGACTATCTCTGAATGAGACATTAATTTATACTAATATTTTGGATCAGGAATAAGAATATAGGAGCCATCTGTATATTAATATCTTCATATTCTCTGATTACGAAACTAACATAATTTTTACATTCCAGCAACTCTGAGTAATGTTGTTTAAGTATCCAGTTAATCAACATGACGGTCCCCAGAAGACAAAAAACAACTTAAGATTAACCAAAAAGTCACCCTTGCACACATAGAGAGAAAAGTAAATCTGTGTTCACAAGAGAGAAGGAAAGAATAGATCACCAGTTCGTTCTCTTATGGTTGAACGCTGCTCCACAAAGAGTTGTAGCCTTGAAGTCGAAAGGAACGACTACTCCTTCTGGTTACAGTTCTTCTCCTAGCCTCCTAGCAGAATCTAGCGCAATCGTCAGCGCCGTCTTCCGTCTCCCAGCACCAAGGTCACCTATCAGCGCCGTCTTCGGTCTCTCAGCACCAAGGTCACCTATCAGCGCCGTCTTCAACCACCAGTGTTGTCGCTGTTTGTACCTACCAGCGTCGCTGAACTAGTAGATGTTTTTGTTGATGCCTCAGCAGAATCGATCCTCATCCCCCGATGCCGATGTCGATGTCGACGCCATCTCTTGGTGGTTGTTGCTTGCGCTGAACATCTGTCAATCCAGGAGAAATGAAACCTCCAGGGAGTAGTCGGTAGGGTAATAGAAAGGGGGGAAGAAAAGGGGCGACGCCACTGGGTGGGGGGAGAGAAGAAGGTACTTTCCGCAGCGCATGGAGAAATGGGGTGCGATAAAGAAGGAATATGGATGACTGGGTCATCGCACGATTTGAGAACAGCGGGAGAAGTTCGCGGGGTGTGGGAAGCGGGAGGCAGGAGGGAGAAGACGGAACAGCGATAGGGATTTGACAAATTAGGAAAGTCCCGGGTCTTGCGAGCGTAGAGGCCTCGGAGGCGTATGCCGCGCGTTATTAGTAAAACTAAGAGCCGAGTCAATTGGCCGTGTCACGCTTTAAAAAACGTGAAAAATGAAGTGTGGACTATTACGCCTGTTTCTAGTAGTGTATATTCACATATTTTTGACGTAAATCTTGTAAAAGTGGGGTGCTTCCCAGCTACCATCTTTTACACCATCTTACTCTTGTGCATACATAACAGCTAGTGACTACCTTTCATAGTTGGTGTGCCTCTTGCCGAGTGTGACTCCAAAAAGGTATAGAAATGGTATTTTTTGATAAACCATTATATTGATAGCAGATAAGAACCACAACGACATAAGGAAGCCCATGGGTGCATGAAGTAACATAAGGAATAACAAGGAATAAAAGGTAAAAGAAACAATTTTGAAGACAAAAATGAGAGGAAAAAAAACAAGAATGTCGGATACCACAACTTGAGAAAGGTAAAATCACATGATCGTATACCTACCCATTTAGTTGAAAACAGGTGCGCAGTTGAATGAAATCAATAAATCAAAATACACACATACAAATATGCATGCACGCACGCCCACGTATGCACATAAATACGCACGCGCGCACACACACATATGGGATTTATTGAATGTCCGCGTAGGTAGCAATCTAGCAGTAGTGGACGAAGACACACTGACATCAATTGTAAATACTCTATGTTATACAGAATTCTTCATATGTTGGGTTCCGTCGTGCTTCCCGTCAATTGTCGGACGAGGGCACCTGCCACGATGGGTGGAGGCCGTCGAGGCTCATTACTGGTGCACTAATGCACGAGATCTCAGGTGGTAGAGGCAGTGCTAGTTCGCAAAATAGTGACGGCGGGAGTTGGTGACTTGTCAACCTGGATCTGGCGGTGACAAAGAGAAGCCGAGTTTCGTGGGCTGAGTCGCAGTTCGAGACCGATTCGCAGCGGCGTTTGTTGCTGTTATGTATTTTTGTTGATGTCCTACGGGCTGGCCGGGGCCGTCTCCGATCGCTGGTCTTGAGAGTGACGAGGAGATCTGTCTTGTTCAGGTCTTATGCAAAAACTGAGGAGGTGCCGGTACAACCACCCAATAGCAGGGTCGACATCCTCAGCCTCCATGGCAGCAATTCCTCGGATAGAATCTGCGGGCATCGACAGCTGCCAAATGAAGAGTGACCACAATCCGCCGGCAATGAGCACAAGCGTCTGAAGTAGCTGTTGCGGAACTGTGTCAGTGTAGTAGGTGAGGGAGAGAGAAGAAATTGTATCTGACCGACCTCGAGGAGAAGTAGGTAAAGAAGAAAGAGGGAAGAAATGTGGAGTTGGATGAGAAGGTACCCACGTTGTGGAACGATAAAAGCATGATCAATAAAGCTAGGGATGAGCATCGGGTCGGGCCGGCCCGATCCGACCCGCGACCCAGCCCGCATAACCCGATCCAGACCCAAACCCGATTTATAATATGGGTGGGCCGGGCCTAAAATTTAAACTCATATTTTATTTGGGCCGGGTATGGACGGAGGTAAACCCAGGCCTGAAAACCCGAATACCCATATTAGATTTTATGTACATTATAGATGCATACATCTATCTTTGTCTTGAAAGAAAAACATACATATTTCTTGATGCAATATGTAGTATGTATCCAACCAATGGCAACATAGAAAATTTGTAATCAATCAACATGATTAGTGAATTGATACTAGTAAGATAACTATCATTGACATAGATAGACGTACTTGATTTCATTGTTTTGATCTCACTCTGTCCACATGTAGGGGACAAATGATCTTTTGCTCAATGCATAGTAGATTATGCTCATTTTTTTCTCATATGCCCACATGTAGGAGACAAATGATCTCTTACCCTTCCAAAACCCATTTTGTTTTATATATATATAGGATGAGAAGCAAAAAACCACAACATCATAGATTCCACTGATTTTTTAACATGTACGAGAAAATGATTTGTTGCTCTTTCAATATCCATTCATTGTTGTAGGGGATCATACAACTAAGGTGTACATATTCCGGCTACATTTATCACAAAATATATATATTGTTTTGAAGGTTGATCACAAAATACATATCATACTAGTTTAGTTTCCATGTTAGCAAGTTGGATCTAGCAAAATTTGATATGCTCATTCGATGTTATATGGGAAAACCCGAATCCGGCCCGAAACCCAGCATTTTTATATGGGCCGGGTATGGGCTGACATTTTTCATTTTTATCCGGGCCCGAACCCGTCCCTTGGCCCACTTTAAAATGTGGGTTTGGGTTTGGGACAGGAAAAACCCGGTATAACCCGGCCCGATGCTCATCCCTAAATAAAGCCAACAACTAGATTATCAGTTTCACTTTTCAACTATACAACTTTCTGAAATTTTTTTTTTGAACAAATTGGAGCAATATCATTACTCATAAGCCATATGGCATCTACAATCAGGAGAAATACCTCTAAAAGAGCATACAACAATCCAGTACAGAAACAACACACCCCCCACATTCATATTGGAATGAGAATAAAATACTTCTGCATTGATCCCTAAACTAAGGAGCTGATTCAACCAGCTTTTCAAACAGGATTCCTTCAAGGGGTGTAGTCTACATCGAGAGAGAATACCACTAGAGGTTTCCACCGCCTGTATATCCATAAGACAAAAGCAATGAAAATTGCTCCAATTCAGAAGAAGACCTAGCACAGCTAGGGACTCGAAACTCTCACTGAAGGAGAGGATAACACAACCTGCAAACAACAGGAGATAAACGCCGAAGAAACCGGTGACTGAGTGGCATAAGAACCTGCCCTAACCAAAGACCAAATCAGCGACAAATGAGAAAAAAAGACAAACAGAACGCAACAGAAACCAGATAAAAGACCCGAGGCAGTTAGGTCGGAAAAGGAGTCGTCGGACCCTAAGAGGTCGACTTGGCCGTAGGGAGGAGCCAAGGTGAAACCACGGCAACCTCGGCGAGGCTTGGAGAAGACGCCCCACAGACCACCGTCGGAAGCACCACCGACTGAGGGACCCGTCTTCTGGAGAGCGGAGTCGTCGGGACAGTTACGGAGGAGGAGATGAGCGAAAATCGCCACCTAGCCATCCAACTTCACCGTCGGGTGAGGAAAGCCTAGGGGGAGCGGGCTGGTGCTCACCGGCTGCCCAAGCCCCTCCCCCACCGACAAGAGATCTTTCTGATTATAGAACTCTAAATAGTTCTTAACGCAACTTCTTTTCAAAAGTCATTGTGGAGTCCTCATTTCTTTCCGATTCGTGATGGCAATTTTCCTGCCCGTATATGAAAGTATTCATTCCTGTATATAATGGTATTCTAAATAGCATACTTCAACCACTTTGAATTTTTAGACGTTAAACTATATGGAAGGTTATATTCGGTGACTTTTTGGTGATCTTGTGGATTGGCTTGTTATCAACAATCTTTCTGCCTGTAATCCTTTGACAAAGCAAAAATACTTTGCAATTCTTTTCTTGATATTACTCATAAGCATGCCATTGTATGCAATATAAAATATTGTAGACTTTATAAATTCTCTATTCATTATAGTTATATCTATTTATAAATAGTTATATTTTTGTCTAAATATGTAAGTTTCTATGCAAATAGTTAGACTTTTATTAAAATAATTACATTTTGTCTAAATATTTACATCCTCCCATGTTCTTACTCAAGAAAGTTAGCTCGTCAAGTTTCACTCATCTTCAATACTAAGATTTACAATTGGTGGCGTAATTAGTGGACATAACCTCCTAATAGTACACATACTTTTCTATTGTGTCTGGTTGTGTTTTGTTTTCCCGAAGCATGGACGTCAAGTGGCGCGTGGGATGAGGACAATATGCTCAAGTTCTATACCTCTTTTACCAACTGATTATTGACAAATCAAACAGCTTTGGGCTGATCAAACTGTGAGTATTCAGACTGAGAGATCGGAATCCGCTCTGTCCGGGATAAAGCGATCCAATTTATTTAGTGAGACAAGATTCACGAGAACTTTTGCTTGACACTCACGACTTCAATGATGAGGACCGATAGGAGGGGACACCATATTTGTCATAATGCAAATACTAGGGAGAACTGTCGATTCGTTGTTTTATGACAAGAAGTGAGAAGTATTCAACAAGTATAACCTAAAACTACAGTCCATTCATATACATTGCATTCAACCATGTGTATACCTTTCTTGTGCAATCTCAATTTTTACTCCTTTAAGTAATCAATTTGTTACACTTTATGACCCAATCTTACTTTTTGTGTCAAACATTTATTTTTTATATTATATCATTATATTAAATTATAAGTATAATTTTATCTATAACTTGCATTGAATCATTACTTTTTATGATTAGATAATATTATTTGTGTCAAATAGTTATTTTTTATGACTAGATATTACTTTGACAAATAATTACTTTTTATGACTAATATTACTTTCTATCACAAATAATTACTTCTTACTACTAGATATTACTATTTCTGTCAAATTGTTAATTTTATGACTATTACATTTCTACCTTCTGCATGCTGGTTTGTATGTATGTGTCTTTAAAATTAAATCACCCTAAAATTACATCCATGTCCATAAACATTACACTTAAGTACAAATTTAAATTTAATATGTAACTGTGCTTTCTTACCTTTTAGAATTGATAGTTACTTTTAATGACCACATATTATTTTTTATGCCAAATAAATATTTTTATGTCAAATATTTACTTTTTATACCTTATCTACTGAACTATCATGTAGAGTCCCAAATAAGCATACATTAGTCTATTTCACTTTCTTGTCTGACTATTTTCTTATGGAGAAAACATTATGACATATTGTGACTAGGTCGAAGTCGACACGTTTTTCTATCCTAGGTTGGTGTGAAATTCTTACATCTTCCAATAATTAGGCCGAAGTCGGTACAAATGAAACTAGTATTTGTAATTTTACAACTACTTATATCACTCTATTTGTTGTCCTTGTAGTAGGGTCAAATTAAGATCATGTGCTTCATTTATAATACATGATTTTTAGTAATTGGCTTTTTAACCTAACTTATATTTTAATCTATATTTTTGTAATCTATATTTTTATTAATTTTTGTAATCGGTTCTTACTTTTGATAACATAATGTTAATTTTTATTTCAAATTGTTACTTCTCATGTCACATAATTACTTTTTATTTCACATAATTACTTTCCCGCGAACTCCAATGTCGATTTTTATATTATATTTAGTTTTTTTTTAAACCCTGCCTTTATATAATAATCACAGGGGGAAATACATCATTCTCAGTGACACCACACCAGTCAACAGGCAGTGTGCCATGTCTAATAGTGTGTCCACCAGAGTCCAGAGCATCATGACAAATAAAGTGAGCCAGAGAGTTCTGGTCTCATTTTACATGGAAGAAACAAAACCGACTAAAAGAAGATGCTAGGCTATGAATATCTTCATTGATAAGGCCCAAGTAGTCCCTTCTTTTTCCCAGATCCTTCAGTACTTTTACCAAGGAGAGAGAGTCTGAAATGAGAACCACCTTTGAGGCTGGTTGAAGCAGCTCCCTAGCCCGAACAAGTCCCAATCGAGTTGCCAAGCCTTCTGCAGTGACAATGTCCCAACCAGCCAAAGCATAGTGTTGAACCGTGCCCAAGAACCAACCATCACCACCCCTAACAATAGCACCCATACCTATTTTCATCCCTTCACATATTGCAGCGTCCGCATGAATGAACGACCAGCTATGATCAAAGCCACCGCACCCCCAGCTCCATGAGTCAGTCGCCCGCTCAACACCCTGTTGCAGTCCCAGGTTGTGACCACATGCCCCCACTTGTGCCCTTCTATACTCATGTATCACTTCCTGATATGATTGTAGTATGGGTCTTGGTGAAGGTGCTTCATCCTCAAACATGTTTTTATTCCTGCAAGTCCAAATCGTCCACCAAACATCAGCTACTTCATCCCTCTCATCTTCCGTGTAGCTTCCCAATAGATCCAACCAGTCCTCCTGCAGATTCCCAGATTCCCTTAGGAGTTTGGAGTCCCCAAGCCAACTCTTGCACCTGACAATAGCAGCCCTCGGGCACTGGCCAAGCATGTCACTACTACAGAAATAGCATTCAGTGTCGCTTTTCTGGGCGTCGGTTTTTAAGGAACACGGACGCCTTATATTAAAGGCGTCGTTTATTTCGAAGAACCGACGTCTATATTCAAAGACCAGCCAAACACGGGTACCGCTTTGTATACAGCGTCGGTTGTTTATACAAAACCGACGCATTATTTCATCCAATTTTCGAGCGAAAAAATAATGTCACTTTCGGCGTCGGTTATTTAGTTAAAACACCGACGCTTATGTGCGATGGAAATTTGCGCGAAAAGTGTCCTTTTCCGCGTCGGTCGTCCTTTACTAACCGACGCTGAATGGGGTTCCCGCCAAACATTTTCACGAAAATATCGTCCAAATGGACGTCGGATGTTGCCAACGACCGACGGTAAATATGTTTAGGCGTCGGTTGTTGTCAACAACCGACGCTATTGGGGAACTTCATAACCTTCGATCGCCCGACTCTTCCCCTCATTGCTACCCTATTTCCCTATTGCGGCGATTTCTCCGGCGATTTCTCTGTAATTTTTCTCCGGCGCTTCTCTCCGGTGCCCCATCTCCGGCGTCCCCTCTCCGGCACCCCTCTCCGACGCGTTTCTTCTCTGGCACCCCTGCGCCGCCGCCACGCCTGACAACCGGCGCCCCTGCTCCAACCGCCTACGCCGCCGCCACGCCTGACAACCGGCGCCGCCGCAACGCCTGGTGCCCACCTGCCTGCCACGCCTGAGAACCGGCGCCGCCGTACCCCCTTCTCCTTCTCCTCCGCCTGGCCGCTGCCTGCCTGGCGCCGCCTGGCCGCCTGCCTGCCTGCTGCGGCTGACGCTCCTGCTCGTCGGAGTCACTGCCGCTGGTTCTGGAGCTCGTCGGCCGCCACCCACGTACTCAACCAGCTCGACCTCACCCTACTCTTCTTGCCCAGGTACCTGCAGACCTACCCAGGCGCGAAATTGGTTCTTTATGTGCTGACCTAATCTGTTGCCTAATCTGTTTGCACGAAATTGGCTCCCTACTCTGCTTGCTTAATGTGCCTAATCTGCTTTAAGTGGTCCTAATATCATAACATGATAGTTTTATTATATGATTTGTGGCACTTTAGGGTGTATATACATGCAAATTATATAAGTGATAGATGTTGGATGTTTGTCAAGGTTTTTTGAAGATTGAATAAGTGATAGATGCTGGATGTTTATTTATTTCATCTATCCATGTTGCCTATAGTTTATAACATTGCATTGTGAATTATTGCATGTTTGAAACTATGAAATTCTTGATTTATTAGATGATATTCAAGAAAACCCTAGTTTGATGAGCATGTTGTTAATCATGTTAATTATGATTCTTCTATATATTCTGATGTCATTATATAATTATGTGATCCCAACATATTAAATTGAATTAGAATGATTTCATGAATTATAGGGTTTATATAAGAATGACAACACATGTATTTGTTGGCCTAGAAACCCGTCCAAGATTTACTCAGTAGGAGTAAATCTTGGATAGTCCCCAGTTTGGGACTGTTCTTGAACACCTAATCTCACTTAGGATGTAAGTGTATAATGTGTATTGGGTTTTCGAGAAAATTTCGGCAGCATTTCCCCGTTTGTTCTCTAAGTACATATGTACTTAGAGAACAAACGGGGAAATGCTGCCGAAATTTTCTTGAAAACCCAATACACATTATACACTTACATCCTAAGTGAGATTAGGTGTTCAAGGATGGGATAGGTGGTACACATTTATTATATATAAGATTGACATCAAATGTGTTTGTTGGCCTAGAAACCCGTCCAAGATTGACTAATATATACTTGTTTCCTAATATATACTTGTTTAAAAGGTTAACTGATGTTATACAACTTTTTCTGAAAATATATAACATCGTTATATGTACTTACACTTTGTTAATACTAATATTGTGCAGTCTCTGTCTTCCCATAACAATGACTATGAATTGGGCCTCTATGTCAATGTTAACGTTCCCTATTGAAGAACAATTGGACATCATCCTAGATGATCGTTCCTTAAACCAATTGGTCATACCCAAACATTGGCGTTTTCTAAAAGGAAGACACTACATGCCTGGTAAAGTGACCCTAACTTTTGGAAATTATTCACATGTAATCGAGGTTGAGTATGATTTGGCGGGAAATCTTGTATCAAAATCCGGTTGGCATGATTGGATTGGAGAGCTGTATCTGGTCCGTTGGAATAGGCTTTTTCTCCGTCCAGTTGGAGATAATTCCATCAAAGTTTGGATAACCAACAACAACTGTGACACCCTCGATCATCTTCTGCGGTATGAGCGCAAGGCGTCGGATATCATCTATGAGGAATCGGAATCTGAGGCCCCTATCAGTTCAGATTCGTCTAAATACAGTGAGGAGCTTCGTGACACAGCTTCATCATCAAAAAGAAGTTACTGATGCATGCGGGACCATGTTGGTGTAGTATTTAGTTGTCTATCTATCTAGACTTGTCTGTAGTAATAGTTTTTTTAATTATGCGCATGTTTAGGGGTACACCAACCCCTTTGTTTAGTTATTGTTATAACTAAAGTGTTTGTTCCCATGAATGGAAATGTAAGTTGCTACATGAATGCTTATAACTGAAGTGTGTGTTCCCATGAATGTTCCCATTTACATGATTACACTACTATTTTCTCATATTGTCTTGCCTCAAAAAAAAATTCTTTTATTGTTTAGTCTATTTTAATACGACATACTTGCTTATATCTTTCTTAATGATGAACTGTAATACGACATACTTGCTTATATACTTGTTTCCTAATATATACTTGCTTTCCTAATATATACTTGCTTTCTCTGATCATAGAATGGATAGATCATGGATGTCCATTCGTAATCGTTGCACCCCAGAGTTTATATCTGGTCTTGATCAGTTTATTAGATTTGCCGAGGAACATAGGAAAAAACCTACAGATAGGTTCTACTGTCCATGTAGGCATTGCGGTAACAACTTGAAACTCAACACTGGTGAGGAAATCAAAAGTCATGTCATGTGCAACGGGATTGTACAAGGCTATACAGAATGGCACTGGCATGGAGAGATTTCAAAATCGAATCCAGTAGATGTCAATAGCAGTGCTTGGGTGGAAGAAGAAATTGCCTCCGATGACGTAAATGTGAACGAACCAGTTCCAGCAGACATTGTTGATGCGATGCTGGATAGTTGTAGGGTAGAGCACACCGATCCACCTCCTATCTTTACAAACATTGTGCATGATGCTGAGATACCGTTATACACAGGCTGTGCTAAGTTTACGAAGCTTAGCGCTGTGTTGAGATTGTATAAGTTGAAAGCTAACAATAGATGGAGCGACAAAAGCTTCACTGAATTGTTGACTTTGTTGAAAGAAATTCTTCCTGAAGGAAACGAGCTGCCAATCTCAACATACCAGGTAAAGAAAATGTTGTGCCCAATGGGAATGGAGGCCAAAAAGATACACGCATGCCCGAATGATTGTGTATTATTTCAAAAGGACTATGTAGATTTGAAAGATTGTCCAAAATGTGGTGCGTCACGATATAAATTGACGACTTCGGGGGAGTCCAGAACTGGTTCTCCTGCCAAGGTGTTGTGGTATCTACCTATAACATCACGGTTTCAACGCTTGTTTGCAAATCCGAAAGATGCGAAGAATTTGAGGTGGCATGCAGATGTTAAGAAAAATAATGATGGGATCCTACGACATGCGTCTGATTCCCCACAGTGGAAGAAGATTGATGTATTGTTCCCTGAATTTGGTGAAGAAGTCAGGAATCTAAGACTTGGGCTTTGTACAGACGGGATGAATCCGTACGGGACATTGAGCAGCCAACATAGCACTTGGCCAGTCATGCTTGTTATATACAATCTTCCTCCCTGGCTGTGTATGAAAAATAAGTACGTTATGTTGTCATTGTTGATATCGGGCCCTAAACAACCCGGAAATGATATCGATGTTTATCTTGAACCTTTGATTGATGACTTAAAGAAACTTTGGGCTGAAGGTGTGATGACCTATGATGCTTCTGCAAGAGAGACATTTCGTTTGCATGCTATGTTGTTTTGCACTATTAATGACTTTCCGGCATATGGGAATTTGTCTGGATATAGTGTCAAAGGAGCTAAAGCGTGTCCTATATGTGAAGAAAACACTGATTCAATAAGACTAAAATATGGCGGCAAGACTGTATATCTTGGTCATCGAAGGTTTCTTTCAAAATTCCATCCGTATCGTAGGAAGCGCAAAGCATTCAATGGATTGAATGATGAACGGAGTGCACCTAAACCTATACCAGGGGATGTTGTTTATGAAAGAGTAAAAGACATTGTCAATGAATTTGGTAAGAAATCACAATGTAGTATGGCCACACGGAGTGACAATTCTTCATTCAAAAAGAAGTCAATATTTTGGGATCTTCCTTATTGGAGTTCTTTGTCAGTCAGGCATTGTATCGATGTAATGCACGTTGAGAAAAATGTCTGTGATAGCATCATTGGTACTCTATTAAATATACCAGGTAAGACTAAAGATGGGATAAAATCCAGACTGGACCTACGTGAAATGGGAATAAGGTCAGAATTAACAGAATTACGTGAAATGGGTAATAAAAGAACATACTTACCTCCCGCTTGTTACACGTTGTCTAGAAAGGAGAAGAAAACTTTTTGTGAATGCTTGGTAAATGTTAAGGTGCCACATGGTTACTCATCCAACATCTGTAGATTGGTATCAATGAAAGATCTGAAGTTGATAGGTCTTAAATCTCATGATTGTCACACTCTAATGCAACAAATATTGCCCGTGGCAATTCGATCTATATTGCTGAAGCATGTAAGGTTTGCAATTACCAGACTTTGTTTCTTTTTCAAAAGTCTATGCAGCAAAGTTATTGACCCTGATACTCTCGATAATTTGCAAAGAGAAGTGGTTGTTACCCTATGTCAGCTTGAGATGTATTTCCCTCCTTCGTTCTTTGATATCATGGTACATCTTGTTGTCCACTTGACTAGGGAAGTGAAAATCTTGGGACCGGTTTTCTTGCATTGGATGTATCCCTTTGAACGATACATGAGCGTTTTTAAAGGTGATGTTCGAAACCGTTATCGTCCTGAAGGGAGTATTATTGAAGGTTATGTGGCGAGAGAGGTTATGGATTTCTGCAATGACTTTCTCAGTGGTAATGACACTCCTGATAATGACACGAATATTGAGGAGGGTAAAGGAATTTTGGGATCACGGGTGAAAGTAATCAGCCGTGAGCAGTTGGAACAAGCTCACTTGTATATTTTACATAATATGGACGAAGTGAGTGTTTATATCGAGGAACATACCAATTTCATAAAGAGACAACATCCTCGAGCAAGTTCAATGTGGCTTGCTAGAGAGCATAATAAGACTTTTACTAAGTGGTTTGAAGATAAATTCTTACATCAACTATCTCACACACCAAATGATATTACAGAAACTATCAAATGTCTCGCCTTTAAACCAAAACCGAATGTTATGTCTTATGAAGGGTTTGACATTAATGGATTCACATATTACACAAAGCGCCAAGATGATAAGAGTGTCGTCCAAAATAGTGGGGTCACTCTTCAAGCGTCAACTATGTACTTTGCAAGTGCAAAGGATAAGAGTCCACGTGAAGCTAAAATGTCATATTACGGTGTCATTGAAGACATTTGGGAGTTTGACTACATAGATTTCAATATTCCGCTCTTTAAATGTAATTGGGTTGATAACACCAAAGGAGTTATAGTGGATGAATTGGGTTTCACTTTGGTGAACTTTGAAATGATTGGCGAGAAGGCTGAACCATTCATATTGGCATCACAGGCAAAACAAATATTCTATATCGATGATCCTGCAAATGATAAATGGTCGGTTGTTCTACATGGTAAAAGACAGTTCATTGAAGATCCTATAGATGAAGAAGAGTACTATGATAAGTATGATGACTCCAGTCCATTCTCAGTTGGGTTGCCAACTCCACAAAATATTGAAGCTAATGATGACTTATATGTGCGCGGAGATCACAATGAAGGATTGTTAATTGATAAAAGATCACAATTTTAGAGACATGTATGTTTATACAAATGGTAAATGTTTTCCTTTTTCTAGTTTATACAAATGCTAAATGTTTTCCTTTTTCTAGTTAATACAAATGCTAAATGTTTGCCTTTTTAATGACATTTTCAGATGCGCGGAGGCGGCTGGAGCAACTTGATGTGCGGAGAGGGACATTCCAACTCAAGATATCGTCTACCGTTTCCTCCTCCTCCGCAGTAATATCCTCATCTCTAAACGTTTCTCGTAGGATTCTGAACCCCTTCCTTCCCTCTACTGCATCGAAGCCATGCTGCAGTTGAACCCTTTCGCCGAGCCCTACCCGGCCAAGTAGGCGTCGCCTGAAGTACCACCGTCGTCGTCGTCTCCACCTCCATCGCAACTTGCTGTGCTAGTCCTGGCAGTTTATCACCCCACATGCCTTCCTCCCCAGTTCCTGCCGCTAGACGACCACACAATGGATCCAAGAGGATATGCAGGAGTTCGCCAAAGACTATAAGCTGAGTATACTCATCCTATAGTCTGTGGCGAACGCCTGCATATCCTCTTGGATTCCATTGTGTGGTCGTCTAGCGGCAGGAACTGGTGAGGAAAGCATGTGGGGTGATAAACTGCCAGGACTAGCACAGCAAGTTGCGATGGAGGTGGAGACGACGACGACGGTGGTACTTCAGGCGACGTCTGTTTGGCCGGGTAGGGCTCGGTGAAAGGGTTCAACTGTGGCATGGCTTCGATGTAGTAGAGGGAAGGAGGGGTTCAGAATCCTACGAGAAACGTTCAGAGATAAGGATATTGCTGCGGAGGAGGCAACGGAAGATGATATCTCGAGTTGGAATGTCCCTCTCCGCACAGGAGTCTGTGAGGGAGATACTGGAGGAGAGTTCTATACCATACACAGGCGAAGAAAGACATCGATACCATACATGAGGTATTATATATAGTCTCATTAGTTAGTATAAAATATATCAATCTTATTTTTATATTATTACTTATATACATCATTCTCTTTGCAGGTGTTTAAAACTGACCACACTATAGGCAAACACTTAAAAAATGTACATGCTCCATATACGAGGGAAGCATTAGATGAAGTAAGAGAAGAATGGGCAATAGTTGTACAAACAGTGGCAACTATAAGATATAATTGGGATGTTGATAGTGATGATGAATGATACTTTGTAAATGAATGTTTCTGAATGTTAAAACATGTATTTGAATGATTCTATATGTGTGAACGTGACAATTGAATTGATGTCTGAATGTATCTACTTGTGTGAATCTTTTTATGTTAATTTTGCAGGTTTGTGGCCTGTTTGTAGGCTGATATCAATGGATGTCGTAAACCTGCAGTTCAGAAAACTGAACTGCAGGTTCTCATCCTGCTGACCAGCCACAGCAGGCCTGCAAACAGATTTATAAAAAAAAAATAGATATAGGCGTCGGTTATTTACCGATAACCGTCAGCACAGACTTACAGCGTCGGTTTTTTGTTGAACACCGACGCCAAAAGTGTTCGCGCTACAGGAAATGGGAGTCATCTAGGACACTTTTCTACGTCGGTTGTTTAGTATATAACCGACGCAGAAAGCGTCCTAGATGACGCCGTTTTCTGTGGCACGAACCCTTTTGGCGTCGGTGTTTTATAAATAACCGACGCCTTTATATTAAATAGGCGTCGGTTTTTTAACCGACGCTGAAGTGTCCAACCTTTTAGCGGCGCCCACATAGGCGTCGTTCCGAAACCGACGCCAAAGGGGGTTAAACAACCGACACTAAAAGGCACTTCTGTAGTAGTGTGTGTTGGACGGTTTCCGCTTGGACCGCACATATTGGACACACCCCATCCATGGAAACATGTTTGTCCACTAGGCGGCCCCTCGTGGCCACGCAGCTCGTCGCTAAGCACCATAGAAAGTGAGCTAGCTTTGGAGGCCACCTTCTACCCCACACTAGACGCCAAAGTTCATGAGGGACCCCCTCCTGCCTTTCCCTAAAAACCGAGCTGCCCAACTTACCCAGCCAGTATGCTGAACGGACTGAGAAGATACCATCCTTTTGTGGCCACCAAAATACTATATCCGGGGTATCACGTAAGGATAAAGGAATCTCTTTGACCTTCGCATCTACATCTCGGAGGAAAGCCTCAATAAGCACATGAACATTCCACTCTTTAATCGGCCCCCGTATCAAATCACAAACTGAGTTCAGCCCGGCTGAAGTGTCATATATGTAATGGCTAAGAGACTCATCACAATCCGCCAACAACCTGTCTGTCCAGATGTTAGTGTCCCATCTGTCACCAATCCTCCATCTCTGCATGAAGAGAGCCTTTGCACCCCAAAGGCTATGCCAAGTGTAGCTGGGTACAAGACCAAACCGTGCGTCAAGCAAATTATGATTTCGGAAATTTTTAGCTTTCAGAACCTTAGAAACTAGCGCATCGGGCTTTGTAAAGATCCTCCAAAGCTATCTTGCTAATTGGGCTTGGTTGAAAATAGATAGATCTCTAAATCCCATGCCTCCATCTTTCTTAGCCTTGTACAAATTCACCCAACTCATCCATGAAATTTTCATATCTTTTCATATTTTGATTTCTTATTTATGTGTCTCATTATTATTACACCATCTAAAGATTGACTTCTATGTATGTAGTACTATATTTAATCATTAATATAAATTTAATATATAATGCATGTTAATTTGTTACTTTTTATAGTCAACGTGTTATTTTTTATGACTATGTGTTACTTTTTAAGTCATATAGTTACTTTTCATACCACATAGTTACATTTAGTATTCTATTACAATCAGTAAACATGAAACTTTATGTATACTTTTTGTATAAAAAAGCAAATTGGAGTGAGCATAGTTTCTCCTACTTATATGAACTTTATGTTGTTGAAACATGGATTTTTGGGTGTAAGTAAAGTAAAATCTAAATACAATGTTCTTTCTCTCCAAATAGTGTAGTCTTTCTTTAAAAGATATGATGAATATACGCTTTGTTTTTCCTAGCTATGCTTATGTTGCGATGGGGTGAGAGGACAAAGCGTCTATTCTGTTCGATAGAGTGGCTAAGAGGGACACAATGTCCTAGAATGCGGTGATCAGATACTATGCGGAGTTGTTTGGCAAGATGACAGTGGATGTTAGGAACACAAATGTGGAACTTCATGGTGTATGGATGCATCAACATAGGGATATTAATACACACGAAGGATCTGTTTGAGGAAATGCCGATGAAGGTCTTCTCTCATGGAACACCATGATGGTTTGGTATGAAAATTACTATATGGTACAAAGTAGTATTTAATGGTAAAAAAGTAACTATTAGAAACGTAAAAGTAACTTTTAGTTATAAATAATATCTCGATCAATGTGGATCCCCACCAGTAACTTATGTTTTGAAAGTAACATACAATATATTTTCTTGATAAGCAAATTTAAAAAATTATATAAATACTCTCACAGAAGCGCGAGTAACAAACTGGGTTGTCAATCCTTTTTGGATGGTAAAATCCAAAGATCCAAAAAATGTAACAAATTTTAAAAAAGTGTAATTATATTGAATATAAAGTAATTATTTAGGTTCACAACTGATGGACTATGTTGCTTGTATCTTAATCTCAGAGTGCCAGGTCAGCTAGTCTTAGTCAAACACTCTTGGTGCATAGTGCCAGTACGACAAGTGTCACCCATCCTCACCACATCTCAGACTCTCAGTCCATAAAAGCAACAAAAGAGATGACTGATGACCGCAACTACACAACTTGACGTACAACGCTAGGCCTAGCTAGTGGAATTTGAAGCCCCCAGCCTAGATTGGCCAATGGCTCTTAGATATAGTCAATGCTTTTCATTTAATTTGCAATGTATCGTTCAGTTATTTAAAATTACAATATTTAATATACAGTTGGTATATAGTTTGCATTTAGTGTTCAAACGGTTATCTTTTATTAAAACATATTACATTATGGGTTAACGGTTATTTTTTGTGACTTATAGTTACTTTATGTACAAAATAGTTACTTTTCGTGCCACATTGTTACTTTCTAGTGAATTTTTTAATTCTTTTTATAATTACATTCATTTTATTTATAAAGAAGTAAGTTTAGACCTAAAATCAAATTGGTATATATTTAATGTTCATAGTAAATTAGTCTAGTTTAGTCTGGTCTTATATTTTTCGAGTCCATTCCACACTAGACTCTATTCAGTCCAAAACATATAGTTTATTCGGGTTCAAATCCAATTCGATTCTTTACTGATTTAAGTCCTACCTACTACTCAAGAGGATCATGAATAGGGATGTCAAATACGTGAAAGACTTGTACCTCATGCACATCAATCAAATTTAATGTACGAGTGAAATATTTTATTATAAACCAATATCTTATAGATTTTATAAAATTTCATACATTGAATTGTAACTTTTGGAATCAATAATTACAGTTTATAACAAAATAGTTACTTTGTGATGTACTCTAGTTATTTTTAGTGTCTCACAATTACATTATATGCAGCCACACACCTATCTCTGAGGGCATTTTGTATATCAACCAACTATTCACAGTAACATTTCCGTAAATACTTAGTCACAATAAAAGTGACATGAACAACAGTGAACGATAATAGTATTAAGAAAAAAGAAGTTACTGTTTATCGAGAAAGGGGCTGAAAATATACAAGGTCAAAAAATCTAAATAGTATGTTTTGCTACTTTTATGACCAATATAGTATGATTTACATATTAATTCTCAAAATGACACGTTTCTAGGGCAATACATCTCCAAAGAGGATGTATTGCTCTCGGTAGGGCCAATACGTCCGCTCGGAAAATGTGTTGCTAATTAAAAAATAATAATAGGTCTCCATTGCCCCTAATAGAGCAATACGTCCCCATGGGAACATTTTTTTACTTTATTTTTATTTATGATACCATGAATGATATCTATATGTATATATATTAAATTACTAAAAGAACGTAATATACATCAACTTATATATATTTAATTATATATATAAATTAATACAAAAAATGATAAAATAATAAAAGGATAGCATACTTCATTAATGCAAAATATATAGAAGTGTAGGAAATAGTATTTAAAATTAATGAATACAATACGAAAATTATATAACAAAGTTGAAATTATAGAAATATGGTATATTTATAAACTTAGATACAAAAAAAATATAGTAAAATATAACACACATGCATACGCAAAAATATACGTAACTATATTTAGTAAAGACACGATATAATAGCAAAAAAAAATTGAACATGTTAATCATGTAAAGTAAAATTTATATAATAACAAATAACAATAAATAATCAAAATGGAATATATGATACATATAATTTTCAATGCAACATGTAATAAATCATAATACATTTGATTCTTTTCATAATATATTGGTTTCAATTCTAACTATGCTAATGACCTCATCATAGGACCCTCCATACTGTGATCTGGCCAGAGAACCATACATGTCGAATGTCACATTATTTTTCTCTTAAACTGAATAAAAAGGTAAAAATATTACTATGTTATTATTAAAAAAAACTCTAACTCTCTGGCCAGATCCCGATGTCGAAGACCCGACGATGACGTCATTGACATAGTTGGAGTTGAGACAAATATAAAGTGACAAAAATCAAATATATTATGATTTACATATTGTATTAAAATTATATGTATCATATATTCCATTTTAATTATTTATTGTTATTTGTTCTTATATATTTACTTTACATAATTAACATGTTCATTCTTTTGATATTATATTGAGTCTTTACTAAAGATATATATACTTTTTTTGTGTATCAATTTGTGTTATATTTTACTATATTAGTTTTTCATTTTTGTTTCTAAGTTTACACACACACACACACACACACACACACACACACACACACACACATATATATATATATATATATATATATATATATATATATATATATATATATATATATATATATATATATATATACACACACCTTAGTTCTATAATTTCAACTTCAATATATAATTTTAATATTGTATTCATTAATTTTAAACACCATTATCTACACTTATAAATATTTTGCAATAATGAAGTATAATATTCTTATATTACTTTATTATTTTTCGGTATTTATTTTAAATATATGATAAATATGTATAAATTTATGTATATTATGAGCTTTTAGTAATTTAATATATATACATATATATAACATACATGGTATCATAATTAAAAAATTAAAAAGTAATATGTTCCCAGTGGGGGCATATTGATCTATTACGGGCAATGCATTCTATTTTGGGACGTATTGTTTTTTTAAATTAATAATACGTCTCTCGAGCAGACGTATTGCTCCTACCAGGAGCAATGCATTCTCTTTGGAGACGTATTGTCCTAGAAACATGTTATTTTGAAAATTAATATATAAAGCGTTCTATAATGGTAATAAAAATAGCAAAACCTTCTATTTTAGATTTTTTTTAAGTTTGTTTATTTTTAGTCCATTTCCTGATAATTAGCAACTTCTCTTTTCTCAATACTATTCACGTTCATTGTCTAGAACATATTTACGTCAGTTTCACTGATACTAGTATTTGTTAAAATGTTACTGTGATTACGTAATTGTGAGATAATAAAAGTAATTAAAATACATTGCAAAGTAACTATTTTGTATAAAATATAATTATCGTTCCCAAAAGTAATAATTCAGTTTATGAAATTTTCTAAAGTCTACAAGACATTGATTTATATAAAAATATTTCAATTTGATTGATGTGCATGAGCGTCCAAGTCTTTCATGTACTTGACATCCCTATTCATTATCCCTTTGTACATTACTCTGGAATCAAATTGGATTTGAACCTTTGGACCGAATAAGAGTCTGGTGTGGAATGGACTGGAAAAATATAAGGCCAGACCCCGGACTGGACCAATTTACTATGGACATTAAATATATACCAATTTGATTCTATGGTCTAACATTATCTGTTAATAAATAAAATGGTTGTAATTATAAAAAGAACCAAAAAGCTCACTAAGAAAAATAACTATTTTATGCAAAAGTAATGATAAGTCAGAAAAGATAAATATTTAAACGTAATATTTTTCAATGAAAGATTACTGTTTGAAAATTAAATGCAAACTATCGACCAACTGTATATTAAATGTTGTAATTTTAAATAAATGAACGAAAATGAATAGCATTGACATAGATGGAAGCTTGCATGTAAAACATCAAGCTTTCATAGTTTCTTCCAAAGCTAGATAACTTTGGTTTTAGCCGTAAACGTATAAGATCTTCCTTCCATTACCTATTTTCTACTTTCTCCCCTCTGCCGACAAGGAGTGGCTCAAGTGATCAAGCACGGTGTCTCCTCATGAAGGGACCCGAGTTCGAATCACAACTGTCGTCTTGGTTTATCACCCTCCCAGACGTTCGGCCTCTGTTACGGGCATGGGAGAGGGGGAGAGAATGCATCTCTTTATCCCATACTTCCCCCCTCTCTTCTTCTTCCATTGGTCAAGCCCCAGAGTTTTCATGGTGGAACTTACCCCATATTGCTAAAAACCTCTCCTTTTCCTCTCTTTTATCTAAGGGAAGTGATACCTTAGTTTGAGCTTTGGTGTTTGGAGTCATTTGAGAGCCAATCTAGGATCTAGAAGCTTTCTCATGGCTCTCTTGAATGGACTTCGTGATCATCACTATGAGATACGAGTGATATATAATTTGTTAGTATTATTTTTCCTACTTGTACATGAAAATCCCTAAACTTGTCCTAAAATTGATTTAGATACTTTGAAGGCCAAATCTTTAAGATGTATTTTTCTATTATATGACGTGGTTTTGGATTTACATGTCTTCCAATGTCTCTTAATAGTTATCCTTGATGAACTTGTCCTGTTATCAGTTCCGAGATCAAAGTTTTGAGATTTGTACATTGGTGCTCTAATATGCCCTAATCTTACTCAAAGACCCCCCTAATATGCGAAAGATGATTTCTGGAGAAATGATCTAGATAAATGAAAAGTAAATATAAAATTTCACATTCTTTCTAATCTTTTAAAAGTGATTCCTGATGTAGTCTCATGTCCACTTGAGCATGTTTTTGTTGAAATTCAAAATATATTCTATATGTTATCTTATTGGTATCTTGGTACCATATAATGTAAAAATTGGTATATATGTTATTATTACTGATTAGGAGTGGATATATAATGATCTTAAGGACTTCATAGAACTATTATTCTTCTAAATTTTCAAATTACTTTGACCTTTAATATTAAGGTCGCTCATCTATGTATAAAAATCATCTTTTTATGTGTAATCTTGTGTTTGATGCAACTCAACATATTATCAGATTTGAAGTTCAATTTGGTATGTTGGAATGTTATAAAAATGTGAGGCAGAATCTAGAATCTCAAGAGGTTTTGATATCCTATTAATGTTTTGTCTTTCATGTGGCATATGTTGTGAAATTAGCCTTTCATGGATGGTAGTCGTGGTTTGTTTCCTAATGAGTACTTTGGGTTTCTTTTTAGCTATTTATATATCCCAAAGTTATGTACACTTAATAGATTCTGAACTAAGCTAAAGTAATTATGAATCAAGAGGCATAACATTATGCATGGAAATGAAATGCAACATGGGATAAATTAATAAGACAAATATGAAGTAATTTTGAGGTTTATTAATCATGTGAGTTTTGATAAAAGATGACATTCATTTATTTTAAAAGGATCCTAATGGAGTAATTCTCTTCTTCATATGATTACTTATGTCATTCATCTCTACTATCTCTGTAATTGAAATAGATTGAATAAGTATGTGATAAAATGTGATACTACAAGATGTATTTTGGACATGGTATATATATATACACACAAACATATACATACCTACATATACATACATACATACACACACATATATATACACATATATATACATATATATACACACATATATACATATGTATATATACATATTTATGGTGGTTTGATATATTTAATTGTGTCTTAAATCTTTTAGAGCTATCATTCTTGATTAATATGTCAGTTACATCTCTTTTCATGTTTGTAATTTTTGATGCAATTCAAATATGTGTAACTTTCTTAATGAATCAAGTGTAACCATAATTATTTAATGTTACAATTCTGTAGATCTATTTTTCTAGGTTGTTAAGGGGAGTAGAGAAATGACTTAAGCTTATAGAAATTTAAGAATTTTGATAGGAGTGTATATTTGTATATATATGTGTGTGTATGGTTGGTACACCCTAACATCCACAAGTTTTGATGGGACTCGATTGTGACCAATGGTGCAGTGATATGTGTTGGAGAGTGGTTATGGTCGTGTCTCATTTTGTTCAATTTATACCCTATTTTCTTAGTGTTGGCACCTTTGTGCCAAATACAAACCTATGATACAAGTGGATCTACTTTTGAGAATTCTATGGTAGATCCAACCTTTGTCCACTCTACATTTGGATACCCTCACTTCGACATGAGGTGTGCAAATATATCTAATGCACTTTGGTAATCCTTAGACCTTATATGAGGATAGTACGGTATTTGTAGTCAATACCTGTAATTTAAGTGGTGCACCTGATGTGCACATTTCATATATACTTTTTGCACACGTTCACACACAAATTCAATTAATTTTTCCTTCCATTTAGCCTCTAATCTTATTTAACTTGTCATCTTTTAGTTATTTTACTTGTTGCATGATGTTGATCACAAACACATGTTGAAAATGACAAATTGAAGACAGTCCATACCAAATCTAACCTTGGTTGGATCTCCCTTTGAATTGCAGTAGATTCAAAGTTCATCATGAAGAAACAACACCGAACACAATGTGTAACTTTCCAAAAAAAAGGTTCACATAAAAAAGGACACACCGTGTGTTATTTAACACATGACCGTCTAAGTTTCCAGCGAACTCGGTGCCTGAACTACAAAGCAGACGACACGATGTGTCCCCAGGATTGAAAACCCGACTTCAGCTTTCTGCCAACACACGCAGACATGTGATATCCTCCCAGACTGACTTCAGTAGCAGCTACATGGTGTGTCCCTTCCTGAACATGCCATGTACTTATCGTGAGGATGCAATTCAGTAGTCATTTACATGACGACAAACGACATGTCTCCACAAAGACACGTCGTGTCTTCATCAGTTTTCTATAAAATTGAGTAGCAACCACCCCTCTTTTTAAAAGTGAGTCCAACCATTTGGGGAAATTATGACTATCCATTTTGAAATACTTTTCATCCAAGATAAGTTCCAGAGCAAAAGGAAGGAGATTTTGGGGTGGAAGAAGAGTTTTCTTGAGAAAGAACCTCCATTCTTCACCATTTCTTCTCTAGAAGGTACAGTAGAGATTTTCTTCTCACTCAAGCTTCTTGGGAGGGAGGATTGTTTGAGTTGAAGTAGCTCCAAGGGTGTAATCTCATCCTCTATCTAGAGTTCGACTCCACCTTGACTACACCTTTGGTTCTTTTAGCTTTTTCTTCTCCTAGCTATGCAAAACTCTAAAACTTTTACTCTGTGCTTGTGTTTCTCCATTATGTGTGAGTAGAATCTTCTTCTTGGGATTGGGAGAGTAACTCCCATGCCATTGCTCATGTTAACTCGAAATTTATATTGAATGCTAGTTAATTGTCTTCACCATAGATTCCTACATTGTTTATTAGCTTGTATGATTGGCTGCCCACCTTTTATACATGTTTTATGCTTCTTTGTGCTTCAGGAGAATGTACGAGGGAGTAGGGAGTAGGGAGTAGGATCCATGGCAATGTGCTCTTGACCATAGGAGTGGCTGGAGAATGTTGAGGATTTATGGTTGTGTTTAAAACTAAGCATAGACACGGGAGTGTTATGCAAAGTTGAGAACCATCTCATGTCACTAAGAGGTGCATGATGATGACAACCTCCTTGCGAATTGATACATGCTTTAATTTTGTAGTTACATATGATGTGTTAGTGTGGTTGTGAAATCCAATGTCCAAGTCTCTAGAATTTTGAATCCAACCTTTAACTTTAGCCCTTTTGTTGTTAATCATCTTTTAGCTATTTGTAATCAAACTCAACCTTTGTAATTTGACTTAGATTAGTGAAAGTTAACGTTTTACACCTAGATAACCTAGCTCCTTGTGTTAGACACTCGACTACAATTGACCCCGTACACTTGCAGGTGATTGATGAGTTGAGACTTTTTTTAAAAACTCTAACAAGTTTTTGGCTCCATTGCCGAGAAGATACGGTAATTTTAGTTAGAGTACAAGAGTTAAAAAGTACTTGAGACACTATCATCATTTTCATATCCCATATTGTGGTACCTCTTTGCTTTTGTGATTCTCACTTAATTTTTGCTATTCAGGTTGGATGCGTCGTTCTAAGAGGGGTCTACAAACATCAATCTTCGAAGACCCAAAAATAGAGTGAACCTTTAGTAGCCACAAGAGAGCACGGACGGGTGATAACGTTTCAAGTTTAGAGAGATCACATCCTGCATCACCACATTCTTCACCTTGACCATCATCCTCACCCGGTCACTGCCAAGCACCAGAGATGGAGGAAAAATTCCCTCTTAAAGACTTAGTTGTTCCCAATAATATCAACATTTGTGGACCAATCAATTATCCTACCATTGAAGCCAATAACTTCTCAATCAGCCCTACAATCATGCAGATGATCCAACAGAACTGCTTTGGAGGAACTCCTATGGAAGATCCAAATCTTCACATAGCAGAGTTTGTACAATATATGAACACCTTCAAGATCAATGGTGTTCCATCTAAAGGAGTGCATCTACTCCTATTTCTATTTACCTTATGAGATTGAGCCAAGGCATGTCTCTTTTGTTTGCCCAAGAATTCCATTAAGAGTTGTGATGAGCTGCTAAATGCTTTTCTCACTAAATATTTCCATCCTAGCAAGACAACCTAATTTAGGAACCAAATCACCAATTCCAAGTAACAAGAAGGTGAGACGCTTTACGAAACCTAGAAGAGATTTAAGGATCTAAAAAACCTTTGTCCTCATCATGGTTTGACCAACTGATTGCTACTTCAAACCTTTTTTACCATGTTATTCTACAACACCTGTATGTCCATTGATGCTGCTGCAAATGGAGCCCTAATGAACAAGTCCTATAGTGAAGCATACACAATTATTGAAGACATGGCACTCAACCACAGCCAGTGGAGTTCTAAAAGGACCAACCAGCCCATATCTTCCACCAACTCAAGTGAGAAATCTAGTGGGAAGAACACTATAGACGCAGTAAATCTCATTGCAACCAAACTTGACGCCTGATGCGATGATTTTGAGTCGCATTTATGGACTTGTTTTACTTGCGTTTTATGTGTTTATTGGCCATTTTGGTGGTTAATATTGCATGATTTCCTTACTCTAGTCTATATTCCTTTTCAGTATCAAATCTCCCATATTTATCATTTTTATCATAAACGATTATAATAATGAGTTTTATTTCAGCTGATTTGGCTTTGTCTTGCAATTTTAGGAAAAATGAATATATAGAGTTGTCGATACCATCGACATCCGTCGATAGTATCGACACAGTCACAGGTAGATAGCCGCAAGAAGCCACGCAGAGTCGATACCATCGACTAGGAAGTCGATGGTACCGAGTTACCTTCAGGTTGCCAGCGATCATCCAGTCGATACTATCGACACAAAAGTCGATACTATCGATGCTCTACAGCTTCAGTGTCGGAAAGGTGACAAAACTGATGCCTAAGGGTGTCGATACCATCGACCTGTGTCGATGGTATCGAGTCAGCATCAGGAGGGATGACAGAAAAGAAGGAAGGCTTTCCGATATCATGAGGGGTCGATACCGTCGACCCGCGTCGATGGTATCGATGCTGTTAGATTAGTGTTTGTTTCAGATCAGGCCGAATCCAACGATGGTGATTTTTTTGGTGACCTAACTTGGTGTTTATACCTAATGACAACGGCCGGGAGCCAGCTATCACGTCATTAGCTGCTGCACACATCACGAGGAGAGGAGAAGAAGAGAACGGAGCCCAGAAGCATGCACTGACCGTTCCGAGAGCCGAAGAAGACATTTTCCACCGCCGATAGGCTGTAGATTGTGCATTCTATGTCGAGGAATGCTTGGATATTCTCCGTTCAGGGGTTTACATCACTTCATCTACATTTTTCTCCATGTTTCCCCTTTCTTCAATCATGTCTTGCTCTGAGATGAACATGCATGGCTAATCCCCTTTGTCTTTAGGACCGGGAGTAGCCTGGGTAATCATTGTATGACGTTTTTATCATAGTAATTCATAATTTATCTCTTAAATCCGTGGTATGATTTTGTTCTCTCCATTATATCATTATACTTGATCACCCTAATGATAATCCAATGCCTTTAATTGCTTTGAAAGAAGAATTAACGGTTGAAAAGAGATGAAATTTACATTAACTCATAAATTCCTTGAACAAGGTGATGTACGGTTAATGGTGGAAACCCTGAGGTTGATTTTAATGCACCTAATTTAGGATATAGGTTACTATGATGGTGGAACCGACCTAGATTTAGGTAGTGAATTGTATCACGACAGTGAACAATTCTAACTATAGGCCACTACCCGGATTGAGAGATGAACTTGTTTAACTATATAGAAAGTCATACAACGAGAACCCGCGGTGAAACCGCAATCCTAAAGATTCCCATCTAAATTGATTAAACTCAACATTTAATCGATTGCTTTGCTTTCTTTTATTTTTATTTTCTTTTTAATCAACTCATAAAACATTTTTAACCGGTCTAGCTGGTTATGAACAGTTAGTAGTAGTCCACCGTTAGTTCAATGTCCCTGAGTTTGACTCGGGCCTCACAAAGGCCTATACTACATTGATGTGTGCACTTGCGTTATATGCATGGTAAAATCGTGTCAAGTTTTTGGCACCGTTGCCGGGGACACGACAATTGTCGGCACTACGAGTGGTGCAAGCGGCCACTATAGGTCACTTTTTTTATTTTATTATTAATTTTGAAATTCAACGCATATTTTTTATATATATATTTACCAATCGTCTCGCACTGTACTGAACCTAAATTATTATTTTGTAGGTACTAGTGCATGGTGAGGACGCGTAGCACAGACTACACACAGCCATTTCCAGAGGTTCCACCGCTGGGATCAGACGAAGAGGAAAACAACACTCAAGATCAGCCTAAGGATACATATTCAGACTCTGAACCAGAAGCTATGGCTGAGGAACAGACAATCTGGGAGAAGATCAAGGCATCTTCTACATCTACATCTAAAGGGCCGATCAAGAGGCAGGCTATCAACATTCCCAATTATAAGATCGATCCAGGCCTAATAGATTTGGTCAAATCAAATGCATTTCATGGGCTTAAAAACGAAGACCCGGTGACTCACATTAGCCAGTTCATGGAGAACTGTGACATGATCAAAATTGATAGGTTCCCGCAAGAGACGCTCTATTTGAAATTATTTCCTAGCTCGCTAGCGGGAAATGCCCGGGAATGGTTGCATAACTTGGGCGATGAGTATGTGGAGTCGTGGGATCATATGGTCAAGGTGTTCTTCGAGAGATTCTTTCCACCCGAGAAGACCAACGATATGGTACGGAAGATCCATAATTTTAGCCAGAAAGCCAGAGAGACCTATTCTGAGACTTGGGAACGTTTCCAAATAATGCTGAGGAGGTGCCCACATCATGGGCTCGACAAGGAGAAACTAGTCAAGATCTTCTATTTTGCTCTTTCTGAGCATGATAGAAGCAACCTTGATTCAGCCGGTTCGGGGTTCTTCTTGAACAACACAGGCACGAGGTGTTGGGATATTTTGAAAAACATGGAAAAAAGCAATCATGGGGTGATAGAGACGCAGTAGAGTAGGTTCGAGCTGTAGGTGAGTCAAAGGCCATCAAGGAGCTAAATGAGAAGATGGACCTTCTAGCCAAGAAATTGCTAGAAAAAGAAGATGCAAAATCTGATGAGGAAGCACAGGTGAAATTTATGCACCAACAGCAGGGGTACAGAAACAACGACTATTCTTGGAGGAAAGACAAGAAAGTTTCATGGAAAGACCCGAACAATTTCTTGTAGGACCCTGATACAAAACCACAACCGGCGACGGAGGATAAGAGAAATGAGTTGCTCAACCAAGTAATCAAGCAGAATCAAGAACTCCTGAGCATGTTTGGCCAGCAGATTAAGCAACAAGGAGAATTTATGAATCAATTTGGGCAGACCTTACAAAGTCATGGGGCTTAGATGAGGACTATAGAGACATCTTTAGCGCAGATGTCAGCTGAGATAGCAAATCTGAAAAAGCCAGTGCAGCAAGGTTTTCCCGGAAATACAAACATTCCAGGAGGAAACCAACAAGCTAAGGCAATTTTGCTAAGGAGTGGTAAGAAGATTTTAAACCCCAGGGCCGATGAACCGAGCATACCCATCCAGAAATCGCAGGTGAGGCCACAGAGGAGGTTCTGATTCCAATCACTGAGCCAGTAGAGGATGTGGTAGAGGATGTTACATCAGAACCCATTGCTGAGGAGGAGACATTGAATAGGACACCATATGTGCCACCACATCAGAGGGCATAGACTATCCTAGTCCCCTATCCAAATAGTATGAAAGCCAAGAAAGTGGACGCTCAGTTCAAGAAGTTCCGAGATATTTTTAGGAAGCTTTGTGTCAACATTCCACTTTTAGAAGCAATAGAGAAGATACCCTCTTACGACAAGTTTCTAAAGGACATAATCACAAAGAATAGGAAGATTCTTGATACCGAGGTCGTGGTTCTTAAAGAGCAAGTGAGTGCCTTCATTATGGGCACATTGCCGCCTAAAAGACAGGATCCGGGCTGCTTTAATATTTCATGTTACATCGGTAAAGTGAAATTCGGTGAAGCATTATGTGATTCAGGGGCAAGTATAAATTTGATGCCTCTCTCTACTTTCAAGAAGCTAGGACTGAAAGAATCAAGACATAGCAATATGACAATTCAGTTGGCAGACAATTCTGTGGTCAAGCAGTACGGTATTTGTGAGGATGTGTTGGTTAAAGTTGACCGGTTTGTATTTCCAGCAGATTTTGTGGTAATGGAAATGCAAGATGAACAAGGAAATGAGATACTCCTTGGAAGACCCTTCCAAGCTACTGTAGATATGATACTCGAGATGGGAAGAGGCCGTTTGACTTTGGGAATCGCTGATGACCGATTTGAAATGGTTATGCCCTCAAGCACAACACAATCAAATGCAAAGGAGCAGTTTCATACGGTGAAACATTTTGATCAGAATATTTCTCTGTGTCTAGGGAAACCGGTTCTAGATATGGCTCATGTAATGACCAAGGTAGAGAAAGGGACACTGGCTGTAGACATTTTGGAACAGACCAAGGTTGTTTCTCTTTGTAGGGCTGTGGGTTTTCCAAATGATGAAGAGTAGGAAATCCCTCTTTCTACTAAAAACGATGCCATAATAAGTTCTTTCCTCGATGCATATCCAGAACTACCTCTTGAAGCTTGCCTAGTCAATATAACACATGACTGGATGAGAAGCAAGTCGTTACAAGAATGCGTCAAGATGCTGCCGTGTTATTATGTGAAGTATTATGAGGATCTTGGGAAACTCCCACCACCACTGCAGTCATCGTTGATCAGTCCACCTGAGTTATAATTGAAGCCACTGCCGCCTCATTTGAAATATGCATTCCTAGCCAATGGTGAAAAACTTTCGGTGATTATCTCGGCATCTCTGAGTGTCGAGGAAGAGGATCAATTGATGATCATGCTGAAGAACCACCGTGGCACATTCGGGTGGTCGGTCACGGACATCAAGGGGATCTCCCCTACACTTTTCCAGCACAAAATTCGGCTCGAGGAAGGAGCCAAATCTATAATCTAGCCTCAGCGCAGACTCAATCCAAGCATGATGGAGGTCGTCAAGAAGGAGGTGATCAAGCTCCTTTCTGCAGGCATCATTTATGCTATCTCTGACTCGACGTGGGTAAGCCACACACAGGTAGTCCCTAAAAAGGGGGGAATTACTGTTACTCATAATTTGTTAAATGAGCCGGTCACGACCCGTTTGGTAACCGGGTGGCGTGTGTGCATTGATTACCGTAGATTGAACTCTGCCACATTAAAAGATCATTTTCCTCTTCCGTTCATTGATCATATTTTAGAGTGATTAGCAGGTCGATCTCCTTTTTGTTTTCTAGACGGTTACTCGGGCTATAATCAGATTTCCATTGATCCTAAGGACCAAGAGAAGTCCGCCTTCACTTGTCCTTATGGAACATTTATATATCGCCGTATGCCCTTTGGTTTATGCAACGCACCAACAACCTTTTAGCGTTACATGCTTGCCATTTTCTCTGATATGGTGGAGCACTGTTTGGAGATCTTCATGGATGATTTTTCCGTCTATGGTGCATCTTTTAATGAATGTTTATATAATTTGGATAAAGTTTTACAATGATGTGAGGACACGCATTTGGTTCTCAACTGGGAAAAATGTCATATGATAGTTAGTGAAGGGATTGTGCTTGGACATAAAGTGTCTAGCAAGGGGTTGGAGGTAGATCCGGTTAAGATTGAGGTTATTTCCAAATTATCCCCACCGAATACGGTTAAAGGGGTAAGGAGTTTTCTTGGTCACGTAGGATTTTATCGCCGCTTTATTAAAGATTTCTCAAAAATTGCTAAACCATTATCTGAACTGCTTGAGAACGACGCGGTGTTTGATTTTAATGAAAAGTGTTTGCATGCTTTTAATGTGCTCAAAGAGAAATTAATTTCTACACCGGTGGCGCAAACACCTGATTGGACAAAGCCGTTTGAATTAATGTGCGATGCTTCGGATTTCGTAGCAGGGGCCGTTCTAGGACAACGTGTTGAAAACAAACCCGCTGTGATTTTCTATGCATCCAAAGCTTTAAATGACACACAACTTAATTACACTACAACTGAAAAAGAACTTCTCACCGTCGTTTTTGCATTTGAAAATTTTCGGCAATATCTTGTAGGGTCAAAAGTAGTGGTATGGACTGACCACGCCGCCATAAAGTATTTGATGGAAAAGAAAGATGCCAAACCTAGATTGATTAGGTGGATCTTGTTGTTACAAGAATTTGACATTGAAATTAAAGATAGGGTGGGAATAGAGAATGTGGTTGCGGACCATTTGTCTAGGTTGGAACGGGTAGATGAGAAGGACATTAATATACCCATTATCGAGACATTCCCTAATGAGCAGATCCTTTCTGTAAAATCCAAGGATCCATGGTTTTCTTATATTGTTAATTATCTTGCTTGTAAAATTATCCTAGAAGATTGGACATATCAAGAGAAAAAGAATTTTTTCCATTCTTTGAGATACTATTTCTGGGATGACCCCATTTTGTTGAAGCAATGCAGGGATGGAGTTTTGCACAGGTGTGTACCGGAGATAGAATATGACAGTGTACTTCGTCATTGCCATACTCTACCGACTGGTGGCCACCATGCTAGTTCCAGAACGGAGGCCAAGGTGCTTGAGAGCGGCCTTTATTGGCCTACACTGTTCCGGGACGCATATGATTATTTGCGACGTTGTGATTCCTGTCAAAGGGCAGGTAATATTTCAAAGCGACAGGAGATGCCCCTCAATGTGTTTCAAGAAATTGAGGTGTTTGATCTGTGGGGTATTGATTTTAGGGGACCCTTTGTGTCCTCAAACTCTAATTTGTACATTTTATTGGTTGTTGATTATGTATCGAAGTGGGTAGAGGCAATACCCATACTAATGATGTTGTTGTAGTGTGCAAGTTTGTAAAAGAATACATTTTCTGCAGATTTGGTGTACCAAGGATGATTATCAGCGATGGGGGTACCCATTTCAGAAATCAAAAGTTTGTTGTGTTGTTGAGAAAGTATGGGGTAAAGTACAATATTGGTACCTCGTACCACCTGCAGATACAAGGGAAGGTCGAAGTGTCCAATAGAGAAATTAAGAAAATCTTGGAGCGCACAGTGGCTTCGACAAGAAAGAACTGGAGTACTTTGCTACCGGATGCTTTATGGCATATAGGACGGCATTTAAGACACCTATAGGCACTACGCCTTTTAGGTTGTCTTATGGGCGGGCATGCCATTTGCCGGTCGAGTTAGTGCATAAGGCGCACTGGACGCTAAGGAATCTGAACTTGAATTATGATGAGGCAAGGAAGAAACGCTTGCTAGAGCTAAATGAGCAAGATGAGCTGAGGATGAATGCCTATGAAAGCTCGAGGATTTACAAGGAAAGAACAAAGCTGATCCACGATTGACACATTCAATTATGTGTCTTCAAGAAGGGAGATCGTGTGCTATTTTTCAACTCGAGGTTGAAGTTGCATCCCGGGAAATTGAAATCCCGGTGGAGTGGACCTTTCATCGTGGAGGAGGTACGGCCACATGGTGCCATCATGGTACGTGATGGAGAGACAACATTTTTGGTCAATGGACAGAGGTTGAAGTTGTACTTTGGTGAGGATTACACGAGGAAAGTGCATGAGGTCAAACTCATAGCACTTAAGGATGTGTGATAAGATTGATTTTGTCTAGCCTAAGACGTTAAATAAGGGCGCTTGTTGGGAGGAAACCAAACCATTGGTAATTTTGTCTATTTTTGTTTGCATTTACAAGTTAGTTTGGTTTAATTTTGTTTTTAGTGTAAAAACGGTACCTTGATCGTTTGTTCAGTGTGCAGGGCTGAGGCAGAGTCGATACCATCGACCATTGTGTCGATGGTAGCGACATGGGTACAGTTAGGCGAATGCAGAAATTTTTCTGAGTCAATACCATCGACGGCCTCATCGACGGTATCAACCTACCATCAGTGACGCTGAAGAAATCACCAGATTGGGGTCGATAGTATCGACATGGGTGTCGATACTCATGAGATCCCTGAAGATTTACAGACAATTTTGTCTCAGTGAAGTCGATACCATCGACGGGCCTGTCGATGGTATCGACCCGGCAACAGGCAGAAAGCAGCGACCGGGCCTCACAAGGGTGTTTGACCTACAAAAGTCGATACCATCGACCTGTGTCGATGGTATCGACGCAACATATCACCAATCTGTGAGAGGAAACCAACGGCGATCGCTACATCAAGGAAGTCGATCCGTGGGATGGGTCAATACCATCGACCCACATCGATGGTATCGACGCGTCATCGATCTGGGCCCCCACATCAGGCTATCGACAGTCGTCAATACTCACGAAACTTGGATTGTGCTACAGGTGTCGATACCAGTGACACCCCGTCGATGGTATTGATGGGTCCACAGCAGCGACGGACAGAGATATAAAAGGAGGGATTGATTATCAATTCTCTTCACACCTTCATAGCTTCTTCCCTCTACTTGTGCATTGCGCATTGCTATGCGACCGGAGGCCTGCTACGAGCATCCAAGGATCACGATCTCTTCACCGAGCCCTACACCGAGTGGAGATTATCTTCTCCGACCTTCACCGAGCTCCATCTCCTATCCTTTTCTTTTCTCTGCGACAATGGTGCGCACATACGGAGCATCTTCTTCATGAGCAGTTTCGATGGAGATCCCAACCTTCGTTCCTCTGCCACCGGGATCCATTCCTCGTCCGAGGATTGTTCATCCTTCCACAGAGGTCTGGAAGGTTTATGAGGAACTGCTCAAGAGGAAGATTGAACCCACCCACTACGTTGATCGGGCAATGATCCGCGACATGGGGTTCAATGACAATCTTGCCTACGTCCTGCAGGGACAGGCAAAGCATACGGGCAGGAGGCCCGATGAAATGGAGTACCACGCAGACGGCCAATCGTTTTTCGGCAAGTGGCCGACTTACAAGGAACTCATGACGGAGTTCATGGCGTCATTGGATATCAATGTCGTGCCTAATGACTTAATTGCCACCGATAGGGAGTGGAAGAAAGGGCGCGTGTCTTTCAGACTCTATAACAACAATTACACCCTCACTCTCGCCCAGTTCAATTCTGTGTATAACTGGTATCATGACCCTTAACAGCACCGGAGGCCGGACAACCAGACTGATTACGACGACATCTTCGCCCAGCTAGTGACTGCACCTCCCGGCAAGTCTGTGAGCTACCACAACACTGCCGTCACCGACTTTGAGCATCCTTTTGTACGGATTCTGCACCGCATGCTCTGTACAATGCTTTTAGCTCGTGGCGATCTGTCTCTTAGCAAATTCCAAGAGACGGATTTATTCTTTCTATATAAATTGCTGAAGCGCAAGGAGTGCAACTGGGGCACGTTCTTTTTTACGTGCGTGTTGGCCGTGAAGAGGAGTATGCGGAAGGCTCCTATCCACTTTGGAGGGCTCATCACACCGTTGGCCCTCTACCTTGGGTTGGATTTTTCCCAACTTACTCCGCTTTCCAATAGGAACAAGGTCAACCTCCATCATCTGCACCGCTCCAACCTCCTCCTACTCTGTGATGGCTTGGCTTATGCACATTTCCATGTCAATCACAAATATCAAGAATGTGCGCTTCTGGACCCCGTCTTCAACATCGAGGGAGCTCAGCATTTCAGGTGGCCTATCATCACCATTGATGACTCTGATGAAGACGGCGGTGATGATGACAACAATGATGATGGTGACGAGCATGAAGAGGAAGAGGAGGCTTTCACTCCTCTTCGGGCACGAGTAGCACCCCAGAAGCACCCCCGCTTCCATCCGGGTGAATCATCATGTTCACAGCCTCTACCACCTCATCCCTCTCATCAAGGAGTGGATGTCTATTCGATGCAGGGGATGTACTCGATGCTGTAGGAGATTCAGCAGACCCAGCAGCAACATACTACTTCCTTCGCTGGTATTCAAGATACCACGAACCGGCTTTTCGAGAACCAGCAAGATATTTATGAGAATGAGCGCCTCCTCCTCGCCAACCAACAGAATATCCATGATAGGTTGCATAGGATGGAGATGCAGCAATAGCCCTTCTACGACAACTACTGGAGCCAGAACTATTTTGGGGGGTATCCTCAACCTCCGTCGATACCCCAGTATGATCCGAGTTTCCAGGGCCAGTACCCATCTTGGGACCCCACAGCTCTGCAGTACCCGCCTCCACCTGACCAATGATCGGTATCACTATTCCACCGTTTGAGGTTGTTTTTGACTATGAGGCCATAGTCGAATTTAAGCTTGGGGGGAGTTGGAACAGTTTCTATCCTTTATTTTTCTTAGATTTTATCATTTCTTGCTTTGTCTTTTGTCATTTATTTTTCTTAGTTCTTAGTTTTCCGTAGGATCCACACTCTATCTAGTGTAATTGTGGATGTCTAATGTCATGTGTCATCTTTGTGTTTGTACATGGGAATCAGGGGTAAATTTGAAATTTTTAGCGCTTTTTCTAGCTTGTGTGTTCAAACTTGAGCACATGACTTAAGAAAATAATTGGGTTTGTCAACTTTAAAACAGGAAAAGACAACTGTACATCCCTATGATTCACGAAGAGTGGACAGAATTGGTTGTTTGAGCCTAAACTGACCAAATGATAATGAGACCTTAATCTGAAAGAAGAGAGAGAAATCTCTTAATTTTTACACAGGTCAGTATGGAGGGACACATAATATTTTCTAAAGGTTCAGTCAATTAATCTTGTGATCTATCCACCACCTTTGTTTTCATACTCCACCATAAGAATTGGAAGCACATTACAGTTTTCATCTTTTGATTGCATAACATTTAGGTAGGATTACATTGTCTTGCATTGTAGGTAGATTGTGCATGAAAAATGGAAAATAATTTTTTTTATAAATCATGCATGTGTACATTCATGAATGCATGTCATCCTTGTGCATAACTAATCTCATGTAGTTGCATTTGAACATACTTTTGAGCATGTAGTATAGTATGTGCCTTATTTCTTCTGAAAAATAAGAGAAGCAGGTGACTCGTTCTATACTCTCTGAAATACAGTGTAATGCCTTAAGTATTACAGTTATGTGAAAGAAGCCCGAAAGAAAAAAAAAGAACAAAACAGGAATTCGAAAAATATTGTACATGTTGCAATTTGAGAACAAGGGCTTGAAAAAAACATAAAAAATGATGATTTTAGAGGGATAAAAGAGCTTGTTTCACCCGTGTAATAGGAAGAAGAAGCACATAATGTAGTTTTTACACATTCGATCCCATATAAGGTGGAATTGTAGGAATATGCATCATTCCACCCAAAATGTAGGCATTAGGGCATTTTCATTTGCATACGCATCATTTAGGTCATTATTGTTTCTTGTGCATGTTAAACTGCATTGTTCTTCCATTTCTTCCACAGCCACCTATTCCATCCACCCGTTGCTCGAAGTGGTAGGCCACCGTGATATTCTCCTCACTCATTAATACCAAGAGAGTTGCTTCCATCTAGATGGTAGTTAGGATGAGAAACGTAGATAGAAGATCACAAGATGCACCGAGTCTGGACCGGAGGATTTTATTATGTTAACTGCTTTATGTGATAGTGTTCATCAATTTTGAGGTAGATATATTTTATGGAAGATCATTGTCGCCTTGAGGGTAATTATCATTTTGTGGTTAGTGAGGGCCGGAATGTGAATGTCTGGCGGGGATCATATGGCGAAGTCTGTTGTGATAATCTATTCTTTAGTTGACCCTCGCAATTCTATTCTAGAGTTTTGTTGCTCGAGGACGAGCAAGGTTCAAGCTTAGGGGAGTTTGATGCGATGATTTTGAGTCGCATTTATAGACTTGTTTTATTTACGTTTTATGTGTTTATTGGCCATTTTGGTGGTAATATTGCATGATTTCCTTACTCTAGTCTATATTCCATTTCAGTATCAAATCTCCCATATTTTATCTTTTTGATCATAAGTTATTATAATAATGAGTTTTATTTCAGCTGATTTGGCTTTGTCTTGCAATTTTAGGAAAAACGAATATATACAACTGTCGATACCATCGACATCCGTCGATAGTATCGACATAGTCACAGGCAAACAGCCGCAAGAAGCCATGAAGAGTCGATACCATCGACTGGGAAGTCGATGGTAGCGAGTTACCTTCAGGTTTCCAGCGATCATCCAGTCGATACTATCGATACAAAAGTCGATACTATCGACGCTCTACAGCTTCAGTGTTGGAAAGGTGACAAAACTGACACCTAAGGGTGTCGATACCATCGACCTGTGTCAATGGTATTGAGTCAGCATCAGGCGGGATGACAAAAAAGAAGGAAGGTTTGCCAATATCGCGAGGGGTCGATACCATCGACCCGCGTCGATGGTATCGACGCCGTCAGATTAGTGTTTGTTTCAGATCAGGTTGAGTCCAACGGTGGTGAATTTTTTGGCGACCTAACTTGGTGTTTATACCTAATGACAATGGTCGGGAGCCAGCTATCACGTCATTAGCCATTGCACACATCACGATGAGAGGAGAAGAAGAGAACGGAGCCCAGAAGCATGCCCCGACTGTTCCGAGAGCCAAAGAAGACGTTTTCCACTGCCGAGAGGCTGTAGATTGCGCATTCTACACCGAGGAACGCGTGGATCTTCTCCGTTTAGGGGTTTACATCACTTCATCCACATTTTTCTCCATGTTTCCCCTTTCTTCAATCATGTCTTGCTCTGAGATGAACATGCGGGGCTAATCCCCTTTGTCTTTAGGACCGGGAGTAGCCCAGGTAATCATTGTATGACGTTTTTATCATAGTAATTCATAATTTATCTCTTAAATCCGTGGTATGATTTCGTTCTCTCCATTATATCATTATGCTTGATCACCCTAATGATAATCTAATGCCTTTAATTGCTTTGAAAGAAGAATTAACGGTTGAAAAGAGACGAAATTTACATTAACTCATAAATTCCTTGAATAAGGTGATGTACGGTTAATGGAGGAAACCCAGAGGTCGATTTTAATGCACCTAATTTAGGGTATAGGTTACTATGACGGTGGAACCGACCTAGATTTAGGTAGTGAATTGTATCACGACAGTGAACAATTCTGACTATAGGCCACTACTCGGATTGAGAGATGAACTTGTTTAACTATATAGAAAGTCATACAATGAGAACCCGCGGTGAAACCACAATCCTAAAGATTCCCATCTAAATTTATTAAACTCAACATTTAATCGATTGCTTTGCTTTATTTTATTTTTATTTTCTTTTTAATCAACTTATAAAACCTTTTTAACCGGTCTAGCTGGTTGTGAACAGTTAGTAGTAGTCCACCGATAGTTCAGTGTCCCTGAGTTCGACTCGGGCCTCACAAAGGCCTATACTACATTGACGTGTGCACTTGCGTTATACGCACTGTAAAATCGTGTCAACGCCTTGACTCAGAAGTTTGAAAAGTTGACCACTCACTCTGTTCAAGCAGTTGATCAAGGATGTGAGGCGTGTGGAACATCCTGCCACAATCTTCTTCTTGTTTTGCACCACAGATAAATGCCACTGAGATGCTAGAGCAAGTCAATGTTGTAGGCAACATTAATAAAAGACAAGCCTACAATCCTTTCTTAGAGACTTACAATCTAGGATGGAGGGATCATCCAAACTTTTCTTACAAGAACAATAACTCTCAAAACCATAAGCAACAAAGTCAAGCTCAAGGTCAACAACCTATGAGCAATTTCCACCTAGTGCATGCCAACCGTAAATAGTCGCTTGGATATAACAACAATAATAATAACATTAACCAACTTCAAAAAGTCAACTAACCACCACAAAAATCCAGCATAGAAAGTCTCCTTGAGACTTTTGTGACTGCGCAGATCCAACAGAATGATGAGTTCCGAGCACATGGTAATTTCTTGAAGGATGCCATCACACAATTATCTTCTAAATTTGATGGGATTGTCACCCACACCAAGATGTTGGAGAACCACATATCTCAACAAGCTTTAGCCAATCAAGGAGCACCTTCAGGTTCTTTACCCAGTCAACTAGTTATGAATCCCAAGGAGACTTGCAAATCTATGATTCTAAGGAGTGGGACAGTCATAGGAGGGTCTACACTACATGAGAATTTGGGCATTTCTTAAAATGTCTTGAATAGGATGCAAGTAGGAGATCAAAGCATGTGGAATCTCTTTACAGTTTCAATGCATGAACAAACATGAAAAATGATCAAGAAACGGCCAAGAAATCCGCAATTTACTCGGACACGAGCTCAGCGTACTGTTCACATGTGAGTTCTCTTCCAAATTGAGGTAAGAGACAATATATATACTATTAGATCTTAGTCAGACATCCTATAATGCATGCGAAATCAGATAAAGTCTGAGTCATCGTGACATTTAATGAATTTTCAATTATGTTTGAATAATGGGATGCATTTCAATTTCTCTATCTTTCCCAATCGAATTGGGTGTCCAAACATTATCCAATTATAGCCAGATTTTGCACATAAGCATATTAAGATGTGTAGATTTCAATTTTAGCATTGGTTTTCATTTTTGGAGACTCTAAACATTTCATTTAATTATTTTAAAGTAAGTCTTATTTTCTCTTTCCTAACACATTAGAGGCATCTAGAAAACACCAATTAATGTGAAACTTCACACTTAAGAAAAACAAAACAAATGGAATACGAATTGGCCATAAATTTTATCCTTCAACATTATTTGATACATTATTTAATATTGTCTTTAATTCCACTTTCTCTCTCCTACACATTAGGATCATCCAAATTATATGAAATTTCACCCAAATGTTATTTTTAATGTGTAGATTGCGAATGTAAGATTAGTTTTCTCTTTTCCTGTCATTTAATATTTTATTTGGTATTTTTGGAGAAAACTCAAATCTTGTTTTCCAAATAATAGAGATATAGTTATTATTATCTCAAAATTATGAAACTTGGCCTCCAATCCAAACCAAACCCAATGTGATGCTAGATATGTGGGTCTGCCCTAGCAGGGTGGATAGCCTATCGTGTTGGCTTGTGGATCAGGCTTAACTAGGTGATCTTAATTGGATTAAGCACCTAAAAGCATACATATGATCAATGACAAAGAGTTGTGCATATCATCTATCAAGAGTTGCATATGATGCGATTGGCAAAAGTTGCCTACCCGACATAATCAAGTTTTGGGTGACAGTCCTAGTTTGCTCATGATTTTTATGAAATTAGACTCTATGCCCACTAGAATATTGTATGTTGCAATATTCCAAATTGATATTGAGGGCTATCAACTTAAATAAAATAGTGGGAGTAATAGTTAATTAAAGAACTAATTAATATCAATTTTTCATATTGAATCAAATCAAAATTGGTTTTTGACGAATGCAAATTTTCTCTTGTAGGATCAAATGGAAAATTTTCAACAATCACAACTGAGCAAATTAACCATATTTATTTCCATAACTGATTCATGACCTTGAGAAGTATTCTGCATGTTCCTGAAATACAGTGTTAGTATCTGCTTCAAATTTTCCTAATACTGACATGGATGCTTCTTCGAAGCATGCCAATGATGTTTTGAACATCAAGAACTTTATGTTGTGTTGGGTATAATGTCTCTAAGGCTCTATTCGAGTGTAAAATGGTAGTGGGAGATCCATTAGAACATCATGTGTGCTCAATATGATTGGGTATATGCAGAATCTAGAAAGAATGGTGTAACGACCCCGCCTCTTGGTAACCCCCAATTAAGGGAGACCAAGGGGTCTGAGCCATTATCCCAAATTCTAGATCAAAGGTTCGACAAATAATCAATAATAATTATTAGATTCTATCAAACTATACTGAAAGGTTGTAATAAAATTTAACTTTGCATATATTTTTCAAAAACTTGGATGTCTAATTCTATCCACATATGGAGTCTATTCTAACTAATCCTCACTTGTACTTTATGTAAGGAGAGTGAAATCACCCCTTTAATAAAATATGGTAAACAAAACACCGTTAGAAAGCAGTGGAATAAAAAAATAATTGACTATATTCAATTTCATAAAAGGTTTACAAAAATACATCAAATTCTCCCATTAGGGTTTACATCAAGACACACAATCATGATCTAGATAGAGGGAAGTCTAGACTACTACAATATTGTCTCCAAGCAACATCTCCATCAACTGAGTCCAAGCCAAAAGCTATATACTCCTTGTCTTGTTCATCACCTTGCTCATCACCTGGGTGGTTGGGAAAGTACCCAGTAAAAGGGAAAGGAAAATAAGGTATGCGTCAAATAATGAATAAGTACAAGAGAAAAGGAAATCATATGAAACATAAATATATTGAATCATCATAAGATGAGAGGGCCAAGAGAATGAGGCACATAACAAAATAGATTATTACCATTACAAAACATATAAGAAGTAGCATGCATGATACTAATTGGACTACATTAACTAAGTAGGGTTCAGGCACCTACCGAACCTCAACCTATAGGTGAGGGGAGAATTCATACATTCCTAGTCACCTATCAAATTTTATAAGGGAGGAATAACACATTCCCCAAGGGGAGAATAAGACGTTCCCTAGGGCGATTATTTACATACCCTCTGTGGGTGGTTGTACATAAGTACCACTACTATAATTAAATAGCCAAATAAACCATCATGCTAAAGAAATAGTAAAGTGGCAAGATAAATCATCATACACAAGACCCAAGAATAATGTTCTGAAATTGATTTACGCGGCAAGTATAGAAAAAGATTCAAGAGTATATGAAATAGGGTTTAATAAAGCCTCATTATAGAAAAATAGGTTAAGGCACAATTATTCCCAACTTAAGGTGTAAATGCACATACATAAAGAGGGATTGCACATACATAGCACATACCTTTCATTATGATTCATATTACCCACTTTCATCACTTGATTGAGTCCATGATCAATTTTTCCTATTTTCAATTCGTATACATGTATTAGAATGATATATATGCATTAAGGTAGAGAAAACTCATATTTTTACTTTTTATAGAAAAACCTTAATTTAGACAATGAAAACATCACCATATACTTAGTTAGGTTCTTCTAATTAAGAAAACATATAATTTTGCATATTTTGGAGTTACGATGATTAGAGTGTATTTTTGGTGCTTTTTAAGTGATTAAATAATTTTCTTGAAAACCACCATCGACAAAACTCAAAACCAATACTTGGAAATATTGAAAATAAAATGTTTTTATGAGTTTAGGACGTATTTTACTTTAGTTTTTGGACAAAGGAATCAAAAGTTATGAATTATTGAAATTCAGCCAATCAGAAACCGACACATCATCAAACCAAATGAGATAAGAAGAGAGAGGGAGGGAGGGAAAACACCATTTGACCCAATATCATGGTTTTAGATTAATAGTTATCCAAACTAGATCTTCTAGAGAAGGTAAACCGGTAAGAAACCAAAACCCTAAATGAACATGGTAAATAGAGATGGAAATCATCGATTTTAAAAACATAGATGCATGAATTTTAAGCATGTAGCAAGCAATATATGAGAAGTGGGTTATGAAAATCGCCTCTAGTGAGGATAAGAAGGTCCAAACAGCAAGGATCCGAGCTTAGAAGGTCTGGTTGCTCCAAGCCTAGCTCCTTTCTTGGACAAAGATCACCTTCTCCACTTTAGAGGTGCAAACCCTTGCAAAAGAGCATGGAGATGAGATGTTTTAGGGTTTTAGGTGGTGTTTTACCATGTATGGCCATGGTTCCGACCTAGAATAAGGTGTAAGGAAGACTAACAGTATGAAAATAGGGAAGGAAGGGAGGAAACTTACTATTTTTGGTCGAAATTACCAAGGAGGAGCTTTAGAAACCCTAATAGAGCAATTTGGAAACCCTAAGAGCCTTCTTCATCAAGGTAGGCTCCCTCTATTACCTTGGGACAGAAACTTTGTGGCCAAATACAGAAGGAACTATTATCTAAGCTAGAGGAAAGAAAAGGAGAGCAAGAGTTTTCAAATTGTGAGTTAGGAAGGGGTATACATGGCTATATATAGAAAGAGGTGAAGCATGAGGAGTCTTAAGGGACTTTCCATGTGTCTTTAGCCTAGGGATTGATGGCCATGCAAGACGATAGCTCATAGAGGCTTCATGCATATCAAAAGTCAGTCCTAAGAGCCCATAGATTATTCTAGGCCATCCCCACCGTTTTTCAAGAAAGAAATAACCTCATTGGTTGATAGCTTTTAAGGATAAGCATCTTTATAAAGAGGGTAATCCCTATAATGCCCTTGGAAAGAAATACCATCAAACAAAGGTGAAACTAGGTTCTACAATGGTTTAAAATCTCTTTAATGGTAAGGGAATATCTAAGGATTAAAATTCAGTTCATAATTTGCAAAGAAAACCTCCCAATTGGGTAAATTGCATAAAAGTGCAGAATGTACATATAATTGCATAACCTGCACAAACAACATCCAAATCGAACCAAATTTGAAACTTAGGATCATTTTATATTTTTAAATCATATCAAAAAGTTTCATTAAGGTTTAGAGAACTTAGTTATGGTAATTAAGCTTTCACTGAGGTATTTGTGCATAAACCCTTCCATTGGTACAATTAGTGAATAAATGTTCACTAAACCATTATATTCTCTACAAATTGAATAAAAAGGTGAAGAAGGATAAAAATGAAAGGAAAATATGGGAAAGAGGGTCAAAAGACAAAATTTTAGAATTTGGTATGTTACAACACTCCACCCCTTAAAGAGGATTTCGTCCCCGAAATCACAAGTAAGAAGGGAAGGGTGAGTGTGCAACATCTCATCACAAAACATCAGGTTATTTCTCCACCCTTAACTTCCACCAAACAATTCATAAACATATACTCCACAAGCATATCGACATAGGTTAGGTTATCAAGGTTCACCTAGGTTCCATTATTTAGATATTCTTTTTAGGAGATTTAACATTATTTACATTTTTTACTCATTAACATTATATTCATTATGATATCACATTATCACCATTATTTTAATTATGGCATGTCATAATCACTTTATTACCAAGGAAGTTATATTTCGTTATCATCCATGAAACATCATATATATACATATATATTTCTCATTTATCTTACTAAGAATTTTAGCAAAATTATGGGTTACTCAATTCCCTCAATATACTTGATCATTATCCTTAATATTTTGAACTTCGACTTCATTATCCTTATACTATCACTACATTAAGTTATAATGAATTATTTTTCATGAAATATTCAATTTGTCTTTAAATCTTCATTCAACACAAATTATGTCACATCAATTACATATATTTATATTAAATGTTATCTCATTACCACATTATGTTTATTTCTCACATTAATGTCATCATTAATCATTTTCTCATATTTATTTATATTATTGATTTGCAAATTTATGTGAATCAAATCACTTCATATTCATATTGAATCCACTCCATGTATTTTAATGATCAAGGTGAGGCATATTACAAATTGATTTACATTAGTGACTAATCATGTGTGTATTAGATAACAAGGTAACATACCATGCATTTCATATTGATGACTTGATTAATATGTGATTAGATGATTATATATATCATTTATGTGTATCAAAGTATGTTAACTGATTATGGCACCTAATGTCATTAATGTATCATGAAAGGCATTAAGGATGTATATGTTAAGGATAGATGATTACAACTTAGGGTTCAGGTTAATATGATCACTATATTTTACTTAGCATGTATTAAGTCCAAGATTAGGTTACAGTTATCTTACTTGTCATTTCATTAGGGTTTATTGGTTTATGACATGGGCAACACCATGCATATCCATTAGGATTAATATGTGAGTTACTCATATTATGTGCATTAGGTATTCATTAGGGTTTGAACATATAAATTATTCCTCAGGTGATCATTATATGTTCATTAATATATAAACAAACATGTTAGGCTATAACTATAACTTGTTTAGACCCCACTAAGATTTCAAGCACAAAAACCTCCTAAGTATGGGGTTAGGGTTTCTATAGATAGTGGAGATAGATTTCAAGATGTCATAGGGCTTCATCCTCCTAAAGAGGATTTTGTCCTTGAAATCTAACCACCCAACATCATCAAACTAACTATACTCCACCCCTTAAAAAGTTCGATCTATCAAGCCAACATACACTAGGGTTAAAGGATGAGTCTAACTAAACCATGTATAAGATCCATCACACTTCCACTGTGCACTCTGATAGCTCACTTAACCCCAAACTTCAAAGTCTAGGTTCTAGGGATAAACTATCCAATCATGTAACCCCAAGGGACATAAGGAGACTGTCTTGGTATCCATCCTCAAACAAGTCATCATACACCTAAAACTTAGGGTTCCCAAATATATACAACATAGATGTCTAAGGTCACTATTGCCTAAAAGAAAACTATTTCGGACAATCTATTTCAGCTTAGGCCATGCCGATATCATATGGGTACGGGATTCCTCGTAAACCAAGCTAGTGGTGTGGAGGAAAATATTGCCAGCCCCCGAAACCTTGATCCATTCTAGACACCTTTGCTTCAAATTCATGCCCTAATAGTTGCCTAAAGGAAAACCTAAACAACATTAAGTTATGCATATTTTAGTTATGAGTATTTTAGAGTTTTATTCATCATGATACTAATGTGGAACTATAGGGTCCTAAATCAATCTTTCATCATTCATAGATCAACTGTAGGGCAACCATGTCACCTAAAGGAACTATGTAAGGCAGGGATTCTAATTAGGGAGACAAAATTGAAATAGTCAGATTCTGACTATCATGGGCTCTAATACCACGATGTAAGGAGAGTGATAGCTTTTATGGATAAGCATCTTTATAAAGAGGGTAATCCCTATAATGCCCTTGGAAAGAAATACCATCAAACCAAGGTGAAACTAGGTTCTCCAATGGTTTAAAATCTCGTTAATGGTAAGGTAATATCTAAGGATTAAAATTTAGTTGATAATTTGCAAAGAAAACCTCCCAATTGGGTAAATTGCATAAAAGTCCAGAATGTACATATAATTGCATAACTTGCACAAACAACATCCAAATCGAACCAAATTTAAAACTTAGGATCATTTTATGTTTTCAAATCATATCAAAAAGTTATATTAAGGTTTAGAGAACTTAGTTATGGTAATTAAGCTTTCACTGAGGTATTTGTGCATAAACCCTCCCATTGGTACAATTAGTGAATAAATGTTCACTAAACCATTATATTCTCTACAAATTGAACGAAAAGGCCAAGAAGGATAGAAATGAAAGGTAAAGATGGGAAAGTGGGTCAAAAGATAAAATTTCAGAATTCGGTATGTTACACTTTACCTCTTATTTAATTCCACATATGCCACTTTACTGTTTGTCCTTTGAAATCTTGTACCTAAAACGCCGACAAACAAAACGTCGGTCAGCATATCAAAATATGTCGGTATGTGGGGACAACCAAAACTCCGCCTATGTTTTCATTTTTGTGTGTAAATGTAGCCGGTCCCAAGCCCGGGTAAAGGAGGAGGGTTGGTGGTAGGTTGACAGCCAGCCTATAAAAACTTTGTCACTCTTTCTATGATAGAGAGATTGGAGACACAGGATACAAAATCTGGTATACAGGTATTGATAAACATAGAAATGGCATAGGTATTATCGTTGATAAGATGTTGAAGGATGACGTCGTCAAGATTACAAGGATGGGTGATAGAATCATAGCTATCAAGGTTGTTCTTGGGGGAAATATTTTTAACATTATTAGCGCTTATGCCCCCCAAGTTGGCCTTAGCGAGGATGCGAAGAAGGATTTTTGGGATGACATGGATGAATTGATGCAAGGAATACCGATCGAGGAGAAGATTATTATTGGAAGTGATTTAAATGGCCATGTGGGGAGTGCTAATGTTGGATTTGAGAGAGTTCATGGTGGTTTTGGATATGGCAACAGGAATGGAGAAGGAGAGAGGATATTAGATTTTACAGTTGCATATGATATGATTTTGGCAAACACCCATTTCAAGAAAAGAGAATCTCATAAGATTACTTTCAAGAGTGGGCACAATTGTAGCCAAATTGATTACCTCCTTACAAGGCGGGTGGATCGTAACATATGCAAGGATTGTAAAGTGATTCCTGGCGAAGAACTCACGACCCAACATAGGTTGGTAGTTTTGGATATTAACATGAAGATCAATAAAGGCAAACATAACGGAAACCAAGATAGCAGGATCAAGTGGTGGAATCTTAAAGGAGAAAAGAAATTGACTTTTCATGATAAACTCATCAAGGAGGTAACTTGGAACTTGGAGTCTGATGTTAACACTATGTGGCATAACATGAGCTCCTGCATAACAAAAATTTCCAAAGAGGTTTTGGGAGAGTCTAAAGGTTGTGGACCTCCACAGAAGGAGACTTGGTGGTGGAATGATGAAGTACAAAAGGCTATTAAACTAAAAAGGGAGATCTATAGGAGCTTGCCCAAATCTGGAGATGATGCAATGTTCCAAAGATACAAGCAAGCAAAGAAAGAAGCTAAAAAGGTGGTTCGGGAGGCAAGGTCTAGATACTTTGATGATATGTATAAGAAGATGGACACTAGAGAAGGGGAAAAAGATATATATAAAATGGCTCGTATAAGAGAAAGGAAAGGAAGAGACTTGAGTCAAGTAAAATGCATAAAGAATGAAGATGGTAGAGTATTGGTGAAGGACGATGATATCAAAAACCAGTGGAGAAATTACTTCCATAAGCTTTTCAATGGAGATACTGCATATAATGTTAGTGACTCATGTGACATGAATACGAGAGATATCATTTACACACGACGAGTTTCACCATTTGAGGTCAAGCATGCTTTGAAAAAGATGAAAATGAGAAAGGCATGTGGACCAGACAATATTCCCATTGATGTATGGAAGAGTATGGGAGATGAGGGAGTTACATGGTTAACAAATTTCTTTAACAAGATTATGAAGACCAAGAAGATGCCGGATGAGTGGAGAAATAGTATTATAGTCCCAATATACAAGAACAAAGGTGACGTTCAGAGTTGTACAAACTATAGAGGTATCAAGCTGATGAGTCACATGATGAAGCTTTGGGAGAGGATTATTGAGCAAAGGTTAAGATCTATAACACAGGTATCAAACAACCAATTTGGTTTCATGTCTGGAAGATCAACAACAGAGGCTATTTTTCTGATAAGGAGGCTTATGGAGAAGTATAGACAAAGCAAAAGAGATCTTCATATGGTGTTTATCGATCTAGAGAAGGCTTATGATCGAGTACCCAGAGAAGTGTTATGGATGGTTTTGGAGAAAAAGGGTGTGCCTATCCAATACATTGACTTGATCAAAGACATGTATGATAGCTCTACTGCAAGTGTCAAGACTCCTGGAGGAGAGACATCAACTTTTCCTATTACAGTTGGGGTACACCAAGGATCCACACTCAGCCCATATCTATTCGTTCTGGTTATGGATGAGTTAACAAAGAATGTTCAGGATGATATTCCTTGGTGTATGTTATTTGCTGATGATATTGTTTTGATTGACGAAACAAAAGATGGATTGAAAGATAAAGTTGAATGTTGGAGAAAGGCATTGGAATCAAATGGATTGATGATTAGCAGGAGCAAAAATGAGTATATGCATTGCAATTTCAGCCAATCTCGCAGTGTGAATGATGGAGCCAAGTTGGACGGAGTAGATATACCAAAATGTGACAAATTTCGTTACTTAGGTTCTATTATTCAAATAGACGGGGATGTCCAAAATGATGTTTGTCACCGGATCACTGCAGGATGGTTGAAATGGAGGAGTGCAACTGGAGTTTTATGTGATCAGAAGATCCCTCTCATGTTAAAAAGTAAGTTTTATAGAACAGCTATACGACCATCCATGCTCTATGGGAGTGAATGTTGGGCGGTGAAGAAATAAGGTATCAACAAGATGAACGTGGCCGAAATGCGTATGCTGAGATGGATGTGTGGGAAGACAAGAAAAGATCGTTTGAGAAATGACTATATCAGGAATAAAGTGGGGGTGGCGAGCATTGAGGACAAGTTGCGTGAGGGCCGACTCAGATGGTACGGACATGTGCAACGCAGACCTACTAGTGCGCCTATACGAAGCAATGCTATTGAGCCAAACACTATAAATAGAAGAAGAGGAAGGCCTAAATTAACATGGGATGAGCTTATAAAGAGAGATTTTGAATCTCTACATCTCAATCAGAATATGACCCATGATAGAGCTGAATGGAAACGAAGGATCCATGTAGCCGACCCCAACATAGTTGGGATTGAGGCTTAGATGATGATGATGATGATGATGATGATGTGGGGACAACCAAAATTTTGCAAGTATGACTAACAATCTAAATATCACAATCAAGTTAATTAACAAGCCAAATTGCGCTTTCAATGTGACATTCTCCACCGTTTTTGCCCTAACCCTGGCATACCCCTTTTTGGGTTTCACTTTTGCCATTGATTTAAGGCCACCTTCTCAATCCTGAGCTTGGTGCCTGGGGTCACCCTTCATGGTGCCCTTTAGTCATGTAATATCATAGGCCACCTTCTAAATCTCGAGCTTGGTGCCTGGGGTCACCACTCATGGTTCCTATAGGTCTTCCCTCCTGGGCTTGACCTTTTTGCATCATCCATCAGGGTGGCATGTAGGTACGAGAATACACACTTCTATTATTATTTTGATAATCATAGTGACTTTATGATTTGCAAGTATGAACATCCAATCTGTTAAGTTGCATTCAATGTGATGAATCATCTAGGAAACTCTTCTAGAAACTAATGTGATTAACCATAATTAACCACATACCTATCAAGCTAACTTGATTGCATAAACAATTCAACCAATTAAGAAACCAAGCAAGCACACATCAAGTTGATCTAAAAATAGGCATCCAATTTCCTATTATTAATCATGACATCAAGATCTATTAGACCTAGCTCGCTTCCTAGGGTTTCTAGTCCACTTTTAGGGTTTCCATTGCAATTAGGGTTTCCCTTCATCTTTTTTCTATTTTAAACCCTAATTTCAGAAAAAGCACAATTAACCATCAATTAAGTCCATTAAACCTCTTTTACATTAAAGCTACCATTTTTATCCTTTTAATCCATGACACTATCATTATGCTCAATTCATAGTTCATTATGATCAAAAACACACATGAACTCTATTTGTCATTAATTCTACCTTTATACATTAGAAAACCCTAATTACTACATTAAGGATATTTATCCACAATTAGGAACTTTTATAATTGAAATAGCTTGGAATTATCATATCTCAACTTTATTCATGATTTTGAATAATTAAAATCATTATGATTCATATTTACTAATACTAGGGTTTCAAGGCCCATTAAAGCATATTTATGCATAGGAAACTCTAAATTAAACCAATTACGTGCAAAGTTCATCCTTTTTGTTCTTAATGTACCTTTTTACAATTAATAGGTTAATATCAACTTTAATCATCCATTAAACTCTACTAAACACATTAATCATCTCAAAATAGGGTTTCTTAATCATTAAAGTATTAAAGTTGATAACTTTCATTGCTTTTCGAATTGCAAAAGGAACTAGATTCGAAAACCCCTTTTTATTGAATTCCTCTCATTTTTCGGAGCAAAATTCATATATTATGTGTATCCATCCGAGCTACGATTAATTAGATATGAATAATGCAAAATTAACTTACTTTGGGTCAATCAGAAGTTGTCACGTTGCTTTCTCTATGTAACGTTGCTCAGCTAATTTGGAAACATGACGAAATGTCGCAATTACCCTCCTTTAAGTCGGTTGACGCTTCAGCCCGCAGAGGGTATTTTCATCCAATGCCACGGTCTTCTTCTTCCTCTGTGCTTCCCTAGCTGTGCACGCCTGTATCTACGCGCGGCCCATCTCCTCTCCTCCCTAGGGTCCGAGGGTCGCTGCCCATGGCCGCCCTAGCTCTGTCGTGCCCCTGTGCATGCGGGGAACCCTCAGGTCGCCGCTGAGATGGTCGTTCCTAGGTGCGCCGAGCCTGCGACCTGCTGCATGATTGCAGACCTCTGGTGGGAGATGCGTGAAGTCCTGGGCGTTGAGTTGGTATTCAAGAAGTCCAGGGTTGTTGTGGAAGCTTCCCACCTCCATCAAGACGGCTCCACAACTCTTCATTGATCCAGGGATGGAACTGCCCCCAAGGTTAGGGTTTTGAACAAAAAGAAGTAAGAAGAAGATGAGGAAGAGAGAGGGAGACGTGGGATCTCTCTTGGATTCGGCCAAGGGTGCTACCCCTTATATATGGGAGGGTAACGAATCCCTAGGATGGCTTGCCCATGAAGAAATGAAGTCCTTTTCCAATAGGAATTTGATTCCTTCATTAAGAAGTAAGTTCCTCTCTCTCCTAATTATCTTTTTGATAATATTTATTCCTGAGATATTAAAATTTTGAAAATCGCTTCTTTTATTCACTTAGCACTTGCCCTTTAATCATTTGTCACGAAATTATATTTTCTTTTAATAGAAAATATCACCTCTTTAATAATACCACAAAAATTCATTCATTATGCATCATATTATCCTCTTATTTTCTATTATTGGTATTTTCTCTTTCTTTCTTCTCCATTGGGGCTCCTTGGACCCCAAGAAACTCCAAGATTTCGAAATTCCTTTTTAAGGATACTTATTATCCTTCTAGATGCATTTATCCTTATTATTTCTCATTATCTTGTTTATTTCTTATTAAAATATCTCTTTTTGAGGATTTATCTTTATATTTCTTTTTATTTTCCTCATTGGCATTCCATTTAACATTAGGAATCCTTTGGATATGAAAATCCACTAAGGATAACTCAATTATACCTCTTTCCACTTATTTTCCACATTTTATCATTGTTTTCACTTTCTTTCTTAATAAAGAAATATTTAATTGTTCTTTTCTTTTCTTATTGATTTCTCTTTGCAACTTTGGACTCCTTGGAACCCAAGGATCCCAAGAGGCATGAAATCCAACTTTGGATTATATACTTTTGCCTTCTAGAGGTTTCTACATATTTTCTTTTCTCCATTTCTTAATTATTCATTTATTAATCGAATTTTCTTGTTATTGGGCCCAATAGACAACAAAGCCCATTAAGAAACCATCAAGGCTATTATAGACGAAATTCAAATCAAATCACATCATTTATCTATATTAAGAGAAATTACATTTCTCATCAAAAGAACCCAAAATTTGGGGTTGTAACATCCTTCCCCTCTTATAGGAATTTTGCCCCCAAAATTCCATCAAGCAAGCAAACAAACAGGATAAGCCTTTCTTATGTCCATTAGGGCTCCCATGTGGCTTCACCCTTTCTATGGTGCTTCCCAAGAACCTTCATCATCGCATATTCTTCCATCTGAGTTCTTTTTTACCTTGGTATATTGTACCCTCATAGGTGACTCATGACATTCCAGCCTCTCATAAAGCTGGATAGATTTAGGGCTCAGCACATGGCTTGGGTACCTGACACAATGCTCTAGATCGGACTCATGGAACACATTATACATCATGTTATCCTGACGGGTAAGGCTAAACACAACCATCTCCACCAATCCATGTCAAATGGACCCGTATATCGGGGACTCAGCTTTCTCAATTGTAGCTTAGAGGGGTCGGATTTTCTCATCACATACTCTCCCACAGTGAACTGCATGTCAGTCTTGCTTTGCATCAGCTCATGACTCCTGTCGCCCTTGGGCTCTCTTTCAGCCATTGCATGATCAAAGCGACTTCATTTGCATACACTATGGTTCTTTTCTAACCTTCGTGAGGCCCCTTCACCAACATCATCTTAATGAAGTGGTGACCGACACAACCTCCCTTACATAGCTTCCTTACATCCTGATACCAGCTATGGTGGTTATCATCACATCTTATAGAGGACAAGAACTGTCTCTAGATATCTCCCTGAACGAACACACATGCCCTCATCAGACCCTCTAGTCTGGATCGTTCTAACCATCAGTTAGAGGTGATAAACAATACTAACATCGAGTTCTTCATGTATCTTCTTCATCCTTATGGAAGTGTATCTTTAGGTTATACTCAAGAACTTTTGAACTCGCATCATGGTGTAGTTGAACAATCTCTCTCATATGTAGTTCAACCGAATTTGTCCCTTGATAGTACTCTTCCTTTCTCATGTCATCTAGGTAAGGCGATCTACCATAACCCATATTACATCTTGACCTTCCTTGGTCTAGGGGAGACTTACCACAACATCCATAGTGATGAACTCCCATTCCCTCTTAGGGACTCTTTTATCCTCTATATCGATACACTAGGTTACTGGCATTCGTCCTTCACCTCCTGGCTTGCATGGCAACATACCACATGCAACTTCGTCTTAAGCATCCAAAGTACTATTGTCACTTACTATCTTTGTAGTATAGTGTATGGTGATCTTAAAATCATGATCTTATGTATGTCATGATTCCTCAAGATTGATACCTTGGAAACCCTAAACCACTCTGGTCGGGGGTTTCATCACCTTCTTTTTCAAAGAAGTGCATCTGAGGTTCTGCAATCACCCTTTTATTGCATCAAGGCCTAGGTTGGCTAACCAAACAACCACTAACTTGTTCAACAGATCTCATTACATCTGAGTGTTAGCCAAACATATCTCCTTTCTCAAACTTAAGGTTAGCCTAACAACCTCTGCTAGCCTTTTTCTATACTAGGCAGCTACATCTCAACCACTTCACATCCTTAGGTATTAGGTAACGTTGAAGACATACACTTCCATGTATTCCACTTATTACCTCATCTCAGCTCTAAGTCTGTCTTCATCAAGAAACTCTGAGCTTATTCTCTTGGTTTTTCGAACTTAAACTTGTATACTCATATCTCAAGATAAAAACATCCTCATAAGATGACTACATTATTCCTCTTAGTGTTTGTAAACCATCCATGTATCATTCACTCCACCAGGGTATGTTATCCTCTCTATCCTCATACCTCATTGCAACGTTCCAACTGACATCACCTTTTATCCTTGGTGTATGGCATGAGTATTGTCCTATCTCTCACTCCCATAACAAGAGGAAATAAGCATTTGGATGCAGTCCAAATACAGAGTTCTTCCTATTCCAAGAGTAGAGATGGTACATCCCACCTTTCCAGTACACCTTTAAATCTCATTTGAAGCATGCCACATATGTCCCTACATCACAATCATCTCGATATTGAAGTTACTTCCATGAAAAATGGGTCTCGAACCTACTTCGGTCCACACACATTCCTTGGTCATCTCCTCTAGGTTTATAGGGTGCCGACATTTTTGGGGTCATCCCTCTTCCCTTATGCATCCAGAGAGTGCCCTATTCATCTGCCCTTTGGGGCCCATGAGTTCATGAAGGTGATCAATCTCCTAACCCATGGCCCTCAGACAATGATAGATGTTATCTCCCGACCCTATGGTCATGTGCAACTAGGGAATTAGGCAACTCCTACTTCCATCGGTCTTATCCCTACCTGATCCTAGGATAGACTTAGGATTCTATTATAGTACATGTCCAACTTTGAACTTTACCCAAGCCTTCATCATCTCTCTCTCTCTACATTCATGGGCTGACTTTCATCCCTTCATAGGGGTCATGGCGACCTGCTTACCTTGGTCAGGCCCCATACCGATTACTTTCATGGTAACCCATCCACATGCACTTAGAGATGGTTATCTATGGGTCTTCAGGTTCATCCTCATACCATGTACTTTTCACTTAAATTCTCAAGATCCTATTAGACCTCTTTAGGTTTCCTCAAAACCAACAAGACTGGTATTCACCCTACAAAAGGGTCCCTCTCCCAGGATGGAAGGAAACTACTCCTTGATAACAAAGGTCACAAACATCCTTATGTCTAGGGTTTATACCCATATGTGCATGCTTAACCCTAGCAATCTACTAAGGTACAAGCAGACCATCTACTAAACCATACTAGGTCATACTTGTTCTCATTCTCAACATTGGATCAAGATCATACTTTCCTATGTCAACAACTTAGATGTGAGGGGTTCATCAAACATACCTCAAACCTAAGGGGTTTCCCTCTCCTCTAACCATGAGGGGTACCATGCTCGAATCTGTAGAAACTCAAATCTCATCATGAGCATCAGGTACACCACTTCCCCTCTTAGGCCTAGGTTCACTTTTTGGGGTTCCCAACTGCATGCTCAACCTCTTAAACACAAACCAAAGATGTATAAGGTACGACACGAACTTACTGTCATCCTTCTACTCAAGCAACACTTTAGAGGGGAGTCCCCCTCAAGGACAACCAACAAGGTAAAAGGCCTCACAACATGTTACTAAACCTCTCCAGGGTCTAAGGCACTCTTCTTCCTAGCTCAGAAGGTAAGCACTTATTTTCACACAAGTACTAGCAACCTCATCCTCTTTCTAGGGTTTGGTTCCTCTAAAGGCAACCAAGATATCATCAACCTCCAGGTATCAAGCATGAGGCAACCACTATCATCCAGTTAGGTCACGTCATCCTCAACTCCCCACTTTTCCTCATATCTTGGAGTTAGGCTTCCAACCTTCTAGCTTGGATCCTGCTCTCTCTCTCTCTCTTTCTAGAGCTAATCCTACAACCAGCCTCACTATTAGAGGTCCTCTCTCCATGAAGATGGATCCATCTCACAAGCATACCCCTACATGGTGAAACCTATGTTTGTTCAAGGTTATCCATAGCTCTTTATGCTTATCTCATCATCTTTCCAACATACTCCCTTGGATAGGGTTTCAACCTACTACTCACACTACTAACGTATTATGGGTGCCTACTATGCCATGCTCATATAAGCTCATGGGTTTCCATAGGTTCTTCTCTAACCTCATAAATGAAGGAGCTATCCTTCAATCTAACATGCACGACCCTTCCCAGGGTTGGCTTGCCAAAGGTACTCAGTCATCCAACCTCTCATGGCTCATATGGAATCCAAGGTATGTCCATCCAAACACCTGGTCTACCATGACATCTAACTCATCATGTCATATCTCTCTAACCTTCACTTAGGGTTAGGGTTAACATCATCCGGAGGATGTGCCAGGTCTCCACTTATAATGGGGTTCTCTACCTCCAAGACTGACTCTCTCTACCTATCCTCCTGATGAGAAGGTCTAGCCTCAGGTCTCTCCTGAGGGCATGACAACTTATGTCATACGACCTAAGCATGTATCTATTCTTTTATGCTTAATCTATTAATCTTATGTCAATGACATCTTATTTACATGCTTTTTATTAATTTGGTGGAGGATTTCTTAAACCTTATCAACCTTACCCATACCTCAAGAGGGTGGGGAAAAGAGAGAAACCCTAATCCTTATAATCCTTAACAGCATTTGAGTTGAGAAAGGATGAACAAGATGAGAGATCCTAAAGGTATCTTATTTCGAGTCCAATCCTGAGACATTGGCCAGGAAGTCACACTAATCCGAGAGTCCTCATATTCCGACTAGCAGTGCAGAGGAAAATCCTTCTAGCCCCCAGACGTGATCCTTTTCTAGACACCTCTGTCTTTCGGAAATTCCTCTAATAACTCCCTTGGGTTCTATAGAGTTTGTAAAATTTAATAATTATTAAATATTAAATGACGAACCTATGCTCTGAAACCAAATTCAATGACCCTGCCTCTCGGTAACACCCAATTAAGGGAGACCAAGGGGTCTGAGCCATTATCCCAAATTCCGGATCAAAGGTTCGACAAATAATCAATAATAATTATTAGATTCTATCAAACTATACTGAAAGGATGTAATAAAATTTAACTTTGCATACCTCTTTCAAAAACTTGGATGTCTACTTCTATCCACATCTGGAGTCTATTCTAACTAATCCTCCCTTGTACTTTACCTCTTATTTAATTCCACATAAGCCACTTTACTGTTTGTCCTTTGCAATCTTGTACCTAAAACGCCGACAAATAAAATGTCATTCAACATATCGAAATATGCTAGTATGTGGGGACAACCAAAATTTTGCCAGTATGACTAACAATCTAAATATCACAATCAAGTTAATTAACAAGCCAAATTATGCTTTCAATGTGACATTTTCCACCGCTTTTTCCCTAACCATGGCATACCCCTTTTCGGGTTTCACTTTTGCCATTGATTTAAGGCCACCTTCTCAATCCCGAGCTTGGTGCCTGGGGTCACCCTTCATGGTGCCCTTTAGTCATGCAATATCATAGGCCACCTTCTAAATCCCGAGCTTGGTGCCTGGGGTCACCACTCATGGTGCCCATAGGTCTTCCCTCCTGGGCTTGACCTTTTTGCATCATCCATCAGGGTGGCATGTAGGTGTGAGAATGCGCACTTATATTATTATTGTGATAATCATAGTGACTTTATGATTTGCAAGTATGAACATCCAAACTGTTAAGTTGCATTCAATGCGATGAATCATCTGGGAAACTCTTTGAGAAACTAATGCAATTAACCATAATTAACCACATACCTGTCAAGATGACTTGATTGCAAAAATAATTCAACCAATTAAGAAACCAAGCAAGCACACATCAAGTTGATCCTGAAATAGGCATCCAATTTCCTACTATTAGTCATGCCATCTAGATCTATTAGACCTAGCTCACTTCCTAGGGTTTCTAGTCCACTTTTAGGGTTTCCATTGCAATTAGGGTTTCCCTTCATCTTTTTTTCTATTTTAAACCCTAATTTTACAAAAAGCACAATTAACCATCAATTAAGTCCATTAAGCCTCTTTTACATTAAAACTACCATTTTTATCCTTTTAATCCATGACAAGATCATTATGTTCAATTCATAGTTCATTATGATCAAAAACACACATGAACTCTATTTGTCATTAAGTCTACCTTTATCCAATAGGAAACCCTAATTACTACATTAAGGGTATTTATCCACAATTAAGAACTTTTATACTTGAAATATCTTGTAATTATCATATCTCAACTTTATTCATGATTTTGAATAATTAAAACCATTATGAGTCACATTTACTAATATTAGGGTTTTAAGGCCCATTAAAGCATATTTGTGCACAGGAAACTCTAAATTAAACCAATTACGTGCAAAGTTCATCCTTTTTATTCTTAATGTACCTTTTTACAATTAACAGGTTAATATCAACTTTACTCATCCATTAAACCCTATTAAACACATTAATCATCTCAAAATAGGGTTTCTTAATCATTAAAGTATTAAAGTTGATAACTTCCATTACTTTTCAAATTGCAAAAGGAATTATCTTGTCAAACCATTTTTGTTGAATTCCTCTCATTTTTTTGAGCAAAATTCATATATTATGCGTATCCATCCGAGCTACGGTTAATTAGATATGAATTATGCAAAATTAACTTACTTTGGGCCAATCAGAAGCTGACACGTTGCTTTCTCCATGCAACGTTGCTCGGCTAATTTGGAAACATGATGAAATGTCGTAATTGCCCTCCTTTAATTCGGTTGATGATTCTTCCCATGGAGGGTATTTCCATCCAATTCCATAGTCTTCTTCTTCCTCCGCACTACCCTAGTTGTGCGTGCTTGTAGTTGCTCGTGGCCCATTTCCTCTCCTCCCTGGGGTCTGAGGGTCGTGGCGCATTGCCGCCCTGGCTCCGTCGTGCCCCTGCGCACGCGGGGAACCCTCAGGTTGCGGCCGAGATGGCCGTTCCTAGGCGCACCAAGCGCACGACCTGCTGCATGATTGCATACCTCCTGTGGGAGCTGTGCGAAGTCCTGGGCGTTGAGTTGGTAGTCAAGCAGTCCAGGGTTGTTGTGGAAGCTTCCCACCACCATCAAGACGGATCCACAGCTCTTCGTTGATCCAAGGATGGAACTACCCCCAAGGTTAGGGTTTCAAATGAAAAGAAGCAAGAAGAAGATGATGAAGAGAGAGGGAGACATGGGATCTCTTGGATTCGGCCAAGGGTGCTACCCCTTATATAAGGGAGGGTAACGAAGCCCTAGGATGGCTTGCCCACAAAGAAACGAAGTCCTTTTCCAATAGGAATTTGATTCCTTCATTAAGAAGCAAGTTCTTCTCTCTCCTAATTATCTTTTTGATAATCTTTATTCCTGAGATATTAAAATTTTGAAAATCGCTTCTTTTATTCACTTAGTACTTGCCCTTTAATCATTTGTCACAAAAGTATATTTTCTTATAATAGAAAATATCACCTCTTTAATAATACCACAAAAATCATTCATTATGCATCATATTATCCTCTTATTTTCTATTATTGGTATTTTCTCTTTCTTTCTTCTCCATTGGGGCTCCTTGGACCCCACGAAACTCCAAGATTTCAAAATTCCTTTTTAAGGATACTTATAATCCTTCTAGATGCATTTATCCTCATTATTTCTCATTATCTTGTTTATTTCTTATTAAAATATCCCTTTTTGAGGATTTCTCTTTATCTTTCTTTTTATTTTCCTCATTAGCATTCCATTTAACATTAGGAATCCTTAGGATGCGAAAATCCACTAAGGATAACTCAATTATACCTCTTTCCACTTATTTTCCACATTTTATCATTGTTTTCAATTTCTTTCTTAATAAAGAAATATTTAATTGTTCTTTTCTTTTCTTATTGCTTTCTCTTTACAACTTTGGACTCCTTGGAACCCAAGGAACCCAAGAGGCACGAAATCCAACTTTTTATTATATACTTTTGCCTTCTAGAGGTTTCTACATATTTTCTTTTCTCCATTTCTTAATTATTCATTTATTAATCGAATTTCCTTGTTATTGGGCCCAATAGCCAACAAAGCCCATTAAGAAACCATCAAGGCTCTTATATATGAAATTCAAATCAAATCACATATTTTATCTTTATTAAGAGAAATTGCATTTCTCATCAAAAGAACCCAAAATTTGGGGTTGTAACAAATGAGAATTCCTTTAGGTCAAGAGTTGGACAAGGATATGATTTTTCAATCATTTTCTAAATCATAGACCCAGTTTATTGAGTGTTACCACTTGAGTAACATGGTTAGACCACTGTCAGAGTCCTTGTAATTTTGATAAGTGTGAAAACATAAATGAAGATGGACAAATCTGTGATGATGATCAACAGAGTTGATACAAGGACAAAGGCAAGGCCAAGAAGCATTTTGTGGCTAAGCTAAAGTCCAAATCATGTACACTCAAAATAAGGAGAAGGATAATGGAACCTAGGTAGATGACACAAGGGATTGATATCTCTACTTCTCATATATACATTATAGAGGTTAACTTTACTACTTCCTCATCATGGGTACTAGATACTGGATTTTTATCACACATTTTCTCAAATGTGAAGAATCTGAAAAGTAGTAGACCTTTACAAAAAGGTGAGGTAGAATTGTGAGTTGCAAATGGCGCAAGAGTGCATCCAGCACAGTTAGAACCTATGAGTTATCTCTACCAAGTGGGCTTGTAATAGTGTTAGAGAACAGATATTATGTAACTACCATTAATAGGAACATCATATATGTATCTTGTTTGGACAAGAATGGATTCAAATTTCTTATAAAAAATAGAAGATGTTCTTTTAGTAAAGATGCAATTTTTTTGGAAATGCCCCTATGTATTATGGTCTATATTTGATAGATCTAGAGACAAGTGTATATAACATAAATACCAAAAGAAAAAAAACTCAATGACTCAAACCCAACATTTTGGCATTGTTGTTTGGGACACATAAATGAGAAACACATATCCAGACTCCACAAAGATGGTTATGTAGACTCTTTGGATTTTGAATCAATAGAGACATGTGAATCTTGATTCTTAGGCAAGATGATCAACACTCCCTTACTGGAAACAATGAAAGAGCTAGTGATCTATTAGGGCTCATACATACGGAAGTATGTGGCCCTTTTAGAACAAATGCTAGAGGTGGTTATCAGTACTTCATTACCTTCACTGATTATTTTAGTAGGTATGGTTATATTTACTTGATGAAACATAAGTCAGAATCTCTTGAAAAGTTCAGAGAGTTTATGAATGAAGTACAAAACCAAATTGGCAAAAGTATTTACGCACTTTGATCCAATCGAGGTGGAGAATACTTAAGCCAAGAGTTTGAGGACCTTTTGAGATCATGTGGTATTGTATCACAATGGACTCTACCAGGAATGCCACAGCATAATGGTGTGTCAGAAAGAAGGAATCACACATTACTGGATATGGTGTGATGAATGATGAGTTTTTCTTATCTTCCAACTTCCTTTTGGGGGTATGCTCTTGAAACCACTGTGTTTACACTAAAGCGAGTACCATCTAAGATGGTTCGAAAAATTCCATATGAGATATGGCATAGGAAACATCCCGATGTGTCTTTTATGAAGATTTGGGGATGTGAAGCTTATGTTAGGAAAATGTTTCATTACAAGCTTGTTCCTAAGTGTGATAAATGTTATTTTGTTGGTTATCCCAAAGAGATAAGGGGATACTTCTTATACAACCCAACTGACAACAAAATAGTTGTTTCTAGAAATGTTGTATTTCTTGAAAAGGAATTTGTTTGCAAAGGAATCAGTGGGAGGAAAGTAGAACTCGAAGAGGTTCGATACCAACAAGAAAACATTTAACATGTGGAGGTACGTGAGGAATAAAGAGACTCACAAGTTGTTGTGGAATCTTAAATAACTCAAGTAACACAAGAACCTCACAGATTTAATAGGGCATGTCATGAACTTGAGAGATATGGATATCTTGTAACTCTAGAAGGCAATGCATTGGTCATCGATGATGAGAGAATTACCTATCAAGATGCTATTGAGGGACTAGAGTTTAAGAACTGGCTTGAATCTATGATATTTGAGATGGAATCCATGTACGCCAACAAGGTATGGACCTTGATGGAACCACCTTAAGGGGCAAAACCCATAGGGTGCAAGTAGGTCATCAAGAAGAAGGCATAGATGGATGGTAAAGTAAAAGCATATAAGGGAAGATTGGTTGTAAAGGGTTCCAAATAAGTTCAAGGTGTTGACTATGATGAAACCTTGTCTCCAATGGCCATCGTTATAGGATCATGCTTGCTATTGCAGATTATCATGACTATGAGATCTAGCACACATGGATGTTAAAACCTCATTCCTTAACTGGAATAATTACAAGGATGTGTACGTGAAACAACCTAAAGGTTTTATAAATCCATTAATTCAAATAAAATCTATAAGCTGCAAAGGTCAATATTTGGATTGAAGTAAGCATATCAGATCTAGAATCTTCTATTTGACAAGACAGTCAGAGAGATTGAATTGAGTCAAAATGAATATGGAATCTATGATTACAAAATATTTAGTGGGAGCATATTTATATTCCACATAATGATGAAGAACAACATCCTTATCATGTAAATGTTAAAACCTGGGAAGAAATGTACCTTCTCTATGAAGGGATTAAGAGAAGCATAGATTTATAGAGCTAGATCTAAAAAGCTTCTCAACCTAAGAAAGAGCACATACATTGGCAAGATGTTGAAGGGCATATGCAAGACTCAATGAAAGAAAACTTGTCCATGTTTCATGGAGTTTGTCTCTCAAGAACCTAGTGTCACAATTCTTGTGTAGAACATGAACACATAGATATATGTCATATGCATTCACAATTGGATATATAAATGATTTGTTATGTACTTATCTCGTTATCTCATATATATTGGACATGATGAGAGGATATCCAGTCATCTCATATGTATTAGACATGATGAGATGATATATATATACCTATCTCGAAATCCCATATGTATTAGACATGATGAGAGGGTATATGTCAGATGCCAATGAGAGTCACTGGACTACCATAATGAACATCCTTAGGTTCTTGTGAAGCACGAAAAGGGTTTGTTTCTTGATTATGGTGATAAGGAAGAGTTGGGTGTAAAGGGTCACACTGATGCAAGATTTCAAAGTGAAAAATAAAGGATCACAATCTAAATTAGTGTTTGACATTAAATGAGAATTGTATGCTAGAAAGGGTTCTGAGCTAATGACATTTGTTCAAATCTACAAAAGAAGTTGAGTATCTCTGTGTTATGAGAACAATAAAGGATATGGTATGGATCAAGAAGTTCATGTGGGTGAACTTTTGTGAGCTTCCAACTATTGATGACACAGTAGAAATACTAATGACACCAATGGAACTACTAGTTAGGCTGGGAATCTCAGATAGCGTACTATGACACTTCCATCTCATATGAATAGTCATACATCAAAGAGATGTGAAAATGGAAAAATATCAACTTGAAGTAATTGTTTCTAAACCCGCTACTAAACCACTTTCATAGCAAAAGCATGATGGTCATGTTAGGTCACTTGGAATGCCATTCATGAGTGATTGGCTCTAAGTGCAAGTGGGAGTTTGTTGGTATGTATGCCCATAGAGCCAATCATATGATGATTGTAATGGCATAAGTTGTAAATGATTTGATTATTAATAAAGGCAAGCTTCCAATTTATTATATTTATTTTGTTTGGAGATAATGAAATAACATAATAAATGTCTAGAGAATGATATTACTCAATGATGATATGTCTTTAGGTTGAAGACTTGAACAATGAAATCATACGGATTTTAAGAGTATATGCATTCCTTTTATGTCACTGATTGGTTGTTATTATGGAAGGTAAATAGACAAAATAATACATAAGATCAAATTCTAAGTTGGTTGATGATAGAATCTCATTAGTCATTCTATGGTATATCAAACCAAGCACACAGACACATGTTAGAGAATAGTGTATCTGGCAGACCCACCATGAGAACGATACATAAAAACCTTGATTAGGTAAATCATAATCACATCTTATAGTGATGGTGGTGTTTGTGGTTCTTAGACCTAAAATCAGTGCACTCATCACATGTAGTTCGGTACACTTTGACATCATCAAACACAATCCTGAAACATGGGTTGTTATTGTAAGACTCCTAACCTAGATATGTTCTTAAATATGTTTTCTTTTCCTAATGAGATTCTTAAACTTTAATTTAATTTTGTGACGTGCCTTAATATCATGTGGCAGGTCTTTGGTTTCAATTTGGTTCAATCCGAAAGAGGTTTGAACCACCTTTGTTATATAAGTACTTGTTTTAGACTAGTTTGCATTTTACCCATGGTGATTTCTCTTTAAGTATTTGTTCTTCTCTTGGGCCAAAATCATGCTTTAACCTAGGGTTTCTTCATCTTCTACCTTGGTTCAAAGTTAGGGTTGGGGTTTTCTTTTCCCTAGACTCTTCTTCAGCCATGATGTTTCTCTCTTTTGAAGTAGATTCAGTGGTCAAAGGATTGGATCTAGTTGGTTCTTCCTTTTTTCTTAATTTGGAGCTTGGGATCTTGGAGGCTTGGATCATCAATTATAGGGGGGTTATGTAACTCCTTCCTCCTCTATATGTGCAATCTAAACCTGATTACATGTTGATTCATACATTGTTGTTCTAGATCTTAAAAATCTATTATTTTAGTAAAGGAAGTGATGATAGTTATTTTTTATTTGTATTGTATCTCAATGATAATGTATACTTCTTGTAAACCCTAAAATCCTTATAGACAATATGGGATTTTGGAAGAAAGAGTGATGATCTCATGTTCTTTGTTTATGGAATTATTTTGTACTATTTTGATGCATTCATGTAATATAAAGGATGGTCGTGATGGTAGTTGCATGATTGAGAAACCTATTTTCCACACCCTAAAGCATGATCCTTAAGATGATCTTGTATGATCTTGTTCTATGGTTTACCCTTGTGAAGGGTCCTTGTTCTTGGGTTAAACATTTGGTGTTCCCTGTTTTTTTCTCAGGTGTTACGACCTATTGGTAGCGGTCTGGACACCACATTGGTCACAACATCTAGTTGCATGAGATCGCAACACCCTAGATGATGTGTGCTTGTGACCATGTGTGCTAAGGGGTCAAAACACTTAGGGTTTTGAAGGTAGAAACCATATGAAAGTCTTAGAGATGATACCTTTATGTAAGGGTCAAAATTCATGTGAATATGATGGTTTAGACCATGAACCTTGTTATGGATGATACATCACATGTGGTTGAGGTTGAAATACTATCCCCTTATGGGTTGAAACCATGAATGGTTAAGGTTGATGCACCTTGAAGTGTGGAGTTCGAAACACTTTTATCTTGAGGTCAAGACACTCAAGTCCTTTTACACCCGTATTCTCTCAACCATGGTGTTCTTGGGTCCAAACATAGTGTTGCGGTCGTGACACATTGAGTGTGTCTAGGTCGTAGCACATGTATAGTGATGGGTCGATACACTTATATTCATACATGTATAGATGATTAATACATATTGTAATGATCTACACGAGATGATGTGACATTAATGGCTGATCATTAACCATAGTGCTTGGCTCTACAACTCTCCAACGGAGTGGGAAGTGATGGCATTAAGGTTTAGGAGTTGAGTGGTGTTATGAAAACTTAATTGAATGCAATTGAAACCGCAACCCTAATTCATTGTTCGATCATGTGATGTATGTGATTGCTTTACTTGAAGATTCTTGTTATATAATAGAGTTTTCTCTCTCTAATTTATGTTTCCCTAACTTTACAGGTGGGATGAATATGCATAGCTATGAGAATGCTATGGTGGACCTTGTATAATATAGGGTGGTGATTATAAGCATATATTAATTGTTGATATATCTTATGATATTGATTGCACATGTTTCATGTGATGTGAAACTAGTGAATTGTTGAGTTCCTTGAGCATAGTTTAAGAGGTGAAATCCTCCAGAGATGGAATTGAGGGGTTGATACCCCATAGAGATGTGACATTAATTACCTTGTAATGGTTGTGATCAAGTATCTTGAGATGATGAGACAAGTTCTCACTTTGTACATTTTACATCTTCATTAGTTGTACCTTACTCTTAATGTGGTAGTATTTGTTTAGAGTTAATACATTGTTACTTGATTGATGCACTAAAAGATAACCATTGGAAATTCTTATCAACTGAAACCCTGATCGTGTAGTTGCCATGGACTATAGATCCATTATCAGTGTCAGTATCTAGATGGATTGTGAAATGAGTAATTCCTAAGAGAAACTCAGAGCGCATATTGTTGAATATGCGTGATGCAATTGAATTATTTCTTTGTACCCTTAAATTGGTGAAATAGTGATGTGATACTTTGTTATAGAACAACCATGTGAGAGTAATACAGCCCTATTTTAGGGCTCCATCTTGTGCCATTTTTTCCTTTATTCACATCTATACATAGTAGAATGCAAGTTAAATCCCTCGATATGACTATTACTATAAAATGCACTTATGGACGTTCTTTTCACTATTTTTAGGTACTTGGACCATACTTTGGATGAATGAGAGAGAAGGAAGGAGTTCTAGGGTTCCTCCACTCATGGAGGGGTCCACAGAAGGCCCCAAAGCTCCCTCAACCTACCCCTAATGGCCAAGATTTGACATTAAGCAAAGAAGTCCAAGGATGATGAAAGTTGATGTTCATTTAGCCACTAAAGATCCCAACACAGTCGTGGCCCCATGGCCATGGGTCATGTCTTTATAGTGAAGAATCAATAGGGATGTCAGGGTTTGGCACCAAACTCACCACAGTCGTGGCCATCAGCACAGTCGTGACACATTGAAGACACCACGGCCATGGCCCCATGGCCATGAGTTGTGGCTTTATTGAGAAGAATCAACAGGGATGTCAGGGTTTTACACCAAACTCACCACAGTTGTGGCCATCAGCATGGTTGTAGCACATTGAATACACCACGGTCATGGCCACTCACCACGACCATCTCCCATGAAGACTGCCTCTCCTATGCTACCCACCACGATCAAGACTTCCTCTCCAAAATAGTTGTGGTACCCCACCACGGCCGTGGTACCACTTACCCAACACGATTGTGACATCCCACCACAGTCGTGGTGCCACTTACCCAACACGACCATGGCATCCTGCCACGGTCGTGGCCACCACCTATACTTAACCTTTTCACCCTCTTTCACACCTTGACCGTTCCATTCCCCCACGAATGTTCCTTACTACCCCCACAACGACTGTGGTACATCAACACGGCTATGGTGACCAACCTACCCTACCCATTTTTTACACTATTTTTCCTATACTACCCCACTTAGCCTAGTGCTTCCCCACCACCTATATATATAGATGGTGGTTGGGGCACAAAGGTTAGACCCTCTAGTTTCTTCTACACCCTCCTACCCACTCCTTGAGCATTCATTGCACTCCACCTTGCCTTTATGCTCTCTATCCACCATTTCCACCTCATTTCCACCTTGAAAACTAAGTTGTCTAGGTTTTCCTCCATAATCCCCCATATTATCATGCCCCTCCACACCATTGGAGGAGGAATTACGTCCCCAAGATGCTAGGAGGTGAAGAAGGAGGCTTCTACTTCAAGATTTATGGAATTCTACCCCCTTCTTCCTCTTTCTTTTGCTATTTCTTTGATCATGTCTAGCTAAGCCCCTAGTGGGGGCTGTTTGGGGTTAAATTGTAACTTTGATACCATGTTGGGGGGAATTACTTGTAATGAACATGATTTCTATCTATTATGATTGCTTCTTTCTTCTATCTCATTTCCTATTTTATTGCATGTGCTTTGTGCTTATAACATGGATTTCCTGCTTTGAGATGTTTGATGACACTTAACTTCTAGGAGGAACTGGAGTGTGTGTGGAAATCTTAGGAATGGATCCTAGGTCCAATTAGTGGATCCCTAGCTAGCCCCCTTGATTCCTACATACACATCCATCCTCCTACAAGTGATTGTGAGATCTAAGTGGCTAGTGTAAGTGTGATTAGTGCAATCACCTAGGACTTTCTAAAGGCTAGATGGCTAGAGGCATGAGTTGAAAAACCCTCATCTCTACTCCCATTTCTACCCTTGGCTCTCAATTGTCCTAATACCACTTACCCTAGAGACCTAGACTTGACAAATCCTACTAGAATTACACCTAACCCTAGTTCTCCCACTTGTAGTATAGGGTACATTCTAATAGCACTTGCCTTGTTGTTTGGTTTGGTAATCTAGATGGAATTGTGATAATTTCTTGCTATGTTGAGACCCCCAACTAATATCATGTCACATCCCCAAACGGCCCACCTACCTAATCTCATTTCTTAAAACCCACTTTGCCTTCTTAGCTTGTTCATGCTAATCTAATTTAGTTACTTTTTCTCAATCTAGTTAATTGCTTAGTCATGCTCTTTAGTGTTAACTTAGGCTCTTGCTTTCTCTTTTGTGGTTAATTTAGTTCTTAATTGCTAATTGCTCTTCTAGTATAGTGTAGTTAACCTTTTATCTTGTTTGGCTAATTGCTTAATCTAGTTCATTAGACTTGCCTGCTTAGGATAATTTAGGGTTGTGATAACTTAGATTTCATAATTGCCTTTACTTGCTTGTTCACCTAGTTTAACAACCAACCAAACCCTTTTAAACCCTTCAACCCTAATCTCTACAATAAGAATGTAGCCAACGCTAACCTATCTCTAGTGCACCCTCTATCCCTGAGGATCGACCCCTGTGCTTTCCCTTCACCTATGCTACAATAGTAACCTATGCACTTCCAGGCGACCTATTTGGTATTGTGATTGACTTTTGCGAGGGTTAATATAAATTTTGAAATATTCACACATGTGTTCTCACTTAGGGTTGAATCTAGCCACCTCTAGTTGGCTAGTGTGTAGCCTTGATAGGAATTGCACCAAGGTTTTTGGTACCATTTCTAAGGATAGAGGTGCTCGGCCTAGCTAGTTAGTGTAGCTTAGCCTTTCCTTTTGCCCTCATCAGTGATATTCTTTATTCTTTGTTCACTTTTGCATATTTTCATTCTAACTTGGTTCCTTGTTGCTTGTTTGTGTATTATGCAGGTGATAGCTGTGCATGTTCCACACGTGTTCCACTTGTACCGACTTGGTGTTGTACAACCCTGAGATAGGTAGGAGGAGATACCAAAGTCACTGTAACAAACACTGAGAAGCCGATATGGTAGACAAAAACCCTCATGGCAATGTTCAACAACCTCCACCGCATCCCAACTTCCCACTCCACGAGTATTTCACCCCGGGGAACTACAATTCTCCCATTGCCAGCCTAGTTGACCAAATGTTAGGTCAACAATTCTCCATTCCATCCACACTCCTTGGACTCCTCGCCACCTACTATGTGATGGAGAATAAGAATCCCTATCATCACATCGATGCATTCCTTGAGACGTGCTCCACTTTTCATACCCCCACCGCTACAGATGACTCCATCCATAGAACCCTCTTCCCATTCTTCCTAAAAGAAAAAGCTAAAGAGTGGTACATTTTGAAGCCAGAATTGGTAATTTGGAATGAGGTCAAGAATGAGTTCCTCAAAAAGTTCTTCCCTATTTCTAAGCTAACTCACATGAGAAGATGTATCACCTCCTTCTCCCAAAAAGAGAATGAACCCTTCCATGAGGCATAGGAGAAGTTCCAAAAGTTCCTCCGTGACTGCCCCCACCATGAACTTCCATTGTGGCAACTAGTCCAAGCCTTCTACATTGGGCTTGAAGAGTTGAGCCAGAACAACATTGACTCATCATGTGGAGGCACTTTCATGGCGAAGCCACCCGGGGAGTCATGGCCATTGTTTGAGCACCTTGCTGGAAAATTCCTGCCATCGAGTTTCTACAAAAGGGGAACATTGCAGCCGGAACTATGCCCTTCCACCTTCTTTTGTAGCTCCAGCCCGCAACTTTTCCAACCCTGACATGATGAAGATGATGGCGAACATGATGAATATGATGAAGAACCAATCTGGTGGTTCTACTAATCAATCCACATGGTGGTTGAAGCCAAAGTTTAGGTAGTTCATGCCTTACACTCTTTTGGCAACTAGAACAATTAAGGGCCCATGTCCAACACTTACACTCCCAAGTTGAGGAACCATCCCAATTTCTCATGGAAGCAACAAAATGAAGATGGACAAGGACAAGGGTAGCCAAGGCCACGCTATAGATCCAAGTTTGAAGATGAAGTGCTTGGAAGATTAAGAAGCTTGGATGAGGTGAAAAAGGATGTATCCTCACATGGGCAGTCCATCAGCTGTCTTGAGCAAAGATTGGATCAAATATCTCTCTCACTTGCTAGGAGAGAAGAAGGAAGACTCCCGTCTCAACCAATGTTGAATCCAAACAATGATGGTACTTTCCTAGGAAACACTCAAATTTCATTTGCTCTTCCATCATACCAAGCACCGTCAAATCCCTATGCTCCACCACCTCCTCAAGAAACTCTCAACTATCAATATGCTCCACCTCCACATCACTCATATCAACAACCACCTCTGTAATACCACCCCCATCCACAAAAACAACCACCACCACAACAACCACAACTGCAATTCATCCTCCAAAACCCAAATTCACCTCACCAAAGGCCACCACCACCCCAACATCCACAACCACCTCCACAAGCCTCTTCTTTTAATACCCATGAGCATGTGAAGGAAGTGACTGTTTTGAGGAGTGTTCAAACTTTGGAGAACCCCGTGATACTGTTGTTGTTGACAGAGGTGATACTGTGACTGGGCAGGTTGATACTGAGACATAGCTTAATAATACTATGATAAGAGCCAGAGTGGATACTATGATTGGACAGGTTGATACTGAGATACATTTTGATGATATTGTGACAAGAGTCGGAGTTGATACTGTGACACCGGGTAGTGATATTGTGATACAAAGAAGTGATACCATGATTCATGTAATTCTAGTTGATGAAAATGTTGATATGAGCCGTTTGGGATCCCAACTTCCCCCATTTCCTGAAGCTCTTAAGGAGCCTTCTGTTGAAATGAGAAGGAAGAAACATTCTGTAGACATCCTAGAGACTTTCAAACAAGTGAAAATCAACATTCCTTCACTTGATGCGGTCAAGCAAATTCTTTCTTATGCTTAGTTCCTGAAAGATTTGTGCACCTTCAAGAGAAAGACAATGGGGAGAACCCAAAGAAAGTCAAGCTCACTGAGCAAGTGAGCTCAATTCTGTAGCAGAATATGTCAAGGAAGAGGAAAGATCCCAGTGCCCCCATCATTTCATGCTACATTGGGGCACATAGCATAGACCAAGCCCTTCTAGACTTGGGTTCTAGTGTTAACCTAATGTCATATGATGTGTTTATCGAGCTCCAAATGGGGAAATTGAGTCTGGATCATTGTACTTTGTAGTTGGTCAATCGATCAATAAAGATGCCTAGAGGGCGTGTTGATGATGTGCTTGTGAGGCTTGATGATGAGACTTCTACTTTCTTCCCCACTGACTTCATTGTCTTAGATATGAAAAAGGACACAAGGAGGGTGCCTATCATCTTGGGAAAGACATTCCTAGCCACTGATGATGCAGTTATTCGTGTGAGGACCAGGACTATGTATGTGACATTCATGCACATGAAAATTCGATTGAACATCTTTAAATCTTCAGCCACAGTCGAGGTGATAGGGGCCACTGAAGAAGATTTCTTTCTCATTAAGTGCCTGGGTGAGATTGTGGAGGAATGCCTACCTGTGTGGATTGAAACTGCCACTCAAGGTAGAGTTCTAGAGCCAATAGTTGAGTTCCCAGATGATGTTAATGAAGAGGATGAAGAGAATGAGTTAGCCTTGGTGGCTGCAAGTGAAGACCTTCCATCCATTTTTGAACCATTAAAGAACTCCATTGAAGAACCTCCCACTCTTCAAATGAAGTCACTTCTAAAAGGATTGAAGTATGCTTTTATAGGTTCAAATGGCACCCTCCTGGTGATCATCTCTTCCATTCTCTCACTAGAACAAGAGGAAGCATTGATGAAAGTCTTGAAGAAGAACATTTAGGACATTGGATGGTCTATAGCTGATTTGAGGGGCATTGACCACTCCATCTGTGTGCAGAGGATCTATTTGGAGGATGATGCACGGTTGACCCACCAAATGCAAAGGCAGTTGAACCCAAAGCTGAAAGAAGTTGTAAATCAAGAGGTTCTGAAGTTTCTAGATGTTGGGATTATCTATCATATTTTTGATAGTACATGGGTAAGTCCCATCCAGGTTGTTCCTAAGAAAGGTGGGATCACTATGGCAGAAAATGTGAATGGTGAGCTTATGCCAGTTAGAGAACAATCAAAGTGGAGAATGTGTTTTGACTACTGGAAGCTCAATGAAAAGACCAAAAAGGACCACTACCCTCTCCCATTTCTTGACTAGATTCTAGACAGGCTAGTGGGGCAAAGCTTCTATTGTTTCCTTGATGGGTACTCTAGATACTTCCAAATTGTTATGCATCCTATGGATCAAGAGAAGACAACATCCACTTGCCCAAGTGGTATATCTTCCTACCAGAGAATGCCATTTGGGTTGTGTAATGCACCTTCTACATTTCAGAGATGTGTGACCTCAATTTTTGTTGATATGCTTGATTCATCATTGGAAGTGTTCATGGACAATTTCTCGGTCTTTGGTAAAACCTGTGATGAAAGCTTACTTCATTTAATCGATGTCCTTGAGAAATGCATAAAGGTTCGCCTAGTGCTATCTTGGGAGAAGAGCCATTTCATGGTACCTAAAGGCATTGTTCTGGGCCATCATGTTTCAAAGGATGGGATAGAAGTTGAAAGGGCCAAGGTGGGCCTCATTTCTACTCTTACTATTCCTTCCATCATAAGACATGCTCGGTCTTTCTTGGTACATGTAGGCTTCTACCGCCAATTCATAAAAGACTTTAGCAAGATCTCGAGACCTCGATGCCACCTGCTTGAGAAGGATGTTGAATTTCATTTTGATGATAAGTGTGTTGAAGCCTTCAACCACTTAAAGGAAATACTAGTTTCTACTCCTATCATGCAACCCCCATACTTCCCTTTTCCATTCGAGATTATGACCGATGCATCTAACATGTTAGTGGGGGATGTCATGGGCCAACGAGTTGGTCGGATTCCACATGTTATCTACTACACAAGCAAGACTCTAGATGAATCCCAAAGAAACTACACAACCACTGAAAAAGAGTTGCTTGTAATTATCTTTGCTCTTGACAAGTTTAGATCATATTTCTACAAAACAAGGTGATTGTTTATATAGACCATGCTGCTCTGAAATATCTAATGGCAAAGAAAGACTCCATGTCGAGGTTGATATGATGGATATTATTGCATTAAGAGTTCGATATTGAGATTGTAGACAAGAAGGGAGTAGAGAATTCTTCCACTGATCATCTCTCTTAGATTGAAGCATCTTTTGAAGACACGAATATAATCAAAGAGACATTGCCACATGAACAGCTATTCCTACTCTCATCCACTCAAAGTCCATGGTACCAATACATATCTAACTTCTTAGCTAGTAGGAGGAAACCAAACACTTGGACGAGGGAGGAAAGCTGAAGGTTATTTTTTATGGCCAAGGACTATGTTTGGGATGATCCTCACTTGTTCAAGTATTCCCCAACCAACTTATTCGAAGATGTGTTTCAGAGATGGAGCAGTAAGAAATTCTCTCTATGTGTCATTCTGGATTTTGTGGAGGTCACTTTGGTGGAAAACGTACTACTTCCAATGTTCTTCAAAGCAGATTCTATTTGCCTTCCTTCTTCAAAGACTCTCATGAAATTCTGTAAGTGTTATTTGAAGTGCCAAAAGGTGGGCACTATCTCTAAGAGGGACATGATGCCTCTATCACCCATTCTAGTGGTGGAGGTATTTGATGTTTGGGGGATTGACTTTATGGACCCTTTTCCCCCTTCTTTTGGATATGTATATATTTTGGTTGTCATTAATTACATTTCAAAATAGATTGAGGCTATTGCGAAAAGGACAAATGATCACAAGGTGGTGTGTGACTTTGTGAAATCTAACATCTTTAGCTATTTTGGTATTCCAAGAGCTATGAATAGTGATGGCGGGAGTCACTTCATCCACCGCACCTTCAATGGCTTGTTCAAGAAACACGGGGTGAACCATCGTGTGGCTACTCCTTACCACCCTCAAATAAGTGGTCAAATTGAGTTGGCCAATTGGGAGATAAAGCTCATTCTATAGAAGACTGAGAGACCGGACCATAAAGACTGGTCACTTCATCTCAATGAAGCTTTATGGGCATATAGAACTACATACAAAGCCCCAATTGGAACTACACCGTTCAAGCTTGTATATGGAAAAAGATGCCATTTGCCGATTGAGATGCAACATAAGGCACTATGGGCTTTGAAAGCCATGGGCTTTGATGGAGTGAATGCCGAAATGAAAATGAAATTTCAGCTGAAAGAGTTGGAAGAAATGCACCATGAAGCCTATGAAATGTCCAAGAGCTATAAAGAGAGGACAAAGTTTTTGCATGATAAGTTTATCAAGAAGAAGGAATTTGAACCCAGAAAGTGGGTGTGGCTACACAACTCAAGGATGAATTTCTTTCCTAGAATACTCCGGTCTAGATAGGAAGGACCTTATCTCATTAAGAAAGTGTATACATCTGGGGCTGTAGTGATTTGAGAGAAATAAGGAGCTAGAGAGTTCACAGTGAATAGCCAAAGATTGAAGTCGGTTGTGGAAGTAGGTCTGGACAAGGCAAACAAAGTTTTGATATAGTGATGTTAGTGGAAGAATACCAAGTTGATGAAGAGATGTGCTTGAATGCACACGAAAGAGACATTTATTTCAAAGATGCTTCAAATATTCCATGGAAATGAGGAAAGTCAAGAAAACAATAAGCCCGACTGAAGGTGTAAAATTTAGCACTAGTGGGAGGCAACCCACCTAGTTTTGGGAGATTTGACACCCAACCTTCTCTTTTTGATACTTTTGTTTTCTTTTCCAAAAAATACACACACATGTGTTTAATAGTTTTCTTTGAGTTTTGATGATATGGTAGGTGGTAGGTACTAAAGAGAGAGGAATCAAAGGTGAATCATGGCCACTAAGATCAATTTGTGGTGAGATATCAAAGAAAAAAAAGTTTTTGAATTTGAGTTGAAAAAGTTGAAAGAATGACCACACCACGGCCATGGATCTCGACCACGTCCGTGGTAGTAGTTGTCCAAAATCGTTGTGGCCCATGGCCATGGGTCGTGCCTTTATTGTGTCAAAGATGCCAAAGAAGTCAGGGTTTTTGGCCAAGTTCATGCATGAATGGCCACGATCATGGCCTCCAGCCACGTCTGTGTCAAGGATAGTTGGCCACGGGTCGTGTCTTTATTGTTTCAAATATACCAAAGAAGTGGCATCCCACCACGACCATGTCAAGGATGAATGGCCACGACTGTGGCACGTGACCATGACCGTGGCAAGGTCGAGTGGGAGCACTCTTCATCAACAACATGACTATGGCACCCCACCACGGTCATGCTAACAAACCCTGGACATGATCTTGGACACCCACCATGGTCGTGGCATGGCCCAACCCCACAAAAAAATATAACTTAAGTCGATCTTCAACCCGACCCCCCATTGTAGCCCTTCTACTCACAAGCCAATGGCCGTGGCGGCACTCCTACACCTATAGCTCCTCCAAGCTCCACCTCCAAGCCCCCAAATCACCTCCAAACCACCACTAATCATCTCAAAATCATCCCTATACCATTCCCCTTCAATTTCCACACCAACTCATCCACCCTCCACCACTACTTTCTCCTCCATTCCACCCTACATCCATCCTCACCTAAAACCTCCACCAAAACCTCCATTTATCCCACCAAATTGAAACCTAATCATTCACCCACCATCTAAACCTTCATATCCTTCCATTCCATCCCTTAATCCACCTCCATTTCATCATCTACCCAAAACTCCATTTTCCAAAGCCCTACCACCTCCTTCACATCCATAAAATGAAGGGGATCACAAAGGTAGTGAAGAAGGGGGATCAAAACAGACTTGATGTGATTATCGGAGGTAAGGATTGCACCAAGAGAGCATCCTCCCAAGTCTTCATGCCATCCCACACCCCTTCACCATCAAATTCCATCACCCAATCACTTCCCCGGTCGATGTCCATGAATTCATCTCGCACACGGTCATCTGATAGCCACCATATTACCGATGAGACGTACTAGGAGAGGAGGAGGGGGAATCAGAGGGGAACATTAACAACTTGGTTTATAAGGTCGAGACGGTGGTTTCAAAAAAAGCCAAAGATCAAAAGCAGCCCCATCCTCATGAAAGTGTTCACCAAAGCCTACACCAGCACACCAGTTGATGTCTTCCATGGAAGCAGATCATAGAGAGCAGTCGCAACCTAGGTGGCAATTGTGTCCAGATGAAGAGCAGTTTGCACAGTGGTACCCCAAATAGCGGGTGCCAATCAATCTTAATACAAGTTGAGGGTCCCAATTGTACAGGTTGGATGAGGAGGAAGACAGTGAAGATGAGGAGATGTAGGTGTCAGCTGAGGCAGAGGACATTTTGGCTCAATGGGAGGAGGACAGGTTAAAGGCCTTAGGAAAGGCCCCCATTCGAGTGTCCTATGGAAGAGGGCACATGCATAGGAATATTGCACTCACATACCCAGAATCCATGACAAGGTGAGTCATCGCCACAAGGTATGGATGCAAGAAAGTAATTGATGAGCTCAGAATCAAGGTGGTCATGGAAGAAGGTTTGAAGAAAATGGGGTTGTGGGACATTCTTTTCACAAAAACCCAAACTACTTACACCATAATGATGTAATAATTAGACGAAGGTGATAGGCAATGATACTATCAAATTTTCCATGTTGAGCAACATACACACTCTCATGGCAGCTAATCTGAATGATGTATTTGTTGCCAATCCTGAAGAGGTCAAAAAAGAGAATGACGACCTACTTGAGAAAGAGGTAGATTTCAACTATGTACACTTCTGGAACCTCTTGATAGGGAGCAACGAATACTATGTAGGGAGGTCAAAAACCTCAGCCATAAGCAACCCCTTGTTCCGCTATGTGCAAAAAGTCTTGGCAAACACAATTGTGGGCAGGTATGATAATAAGGCTCAATTTTTCAAAAGGATATATTTGTCATGATGGCAATGCACCATAAGTGGTATATAGACCTTGGAGTATTGTTTATTGATCATATGAGGTCCATACACTCCAAGAGTAAAAAAACCTTTTGTTATGGGGGGGGGGGGGTTGTAACATCAATCACACTTGCTTTGGGTATGATCTTTCTGGGTTGTAAGACACAGATGAAGCTGAGTTTGTTGACTTAAACTATCTCATGTGCTCACACACTATCAAGATGAAGGACCAAAGAATGAGATATCATGCAACTAGTGTGCCAAACTTTGAGCTTGAGCTGCCATACCATGTTGTACCACTTCTCTCTGTGTTGGGAGTCCTCTATAAACTGGAGGCCAAATTGTTGGAATGGCAACAAAACAACCCAAGAGAGACATGCAATAGGGGAGCTACTTCCGCACAAGAGGAGATTGTTAAATCTAATGTGCAAGGGTAGGAGCAAGAAACTAAAGGACAAAGGCAGCCTCGAAAATCAAGGAGAAGGGATGAAGGAACATCCCAGCTATAAAATCCCTCAACAAATGCCTACGACATGTCCACCATCCAGGCACAACTTAAGAGCATACAAAAGACACAGGGTGACATGTAGCTGATCCAATAGTACATGTGGAAAGACCAACAATAGATGCACCATCAGGTCAACCACTTGTACCACTACCACCATGCACAAGCAACAAGAAACCCCGAATGGGGTGGATATTTTTGTGGTGGCATTACTAGATATTATGAGACATACCCTACACCCCAGGATGATTACTGGGGACATTACTACCAACATCCTCATGTAGGCTCATCTCCTCCTCAAGATCCTCCTCACTCATCTGACTAGCCGCCACAACAACCACGAAACTTCCCCTATCTACCCTAAGCTATAGTTTCATGTTGAGGATATCATGATTCTAAAGTTTGGGGTGGGTAGGGTGGTATGCACCCCCATCTCTCTCTTTGTGATTTTGTTCTACCTTTTACATCTAGTTTAGTTTTTCTTGTTCTTATTTTTATTGCATCCTTGCATAGCATGTAGTTGCTTTCATTCATTTTTTCATATTTTTCAAAAAATTTGCTCCTTTTTTCCATGCATTGCATATCATGTAGTTTTTGGTCATTTTTACATGTTTTAACTAGGATTTTTTTATTTTACTGCTTTAAGTTCAATAATGTAGGTTTAGATGTGATTGAAGGCAAATTAGCATGATTTTGGCCCATTTTGCCCAAACTTGAATATTCTTGCCTAAAAGCATGTTTTGACTTAATCCCCATTATTTGAAATGAAATTTTTAGTCCTCTAACAAATGCATGTTGTTTCTTAGAGTTTGTTGCTATGTGGTCTTGTTTGTTGACTTTTTACATGTGCACCACTTCTCTCAAGTTTGTGAATGTTTTCAGTTGAATTGTGAATTGAGGAAGCTACAAACGCTTAGAGCCTATGGAATCACTTGATATAAATGTGCATGTCATGTTTTTCTATCATGTGGTGTGATATCATTTGATGAATTATTAGAATATCTTTCATGTAGGAAATTTTATGTTGAAGACTACACTAATGACCCCTCTTTGATCCAACTCTTCTTTCACCATCTTTATACCTCTTCGCCTCATGAAAGGATGCCCTACTGCACATAATCAGCCTTGGCCACCTCCAAAAGTTTGGGGTGGACATATCTATATCTCCCCATTTCACTCTATCCACCATATTCCCTATCTACACCAAGGGAAAAGAAAAGAAAAGAAAATGAAAGCAAAAATAAAATAAAAGGATGCTCCTATTTAAGAGAATTCAAATAAAGAAAAGATGAGTGCTCTATGTAATAGCACTCTAAAAACCTTTTCGCAACCCTTTCTTCTATTTTCATACCCATTGATCTAGAAAACATCAAATCTAGATCAGTTTACCCTTTTCTATAGCCACGTAGGTCATTTGGTGGGGTTTGAGGCATAAGATTGAATGCAAGAGGGTGAAACGACACTCCTAGTCATCTTTGATTAACACCAACATGAAACGGTTTACCCAGAATGATATGAAGGACATATGGATAGCTCATGTATTCTATGATTTATATTTGAAGTTTGTATGCTTAGTGCTCGTTTCATGATTGGTATGTGAAAGAGGAGAAGAGAGAGGTGGAACACATGCACTTAGTCACTTCCAAGACCATGTAGTCAATAATTTTCCGTTTCTATACATTTGTCACTCTTGTAAATTGAAAGAAAACTGGAAAGAGAGATTAAGTTGGAGCATACTTGAGTAAAAGTATGTTTTAAGTTTGGGGTGGTGATGTAGCCCTATTTTAGGGCTCCATCTTGTGCCATCTTGTACTTTATTCACATCTAAACATAGTAGAATACAAGTTAAATCCCTCAATATGAGTATTATTATCAAATACACTTATGGACGTTCTTTGCACAATTTCCAGGTATTTGGACCATGTTTTGGATGGATGAGAGATAAGGAAGGAGTTTTAGGGTTCCTCCACTCATGGAGGGGTCCAAAGAAGGCCCCAAAGCTCCGACATCAAGCAAAGAAGTCCATGGATGATGAAAGTTGAAGTTCATTTAGCTACTGAAGATCCTAACACAGCCATGGCCCCATGGCCATGAGTCGTGTCTTTATTGTAAAGAATCAATAGGGATGCCAGGGTTTGGCACCAAACTCACCACGACCGTGGCACAATGAAGACACCACAGATGTGTCCCCATGACCATGGATCGTGTCTTTATTGTGAAGAATCAACAGGGATGTCAGGATTTTGCACCAAACTCACCACGGTCGTGGCCATCAGCACGGCCGTGGCACATTGAAGACACCACGGTCATGGCCACTCACCATAGCTAGTTCCCTTGAAGACTTCCTTGCCAATGCTACCCCCCACGATGAAGACTTCCTCCTCCAAAATGGTCATGGTACCCCACCACGGCCGTGGTGCCACTTACCCAACATGACTGTGGCATCCCTCCACGGTCGTGGACACCACCTATACTTAGCCTTTTCACCCCCGTTCACACCTTCACCATGTCCACTCCCCCATGAATGTTCCCTACTACCCCCACCACAGTCGTGGTACATCAACACAGTCGTGGTGACCAACCTACCCTACCCATTTTTTACACTATTTTTCCTATACTACCCCCACTTACCCCAGTGCTTCCCCACCACCTATGTATACATAGGTGGTAGATGGGGCATGAAGGTTAGACCCCCTAGATACTGCTACACCCTCCTACCCACTCCTTGAGCATTCGTTGCACTCCACCTTGTATTTATGCTCTCCATCCACCATTTCCACCTCTTTTCCACCTTGGAAACCTAGTTTTCTAGGTTTTCCTCCATAATCCCTTATATTCTCATGTCCATCTGCACCATTGGATGAGGAACGATGTCCCCAAGCTTCTAGGAGGTGAAGAAGGAGGCTTGTACTTCAAGCCTCATAGAGTTCTACCCCCTTCTTCCCCTTTCTTTTGCTATTTCTTTGATCATGTCTAGCTAAGCCCCTAGTGGTGGGTTGTTTGGGCTTAAAATATGACTTTGATACCATGTTGGGGGAAAATAACTTGTAATGAACATGATTTCTATCTATAATGATTGCTTCTTGCTTCTATCTCATTTCCTATTTTATTGCATGTGGTTTGTGCTTATAACATGGATTTCTTGTTGTGAGATGTTTGATGACACTTAGCTTCTAGGAGGAATTGGAGTGTATGTGGCAATCTTAGGAATGGCTTCTAGGTCCAATCAGTGGATCCCTGTCTATCCCCTTTGTTCCTACATATACATCCCTCCTACAAGTGAGTGTGAGATCTAAGTGGCTAGTGTAAGTGTGATTAGTGAATTTGCCTAGGGCTTTCTAAAGACTAGATGGCTAGTGGCATGAGGTGAAAAACCCTCATCTCTACTCCCATTTCTACCCTTGGCTCTCAATTGTCCTAATACCACTTACCCTAGAGACCTAGACTTGATAAGTCCTACTAGAATTACACCTAACCCTAGTTCTCCAACTAGTACTATAGGGTACATTCTAATAGAACTTGCCATGTTGTTTGGTTTGGTAATCTAGATGGAATTGTGATAATTGCTTGCTATGTTGAGACCCCTAACTAATATCATGTCACATCCCCAAATAGCCCACCTACCTAATCTCATTGCTTAAAATCCACTTTCCCTTCTTATCTTGTTCATTCTAATCTAGTTTAGTTACTTTTTCGCAATCTAGTTAATTGCTTAGTCTTGCTCTTTAGTGTTAACTTAGGCTCTTGCTCTCTCTCTCTCTCTTGTGGTTATTTTAGTTCTTAATTGCTAATTGTTCTACTAGTGTAGTGTAGTTAACCTTTGCTCTTATTTGGCTAGTTGCTTAATCTAGTTTATTAGACTTTCCTACTTAGGATAATTTAGGGTTGTGATAACTTAGATTTCATAATTGCCTTTACTTTCTTGTTCACCTAGTTTAACAACCAAACAAACCCTTTTAAACCATTCAACCCTAGTCTCTAAAATAGGAACATAGCCAATGCTAACATATCGATAGTGCCCCCTCTATCCCTGGGGATCAACCCTTGAGCTTTCCCTTCACCTATGCTACAATAGTACCCCATGAGCTTGCGTGTGACCTATTTGGTATTGTATTTGACTTTTGTGAGGGTTAATACAAGTTTTGAAAGATTTACATGTGTGTTCTCCCTTAGGGTTGCATCTAGCCACCTCTAGTTGGCTAGTGTGTAGCCTTGATAGGAATTGCACCAGTGACGCAGTTCTCTAGTGATGTGTCATGTGCAAGGCAGGCTAGTTGTTTTACAAAATCATATTCTGACTATGAGTTCCTGTCTCTACAGGACTATAGCTATGATTATAAGTTGTTGTCCTTAGCAGTTTGATTGTTATGTCACTAAATTACATACTTGAACTGACCAAGTAGTACTGGTGATGATCATGGAGTCCAGCTTTTCCATTGATCTTGTATGCTATAGATTTTCACTTAATAGGGCCAGTTGGATTTGAATGGTACCCTCGAATCCTTAGGGAAATAATAATAAAAGTGCTAATATAGCCATGTAGTATATTTGCTTAGGGTCAAATACTTATCACATTGAATGACCCCATACCTTATTTCTTGTAATATTTAGTTTACAACAGTCATACATGTTCTTCATATTCCATTTAAAAAGCATATGATGTTCTACTATTTAATTGAAAGTACTTGAACTGCTTAACCAATATTTACTGCTTTACTTGACTATTTTGCTTATAATAGATTTTGGTGGAGAGTTATATCTCCCACTAATATTTTATCTCACCCTATTGGTTCCACAACTTTTTAGGTGGTCATGGACGAGGAGGTATAGGTCATGGTACATGTATTGAGTAGTAAGAGGAGTAATATTTTCGTAGAGGTTGGATATGCTGCTAGAGCTTTGTAGTAGATGTTCTATGTGTTTTCCTTGTACTCTTAGGTCTTTGGGGAGATTTTCTGTTTTGTATATTGAAACACATAGATTTTGTCTTAATGCATGTGTGTATATAAATGGAATATATGTGTATACAGATTGTAAGTGTTGTAGAGTAATGGTTAGATAGTCTTTTTAACATGAGATGTAACATCCTTTGGTATATATATGAATCAAATATAGCTTGAGTTGAGGTTGGTTTAGTAAATACGTCCGCTTGAGAAATTAGATTGCAATTGGTACAAATTTACCCTAAGTTGTGGTAATATAGTGATTAGTGTCAATTCTGTGTTTTGATTTGAATAATGTCATTTTGTGTGACAAAGGGCATCACAATTTGTTGGTATTAGAGCACTAGGTTCACCGAGTCTTCAAGGACATAGGATTAGGATTAGTGCTTGTTCTAGTGTCCTCCAGTATATCTTATGGTCACTTCTACTTATGTAGAATACGGAGAAGAAAGAGAAAAGTTGTCTGGAGAACATGAGGAATATGTTGTTGAAAGTGTTGCTGCACCAGGAGGTGGTGCTAGGAGGCAAGAGATGACTGATGCAGTGCCAGAAGTGCCTCAAGTTGACCCAACCAATGTAGTCAATCTTGCTTTTGAGTCCATGTTTGGACGGTTTATGGCTATAGTGACTCACATGGTGGATAAGATACCTGCAACCCAACCTAGGGAACTTGTCCCCGATGCTGAGACTCGTGGTTCTGGGAAGACTTTCAAAAGACTTTGACGTGTAGGAGCGTTGGAGTATGTTGGTACTTATAATCCAGCTGATGTAGATATGTGGCTTACTAGTCTAGAAAAGGCTTTCAAACTCTCAACATCTATGATGAAGATAAGGTGAAATATGTTTTGTATCTGTTAAAGGGAAGTGCTATCCACTGGTGGGCCATTTAGGAAGAGAAAAGGTCGGGTGTTGTGATTGTTGGTATATATTCCCATAGAGCCATCTCGAGCTATTTCATGGAGTCAGATTTTAATTAATCAGTTAATGTGATATTTAGTTAATTAATTAATTCCATAATATTCTAATTAATCGACTAGCATTTTAATTAATGCAGTGTTTCTATTTACTGATGGGTTTAGGAAACCCTAATTCCTTTTGTCTCCTATTTAAAGGGGCTTGACTGTCGATATCTACATAAGATATAGAGAGAGTCTTTTTAATTTACGCTCACGTACGTAAACCCTAGTTGTCACTGTCCTCAAGAGAGAAAGAAGAGTACTGTGATGATAGCACGCCGCCGCACAGAGACGACTCCTTCCCTTCGACTTGGGAAGCATGGCATGGAGTTCCAATCCATCCATGTGGACGAAGTAGATATGGAGAAGATTGCGTTCAGAGGACATCAACGACCATCCATGCACGCTACGAGCGAAGTACATCATCGCATGAAAGGAGCGTCGCCGGATCTTCCCGTGACGCACTCAACAAATGGGAGAGAAGTTCCGTCTGTGTAGGCCAGTAGAGTTGCACACCATCATGCAGAGGGACATCTCCGGACTTGCTCCGGGATAAGGTATATCCCGTAAACACTCTTTCTAAATACGCTATTGTTGACGAGATCTAGTTTCGGGTTATGTGAAAAAAAATTTGTTGCTTCCGCAGTGCATGTTTTCTCCATAAAACCAAACAGTGATCACATGGGAAGAATTTCAATGGGAGTTTGTTAGTCGCTACTTTCAGGAGACCTAATTGGATGAGAAGATTGTACAGTTTGAGAATATTTAACAAGGGTCTATGTCGATTAGTGTGTATGAAGCTAAGTTTGTGGAGCTTCTATGGTTTTGTCCACACATGGCAGCAACTGACAAAGAGAGAATTAGATGTTTAGAGAAGGGTTTGAGTTTAGAACTGGAAACTTCAGTATCATCCTTAGAGAATAGGGAGAGGTTTTCCACTCTTGTGAAGTCAGTTAAGGAGTGGAGAGGATTGTGATAGAAAAATGTGAGATGATGTCCAAGAAGAGGCCAGTGTAGTATCTTGGACGGTCTTCTGGAGGATTTAAGAAACCTATGTTCTCAATTCCTCAATCACAGTAGAGGTCAGTGACTCAGTCTCAATGGGCACATAGTAGAGAAAGGGGTCATAGTTTTCCACCTGCAAGAGCTCAGAGTGCAGCATTAGTGCTTGTGACATGGTCGTCTAGGTTGTGGTATGAGTGTAAAATATGTTTCAAATGTGGACATGTGGGGCATACTAAGTGGTATTGTCATGTAAAGGATGAAGAGATAACTCAGCAGACAAGGCAGAGTCAGCAAGGGTCGCAACAGTGACAACAATACAATGGAAGTGGCAGAGGACATAGATATATGTCACAGGCTGGTTCCTCTAGACAGGTTGTTAGAGGAAGAGGACGACAACAAGCGACGACTCAATTCTATGTGTTGAGTCATCCAGAAGGAGCCTATGTAGACTAAAAAAAGTAGAGTCAATGCTGGAGTGGGACAGCCATATACCTATAGAAGTTCTTAGCTTCTTAGGCTTAATAAGATATTATCGGAGGTTCATTAAGAACTTTAGTACAGTAGCATTACCCCTAACAAAGTTAACAAGGAAGGATGTCTTGGTATGTATTCCCTGAGAGCCAATCATGGGATGATTGGTGGGATGCATTAAGATTGATTTGATAAACATCAAAGGCAAGCTTCCAATTCATTCTGGTTCAGTCAGTTATGAGATAATGAAAGAACATATTGAATGTCTAGAGAATGACATTACTCAATGACGAATGCTTTTAGGTTAAGGATCTAAACGATGAGATCATACATATGTTAAGAGTAAACATTCTTGTTATGTCCCTAGTCAGATGTCATTATGGAAGGTTGATAGACAACAATGACACACAAAACTAGATTGTTTGTTGGTTGATGATAGAATCTCATTATTCATGATATAGTGATATCAAACCAAGCACATAGGTACTTGTTAGAGAACAAGTGTATCGAACAGACCCACCGTGAGAGTGACACATGGAACCATGACTTGGTAGTCACAGTCAGCTCTCATAGTGATGGTGGTGAGTGTGATTCTTTGACCAGAAATCACTAAACTCAACACATGTTATTGGGTACACTTTGACACCATCAAATGTAGTCCTGAAATATAGATTGTTATAAAGGTGATGATTGGGTGACTTTGACACATGGGGCTTTTGAGGGGTGAGTGATAGTTATGGGATTTGTCCCTCCTGAGGGAGTTTGATGTCCTTGGCCACTTGATGAGTAGGACTGAGAAAGGCATGTGCATGCATGTGTGAATCAATATGTGATATTGATGTCACACATATCTCATTCAGTCTGCTCTGAGATCAAGAAAGTGAATGAATGTTGAAAGGATGATTATTCCATGCCTTGAGTTCATTCGGGATATCAGTGACAAAGGAATTATACATTCACTGTAACACCATTCACAGATTGTATGATTGACAGTTGTTCTCCAACTTTCCTTTTCACTTGGTTAGCACTGATGTGCGACTAGGCACTGCTCCTTGCTTGTGAAGTCATAAGTGTTATGGACTTTCACTACCAATGTGAAATGGGCCTGTAGGGTCACACACATAGGATTTACTTGGAAGAGGAGTTTATCCATGAATGATGTTTATATTGTTTACTAAATGTGTTTAGTAGTTCAATTAAACATTCAATTAATTGACCTGACTAAAAATTTCCAAGTTCAAGTGTTGGACTGACTGATTTGGCTGTCAAATTGATTGAGAACTGCATTGACCAATTTCTGCACAACCTGGACTGCTAACTGACCAGTTCAAGCTATTAAACTGATTGACTCAGGGTCAAGTGAGATGACCAGTTCAAGTGTTGAACCGATCGGTTCAGCTGGATCAAATGAGCCAATTTGGGAAATGTTACAACCCCATTTTTTGGGTTCATTTGCTGAGAAATGTAATTGCTCATATTAATGATATTTGGAAAAATAATGATATAACTTGTTTTGAATACATGGATTTCATTTACAATAGCCTTGATGATTGTGTTGTGGGATTTATTAGCTATTGGGCCCAATAACAAGGAAATGAAGAAAGGAAATTCAATTATTAAATTAGCAAATGAATAATTGAGTTTTTGAGAAAAGAATGAGATGGAAACCTCTAGAAGGCAAATCCAAAGAGGGATTTCGTGCCTCTTGGGTGCCTTGGGTTCCAAGGAGTCCAAAGTTTCATAAAGAGTACAATAAGAAAAGAAAAGATCAATTAAGTATTTCTTTATTAAGAAAGAAATTGAAAACAATGATAAAATATGGGGAATAAGTGAAAAGAGGTATAATTGAGTTATCATTGGTGGAATTTCGTATCCCAAGGATTCCTAATGTTAAAAGGAATACCAATGAGGAAAATAAAAGAGAAATAAAGAGAAATCCTCAAAAAGAGATATTTAATAAGAATAAAAAAAGATAATGAAGAATAATGCATTTAGATGCATCTAGAAGGATAATGAGTATCCAATAAAAAAGGATTTCGAAATAATAGAGTTTATTGGGATCCAAGGAGTCCCAATAAAGAGGAAAGAAAGAGAAAATACCAATAAAGTCAAATAAGAGGTTAATATGATGAGTAATTAATGAATTTCATGGTTTTGTTAAAGAAGTAGTATTTTCTACTAAAGAAACCATATTTTCGTGCCAATTGGACAAAAAACAAGTACAAAGAGAGTGAAAGAAATAATTCTCGTATTTCTAAGTATCCATGAGATAAGGAATATCAAGGAAGTAAATAGGAGAGAGAATAATTACTTCTCCATGAAGGCATAAGAATCCTATTGGGAATAGAACTTTTGACACATAGATGGTCATCTTAGGGCATGGATAGCCACCCCTATATAAGGGGGGAGAGCCTCTAGATCGAGTTCCAAAGAAATTCCGTGAAGCTCTCTCTCTTCCTTCTTCGTCTTCTTAATCTTCATCGAGCAAACCCTAGCCATGAAGTGGGTGTTTTCCCTGGAGCAATGGAGAGCTGAGGAGCCATCTAGATGGGAGCCGGGTGTGCCACGGGGCCGAAGAGCAGCTTCTCCATCAAAGTTGGGTCCTAGAACGCGTGCAGTAGCAACCTCTAGGCTGCAGTGATGGCCACAAGAAACTGACTTATCGAGCAAGTGTTTGGCCATGCTGGCCGCAACCAGGTGGTGCCCCAAGTGCGTAGAGGGGCGGAGGACCGAGGGTAAGGACTAGTGGCGAGGTTTGAGGCCCAGAGAGGAGCAGAAAGCCCCACGTAGGGCTGCAAACCACGGCCAAGTAGGGCAAATCGAAGGTAGAAGACGACCATGGCGGTTGGATGCTTCTACCCCTCGTGGGTATGCAGAACTGACAACTTATGTGGGGGGTATAAGGATCTTTCAATTATGTTTGGGGCGGCTGCATGTTGCAAGGAAAGAGGCGACGTGGCGCGTCCTGATTGGCCCAAGTAATTGAAATCTTGCTAAATTCATAATTAAATATTAGTAACTTCGATTAGGACAAGTAATATATGAATTTTGATCAGGAGAACGAGAGGAATCCGATAAAAATATAGTTAGAAGCTAATTTCTCTTTCAATTTGAAAAGTAATAGAAGTTATCAACTTTAGTGATTAAAGATTAAGAAACCCTATTTTAATATGATTATTGTGATTAGTAGGGTTTAATGGATGATTAAAGTTGATATTAACCTATTAATCATGAAGAGTTACATTAAGATTGAAAAAGATGAACTTTGCATGTAATTAGTTTAATTTAGAGTTTCATGTACAAATATGTGCTTTAATAGGCCTTGAAACCCTAATGTTGGCAATTCGACTCTTAATAGCTTTAATTATTCAAAGTGATGAATAAAGATGAGATATAATGATTCCTAGCTATTTCGAGCATTAAAGTTCCTAATTGTGGTTAAATACCCTAAATGTAGTAATTAGGGTTTTCTAATGAATAAAAGATAGAATTAATGGTAAATCAAGTTCATATGTGAATTAGACTATAATGAACTTTGAATTGAAGATAAATGAGCATAATGAATTTGTCATAGGTTAAAGAGGATAAAAATGGTAGCTTTAATGAAAAGAGGCTTAATGGACTTATATAATGGTTAATTATGTCTTTAATCCGAAATTGAGGATTAGATGTTGAGATAATTAGGGTTTGTGATCAATTGCGTTAAATTAGGGTTTAAAATAGTAAAAGATGAAGGGAAACCCTAATTGCAATGGAAACCTTAAAAGTGGACTAGAAACCCTAGGAAGCAAGCTAGATTTAATAGATCTTAATGACACGAGTAATAAAAGGAAATTGTATAATTGTTTAAGGATCTTATTGAATGCTTGATTGCCTATTGGTTGATTGGAATATTTCTATCTCACATCAACTTGACAGGTATGTGGTTACGCTTATGATTATCCCGCATTAGTTTTTTGAGGATTTTATTGATGTTTACATCTTGGCTTGAATTAATTGTTGGATGAATTTAATTCATGCAAATTATAATGTGGATATGACTATCACATAAGATATGTGCCTACTAGCTCAGATCTTGGTCCCCTTTGTGGCTTAATAGTTGACCTAGTACATGGCTACCTATGGGGTAGATCCATCAGGTCATTGGATGACTTAGTGCATCGCTACTAATGGGGTAGGTACATCAAGTCACATTGAGTTAGATATTGGGCTACCTTCGGGTAGTGCCATGCAACTCTATCACCCTAGGTATTGGCTACCTGTAAGGTAGGACCATGGGGGTAAGAATCTACCTAAAAGAGAGGTAGCATACAAGTCCACTGCAGGGATAGCACAGAGTTAGGGGATAGGTAAGGATTGAGTAGTATGGCTTAAAATGTAATCTTGGTTGTTAAATGATTAATTGAATGATTATGTTGTTAACATATTTGTATGATTATTGTTTCCTCCAAATACCAGCTTCTGGCTGACCGACGTTTTGTTTGTCGACGTTTTAGGTACAATGAAAAGAACAAATAGTAAAGTGGCATATGTGGAATTAAATGAGAATTAACACGCACAGGAGGATTAGTTAGATCAGTATCTTCATGGTTATAAGTTTAGAAGTCCCAATTTTAAAAAGGTAAGCAAAGTTTTATTTTATACCAGTTTTTAGTTTAGTTGGTAAAGTTTATTAATTGTTATTGATTATTTGTCGATCCTTTGATCTGGGTTATTGGTTAACGGCTCTGACCTTTTGGTCTCCCTTAATTGGGGGTTACCGGGAGTCGGGGTCATTACAATTGGTATCAGAGAATAGGTTCCTCATCTAGTCATTAATAATTATTAAATTTTACAAATCATGTAGAACCCGAGGGAGTTATCAGAGGATTGTTCAAAGGATTGAGGTGTCTAGAAAAGGATCACGTCCAGGGGCTGGCAATATTTTCCTCCGCACCACTAGTCGGAATATGAGGACTCCTGGATTGTGTGACTGCCTGGCCGATGTTTTAGGATATGACTCGAAAAGATACCTTTAGGACTCTCTCATCTTGTTCATCCCTTCTCAACTCAAATTCGGTTAAGGTCCTTAAGGATTAGGGTTTTCTCTCTTTTCCTCACCCTCTTGAGGTATGGGTAAGGTTGATAAGGATTAAGGAATCCTCCACCAAATTAATAAAAAGCATGTAAATAAGATGTCATGTACATAAGCTTAATGGAGTAAGCGTAAAGGAATAGATACATGCTTAGGTCGTATGACACGAGTTGTCATTGCCCTCAGGAGAGACCTGAGGATAGGCCACCTTGGAAGGAGGATGAGTAGAGAGAGTTAGTCTTGGAGGTAGAGACCTCCATTAAAAGTAGAGACCTGGCACATCCTCTGAGGATGATGTTAACCCTAACCCTAAGTGAAGGTTAGAGAGAGAGATGGCATGATGAGTTAGACCAAGTGTTTGGATGACATGCCTTGGATGACATATGAGCCATGAGAGGTTGGATGACCAAGTACCTCTGGCGACCCAACCCTGGGAAGGGTCGTGCATGTTAGAGTGAAGGATAGCTCATTCATTGTTGAGGTTAGAGAAGAACCTATGGAAACCCATAATAAGCACCCAATATGTATCAGTAGTGCGAGCAATAGGTTGAAACCCTGGCCGGGAGAGTTTGATGGGTAGCTTATGTGATAAGCATAAGGGACTATGGATAACCTTGAGCGAACATAAGTTGAACATAGGCTTCATCCGGGTAGGGGCATGCTTTTGAGGTTGATCCTTCATGAAGAAGAGGACCTCTAATGGTGAGGTTGGTTGTAGGGTTAGCTCTAGAGAGAGAATAGGAAACCAAGCAAGGAGGTTGGAATCTTAGACTCTGAGATATGAGGAACAGTGGGGAGTTAAGGATGATGCGACCTAAGTGGATGATAGTGGTTTCCTTATGCTTGATCTCTAGAGGCTGATGATATCTTGGTTGCCTTTAGAGGAACCAAACCCTAGAGAGAGGATGATGCTTCTAGTATCTATGGTATAAGTGATTACCTGCTGGATGAGATAAAGAGTGCTTAGACCCTGAGGAGGTTTAAGTAATCAGTTGTGAAGCATTATACCTAGTTGGTTGTCCTTGGGGAGGACTCAACTCTGAGGTTCTACTTAGAGAAAAGGACCATGGGAGTACATGACATACCTTGGACATGCTTGATTCGTGGTTAAGAGGTTGAGCATGCAGTCAGACACCCAAAGGTGAACCTAGGGTTCCTAGGCCTAAGAGGGGAAGCAGTGCATTCGATGCTCATGATGAGATTTGAGTCTCTATAGTTTCGAGCATGATACTCCTCATGTGTAGAAGTAAAGGAAAGGGTATGTTTGATGAACCCCTCACGACTTAGTTGATCTAATGTTGAGGATGAAAACAAGTATGACCTAGAATGGTTTCGTAGGTGTCTGCTTGTACCTTAGTAGCTTGCTAGGGCTAAGCATGCTCATGTGGATGTATACCCTAAACATAAGGACATTTGTGACTGTTGTTATCAAGGTATAGTTTCCCTCCCATCCTGGGAGAGGGACCCTTTTGTAGGTTGTATACCAGTTTTGTTGAGGTTTCAGAGGATCTTGAGAAGCTAAGTGAAGAGTACATGCCATGAGAATGAACCTATAGACCCATAGATAACCATCTCTATGTGCATGTGGAGGTGTTACCATGGAGGTAACCAGTATGGGGCCTGACCAAGGTAGGCATGTCGCCATGATCCCTGAGAAAGGATGAAAGACAACCCAAGAATGAAGAGAGAGATGATGAAGGATTGGGTAAGGTTCTAAGTTGAACATGTACTATGATATAATCCTAAGTCTATCCTAGGGTCAGGTAGGGGTAAGACCGATGGAAGTATGAGTTGCCTAATTCCCTAGTTGCACATGACCATAGGGTCGGGAGGTAACAGCTATCATTGTCTGAGGGCCATGGGCTAAGAGATTGATCACCTTCATGAACTCATGGGACCCAAAGGGCAGATGAGTAGGGCACTCTTTGATGCATGAGGGAAGAGGGATGACCCCAAAAGTGTCGGAACCCTATAGACCTAGAGGAGATGACCAAGGATTGTGTGGTGACCCAAGTAGGTTCGAGACCAGTTATCCATGGAAGTAACTTTGATATCATGATGTTGGTGGCACGTTGCGACTTAGATTTAAAGGTGTATTGGCAAGGTGGGATGTACCATCTCTACTCTTGGAACATGAAGAACTTTGTGTTTGGACGGCCGCCAAATGCTTATTTCCTATTGTTATGGGAGGGAGAGATGGGACAGTACGCATGTCATACACTAAGGATAAAAGATGATGTGGTTTGGAACGTTGCCACGAGATATGGGGATAGAGAAGATAACATACCCTGGTAAAGTGAACGATACCTGGATAGTTTACCAACACTAAAGAGGAATAAGGTAGTCATCTTATAAGGATGTTTTTAGCATGATCTATGTGGAATTTGCAGGTGATGCAAGGTTGAGTTTGATCATCACGAGGATGAAAGTTTGAGATGATAAGTGAAATACATGGAAGTGTATGTCTTCAACATTACCTAATACCTAAGGGTGAGAATGGTGATGAGTGCTCTGGTTAAGATATAGTTGCCTATTTTAGCTAGAGGAAGTTGTGGTTGTTAGGCTAACCCTAAGATCGAGAAAGAAGATATGTTTGGCTAAGACTCAGATGTAACGAGATCAATTGAACAAGTTAACAGTTGTTTGGTTAGCCAGTTTGGGCCTTGATATAATGAAAGGATGGTGATAGAACCTCAAAAACACCTCTTTGGATAGGAAGGTAATAAAACCCTAATGAGAGTGGTTTAGGGTTTTTGAGGTATTGATCTTGAGGAATAATGACATACAGGAGATCATGCTTTTAAGATCACCATACACCGTACTACAAAGATAATAAATGACAGTAGTACTTTAGATACCTAAGATAAAGTTGCATGTGGTATATGGCCATGCAAGCCGAGGGTGAAGGACAAACACCAGTAACCCAGTGCATTGATATAAAGGATAAAGAGTCCCCGAAAGAGAAAGGGAGTTCATCACTATGGATGTTGTAAGTCTCCCCTGGACCAAGGAAGGTCGAAATGCAATATGGGTTATGGTAGATCGCCTTACCTAGATGACATGAAAAAAAAGAGTACTCTCAAGGGACAAATCGGGTTGAACTACATATGAGAGAGATGGTTCAACTACACCATGATGCAAGTTTGACCTAAAGGTTCCCTTTCAAAAGGTGGGAGTAGGTACATGAAGAACTCAATGTTAGTATAGTTTATCACCCCTAATTAATGATTAGTATAATCCAGACTAAAGGGTCTGATGAGAGCATGTGTGCTCATTCAGGGTGATACCTAGAGATAGTTCTTGTCCTATGAAAGATGTGATGATAACCACCATAGCCAGTATCAGGATTTAAAGAAGCTCTGTAAGGGAGGTTGTTTCGGTCACCACTTCAGTAAGGTGATGTTGGTGAAAGGACCACGTGATGGTTAGAAAAGGACCACAGTGTGTGTAGATGAAGTTGTTTTGATCGTGCAATGGATGAAAGGAGCCTAGAGATGACGGGAGTTGTGAGCAGATGCAAAGTAGACAAACATGCAGTTCACTGTGGGAGAATATGTGACATGAAAATCTGACCCCTCTAAGTTACAGCTAAGAGAGCTAAGTTCCCGATGCATAGGTTCATTTGAGATGGATTGGTGGAGGAGATTAAGTTTGATCTTAAACCTCAGGATAAAGTAATGTGTGATAAGTTCCATGTGTCCAATTTAGAGCACTATGTGAGGTACCCAGACCATGTGCTGAACAATGAACCTAGTGAGCCCCAAGGGAGGCTGAAATGGCCTGACTCACCTGTGCAGTTTATAGACGCCAGGGTGAAAGGACTTAGAGAAAAGAATATGTGATGATAAAGGTTCTTTGGAAGCACCATGAGTAAGGTAAATCCACATAGGGGCCAATGATGGACATGGAAAAGTCTTATCCTGAATTGTTTGTTTGCTTGATATAATTTTGACAACAAAATTCCTATAAGAGGGGAAGGATGTTACAACCCCATTTTTTTGGGTTCATTTGCCGAGAAATGTAATTGCTCATATTAACAATATTTGGAAAAATAATGATACAACTTGTTTTGAATACATGGATTTCATTTACAATAGCCTTGATGATTGTCTTGTGGGCTTTATTGGCTATTGGGCCCAATAACAATGAAATCAAGAAAGGAAATTCAATTATTAAATTAGCAAATGAATAATTGAGTTTTTGAGAAAAGAATGAGATGGAAACCTCTAGAAGGAAAATCCAAAGAGGGATTTCGTTCCTCTTGGGTGCCTTGGGTTCCAAGGAGTCCAAAGTTTCATAAAGAGTGCAATAAGAAAAGAAAAGATCAATTAAGTATTTCTTTATTAAGAAAGAAATTGAAAACAATGATAAAATATGGGGAATTAAGTGAAAAGAGGTATAATTGAGTTAACCTTGGTGGAATTTCGTATCCCAATGATTCCTAATGTTAAAAGGAATACCAATGAGGAAAATAAAAGAGAAATAAAAGAGAAATAAAGAGAAATCCTCAAAAAGAGATATTTTAATAAGAATAAAATAAGATAATGAAGAATAATGCATTTAGATGCATCTAGAAGGATAATGAGTGTCCAATAAAAAAGGATTTAGAAATAATAGAGTTTATTGGAATCCAAGGAGTCCCAATAAAGAGTAAAGAAAGAGAAAATACCAATAAAGTCAAATAAGAGGATAATATGATGAGTAATTAATGAATTTCATAGTTTTGTTAAAGAAGTAGTATTTTCTACTAAAGGAAACCATATTTTCATCCCAATGGGACAAAAGGCAAGTACAAAGAGAGTGAAAGAAATAATTCTCATATTTCTAAGTATCCATGAGATAAGGAATATCAAGGAAGTAAATAGGAGAGAGAAGAATTACTTCTCCATGATTGGATAAGAATCCTATTGGGAATAGAACTTTTGACACATAGATGGTCATCTTAGGGCATGGATAGCCACCCCTATATAAGGGGGGAGAGCCTCTGGATCGAGTTCCAGAGAAATTCCATGAAGCTCTCTCTCTTCCTTCTTTGTCTTCTTCATCTTCATTGAGCAAACCCTAGCCATGATGGGTGTTTTCCTTAGAGTAGTGGAGAGCTGAGGAGCCATCTAGATGGGAGCCTGGTGTGCCACGGTGTCGAAGAGCAGCTTCTCCATCAAAGCTGGGTCCTAGAACGTGTGCAGCAGCAACCTCTAGGCTGCAGCGACGACCACAAGAAACTGACCTATCGAGAAAGTGTTTGGCCGTGCTGGTCGCAACTAGGTGGTGCCCCAAGTGCGCAGAGGGGCGGAGGGTTGAGGGCAAGGACTGGTGGTGAGGTTTGAGGCCCAGGGAGGAGCAGAAAGCCCCACGTAGGGCTGCAAACCGCGACCAAGTAGGGCAGATCGAAGGTAGAAGATGACCATGGTGGTTGCATGCTTCTACCCCTCGTGGGTATGCAGAACTGACAACTTATGCGGGAGGTATAATGGTATTTCAATTATGTTTGGGGCAGTTGCGTGTTGCAAGGAAAGAGGTGACGTGGCGCGTCCTGATTGGCCCAAGTAAGTGAAATCTTGCTAAATTCGTAATTAAATATTGGTAACTCTGATTAGGATAAGTAATGTATGAATTTTGATCAGGAGAACAAGAGGAATCCAATAAAAATATAGTTAGAAGCTAATTCCTCTTTTAATTTGAAAAGTAATAGAAGTTATCAACTTTAGTGATTAAAGATTAAGAAACCCTATTTTAATATGATTAATGTGATTAGTAGGGTTTAATGGATGATTAAAGTTGATATTAACCTGTTAATCATGAAGAGTTACATTAAGATTGAAAAAGATGAACTTTGCATGTAATTAGTTTAATTTAGAGTTTCATGTACAAATATGTGCTTTAATGGGCCTTGAAACCCTAATGTTGGCAATTCGACTCTTAATAGCTTTAATTATTCAAAGTGATGAATAAAGATGAGATATAATGATTCCTAGCTATTTCGAGCATTAAAGTTCCTAATTGTGGTTAAATACACTAAATGTAGTAATTAGGGTTTTCTAATGAATAAAAGATAGAATTAATGGTAAATCAAGTTCATATACGAATTAGACTATAATGAACTTTGAATTGATGATAAACAAGCATAATGACTTTGTCATGGGTTAAAGAGGATAAAAATGGTAGCTTTAATGAAAAGAGGCTTAATGGACTTATATAATGGTTAATTATGCCTTTAATCCAAAATTGAGGATTAGATGTTGAGATAATTAGGGTTTGTGATCAATTGCGTTAAATTAGGGTTTAAAATAGTAAAAGATGAAGGGAAATCCTAATAGCAATGGAAACCCTAAAAGTGGACTAGAAACCCTAGGAAGCGAGCTAGATTTAATAGATCTTAATGACATGAATAAGAAAAGGGAATTGTATAATTGTTTCAGGATCTTATTGAATGCTAGCTTGATTGCCTATTGGTTGATTGGAATATTTCTATCTCACACCAACTTGATAGGTATGTGGTTACGCTTATGATTATCCCACATTAGTTTTCCGAGGATTTTATCGATGTTTACATCGTGGCTTGAATTAATTGTTGGATGAATTTAATTCATGCAAATTATAATGTGGATATGACTATAACATAAGATATGTGCCTACTAGCTCAGATCCTGGTCCCCTTTGTGGCTTAATAGTTGACCTAGTACATGGCTACCTATGGGGTAGGTCCATCGGGTCATTAGATGACTTAGTACATGGCTACCAATGGGGTAGGTCCATCAAGTCACATTGAGTTAGATATTGGGCTACCTTCGGGTAGTGCCATGCGACTCTATTACCTAGGTATTGGCTTCCTGTAAGGTAGGACCATGGGGGTAAGAATCTACCTAAAAGAGAGGTAGCATACAAGTCCACTGCAGGGATAGAACAGAGTTAGGGGATAGGTAAGGATTGAGTAGTATGGCTTAAAATGTAATCTTGGTTGTTAAATGATTAATTGAATGATTACGTTGTTAACATATTTGCATTATTATTGTTTCCCCCACATACCAGCTTCTTGCTGACCGACGTTTTGTTTGTCGGAGTTTTAGGTACAATGAAAAGAACAAACAATAAAGTGGCATATGTGGAATTAAATGAGAATTAACACGCACAGGATGATTAGTTAGATCAGTATCTTTATGGTTAGAAGTTTAGAAGTCCCAGTTTTAAAAAGGTAACGAAAGCTTTATTTTATACCAGTTTTCAGTTTAGTTGATAAAGTTTATTAATTGTTATTGATTATTTGTCGAACCTTTGATCTGGGTTATTGGTTAACGGCTCTGACCTTTCGGTCTCCCTTAATTGGGGGTTATCGGGAGTCGGGGTCATTACAGGAAAGTTAGGTTGGTGAGAAAATATTTTCATTTCACTTGTACAATTCGATTGGGACAAGTATTGATCTTTGGATTAATTGGAAACAAAAAGAAGAAAGTCACTTGGGAACTGCCCTGGGAAGTGAAACTACCGATTTATGAATGAACTAATTAGTTCAGCTCCCCAAATGACTGGTTCATGAGATGAACTGATCAGTTCAGTCCCCAAATGATTGGTTCATTTGTAAAAAGACTGGTTCACATGTCGTGGTGTATCAATTTGTTGAAATTTCAGACCCTTCTAGTCCCTCTTTAGTTCTGCATTGCTCGGGACTAAGAACACTAACCTTGACCCCTCCTATATATAGAGGGGTACTTGGGGCTTCTCAAGTAGACACAGCTCAGACAACGCCAATTGCTCTGCAAAGTTTTCCTCTCCGGTTGTGAACTGGGAGAGCCCGAGCAGGTTCTACCCGACTAGGGAGGCACAACAAGGGAAAGACAACTGTAGGATGACAACTAGTGGTGGGAGAGCACGTCGGTGACTTGTACGCTGACAGAAGGGGACAACTCCTTCCAGTATCCTGTAGGACAGGATGACTGGAGTTCTTGGTGGTCCGTGTGGACTACTACAGAGGAGGGATATTTCTGCCGCATGGAGGATAGTCGTCAATCTGTCAGTCTGGGTGCGACCAGGAGATGCACAGACATCGTCCAAGACCAGAGGTGAAGACCACGCTCACCGCAAGGTAACATCATCAAGCAAGCCTCATGATAAGGTATGCCTCTACAAACCATCCTTCCTACCGTATAGATGTTGATGAGATCTCTTTGGGTTCTGGGTTTGGGGAGAAAAATTTTGTTTCCACTGCCATCTCTGCCTCCCCTAAAACCCAATCGCGGTATCAGAGCCACGTCAATGTTCTATACTTTAGGATAATCGATGTGATCGGTTTTTTTGTTTTTCACCTTTTATTTATTGCATACGATGAAAATAATTAATTGGCTTTATGCATGTCCAATATAAATCCACAAATCCCTAAATATACATATATGATATGGTATATAAATGCATTTTATATGCATCACCCTTAAATGGTTTCTGTGGTGATTGTAGCGTGAATGTGGCCATAAACCCTAAATCTATGTGTAGTTGATTATTGTTGCTTGCATCTTGATCTGTGCACCGATTCCCTACCTCCTATTCTTGATGTAACTTGAGATAACTCGAGATTCTTTCCTACCTTTGCTCCCCCCTGAATGTAACTCGGGGTTTCCCAATGCAATTGTAAATAAGAAAAGTTTATTTCCTGTTATGTCAAAGAACGGCGGACACCTGGAGGATTGAGACGATCGTCTCAGGCATGAGACGATCGGCTAGTGGACCAAGGTGGCCGATTCCTGGAGCGAGATGAGCGGGTGGAGACTTGAGGAGATGCATGACAACTAGTGAACCAATCGGCTGGAGGCGTCAGTCGATAGGCTGGTGGCACCCAACCAACTGACCTGATGGCGAGCTGATCAATCATGGAGATGAGTTGATCAAACCCAGAGTGGCAAAGCACATAGTTCATCTTGTACAAGTTGCATGTGATGAGGACCTAGATGACCGTGATTTCTCTTGGCTTGAGGAATCACATTAGGATTACCATAATCATCGATTTTATCATTTCGCATGTTTTCTGTGGGATATAGCATGTATATGATATGTACTATATATTGTGGTGATTGGATATGTATATGTACCTATAAAACCAAATCTCTCATTAAATATTAAGTTTTAGATGTCTTCCAAATGCAACACACATGAAAAACTTGATCGACCAAGTGTGGGCACGTCCTAGCGTGGTGCACCGTCTATCTTGTGGAAGCATGAAGGATGGATATGTGGGTCTTCCCAAGTAGGGTGCATATTCATTGTGTTGTCTTTGGGTCGGACTTAACAAGGTGAGCTAGATAGGATCTAGCACCTTGAGGCATGGAGGTGATTATGGCAAGGAGTTGTGCATGACATCTTTCAAGAGTTGCATATGATGAAATTGGCAAGAGTTGCCTACCTGGAAGATCTAAGTTGTGGGTGACAGCCCTATCTGGTCCATGACTAAGAGGATTTTGGGATCTTGACCCACTAGAAGGTTGTACCCTGCAATCTTCCAAATTGGTGGTGATGGCTATCAATTTGAACAAAAATAGTGGGAGTGATAATTAATTAAAGTCCTAATTATATCGTAAAAATTTTTCGAATCAAATTAAAGTCAAAAAGAGTTTTGGACTAAAATTGCAAATTTCCTTTTTGTACAATAATGGCTAATCAACAATAATCACTTTCTTTGCGATCGGTCCTTGAGAAAGACAAGTTGAATGGGACTAATTTCCACAACTGGTTAGGACATTGAGAAGTGTTCTCAATTGAATAGTGAAAGCTCTAAGTCCTAGTTATACCAGAACCAAATGAACTCGATCCTACCACACCAACGGCAGAAAGGATGCTTATGGAAGCATACTAAGGATGACATTGATGTGGAGTGCTTAATGTTGTGTTCTCTGAACTATGAGTTGTAGAGACAACAAGAGACATATGATGTCTCTAAGACACTATCCTAGTATGTCATGACAAAAGGAGATCTAGTAGGTCCTCACACACTTAATGTGATTGGGTATGTGGAGAACCTCACTAGACTAGGATTCCCTCTGAGCCAAGAGTCGGCTATTGGTATGATACTACAAATGTTGTGGGAATCATACAGTTCATGATGAACTACAACATGAACAACTTTGACAAGCGTTGATAGAGTTGTTGGGCATGTTGAGGACAGTTGAGGCACAGATGAAGAAGGACAAGCCTAAGTCTGTGATGTTTGTCAACAGAAATATGGGCAGGTCTAAGGGCTTGGGTAATGGAAAAGCTAAGAAGGGTTCTGATGCTAGCCAGCAGCCCAAGTCGTCTTCAGCCCTCAAGGCATATGGGAGGGGTGAATAAGGGAGGAGAAATTGCCCTCTATATCTGGAAGAACAAAAGAAGATGAAAGAAGGGGATAGAGATCTCCACCATAGGTATCATGAAATAAACACTTCTTTATCTGAGGTATATGATACCAAGATGAAGATCTGACATATACGATATGCAAGATTTAAAAGGAAGTGATGGTCTTTGAGAAAGGACCAAGAAAGGAGTACTCATCATTGGAGCAAGTGTTGCTACCATAGATAGGAGTATCTTTCAGTTTATTTCAGCCTAAGGGCACGAAATAGAGTTGAGAATTGCTATTTCATATTTGCAAATAAATAGAAACACTTTATTTTTGCATCTTGTAGTGACAAGATGGCTATCAATATAGTTGATGTTTCAATTTTAAAGATGTGATCTTTTATGGAAATACCTTGTTTATCTTATGGCACTTGCTATGCATAATATAAAATGATACCTAAAAGTTATTGATAAACTCAAACAAATAATTAGCATTATCATGAGAAATTCTTCTCTAGTTTCCATGTTGATGGATAAGCTAAACTCTTTTGGTAGTGAACCATAAAGAGACATGAATATCTTGGACATGATAAATCAATCTTCACTAGTGGTAGTGGGAGAATGATTATCCTATTAGGTATAATACATATGATGTATTTATATACCTATTGGAGCAAATGCTAATACTTCAAATGGTGTTTAGAGAAATACCAATATTAATATCTTGAAGTGTTCAAGAAGATCATGAATGAAGTACAAATTTGATAAAAGTAATAATTCTTGATGTGATCAATGAATGAGATATTTAAACCAAATGTTTGAGAACCTTATGAGTGATTATGATAGTGTATCATAGAGAACTCATGATTAAGGCATAGTGATGTCTAAATCAAAAAGAAGTCATACTCTAAGGAGTTAGAGGATGATTATCAAATAACTAAATTCTTCTTAAATAGAGAATACCTTACACTAATAAAGGATATTAAGAATCACAAAGTGTTGTGAGTTCTCAAATTCCTTAATAGATACACCTCAAATATCTATATGATGAGTTGGTCATATGATGAGTCAACAATCTAGATGATATCAAGGAACCAGATTTTGAGTTATGGTTTATGACCATTAGATCCTAAATGACTTCCATGTGAACCATAAGGTATGACCTTAGTGGTAGCACCCATTGGGATAAAATCCATAAGTGTGAATGAGTCTTAAGCGTTAAGACACATGGATGACATTTTGAGAAGGATCATGCTTGTTGATTGCAACTTAATGACTAAGAGATTTGGCATATGGATATTAGAACCGCATTCCTATGAGGAATAAGACAAGGATGTATACGTGACACAACCTATAAGGTTTATGAATCCATTAATTTAAGTGAAGTCTATAAGTTACAATGGACTAATCAATGTGATTGATTGAGTACAAGAAACTCAGAGCTGGGATCTTACTTTGATAATATAATCAAAGGGTTTGACTGATATGATAAAGATAAAGAAGGGATCTGTGATTTAGTGGGAGCGTATTTACATTCCACATGTTGATAAGGAATGACATTTCTAGAACGGAATCCTTTGTGGAAATTATCATTAGGGAAGATAGAAACATTTCCTATGTGAGAGAAATAGAGATCTAAAGAGATAGTTCTCAAAAACCTCTTAACCTGGTAAAGAGAGAACATACATTGGCAATCTGTACTGAAGGGTTCAATATGCATAGATTCAGTGGGAGAAAACTTGTCCATGTTACATGGAGTTAGTTTCCCAGAGCCAAGTGTCTCAATTCTTATGAAGAATGGGAACACAAAGAATAGATATGGATCTATCATGTATGTAATCATCTCGTTATCTTGCACGTATGGACATGGAAAGAACAAAATACATTTATCATCTTATATGTGGGATATGACAATATGATATGCTCATCCTGATAACTCGTATGTGGGACATGATGTGTGAATGTCTGTCTAGTTCCAGTAAGGGTTATTGGAATACCATGAGAACTTGATGAGTACTTGAGAAGTACTAGTTCTATGGAAATAAGGAAGGGTTCACTGTAAAGAGTTACACTGATGTGAACTTCCGAAAAGATAGATAATTTATCGCAAAATATATATGGGATATATAAAAGTGAATGTGTGTTGAAAAATGGAAACATTCCAATAAAGCCATTTTAAAAGGAAATGTCAAGTATCTATGTGTTAGAGAACAACAGAGGATACTATATGGATCTGGGAGTTCATAAAGATGAACTTATAGATATTTAGGTCATTGATGACAAGTAAGGAGTGCTTGGTCATGCAATGAGGCTAAAGGTTAGCAAAGGAATATTGGATCACATATTACGGCAACTCCATCTATTACGTAAGACGTATAATAAAGAGATGTGAGACATGCCATAATACCGACTTAGGCAAAGTGTTGCCATAACTCACAGTGTTAGCACTAGAGCACAGTAACATGTGGGACGTGTTTGAAGATCACTAAGAATATGATTCAAGGGTGATTGGCTCACAGTGCAAGTGGGAGTCAGTTGGTATGTATTCCCTGAGAGCCAATCATGGGATGATTGGTGGGATACATTAAGATTGATATGATAAACATCAAAGGCAAGCTTCCAATTCATTCTAGTTTAGTCAGTTATGACATAATGACAGAACAAATTGAATGTCTAGAGAATGACATTACTCAATGATGTATGCTTTTAGGTTAAGGACCTAAACGATGAGATCATATAGATGTTAAGAGTATACATTCTTGTTATGTCCCTAGTCGAATGTCATTGTGGAAGGTTGATAGACAACAATGACACCCAAGACTAGACTGTGTGTTGGTTGATGATAGAATCTCATTAGTCATGATATAGTGATATCAAACCAAGCACATAGGTACTTTTTAGAGAACAAGTGTATCGGAACAGACCCATCGTGATAAAAGACACATGGAACTATGACTTGGTAGTCACAGTCAGCTCTCACAGTGATGGTGGTGAGTGTGATTCTTTGACCTAAAATCACTACACCCAACATATGTTGTTGGGTACACTTTGACATCATCAAACACAGTCCTAAAATATAGATTGTTATAAAGGTGATGATTGGGTGACTTTGACACATGGGGCTTTTGAGGGGAGTGATAGATATGGGATTTGTCTCTCCTGAAGGAGTTTGATGTCCATGGCCACTTGATGAGTAGGACTGAGAAAGGCATGTGCATGCATGTGTGAATCAATATGTGATATTGATGTCACACATATCTCATCCAGTCTGCTCTGAGATCAAGAAAGTGAATGAGCATTGAAAGGATGATTGTTCCATGCCTTGAGTTCATTTAGGATATTAGTGATAAATGAATTATACATTCACTATAACACCATTCACAAATTGTAGTATTGAACATTATTCTCCAACTTTCCTTTTTACTTGGGTAGCATTGATGTGTGACTAGGCACCGCTCCTTGCTTGTGAAGTCATAAGTGTTATGGACTTTCATTGCCAACGTGAAATGGGCCTACAGGGTCACACACATAGGATTTACCTAGAAGAAGAGTTTATCCACAAATGATGTTTAGATTGTTTACTAAATGTGTTTAGTAGTTCAATTAAACATTCAATCAATTGACCTGACTCGGAATCACCAAGTTCAAGTGTTGGACTGACTGATTTGGGTGTCAAATTGATTGAGAACTGTATTGACCGATTTCTGCACAACCTAGACTGCCAACCGATCGGTTTAAGCTGTTGAACCGATCAGCTCAAGGTCAAGTGAGATGACTGGTTCAAGTGTTGAACCAATCGTTCGGCTGGACCAAATGAGCTAGTTTGGGAAAGTTAGGTTGGTGAGAAAATATTTTCATTTCACTTGTACAATTCGATTGGGACAAGTATTGATCTTTGGATTAATTAGAAATGAAAAAGAAGAAAGTCAATTGGGAACTACCCTGGGAAGTGAAACGACCAGTTCATGAATGAACTGATCGGTTCAACTCCCCAAATGACTGATTCAGGAGATGAAATGATCAGTTCAGTCCACAAATGATCGATTCATTTGTGAAATGATCGGTTCACCTACCGCAGTATATCAATTTGTGGAAATTTCAGACCCTTCTACTCCCACTTTAGTCCCGCATTTCTCGGGGCTGAGAACCCTGAACCTAACCCCTCCTATATATAGAGGGGTATTGGGGGCTTCTCAAGTAGACACAACTCAGACAACACCAGTTACTCTACAAAGTTGTCCTCTCCGGTTGTGAACCGAGAGAGCCCTAGTAGGTGCTACCTGACTAGGGAGGCACGGTGAGGGAAAGACAACTGTAGGATGACAACTAATGGTGAGAGAGCACGTCAGTGACTAGTACGCTGACATAAGGGGACGACTCCTTCCAGTGTCTTGTAGGACAGGACGATTGGAGTTCCCAGTGGTCTGTGTGGGCTACTACAGAGGTAGGAGATTTCTGCCGCTCGGAGGACAACCATCCATCCGTTAGTCCAGGTGTGACCAGGAGCTACACAGACACAGTCCAAGACTAGAGGTGAACACCGCACTCACTGTGACGTAACGTCGCCGAGCAAGACTCAGGACAAGGTACACCTCTACAAACCATCCTTCCTACCGTATAGATGTTGACGAGATCTCTTTGGGCTCTGGGTTTGGGGAGAAAAAATTTTCTTCCACTGCCATCTCTGCCTCCCCTAAAACCCAACAGTCTTATGTGTATGGGATGATAGATATCAACATTCTTTTCAGCTTTTGAAGGAAAGGTTGACTAGTGCACCAGCGTTAGTGTTGCCAAAATAGGGAAAGGGATATATTGTTTTCTATGATGCTTCTAAGAATGGTCTAGGTTATGTGTTGATGTAGGATAAGAACGTAATTTCATTTACCTCATGGGAACTTAAGAAACACGGGGACAATTATCCAACACATGATCTGGAGTCAGCTGTGGTGGTCCATGCTTTGAAGATATGGAGACGCTACCTGTATGGTGAGAAATGTCATATCCTCACTGACCACAAGAACCTGCAATACATCTTTTTGAAATAGGAGATGAATATGCAATAGATGTTGGATGGAGTTGATAAAGGACTATGAGTGTACTATAGATTATCATCCAAGGAAGGCAAATGTGGTGGCATATGCCTTAAGTAGGAAATCATCTTCGTCATTATCTATTGATAAAAAACATTTGAGTGATTTGGTGTGCCATAAGGGAGATATGTTGGTCTCTCTAGGATAGATGAATGTGTAGTTAGAGGTGTCTATGTTGGCAGGTCTGTTGGCACAGTTACAAGTAAAGTCGACATTGGGTCAACAGATCAGAGATGTATAATAGACTGATATTGCGGTACAATAGATCATGGTAGAGTTGGGAAGTGAGAAGAGTGATGGATTCCATGAATCTAATGATGAGACAATGTCTTACCATGCCAAGGCAGTAATACCAGAAGTATATAATTTGAGGACATTAGTTCCAGAAGAAGCCCATTCTTCTATGTATGTTATGCATACAAGAAGCACCAAGATGTATCATAATCTTAAGGATTTGTATTGGTGTCCAAGATTAAAGCATGATGTGGCTAAGTTTGTGGATAAGTGTATAGTGTGTCAGTAGGTTAAAGCTGAACAGCAAAAACCTACAGGCACTTTGCAACCAATGCCAATACCTCAATGGAAATGGGACCATATTACAATGGACTTTTTTCTTGGACTTCCAAGGACAACCAAAGGTCATGATTCCATTTGGTAATAGTAGATAGATTGACTAAGTCAACACACTTCTTGCCAGTAAAGACAACATATACAATCGGGAAGCTTGTACATGTGTATGTCGATGAAATAGTACGTCTACATGGTATTCCATCTACTATAATGTCAGATAGAGGTCCATAGTCCACGAGTTGCTTTTGGGGGAATTTATATGCAGTGATGGGTACACAATTGAGGTTTAGCAATGTGTTCCATCCACAGACAGATGGACAGTCTGAGAGGACAATACAGACCTTGGAGTACTTTTTTAGAGCCTATGTGTTGCAATTCTTAGGCAGTTGGGATATACACCTTAGTCTGATAGAGTTTGCATATAACAATAGTTATCAAAGGAGCATCGACATGACACCATGTGAAGAGTTATATGGAAGATATTGTAGATCTCATTTTTTTTTGTATGAGATGAGAGAATATCAGTTTTTAGGTCTTGAGCTAGTGCAGCACAAAAACAAAAAAGATCAAAGTCATTCAGCAACAACTAAAGGCAGCACAGGATAGGTAGAAGTATTATGTTGATAACCATCATAGACCTTTAGAATTACAAGTGAGGGACTTGGTGTACCTCAACATCTCTCCTTGGAAAGGTGTTCTAAGGTTTGGAAAAAGGGTAAGTTAACCCCAAATATATGGGACCTTACCCTGTGGCTGCATGTGTTGGGAAGATGTCTAATAAGTTAGAGCTTCCACATGAGTTATATAAGTTATATTCAGTGTTTCATATCACTATGTTGAGAAAGTGTCATCCTGATATAGAGTTGAATCTTCAACCATTTGAATTATAGATAGACAATGACATCTCTTATGTGGAAGGTCTTGTTCTGATCTAGATAGAACGGTCAAGAAGTTGAAAAGGAAGGACATTATTCTAGTTAAAGTTTTGTGGCATCATCGTGGCATAGAAGAAGCCACATGGGATCTTGAGGAAGATATGTGAAAGAAATACCCATCTCTTTTGCGTAGGATTTTGGGGGCAAAATCCCTGTCAGGAGTTTATAGTTGTAAGACTCCTGACGTAGCTGTGTGCTTAAGTATGTTTTCTTTGCATAATGAGATTCTTAGACTTCAATTTAATTTTGTGATGTGGCTTAATATCATGTGACATGCCTTTGGTTTCAATTTGGTTCAATTTTATTGAGGTTTTAACCACCTTTTCTATATAAGTACTTGTTTTGAACTAGTTTGCAATTTACACATAATTGAGGGTTAACATGCAAAATATCACATGAAGAGAGTTCTCCTCGTACCTTGGCACCATGAGAGAGAATATGTTGACATGGGTGCCTTGTTTGATTGATGTTTGATGATGGAACACCTCATGGTGTTCTAGGGTTACCATGTGTAAGTGGTGACTAAGTTAGGGTTTGGGTTTAGCAATTGTTACCTCATACTTGAGTGAGGGTAGTGACCGCAACACCATCCCTAAGGGTTCTGGTTTTGACCTAGACAACCTAGAGGTTGAAATAAAACCTTCTCCTTTAGTGTATAGACCTTTCTTTGTTAGTTTAAGGTTTGGGTCAAAACAAGGTGAACATGGATGAAGTGTTGCGACCTTGATGATGGTAGAGACCATGGAGGTCGCTACACTTTCGGGATAAATATGAGTTTTCTATATTTTCACACGTGGGAGAGGATAAGAGCTTGAGGTTGAAGGACATGTGTCCTTAGGCGATCTAGAATGGTGACACATCACAAACCGCTCTCTCTATCTCCTTCAGGGTATATATCCCTTTCTCTTCATGTATGGGAGACTTTTTGAATTATTCATCTTCCTCCTTCGAATGTGAACTGACCTTGGAGTTGTAGGAGCAAGAAGGAGAGGATCTTGAAGCTAGGGTGGCTGATCCATCTTGCATGAGGCAGATTTGGTGCTAGATTATCTTCTTAGTGACGGTTTCATAGAGAATCTCTTCTCTTGGTAAGTGATTCAGACCTTGTATCTATTTTCCCCTTCCTTCTTCATCTTCTTCTTCCTTTATCTCAACCATGAGGGTTGTGCATGGTCCATGGTGATTTCTCTTGGAGATTTCTTCTTCTCTTGAGTTGAAATCATGCTTTAACCTAGAGTTTCTTCATCTTCTAACTTGGTTCAAAGTTAGGGTTTGGGTTTTTATAGGATTCTTATTTAACCACGGTGTTCCTATCTTTTGAAGGAGATTGGGTGTTCAAAGATTTGGATCTAGGTTGGGCTTCCTTTTCTTCATTAGAGCTTTATATATTAGAGGATTGGATCATCAATTATATGTGGGTTATATAACTCCTTCCCCCTTTGTTATGTGCAATCTAAACCTACTTACATGTTCATTTGTATGTTGTTTTTTTAGATCTTAAAAACTTATTCTTTTAGTAAGGAAAGTGGTGATAGTTATGTTTGAATTGTATTGTATCTCTATGATGAAGTATACTTCTTGTAAATCCTAAAATCCTTGTACCTAATTTAAAACTTTGGAAGAAAGAATGATGATCTTGTTCTTTTTTTATGGAACTATTTTGTTCTATTTTGATGCGTTCATTTAATATAAAGGATGGTTGTGATCATAGTTGATTGAGTGAGAAACCTATTTTTCCACACCCTTAAGCACGATCCTTAAGATAATCTTCTATGATCTTGTTCTAGGGTTTGAATAACACCCTTGTGAAGGGTCCTTGTTCTTGGGTTAAACGTTTGGTGTTCCCTATTTTCTGCCCAGGTGTTACAACCTATTTGGTAGTGGGTTAGACACCACATAGGTTGCAACTTCAGGTTGCATGAGGTAGCAACACCTTAGTTAATGTAATGACCCTGACCTGGGTTATGAGGTAACCCTATTTGTTTTGGCTAAGTAAGTTGCTTAGAAATTTAATATAATCCTCTAAGGAGTTTTTTTATCACGTGGCACACTTATGTTTCAAGTTTGGACCCGATTGAATGTTGTTTGAGAAATTTTCCTTTGTTTTGGACCAAAGTGAAATTTACCCAAGATGAGGAGTTATATTACAATATGTCACATTTTGAACATGCCTTAAGTGTTTTAGAATCATAAGAGAGAGAATGATGCAATGTGGTGGCTTGTGGAAATCCTAAATTTCAAGTTGCAACTTGTTTGAATAATGTTAGTGCATTGTGCACCAATTTTGGTACACATTGTAATTTACCCAAAATGTAAGGTTAATATGCAAATTACCCCCTCTCGAGTGTCCCTACTCCCTCCTAGTATCAATTATAGGAGAGAGAAAGGAGGATACACCATGTTTGAATCAATTATGAGTGATGGTAATCTTGGTGATGAAATGACCAAGAAAGGGGTTGAATATGAAACCCTAACTTGAGTTGTATCAAGTTGAAAAGTTTATATATGAGTGCCTATCGTCCAAGAAGCCATAGGACGAGCCTCATATCATTTTGTGAACTCTTAGAAAAGGCCATGTCGTGCAAAGCACCTCAAGGAGGTGAGGTGTGTCGGGTTACAACTTCCTTAGAAAAGTTGTATCGGATTGTGAATAAAGTGATGATTTAATTGATATATCTTATTCAAAGGGATATGTAATGGACGAATTTTCATCCCTAGATTATCCTCAACTGTTTTTCATGTCAAGATAAATGTTGATTCATGCATGTACACGTGTCATCCATGCATGGACACGTGGCACCTACTAGCTCAAATTGATGACACCTCATTTTGACACCTCTTCATGAATCTCAAGTATATATACCCCTCCTTTCACCCCTAAACGAAATTTTTCGAATTATACCCCCTACTTGCTCTTAGATATCATGCATGGAGTCCTTGTATCATGCATGAGTGAAGTGGTATCGTGCATGGGCCTTGGGTATCGGCCATAGCAAGTGGTATCGGCCATAGCATGTTGAAATTGGCCATGGCATGTTGGTATCGGCCAAGTGAAGTGTTTTTTGCCACAAGTGAGGGAGATATCGGCCACAAGTGGTGGAATATCGTGCAAGGGTTGTGAGGTATCGTTCAAAGGTTCTATACAAGGAAGGAGCTCAAATATTAACCCTAAGGCGAGGCCATGATCATCTTCAACCTTGGATTGAAGCATGATTTTAGGGTTTTGATCGTCCTTTCTTTTCTTCTTCACTAATTGCTTATCCATGGTGATTCCTTGTATATGAAGGGGTTGTGAACGAGCCTTGGACTTTTTATAAGTCATCTTCAACCTTAGGAACGTGGAGCTTTGGATTTTGGAGCTTTGAAGTTGTTCTTAAGGCGGGTTATATAACTTTAACTCAACCATGTTATTATTCATCACCTAAATTGCTATATTTAATGAACTACTTTTAATTCCAAAATTTCCTAAAATAGTTGATAAAATTATGAGTTCTAGTAGTTTCTTAGACCTGTTTCCATGAACTATAATAGTTAGAACAAAGGTCTAGAGCTTGAATATGATGGTATCACCTTATAAAAGTGATATCGGGTGCAAGCACACAAGCAAGCACCTCTAACCTGATATGATGATGCACCTACTTCACTAAAATGATATGGATATTATTGTATAACTTCTTGCACAATATGGTGGTGTAGTATACACCTCTTTCACGATATGAGGTTAGGTAAAAAACTTAAAAGTGATATCGGGTTCAAGCACACAAGAAGGCACCTCTCTGCCCGATATGGTGTGAAACATACACACATACACCTCTTTGTCCGATATGGTGTGAAGCATACACACACACCTCTATACCCAATATGGTGTGAAGCATACACACATACACCTCTCTACCCGATATGATGTGAAGCATACACACATACACCTCTCTGCCCGATATGGTGTGAAGCATACACACATACACCTCTTTGCCCGATATGGTATGAAGCGCACACACACCTCTCTGCCCGATATGGAGTGAAGCACACGCACATCAAAAGTGATATGGAAGCACACATACACCTCAAACCCAAGATGGTAAGCACACATACACCTTAAGGTCGATATGGTAAGCACACATACACCTCTAGGTGATATGGGTAGCAAGTATACACTTTTAAACTGATATTGGTTTAAGTATACACCTTTTGGACAATATGGTGTTGAGCACATATCTCTAAAATGAGATGGTGGGTAACCCAATACACTAGATGACAAGAGTGGCAAGGTGGTTAGCACCCTAGTACATGTAATGGACAATACACTAAAGTAGGGTGTGGCCAATATCCTCAAGTGAGGTGAGGATGTTACACCCATGAAGGGTGAAGTTGATACACATTATGAATGGTAAGGTTGATACCTTAATGGGTAAGGGTATGAGGGATATGATGATGCCTAGATCGATATACACCTAACCCAATACATGTGTTCAACTTGACATATATGAATCAACCCTATACACCTTGTAAAGGTGAGAGTAAGACACTCTTAGGAGTAATGAGTGTAAAACCAAATAATGGTGTGGTTAATGCCTTGATAGGTGAAACACCTAAGGTGGTTAATAATGGACAAACTTATATCAACAATGCCTTAACCTGAGATGATTCCATATCATTTATGATGGTTGGATAATTCAAATGTGTGACTTGTGACCAATACTCTACATAATAAATGTGATGAGTTAGTGCATAAAGTATTAGGATGGTAAATACACTAATACAAGATAACTTGATGAACTTAAGTTAGTTAAAAGTGATGAGGGAAGTGATACATCAAGACAGGATAGATATCACATCCAGCACCTCAAGGTTGATACACCTTGATGCACCTCAAATCTAATATACTTGGATGAGTAACACATGAAGGGTGTTATGTCAATTGTTACATTGAGATGTAATGAGTTTAATGCACTATGATAAATGTAGGCTAATATACCTTGAGAAAGGGTTAAGCTAAGTTAATAAGTATGAGGTAATCAATATCCTAGTGAGGATGAGAGAGAAACTCATACTTTTTGTTGATAATCATTTCATGATAAATGATGAGAATAAATAAGTATGATTGAATACTTATAATATCAATGCATGATACTAGATGTGTGGGGCAATGAATAAGGGTTTGATCATGGATAATGTGATCTTGAAACCCTAATTGATGAGAAAGGGAAACCCTAACCCTAATATAGGGTAATGGTATGTGTGTGAAACCCTAATCAATAAGAAAGGGAAACCCTAACCCTAATGATGGGAAGGTTGTAATTCTCTTATTGCATAAGCCTTGTAAGGCATGTTAAATATGTGTATAACAAGTATAATGTGTAATGGGCCTTGTGAGCCATGTGATAATTTGTTTCCTAGTGAGAGGTGACAATATACTTAATGGGCCTTGTGAGCCATGTGATAAATTGTTGCCTAGTGAGAGGTGACAAGATGTTTAATGGGCCTGGTGAGCCATGTGAGATGCTTGTATAACAAATATCATGTATACCTTGGTCTGAGGACCTAGAGGTATTAATTACCTGATAAGTGGTAACAATGTTCTATGATGAACTAAGGGTTTGAATACACAGATTCAATAATCATGATGATGATATTGTTGAGGGATGAGTCCCAGTAATGAGAAAAGGGATTGAGATCCTAAATGTTATATAAAGTTTTGAAAAGTACTTGATAGATGTATTACACTTTTCTTCATATCATTTGTCATAATAATTCATGTTTGAAAACTTGACTGATGCTAAAAGAATATGGTAATGCACTTAATTAATTAAGTGGAATCATATCATGTAGAATCTTGACCATAGATCCATCAGCGTCAGTAAATTGCTGAATGGTGAAACATGTTTTCCTATGGGATCTCCTGGAGACCGCATATTTTTGAATATGTGGGGGTGATGGGTGAAAATCTCTGTACGCCCCAAATGAAGATTTATGGTAGATAAACACGAAATATCTCAATCCTTCATTATTGGTTGGGTTCGATGTAGATAAACATGAAATCTATCGACCCTTCCTCAGGTTTGATGGTAGATAAACACGAGATCTCTCAATCCTGACGAGAGTACAGCTGCCCCTGCAACTCTATAGCAAAGTTTCCAGTATACCCTAGAAAGCTATTTAGCAGTTGACATAGTCCTGCTCATTTTCTCACACTGATCGAGACGGCTGAGGTCATGGCAGCCGGCTCTTCCATTGACCTTTTATGGTACCGATTTCGATTTCACAGTGGTCGGTTGGAGTATGAGCAGTTTACCTCATCTCCTCAGAGCATAAGTGTGATTGTAAAATGTAATCAGCCATGTAGCGTATTTGCTTAAGGATGGAATACGGAAATCATTGGTTGATGTTACATTGCTTAATGTATCCTAAATGGATAGATGTTATACATGTTCTTCATATTCATTATAAAATGAATAGATGATTTACTGCTTTATCATATATAGCTGCAATGCTTCAGAAGATGACATTGTTATACTATGCTTAAATAGTGATTAAATCCTATTATTAATGTAAAGGAATCCTCTACTCAATTTTATATTGTTTAACTGTGATAATAATATTGTTGGCGGAGAGTTATATCTCTCGCTGGGACATGGGTCTCACCCTGTTGGTCACCAACATTTTTAGGTGGATGTGGACGAGGAGGTAGAGACCATATTGTAGAGGGAGAACATCAGTAGCAGGGACAGTAGTGATAGCTCAGGTTGAGTGTACTGTCTGTTGTGTCTTGTAGATAGAAGTCCTATGTGTCATCTGTATACTCCCAGGTCCTTGGAGTTAGTACTTAGTGGTTTTATGATCGATCTGAGATTTTGGCTTGTATGCCTCAAGGTTTTATGTTGCTTATGTATAGTTTGGCAAAGCAATTTTTATATGTAACCCTTGAGATGAGATGTACAGGGTGTGTACAATGCGAACAATGATTTATATAAGGTTTTGAATCTTTTAGTAAGAGTTTTTTTAGAAATGGATCTCTTTGTAAAATGGTTTTAATTTTTAGTGATTTTTGTTAATCTGTTGTTTATGTTTAATTCTGCTTAATTGTAACAATTTATTTGTCGGTTTGATGATGGTCATTTCAAAGTTTTGGCTTAAGGTTCGCTGAGTCTACAGATACATAGGACTAAGGTGTTGAGTTTGTTTTAGTGTCCTCCAGTATACCCTATAGTGACTTTTGCTTGTGCAGAAGAAAGGGTGAAGTTTAAAATTGACTGGAGAACATGAGAAACACGTTGCTAAGAGAAATGTTGTTGCACTAGGAGAGGGTTTAAGGGATCAGGAAAGAGAAGAATGAGTGCCTGAGAATTCCCATCATGACCCAATCAGGATAGAGAATTCTATATGCTCTTGTTGGGCAGGCTAGGACAACAATGATACATATAGTTGATTGGATACTAGCATTACAACCTAGGTTACCAGTCCTCAATACGGAAACATTGGGCTTTGAAAGGGTTCCTGAATGACATAGTCATGTTGGAACAGTGGAAAATGTGGGAAATATTAACATATGATGAGAAAGTAGAATCTGCCATAAGTTTAGACAGATAGTATATCTGTGATGGCAGTGCCCAAGGAGGGGCAATAAGTTGAGACTTAGGGAAAGGTCTCTACAATTCTAGAGACATTTGCCTAGTTGTTCTAAAAAGCCAAAGTTTTTAGTGCCACCAGTGCAATAAATGCCTACTGTACCAGGGCAGTAGCCACTAAGTAAAGGCAAATGTCCTAACTTTCTACCTATAAGAACCCATGGATTAGTCTCTACATCGGTAATAAGACTGATAAGACCATGGTATGAAGATAAGACATGTTATAGATGTGTACATGTTGAGCATACTAAACCCTTTTGTTTAAAAAGAAGGGAGGATATGACTCAACAACCGAGGTAGAAACGGAAGGGCTTACGAAAGTTATAGCCCAATGATATAAAAAGGCAAAAAGTAACAACATGGAACAACTAGACTCTATGGTTTGAGTCAACCTGAAGTGGTGGATGACCGCGAGGGGTAACAGTCAGATAGAGCTTTTTCATTTTGATATGCCTTATCTTGATGCTATCTGATAATCATAAAAAGGATTGCTATTATGGATTTTCCTATTATTTTCCCTATGTTAACATAGGGAAGAAATTATGATAACTACAATTTATATTCTATTTAGTATTCTTTTAAATGCTCTATAATTGCTCTTATCTATGTGAAAGAGGATGAGATATAGAAGTGATGCCTAGAGAAAATCTAGGAATGTTAAATCATGTGTTGGTTATGATATGAGAAGTAATGAATATGATAGTACACAAAGTGCATACTACCTAATCTCAATACTTGTATACCCTGGCTAGGTATATAATTATTGGAGATAGGGTAAGTATGGAACTCTTAGATTATTATCTTTCTGATTACTCTGATCAAGTAGTCATTTTGAGACAATCTAGTGAGCATAATGAAACGGGAAACATGGCATGGATTTTTTTTATCACATCCTAAGTGAAATAAATGAAATATGAGATGATCTCAGATCAATCTATGTGCATGAGTGAGTAAAAGAATATAATCCTCATGATAAGAGAATGAGAATAAGGGAGATGATCCCTGTTTGATAAAATTTGTGTGAATAGTAAAGATCTTTTCCATAATGTTGAAATGGGAAATGCGATAAAATTACAAAATGCTCATGAACATGTTAGATAATAACAAAGGAAGGAATAATGACATGTGATCATCCTTATAATTCCTATGCTGATGGCAATGAACCTAGTATGAGACAAGAGTAAATGACTCATGAACAGTTGAAAGTTCATGTAATAATTAGAGGAGAGGATAATCTCTTCTCTTTGATAAACTACCCTGGGTGATGATGGGGTAATAAAAGGAATATGTTTCTTTGTGTTCTTTCCCTTCAGGGACATGGAAATAAAGTGAGTACTATGACACTTGATGTGCATAAGTTAAAAATGTTCAATTGATGAATACTTAGAAAAGTATTAGTTTGTCTTGGACTTTGGTTCCAAGATAAAGATATGTGTAACATGTAATGTCCCAAGATGAAAGAAAGATGAGGATGTGATGTGTTTTCAACACACTTGACGGTTACCAAGGTAAGGAATTCTGGTATCTAAGAAATATCAGGTGGTATGGGAAAGTTAAAACATAACTCCTAATTAGATGATTTATGTTGGTTACCTGGAATGGCCAACTGTGAAATCAGTCTAGTTACATAAAATAGTATGGACATCATGTGTTAGGATTTTATGCTCTGCATAAACATAACATTGATAAGGATGTACTAATTGAAGGAACGATTGTAGAATCATTGTGGGAAAATCTTATCAAGCTGAAAATAATTCCTTAGAATACCCCTATCTAGATCTGTTAAGGTAACTTATACATAACATCTAGAGATACCTATAAAATAAGTTCTTAATTGATAAGTAACCTCCCCTTATGGCAAGAGTATGTATAACTAATGAGATAGTTGGTACAAGTAGTAAGAAAGTTTAGTGTTGTGTCAATAGATTGGATGGCACAACAGATGTATGATAAGACTTGTAGTCCCAAGTGGGTGGCAGAACGTAACTCTGGTCTTTCCTTAGAATTGAGATGCTAAATTGAATGAGGAGTATGGAAGACTCCCTAGAATTAAGAATCATATCACATAAAATATGTGAGTCAATGAGGATTGACACCTAAATTATTTGAAGTATGAATAGTACTTCTCTAACTTAGAAAGTGTTACCTGACACAGAGTTGATTCTACAGTCAATAATGAAAAAGACAGTGGAGTATGTGTCATGTGTGATAGATTCTATGATAACCCTATGTGGGAGAACTTTATGTGGATCAAAGTTCTATGGTGTCTCCATGACATTAAGATGTTATGTGGAAACTTTATGGTATGATGAATGAATAATATTTGTCTCCCTGTACTTGGGATTTTGGGGACAAAATCCTTGTTAGGGGTTTATAACTTGTAATGACCCTGACCTGGGTTATGAGGTAACCCAATTTGTTTTGGCTAATTAAGTTGCTTAGAAATTTAATATAATCCTATAAGGAGTTTTTTTATCATGTGGCACACTTATATTTCAAGTTTGGTCCTGATTGAATGTTGTTTGAGCAATTTTCCTTTGTTTTGGACCAAAGTGAAATTTAATCAAGATGAGGGGTTATATTGCAATATGTCACATTTTGAACATTCCTTAAGTGTTTTAGCATCATAATAGATAGAATGATGCAAGGCGGTGTCTTGTTGAAAGCCTAAATTTCAAGTTGCAACTTGTTTGAATAATGTTAGTGCATTGTGCACCAATTTTGGTACAAATTATAATTTACCCAAAATGTAAGGTTAATATGAAAATTACCACCTCTAGAGTGTCCCTACTCCCTCATAGTATGAATTAGAGGAGAGATAAATGAGGAGACACCATGTTTGAATCAATTATGAGTGATGGTAATCTTGGTGATGAAATGACCAAGAAAGGGGTTGAATATGAAACCCTAACTTGAGTTGTATCAAGTGAAAAGCTTATATATGAGTGCCTATTGTCCAAGGAGCCATAGGACGAGCCTCATATAATTTGGTGAACTCTTGGCAAAGGCCATGTCGTGCAAAGCACCTCAAGGAGGTGAGGTGTGTCGGGTTACAACTTCCTTAGAAAAGTTGTATCGGGTTGTTAATAAAGTGATGATTTAATTGATATATCTTATTCAAAGGGATACGTAATGGACGAATTTTCATCCCTAGATTATCCTAAAATGTTTTGCATATCAATATAAATGTTGATTCATGCATTTACAGGTGTCATCCATGCATGGAAACGTGGCACCTACTAGCTCAAATTGATGACACCTCTTCATGAACCTCAAGTATATATACCCCTCCTTTCACCCCTAAGTGAACTTTTGTGAATTCTACCACCTCCTTGCTCTTATATATCGTGCATGGAGTCCTTGTATCATTCATTAGTGAAGTGGTATCGTGAATGGGCCTTGGGTATCAGCCATAGCAAGTGGTATCGACCATAGCATGTTGAAATTGGCCATGGAATGTTGATATCGGCCAAGTGAAGTATTTTTTGCCACAACTGAGGGGGATATCGGCCACAAGTGGTGGCATATCGTGAAAGGGTTGTGAGTATCTTGAAAAGGTGCTATATCAAGAAGGATATCAAATATTAACCCTAAGGAGAGGCCATGATCATCTTCAACCTTGGATTGAAGCATGATTTTAGGGTTTTGATCTTCCTTTCTTTTCTTCTTCATGAATTGTTTATCCATGGTGATTCCTTGTATATGAAGGATTTGTGAACGAGCCTTGGACTTTTTATAAGTCATCTTCAACCTTAGGAACATGGATCTTTGGATCTTGGAGCTTTGAAGTTGTTCTTAAGGCGGGATATATAACTTGAACTCAACCATGTTATTATTCATCACCTAAATTGCTATATTTAATGAACTACTTTAAATTCTGAAATTTCCTGAAATAGTTGATAAAATTATGAATTCTAGTAGTTTCTTAAACCTGTTGACATGAACTATAACAGTTAGAACAAAGGTATAGAGCTTGAATATGATGTTATCACCTTATAAAAGTGATATCGGGTGCAAGCACACAAGCAAGCACCTCTAACCCGATATGATGATGCACCTACTTCACTAAAATGATATGGATATGATCGTATACCTTCTTGCATGATATGATGGTCTAGTATACACCTCTTGCACGATATGAGGTCAAGTAAACACCTTAAAATTGATATCGGGTTCAAGCACACAAGCAGCACCTCTCTGGCTGATATGGTGTGAAACATACACACATACACCTCTCTGCCTGATATGGTGTGAAGCATACACACATACACCTCTCTACCTGATATGGTGTGAAGCATACACGCATACACCTCTCTGCCCGATATGGTGTGAAGCATACACACATACATCTCTCTGCCTGATATGGTGTGAAGCGCACACACCTCTCTGCCCGATATGGTGTGAAGCACACACACACCTCAAAAGTGATATGGAAGCACAGATAAACCTCAAACCCAAGATGGTAAGAACACATACACCTCTAGGTGATATGGGTAGCAAGTATACACTTTTAAACTGATATTGGGTTAAGTATACACCTTTTGGACAATATGGTGTTGAGCACATATCTCTAAAATGAGATGGTGGGTAACCCAATACACTAGATGACAAGAGTGGAAAGGTGGTTAGTACCCTAGTACATGTAATGGCCACTACACTAAAGTAGGGTGTGGCCAATATCCTCAAGTGAGGTGAGGATGTTACACCCATGAAGGGTGAATTTTATACACATTATGAATGGTAACGTTTATACCTTAATGGGTAAGGGTATGAGGGATATGATGATGCCTAGATCGATATACACCTAATCCAATACATGTGTTCAACTTGACATATATGAATCAACCCTATACACCTTGTAAAGGTGAGGGTAAGACACTCTTAGGAGTAATGAGTGTAACACAAAATAATGGTGTGGTTAATACCTTGATAGGTGAAACACCTAAGGTGGTTAATAATGGACAAACTTATATAAAAATTCCTTAACCCGAGATGAGTCCATATCATTGATGATGGTTGGATAATTCAAATGTGTGACTTGTAACCAATACTCTACATAATAAATGTGATGAGTTAGTGCATAACATATTAGGATAGGAAATACCCTAATATAAGATAAATTGATGAACTTAAGTTAAAAGTGATGAGGGAAGTGACACATCAAGACATGATAGATATCACATCCAGCACCTCAAGGTTGATACACTTGATTCACCTCAAATCCAATATACTTAGATGAGTAACACATGAAGTGTGTTATGTCAATTGTTACATTGAGATGTAATGAGTTTAATGCACTATGATAAGTGTAGGCTAATATACCTTGAGAAAGGGTTAAGCCAAGTTAATAAGTATGAGGTAATCAATATTCTAGTGAGGATGAGAGAGAAACTCATACTTTGTGTTGATAATCATTTAATGATAAATGATGAGAATAAATATGATTGAATACTTATAATATGAATGCATGATCCTAGATGTGTGGGACAATGAATAAGGGTTTGATCATGGATAATGTGATCTTGAAACCCTAATCGATGAGAAAGGGAAACCCTAACGCTAATATAGGGTAATGGTATGTATGTGAAACCCTAATCGATAAGAAAGGGAAACCCTGACCCTAATGATGGGAAGGTTGTAATTCTCTTATTGTATAAGCCTTGTAAGGCATGTTAAATATGTGTATAACAAGTATAATGTGTAATGGGCCTTGTGAGCCATGTGATAATTTGTTTCCTAGTGAGAGGTGACAAGATACTTAATGGGCCTTATGAGCCATGTGATAAATTGTTGCCTAGTGAGAGGTGACAATATGTTTAATGGGCCTGGTGAGCCATGTGATATGCGTATATAACAAGTACCATGTATACCTTGGTCTGAGGATCTAGAGGTATTAGTTACCTGATAAGTGGTAATAGTGTTTTGTGATGAACTAAGGGTTTGAAAACCTAGATTTAGTAATCATGATGATGATATTGTTGAGGGATGAGAATTCCCAGTAATGAGAAAAGGGATTGAGATCCTAAATGTTATATAAAGTTTTGAAAAGTACTTGATAGATGTATTACACTTTTCTTCATAGCATTTGTCATAATAGTTCATGTTTGAAAACTTGACTGATGCTAAAAGAATATGGTAATGCACTTAATTAATTAAGTGGAATCCTATCATGTAGATCCCTGGCCATAGATCCATCAGCGTCAGTAAAGTGTTGAATGGTGAAATAGGTTTTCCTACGGGATCTCATGGAGACCGCATATTTTTGAATGTGTGGGGGTGATGGGCAAAGATATTTGTATGCCTCGAATGAAAATTGATGGTAGATAAACACAAAATCTCTCAATCCTTCATTATTGGTTGGGTTCGATGTAGATAAACACAAAATCTATCGACCCTTCCTCAGGTTTGATGGTAGATAAACACGAGATCTCTCAATCCTGACGAGAGTGTAGCTGCCCCTGCAACTCTATAGCGAAGTTGCCAGTATACCCTGGAAATCTATTTAGCAGTTGGCATAGTCCTGCTCATTTTCTCACACTGACCAAGACGGGTGAGGTCATGGCAGCCGGCTCTTTCACTGACCTTGTATGGTACTAATTTCGATTTTGCAATGGTCGGTTGGAGTATGAGTGGTATACCTCATCTCCTCATGGCATAAGTGTGATTGTAAAATGTAATCAGCCGTATAGCGTATTTGCTTAAGGATGGAATATGGAAATCATTGGTTGATGTTACATTGCTTAATGTATCCTAAATGGATAGATATTATACATGTTCTTCATATTCATTATAAAATGAATAGATGATTTACTGCTTTATCATATATAGCTACAATGCTTGAGAAGATAATATTGTTATACTCTGCTTAAACAGTGATTAAATCATGTTATTAATGTAAAAGAATCCTCTGCTCAGTTTTATACTGTTTAACTGTGATAATAATATTGTTGGCAGAGAGTTATATCTCTCACTGGGACATGGGTCTCACCCTGTTAGACACCAACATTTTTAGGTGGACGCGGACGAGGAGGTAGAGACCATACTGTAGAGGGAGAACATCAGCAGTAGGGACAACAGTGACAACTCAGGTTGAGTGTATTGTCTGCCGTGTCTTGTAGATAGAAGTCTTATGTGTTGTCTCTGTACTCTCAGTCCTTGGAGTTAGTACTTAGTGGTTTTATGACAGATTTGAGATTTTGGCTTGTATGCCTCGAGGTTTTATGTTGCTTATGTATAGTTTGGTAAAGCAACTGTTATATGTAACCCTTGAGATGATTTGTACATGGTATGTATAATGTGAACAATGGTGTATATAAGGTTTTGGATCTTTTAGTAAGAGTTTTCCTAGAAATGGATCTCTTTGTAAAATGGTTTAATTTTTAGTGATTTTTGTTAATCCGCTGTTTATGTTTAATTCTGCTTAATTGTAACAATTTATTTGTCAGTTTGATGATGGTCGTTTCAGCTAATGTGTGGTTGTGACCATGCATGCTAATGGGTCAAAATGCTTTAGGGTTTTGAAGGTAGCAACCATATGAAAGTGTTACAGCCAATCCCTTTATGTTAGTGTTGAAAGACATGTGAATATGATGGTTTAGGCCATGAACCTTGTTACGGCCGATACATGTGGTTGAGGTCGAAGCTCTATCCGCTTGTGGGTTGAGACCATGAGTGGTTGTGGTTGAAACACCTTAAAGTGTGGAGGTCAAAACACTTTGGTTTTGCAGTCGAGACACTCAAGTCCTTTGAGGCTTACACCCCTAGGTTGCTACACCATGATGTTCTTAGGTCCAAACATAGTGTTGAGGTCATGAAACATTGAGTGTGTCTAGGTCATTTCACATGTATAGCGATGGGTCGATACACTTCTATGCATACATGTATAGATGATTAATACATAGTGTAATTATCTACATGATATGACGTGACATGAATGCTTGATCATTTACCATAGTGCTTGGCTCTAGAACTCTCCAACATAGTGGGAAGTGATGACATTAGTATTGGGTTGAGTGGTGTTATGAAACCTTAATTGAATGCAATTGAAACCCTAACCCTAATCCATTGTTCATGTGATGTATGTGATTGATTTACTTGGAGATTCTTGTTCTATAATAGAGTTTTATGTCTTGTATTTTGTTTCCCTAACTTTGCAGGTGAGATGAATATGAATAGCTATGAGAATGCTATGGTGGTTCTTGTACAATATTGGGTGGTGATTATAAGCATACATCAATTGTTGATATATCATATGATATTGATTGCACAGGCTTCATGTGATGTGAACCTAGTGAATTGTTGAGAGCCTTGAGTATATTTTAAGTGGTGAAATGCTCCAGAGATGGAATTGAGGGGTTGATACCCCATAAATATGTGATAGTAATGACCTTGTAATGGTTGGGATACAAGTATCTTGAGATGGTGAGACAAGTTCTAACTTTGTACATTTTATACCTTCTATTGTTGTACCTTACTCTTCATTTTGTAGTATTTGTTTAAGGTTAATACATTGTAACTTAATTGATGCATTAAATGATACCCAATTGGAAAGTCTAATCAAGTAAAACCCTAATCATGTAGTTTCCTTGTACCATAGATCCATCTCCAGTGTCAATATCTAGCTAGATGGTGAAATGAGTAACTCCTACGGGAAACTCAGAGGGCATATTATCGAATGTGCGGGGTGTAATTGAATCATTACTTTGTACCCTTAAATTGTTGTAATAGTAATGTGATATTTTGTTATAGAACAACCATGTGTGAGCTAGTTCTCTAGTGTTGTGCCATGTACCAAGGCATGCTAGCTGTTTTACAAAACCATAGTCTGACTATGAGTTGCTATTTGTACAGGACTATAACTATGACTATAAGTTGTTGTCCTTAGTAGTTTCATTGTTATGTCACTGCATTGCAAACTTGAACTGACCAAGTAGTGTTGGTGATGAGCATGGAGATCGTGTCTTCCATTGATCTTGTATGGTATTGATTTCGACTTAATAGTGTTCAGTTGGATTTGAATGGTATGCCTCAAATCCTCAGTTTAATAATAATAAAAGTGCTCATACAGTCGTGTAGTATATTTTCTTAGGGTCAAACACAAATCACATTGAATGACCCCAAACCTTATTTCTTGTATTGTTTAGTTTACAATAGCCATACATGTTCTTCATATTCCTTCTAAAGAGCATATGATGTTCTACTATTCAACTAAAAGTACTGGAACTGCTTAACCAATATTTACTACTTTACTTAACTATTTTTATTATACTAGATGTTGGTGGAGAGTTATATCTCCCGTTCATATGTGATCATACCTTGTTGGTTCTACAACTTTTTAGGTGGTCATGGACGAGGAGGTAGAGGTCAAGGTACAAGTGCTGAGAAGCAAGAGAGTAATATTTTCCTTGAGGTTGGATATTTTCTAGAGATTTATAGAAGATGTCCTATGTGTCATCCTTGTACTCTCTTGTCTTTGGGGAGATTTTGTGTTTTGTATATCGACACGTAGATTTTGTCTTTATGCCATGCGGGTATATAAATGACATATATGTGTAGATAGTTCATTAGTATTATACATTAATGGCTTGATAGTCTCTGAACATGCAATGTAACATACTTTAGTATATATATGAATAAGAGATAGCCTAAGTTGAGTCTAGTTTAGTAAATACTTCCGCTTGAGATATTAAATAGCATTTGGTTCAAATTTACCTTGATTTGTGGTAATATAGTGATTAGTGTTCATTTCACATTTTGATTTGAGTAATCTCATTTTGTGTGACAAAGGGTGTCACAATTATAAAGGTGATGATTGGGTGACTGTGACACATAGGGACTGACTATGAGTGATAGAGATGGGATCTTGTCCCACCTATGGGAGTATGATATCCAAGGCATGTTGATTAGCGAGACTAAGAAAAGAATGGCCACACACATGTGAGTTCATATGTGATATTAAGCTTACATATATCTCAGATAGTCTACTCTGGTCCAGGGAACAAGATTGAATAATAACGTGGATGACTACTCCATGCTTCTAGTTCAATCTGGATATCAGTAACAAAGGAACTATACAAACATTATAACACCATACATAGATTGTGGGTTGAAGTTGTTCTCCAACTTCCCATTTACTTGGGTAGCATTGATGTGTGACGAGACACCACTCACTGCGTGTGATGTCATAAGTTGTTATGGACATTCACTGCTAACGTAACATGGGACCTATAGGGTCACAGACATAGGAACTCATCTAGAAGAGGAGTTTAATATTGAATGATGATTGCATTAATTACTAAAGTATTTAGGTATTCAATTCACACAACAATTCAGCTAACCAGAATGCCAGACCATTAGTTCATGTGTTGAGATAGTCATTTGGAGTGACAGGCTAATTGTATTATGCATTGGTTGGAATTCAGCTTGAACTCAACTATGAGATGCATGTCTCACTTATGTGAGATGACTATCTCAGGTGGTGTGAGACAACCGTCTCAGGTGGTGTGAGACGACTGTCTCACATGCACCAGACGATCAGTCTGGGGTTGCAATTCAATTGCATCTAGGATTAGTGTTGAAGTCATGAAGTGCACTAATTGCCGACATATGTGCAAATATGCGAAAGTACCAAATGATCGTGTGGATTTCCAGACGACCGTTTTGACTGTTGTAGGTTGTGAAGTTTCTAAATTGTTGTGAAAATTTGAGAATATTCTGATCCCTTACACTCCCGCATAGACGGGACCCTAACCTTGGCCCTGGCCTGTACTATAAATAGAGGGGTACCAGGGCCTTCTCAGAGCACAAAACAGACAATTGAGAATCAGTTCTTTGATAATTGTTGTCCTCTGTGGTTGTGATAACCAAGAGAGCCCAAGCAAGTCCTACTCGACTAGGGAGGATATATGCGGGAGAGAAACAACTAAAGATCATTGTTACCAGAGAGTAGGTTGGTGACTAGTACGCCAATAGGAGGAACAACTCATTCTTGTCCATTCTAGCAGGACGACAAGAGTTCTAGTTGGTTAGTGTGGACTTCTCTAGAGGTGAGGTGGCATTTTCCCATCTCTAAGGAGGACGACGTCATCTGGCAATCCGTGATGAGAGGAGTTGTTGCAGACGAAGACGTTTGAGGATACTGTCTATGAAGGAGAAATAAGATGAGTCCCAGTGCAACTAGGGGTTGCACACACCATCCAAGATAGAATGTACATCTACATCGATGAAGATTTTCGTTGGTCTTGCTTCAGGACTAGGTATATCATCACAAAACCATCTTTTCCATTGCATAGTTATTGACCAGATCCGCTGGTTAATGAGAAATATATTAGTATTTTTTTGTTTCTGTTTCCTATCTAATGTCATATTTTCCTACAATATATACCCCTTCTTTTGCATGCAAGTGATATCTTTTACACCCTCTTATTCTCTCTCAACCTTGGAGATTGTCCTTGTGATCTTGGTGGTGGAGAAGAGCCCCACCTTAGATCAAGATGGTCAAACCTTTTCATGTGATGATCTAATGTTGGAGTAACTCTTCTTTGGAGTTCTTTGACCTTGGTAAGTGATATAGTCTCTTGGTTTCATTTTTTACAATCATGTCTCTCTCTTCTTCCTTTTAGCCGAATCCATGGTCTTAAATGCTGGTACTTCTTGAGGAACTCCTCTCTTCTTAACCAAATCCATGGTTCTCCGTCGTAGTGTTGAGTTGAGTTGGAGATCTCCTCTCTCTTTCTTGTTCTTTTTAGCCTAGAAGCTTTTTCTCTCTTTCTTGTTCTTTAACCTAGGGTTTGATTCTCTTTTAACTTGGTGACTAGCTTGGTCGTGGAGGTGATCAAGCTAGGTTTCTCTCTCTTCTTTGGAGCTTCTTTGCTTGGAAGTTATTCATCATAATCCAAGGTGAGTTATATAAGTTTCCCCTCGATTATTGTTGCACTCATCTTGCATGTTAGTGATCTATCTCTAAAATGTGATTATAAATTGTGTAGCGATGATATCTTGATTTAGGGTTTAGGACTTTGTGGTGATCTTGTATAGATCATATCTTTTTTGTTAACCCTAATTCCTGTACCTGAGAGCTAATAGGTGGCAGAGATGTTGTTTCTTATATGCACCATTTTAAACGATGATTTTCCCCATGTTTTGGTTCTGATATCTCTGTTAGGGGTGGAGGTTTTGAATGCATGTGGTGTTTAAAAGGTTGATTTTTCTTCTCTTGAATCATGGGTTGGTTTTCCCTACGATTTGATGATCAGATTCTAGGGTTTTGGGTGGTTTTTTCCTTCGTGAACCTCTCTTCATATTTTTTTTTGTTTCGGCTTCTTGGTGTTAACCATCTTGTGGATCTTGTGTTTGAGTTATGCTTCTCTCTCTTGATGGTTTCAAATAACCCTTGTGTTTGAGCTAAGTGTGGTTTTCTTGAGTGGTCGAATAGATGACCATATGTCCTTGAGTCGTAGTTTGCTTCTTTCTCCTTCAGTCACCATGGTTTAACACATGAGAATATGATGGGTGGAACTCCCTCTTCATTCAATGAAGTGGTGAGGGTTTCCTTCAGTCGCATGACCTAGTTTTCTCTTTGATCGAAGGTGTGATGTGTTTCCTTCAGTCAAAGGTGTGATAGTCTTTCTCTTTAGTCACAAGGTTTGGTGATTGCCTTCGACCATGGTGGTTTGTTTCCTTCGGTCGCGGAAGATAGGTGGCCTTGGTTTCCTTCAGCCAATGAGGTTTTCTGGTGTATCATCCCTAAAATCTTAGTCTCTAATAAACATGATCAGTAATTCCAAACTAAAACCTTAATTTATATGATGATGTAAACACCCAGAACAAGACCTACACATGATGATGCAATGCTTTATCACATTTTTATTTATTTATGCACACAACCTAACCCTAATATGCAAGAATGGTTAATCTGGGTCTAAACCACACATTACCCTAAATCTGTTTGTAGTATACTTTATTTTTTGGTGGCATAACTCATCTCCAACGACTATTACTTCATTAAGTATCCTAAGTACCTAATGATATAAATTACATCATTTCATAGTTCAAACCTAAAATCCAACTAGATATTTGGATTCTACATGTCCAGTGCAACTAGATTGCCAAGTTTCATCAACTTTAGATGATGCTAGCAAGTCCAAACGAAATTAGGACCAAAAGGAAACACAACCTCATTATCCCTAATTATTCACTTGATGCGGTCGATTAAATTGATTCTCCTAAGTTACCAACGTGGTGTGTGTCAAGCGTGCCCAGTTTGAGTGTGCTAATGCCGCATTATGTCCCAGCCATCCATTGAGAATCCAAGACAGGAGACCTTGTCTCCTTCCACGCGCTAAACACGCGTGTCAGGGGAGAAACAACCCCAACAGAACCGGCTCATCGTTCTCTCCCTAGACTCCACGACTCCTATTTTTGTCGCCACCTTTGACTCCGTGAGGGTATTCCGAACTCAGAGAACCCTAAGTTGAACCCTGACTCTAGCCGGAGCAAAAACACCCAACATCCGTCCCCTTTCCTCCGCTGGTACAAACCCACCGACTAGGCTTCAGGTCATCACATTGGTAAAGGAAGGACCCTGAAACAACCTCGGACTCCAGGAAAACCTCCTGAACCATCAATTTCAGTCAAATCTTACTGAGTAAATGATGCCAGCTCGATCCTCAGCGGAGACGACGAGCTCGACCAGGCTCCTCTGGCGTCCGTTGTCAAATTAATTCGCCAGTAAGCTTGTTCACCGTATGTTAATGCTCTCCCTGATGCCCTTAGGTCGTGCATTTCACCCAAATGTTATACCCACGAACCCATGCCCTTCGCCGGATATGGCGAGCCTCGCCGGGTCGCCTTAGTACTGCTCTTCCTGAATAAATGATGCTTTGAGTTTCACCAGAATACAGAAAAGCTATCTCAATGTTCATTTTTAGATCTTGGTCTCCGAGGCTCGTATTCCAAACGAGTTTCAGGTCTCTGTTTCCCCAGCCACGACGACTGATTTCTGTGATCTTTTGTGGTCGTTTTGTCACAAAAATAGATCCCCCTATTCCTCTGGGTCAAATCAGGCATGTCCATCTCTTGGGGTACGAATTACATGTTGTATGTGCAGTTCCCACTCCCTTAGCTCTTGCAGCCATGGCGGCAACATGGACCCAGAGCTCCAGTGCTCATGGAGTCCCAACAATAACTCGCCGAGGTCGGCTCATTCCAAGGGACCTGTTGAGTAGCTCATTTTCATGATATCAGGCCAGAGATTTGAATTCTGGGACGAGGTTCCTCGCTCCAGCATGATTTGTCGATGCCATGGCACTATGGCAGCAAAGAAGAAACCAAGGCAGAGCAGTTACTCACCTGCCCTCATAATGCAAATTAATTCATAATCCGGCCTAGGACTTTTATAGGGTTTCATTTATTTCGATAACAGTCGCGTTGGATTTAAATGAGATTTTGACCAAGTCAGTCCTTGTCAAAACTATGCTTGGAAAATAGCATGGAGGGCAAATCAGCCTTTTTCCCCCTGCGCAAACCCAGGTCTCAGGAATTTGCTTTTATTTGTTTTATCTCGACTCTGATTGGTCATGCCAAATCTTCAATAATTCCTAGAAACTAATTCATAGCTCAGATAAGGTCGAACCTTAAATGAATTTTGATCAATTTCTCAAGATCTATCACATGGCCCTAGTTTTAGATCCATATTCCAACCTACTTTCCATGCTTTATTGAAAACCCTAGAACTCTAGGTTTAACCATGATAAAAAATGTATTTATACATGTTGAACATGACAACTAGGGTTGATCAGGATTCAAGTTACGATTAGTACACCTCCCCAAGATCATGTGAGTGGATATGCACATTGAGTATTATTTAGGGTTCATGGTTTTATTATTCTCATATTTAATTACGATGATTTCGTCTAAAGTGCACTTATGCTACTCCTCAGTATATGCTTATAAGAAATGATACTCATTCTAAGAAATCAAGCTTTCTAGTGTTTTGGTCTTCATGCTTTCAAGTGAGATATTATGTATTATAGTCATGTTAAGGAATCATGAAATCGGGATAATCATGTTTAATGAATTAAGGAAATTATAATATAATCCTCTCAATCATGTTTAAGTGAGCCTTAATTGGCCTTATGAGCTCCGTGGGAGCATTATGTGAGCATTAACCAACTTTATGTGAGCCTTAGCCGGCCTTATGGGAGCCTTAATTGGCCTTATGAACATTATGGTGCATTCAGAAGAGTGACTATATTAACTCAAGATAAAATATATATTTTTCATGTAATCATGTCAATTTACTTAAGTCTTTAAGTAATCAGGTTAGTCATGTTAAATACTCATGTTTCAAGTCATTTTCATGTCATTTCAATAATATATTATTTTAATGTTAAAAGTACTCAGTGCCACTCACATAGTTTTACGTTGCTTTGCATGGTTGGGGACGAGATGTCCGTAGGTGATGAGCAAAGGAAGACTAAGACATTAGGCTAAGGATAAGCACGCTACAATGAAAGACTAGAGTACATTGGTGCAGTGCCATTATCCACTTTAGTTTAGTTGCAGGTGTTAAGATATATTTATTTATGTTTAAATCTTGGAAACATGTCATAAGATGGATCCAGTTCCCCTTTTTGTAAATGATATTATCATCTTGTAATCATTATTTATTTTCATCTCTGATGTTAATGATATTATTAGCCATTATTGGTCATGCATTTATACTTTACAATAAATATGAGATTTATTAGTCCGGACTTAATATTTCTCATAATTAATGTCTTAAATAAATTGAAAATATTTATACTTAGAAGTTTTCTAACCAGATGTCTTATATATACTACTAAAAACTACCTTATCACTAACTACTCGAATACAATCTTTTCAAATTTCTTATATGGATATATCTATAGATCAATATTCATACTAATACAACTAGAACTAATGTACATTGTCATTTAATTGAATTTTTGGATCATTTGGTAAATCACATGATCTAGTTGTCTTATGATACATCATTAACATATAGCTACATAATTTTATTTAAATACCTTACACATTATTCTACTACTATGTGTGTATTAATAAATATAATTAACAAAAATAATAATTTATCAAGATAAACATACATTAGTCAAACTATTATAAACAAATTTGATCAAAAGTATGATACACTATGTAGCATATATTAAATCAATGTCTAAGCTCTAGACAATAATTCTACCAGCATGTCTCTATATTAGGTGTTGTGGTGAATATCATAACTAGATTTACATACTACCAATACATACTACAGGTGTGAGTATACATAGGAAAAACAAAGTTGTCCATGTTAATTTAATATTCTATGTTTACATGCAACATGTTACAGGAGAATAATATAGTGACAATATACATATGTATAGTACGTTAACCATATTGAAGTCAAATTTTGTAGTAGGTTTGTTTATAACTACCTGGTCAAATAATTTGACTTATAAGATCATGTAAACATATTTTAGACTTACCATGATAATAGACATACATTGGTACTTATATACATATATAATTATATACAAAAAGATAACCAATTTATAATCCTAACTGGTTGATAGGATTAGTAACACATATGTAGCATTTATCTTTGCAATTACGAGTTCAAGTAGAAAGTCTATATGACTCATAAAATTGTATGCAGATGTACATATGTATATGATTGAGATGCTACTTACTTTTGATGTATGTTATGCAGATTAGTTTCTACAGAACTTTTTCTTGACCTTCATGTCCATAATAGAAACACTAGAGGTGATGTTTAGTTTGGTATTTGGCTAGGGAAAATATAAAGTTCAATGGTTTGTATGTTGAGATGTAAAAGAATCATGGAGGGATGTTGGAAGAGTAATGGTAATGGAAGGTCTTCACAACCATGTGGAGTCCTACCTCAAAATAATGTATTAAACATTGGCTTGGTTTTTGGTGAAGAAGAGGTGACTATGGGGAATTATATAATTGATTGACACACACACACACACATATATATATTTATAAATATATATATATATATATATAGATAGATATATATATATATACCTGAGTACATGTAGCTTACATGTATATCTTAAATAGTGATGATTGTGAGACTCTATAAGACAGTCCAACCTTATGCATGTGACCTTGGATAATATGGGTATTAAAAATCATCACAATTTGATATTCATAACTCATGTACTGAATGAATATACATATTTTCTAATCAATGGTAACTTGCAAAAATTGCGTAAACCGTTGAATGAGATCTATCTATATATTATGATATACATGAGATATGACTATGATTTTTAAACATGTCTAATCTAGCTGATTTTTATTGAACCATATGGTTAGATTTCATTGATGTATTTCATATGTTCCATTGTAATGGTCGGTACACATAAGTTACATGTACATGCCGATACACACTTCCTAAACCCATAATATATATATATATATATGTATATGTATATGTATATATATATATATGTGTGTGTGTGTGTATGGGATTAAGAGAGAAAGATTCCCCCCCCTCTTGTAACCCGTGGCGGAGGCCGGACGCCTGGGAGGGTGATAAATCAAGAGATGCTTCTCCATGTGGTTTCGAACCCGGGTCCCTTCATTGGGGACCAGCGGAATTTTCCAAACGGGCTATTCCCTTGTCGGTGTGTGTGTATATGTATGTATGTATGTATATGGCAAGATAATTATATTTGTGGGATGGTTCTCTCCAAATAATTTTGTATGTTTGTTCCCCATTGAAAATAATGGGGGTGATTGTCTCTTCATTTTATATTTATTGCGGGATGAGATATATTGTTATGTTAACACTATTTTCCAATTTAAGATATGTTGGTTGGTACACATGATAACTTGTGGTGGAGAATAATTAATGGTAATTCCATTGGAGAAAAATTAATAACCGTGACAGTGAAGAGTCATTTTCAATTTCTTATATGTCCATTCACAATTGAGAAGAAAACCAAACAGTTAATAAGTTGGAAAGTGTTTAATGCTCAACCTTTGGGAATTGAAAAGTTGATCGCATTAATCATAAATCAATATGGAAAGAGAAATGATGTTTTTTTTCGAACATATATACTTATATGCATTTGTTAGAATTTTCTTTGTCTTGAATGCACCATAATATACAATCAATTAGTTTTATTAAGTGCATTGGTACGTATTCCCATGTAACTTTTGTTATCAACTTCAAGAACTAAAGTTGCCTCGCAAAATAATCTGATAGAGAGATCTAGGAATGGGAAGGGACATGGTTGCATATCCATACATTAATTATCATCCTCACTATCATTTATTGTTACATAAAATACATGTTACTAAGGGAGTAATATTACAAACTTCTTTATATCAATTCAAAGTAGTATGTTGTGAATAAGTAAAGAAGTAAAAGACGTAACATATGATATTGTCTAGGGGAAAATCTTGTGCTAATTTATTCCCGGTCTAGAGATTAAATAAGAGGGCCAATCTCATAGATGTTCTTAGCATATGTTATAATTGCATGCTTTGGTCTTGATGTATTTAATATGAGGTCATAAAAAATCCAAAGGTTGCCTATTAGAGAACACAACTATACACTCTCTTATAATACTTTCAAAATACAAATTCTTTATTGCCCAACATGGTATCCAAAGGGTATTTCATTAACCATATATGATCTTTATTAAAGAAGAATTTGTGATTAGAATATTTAATATAAGCTTTATTTAAGGTATTAATTATCAAAATAATTAATTATAACTTTGGAACTTTTAATTGTTCAATTATACATCATTAATCATTGGATGGATCAATATCCATAATGTTGACTATTTATATTTTTATTAAATGATTCTAATCCCAATAGTTTAAGAAAATGAGAAGATTACTAAAATAAAAGGTTGGATCAAGGTATTTGAGAAAATGCAATTCAAATGTACTAGATGATATTCAAGTGATTGACAAATACAAAGTATAGGACTAATTTGTAAATATCTTTCAAATGAGGAGGATACCCTGATTTAGCCAAAGAAAATCAATTGAAGATTGATTTATAAGAAAACAAACTCATTTTGACATAAGATATTAGTTTTGGGAAAATTTAGTGTCAAGAACATGGAAGTTAATAAGGATAGATGAACAAGTGTTACAACAAGGGATCAATTTTATGCAAACTCAAATTTAGGAAAAAAATTAATTATAGCTCTAGATAGATTTTTACCTAAACTGAGTATGTTACAGTGTTGCTTCAACTTTGTTGTAGAGTCAGTTGAAAATCCACTACTTTAGCTCAAACTTTGTTAAGAGAGCTAATCGTCAAACCATCCATCTTGATTAATGTATGTATATAGTCCCTCATCTGATTTCTCTAGACTACAACATGGTATATTCTTGAATTCATGTCTCCATCATGTATCCAGTTCAATCAGCTTCTCTACCAAAATCACAACTCTTCTTCTTTCTCCAATTGGTATGTCTATTTTCCTATCCATTTCATCCTCAATAGCCTCCTTCTGAAGAGGATTAACTCTCATGAACTTCGTTTCCCTTGAATGGTCTCTTTGGCCTCATGTATTAGCATTTTCAGATCTATCAACCCTTTCACCCATTTTTGAGAACCACTTTAGTCCTGGTTAGTTTCTCCATTAGCACAAACATGAGGTTGCCCTCAACCGTGACCTCCCACACCACCTTTATTGTGCTCTCGCAACTTAGACACTCAAGCCAACCATTAAAGAACCTAAAAGGGTTTACCCTTACATTCCTCCTGGGTAAGGGGAATAAGCAACAAAGCATGGTCAATGTTTGGGTGACTTCCCAGTTGCAACATGTCATGGGGAAATAAAATGAGCCAAGCCTCATTGACCACTGCTCTGTCCAAGTGACTTATGCCTGTGAACCTCCCTCTTATTCTGCCAAGTGATGAAACCACCACTCATATTTGGTTCGATCAAATTTTCTGCATCAATGGCATCATGGAATCACCCTAAGCATGAGTCAGTCACTAAGAGCTCGACCTTCTTCTCATTCACCTTCCTAATGTGATTGAAGTCACCAATGAGTATGTATGATAGTTCCCTTTTGTTGGTTGACAACATTACTTCCCAAAGTGTTCTCCTGTATATCTCAGAATTGTGTCGATAAATAGGGGACACCACCACATGTAGACCCCCTCTAATTGATACAACTGGCTGTCATCATTTGATCCATCAAAAATATTTTTCATATATATACATATTTTTGTAAAAAATAACTTTCTAAAGAAATCCTTGGTAAACAAAAATACTCCAAAAATATGATTTGTAGAAAACAATATTTACAAAACTCTTATATAATAATTAGATGACCATCGTCGAAAGAGCGATGTGATATTATTTTGAATGTGGTATCAGTTGTCTCTCTATACTCTAACATGCATCACCAACCCTGTAATGTACTAGATCTCGGATGCTACCCTGGAAGTTGACATTTTGGACTTAGCCAAACAAGGTTGAAGGTTAGACATAAATAGATGTTTAGCATAACCCGAATGAGCTAATGCATGTATAGATCACCTTAATGTAACCTAATGTTCTAACATTAATCTTAGGTTTATAATGGATACATAAAATATGCCACATAACTCATTTTGGTGGTAATATGAAGATAAGAAACTTAATTGGATGAATAATTTAGATAATGGGCCATTAATGGGGCATATGGAATATCTCATAAAAATAAGTCTAAAAAGTAAAAAAAACTTCAAATTCAAAATCTACATATCAAAATTAGCCTACATGTCAAATTTCATCTAATTTGGACTCCTTGAAATATTAGAATAAGTTTAGGAGAGAGAAAATGAGTAAAAGGCATAAGTAATGAATAATGTGATTATATAACTTCAAAATATGTAAATAATGCAAATTCATATTCAAAACATCAAAGATAACTTATAGATTAAGTTTGGTCCAATTTGGATGTTGTTTGTGCAAGTTACACAATTTTAGGTACATTCTGAACTTTTCTGCAATTTACTCAATTGGGAGGTTTTCTTTGCAAATTGTCACATGCATTATAATCCTTATATATTTCCTTACCATTCTCGAGTTTTTGAACCATAGGGCACCTAGTTTCACCTTGGATTGAAGGTGTTTCTTTCCAAGGACATTTTAGGGATTACTCTTTTTATAAATGAGCTTATCTTTAGAAGCTATCAACCAATGGGGTTATTTCTTAGATTGGAGGTCGGTTGGTATGGCCTATAAGTGTCTATAAACCTACATTTGATATTCAAGAAGCCCCTATCAGCTGTCCTCTTGCATGGCCATGAAATCCCTAGGCTAAGGACACATAGAAAGCTCCATGGACACCTCATGCTTGACTTCTTCCTTATCCATAAAGGTTTGCATGTCCATAGGCACCCTTAGCATTGGACACATGGAAGTAAACTTGACACCTCGTTCTTGACTTCTTCCTTATCCATAAGGGCTTGCATGTCCATGGACACCCTTATACATCACACATGGAAAGTCTCATAGACATCTCATACTTGACCTCTTTCTTTATATAGCCATATCTACCCCTTCCCAACTCCCAATTCGAAAACTCTTACTCTCCTTTGTTTCCTCTATCTTAGAGAATCATTCCTACTCTTTTTTTCCACAAAAGTGTTGTCCCAATGTAAAAGGAGGTGCCTACCTTGGTGAAGAAGGCTCCTAGGGTTCCAAATTTCTCTATTTAGGATTTCTTAAGCTCCTCCTTAGTTAATTCAACCAAAACTAGTAAGTTTTGTCCTTTACTTCCCAATTTTCATGTTGTTAGTCATCCTTCCACCTTCCTCAAGGTCGTAACCATGGACTTCCATGGTGAAAACCCACCTAGAACCCATAAACACCTCATCTCCATGTTCTTTTGCTAGGGTTTTTCACCACCAAAGTGGATAGGTGCTTCTTACTCGAGATAGGAGCTTTGTTGGAGAAACTAGCCTCTCTAAGCTTAGGAACCTTATTTATTAGACATGTCCACCTTCCCTAGAGGTTCTTAAGAGGCCTAGGCTTGACTTGGACTGTTTAGACTCTAAAGTTGAGGTATGATGCATTGCCTATTCTTATATGTTGAGCAATTCACCTATGCTTATTCATTCTCTTTCTCCTATGGACATTAGCCTATACACAATGTATTTTCTTTTGAAAACCATGGTTCGTGTATACTATCCAATTTGATGTTGATCATGTGATCATGGATATTCTACTGAACTCTTATATTATGCATTGTTCATGATGGAACTCTAAAAGATGACATGTGATATCTTTTGCCCACTTATGAGGTGGATGTATATGTTGGTTACTTATGTGGTGACTAGTTTTTATATTCTGACTATACTTTCTACTTGCCTCTACATTTAACATGCTATGTGATTCAGTAGCACTAGAGTAGTGTAATTGCATTAGTGGTTATGGAAGATGTGTTATTTCCTACCGAGCAGATGTGATATTTCCTGCTCTTTTGGGATGGAAAGGAACCTCATACCCAGGAAAAGATGTGTGATTCTTGGCCCATGTTTTATATATTTGGGAGATTGGAAGTATTCCTTTCTCTATCAGGTTTCAAGTTTATGAGACTTGACTGCCTTTGTGTTTATATTGTTCTAGAGCTATGTTTATCTCACACGCATGCAGGTTGATGATATGGAGTGTGTGCCCTAATTCTTTACATGTGCTTGTGTGGCACAATCTTTATGTTTTATTAATGACAAGTATACTTTTGTTATCATATGATTTCAATTCCTTTTCTCTTGATACCCATTTGGGTGGTCCTTATCCTTTCTATGGGAAGCCTTTTATATTTGATGTCCTTTCTTCCATGTATTGCTCAATTTCCTATTTAGTATGCACATACCCGCCTTTGCTAATGTCATCTATTTTCTCTTCTTGCTGGGGTATGCTTCCAAACCTAGGTGAAGGACTTGGATGATAAGGCATGAATTTTTGGACTAGCTTAAGGAGTTAAAGCTTGGAGACAAAGTTGTTATGGTTTAGATTTCCCTCTACTTAGATCCTTATGTTGTATCATACATGTAAACCCTTACGGGATATAATGATGTACTTTTGTAATAACCTTGTTATAAATTGAATATAATCAACATTTTTATTCTTCTTCTATACTTTGGTTGTTTTTAATACCATTTATTGAATTTTGAAAAGTTTTCACCTATTCTAGAATACCTTTGAGTGTGTTTAGAATGTATGTTTTATTCTTCAAATCTTTAGTAAGGGGGTGATCCCGCCTCCTTACAACATGGTATCAAAGACCATAGTAGTCGGAATCTGACTATTTCAGTTTTATCTCCCTAGTTAGAATCCTTGCCTTACCTTTAACTGACATGTTTGCCCTAGAGTTGATCAATAGACGATGTAGGATTGATTTAGGATCATATAGTTTCACAGTAGAATAATGATGAATAGATCCTTAAAATACTTACAAGTAAAAGATGCATAAGTAACCATAGTAACTTGAGGTTGTTTAGCTTGGCCTTTAGGCAACTACTAGGACATGAAGTTGAAATCAAAGGTGTCTAGAAAGGATTAGGGTTTCGGGGCTAGCAAGATTTTCCTCTGCACGACTATCTTGGTTTACGAGGACTCCCGAATCCATATGATATTGACCTGGCCTGAGATGATATGAATTGTTTAAAATAGCATGCTTTTAGGTAATAGTAGCCTTAGACATCTATATGATTTATCTTTAGGGACCCTAATATGTTGAACTAGTCTCCCAGGTGTAAAGACTTGTTTGAGGATGGACAAGAGCAAGTTAACCCATAGTTCATAGTTAGTCTTTACAAGTTATGTTTCTTTTTTTTTTTGCATGATGCTTATGTAGTTGGATGTAAGGAAGTGTAGTTGAACCTTTCGTACCTAAAGAATAGTTTTGACTTAATAAGATGAACCCTTTAAGGGGTGGTGAATAAGTTGTTTTATCATATGTGGATGTTTTGATTTTGAGGATGAAATCCCTTTAAAGGGTGGTGTGCTGTAACATTCTAGATCTCAGACGCTACCCTGAAAGTTGACATTTTGGACTTAGCCAAACAAGGTTGACGGTTAGACCTAAATAGATATTTATTATAACCCCAATGAGCTAATGCATGTGTAGATAACCCTAATGTAACCTAATGTTCTAACATTAATCTTAGGTTTATAATGGATACATAAAATATACCACATAACTCATTTTGGTGGTAATATGAAGATAAGAAACTTAATTGGATGGATAATTTAGATAATGGGCAGTTAATGGGACATATGATATATATCATAAAAATAAGTCTCAAAAGTGGAAACAAACTTCAAATTCAAAATATACATATCAAAATTAGCCTACATGCCAAATTTCATCTAATTTGGATAAACCTTGAAATATTAGGATTAGTTTAGGAGAGAGAAAATGAGTAAAAGGAATAAGTAATGAATAATGTGATTATATAATTTCAAAATATATAAATAATGGAAAATTCATATTAAACACATCAAATATAACTTGTGGATGAAGTTTGGTCCAATTTGGATGTTGTTTGTGCAAGTTATGCAATTTTAGGTACATTCTGGACTTTTCTCCAATTTACCCAATTGGGAGGTTTTCTTTGCAAATTTAACATGAATTATAATCCTCATATATTTCCTTACCATTCTTGAGTTTTTAAACCATAGGGCACCTAGTTCCACCTTGGATTAAAGGTGTTTCTTTCCAAGGGCATTTTTGGGATTACTCTCTTTATAAATGAGCTTATCTTTAGAACCTATCAACCAATGGGGTTATTTCTTTAATTGGAGATCAGTTGGGATGACCTATAAGTGTCTATAAACCTACATTTTATATTCAAGAAGCCCCTATGATCCGTCCTCTTGCATGGCCATGAAATCCCTAGGCTAAGGACACATGGAAAGCTCCATGGACACTTCATGCTTGACTTCTTGCTTATCCATAAAGGTTTGCATGTCCATAGGCACCCTTAGCATGGGACACATGGAAGTAAACTTAAAACCTATTGCTTGACTTATTCCTTATCCATAAAGGCTTGCATGTCCATGGACACCCTTATACATCACACATGGAAAGTCTCATAGACAGCTCATACTGGACCTCTTTTTTTATATAGCCATATCTACCCCTTCCTAACTCCCAATTCGAAAACTCTTTCTCTCCTTTATTTCCTCTAGCTTAGAGCATCATTCCTACCCTATTTTTTCATGAAGTTTCTTTCCCAAGGTAAAAGGAGGTTCCTACCTTGGTGAAGAAGGCTCCTAGGGTTCCAAATTTCTCTATTTAGGATTTCTTAAGCTCCTCCTTGGTTATTTCAACCAAAATTAGTAAGTTTTCTTCATTCCTTCCCTATTTTCATGTTGTTAGTCATCCCTCCCCCTTCCTCCAGGTCAGAACCATGACCTTCCATGGTGAAACCCCACCTATAACCCATAAACACCTCATCTCCATAATCTTTTGTTAGGGTTTTTCACCACAAAAGTGGATAGGTGCTTCTTACTCGAGATAGGAGCTTTGTTGGAGAAACCAACCTCTCTAAGCTTGGGAACCTTACTTATTGGACCTATCCACCTTCCCTATAGGTTCTTATGAGGTGTATTCTTGACTTGGACTGTTTAGACTCTGAAGTTGAGGTATCTTGTATCCCCTATTCTTCTATGTTGAGCAATTCACCTATGCTTATTCATTCTCTTTCTCCTATGTACATTAGCATATACACAATGTCTTTTCTTTTGAAAATTATGGTTCATGTGAACTACCTTATTTGATATTGATAATGTGATCATGGATATTCTATTGAACTCTTATATTATGCTTTGTTTATGATGGAACTTTAAAAGATGACATGTGATGTCTTTTGCCCACTTATGAGGTGGATGTATATGTTGGTCACTTATGTGGTGACTAGTTTATATATTCAGACTATACTTTCTACTTTCCTCTACATTTAACATGCTATGTGATTCAGTAGTACTAGAGTAGTGTAATTGCATTAGTTTTTATGGTTGATGTGTATCCTACCGAGCAGATGCGGTATTTCTTGCTCTTTTGGGATGGAAAGGTACCTCATACCTAGGGCAAGATGTGTTATTCTTAGCCCATGTTTTATATATTTGGGAGATTAGAAGTATTCCATTCTCCATAAGGTTTCAAGTTTATGAGACTTGACCACCTTTGTGTTTATATTGTTCTAGGGCTATGTTTATCTCACATGCATGCAGGTTGATGATATGGAGTGTGTGCCCTGATTCTTTACATGTGCTTGTGTGGCACAATCTTTATGTTTTATTAATGGCAAGTATACTTTTGTTATCATATGATTTCAATTCCATTTATCTTGATACCCATTTGGGTGGTCCTTATCCTTTCTATGGGAAACCTTTTATATTTGATGCCCTTTATTCCATGTATTGCTCAATTTCCTATTTTATATGCACATACCAGCCTTTGCTGATGTCATCTATTTTCTTTTCTTGCTGGGGTATGCTTCCAAACCTAAGTGAAGGACTTGGATGAGAAGACATGAATTTTTGGACTAGCTTAAGGAGTTAAAGCTTGGAGACAAAGTTGTTCTGGTTTAGATTTCCGTCTACTTTGATCCTTATGTTGTATCATACACGTAAACCCTTATGGGATATTATGATGTACTTTTGTAATAACCTTGCTATAAATTGAATATAATCAACATTTTTATTCCACTTCTATACTTTGGTTGTTTTGAATACCATTTATTGAAGTTTGAAAATTTTGCACCTATTCTAGCATACCTTTGAGTGTGTTTGGAATGGATGTTTATTTTCAAATCTTTAGTAGGGGGTGATCCCGCCTCCTTACAAACCCCATCTTCAAAGAAGAGTGCACTTCCAACCCCTACTCCAAGCAAAGTCTATAAGAACCCCTCCTCCTCCAATCATCTCCTCAAGTTTATCAATGACAAGCAATGCTATCTCCCTAGGCTCCTCATAAATTCTTGCATAGTGCTTTAACCAATTTCAATACTCATAGTCTTGTTCAGATTATGCTAGAATTTGAAAAAAATCTCCATTCTCCATGGTGCCCCCTCTTCAAAATTCAAGCTAAAGACATAGATACATATGATATTGTCCAAGAACATCTCGACCATTCTTTTCCTCATGAAGACACCAATGCAGATATATGGAAATAAATTGATTCCCTCACTCTACAATGGATTTATTTATCTATCTCAGATAATATTATTCTTGAAATCCTTGAATCGTGATTCTACAACTCGTGTTGTACTCACAAATAAATACATAAACAACAACGGAACCCAAGCTACTCATCTTGAAAATGAGCTCACTAACCTCAATCTCACCAACTGTCCATCCTTCAATAATTATTGTAAATAATATTGACATATGCTCAAAGTAACAATTACCACACTCCTAATTAATAGCCAATGTGGACCAAACTGTCCATGTCCTCAAAATATGGGGATTTTTGTAATTGATATAGTTAACCACCACATAAATGAGGAAATGTTTTAGGGTGGAGTGGGTTCCTTGGGGAGTGTCTCGCCTATAGAACAATGTGCTCTCCACCCATGACACACGCACATATAGTGGAATAGCAACAACTCATAGAGCCCCTAAGATCCTAATTGTCTTCTCCTCACATAGCCTCTTGGTACACCAAGAGGCAACAACACTATGAGATCCTTCTCTTCTGATTTGACTCATGATGCACACTTCATGATAGTCGATCTTGCATTTGTGCCTAGTGGTCTGAAACCTCTTCTCCTTCTTGTAATTTGTAAGCAACCCATCATTAAATTTTTCCCTTTAAAGATCTACTCTCTTAACCAAGTAGACCAGGTTATTATAAATATGTTGTTGTACTATCTTGAATATAGATGTGCCACATTAGTCTTATTCCATCATTGAGCCATATAATTTTGTAATTCATGTTATTTATGTGCACAATGCATATATGTTGATTGCTAAACTCTATTATCCTATTAGCTTCCTTCTCTCTTAAATGCCATCATCATATTGTGTTAGTATATCAATCAAGTATTTGTATCTCTTTTGTTCATGTGACCAAAAGATTTTTTGTTTTGTTTAGCATATCCTAGTATTTGATCATTTCATATTGTTCTTTCTTTTATCATCATTGCTTAGTTGTGAGTATTGTAACTCTTTAGCCAAAATGACAACATTGTTTAGATATAATATATAATGCTTACTTTTTCTTAAATAATGCTTCATAATATCATGTCACCCGGTCTTAAAAATCCAACATGCTATACATATAAGAACTGTATATTATTTTTTCTTACAATGAGTAGATTTTAATCTAGCAGAAAAACTACCTTGTCCACAAAAATCCCTTTTCACATCATTATCATTGTAAACCATACATATAACATTTTTTACTTCCTTTTGCTTTGTTGTGAGCATTGTTATCAAACTTTTAATATGCCCAACAACAGATCTTTGTGCAAGCACACTTCTTTCCCTTCTGTTTTGGAATCAATTTTTCTTACATTTCAGGTTCACATGGATGTAAGAAAGCTTATGACCACTGAGTTGGAAATAATTGAGAAACTAGAAGGGGCTAATTTTGAACTATGGCATCACAAGATTAGGCATGCCCTTATCTATGACAATCTGGAACACATCATAAATATTCCTCAAAAATATAAAATTAATGCCTTTGAGGTAGAAGTCAGGAATCTAGAGAAGTGGAAGATTATTGACAAGAAGAGACTTATGACTCATCATACAATCTGTGAAAATATTTGAAGGAGAAGTACTTGAAAATTACTATGGCAAACACTCATATTCTCATGCAAAAGTACGACTCTTGTAAAATGCAAGAGGGACAAAGCATCATTGAACATGTTAATAATACAATTGTTATGGATAAATATTTGTATATTACAAGAACTATAGTGTCCAAAGAACTGTAATTAACTATAATACCTAATAGTTTTTAAGTAGAGTTGATATGGTGACTACTTCTTTGTGATCTACCCCTTCTGTTTAACTGTCTAAACTTCCAGTTCCGTTAGGAACTGAACAAGAAATAATGTCTAGCCATAAGAACTGAGAAATGAATATGCATGAAGCATACCTTGTACACAATAGGTCCAAACATGATTATCAAATGGTATAGGATAGAGGGACCAAACCAAATAATCCACAGTTCAAATCTAGCCATGCACATGGAAAGAAACCTAGAGACTCATGTCATTCTTGTGGGTAATTTGGTCATTTTAGATCCAAGTTTTCCAAACAAGGATGGAAACAAGGGAGAAGACCAAAACAAGGAGGCGAAAACAAAAGGGTTTTGATGGAATGAATGAATGCAACATTACAGTCTGACTGAATCCATTGCATGGTGAGTTAATTCTAGTGCAAACCGTTATATTTCAAAGATAATATAGGGGTTGGAATCTTTCAAAGAACTTAATCTAGGGGTGACACATATATATGGGTAATAACACCTTGCTTGATATGGAATATGTTGATACTTATCATCTTGATCTTGGAGAAATAATTATGGTTCTCAAAGATGTTCTCTTTGCTTCAGGCATAAAACATAATTTGATTTTTGTTACTGCACTTATGAAAAGTGGCCTAGAAGTGTGTTTTTATAATAAAAGGGTGTCCATAGGAAAGGACAATATTTTTTTTATGGTGGGAAATTTTTTACTTGAACATGATCTTTCTTGCATTCTTGTAGCAGGTAGTGAAGTGAATAATATCAATGCTACTTGTAGTTACTACATGTGTTCTTTATCTAAATGTGGTTTATGGCATTATATGTTAGGTCATATTGGAAAATCTATAATGTAACAAATGATAAAATTAAAATTGCTTCCAGAGATAACAAAAAATCAATTCAACTCCATTTGAACATTTCTTACTTGGAAAACTAACTAAGAAACCTTTTTTGGAGTTGGACATAGATCAAAGGAATTGTTGGCCCAATCCATTCAGATATTTGTGGACCATTAAGTGCATAAACATATGATAACAAGGAATATTTCATAACATTTGTAGATTATTATCCACGATTTCCTATGTATTCCTAATTTCTATGCAATAAAAAGCATAAGAATGGTTAAAAGATATAAAAGAAAGTACAAAGCCAATTGTAAGGAATATTAATGTTCTTTGAAGTGATAGAGGTAAAGAATACAATTCAAAAGAATTTGAGTAATTTTATCACAAACATGGAATTAAAAAACACCTCACAATGCTTTACATGCCAAAAGAAATGGTTCGGTGGAAAGAAAGAACAAAACCTTAATGAATGCAGCAAGATGCATGATATGATAATCATGTCTCTCTAAAAATCTTTTGTAAGAAGCATTACATACATACTACAAATTCCCACTAATTCTATTGTATCCACACTTCATAATATTGAATGGGGGGCATAAAGATCTGTGTGATCTCACAAAATGAGAGTGCATAGCCCATGTCCTAGTACCTAGTCAAAATAGAAGTAAGTTGGAACCTATAACATTAAAGTTTAGATTCATTGGATATTCGATAATATCTGCAACTTATGAATTTTCTCGTAAAGAAAAAGAGTCACTAAATGTTGGGATGTAACATTCCTATAAAACTTTGTGGATGGAGAGCCTCAAGATAATAAGACGGATCCTTTACAAATAATAAATGATGATTACTTTTTTTTTAAATCAACAACCTTTATTTATGCATCATCAACTCAAAGGTTACAGTTTGTACCTACGTTCTGTTCACCCGGATCATTAGATCCTGACATTACATTCTTATCAATAATGTAAGCACACATAATACTGTCAGGTGGATTTTCATAGAATGAGTGGTTCACACTACTTTTGAGTTGTAGTTTAGCTAACCCGTCAGCTACCATGTTGCTTTGTCGGCACCTGAATTGCAACATGATATTATCTGTTCTCTCCTTCTTCCATTTGCTGCTCTAGTAGGCTAACCACATGTAATCTTCTACCTTTCCTTCAATTGCCTTCATTGCAATGATGTTGTCCGATTCAATTGTCACAAGTGGTCATCCCTGTGCTTGAGCTACCTTTGTTTCTAGTATGATACCAGCCAATTCTGCCTCCACAACTGTTGAGCTTGTGATCTTTTTCGCCCACCCTCCAATGCAAGATCTTGTTCCATCCCTGGCTACAACCACCACAGATGTGCCATATTGTTTAAAACACTACTAAAAAACATGGTATAGGTGACGATCATGTAAAAGGTTACACACTTTAGATGACATGTTTGTACATCACTTATAATCTGTATAGACCTACCTAAAATAGATGACATACATTTTGGCATATTTGAAAAGCTTACACACTTTAGGTGACAAGCATGTAAATCATCTATAGCATGTGTAAACTCGTGTAACATAGATGATAGACATTTGAAAGGGTCACACGCTATAGGTGACATACATTTGAGTCACCTAAATTCTAAGGGGTTTTACCATTTAGATGACATGTATATGAGTCACATGTGATCTATAAAGGGGTCTACTGTTTAGGTGACATACATGGTCGTCCCTAAACTTTTAATTGACATACATGCTTGTTACCTAACCTTTATATGACAGACATGTCTGTCATCCAACATATTCCAACTAATAATAAGTATCAATAATTTTCTCAATGTAGTTTCATTAGGAATATATCAATACATTTATTTCATAATTCATAAAGGAGATGTATGAGAGAAATTGATGCTTAGAGTCATTCTAAATCATTCTAAGTTAATTTGATAGCCACTTGTATAGGAATATTGACATTATGATCAACCCCAAACTCATACACGTATCTTCTACAAAATTCTAAGGCTAATGGACCTTTGTACTTTGAGGCAAATTTCTCCTTAGAAACAACTTGTATGGACCACCAACCCAACAATAATTGTTGCAAATATATGGTGGCTACTACAAGCACCTGACCAACCAAGCCTTAATCATCCCCAAACTCACACACATCTCCCTTATGAAAAATTAAGAAGACAATACATATATACACATCTCCAATCAAAGTATTTCTAGGGACTTGTTGTGAGAGGACACTCTCATGATATGGGCCCCTAACTCCCCAAAAAGTATTTTAAAAATCTTACTGGAAGAGAACATTATATTGATATGGACCCTACCTCCTCGTAGATGTGATTTAGGAGACTTTTTGTGAGAGGTCATTCTCATGATATGGGCCCCTACTCCTCACAAATACATTTTCAGACACTTGCTCTGAGATGCATTGTCAAGATTTGGGCCACAACTCGTCAGAAGTGCATTTATATAAAATTATTATGAGATGATATTATCATGATATAGGGCATGGTACATCCCAAATGTATATTCATGGAAATATGTTGATTAATTTATTTGTGAGTTTTTAAAGGTGACATGAGAGAGAAAAAAATTCCACTAAGAGTCATTCTAAATCATCATGAGAATCATTCATAAAGGAGCATTGGCATGATGGTTGTCCATAAACTCATGGACATCTCTTTTGTAATCATTATAAGGCTATGACTACCTACCTCCAGCTACAATTGCTTCAAACAAGAAATGACTGTCGGCAACCCCCACTCCTCGCAAATGTATTTTGGAGACTTACAGTGAGAGGGTATTCTAATGATATGGGCCCCGACACCTCAAGAATGCATTGTTAGGAACTTGTTGTGAGAGGACATTGTCAAGATATGGGCCATCATTGCTCACAAATGTATTTCAAGGGGCTTGTTGTAAGCAGACACCATGATATGTGTCATTCCAAATGCATTTTTTAGGGACATATCAATACATTTATTTCACAATTTATAAAGAGATGTCAGAGATGAATTTTTTTAGAGTATTTATAAGATAAATTAGCACGACGATCATTTCCAAACTAACACACGTCTCTTTTGTGATCATTGTAAGGCTAATGATCCATTGTCTTGCAAGACAAATTATTCTTTGACAATGACTTACATAGAACACCCACCGTACGAGCAAATTCCTATAAATAGGTCATCATTCTCACAAGCACCCGACCAACCATGCTCTGATTGTCCCCACACTCATGCATGCCTCCATTCGGGTTGGGGATCATATTTGGTCGGGTGTATATTAGTTCGTATCCAGTCTGTTGGCAAGCCCATTTTGTGTCAGGCCTATTCGTTACTGGTTCCCTACCAAATGCCAACCCTACCTCCTACATAGAATAGCAAAGAAATCTAAAGAATATCTTGTAAGTCAAATTATTATTTAAATTGCTTACATACACTAGTTAGCTTAAAGAAACAGATTAAGTTATGAAAAATCTAAAGTATTTATGTATAGTGATGTGATCATTCAATTATTCTCCTCCTCCATTTTCCCCTCTGACTCATCCACTTCCAGACTCATTCACCACCCATAATATAAATCTTGTCATTAAATGTTAAAATTTTCAATTTGAAAAAAAGTATTATCAATAGAGAAGAATCAAAGCTACCTAGAGTATAATAAAAAAATTATCATTGGCTTCAAAATATTAATTACCTAAGTGAGACCAATTGACATGAGAAAATCATTTAGTAGATTTATTTTTATTAAGTAATCACGGTCAACCATGCAAAATATTAAAAAATGCTTTTACCACCCATAATATATTTGTTAAAATTAAATGTTATAACATAAATATTTCCATGTTTTCCATCCATATAGTCTTTCCTTTTATTTGACATATGATCAACTAGCATAACTATATTTCTATAGAAGATAGTATCACAAATATTTATATCTTTTTGTAATATAAATAAGGAAATTACTTATAATTGACTGTTCTAGGAGACCCAAGAAGAGAATATATATATATATACATACATACACACACAATATATATATATATATATATATATATATATATATATATATATATATATATATATATCAAACTTCTCTCAAACTCCATCAACGAGCCCTGGCTACTGATGGGGGATTTCAACAATATTAGGCTCTAAGAAGAAAAGAAGGGTGGACGTCTGGCTCATGAACTTGCGATAAAAGCTTTCAACCACACAATTAACATGGCTGATCTTTGTGAACTCCCAATGAATGGGGACATCATCTTCACATGGAATAACGAAGGTAAACCACAATGCTATCATGAAACATGAAGCCCAAAACACTATATCTGAGCTCATCAATGAGGATGGGATCATCATGAACAGACAAGAAGATCTAGAGATCCAAGCTTCTGATTTCTATAAAGTGCTCTTCAACAAATATCAAGAGACAGTTCTTGTCTTCCAGAATGAACATCTCGACTGGAGGTATAAACTAACCAGTACACATAAAAATATACTTTGCAGGAAAGTCAACATGGAAGAGCTTAAGGATGTTGTATGGAGCATCGGGGTAAACAAGTCCCCAGGCCCCGACGGCTTCAATGCCCACTTCTACAGAGAAGCCTGACAAACAATAAAAAACGATCTTCTGAACAACATCAACTGGATCATGAATGGAGGCAGCATGCTCAGGCAATCCAACCATGCTTTCCTAACTCTCATCCCAAAAAAGAAAACTGCTGCTACTCTAGCCGATTTTAGGCCCATCACTTGCTGCAATGTCCACTACAAAGTGCTGGCTAAAATCCTTACTGAGCGCCTCAAATTGGTCCTTCCTTTTTGTAAGGCCCCTAAACTTTCTTAATGAGGTGAACAATCTTAATTATCATAATTTAATTCTTAGAACCCTAATCTAATCTTGTGATATGATTTTAAATCATAAGACAAGTTTAAGTTTCAAATTTGGTCCAATTTGGACACTGTTTGAACATGTTATGCAATTTTATGCACATTTTGGACTATTATGCAATTTACCCAATTGATAGGTTTTCTTTGCAATTTATCACTTGCATTATGTTCCTTGGATATTCTATCATCATTCTTGAGCTTGTTGAGCCATGGGGTGCCTATTTAGACCTTGGTTTGAAGGTTTTTGCTCCAAGGGTATTTTAGGGTTTTCCCCTTCACAGATGAGCTACCTTTAGTAGCTATCAACTAAGGAATTATGTGATTGGCTGGGAATTTCGACAAAGGAAATCTAATAAGGTCTATAGGGACGGTGTGAGAGCTTCTTGTGTGTGTGTGTTTATATATTCTTAATAATTTAAAGCCATGGACACTTGGATATATACTAGAATTTCAACTTTTTCTTTTTCTTTATATTAAAGTGTCATATACTTATCCACAAGCACCAAAATGAGCCATTTCCTCTCCACCACCTCTCTCCTTCTATTAACCTCATTCTCTCTCTGTTCAGCTACGAATTTTTCTGCCCAAGGAAGAAGAAAGTGGGGATCTTCTTGGAGAAAGGCTCTAAAGTTGAAATTGACTTCATTTTAGGATTGAAAAAGCTTCCTTCTAGTGATCTTGACCTAAATGTGTAAGAATTTCCTTCTTTCCTCTGTATATTTCTTTGTTATCCTTCCTCCTAGATTTATCCAGGTCGAAACCTTTCTGTTACATGGTAGAAATTGCTCTAAAGCTCTAAAACCCTACCTTTCTTGCTCCTTATGCTTAGGGTTTGCTCATTTGATGAAGAAATGTGATAGATGGACGAATTCATAGTTTATTCTTGGATTTTCTACCCTACCTGCTCAAGATTTCTTCTGTGTGGGGTTTCATATTCTCATTGGAGGCAATTTTTATAACTTACTCCACGTTTATTGCTTACCATAAGCTTTTTAGATCATGTTCTTGCTTGAAAATGATGATTCATGCACTAAAAAGCTATGATTGACTTGGATTTCAATTTTTATAATGTTTCCTATTCTGATTTGATTTCTAGATGAACTGTTATCATGTGTACATTATTCCTAAGGTACAATCTGACTTGGATCAGGTTGGTTTTACAACCTATGGTGCTAAGCACCTATCAACCAATGGTCAATTTTAGGGTTTAGAGCTGATTTCTTCTATAAACCTTGACCCGATGATGGTACCATTGCAACAATCCTATGGTGTTGTCTTCATAACAACTGATGGTCGTGATCAAGGGTGTCAAATGATGGTGACAACCTATGGTCACCCCCTTAGGTTAGAAGTATAATGATCAACCATTAAGCACCTTACTGATGCTATCAAGCAATGTTGACATTAGCTTAATATTTGATGATTGATTAATGAAAATAGTGTTGATCTAATAACCTATGGTGATTTCATGATCACTAATGATGGTGGATCAGGTCTCTACAACCTATTTTGAGTTAAGCATTGTATTTGTATCATCAATTAAGCCTTATACCAATGGTTTCTTGGGTCACTTGATGTAATGGTTAGACCTATACTATAATTGATGGTTTTAGCATATGAACTTGACCCAATGGTCAAGATCTAATGTTTATTCCTCCAATAAAGTGAGATGATGGCTAATGTAATATGTTGGTCCTAATAATGTGATTTAAATAGTTTCCTTTATATGATCAACTTAAGGATCTTACTTGTTGACAATGGATGGCTTATTCTAAATAAATAGTCGATTGTGGGTTTTACCCTACTTCCAATGGAACTTTTGTGTTGTTAATCAAGGGATGCCTAGGGTTATATGATGACTCTTTATAAAGAACAAATCAAGGACTTCATAGGTGATTTATCCAAGGTGTTTACTAATGTAAACAACCAAAGGTCTTACCTTTTAAACATCCAATGGTTCTGGGTGACATTGTGGTATGGTGATACGAGTTGAATGATGATGGAACAAATGGAGGGTTACCCTTAATAAGGTAGTCTTACCTATTCACTCATATGTATAGAAGGAATGATAACCATATTGTGTTGATATGTAACCCTAATGAGGTATAGCTTGTTATACCTAGCTTTAATATAACTAAATGATGGTGATTGGGTAAGAATAGTCCTTGAATGATTAATACAATCATGGAATACTCTATTACTGTTGTTGAAGCCCTAGTATGCTATAAACTGATGGGTACACCTTGATTTATGTGTGGGTTCATACTTGAGAATAGTATGGAATGTGATGGTAATGCTTCACCTTATGCATCCATGATCCAACGGGGATGTCGTGAGTTAGGGTTTGGGTATAAGTGCTGATTAGTAACATTAATATAATTTATCTTTTGAACCTAACTCTAATGCAAATAGATAAAGATGAGTATTCATGTTTAACATTCTTACATGATGGAATGATGGTGGAATAACCTCCTTACTATGATCATAACCTTGATATGTTGATTGGAGGTTATCATAGCCACATGGTTAATACTTTCTTATGCTAAACATGTGCATAATGAATATGATGAGAGTTAATCATATCAAGATTCTTTGCATGTTAGTGTAATAAAGGAATGTTCTTAATGTTAATATAATCTTTCTATTAATGTTTATGAATATCTCCTAGCTAGTTAATGCAATACTGTGTTGATCTGGTGTATTATATGTAAGTAATGTTGTTGAGCCTTATTATAAGGCATGCAAAGATAATGATGATCTTACAAGGATAGTATGACGGTCTTAATGACCTTTGGGCATGGTTGATCCATGAATGAGGTGTAATCCTCTTGTGTTAATAAGGGTTGATATCCTTTGATATTGTGAAAAGGATTTATATCTTGTGATAGTATGATGGCTAGTGTAGTCTCATGAATGGCAAGTGAATAGTACCATGTGATGATGAGATGAGAAATTATGTTTCATACATTTTATATCTTTTCAAGTTTTGATATTTATATACTTGCTAGAAGTGAATTAGGGTTTGTATGTCCACTTGTTTGATGCAGCCTCAATTCACCCAATTGGCATAACTAATCAAGTGCAACTCTAATCATGTAGTGCCCAGTGCCGTAGAGTCATCTTTGGTGTCAGAACTTGCTGGAAGTGACAAAAACAAACATGTGGCAGCAAAGAGGAGCTATAGTAATGAATCTTTGAGAAATATGATTAGATGTCTAGTGTGTCCTAGAGTCATCCCTATACTCTCATGTCTGGGTAGGAAAAGTTTGTATATGGTGTTTCAAACAAATCAAAATTTTGTTAGCATGTTAATGATTGTTTGTGTGACATATATGAATATTGTTCTCCTATGTATATATGTTGTGGCTAAGGCGATAGATAAATTTGTATAAAATTCTTGTCATAGCATGGATATAAGAAAGATGTTGGGCTATTATGCAAATGTTTATGAGCTGGTGTTGACGTTGAAATCGGTTTTAATTTACCCATATTTTTGGGTTTGTGATTAATTAGTGATTGATTGTGTTTTATGTTTTGAGTAATCTCGTTTAGTGTAACAAGTTCTCACACTTTTCTTATCTCTGAAGCCCAAAGCGCATTCATCACCAGGAGGATCATTTCGGATTGTGCTCTTCTTGCAGGAGAGTTCATGCTGGACTTTAATGTCAAACGAGGGCACAAGAAAATATGTATGAAACTCGATGTCTCAAAAGTGTTTGATAACATTTGTTGGGATAAAATCTGGCAAATCATGAAGGACATGGGCTTCTCCAACAAATGGATTGTGCTCATCCAACAATGTGTTACTACTATCCAGTTACTCAGTGCTAGTCAATGGCACCCCGAATGGCATTTTCCAAGCCTCCAACGGACTGAGATAAGGAGACCCCTTGTCCCCTCTTCTTTTCACCATTCTAATGGAATATTTCTCCCAACTGATGAAGAAGGCAGAGGATAACAAGGACATAGCTACCTACACAGTGAGAGGGACAAAGACCATGAGACATCTCATATTTGCTGACGATGTCCTAGTTTTCCTAGAATCCAAGCCTAAGTATCTGAAAAACCTCAAAGCTCTCTTATAAAGATTTGGTACTCAAATTGGTCTCCACATGAATGAGTCCAAAACACAAGTGTTCACCTCCTCAAACTGTGACAACATCAAGCAAGAGATAGAGGATGCAGTGCAGATGAACATCAGCTCACTACCCACCAAATACCTTGGCTTCCCGCTTACTGGTGGCAAACTCCAAGTGAAAGACTTCAGAGAGTGCATTGATAAGCTTGAGAATATGATCAACAGATGGCCACTCAATAAAAACTCTATGGTAACAAAAAAAACACTTTCCCAATATTTTTGACCACCCATAATATAATTGTTAACATTTAATGTTATAATATAAATCTTGACATGTTTTACATCCATAAAGTCTTTCCTTTTATTTGACATGTAATCAATTAGAATAACATTAAAGCCAATTAAACATTTCTACAGTAGATACTATCAAATAGTTATATCCTTTTGTAATAAAAATAAGGAAACTAACACTGTTAAAGGAAATTACATTTAATTGTCTATTCTGGGAGACCCAATGAGAAAATGTCCTAGATGATTACATATATAATGTTGTAAATATATATATACATATTACATATATAATGTACACACACACACACACACACACACACATATATATATATATATATATATATATATATATATATATATACATACACACGCATAAATGGGTTAACTAAACATCACAACTTTAATGCATTTAATTGGTTGAATAAAGAGATCATATTCATCCACATGATTACAAATTGAGACATAAAAGGAGACTTGTGACAAGAAAACGTTTCCCCAAACTTTTTGACCACCTATAATGTAATAGTTAACATCAAATTTTATAATATAAATCTTACAATGTTTGCCACCCATAAAGTGTTTTTTACTTGACATATGATCAATTTGATTATAATTAAACCCATTTAAATGATTTTATAGTAGATACTATCACAAATATTTATATCCTTTTATAATAAAAATAAGGAAACTTACAGTGTTGAAGGAAATTACTTGTAATTGGTTGTTCTAGGAGACCCAAGGACAGAATATACAAGACAAATACATATATAATGTTGTACATATATATACATATTATACATATTTATATAATATACATATATATATTTATATATGTATATATGTACATTTATATATAGATGTACACACACATATGTATATATATATATATTATGTGTGTATATGTATATATATGTATATATATGTATATATATATATATATATATATATACATACATACAAACACACATAAAGGGGTTTACTAAACATCATAACTTTAATGCATTTCAATTGGTTGAAGAAAGAGAGAGAATATTAGTCAACATGATTACAAATTGAGAAATAAAAGAAGACTCGTAATAGAAAATGTTTCCTTAATATTTTGACCACCCATAATATAATTGTTAACATTAATTGTTAAAATGTAAAAATTTCCATGTTTTCCATCCATAAAGTCTTTCATTTTATTTGACATATGATCAATTAGAATAGCGTTAAATTCGATTAAATGTTTCTATCGTAGATTCTATCACATATATTTGTTTCCTTTTGTAAAAAAAAATAAGGAAACTAAGAATGTTGAAGGAAATTACTTATAATTGATTATTCTAGGAGACCCAAGGAGACAATATCCTAGATAATTACATATATAATATTGTATGTTTCCCCAAACGTTTTGACCACCTATAATGTAATTGTTAACATCAAATGTTATAATATAAATCTTACAATGTTTTCCACCCATAGAGTATTTTTTTACTTGACATATGATCAATTAGATTATAATTAAACTCATTTAAATGATTCTATAGTAGATACTATCACACATATTTATATCCTTTTGTAATAAAAATAAGGAAACTTACATTGTTGAAGGAGATTACTTGTAATTGGTTGTTCTAGGAGACCCAAGGATAGAATATATGAGACAAATATATATATAATGTTGTACATATATATACATATTATACATATGTATATAATATACATATATAGATATACATGTATATATATGAACATTTATATATATGTACACACAATCACACACATACATATATGGGATTAAGAGAAAAATATTTCTCCCCCCTCCCATAACCCGTGGCGGAGGTTGGATGCCCGGGAGAGTGATAAATCAAGAGATGCTTCTCCGTGTGGTTTCGAACCCGTGTCCCTTCATTGGGGACCAGTAGAATTCACCAACCGGGTATATATATATATGTATGTGTGTGATTGTGTGTACATCTATATATACATGTTCATATATATACATGTATATCAATATATGTATAGTATATACATACAAACACAAACATAAAGGAGTTTACTAAACATCATAACTTTAATTCCTTTCAATTGGTTAAAGAAAGAGAGAGAATATTAGTCAACATGATTACAAATAGAGAAATAAAAGAAAACTCGTAACGGAAAACATTTCCCCAATATTTTTGAACACCCATAATATAATTATTAACATCAATTGTTAAAATGTAAATCTTTCCATGTTTGCCATCCGTAAAGTCTTTTTTTTGACATGCATGGTATGTTTGGTGCTAATATACACAAAAACAAGACAAGAATGTCTATATCAACATAAAAGAAGGCATACCTATTATGGGATATTAATGTGGTACAATTTCAAAGAGATAGAATTTATGAGCCCACTAAAAATTAGTAAATTTATAAGGGGAGTTCAATAGAGGTTTCCTTTCTAATTGATAAGAGATTTTTTTGAAAAAGGAGACCAAGAATGGTTTTAAAATTTAATTGATGAGAGAATGTATTGGCCCATGGGATTATAGAATATAAATAGGGACATGTTCAGAAAAGGAAAACAATTAAAGTGATTTCATTTACATTATATATATTTAGTATCATATACTAATCAATTATAGTACATATTTAATATCAACCAAAAAAATTGATAGTCAACATAATTTAGTTACCTATCCTTTTTCACACATGCTCTGGTCATGTATTAAGTTTTTAAATATTAGATGTTTAAATTTAATTTTGTTGTATATGTCTAAATATTTAGTATTATATACTAATCAATTCTAGTACAACTATAATTCCAATCGAAAAATTAGTGTTTAACATAATATAGTCTTCATTCCTTTTTCACACATGCCCCAGTCATCTTTCAAATTTTTTGAATTTAAAATATTTAGATTGAATTTTGATGTGTATGGTTGTATATGTAGTACTATATACTACTCAATTCTAGCAGAATTTAAATCCCAACAAAAAATAGTCAACATAAAATGAGTTAATGTGCCAAATATCATATGATTCATCTCTTTATTTTTCAATTATCATTTGTATAATTGAATGGACGCTTCCATGCTACGGTGAGAACATAAGCGTCGGTTACAAATATAATTTTTCCAAACTAGTCACTACATCATTTGCTTTCACTTCCTCTTCCGTCTCCCACTGCCTCACCTTCCCTGTCTAGTCTCCCCACCTCCCCCCCTCAGTCGTCCCTCTTCCCCAATTTTTGCTCCGATCTGACGATCTCACGGTCAAATCTGCCCATGCCGATTCCCCCGCCAGTTCCTTCCTCCCATCTCAATCAGCAACCCTACCTCTATTTTCCTTCCTGCTTCCGTCTCCCACCACCCCCACCTCCTGCGGTCAGTTGCCCCGCCTCCCCTCCCTCGGTCGACCCTCTTCCTCAATTTTCTCTCTGATTCCCTTGCCAGTTCCTTCCTCCCATCTCAGTCAGCAACCCTTCCTCTATTTCCTCCCATCTCATAGCCACCTCACCATGCTCACCCCTCTCTCCCAATTTCCTCCACGCCGCCCTTCCATCCCGCATGGTCATCCATGCTCCATATTACCCCTCTCCCCAAATTGTTCAGAACCTTACATGAACATCTCTTCGTGTGGTATACCTATTTCAGTCCCATGTTATTTACTATCGTGTCACCCACCCATTTCAACCTCTCTGGTTTCCCTTGTCTTCTCAAAATGATATCCTCAGTCTAACAATTTTGGAGCTGACTTCTGCGGAAGATCTTAAACAAACTCTGGCTGCAGAGGACAACTCTTGGCATTGCACAATTTCTACTGTGGCTACAAGTTTTTCTATATTCCAAGTAAGATGTATACAATGTTAGTTCTGTCATGTTCTTCTTCATTCCAAGTGATCTCTGCTCTTACTACTTCTTGGGTACTTACTCAATGTTCCAGCAAACCCTAGCTAGGGTGAAGCAATACTATTGGGTCACATTTTTGCAGTGATTGTGGTTTATGATTTATTCCAGGTAAGTTGTGTAGAATCTTGTTTCTTTCTGTTGTTATCTATTCCACATGATCTGGCTTGCAATAAGAAATCTTACTTGTACAAAAATATGACTTATGTACCATGATTTCATTATAAATTTCCATTTGTAATACATTTCATCAATTATGTATTTTATCTCTTATGTTCTCTATGTAAATTTTTTAATATCAAATGACAATCTTGATCGATCCTGTAGGAACTCCTGAATATCTAAAATTTTTGGTGCTAAGACAATATCAAATCTACTTGATAACTTGAAGGAAATGTAGTTATGTGTTAGATTCAGATTATCACATATACATTCATATGTAATAATTTGTATATTTATTATAAACAACAATATTTATTTTCCCTCATACTTTGTAGGATTAGGTCAAGAAAGTAAAACAACTGCAGGTTGGGGGATAAATTTTAAAAAAGAGAACAAGTACACACTTTTTTCATCTTAATCTGTGTGTGATTTGATATGATAAGGAGATATCATGTTTTGTTATAAAAAAGATTTTTAGTGATTTATAAGTATTTCTTGTTATTGTATTATTTGTATTTATTGATATACTAGAATCAGAATGGTCGTACATTTGAGATGTACAAACTCTCTGAGAATATATATAGCTATAAAACCAAAAATAAAAATCCAAATTCATTAGAATATTAGTCTCTCCACAAATCAATTTGATATATGTTTGACAAGATCCAAGTACCATCTAGAACTACAATTGATTCTTGATCGTCAGATTGAAAAACTATATGTAAACATTTAATGCACTATGCTAGTATAATAAGTACACATTGTTTTGTTTGAACCAATGAGGAAAATATAGTCTTCTTCCTTCTATCCCTATGTTCACCATGCCCTTTCATTTCCATTTAATGTGCACATCGAAATAGATTTTCCATGTTATCTTGTTTAAAAAAATACAATATGGTCATATCTGATGTGTTCTTTATGTCACCGCATTCAGTATTTTTTCTATCCAATTGTTAAGTTTGTCAAGGTTATATAGGATAGGAATCCTTAGGGTTCTAGGAAGAAGCTAGGGTCTAATTAGACCTACTTGTGGCATTAAACATGTCTTGCACCAATGAGACTAAATTTCCCCAAATTTGACCTTTTCTACCTATAAATCAGGCTATGGCAATATCTCAAGACAAGGACATCCACCCTTTTTAGGAAACACAGATCCTATGGTTGGCATGTCAATCCAAATGTCATCCTACTACGAAGAAAAAGTTACTTCACTTATTGGCCACTTCACAATATTTACTTGGTACAATGCAGTGATGCACATAGCGATTAATTTAACCCTACATCCATAATTCAGACCTTATTTCACCAAAATGGGAGCCAATTTGATCCAATCCAAACATGAAATTGTCTAAATTGGTTTAATTCATACTTAAAATATTAGGTATGTTTTTGAAATTTCTTTCTCATGCATACAGTAAATTTTTTATTATACATGCATCTCTGTATTCAAATAGATATATTACTATGTATATTTGTGGTGATCATATCCAACTTGTAAAATTATATAACTTGGCATAAATCACAACTAGCTATACCAAAATATGTCTTGCACAAATGAGACTGAATTTCTCCAAATTTGACATGTTTTGGCCTACAAATTAGACCTAATGTATGCATAAAAAGACCTAATTTGATCTAAGATCCCCTAATATATCATATATCTACTTATATGTAGGGGCGATCACTTAGATTCAAATAGGTGTCTGAACTGTAGTACTTCTAGGTGGAATGATATTAACAAGGGATGAAGGATAAATGTCAAGAAAAGGATAGGATCATTATTCACAGGGTCGTGGATAAAAGTTGGAAACGTCACATTATATTGAGGTTTTAAATCAACTTTATTTGCATTTAGGAATAATATTGATGTCAAGTGCCCATGTATGACACATAAGGGGCCATCTAAGTAACTTTAGGGTTGAACAAAATCAAACTTAATTCTGACCTTATTTGACTAAAATCTCCATGTGAGAAATCTGAGGGTCCATACAAGTAAAGGATTGAATTATTTATTTTAGTTCAATTTTAGGTGTGTTTGGGTCTAATTAGACCTACTTGTGGCATGAAACATGTCTTGCACCAATGAGACTGAATTTCCCCAAATTTGACCTTTTCTACCTATAAATCAGGCTATGGCAATATCTCAAGATAAGGACTTCCACCCTTTTTAGGAAACATAGATCCTATGGTAGGCATATCAGTCCAAATGTCATCCTACTATGTAGAAAAAGTTACTTCACTTAGTGGCCACTTCACTATATTTACTTGGTACAATGCAGTGATACACATAGTGATTAATTTAACCCTACATACATAATTCATACCTTATTTCACCAAAATGGGAGCCAATTTGATCCAATCCAAACATGAAATCATCTAATTTGGTTTAATTCAGACTTAAAGTGAGGTACTTTCTGCATACAATGCTTTAAACTAGGCATAAATTGGTTTAGTTCAGACTTGAAGTAAGGTAGTTTCTGCATACTCCCCAAATCAAGCTTGCTTCACACAAACCAGACCTGCTCCATCCATAAACTAACTCAAAGCAATCTAATTTGTACAAACTCATACCTAATTCATGCTTATATAGACTTTATGCGGCTCAATTTGGGCCTAAAAGTCATTACCTTCCAGCTTAAGAGACTTAAATGCCTAGGTGCTTTCCCATAGCTTAGGACATCTAGGTGGGTACCTCATACTTAAAATATTAGGTATGCTTTTGAAATTTCTTTCTCATGCATATAGTAATTTTTTTTATATACATACATCTCTATATTCAAAAAGATATATTACTATGTATATTTGTGGTGATCATATCCAACTTGTAAAATTATATAACTTGGCATAAATCACAACTAGCAATACCAAAATATGTCTTGCACAAATGAGACTGAATTTCCCCAAATTTGACCTTTTCTACCTATAAATCAGGCTATGGCAATATCTCAAGAAAAGGACTTCAACCCTTTTTAGGAAACACAGATCCTATGGTAGGCATATTAATCCAAATGTCATCCTACTACAAAAAAAATTTACTTCACTTATTGACCACTTCACAATATTTACTTGGTACAATGCAGTGATACACATAGCAATTTATTTAACCCTACAAACATAATTCAGATCTTATTTCATCAAAATGGGAGCCAATTTAATCCAATCCAAACATGAAATCATCTAAATTGGTTTAATTCAAAAATAAAGTAAGGTAGTTTCTGCATACAATGCTTTAAACTAGGCGTAAATTCATTTCATTCAGACTTAAAGTAAGGTAGTTTTTAGGCTATTAATAGCCAAGTTGAAACCATTCAACACACTTGTCCAATTCCATCCATAAACCGACTCAAGTTGATCTAATATAAGCAAATTTCGACCTAATTCATGCCAATTTAGCCTTCAGGTGGCTTAATTTGGACCTAAAATACATTAAGTGACAACTTAAGATTTAAGTGCCTAGGTGGAAGGCTAGGAATTTTAGGCATTGTTGCTATTTCAATTTTTTCTCATATATATAGTAAGCAGACTACATCATTTTTCAAGGAGCCATGGACACAAGTTGGATGAGAAGAGGAAAATCTAAACATGAACATTGCCAAGAGGCTTTCATGCAATGGTTTAATTCATTTTTGGATTTTGCATTTAGGAATCATATTGAGGCAAGTGCCCATGTGTTAAATGTGAGAACAAAATTTTCTATGATAGGGAGACAATTACATGGCATATTATTAAATCTGGATTCCTATCAACCTACACTGATTGGGTATATCATGGTCACTGTGAAAATTAAGATCACATGGTCAATCAACACGTCACTAACTATTTTGATGATATATAGGGTTTGATAAATGATGCATGTTACGATGATGTCAAAATGAACACACCTTTTAATGGTAGTGGTAGTGAAAATCCTCATCATGAAGATGGTGGTAGTGATAATAGAATTCCTATGTGTGATGATAATAAATTTGAGGAACTAGTGAAAGACGCTTGCGAACCATTATATCTAGGTTGTGATAACTACTCAAAGCTTTCCTTTGTTGTTCATTTGTTTAGGCACAAATGCTTGAATAAAATAAGCAACTAGGCAATGTTAGGATATTTGGACCTTTTATTGAATGTTTTGCCTAAGGGACACAAGTTGCTGAAGAATTGGTACGAATGTAGAAAACTTATGTCTTCTTTGGGATTGGATTATCAAATAATCCATGCATGCCCTAATGATTGTATACTATATAGAGGTGAATACTTGAATTTTAACAAATGTCCAAAGTGTTCTACCTCAAGGTGGATAGATACACAACGGCGAAGAAGGATACAGATCAAGAAATAGAGACCACGAAAAGTCCTTCGCCACTTTCCTTTGATTCCTAGATTGAAAAGATTATTCAATTCAACAAAAACGTCTCCTTGGATGATTTGGCATTCCACAAATATGACTGGTACAATGGGTGAAATGGAACATCCAAGCGACTCTGAGGCATGGAAAGATTTTGATACTAAGTATCCATCATTTAGCAATGAGCCACGGAATGTCAAACTTGGATTAGCGACCGATGGATTTAGCCCTTTCAATTTAGCAATGGGAAGTAGTAAAAGTATATGGCATGTAATCTTAATTTGTTACAATCTTCCTCCTTGGCTTACTATGCATAAATCTTTCTTAATGATGTCACTTCTTATTGATGGCCCAAAATCACCTAGAAATGACATTGATGTTTATCTCCAACCATTGATTGACTAGTTGAAGATGTTGTGGATTGGGGTGAACATTTTTGATGCTAACGAGGGTGAGGTATTTAGCATGAGAGAAATGCTTCTATGGACCATTAGTGACTTTCCTGCGTATAATATGTTGTCTGGTTGGAGTACAAAAGGCTACAAGGCATGTCCTTATTGCCATGTTGACCATGGTTCTATCTACCTTCCATATAGTTGAAAATGTGACTATCTGAGGCATTGTTGTTTTCTACCAAATAACCACCCATGGCGTGTTGATAAAAAGGGCTTCAATGGAAATGAGGAAATAGAAAATGCACCTCAACCTTTAGATGGGAAACAAATTGAGAATTTGTGGGAAGATTATGATAATGTTGTCTTTGGAAAGGTTTCAGATAATAATTTGTAGGTCCAACATGAATTACCTGAGGGGTGGAAAAAGAGAAGTATTTTTTTAGCTTCCTTATTGGAGCTCATTGTTGGTTCGCCAAAAGTTGACCGGCCTTTTTCACGCGTCCGGAAATGAACGCCGGACAAAGGAAGGAATCAAGCTTTAAATTTATAACCCGAAACCTTCTAGGCCCCCGCAAATTTTATTACGGGGTCAAAGTAGATATACGGGGTCGAACACAGGGACATGGTGACGTTTAGGACGCAACAAATTTTTGTTCTTGGGTTAGATAAGCCAAAACGATATGCGATAAAAGTAATTGCTAGAACTAGTCTAGCGGGTTGTCACGATATAAAATAGAACAAGGAAAAGAAAACAAAACAAAACAGAGCTCGGGAGTCCACTAAATAGAGAAAGAGAGTTCTTGGCTATGTAACCACAAACGGGGCAGTCTATGCACTCGTTCTAGGGCATAGACAAACCGCGAACACCCAAGCAAGCATCTAGTGCGCACAGCGGCATCTGTCCTGTGGGTCGTCCCACTCACTCTCGCGATGCATGACTAAAACCATCAACGATATGTCATCGACCCTCTCTCAAGGAATGACATATCAACACCTCGGAATATACTAAGTTCCCTCTCAGGTCTTAGGATATTCCGGGGTGTTAGGAACAGAATACCTTGGATCGTTCTCCTCTCAGGTTCAGATCCAAACTATCCTCTCTTAGCTATTCCTACAACAGATCTCTCGATACAGGCAGAAATAGCAGTTCAAGCGAGTAAGAGATCAACCAAACTAGCAATCATAACTTGGAAAGAGAAAATAGAACATGCAACATACTAGATATGATATGAATCTACTTGCTTAAAGAAAAAGTATATAAACATGCCCAGATCGGGCTAAATAGCCAAGAAGGAGCTAACTAGCCATAGACAAGCATAGCTGGCACCGAACAAAGATGGATAAACATCGTTTGTACAAGAAACAAAGGAGTGCAGTAGAATGAAAGAGAAGAGGGAAGAGATATAGCCCATAGAGGAGAGGTGGCTCTCGCTCCTCGGCCTCTGTGCAGGTCAGATCTCAGCCCTTGGGTCTTCTCTTCATCCCTCTGAACTCCTCGGCTCACTCTCTCTCTAGACCGTATCGGGCGGCGGCCGTATTGGGCAGCGGGCCTGTCGGGCGGCGGGTGTATCGGGCGGCGAGAGTATCGGGCGGCGGGCGTATCGGTCGGTAGACTCTTGAGGAACTCGACACACTAGCTCCTTGGTCTAGGAACTAGCTCTTGCAGGGTCCTCCCTCCGGCTCCTCTTCGAGAGAGCACTCTTGTAGGTAGGCAGCTGCTATTTATAGGCAGCGAGCTGATGGGAGTTGTAGCTTTTATTGGTCTACGTGTTCTTCATCCTTGGCTTTGATCTTGAGGCATCAGGTGGGCAAATATGATTGTCACTCGAAGACCGTGTCGGGAAGGGGGAGTGTCAGGAAGCTGTATCGGGCAGGCCGTATCGGGCGACGGAGCCGTATCGGGTGGTGCAGCCGTATTGGCCAGACCATGCAGCTGCTGGAATTCTTTTATTTTCTGGTTTGGTACTTGAGAGTCCCAAAATTGGCTAGTTTCGGTGCCTGCAAGTCTAAAACAGGCTAATTAGCTACATTATTGGCTATTTTCACTATATTATCTAATGAAGAGACAAAAAACATAAAACATGAATAAAAGAGTGCATATTAAGACTAAAGTGGCACAAAACTATAGATAAAATGCATAGAAAATATGCGCTAATTTGGGTGTTATGAGTTATGCACATAGAAAAAAACATAAGTGAAATATTCTGGCATGGTTACTTCAAAAAGATGGCAAAAGCAAGGACAATATCAAAGCTCGATTGGATTTACAACACTTGAGAATGTGTAAATCATTGTAGCCTAAAGTTTCAAAATCAAATAATGTTAGGGAGCTTCCTCATGCAATATATAGTATGACAAATGAAGAAAAGGAAAACGTTTTGTCTATATTAAAGGACATTAAACTCCCTGAAGGATTTTCATCAAATTTCTCTCGTATGGTTCAACTAAAAGAAAGGAAGTTAATGGGTATGAAGAGTCATGATCACCATATATTGCTACAACATCTCCTTCTAGTAGCTATGATCAAGTCATTAGCAAAGCATGTCAGAAAAGTTCTAACATAATTTTGTGTTTTTTCAAGGAACTAAGTGCAGGGGTCATAATAGTTGAAAAGATGGAACATTTGGAACAGAAAATTCCTATGATAATGTGCAATTTAGAAAGGATTTTCCCTCCTGCATTCTTTGATGTCATGGTCCATTTAGCTATGCATCTAGCAATTGAAGCAAAACTCACTGGACCAGTTTAGTTTAAATGGATGTATCCCATTGAGAGATATCTATACACACTAAAGAATTACATTCGCAATAAAAGTAGACCAGAAGGTTCTATTGCCGAAGGGTCCTTAATGGAGGAAACAAGCATATTTTGTGATAGATATCTACATGATGTGGAAACCAGCCTACATAGACCTATAAGGTACCATGATGGTCCACTTGGTTCTCCTTCTATTGTCAGCATACCTGTGGAAGAAATACATCAAGCTGCACATTTCATATTGCTTAATACCGAGGAAGTTCAACTTTATGTGAAGTAAGTATAAAGTTATCAATTCAGATATATTGATGAATATTACCTAACAAATATTAACTAACATATATAAATATAGGGAGCGTAAGGATTTATTGAGAAGCCAACACCCTAGTTGGGATGATTTCACCTTACAATTGCATCACCACAACTCATTTGTAGAATGGTTTGAAGATTATGTAAGACATTACCTGTCATATGATTTAACATCTTGTTTTCACTCTATTTTATATATTAGTTTGATTCATATGTATGTTCTTCCTAGGTTGCTTCCATACAAGAATTTGACGAACTTCCCAAGCCTATCCAATATTTGTCTCAAGGACCTAAGTTAGGAATATACTCTTACAAAGGTTATTTTTTGAATGGACACAAATTTGAATGTCAATATATTGATAAAGACAGAGTAACACAGAATAGTGGTATTTCCACAACAAGACCAGATGGAGAAGTCTATTATGGATTTTTAAATGACATCTTAGAGATTCACCACCAAGGAATGAATCCTTACTTTCTTTTCAAATGTTCTTGGTTTAGTGTTGATGAAGAAGGGTTGTCAATCGATGATCTTAACATTGCACATGTTAACACTAGTAAATGGAGCTTTGAAGATGAACCATTCATTTACCTAGAACAAGTCGAACAAGTCTTCTATTCACATGATCCTGTAGAAGGACATTGGAGTATTGTATGTCACTGGAAACCTAAAAATGTTTATGTCGATCACAATCTCACTATTGAACAAAATGATGAACAATTGGGTAGATGTTATGAGCCTTCTATAAGTTGTGGGTTGAATGATATGCATGAAGTCAGCTAGACTAGGTGTGATATATCTCGATATGTAGAAGTTCCAAAAGGTGTAATCAAAGAAATTTCACATCCTAAAAAGAGGAGAGTAGAGGTATATATAATAGAAGGCATTGGATAATATTTTTGATTTTTTTATGCTTGTAAAATATTTCATATCAACCATTAACTGGGAATTAATATGATCTAAACTTTTGTAGGGTCATGCCACCTAAATCTATGTTTAAGTCCGTTAATCAAATCATTGAAACGGAAATTCAGAACAACAATCGTGCATCAAAAAAACCAAGTATGTGAAAATGTTGTTTTAGTTGATTACATACAATTTTTTCTCTATAAGAAATTATATTATCAATTATATTGTTTTATTAGTTTCAAAACTGAAGGTAGCTAATGGACGTAAGAGGAGAACACCACCTGAGGCTTGTGCCAAATCAATCTTAGGTATAAATGTGATTCCAATATATAATTAACAGCTTTGAAGATATTTGGTTGTTGTTTAGTATGCATGCCCATCTTTGTTTGTATGTAATTGTTCAGATCAAGTTGGTAAATCAGCTCAATGGATTGTTAATAATGCACCAAAATCAGGTCAATATTTGTTTTCTGCAACAACAAAGATTTAGCTTCTACTAAGTGCAAATTTAGTTGCCATTGAAAATTTAGGTTGACCATGACTTACATCCCCTATTTCTGATAGCAAGTCATGCAAATTTAGTTGCAGCTGTAAAAGGGAAGTCTGCACCTAACCTTAAGGGACCAATGAAGGAGCATTTAAGTAAATAAATCCCAAGTTAATTTGAAGAAACTAAATAACTTGCATTTAAATTAATAGGTCCTATATCTTGTATGTATTTTGTTAGATGCATCAACAACAAAAAGACTAACATGCTCAAATATTTCAAACGAAGACATTCCAATTGCTGATGCATTCATAAAAAACCAAAATTGTGGTATGCAATTCTATACTGATTTACTAAATTTTTTCTTGCAAATGCTGATATGATCGAATTTGTCTAGGTAAGTCTACCAATGGGAAAGGTGAATCAAACATTGTCAAGAAAAATGTGCATCTAGGTTCAAAGGGAAAGTCTGTCCTTGAAAATGACATGCACATAGATGAACATGTGAGAATAAATGAAGAAATTCAACCTAAACCTAGATGTAAAGAAGGTAATACACTGATATATGTGATCTAAATTTTTAGTGCAGTAATCAAGGGTATTTTTAAATTGTTATATATGGATGAATATATGATAATATTCATGACTGATAATTCTAGTATCTAATCATGGTTGTCAATGTATCATGCCACTTCAAAGGACCAACTTTATTTCAAGCTCGACCAAAAGTAGTAGAGATAGTCCAAATGCAAATGCAAATGCAGAAGGGGAGTTTGTGCCCATCCATAGAGATCCACTTAATGAACGCTTGAGTGAGATAATGTCAATAAGTGTAGGTAAATAATTGCATGCATTTATACTTCCTAACTCCTAATACTGCATCCTATCTTTCATAGGTATATCCGCAACAAAGAGGGTAGCAAGCTCAAATATTTTAGGCGAAGAAATTCCAATTGGCAATGCATCTAGAAAGCCTCAAAGTTGTAGTATGTCATACTTTACTAATTTAGTATATAATTATTACCAATTTTCTCTTTTGACATCATCTTTTGTCAACTTGCAATGATTGAATTCATTTAGGCAAGTCAAAGAGTAGGAAAGGTGAAGCAAGTACTCTCAAGAAAAATATGCATCCAAATTTGAAGGGGAAGTATGTTCATTGCGATTCTAATGAATCAAATCACAATGCATCTGTTGAGACTGCACTCTTAGGTAAATATAATGTAATATACCTTCTCTTTTTTACAAAATTAATGGTAAAACATGACTATGGCACAGGAAATGTGAGATGCAACAAGCGGATATCTGTTCCTCCAGAAGATATTGAAAGGTATGCAGAATTGTGTAGGTCACACCTAGATTTTGACATGAGTGATGAGGATATATCACATTTAAATGAATCTAACCACCATGAAAATTTAGGTGAGTTATGCGTCTATATATAGATAATGTCTACAATGCTAGTTTTTACTACATCTCATTATGATATTCAATCTATTAAGATGTTGAGGATGACCCCTGCATCTAAGGAAATTCAGATACCGCAATTCCAAGTAAGTACATTTAGTTATGCTGTTCTAGCTAACCGTATCATACTCCATAACTCATTAAATGTTTGTAGACATAACTGAAGAAGGGAATGAAGAAAATATTGATGACTTCCAAATCAATGAAAATTCATGTGAGGATGTAGGTCACATACAAGGATGTTCACAATCCTTTGTTCCAGGTAATATCTTAGTTATATTACTCTAACTACTATAATAGTTCTCCATAATCCATTAACTATTTATATATATTATTGTAGAAGGAAACGAGGATAATGTTGATGAGTTCCATGTTGATGATACTTCCGATGGCTATCTATCAGGTAACCACTGAATATTTCACTAGCAAAGCACACACTTGAGTGAAGATGGGCTCCGATGACATATAAGTTTAGGGGTTCCTAAATTCTTACATGGTAGGGTTTTGGGGTCAGTTTAGGGCTGACATACTTCCCACAATATATGGTATCTTTTTTAATCTTAAAATTCCTCCTTGTGGCAGAAAGTGGTGATCATTACAAAGATGAGATGCACGTAGATGACCATGTCAGAATAAATGAAGAAATTCTACATGACTCAACATGCCAAAATGGAAATGCATGTCATATGATATTCTAGTGCAATATTCATGAATTTTATTTGATGGTTACAATTTCTAATGAAGTTAAGAGGAATACAAGAGGATGCACCACTTACAAAGCAGTTTCCACCAAAGATGGGAAAAAACGGGTACGCATTATAGATAGTCAACTAGGAGTACCTATAGGAGATGAACCCCAGAAACTAGCCACATGGTTGGGTTTATATGGTAGACATGTGGAGAATTTTCCCATAGCTAAAAGATGGGGACAAAAACATCAGAGGATTTTTGAGAAGGTGATGCATAAGTTGAAGGTATGCAACACTATATCTTGATGTATGTGCAATGTTGTTAGTATTGGTAACCTTTAAATTTGTTTTGGGTTAGGATGATTTTGAATCTGTAATGGAAGATAGACAGACTCAGGCTCCACTGGATGGTGTTTTAACTGCTTGTAAAAGAATAATTCAACAAGAGTTGAGAATATGGAGATAAAGCACACATATTATGATGACAAGAAGACTATAGAGGAACAAGCCTCAGCTTGCAAAGACAAAAGAATTAGTACTGAGAAATGGACAGAACTGTTGCAATACTGGAATGAATACAAGACCAAGGTAATAGTACGTTGTAAGTTGTGATGTATTATATCTTGATACAATATGACATGCCATAACTATCATATTTATTTCAAAATTTATCGGCTAATAATAAGGCCATAAGAAGCATTGTAAGACCTACCTATACTCATGGGCCTGTGTTCTTTGCAAGCCATCGCTATAAACATGTAAGTAGTTGTTAGTAAATTATATATAATGATGATTTATTTTACAAGTTATCCTGTGAGTATTGAGTATATTCTAATCTTGTACTAAACCTTTTAGAAAAATAATAATTCAGTGTTGGAGATCTATGTATCAGGCCATTTAGATAAGAAACTCAATTTCCGAGATAAGGAAACTGAAGATATTGTTGTAAGTGGTATTGAATACATTCTTGTTTAAATGTACACAATTTTCTTAAGTATGCTAACTTTTTAATTTTTCCTAATGATTATCAGCTAAAAGTCATTGATGCATGCATAAAGCGTGGGCTTGATAAGACACGTGATCCATTAAAGTTTCAATCACTTCTGGATGAAGTAATAGGTAAGCACCGTGGAGGTTATGAAAGGGGTTTTGGTGGCACAGTATCACACAGAGATATGAACAACCAAAAAGCAAAACAAGTGTTGCATGGTATTCTTATAGAACTTCAACGGCAGCTGAAGGATACAAGCAAGGAACTAGAGGTTAAGAACAAAGAACTTGCTGAAGCTAATTCAAGAATAGCTGCACTGGTATGATCTTTAGACTCCATTTTTTCCACCAAATGTAAATCTCTTTTTTTATTTACCACTAGGAAGGAAGTAATGGAAAAAGGAACTCCATAGAAAGAAGGAATGCTCTCTGTCAGGAAATTATTCATAAATCGGTACATCACATTATACTTAAATTTTGTTCAAGTGTAAGAATATATAACAGAGAATGCACACTTATAGCTAAATTTTTTGTCTTTTTTTATAGGGTCGGTATTCAACCATGTCGCAATCATCAGTTCCACCACAAAGCCCAGACGCACCTTAGTCATTGGAAATTAATGATTTGATGCTCATCAAACTTCTAGATTTCTTTGATTAATTTTTATTACTTTTTCATATTTGAACTTTTTTTGTCTTTTGATCACAATATTTGAGTTCATTTACTACTACAATTTGTTTTATGGAAGCTGACAACTTGATTTAGAATTTCTCAAGTACTTATTTTTTGCACTTGTTCTAAACTCTTAAGGAACAAAATTCGTTAATCCTAAGTACTTGCCTAGCTTGTGAAGTTTTGATGAAGGGGTTTCACATGTACTCAATGGAGTGTCTAAAATGAAGTGATTGTATATCTTATTTGCAATTATTAATCCTGAGTTCATGAATTGTAGGTTCACACTAACATTTCTTGATAGAATGTTGCTTAATAATTGTTCTAATGATTTTTATTGAGAATGTTGTAACTATTATAGATAGAAAGTGACATATTCTTATTCTCTTTATTTTTGAGATAATTATGAATGTGAGATTAATGATAAATGTGAGAAAAATGTGTTGTGACAACATGCACAAGTTCTGGTCTGGTCAAGGATTCACCAACAGTTGAGTGCAATACACCAGAAGTTGACTGAGTTGAGAAGTGTATTTGAAGGGCTGGATATTCACCAGACCTTTGCTCTGCATTATATGATGTTGATTATGAAGTCAAAGTGAAAATGTTGTTTTTGCACAGTGAGAAACTTGTAATTGCTTTTGGATTGCTAAACACACCTCCCAGGGTGCCTTTTTATTTTGAATTATTACTAAAATATATAAAAACGAGCCTCTTATAGTTGGAGCAAGACCTTCGTAAAGCACGGTCTCAGGTAATTCAGATGATTATTTTTCTATTCAATCTATTGCATTGCATTTTCTTGACACAACAATCATCAATGAATGACATTAGCCAATAGCCACTCATATGTCATGTACTATCCATCTTACTCATGTTCCTGTGCAGTATATTTTGGATGTCATCTTTCAATATTTTCCTTTAAAGAATTGTTTCTATATCAGTGGATTGACTTGCATATTTATAGGAGTTATTCATCGTGATGAACAATCATGCCAGTCCAAGATAAGGGCCAGGTTGTTGAAGATCGTAGACTGATGATGATGATGATAAGAGAAAAAATATGGTGACAGACTCTTCCTCTCCATTACCTTCCTGGTCATGGCGTTTCTGTCAAAGATGATTCTTAGTTTATCTTCAATAGGTATAGTAAATATGAATATATGCTTTCTTTAAATCTTTTTTTGGATTGTGATCTTGTAAATTATCCAACTACATATTTAACCATTTCCTACCAATGGCCCATTCTTCCAACAGAAGTCATTGCTTGGATTAGAACCATGTTTCAGGTGTTGTGTATGTTTTATGCAGTTTTCTATGAGGGGGAAGATCAACAACAGCTGCAAGTCATCGATCTACCTTTTGTTAGAGGCTGCATGCAATACATAGTCATGTTGATACTAACAATCATGGGGTTGTATGCCCTACAAAAAAGAAAGCTGACAGAACAACTGAGCTACGAAGACCTTTTGGTAACATATCCTAAACCCATTAATTTTTCTTCTTCTTTAGTAGTTAGAGGCCACATGCAACCAAATAATTATTATGGTTCAAGCAACTTGAAAGACTCTAGTGATAGTTACTGATTTCTAGCTACAAGAAGTTGGTGTCTTACCTCACTCAGATTTCAGAAGCTAGCAGTTCATAGGAAGTTGCTACAAGCCTAATACCTTCTAGGAAGACATGAAGTTTAACATGGATTCCAATATATGTAAGCATACTCTCTTTATGATGTTGCATGTTAATAGAAAAAAAAATTGGATTTAGGATTTGGTTGCCTTCCAATATATTTCTTTATATGGAGCAATTGTGTTTAAAATACTTGTACGTGTTATATCTTAAATAAATGTAGCTGATCTCCATCAGAGAATATCAAGAAGAGGATTGAGGAGAACGGAGATCATAGCATGGTATTAACCTGTGTTCTTAGATTGTTAACGAAAAGGGAATTGCACATGGGTGTATAATTACCTTTTCTTTAACAATCTAAGAACACATGTTAATACCATGTTGTGATCTCTATTCTCCTCAATCCTCTTCTGATTATTCTCTGAATGAGATCACCTATACATTTACTCCATGAACCTAGAGAGCACACAAAAGCCTTGTCTTGCATTGAGTAAGCTGATCTCAAATGTAGGGAGAAGGTGTTGCTGGGGGTGGTGAGTTGTAGCAGTAACATGGTGAATTGCATGGCGTTCTCTAACATCAGAGGTGGATTATAAGCTTTCAACAGCTAGTACCTTCTACAAATGTAACAAGGACATGGATAAGATGGAGGATGTGCTTCACCTATAGAATAGTTGGCTGTTCAGCACACGTTGACTCTGTATTGTATGATGTTGATGATGAAGTCTAAGCAAAAATGATATTATTGCACAATGAGAAACTTGCAATTGCTTTTGGGTTGCTAAACACACCTCCTAGGGTGCCTTTTATGTTTCTAATTATTGTTGGAATCTAGAAGAAATGGCTCTCCTAGTTGTAGCAAAACCTTCATAGTGCGGTCTCAGGTAATATAGACTATATTTTTTTATTCGTTCTATTTGCGTTGCTATTCTCCAACCAGAACCATCATCACTGAATGACATTAGCCAATAGCCAGTAGTTTTATCTTGTACTGTCCATGATACTCTTGTTCATGTGGAATATATATTTGGGCACATCCTCTTTAGATGTTTTTAATTATAGAATTGTTGCTATTTTAGTGGATTGACTTGCATATGTATAGGAGTTAATGAATGTGATGGACAATCTTGCCCGTTCAAAGGTAGTGCATTGCTTGGCTTACCTCTAGCACCCAAGCTCCATGTTAGCATTAGAGAAGGGATAGGCTGCTGAAGATTAGAAACTGATGAAGATGATGATGATAAGAGAAAAAATATGGTGAGGGGCTTCCTCCTCTTCGTTACATGCCTGGTCATGGCACTTATATTAAAAGATGATGTGTTTTTATAATCTTAGTTCATAGGTATGATACAAATGGATCGTTGCTTTCTTTAAATCTTCTTTGGATCACACTCTCATAAAATATATAGTGTGCTCATTGCTTTCCCCCCAACACCAGCTTACTCAGGATGATAGATAGTAATCTAGCTTCAGATACAACTGTTTCCTATCAACATCTCATAGTTCAGACATCATTCATTGCTTGGATTATAGGCCATGCTTCAAATATTTATTGAGTATGTTGTATGCAGTATCTATGAAGGGGAAGATCAAATCACAGCTACAAGTTATCAACTTACGCTACATGAATATTTTGTATAACCAACAGGGCACCAGAAACAAAATCACCATAATGTAAGTGATATAGGGGTAGAAGCAAGATTTCCACTTACTATAATACAAAACTTTGTTATATACTTGTACTATATAAGTATCATTAATGCTCACTATCTCCTCATTACAGTTTGCAGTTCTGTTGATTCCTATTGATGCTAGTAGTTGTGAGGTCATATGCTCTCAAACAAAAGAAGAAATCTGACATTGCATCTGGTTGGATCAGGCCTTTTGGTAACATATCCTCAACCCCTAGAAATTTCACTTGTCTAGTGGTTTGAGGCAGCATGCAACCATGTGCCTGTAATAGACAAAAATCATCTTTATGTTTCAAGAAAATCGAAAGACCCAAGTAGTAATTGTTATTGGTTTCTAGGTACATAAAGTTGGAGACATGTAGTTCTCAATTGGATCAATGAGTTAAAAATTATGATAATTTGAAATGATGCCCCTTTTACTTGGTTTAATTGGGTTTTTGCCCCCTCTGTTGGGCCTTTTGGGTGTGCAACCCACTCAATTTTGTATCCTTCCACGCTCCTATTGGGAAAAATCAAGGAAAGCCCTCAGATTGCATACCATAGATCAGCCTCCTTGATCCAACAGTCAAGCCTTCATCTTTGACCTTAGTTTGTACACTGTAGCAATATTACAATGTATGTATGATAGCTAAATATAGGTGCATATGTTAACCTTCCATTTTCTAGATCACTTTCTAATTGTGATAAATATCAAATTTCTTCCCTCTTGTCTTATTAAATTAGTGATGTTCGGGATCTAAAATCATATTTGGATGATAAATACCTATTTACATGAGGTATAGGATCAATAAAGTAGTTAAATATTTAATTGGGATTCGTTGTATAAATTCAAAGACCAATAGGAATTGACCTTAATTTGGAACTCTATATAATTTTAGTATGAAGGAAAATGAGAAAATAAGAAATATTATCTCAAAATTGATTTAAAAATTTAATAAATACATTTATTAAGAACTTAACATTATAGAAAATAAATAAAATACTAAAATGCTTGAAGGATAAGTTGATAATAAAATTGAATTTCTCATGGCTCACTTAGCCTGGCTACTAATTTTAATGCTAATAAAACAATATTTACTAGCCCAGATCAATAACAAGAGAAATGTTATAAATAACATAAGTTTGACTCTCCAATTCATTATTATCATTGGATTTCCAATACCCCCTAGTCACCTATACATTGTGTCACCTCTCCTTCAACCATGGACATGCCTAGCTATAACCAATGACCGTTCTCCTTCCCTTATCCCGCTCGTCTTTGCTTAATTAAAACCATAGTCACCACCTAAATCTTCTCCTCCCTCGATCAATTATGTTGGCCACCATTTGTTGTCGCCCCTATTCCCCATCACATCAAAAACAAATACCAGACATATAATAGTCATCTCCTTCCCATTCCTAGTGGTCTATATCCTGAAAACTAGGTTGGTACTACAAGATCTCGACCACTAGAGATGCCATCGGTAGTAGATAAATGTCTCTTGACCTGCCTTCATCTTCCTTACTTCTCTCCCATCCACTTAGCTCCAATGAGATGTGAAGCCAGAACAAACATAGTAGCAGGGGCCGCCTATAGTTCTTGTAGCAGTGCTACAGTGTACCCCCATGGCCCTCCACCAATCAACCTTTCCATGCCTCTTTGCATGAAATCACAACACAATTTGATCACATCAATAACCAATTTCACAATATGTGACTAACTTGAGAGTCAAACTAAGTATCATGCTTTAATAGATCACCTTCTTCCATCTAATTTTCAACCTCTTGAAGAAAATCTTCTTCAACTCCAATGTATATATTATTGTAGAGCTTGCAAGGGTGAATCTAACGATGCAAAAATCATCTTGGTAGGATCACTGAGTCAAACATTATGATAATTTGAAATGATGACATTTTACACTATTTAATTGAATTTTTTCTCCTTGTTTAGCCTTTTGGGTGTACGTCCCACTTAAATTGTGTTTCCTTGCACACCAATTTTGGAAGCAATCAAGGGCATCCCTCTTATTGCATCGCACAGATAAACTCCTTGATCCAATGATCAAGACTTCATTTCTAACCTTTGAATGTACCTTGTAGCAGTGCTACAGTGTACCCCCATGGCCCTCTACCAATCAACCTTTCCATGCCTCTTTGCATGAAATTACAACACAATTTCTTCAACTTTCTTCTTTTCATATCCTTTTGAATGATTTCCAAGTTTTTTCATGCAGTGGAACCCTCCCTTTCTCCTATTCTCCTGGCTCCAACCTCCCTTGGCGTAGTCGTGGGTCCCTAGTTGGGTGTTTTCTCTTCATCCTAGGTCGGACTGATCTAAGCATGCCAGTGACCTTATTGGGCCTTGCACAACTCTATTGTCTAGATTCTAACTCCTAAGATATCGTACTTCTCCTTCCTTCAGCCTTAGGTGATCCATGTTGTTCTGTGCCACCACAGTGTGTACTAGATGGAGTAGGGGGCGTTCTGGGGAGGATGAAGACTTCTCTCACTATTATATTGCCAAAGGATGGTCCCGAACAATTCCTATGTGGGCAGAGAGAGGAAGTGTTTGCCTCCCCATCTTGATTCGATCAATAGTGTGAGCTATAAAAACTCAAAATAGTGAGCAACGTCAGTCCATGGTGTAAGGTTGGTGAGGGCCATTGACAAGTGTCCAACAGTGATGAGCTATGTGTGTGCACAAGTTTGACTCATCCAACCCTTGATGTTGGCATCAGAAGAGACATGTACACCGATCGACCATGGGTTGGAGGTCCACGACCCACGTACGTAGCCACATGATATTGGTAATACCCTAATGCCCCTTTGAAAAAATCCAATGCAATATTTCATGTATTCATAACTCAGTCATTGAAGGCTAAAATGGATAAGATTATATACCAAATTGATTGTATCAAAAAGATTTAAAACCTTGGTATGGATTCATAACCTAATTATCCTTCTACTACTTCTATGTTTTCACATATGCTATCTTTTGATCTTCTTAACATAGTTAATGCACTATTGTGTTAAATAATTATCAAATGAGTACTCAAGTTGATGTTTGTGACACTAGTTTGTAAATTTGATGAACTCTTACTAAAGATTCAATCTTTACCCAATTTGTATGTCATGTTGAGATCCTTTACCCAAGGGTATCCTAAAATCCACTTTAATGATAAGATTCTAAGCTTGATATTATTTTTTCAGGTGTACTAAACTTTTATTCTTCTACATGTACACTTTGATATTACCATGCTTGGTTTAGATGATCAGATCCTTTAATCATTTTTTTGTCATGTGGAGTTTGTATTTTTACTAATAAATGGTTCTTGATAGATGGTTTCAGAGCTTAAGAAATAAATACACCAAACATTGCTCACATGAAACACAAATGAGTTTAACCTTACATTTCAACCGTAGAAACTTAATGTGTTGTCCTTTGTGGACTAAAATTACTTAGCCTCTAGGTTTGAACCTAGATGATTTGGAATTAGGTGTAAGCTTGTGTAATCCCTAAAAACTTTCTTTTCTCCACCTTCTGCCCTATAGTATCAGTTATAGATTTAGTAGGATGAGAAAAGGGATATCATATTATAACCCTTGACATATGTTCGCGACATGTGCTTAGGGTAGCTATACAAGTGTGCACCAATTTCTTGGTAGTTCTCTAGGTATCATGTCTAGACTGCCTAATGAGTGTGGTGACTCATTTTGGTTTTTTTCAAAATGAGTATGATGGTTTTCTATCTCATGTTTAAACATTATAGAAACCTATTTCAAATATTAGTATATGTGTAGATATGAGAAATTCTACCACATGTACAAAGGTAGTGAATGTCCATGAAACCTAAGAAAAAGAGATGTAACATAAGTCTATTTTAGACAATATTAGTAGTCTATGGAGTTGTCTAGATCCATCATAAATATTAGGCTAATAACTTCCATAGATTATCTAACTTTATGATGATGATGATGATGATGATGATGATGATTATGATGATATAAGGATGTTTATAATGATGCTTATGTTGATGATATGATCTTTCTTCATTATGATCAAAGTTTGTTTTGTAAGGGTCATGTATTTTTTGATGATTCAATATGAGTTTGACAATGTAACCCTAGTTAAACCTATCACCTTATACAGTACATGTGACTCGGTTGTTGTGCTAAACATATCTAGTGGGTTGGCATGATTTCTTTCTCCTAGTCTTGTACATGTTGAGATATGATAAGTGAGATATGGTTTGGGACCAACATAGACCTTAACATATTTGTAAAGAAGGACCTTCAACACGGGACATACAATAACGATGAACTCTTGATGTGAGTCAGACTAAAATAGGGGAAGGTTAGAGTACCTAACCTCCAAAACATATGAAAATTAGAAAAATATGAATGATGAAATGCATGATGATGAGTCCCTAGATAGACTACTTCTAGGTAAATAATTTGAGTCACCTAGTGTATGTTCCCTTGATAATGTTGGACCCTAGATTACCTATGGAAAAAATCAAACCCTAGAGAAAGTGGTAGTTGAATATATGTATGTTTTCCATGTAGGAGAGGGAGAAGTCCCAAAACCCTAAGATGACATATATGATGTCTGACCTCCATGGTGAACCTCATACTCGAGCTATTGGTTCTATTTGAAGAAATCTAGCAGTGGCCTATTTTTTTTTTAATTGGAAAGAAATTTTTTTGTGGTTAAATAGTTGTGGTTAGCTTGTATTGCTGAACATAGGTAGGTCTTAGATTGAGTGGCCCAAGCTAGTAGAGATATTTTGATATACAACTGAGATAATTATGAAACCTCGATGTTGATGATAATGTTGTTCATCAATATAATACATGATATGAAAATAAAATCACTTGTCTCAAGACCTAATATGTGCTTAATAAGTCACTCTCATAAGATAGATCCAATATGAAACCATGCCATACATGAAAGACGTAAGCCTAAAATCATGAGCTTGATATGATGATTCTTTGTACATCTATCAATGGGTAATACTTAAACCATTTGCCCTTTAACCATACCATGTACAGAGATGGAAAGGGTAAATACCCACCTACCCGCTACCCTCTTACCTACATTTTAAATGGTATGTGTAAGGGTTACCCATTACCCATACCCTATAACCCCCTATCGGCCAATGTTTTTGTATAATATAAGTATGAGTTATTCAATATTATCTAGTCACTAATTAATATAATACATGATATTCTTATCTAATTCTTATGTAGCTAATTTGGTCATGTATACAACACCATTTTGAATGTAAAGGACACACACGTTGAAGTAATAAGATTTTATAGTGTATTCACCTTTTATACTTTTTGGTGTGGATATTTCTACTTATTTGAGGATTATTTGACCAGGTATGCTACAAAACATGAATCTATATGATACGAGGATATATAATAGCAATATTTAATGTTAGTGTACCATTTGATACATACTTTTGTCATGCTATTAATTTCAATTGTGCTCATTTATTGTATTGAACAATATTTTGGATGGTATAAGATATGCATTTGTAATAACAACCTTTTGTGATGTATTGTCATTCATGTTCATTTTAATGTAGTATGCTTTTGATTTTAGGAGAAATTTATTTGTTCATACACAAGTGTTAGGATAATACTATGTATACATGCAACAACCTTCGTCTTTATAATATTTTTCAATAAAACACTTGCATGTATAATGTTGTAGAAGATTCACTAGAATCATCTTTAATAACTAATATATACTATGGAGCATCTTTATATTATTGTTAATATTATAAAAACATTTAGAAGACACAAAAGATTCCATTCTTCACCCTTTCCATCCCCATTTACTCAGTTGGTAAGAGGGTAAGGGTAAGAGAATGGTAATAATTTTGATAGGGTGGGGAATTACCAAAACCCTTACCTGCTACACTTGATGGGTAAAGGTAAGTATAAGCCCATCCCCTCGTCATACCCTCCCCATTGATAAACCTAATTCCTTGAGATCTTAGATTGAATAACCATAGGATATAAATTCTTAAGTTAGTCCCTAAATGAAAAGTAACAAAATCAATTATGATCTTGGTAGAATCTTGAGGGACACTAATACATGAACATAAATTGTAACTTGATGAAAATATAGGTGTGAGAATAAACTCAATTGGAAGTCATGATGATGAACATATCTAATTTAAAAATTGATGGCATATATTTGGATAACATGGCTCTATCTTGTATGAATACATGATCAAAACCCTAATTTTATAGGGGCATGGGAAGCAGACTCCTAACGTTAAAAAATGTTATGATATGAAGATAAGCCAAGTAATACTAAAGTCTATGAATTGTAACAGGTAAATTTTTGATGATGCCAACCTAAGTGTTCACCCCATAATAATGGATGCCCTGACACCTATATTTGGTTGCCTAAACACGATCAAAGTTTGACCTTTGACTATGATCTTGGATGAATATTGAGGATGAGATTTCTTTTAATCAGGGAAGTATTTGATAAGTTGACTTTTACTCACTACTCTCATGTACTATATATCTGTTATTGTAACCCATAATACTCCTTTGTATATGATATCAATAGTTGGACTATGGTGATGCTCCAAATTGATCACATCAACAACCAATTTCACAATATGTGACTTTAACTTGAGAGTCAAACTAAGTATCTGCTTTAATACATCACCTTATTGCATCTAATGTTAAACCTCTTAAAGATAATCTTCTTTATATCCAATCTATATCAAGTTGTAGAGCTCTCAAGGGTGAATCTAAGATGCAAAAATCATCTTGGTTGGATTAGTGAGTCAAACATTATGATAATTTGAAATGATGCCATTTTACCTTATTTATTTGAATTGTTGCTCCTTGTTTTGTTTTTTGGGTGCACGCCCATCATAAATTGTGTTTCATCCCACACCACTTTTGGGAGAAATCAAGAACATTCCCCTTATTACATGCCACAGATCAACTCCTTGATCCAATCATCGAGACTTCATCTCTGACATTGGCATGTGCACTGCTGCCTCTTTGCATGAAATTACAACACAATTTCTTCAACTTTCTTATTTCCATTTCCTTTCGACTCACTTCCAAGGTGTTTTGTGTAGTGGAACCCTCCCCTTTCTTCTATTCTACCAGCTCCAGCCTCCCATGGTGCAGTCATGGGTCCCTGGTTGGGCATTTTCTCTTCATCTTAGGTCGGGCAGATCTAAGCATGCCAATGACCTTGTTGGCCCCTACACAACTCAATTGTCCATATTCCAACCCCCACGATCCTGTGTTGCTCCTTCCTTCAACCATAGGTGATCCATGTCATACTGTTCCACCACGGTGTGTACTTGATGGAGTAGGGGGCGGTCCGGGGAGGATGAAACTTCACTTGTAGTTGGATTGCTAAAGGATGGTCCTGAACAATGGCTATGTGGGTAGAGAGAGGAACAAGTGTGAGCCTCCTCATCTTGGGCCAATCACTAGTGTGAGCTATAAAAACTCACAACAATGAGCAATGTCAGTCCATGGTGGAAGGTTGGTGTGGGCCACTGACAAGTTTCCAACAACGATAAGCTATGTGCATGAACGAATTTGACCCATCCAACCCTTGATGTTGGAATTAGAGGAGACATGTACCCCATCTGATCATTGGGATGGAGGTCCATAGCCCGTGTACGTAGCCACATGATATTGGTAATACCCTAATGTCCCTTTCTATAAATTTTCAATGCAATATTTCATCTATTCATAACTCAGTCATCTGAAGGCTAAAATGGATAAAACTACATAACAAATTGATTGTATCGAAAAGATCTAAATTCTTGGCATGGTTTCATAACCTAATTATCCTTCTATGGCTCCTATTTTTCTGTAGATGCTATCTTTTGATCTTCTTAACATAGTTAATGCAATCTTGTGTTAAATAATTGTCAAATGAATACTCAAGTTGATGTTTGTGACACTATTCAATAAATTTGATGAACTCGCTTGCTAAATATTAATTCTTTAACCCATTTGTATGACCTCTTGAGATCCTTGACCTAGGTGTAGCCTAAAATACATTTTATGCTAATATTTTAAGTTTGATATTATTTTTTGATGTGTACTAAACTTTTACGCTTCTACATACACACTTTGATATTACCAGGCTTGGTTTGGATGACTGGATCCTTTAATTATTGATTTTTAGTCATTTAGAGCTTGTTTTTAGTTATAAACTGTTCTGTGATAGATGGTTTCAGAGAATGAGAAATAAATACACCAAACTCTACTCACATGAACACAAATGAATTTAACCTTACATCTCAATCGTAGAAACTTAATGAGTTGTCCTTTATGGACTAAGATTACTTAGCCTCTAGGTTAAAACCTGGATGACCTAGAATTAGGTGTAGGCTTGTGTAATCCCTAAAACTTTTCTTTTCTCCTCCTTCTACCCTATAGTATCAGTTATAGATTCAGAAGGATGAGAAAAGGGATATATTATTATAACCCTTGACATATGTTCGTAGCATGTGCTTAGGGCATCTACACAAGTGTGCACCATTTTCTTGGTAGTTCTCTAGGTATGATATACTAAACTGTCTAATGAGAGTGGTGACTCATTTTGGTTTTGTTCAGAATGAGTATGATGGTTTTCTATCTCATGTTTTAGAATTGCAAAAACCTATTTCAAATATGTATATATGTACATATGAAAAATTCTACCACAAGTACGAAGGTACTGAGTGTCCATGCAACCTAAGAGAAAGAAATGTAACATCAGTCAAGATGAGAGTGTTTACACAACATTTCTAGTCTTTGGAGTTGTCTAGAGCCCTCATAAAGTTTAGTCTAATAAATACCATAGATGATCTAACTTTATGATGATGATGATGACTATGAAGAGATAATGATGTTGATGTTGATGATATGATCTTGCTTCAATATGATCAATTTTTTTTATAAGGGTCACGTATTTTTTGATGATTCAATATGAGTTTGATAATGTAACCCTAGTTAAACCTATAACCTTATACAATACATGTGACTTGGTCGATGTGCTAAACATAGGTTTTGGGTTGGCATGCTTTCTTCCTCCTAGTCTTGTACATGTTGAGATATGATATGTGAGATATGGTTTGGTACCAACATATACTAACATCATCATAAAGAAGGGCCTTCAACATGGGACATACAATAAGGGTGAACTCTTGATGCGGGTAAGGATGAAATTGGAGAAGGTTAGAGTACCTAACCTCCAAAACATATGAAAATTTGAAAATTATGAATGATGAAATGCATGATGATGAGTCCCTAGATAGACTACTAAGTATATAAGTTGAGTCACCTAGTGTATGTTTCCCTTGATAATGTTGGACCCTAGATTACCTATGGAAAGATCAAACCCTTGAGAAACTGGTAGTTGAATATATGTATGTTTTCCATATAGGAGAGAGAGAAGTCCCAAAACCCTAAGATGACATATACGATATGTGACATCCGTGATGAACCTCATACTCAAGTTAGTGGTCTTATGTGAAGAAATCTAGTGGTTGTCAATTTTTTTAAATTGAATAGAATTGTTTTGTGGGTAAATAGTTGTTGTTAGCATGTATTGTTGTTAGCATGTATTTTTTAGTATAGGTAGGTCTTATATTGAGTGGATCAATCTTGTGGATCTATTTTGATATACAAGTGAGATAATTATGAAAACTCAATGTTGATGATAATGTGGTTGCTCGATATAATACATGATATGTGAAAATAACATCACTTGACTCAAGACCTGACACATGTTTAATAAGTCACTCTCACAAGATAGGGCTAATATGAAACCATGCCATACATGAAAGATGTAAGTTTGAAATCATGAGCTTGATATGATGATTCCTTGTAGGGCTGCCAAGGGTAAGATTTAACCATTTACCCTTTAGACATACCCTATAGGGAAATGGCAAGGGTAAATACCCATCTACCCATTGTGATAACCTGTTAAACTAAATGAGATTAATAAAAACATAAAACACAATGGATCACTAAGTACCCAAAAAATATAAGTAAATTATAACTGATTTCAACATCAACACCCGCTCAAAAACATTTGCATAAGAGCCAACATCTTTCTTGTATCCATACTATGCCAAGAATTTGATACAAATTGTTCTATTACCTTAGCCACCACATATATACACATGATAACAATATTTGTAAATGCCACACAATCAAGCATTAACATGCTAATAAAAGTCCAATTTGTTTGAAACACCATATACAAACTTTTCCTGCATGGACCTAAGAGTACAAGGATGAATCTAGGACACACTAGACATCTAATCAACTTTCTCAAAGATTCATTACTATAGTTCCTCTTTACTTCCACGGTTCTGTTGTCATCACTTCCGATTACCTAAAAAGATGTAGCAAACCACAAGGGTGAGACCCATTTCCCAACAAGAGATATAACCTCCAACAATGCTTATTGATTACAACATTTTAAATAGTAGAAAACTAAGAAGTTGGAGTATTAATAGTCAATTGAACATATTGAATAGTGCAAGTATGCTAAACAAATTAAGCAAATAATCTTAGCAACAAGTATGATTATCAATGTATATATATGTAAAAAATAAATCCATTTCTTTGGATAGATATCTACTAAAATTTCATCAAAGTGCATCTAATAACAATCATCATCGTGAATATAACTATCATCATATTCCTTGCTAACAGCACTAGCAATCTAGTAGCAAAAACATCCCTGACATCATGAATATGTTTAGTAACATAACATGACTATCAATATTAGCATCTCAAATAAAAGGAGCATATCTATATCATAAGTAGAACTAGCATCATAACACAATCAACTTCATAGGTATGATTATCATTTTAAGAATTTCTAATCACATCAAGGATATATCACCAGATGTCGATGATGTTTAGTGCCATGTATATAACAATCTAGTGAGAGGATGCGAATGGCTAGCAATATTAAACATAGATGGAAGCATCATCTTAACCATCAATGTCAATATATTTGACAACATAAGCATGTTTACAATATGAGCATAGCTACAACATAAGCATATATATTATCTCTTATTGTACTATACATGATCTTAGTGAAAAGAAAGCAAACACGGGTTATCATACAATATGAAGCGTTATGTATAACCCTAAATAGATATGCTACACATATGTCTTACCTCTTTTATTATGCCCTGGGGAATTTGAATCGTACTATACAAAGTCTAACTGACCCCTATGAAGGGATATTTGGTTCCGTATAAGATCTAGGAGTGCTGGTATCCTAAGATCTCCCCCCGATGAGTATGAGTAAAAAGGTAGTGACATATCAGTCAACTTTACCACTACAACGACATATTATCAAGTTGCTAACAACTAGTCCATCCTTGGTACATGGCACGATACTAGAGAACATGCTCACACATGGCCGTTCTATAAGAGGCACCTCTAGTTATACTGCTGCCTTTCACATTTCACAATATCCGAGGCATGCCTGTCGTCATCCTCAATAACCTACAATTGTGGATGACAAGTGCTATCCCCACATACTCAACAGTATGCGCTCTGAGTTTCCCTTAGGAATACTCGTTTCACCATCCAGTAAGTTCTGACACTCAAGATGATTATATGGCACATGGCACTACATGATTAAAGTTTCACTTAATTAGTTATCTCCAATTGGGTGAATTAAGGTTGCATCAAACAAGTGGACTTACAAACCCTAATTCATATCTAGAAAACATTGCTATATAACTACTTTAGAAGACATAAAACACATGAAACATAATTTCTCATCTCAACATCACATGGAAGTATTCACCTGCCAATCAAGAGATTATACTTATCATCAAATCATCATCACATGATATTATTATCTTGCCATTCATGAGACTATACTTTTCATCATACATCACATGATACGAATCCTTTTTACAATATGGTAGGTATCAACCCTTATCAACACAGAAGGGTTACACCTCATTTAGGGATCAACCATGCCCAAAGGTCATTAAGACCATCATACTATTCCCTACAAATCATCATTATCTTTCCATTCCTTATAACAAGGCTCAGCAACATCACTTATATATAATACACCGGACAACACAATATTTCATTAATGAGGTGGGAAATATTGGTAAACAATCATAGCAGTGATATATTAATGTTAAGAACATTCCTTTATTACAACAACATGAGAGGAATCTAGATATGATTAACCATCATCATATTCATAATGCACAAGTTGATCATAAGAAAATATCAACCATGCATCTATGATAACCACCAATTAACACATTAAGGTTATGATCATATTAAGGATATTATTCAACAATCATGCCACAATATAAGAAGTTTAAACATGAATACTCATATTTATCTATTTCCATTAGAGTTAGGTTCAACAACATAAATTATATTAATATTACTAATCAACAATCATACCCAAACCCTAATTCTTTGATTCCCCGTTGGATCATGGATACATAAGGTGAAACATCACCATCACATTCCATACCATTCTCACATATGGATCCACACATAATTCAAGGTGTAACCATAAGGTCATAGCATACTAGGGTTCAACCACAAAAGAGAGTAGTCCATGATTCTATTCATTATTGAAGGGGTTGTTCATAATCAATTACCATCACTTCGTTATATTAGGGCTAAGTATAACAAAATATACTTCATCAGGGTTTCCCATTAACTAATTATATTTTTTATCAATCCTAATCATATGAGGGAAAAGGTAAGACTATATTATTAAGGTAAACCTCCATTAGGTTTCAACATCACTCAAACCATACGAACTTACCATAAGCACCATCCCAAAACATTAGATAGTTGAGAAGGTAAAACTATTGGTTGTTTACATAAGTAAACACCTTAGATAAACATCTATGAAGTCATTGATTTGTGCTCTAGAAAGAGTCACAATTTAACCCTATACATCCCTTGATTAACAACATAAACAGTTCCATTGAGATTAGGGTAAAACCCACAAGTGATTGTTTATTTACAACAAACCGTCAATAAATGAGCTTCTTAAGTTGATCTCATAAAGTAAACCATATAAATCACTTTATTAGGACCAACAAACAGTGGCGGAGCCAGCCCCCTGATGAAGAGGGGGCACTTGTAAAAATAACGTTATGTATTTATATAAGATCGATATTATTTTTATTTTAAATCATATGTAAATAGTATTTAAATAATCACCATGAGACAAATGGAGTGTGAACATGTCTTAAAGACATGATATTGACCTATTTACTTGGATCTAGTGAGAAAAATAGATGAGTCTTACATAAATAAAAAATTAGGTTGGAGACGTAGCTCATCACTTTGTGGAGTATTTAATATAGATCTGATCAAAATAACCTTCTGTGTATATCTAATATTGCATAGTATTATGTATATTATAACATTCTACATACGTTTAGGATATTTTTATATGTAAGAAGAGTTTGAAATGACGACATTGGCATTGAAAAGATTTAATTTCTTTGAATAAGACCAACTATTCCTTTATATTAATTCTTCATATTGGAAAAACTACATAAATTTAATGTTCAATTTTGATTGTGTGGATTATTATTTAGTTTTTAAGATCATGCAAATAATTTCCTACATGATTAGTTTGACAAGCAAGTAACTAGAAAGTAACATAAAGTTAAGAAATGAATATATAAGTAGTACCATGTGGCAATTACTATTATTATATATAAATAAAAAATCTAATACTCTAGTAGTTTAAAGTTAAATAAAGATACTTATGATGGTGTTAAACTTATTCATAATTTTTACCTAATAAAGTAATAGATCTTATGATAATTTATTGTTCACTAAGTTCTAAAGACAATTATTTCTATGTTGCATTGGAAACTAAGAAAATATAAAAATTCATTATCCTTGACATTAAGATGAAATCATATTTCTAATTTAGAGAAATAATATTTGCATAACTTGTGAATAGAAGTATAATTTTAAGGGTTCCTTCATAATGACACATGATATTACATTATTTTAACAAAGAATTATTGATGTATAGAAATCCAAAACAATACACTTATTTTGTTAAAAATATTAACAAATTTATCGTGACACCATGTACTACTTAGAAATTATTATATTTTATTTGACTTTATCTTTACTAGCATGCATTACACATATAATAGAAAATAACCAGCATACACCATTTGTACAAGTAAAAGATACACACATAGAACTAATGTACTTGCTACATTTGTTATACATTTAATTATAACAATATTCGATATGTCATGGATTATACCATTAATTATGGATATCAATTTTCTTTCTCCCTATTACCTATGCACATAGATATCAATTTTCTTTCATCTCATTACCTATGTACTTTCTGTATTTGTTACACACTTAATTGTTTATATATTATTTAAATTATTTGATATTTTATAAAGTATATAATTGATAACAAATATCTATTTTTGTTTCATCATTATCCATACAACTACATACTTGATATGTTTGTTATATATTTAAATATTTATATATGATATAAAAATATTTGACATTTAATAAAGTATACTATTAATTATAGGTATTTATTTTTTATATAATCATTATACAAATAAGTGTAAAATAATAGTTAATAAGTTGACATTTATGTATGTGTTTTTGATACATTTGTTAATATATTTAATAAAGAACAATTCGTTTAGTATGGAACATCGAGATATATTTATAAAGTAAAGAAATATCACTGATTTTTATGAAATTATCCTATTTTGATGTATTTTTATTTATAATTCTTTACTAAAAATAGTATTATTAATGACATTATTTATGGAAGACAGTTTATATATTTAGAAATTAGGTTAATTAGTGTGTCAAGGAGATAACACATAAAAATAAATATTAACTTTGATACCATGTAAATACACATAATATGTATATATGTTCAAAAAATTTCAAAATTGGAGGGGGGGCACGTGCCCCAGCTTGCCCCCCTCCCGCCGCCACTGCCAACATATTACATTAGGCATCATTCCAATTTATTGGATGAAGAATCATTATGTCTTAACCATTGGGTCAAGTTCATATATTAAAACCATCAATTGGAGTATAGGTCCAACCATTACATCAAATGACCCAAGAAACCATTGGTTTAAGGTTTAATTGATGCTACAACTACACACTTGAGTCACCATAGGTTGTTGAGACCTGATCCAACATCAGTAGTGACCATTAAGTTACCATAGGTTGTCAGATCAACACTATATTCATTATTCATCATTAGATATCAAGCTAATGTCACCATTGATTGATAGCATCATTAGGGTACTTAGTTGTTGATCATTAAGATTCTAATTAGGCCGATCCCTGACCTAAGTGTTGAACATCAGTTGACACCCTTGGTCACCACCATAAGTTGTCATGAAGACAACACCATCGGTTGTTGCAATGGTACCGCCATTGGGCCATGTGTTTATAGAAGAAATCAACTTTAAACCCTAAAATTGACCATTAGTTGATGGGTGCTTAGCACCACCGGTTGTCAAAACAACCTGATCCAAGTCACCTTATATCTTAGAAGGAATGTACACATGATTACAAGTTCATCTAGAACTAAAATCAAAATAGGAAACATCATAAAAATCAAAATCCAAGTCAAGCATAGCTTTTTAGTGCATGGATCACCATTTTAAAACAAAAACATGAGCTATCAAGCTTATAGTAAGCAATAAATGTGGAGAAAGTAATAAAACTTACCTTTAATAAGAAGATAAAATCCCAAATAGTAGAAAACTATAGAAGTTAGGGTAAAAAATCCAAGCATAAGCTCTGAACTCGTCCATCTAACACCTTTCTCCATCAAAGAAGCAAACCCTAATCATAAGGAGCAATAAAGGTAGGGGTTTAGAGCTTTAAAGCAACTTATACCATGGAACAACAAGGTTTCAACCTAAAGAAAGATATAGGAAAGAAGAACAGAAAAAGAAATAGGAAAGAAAAGGTGAAACTTACTAAGTTAGGTCAAGATCACCAAGAAGGAACTTTAGAAACCCTAAAGGAAGCAAAACAAAATCCTGCATGCTTCCACCAAGAAATTCACCTTATGCTTCTACCTTGGACAACTCCTTCACAACAAAATAGGGAGAGAACGAGGTTCTTAGCAGGAGGGAAATGGTAGAGAGAAAAACTTTCATTTGGGGATCTTAAAAGTATATATATAAAGCTTGAAGGATAAGGAAGAGAAGAAGCATGAGGTGTCTAAAAGCTCTCCATGCATCCATGGCCTTAAACTATTAAGGATATACAAGAAGACAAAAAAACATCTAACGCAACATCCATGGAGACCTACTTATCCCTAGTTTCTTGATTTTGCAAGCAAAGCAAATAAACCAATTGCTTGATAGCTCCTAAAGGTAGCTCATCCATAAAGGGGTAAACCCTAAAATTCCCTAATGGAAAACACCTCCAAACCAAGGTTCAAATAAGTGCCCCATGGATCAAAAAGCTCAAGAATGATGAGAGAACATCCAAAGAACATAATGAAAGTTATAAATTGCAAGAAGAACATTCCAATTGGTTAAATTGTAGAAAAATCCAAAATGTACATAAAATTGCATAACTTGCACAAACATTGTTTGGGTTGGACCAATTTTGAAACTTGAGCTTGTCTTATGATTCCAAATCATATCAAAATGTTATATTGTATTTCTAAGAGTTCAATTATGATAATGAAGTATGTTCAACACTTTTAGCAAGGTCAGGGGTCTCTCAACCATAAACCCCTTATATGGATTTTGCCCCCGAAATCCAAGGTAGACAAAGATGGATACTTCTCAAGCACCTCATCCCCAATCTTCCACATGGTAACTTACATCTCATGATTATGTCACATTATTCTCATGGAAGTCATATTCGTCTCCCTCAACTTCTACGTGTGTCACCTTGGTTCATCATAGGAATTATTGTACCACTTATACAGGTCTGATAGTACCTTACAACTTTGGGACTCTACTATCGTCCTAAACTATTCTATCTATTGTATCACACATCACTCAGAGGTCATACTCACTGGCTCTTACCAAACATAGTACATCATGTGTAACGACCCTGCTTCCCAGTACCCCCAATTAAGAGAGACCAAGAGGTCGGAGGCGTTATCTGGATCAATGGTTTAACAATTTAATCAAAAATAATTATCAAATTCTACTAACTAATCTGGAAAGCTGGTATAAAATAAAACTTTTGCATACCTTTTCAAAATAGGTTCTAAGACTTCTATCCACAACAGAAATCTAACTATCTAATCCTCCTTTGGATTACTTAAATTCATCTTCACAGATTTCACTTTACTGTTTGTCCTTCTCAGATTTGTATCTAAAACACTGACAAACAAAATGTTGGTCAGTATATTGCTATACTGGTATGTGGGGACAAACACAACATCACAAATAAGCTCTAACAACCTAAATACAACAAATAGTTGATTGATAATCCAACTTACGCTTTCAATGTGACTTCTCAACTGATTTTTCCCTAAACCCTAGATTACGCTCTCTTAGGGTTCTATACTTGCAAGGGATAGAAGGCCACCTTCTCCATCCTGAGCTTGGTGCCTGGGGTCACCTCTCGAGGTGCCCAATGGTCTTCCCTCTGGGCTTGACAAAATTAGACCTTCCCTCCGGGGCTTGGTCTTGCAACATACATCAAGGTGGCATGTAGGTTCGAGAAACACATTCATATTTAATTGTGATACTCATAGGAACTTTATAGGATTGCATAATTGAACATCCAATAGTTTAGGTTACAATCAATCGAGAAACTTTTGGGAAACACCGTGAAACTAAAGACAATTATTCATAAAGTAACCACATACCTTATGCCATTGCAGAAACCATGTAGAACATCATATACTTTACGAGTATATCCAAACATCCAAGCAACCAAGCATATAATCAACAATATCTAAAACATGCATACTATATATGTGTTACCATGTATTCACATTACATTACTCAGATCTAGATTCACTCCTAAACTAGGGTTTAGGTTATCTCATGTTTGGACTAGAGTTTAGGGTTACAAACCTAGTTATACATATTAGGTTAAACCCTAATTGTCATCTTAAGCATATTAGACCATTCATGATACCTAGATCACATTATCAACATTAGATCATAGCAAGATGTCGACATTGGTTGTAAAACCCTAAATGATCATATATAAAATTATCAATGTATAATTTCCAATTATTCATCATTATCACGGGTTTCCTTATTATACATGACAAGATCAGGTATTAGCTCAACATAACCAAATCTAATTAATTACTCATCATATTAAAGCAAATCTAGGCTTTCCTTTACATTAAACACATGTAAACATGTATTGCATATACTTTTGGAATAGGAAGCCTATATAGACTCTGATTATATTTTATTTGGATTCCTCTCATCCTCTTGATCAACTTTTATAGATTATATGTCTTCATCCGAGCATCCTAGTAATTTCTATGATCTAAACAAAATATATCTTTATACCTTCCAAGTGGGTGACGTGGCAGTTTTCCATTGGCTCGCCTGCAGCCAGCTCCTCGCCCACCTAGATGAGTCGGCTTGAAGGGAGCCTGGGTTGAACCTGGGCACGCGGATCCTCTACCTGGATCCGTCAATGTAGAGACCCGATCCCCCTTTTCTCTCTGTATTCAATGGCGGCCGATTTGATTAGAACAATCGGGTCAAAACTTGACCCTTCTCTGGACCACCGGTCAGGGATGACTCGGCCTTGCTTCCGCTACGCCTCATCCACGAACGTGAGGTTTCCCTCAAGTGTTGGTCGCTCCTCGACGCAGACGATGGCTCTGTTGCCCCAGCAGCAACCAAGGCGCCATCATAGCGTCCTACCTTGTCGCCGCCACACGAAGGTTCACCTCCAAGCTTCCCTACCGCTCTCTGCCTCTCTCTTTCTCTCTCAGCTTCTTAGCTTCAGATGGAAAGTTCCATCTTCCTCCTAGCCAGGTCGACGGAAGGCATGGAAACTAGGATTGAGGTTGCAGAATCTGTGCGTCGCCGCTCGCCCCCCATCGCCCACCACCTCACCTGCAATACTGCGTACTAAGGCTCTCCACCTAACGCAGGCACGCTCTTGCTCAGTTCCAACACGGGAACCCTGCTGCCTGGTGACGCTGAGCGAACATCGACTCTGAGCCCATGGGAATCCGTCACACGCGGCCGCCCAGTACGCCTCCCTCACCCGATCTTCGTCTACCCTCGCTGCTGTTAGGTGTGGCCTCTGTCTGGGGTTCGGCGACTCCTATGTACGACGTTATGGAGAGCGCTATTGGCTTATGTCGCCTCGTGCTTCCTCCACTCCACCTCCAGATTCAAAGCTTCTTCGTCCTACGAACTTCCTCCATGAAAAGTCCTCACGATCCTGCCCCTTGGACTAGGCTATCCGGGTCTGTCTTCCATGGATCCTGATTGCCAATGATAAACGGATCTCTCCTCCTTTGGTCAGCAGTCATGGCAGAGTTCTGCAGAGGTCAGGGAGATTATCTAAAAAAACATATAGCAGGGGCAGAGCTGATCAAGAAATCAGTGAGGAAGAGCCCAAGCGTTCTCTAGATCCTACTTTTACGACCTTGCATGTCTATCGAGGTAACTCAAGGTGAAGGAACAAGAATCTTGGGGAAGGGGCTCTCCCTAGAGTTTCTCCATGGGCTACCAAAGCCAGGGCTATGTTCTCCTATTTAATTATCTTGGATTTCCGTACATAATCATATATATAGAAAGATTCCTCCTCGTATCTTACTTCTTTTTCCTTGGGGTTCAAGTAATCCAAAAGTGGCAAGGATTATTACACCTATTTGTAAACTCAATTTTCCAAGATTATTTAATCTCAACACAAACAAGGAAAGAAAAATACTCTTTTATATAAATTAACTCTATACTTTTATTCCAAAAGGCCACGAGAGACACCACCATATGATTTCCACAAATTCTTATCTTTTCCTCATTATTTCAAATTTCATTCTTAATAATGCATTATTGATTTCTTCTTTTTCTTTTAATCATATTGGACTCATTAATATATTATGATCCACGAAATCACATGCACAAAGGAAATATGAAAAGGAAATCCATTCAATACACATAAATCATACAATTTACATACTCATACATTTATTAGGAAAATTGCATTTCCAACCATATGAACCCAAAAATTGGGGTTGTAACATCCTTCCCCTCTTATAGGAATTTTGCCTTCAAAATTCCACCAAACATACAAATAAAATAGGATAAGACTTTTCCATGTCCATCATGGCTCCCATGTGGCTTCCTCCTCTCCATGGTTCTCCCAACGAACCTTTATCATCTTATATTCTTACATCTGAGTTCTCTCACCTTGATATCTTGTACCCTCGTAGGTGACTCAGGATATTTCAGCCTCCCTAGGAGCTCAATAGGTTCATGTCTCAGCACATGGTTTGGGTACATCACATAGCGCTCTAGATCAGACTCATGGAACACATCATACATCATGTTATCCTGAGGGGTAAGGCAAAGCATAAGAAAATCCACCAATCCATCCCAACTGGACCCATGTATCGGGGACTCATCTTTCTCTGCCATAGCTCAGAGGGGTCGGGTTTTCATAACACATATTCTCCCACAATGAACTGCATGTCAGTCTGCTTACATCAGCTCACGACTCATGTTGCCCCTGGGCTTTCTCAGCCATCACACGATCAAAATGACTTCATCTGCACACACTGTGGTCTCTCTAACCTTCACAATGTCCTTTTACCGATATCATCCTAATGAAGCGGTGATCGACACGACCTCCCTTATAGAGCTTCTTACATCCCAAAACTGGCTATGGTGGCTATCATCACAAGCAAACTCTCTTAGGGCAGGAACTACTCCCATGTATCATCCAAATGAGTACACATGCTCTCATCAGACCCCCTAGTCTAAATCATACTCTCTCGACCATCTATCAGTCATGAGTGATAAGTTGTGCTAAACTTCAAACTGGCATCAAGTTCTTCATGTGCGTACTTACACCGCATGTAAGTGATCTTGAGGTCATGCTCTAGATATTGAACTCGATCGTGATGTAGTTGAACGATCTCTCTCATGCATATAGTTCAACCCAATCTGTCACTGTGACAACGCTCTCTCTCTTAGGCAAGGGGTTAGGTCAACTTGGTAAGGTGATCTACCATAACCCATACTGCATCTTGACCTCTCTTGGTCTAGGGAAGGCTTACCACAACGTCTATGGTGATCCACTCCCATTCTCTCTCAGGGACTCTTCATTCTCTGTAGCAACTCGTTGGGTTACTGGTGTTTGGTCTTCACCCACTGACATGCATGGTGACCAGCCACATGCAACCCTATATACTTCTTCATCTCAGGCATTTCAAAGTACTACTACACTTTTGTTATCTTAGTAGTGCCATGATGCAGGGTGTGCATAACATCACAAGCTCATACATGTCATGATTCCTCAGGGTTGACTCCTCATAAACCCTAAAACACTCTAGTTGTGGGTTCTATCACCTTCCTTTCCAGAGAGATGTATCTGAGGTTCTTCAACCATCCATCTATTGCATCAAGCTCTAGGCTGGCTAACCAAACAACCACTAACTCGACCAACTAGTCTAATTGTATCAGAGTGTTAATCCTATATGTCTCACGAACTTAGCGTTCACCTAAAAACCTGTTCTAGCCTCTCTACTGGCTAACAAGACATCTGTGTCTTGACAAAGAACATCCATTACCACCTTACCTCCTTATAGCAACAAAGGTTACAAACATCCCTACATCCAGGGTTTACATCATCATGTGAGGGCTTAGCCCTATCATGCTACTTAGGCATGTAGTTAGCAAGAAGACCACCTACTAAACCATGCTAGGTTTCCTTGGTATGTCATACTAGATCCTATTCCTCAACATTGGACCAATGTCATACATGCATATGTCACCAACCTATGCGTGAGGGGTTCATCAATCATATACCTTAGTCAAGGGGTTTCCTTTTCCTCTAACCTGAGGAGTGCCATGCTCGAATCCATAGGAACTTAAACATCTTCATGAGCATCAGGTGCATTGGGTACTACTACTTCCCCTCTTTGGTCTAGGAACCCCAGGTTCGCTACCTAGGCCTCAACTGTCTAAATACATGCTCAACTTTTCAATCATGAATCAAATATGTACAAGGTATAACATGCACTTCCTACTATTCTTCGATGTGAACCATACCTCAGAGTCCTACACAAGGATAACCAAGTAGGTGTGAGGCCTCACCACTTGTTATCATACCTCCTCGGTCTAAGGAACTCTCCTTACTACCCCTATAAGGTAAGGTAGACACCTAAAATATCCGTACATCAGTTCCAGAAGCCTCTTTCTCATTCTAGGGTTTGGTTCCTCTAAGGCAACCAAGGTATGACAAGCCTCCAAGGATCATGCATGAGGCAACCACAACTATCTACTCAGGATCATCTAAAATAGGTCATAACATACCCATCTCCTCATGATTCTTCATGTCTCGAAACCAAGGTCTCCAACATTCTTCATCTAGTCTTGCTCTCTCTCTAGAGGTAATCCTACAACGGATCTCACCTTTGAAGGTTTTTTCATAGAGGATGGGTCAAGCTCTTAAGGATACATGTCTACACCTATTTGGGAAAAATGTACTATCAAGACCTATGTCCAACCAATATCATCCAAAGTTCTGCATGCTCATCTTATGAACTATGAGACATAACCCTACTGGCCAAGGTCTCAAACCCGCTGCCAGTTATGATGTCATTCTCTTCTACATAGATGCATGCCTTCTGTATGCTTCTATATGCCTGTTAGGGTTTCTATATGGTTACCACTAACTTCTTCAATGAAGGAGCTATCCATCACCCTAACAGGTACAACCCTTCCAAGGTCGGGTCACAGAAAGGCACTAGGTCAACCCATCACGCATAGCTCATGCCTCTCGTGCGTACATGAAACCTATATGCATGTTAGCCCACGTATATACTTGCACGATCAAATACGATATCCAACTCATCCTGTCATATCTTCCTCAAACTCCATTTAGGGTTAGGGTTAGCATCGTCCTCAGAGGATGTGTCAGGTCTCTACCTCTTCCTAAAGGCCTCTGGCTCCAAGGCTCTACTCATCCTCCTAACAGGAAGGTCTAACCTCAGTGCTCTCCTGGGGGCAGGACAACACATGGCATGCAACCTAAACATGTAACTAATATTTAGCTTACGCTTAAACTATTAAGCTTATGACCATGATATCTTGTTTACATGCTTTTCATTATTTAGTGGAAGATTCCTTAATCCTTATTACTCTTATCCCAAATACTAGAGGGTCGAGGAAGAGAGAGAAAAACCCAAAACCTCATAATCTTAATTGAATTAGGGTTGAGAAGGGATGAAATAGATGAGAGAGTCCTAAAGGTAGGTATCTTATTTCGAGTCAAGACCTCGACTTTGGCCAGGCAGTCACACCGCATCCGGGAGTCCTCATGACTGACTAGCGGGGTGGAGGAAAATATTGCTAGCCCCCAGACCGTGATCCTTTTCTAGACACCTCTGTCATAAAAAAATCCTCTAATAACTCCCTTGGGTTCTACAGAGTTTGTAAAATTTAATAATATCAAGGATTAAATGAGAAATCATTTGCTCTGATACCAAATGTAATGACCCCGCTTCCCAGTAACCCCCAATCAAGGGAGACTAAGAGGTCAGAGGTGTTACCCTAAAATTCAGGATCAACGGTTTAACAATTTAATCAAAAATAATTATTAAATTCTACTAACTAAATTAGAAAGCTAGTATAAAATAAAACTTTTGCATACCTTTTCAAAATAGGTTCTAAGACTTCTATCCACAATAGAAATCTAACTATATAATCCTCCTTTGGATTACTTAAATTCATCTTCACAGATTTCACTTTACTGTTTGTCCTTTTCAAATTTGTATCTAAAACACCGACAAACAAAACGTCGATCATTATATTTCTATACTGGTATGTGGGGACAAACACAACATCACAAATAAGCTCTAACAACCTAAATATAGCAAAAAGTTGATTGACAATCCAAATTACACTTTCAATGTGACCGCTCAACTACTTTGGCCCTAAACCCTGGATTACCCTCACTTAGGGTTTTTTCCTTACAAGGGACAAAAGGCCACCTTCTCCATCATGAGCTTGGTGCCTGGGGTCACCTCTCGAGGTGCCCAATGGTCTTCCCTCTGGGGCTTGACCAAATCAAACCTTCCCTCTGGGGCTTGGTCTTGCAACATACATCAGGGTGGCATGTAGGTTTGAGAAACACATTCATATTTAATTATGATACTCATAGGAACTTTATAAGATTGCATAATTGAACATCCAACAATTTAGGTTGCAATCAATCAATAAACTTTCGAGAAACACCATGAAACTAAAGACGATTATTCATAAAGTAACCACATACCTTATGCCATTACAGAAACCATGTAGAACATCATATACTTTACGAGTGTATCCAAACATCCAAGCCACCAAGAATATGATCAATAGTATCTGAAACATGCACACTACATATGTGTCACCATGTATTCGCATTACATTACTCAGATCTAGATTTGCTCCTAATCTATGGTTTAGGGTATCTCATGTTTGGACTAGGGTTTAGGGTTACAAACCCAATTATACATATTAGGTTAAACCCTAATTGTCATCTTAAACATATTAGACTATTCATGATACCTAGATAACATTATTAACATTAGATCATAGTAAGATGTCGACATTGGTTGTAAAACCCTAAATCATCATGAATAAGATTATCAATCTACAATTTCCAATTATTCATCAATATCAAGAGTTTCCTTATTATACATGACAAGGTCAAGTATTATCTCAACATAACAAATCTAATTAATTACTCATCATATTAAAGCAAATCTAGGTTTTCCCTTACATTAAGCACATATAAACATGTATTGCATGTACTTTTGGAATAGGAAGCCTATATAGACTCTGATTATATTTTATTTGGATTACTCTCATCCTTCTGATCAACATTCATATATTATATGTCTTCATCTTAGCATCCTAGTAATTTCTATGATCTAAACAAAATATATCTTTATACCTTCCAAGTGGGTGACGTGGCAATTTTCCATTGGCTCGCCCGCAACCAGCTCCTCACCCAGCTAGATGAGTTGGCTTGAAGGGCACCTGGGTTGAAACTGGGCACACGAATCCTCTACCTGGATCCTTCAATGTGGAGAGCCGATCCCACTTTTCTCTCTGTATTTGCTGGCGGCCAGTTTGATTAGAACCATCGGGTCAACACTTGACCCTTCTCTGGACCGTCGGTCAGGGCTGACTTGGCCTTGGTTCTACTACGCTTCATCCACGAATGTGAGGTTACCCTTAAGTGTTGGTCACTCCTTGATGTAGATGATGGCTCTGTCGCCCCAACATCAACTAGAGTGCCATCATAGCATCCTACCTTGTCGCCGCCACAGGAAGGTTCACCTCCAAGATTCTGTATAGCTCTCTACCTCTCTCTTTCTCTCTCAACTTCTTAGCTTCAGATGGAATGTTACATCTTCCTCCTAGCCAGGTCGACTATATGCATGGAAACTAGGATCAAGGTTGCAAAATCTATGCATCACCGCTCGCCCCCTCATCGCCCACCACCTCACCTGCAATACTACATACTGCGGCTCTCCCCCTAATGCAGGCGTTCTCCCGCTCATTTCCAGCATAGGAACCCTACCGCCTGGTGACGTTGAGTGAACATTGACTCTGAGCCCATGGGAATCTGTCACACGTGGTCACCCAGAATGCCTCCCTCACCCGATCTTTGTCTACCCTTGCTATTGTTAGGTGTGGCCTCTGTCTAGGGTTCGACGAGTCCTATGCACGATGTTATGGAGAGTGCTATTGGCTTTTGTCACCTTGTGCTTCCTCCACTCCACCTCCAGAGTTGAAGCTTCTCCATCCTATGATCTTCCGCCATGAAAAGTCCTCAAGATCCTACCCCCTAGATTAGGCTATCCAGGTCTGTCTTCCATGGATCCTAGTTGCCAATGATAAAAAGATCTCTCCTCCTCTGCTCAGTGGTCATGGCAGAGTTTTGCAGAGGCCAGGGAGATCCTCTAAAAAAACTTATGGCAGGGGCAAAGCTGATCAAGAAATCGGTGAGGAACAATCCAAGCATTCTCTAGATCCTACTTTTATGACCTTGCAGGTCTATTGAGGTAACTCAAGGTGAAGGGACAAGAATCATGGGGAAGGGGGTCTCCCCAGAGTGTCTCCATGGGCTACCGAAGCCAGTGCTATGTTCTCCTATTTAATTATCTTGGATTTCCATACATAATCATATATATAGAAAGAGTCAACCTCGTATCTTACTTCTTTTTCCTTGGGGTTCAAGTAATCCAAAATTGGCAAGGATTATTACAACTATCTGTAAACTCAATTTTCCAAGATTATTTAATATCAACACCAATAAGGAAAGTAAAATACTCATTTATATAAACTCTTTGCTTTTATTCCAAAAGGCCACAAGAGGCACCACCATATGATTTCCACATAATTCTTATATTTTCCTCATTATTTCAAATTTCCTTCTTAATAATGCATTCTTGATTTCTTCTTTTTCTTTTAATCATATTGGACTTATGAATATATTATGATCCACGAAATCATATGCACAAAGGAGATATTACAAAGGAAATCCATTCAATACACATAAATCATACAATTTCCATACTCATACATTTATTAGGAAAATTGCATTTCCAACCATATGAACCCAAAGATTGGGGTTGTAACATCATGTATATCTTATCATATGTAACTTTACAAGGTTTCATCTCTATACTCCTTTAATGGTTGTTGTAATTAACAACTCAATCAACCAGGTAGGCATCCCCTAATTTTCAAGAACTATGAAGAATATGTTTTTAGAGGATTCTCCAATCATCTCAATGGTATATTGACCATCTGTTTGGTTAAAGAATCATACACTTGTCTATAACTATTAACAAATATAACTTCCAGATTGACATTGTTAGGGGTAGAGAAACGACATTATGTTCATCTTATCAGGATTCACATAACATACTTAATAGAAGTATCATAATTCCAAGAGGATATTTTAGTCAACCCCCAACTCATTCTTGATAGAATTGTCACATATAAGTACAGTTACTTCAACATTCTTAAGGTTTGGAAAATCCTTTGACCATGTTACTAACCATCTCTAAAATACCTTGAGATGTCATCATTCAAAGCTTGCGACAACTTGTAAGACATGATCTGAACACTTTGTTCCTCCTATTCATAAATTATATTAGTACACTAGTTAGTCTAAAGGACATAACCCTAAACTCACCATGGTCCTATAACTTATGTCATCCATTCTAACTCTTATGTCTAAAGGATATTTTATCTTAAAGGAACACGGCAACACATGTCTACTGATCAACAAACCATCTATCCTTGATGGTGGTCCTACCCAACTATCACTGAACTATACACAACATTATAGAATCACTTTTGTTTTTCCTTCCAAATAACATTTAGAGGGTCATCATAAACTCTCTCTCTCTCTCTCTCTTTAAGGAAGAGGAATACTTGGAATGTTTATTTAATAAACATCTCCATCCTTCACATACTTCCCATACTGTTGATACATCTTTGATACTAGGATTCATTACATAGGTACCCACCTCATGTGCTATAAGGAACTCACATCCTTATCTCATCTACTTTTACCATCATAACAAGTCTCAAGATTTATAAGAGGAGTCTTGCTAATTACTGGAAGGCTTAAAAGCAAACTCATCACAAACTTTATGATTTTGGAACCATAGTCCAAGCAACCTTATGCTATAATAAGCTACCACCCTCATGTTTACAATGAAGCCACACGTACCAAGTGGCAATGATCCACTTGAAAGTTGTACCCTAGAAAGGAAAGACACAAAGGGAAATACATTTCCCACATCATAGCAGCATGGTTCAAGGTTTACTAGCAAAAAGGTAACCAATTCTATTTTCATTATGTAGGTTACAATCTTAAAATCATTTTACCTTTTTCATTTCGCGTTCCTTGCCATTACCACAAGAATCATCATGATTAACATATCTCATTACTCCTTCCTTGATGACTATTTATCACACTTGGGTATGTTATCATATTTTATTATATTTTTCAACCACTTATCAACAGGTAAATCATCATATTCCACATTTTATTCATTAAACAGGGATCATCTCCCTTAATTTCTTTCACATGAAATGCTAATTTTACATTAACACTTTATTACATGCATAGGTTGGTCTAAGATTAACTCAGGTTCCACCTTATTCCTTTGTTATTGTTCCCATTCATCTTGTCATTTCATACTTATTATTGGAGTTCTCTCCATCTTATGTAGATTTCATACGTTGATTCACTTGATAAGAACATGCTTATCTGTCTTTTACTTTATTATCTTCTTGAGTCACATCTTCAAGAACTCCTCTTCTTATTATTTGTATTTGGATTTAGATTTTATGGTGTTGTATCTTTCTCTTATAGTTACCAAACATTCTAGTTTTGATAGATACTAGTGTAATTCTCATCTTCTCTTGAGGTAATATTGAGTTATCTGCACCATGATTTTTGATTCATTATGCTCTTTAGATTGTCTCAAAATGACTACTTGATCAGAGTAATCAGAAAGACAACTCTCTAAGAGTTCCGTACTTACCTTTTCTTTAATAACTGAATAATTGTCTAGGGCATCGAAGTGCTGAGATTAGGTAGTATGCACTATATTTTCATGTCATGTTCCTTATTTAAATATCATCCTAGTCCTAAGTCCTAGTGTCCCTATAGACTCACTGAACCTAAAGCTCTGATATCAACTTGTGAGAACCCGTTACACTAAACGAGATTACTCAAAACATAAAACACAATCGATCATTAAATCACATACCCAAAATATATGGGTAAATTAAAACCGATTTCAACTTCAACACCCACTCAGAAACATTTGCATAAGATCCCTACATCTTTCTTGTATCCATACTATGTCAAGAATTTGATACAAATTGTTCTATCACCTTAGTCACAACATATATACACAGGAGAAAAATATTCATATATGCCACACAATCAAGCATTAACATGTTGACAAAGGTCCGGTTTGTTTGAAACACCATATACAAACTTTTCTTGCCCAAACCTAAGGGTACAAGGATGACTCTAGGACACACTAGACATCTAATCAACTTTCTCAAAGACTCATTACTGTAGTTCCTCTTTACTTGCACAGTTCTGTTGTCATCACAACCTATTACCTAAAAAGATGTGGCGAACCACAAGGGTGAGACCCATGTCCCAACAAGAGATATAACCTCCAACAATGCTTATTGATTACAACATTTTAAATAGTAGATAACAGAGAAGATGGAGTATTTAACAATCAATTGAGCAGATTGAATAGTTCAAGTATGGTAAACAGATTAAGCAAATAATCTTAGCAACAAGTATGATTATCAATGTATATATAGGTAACAAATAAATCCATTTCTCTGGATAGATATCTACTCAAATTTCATCAAATTGCACCTAATAACAATCATCATCATTAATCTAACTATCATCATATTCCTTGCTAACAACATAAGAAATCTAGTAGCATAAGCATCCCTGAAATCATGAATATGTCTAGTAACATAACATGGCTATCAATATTGGCATCTCAAATAAAGGGAACAAATCTATATCAAAAGTAGAACTAACATCATATCACGACTAAATGCTTAGGCATGATTAGCTGTTTAAGCATTTCTAATTACACTAGCATGGATAGAAATATTAAAGATATCTAGAAACATCATCTTAACCATCACTGTCAGTATATTTGATAACATAAGCATGTTTACTATATGAGCATAACTACAACATAAGTATATCTATTATCTGTTATTATACTATACATGATCTCAGTGAAAGGAAGGCAAACAAGGGTTATCATCCAATATGAAGTGTTGTGTATAACCTAAATAGAGATACTACACATATGTCTTACATCTTTTATTATGCCCTGGGGAATTTGAATTGTACCATACAAAGTCCAACCAACCCCTACGAAGGGCTATTCTATTTCGTATACGATCTAGGAGTGCCAGTATGTTATCATCTCACCCACTTGGTCAATATGAGTCAAAAGGTAGTGACATATCAGTCAATGCTACCACTACAACAACATATAGTCAAGCTGCTAGAAACTAGTCCACCCTTAGTACAAGTCATGACACTAGAGAACAAGCTCATGCATGGCCATTCTATAAGAGGCATCTACAATTATACGACTGTATTTCACATTTCACAATATCCAAGGCATGACTAAAATCATCCTCCATAACCTACAAATGTAGATCACAAGGATATATCCTCAACTTTTCACCCCCACATACTCAACAATATGCGCTCTGAGTTTCCCATAAGAATACTCGTTTCACCATCCAACAAGTTCTGACACTGAAGATGGAAATACAGAACAAGGCACTACATGATTTGAGTTTCACCTGTTAGTTATCTCCAATTGGGTAGATTAAGGATGCATCAAACAAGTGGACATACAAACCCTAATTCATATCTTGAAAACATTGCTATAGAACAACTTCAGAAGATATAAAACACATGAGACATAATTTCTCCAAAAGGTTGTTAGATGAACACTATATTCATTAATCATCATCAGATATCAAGCTAATGTCACCATGGATTGATAGCATCATTAGGGTAGTTAGTTGTTGATCATTATGATTCTAATTAGGCCAAAACCTGACCTAAGGGGTGAATGTCAGTTGACACCCTTGGTCATTATCATCAATTGTCATGAAGACAAAATCATCAGTTGTTGCAATGGTACCACCATTTGGTCATGTGTTTATAGAAGAAATCAACTTTAAATCCTAAAATTGACCATTGGTTGATGGGTGCTTAGGACCACTGGTTGTCAAACCAACCTGATCCAAGTCATCTTATATCTTAGGAGGAATGCACACATGATTACAAGTTCATCTAGAACTGAAATTAGAACAGGGAGCACTGTAAAAATTGAAACCCAAGTCAAGCATAGCCTTTAGTGCATAGATCATCATTTTAAAGCAAGAACATGAGCTAGAAAGCTTATGATAAGCAATAAACGTGGAGAAAATCATAAAACTTTCCTCTAATAAGAAAATAAAATCCCAACAAAAAAATAAAACTCAAGTAGGTTGGGTAGAAAATCCAAGCATAAGCTCTAAACTCGTCCATCTAACACCTTTCTCCATCAAAGAAAAAAACCCTAAGCATAAGGAGCAAGAAGGTAGGGTTTTAGTGCTATAAAGCAACTTCTACCATGGAACTGTAAGGTTTCAACCTGGAGAAAGACAGGGGAAAGAAGAACAGCAAAAGAAATGAGAAAGGGAAGGTGAAACTTACTAAGTTAGGTCAAGATCACCAAGAAGGAACTTTAGAAACCCTAAAGGAAGAAAAACAAAACCCTACATGCTTCCACCAATATATTCACCGTCTTCTTCTACCTGGGACACATCCTTTGCAGCTAAATAGAGAGGGAACGCAGTTCTTAGTAGGAGGGAAGTGGTAGAGAGAAAAACTTTTGTTTGGGAGCTTAAAAGTAGATATATAAAGCTTGGAGTTGTAACATCAGTATAGATGAGAGTGTTTAGACAATTTCTCTACTCTATGGAGTTGTCTAGATCCATCATAAAGTTTATGTTAGTAACTACCATATATAATCTAACTTTATGATGATGATGATGACTATGATGAGATAATGCTGTTTATAATGATGTTGATATTGATGATATGAGCTTTCTTCAAAATTTATCAAAGTTTGTTTTTGTAAGGGTCATGTATTTTCTAATGATTCAATATGAGTTTGACAATGTAAACCTAGTTAAATGTAGCACCTTATACAGTACACGTGACTCGGTTGATGTGCTAAACATAACTAATGGGTTGGCATGCTTTCTTGCTCCTAGTCTTATACACGTTGAGATATGATATGTGAGATATGGTTTGGGACCAACATAGACCTTAACATCTTTATAAAGAAGGGCCTTCAACATGGGACATACAATAAGGGTGAACTCTTGATGTGAGTCAGGATGAAATGGGAGAAAGTCAAAGTACCTAACCTCCAAAACATATTAAAATTTGAAAAATATGAATGACGAAATGCATGATGATTAGTCCCTAGATAGACTACTTCTAAATATATAAGTTGAGTCACGTAGTGTATGGTTCCCTTGATAATGTTGGACCCTAGATTACCTATGTAAAGATCAAACCCTAGAGAAAGTGATAGTTGAATATATGTATGTTTGCCATATAGGAGAGGGAGAAGTCCCAAAACCCTAAGATGGCGTATATCATGTGTGACCTCCATGATGAACCTCATACTCGAGTTAGTCATCATATGTGAAGAAGCCTATTTCATTTTAAATTGGGAAAAAATTTGTGGGTAAATAGTTGTGGTTAGCATGTATTGTTGAACATAGGTAGGTCTTAGATTGAGTGGCTCAAGATTGTGGAGCTATTTTGATATACAAGTGAGATAATTATGAAACCTCAATGTTGATGATAATGTTGTGTTCCTTGATATAATACATGATATGTCAAAATAACATCACTTGACTCAAGACCTGATACATGTTTAATAAGTCACTCTCATAAGATAGATCAAATATGAAACCATGCCATACATGAACTTGATATGATGATTCCTTGTAGGACTGTCAATGGGTATGATTAACCCATTTTCCCTTTAGACATACCCTTTAGGGAAATGGCAAGGGTAAATACACACCTACCCGCTACCCTCTTACCCACATTTTAAAGGATATGTGTAAGGGTAATTAATTACCCATACCCTATAACCCGCTCATCATCATCATCATCATCATCATCATCATCATCATCATCATCAACTAAGCCTCAATCCTAACTATGTTGGGTTCAGCTACATGGATCCTTCTTTTCCATTTAGCTCTATCATGGGTCATATTCTGGTTGAGATGTAGAGATTCAAACTCCACCTATATTTTCATATTTTATGCAAATGTAGTTGGTCCAAAGCCCAGGTAAAGGAGAAGGGTTGGTGGTAGGTTGATAGCCAGTCATAAAAACTTTTTCACTCTTTCTATGACATGGATCCTTATAAAAATATCCTATAACCCGCTATCGACCAATATTTATGTATAATATAATAAATATAGGCATTGTGTTCTTTTGTTCTATCAGTTATTAAATATTTAGTCACTATTTAATACAATACATGATATTCTTATCTACTTCTTATGTAGTTAATTCGGCCATGTATAAAACACCACTTTGAATGTAAAGGACACACACATTGAAGTAATAAGATTTTATAGTGTATTCACCTTTTATACTTTTTGGGCATTGTCATTGTTTTTCAATTTAGTTTAGTAGTCTTTTTATTTCGGCGGAAATTTATTTATTCATACATGATTCAAAGGGGAACTAGTATGTGCATATGCAACAAACTTTGTCTTCATAATATATTTCAATACAATACAAACTACATGTATAATGTTATAGAAGATTCACCAGAATCAATTTTAATAACTAATAGTTACTTTGGAGCATCTTGATATTTTTTTTTATATTTGAAAATACTTTTAGAAGACACTAAAGATTCCATGTTTAACCCTTCCCCTCCCCATTCACTTTGTGGGTAAGAGGGTAAGGGTAAGCGGACAACAAGAATATTGATAGAGTGGGGAATTACCGAAACCCTTACCTGCTACAGTTGATGGGTAAAGGTAAGGGTAAGCCCATACCCTCCCCATTGACAAACCTAATTTCCTTGAGATCTTAGATTGAATAACCACTGCATATAAATTCTTAACTCAGTACGAAAATGAAATGTAATGAAATAAACTATGTATTGGTAGAATCCATAGGGTCACTAATACATGCATATAAATTGTAACTTGAAGAAAATATAGGTGCCAGAATAGCCTAAATTGGAAGTCATAATTATGAACATATCCAATTGGAAAATTGATAGCATATATTTGGATAACATGGCTTGATCTTGTATGAATACATGATCAAAAACCCTAATTTTATAGGGCATGGGAAGCAGAGCCCTAATGTTAAAACATGTTATGATATGATGATAAGCTATGTAATGCTCAAATATATGAATTGTGATGGGTACATTTGTGATGATGCCAACTTATGTTTTCACCCCATAGAAATTGATGCCCTGATACCTATATTTGGTTGCCTAAACATGATCAAACTTTGACCTTTGACTATGATCTTGGATGAATATTGAGGATGAAATTTATTTTAAGGAGGGAAGGATGTGATCACTTGAATTTTCCTCACTAATCTCAAATAATCTATATCTCTTATTGTAACCCATACTACTCTTTTGGATATGAATTCAATATTTAGACTATGGTGATGCTCCAATTTGATCACATCAATAACCATTTCACAATATGTGACTTTAACTTGAGAATAAAACTAAGTATCACACTTTAATAAATCACCTTCGTGCATATAATGATAAACCTCTTCAAGATAATCTTCTTGATATCCAACATATATCAAGTTGTAAAACTTTCAAGGGTGAATTTAAGATGCAAAAATTATCTTGGTCGGATCAATGAGTCAAACGTTATGATAATTCAAAATGATGCCATTTCACACTATTTATTTGAATTTTTTCTTCTGGTTTAGCCTTTTGGGTGCACATCCCACTTAAATTGTTTTCCTTTCACACCACTTTTGGGGGCAATCAAGGACATCCCTCTTATTACATCCAACATATCAACTCCTTGATCCCAATGCTTGGTACTTCATCTCTAACCTTGGCATGTACCATGTAGCAGTGCTATAGTATACCCCCATGGCCCTCCACCAATCAACCCTTCCATGCCTCTTTGCATGAAATTACAACACAATTTCTTCAACTTTCTTCTTTCCATTTCTTTTTGACTCATTTCCAAGTTGTTTTGTGTTGTGAACCCCCATTTCTCCTATTCTCCCAGCTCCAACCTCCCATGGCATAGTCATGGGTCCCTGGTTGGGCATTTTCTCTTCATCCTATGTTGGGATGATCTAAGCATTCCAGTGACCTTGTGGGGACCTACACAACTTGATTGTCCAAATTCCATCCCCCAAGATCATGTACTGCTCCTTCCTTCATACTTAGGTGATCCATGCCATCCTGTGTCACCACGGAATGTACCTAATGGAATAGGGGATGATCCAAGGAGGATGAAGACTTCTCGTGATGTTGGATTGCCAAAGGATGGTCCTAAACAATTGCCATGTAGGTAGTGAGAGGAACAAGTGTGAGCCTCCCCATCTTGGGTTGATCAATAGTGTGAGCTATAAAAATTAGCAACAGTGAGCGACGTCCATCTGTGGTGGAAGGTTGGTGTGGGCCACCGGCAAGTGTCCAACAATGACGAGCTATGTGCCTACACGAGTTTGACCCATCCAACCCTTTATGTTGGCATCATAAGAGACATGTACCCCATCTGACCATTGGGTTGGAGGTCCACAATCAGTGTACCTAGCCACATGATATTGGTAATACCCTAATGTCCCTTTCTATGAAGTTTCAAAGAATTATTTCATGTATTCATAACTCATTCATATGAAGGCTGAAATTCATAAAACTATATACCAAATTGATTGTATCAAAAAAATCTAAAACCTTGGCATGGTTTCATAACCTGATTATCCTTCTACTACTCATATTTTGCCACAAATCCTACCTTTTAATCTTCTTAACATAGGTAATGCAATATTATGTTAATTGTAAAATGAGTATTCAAGTTGATGTTTGTGACACTAGTAAGTAAATCTGATGAACTCTTGCTACATATTTGATCTTTACCCCAATTTTATGTCCTCTTGAGATCCTTGATGCAAGTGTAGGCTAAAATACACTTTAATGCTAAGACTCTAAGCTTGATGTTCAAACATGATGGAAAATGACTCAAATATTCATGTTATCCTAAAATCAGTAATATGTCACATTTTATAACACTAATATCATCCTATGTTTTCTCTTCTCCCCTTATCTTGTACTTGGTACTTAATGCTTGAATCTGAGCCATTTATGTTGATGTGTGATTATAGTTGAATCAAATGGTGACGTTATCCCATTTTATGCACAAAATCCTCTTGTTTTCTTTGAAATCAATAACCTTGTATTGACTGGTAACTCTAATTCCCATGATTATCACCTTTGTATTATGGTGGTGTTTGTAACCGTAATTTGCTAATTTTTCCTATATGTCTTGAATTTTGGTTCTTGTTTCTTAATATTTATGTGCATCCTTTTCCCTCATCCTCCCATATCAAATTAGGAAATCATCTATCTGCTAAGATATCTTGAATGTGGATGTCCCATCTTAGTCTCATGTTGAACACTAATCACTTATGTAACTATATAAATGATTACATGTATGATTGAAATGTTTGATAACTAATATTGGTTGTTTGATGCCTAGACTCTAGGGGACATCCACCATTATTTGAATAAAACTCTTGTTGCATTATGTTTTGCATCTAAGTCATTATTTATGCTTGGAGCACTTGTTTTAATAATTTTGAACCTTCTTTTCCTATTATAACTCTTTGACCTTATTTTTTGCATGTGACATAAATCTTGTAATAATCATATAAAATAGAGGGAACACAAAAATGACATTAAATTTGAAGCACACGATCATGATGACTGTTAAATCAGTAAATGATTACCTAATATGTCATTAACCAACTTTGAACCTAACTTGGGCAAAACCCTAAAATTGGAGCTAGTTAGGGTTAATGCGAGAACTAAATATTTATGTAATCTTTTTTTTGAGGAAGGACGGGAAACCCTATGATTGGGACTCCCCGTCATATATTAACTAAATCATCCATTACAAAAGGCATAAAGGTCGAAGGAAACTGCTGAGAAAAGGAAAAACTATCTACTTGGCCCCTACGAGCAGCATTTGCTACTTCGTGAGCAACCTTGTTATACTTACGACTAATATAACTAAAGCTACAAAAAGAAAAAGAAGTCTTCATGTGGTTAACATCTTCAACCATGGAGCCGATATAGTCTTTCCTGTGGCCATTGTTGTTGCATGCATGTATTATTGCCTTGGCGTCGGATTCCACTTCAATTCTTTCCAGTCCTTTCTCCTTTGCCCATGATAACGCTTCCCTGATAGCCATAGTTTCCAATAGTGCTATGTCCCCTCCGTTCCTTTTCTTCATCCCGATCAGCCCTACGACAGCTCCCCCGTCATCCCTTGCCATGACTCCAAGCCCCACCGAGCCCTCCTCCCCACTCGAGGCGTCCACGTTAATCTTAACGTGACCCTGCGCCGGTCGTCTCCAGCTAACCATCCCGCCGCTGCTGCACGCAGCGCCACTTGTATCGTCGACCTGCTGGCTACGCCCGCCATCCTGGTTTCTTCTACTTCTTCCCGCCTCCCCCTCTAGTCAGCCTGCTACACTCCCATCCTGCTCGCCCCCTTCCACCTTGTTTTTGACCCAGCTCATGGCGCACCGGAACAGCACACCCATGTTGGCCGTGCTCGACTGGAAAGTGCACATGCACCGTCCTCGCCAAATGGCTGTCATAGCAGCAACTACTACCGTCCTCTCCTCCAACGCCATATCTTGTAAAGCAGCCTCCATAGTTGATTGAAGTTCTCCATCCTTCTTATCGTCAACCCATTGCTGGATCTCCCTTGAGGTTTGGTCCCAAACCTCCGTTGCATTCGGACATCTGAAAAGCATATGAGGAATGGTCTCCTTTTCTAACATACAAAGAGTGCATGTTCCGTCATCCGTATAGTGTCGGTCGAAAAGTTGACCCTTAGTAGCAAGCCCTCCCGTGCATATTCTCCACAAAAAGTGCGCCGTCTTTGGGCTCCACCCATCCTTCCAGACTCTCCTCCACACCCCGTCCCCTACCCTATCATTGTATTTTCGAGCTTCCTCCACTCCAAGAAAACCCATCCAGTATGCTGACCTGATCGTAAACTCCCCATCCTTGGACGGCCACCACATTAACATATCCTTCGGCTTCCTACAACTGATCGGAATAGCGCATATTTTCCTTGCAATGCCGTTCGGAACACACTCCCTCACCTTGTTCTCATCCCAACCTGTCCCATCTTCCGACATGAGCTCCCGCACTTTGTAGAAATCCGAGCTGCCTTCGTGTTTGAACCTTCCAAGCGTGTCCCCCTCCTTCGGAACCCACCTATCTTCCCATATGTCTATGTCCCCCCGTCTCCCACTCTCCATTGGACTCCCTCCTTCAGCACTGCCTTCGCCCCCCATAAACTCCTCCACACATGACTTGGGTCATACCCCCTCCTCGCCTCCCAAAACGACGTCTGTGGGAAGTATCTTGCCTTAAGCACCTTCGTGACTAGAGCCTCCGGGTGGCACACAATCCTCCATGCTTGACGTGCTAGAAGAGATTGGTTAAAAACATGGAAGTCTCTAAACCCAAGCCCTCCTTGCCGTTTTGGTTTGCATAGTTTCTCCCAACTCATCCATGAGAGCTTCCTCTCCTTCTCCTTTGCCCCCCACCAAAATCTCACCACCATACGCTGGATATCTTCCATAATACCCACAGGCAACTGGAAAACACTCATAACATAGGTGGGAATCGCTTGTGCCACTTCCTTGATTAACACCTCCCTCCCTACTTTTGACAATAATTTCTCAGACCAGCCCTGCAACTTCCTCCATATCCTCTCTTTTATGAAGCTGAAAACTTGCTTTTTGGACCGACCCACCATAGTAGGAAGCCCAAGGTAGCAAGCATGTCTGTCCACCGCACGAACTCCCAACAGCTCACGCAACTCCTCCCTTCTACTCCCTTGTACCCCTTTGCTGAAAACAACCTCTGTCTTTGAAAGGTTAATCTTTTGACCGGATGCCTGTTCGTACTGGCTGATAATTTCAGCTATCTTCAGACATTCTGCAGTGGTTGCTTTAGCAAAAAGAATACTATCATCTGCAAAGAAAAGATGTGAGATGCATGGGCCACCCCTACATGGTTTGATTCCATGTAGATGGGAGTCCTGAACAGCAGTGCTAATCAAAGTGGAAAATGCTTCAGCACATAAAATGAAAAGGTAGGGGGAAAGAGGGTCACCCTGGCGAAGTCCGTGTGCAGGTCTCATGCTCTTGGTCTGATCTCCATTGACGGCAAAGGTATGCTGGACAGAAGAGATACATTCCTGGATCTTGTCTCTCCATTTACACCCAAACCCCATCTTCTTCATAACAACGTCAAGGAAACTCCACTCTACTCGGTCATAGGATTTGGACATATCCAGTTTTAAAGCGAGGTTTCCCTTCTTCTTTCCTTTGTCTCTTTTCATCTTGTGGAAGAGCTCGTATGCAATGATGGCATTATCAGTGATCATTCTCCCCGGGACAAAGGCGCTTTGATTTTCAGAAACGAGACTAGTCATGAGAGGCTTTAATCTATTAGTGAGCACCTTTGAGGCAATCTTATACACCACATTACACAGGCTGATCGACCTGTACTCTCCCACTGTTTTCGGCTTCTCGTTCTTTGGGATCAACACCACAAGAGTATCATTCACCGCCGCCAAATCTCTTTCTCCCTTCCACCATCCCTTGATGTAGCTTGAGACATCCATCCCCACCACTCCCCAAAACTTCTGGTAAAACATCACCTTCATACCATCTGGTCCCGGTGCCTTATTAGGGTGCATCTGCTCCAGTGCTGTCCAGATTTCCTCATCGGTAATATCTCTTTCAAGCTCAGCTGCCTGGTCTCCAGTAATCCCTTCCCGAATCCCCTTGATTGCCTCCTCAAATCCCGAAGAATTACACGATTGAAACAGATGGGTGAAGTAGTCAACGATGATGCTACGGACCTCTCCTTCATGATTCCTCATCCGACCCTGCTCATCCTCAAGCCCTTCAATCCAGTTCCTCCGCCTCCTATTAGTAGCTTTCTGGTGAAAGTAAGCAGTGTTCTTGTCCCCTTCCTTTAGTTCCTTCACCCGCGCCCTTGCGGCCCAATACTCTTCATTTCTTTGCAGCCAGTATTGCAACTCCCTTGACTTCTCCTCCGCTTCCATAAGATTTGTATGGTCCGGTTGCAGTGCTTGTAGCGTTTTCAGCTCATCTTCCAGTTGTTTGATTTTTTTTTTGCCTGTTTCCGAACTTCTCCACAGCCCATTCTGACAACCTGTTCTTACACAAATTAAGTTTAGTGTTCAGCTCCATCCCTCCACCATATTCCCATGCCTCTTTAATAATATTTCCACATTCACCCTCACTCGCCCACATGGGCTCAAACCTGAAAAAGCCCCCCCCTCCTCTTCTTCTGCCCTTTATTATCAGCTTTCAGAATAATAGGTGCATGGTCCGACTTATAGATAGGAAGATGAAGTACCTTACAGAACTTGTACATATTCCTCCACTCAAACACTGGGAGAAATCTATCAAGTCTCTCTTTAACAAGCGTTCTTTCCGTCAGCCCCCTTTTCCAAGTAAACATGTTGCCTTCGAACCCCATATCCACCAAGTTACAGTCATCAATAACATCTCTAAAGTTCTGAAATTTTTTTTCATCCTTGGGTGGCCCTCCTTCCTTTTCAGCATTTGAGATAATTTCATTAAAATCCCCAAAGAAAATGACCGGTTCATTTGCCTCATCTTTCAGTCTCCTCATCATGTCCCAAGTCTTTGATTTATTTTGTTGATCTGCCCAGCCATAGATCCCAATAGCTCTCCAAGTAACGTCAGCTGTCCCATCTTTTACCATGGCCGCAACATGTCTGTTTGAGTAGCTCAGAATGTTCACCTCCAAGTCCTTCCACCAGAAACCCAGTCCCCCAGCCCTGCCCGTACGTGAAATACAAATACCATCAGAAAACCCACAACTCCTTTTCACCTCTTCAAGCTGCTTGTCGAACATCATAGTTTCCATGATGAAAACTATGTTAGGGCGTTCCCTCCGGACCCAGGCCCGGAGAGCTTTGGACGTGTCAGGGTCGCCCATCCCCTGACAGTTCCAACTAAGGATTTTCATTGTCCTTCGCGGGACTGGTCTCCTCCAGTCACCGCTACTTGGGTTGGCACACCCTCTGTCGTCCTGGACCTGCAATAGTCCTCTGTTCTTTGGCGTTCGTCTCCTGATGACTGTACAGACTGCTCATCAAGTTCCATGTCACAAAGATCTCCGCCTCTGTCATGCTTTCCTGCTGCGCTCTCCCATATCACCTCCTCTTCTGGAATTCCCAGTCTAGCACCTCGGCTCATTTTATACACCCATGGCGTATGTTTCTTCTTCATCTGACCCGGTTTAGTTCCCTGCCTTCTTCTTGCTCCCGCTTCCTTTCGCCTTTGCGCACGTGTGATAGCCCTTCCCTCTTCTTTGTTACGAGCTTGATTCACCTCCGTACCCTGACTGAATTGCACCTGGGTCTCAGCAACCAGCTGCTCTCGATCATGCGTAGTGTAGGTGTCGTGTTCTTGCCGTGTACTGATCAGGGTTGTCTCGCCGGGGCTGTGCACCGTCGGTCTGCTGCATGTACCCAGTTGCTCATCCATCTCACGAGTGTGCTCCCCTTCCTCACGACGTTCTTCACTCTGGACCCTTTCCTCCCATACCGTTGGCGCTGTCACCTGGATTTTTGGAGCTTGCCGCAACCCTAGCAGTTCCTCCCTCGATAGCTTCTTCTTCCTCCTTGGACCTCGCGACCCCACCAGCCACTCGTGCGATCCCCCACTCTCCTCCCGCCCCCCTGTTCTCCTTCGTCAAACCTGTTACCCCAGCCCGCACCTCCTCAATATTTATGTAATCTTGTTCTTACCCAGTTTGTTTTTTGTGATCTAGATGGTTATTATTAAGTTAAGAATCTATGGTATGGTCTTTAATAACTAGATGACTTTTACTTTCTTTCTTGCAACTTGATATGTGTGTATGCATGTTTACTTGCTCAAATATTGCCATGTAGTATGTAGTATTATACATTGATGCTTTGTTTCATTGATTTTATAACTTCAATGCATATTTATTGAGCTCCTTTATACATATTTTAATAGGTTCTTGCTCAATGACTTTATATATTGAGGTCCCTCACGTAGAAACATGTTTTTTCTCAATGGCTTTGGTCATTGAGGTCCCTCACATTGAAATAGGGCTAGATAATTTTCAGAATCCTCACAGACCTTTCTAGTGGGAAGTTTGCCAAAGGCCTTATCAATACATGTTTTTTTGGTAAAACTAAAGTATACACTACAAAAAAATTGGTCTTTAACTACAATTATTTTAATTACATATACTTTTTATGTAGTTAAATCCCTTATCTAACTACAAATTATGAAAGTGTAAATAAACTAAGTATAGTTAACTCAATTCATAAGACATAGCTACACTTATCCTCTCTTTGTATTAAATGTAATAATTAAATGTAACTAAATGGAGGGTTTTTTTTGACAAAATTTGCTAAATTTTTTATGATCCCCCTCCCTCGCGCAGGCACTTGAGAATTCAGTAGACCCTCATTTTCCTGATACTCAGGATTCCCTTTCGATCGGCCATGGTTGTCGATCTCTTTCTTTCTACTCCCAAACTCAGCTCCCCTCTCCCACAATCCCTGCTCCCTAGGGTTTCCTGATCATCAGCTCCAAACTCGGGCGCTTTGTTCACCCTGATCGCCCTCTGTTTGGGTTCTAATCATGCACCTGACCCAATAGGCACACCCGCCTTCTCACTGTCCAGCAATCCCAGCACCGGCCAGAAGTCCCAAGCGCCTCCCAAAAGCCAGACCACATGGCCTGACCACAGTTCTCCAGCCTCCGCCTGATCCCCGAGCCAGACCACGCAGCCCCGCAGCCTGATTGCATGGGTTGGTGCATCTACCCAGGAAAGCATGGTCGGTTGTTCTCCTGCCTCTGCCTGACTGCATGTCCAACAGTTCTCCAGCCGATTGCATGCCGATGCTGCCCAACAACGCATCAACAAGTCAGAATTTTTTGTTTGAGATATTGCTTCTGTTGTTACCTTAGCTATATAATATATAGCTTCTTACTCAATCATGAGTAGTACACCAACATAATTCTGAACTCATATTGTGAAAATCATATACCTTACCCAATTATCACGCACAAACTCACAATTGAACAAAAGTAAGACCATTGAACGATTTCCAAAACACAACATTCATTTTTGTGAAATGTTATTTGACATAAATATATATGCGTTTACATTACTGTAGTATAGTTACATTTAATCTTGTGAACAAAGACTAATACATTTTTCTGATATGATACTTCACATTAAAGATACAAGCTCCGAAGCTGGAGAAATTCACATATATAGACCACCTTTATCCTTGGTTGGTCTTTGGACACATAGAAATATTGAAAGGGATCCATGCCAAACAATACATAGAGCATGCATTAGTTTGAGAGTATCTCTCCATGATACGCTAATCTTAAATGAATTTCATCACCAATGAATTAAGTCTTGCTTGAAATTTGAAATATTGGCATCTTTATCACTAGCTTTCACTTTCTTCATGGAAGCTCTCACATTATCACCAGATCTGTGAATAAGTTACAATGTCTAGAAGACATGAATGAATACATATCATTTTCATCGACAAGAAAAGAAAATAAACATTGCAAATACACAATTGCACATAACATTGAATCTAAGTTATGTTTTCTAATAGTATATGATTGAGTATAATGTAGAACAGTGAGCCTTCTAGATGTACGACATTGTCCTCACAATTTTTGCATTGATTATATTGGAGAAAAAGATAAAGACACACCACTCCATTAAGAATAGTTGGAAAATAGATCTTTTATTTTTATAAATGAACTATCCTATGGTGAATTTAATTTACATCTCTTTCAACTAAAAAGTAATATAACAAAAAATAGAAAAGAAATTAACATGATAGATGTAGCACAACTTTTATCTGCAACACCAAGTAGTTAGCCTCACCCCAACCATCCTCCCTTTTGACAATAACACAGAGAACTCAATTAAGAGAGAAACCCTTGTGAATATGCTTATAACATAACACGTTAAGCCATGCTACATGCATGTGGAGTTGATGTGCTTGACAAGCATGACAGAGTAACTAATGCAATGAATAAATGTGACCTTAAGTGTAGAAATACATGATGCTTCCATCATTGTAGGGCTGCAAATGAATGACAACCCCTAGATGTGATGGGATCTTTGTTCGAGCTCCCTACAGTTCTCACAAAAATGGTGGGTTATTTCAGTGAAACATGCAGTAGACTTTTGTATGTATTAATTGTGAAGAATTGGATGATTGGATGGACTCGATGACTAGAGAGGATTGTGATCTTTTTATTGATAATAATCAATCGATCAAGTTTGCAAATATATAGGCGATGAAACTATCATCTCTATTACATACGTTGATGGGGACTGCAGGAGTCGATACTTAAGTGTATACTTAAGTGTCATTATGTTCCCACATGACTTGAATGAGAGAGTCTGCTCATGTGCCTTGAATGATTGAATTTGGAGGAGACCTACTCATCTTAGCAGCTGACTTGGCATGGCTGATTCAACTTCTGACTTAGCTGATTTGGCTGTTGACTCAGTTGCTTGGATGGCTGATCTTGGTTATCTTGATACCCTCCCGCAAGCTCGGGTTGACAGAATTGTAGGCCAAGCTTGAGAGATAGACTGCGGAAGGAGTGCTTGTCCAGAGCTTAAGTGAAGAGATCAACAAGTTGTTCATGGGTGGAAACGAACTGAGTGACAATGTGGCTGAGAAGGACCTTTTCGCGGATAAACTGGTAGTCTAGTTCAATGTGTTTGGTTCGTGCATGAAGGATGGGGTTGATAGTGAGGTATAGGGAACTGAGATTGTCAAAGTAGAGTGTGGAAGGAGAGCGTTGTAGAAGGTGTAACTCATAAAGGAGTTGGGATAGCCAGGTTAGATCGGTGGCGGTTTGAGATAGAGCACGATACTCAGACTCGGTACTGGATTTTGAGACTGTTGGTTGTTTCTTGGAGGACCAAGCTATGCAGGTGCAGTCGAGGAAGATGATGTAGCCACTGGTGCTACGGTGGGTGAGGGAGCATCCGACCCAGTCTGCATCGGAGAAACTGGACACAGGGAGATGAGTATCCTTATATATTTGTAGAATGAGGTATGTGGTGTCTTTGATGTAGCGTAGGATACATTTCAAAAGGGTCATGTGTATCTTAGTGGGTTGATGGAGAAATTGGCAGGAAAGGTTGACGACATAGGTGATATCTGGGCGAGTGAGGGTGAGGTATTGAAGGGATCCGACAATGCGGTGGTAGTCTTGGCAGTTGGGGATGGGGTTTCCATGGTGAAGGAGGGAGTCGTGAAGAAAGGTAGTGCTGATAGGAGTGGGGGCAGGTATGCAATCCAACATGTGTTCGTGTTCAAGGACATCGAGGGCGTATTTACTTTGGTGAAGAAGTAGACCTTATGGATTGGAGTCAGCCTGAATGCCAAGGAAAAACTTAAGGGGTCCAAGGTTGCAGATGGAGAACTCACTTTTAAGGGAGTGGATGATGTGGGTGATGAAGGTGGGGTGGTTTCCTATGATGAGGATTCCATCGACATAGAGTAGAAGGTAAGTAGTGCAGGTGGAGGAGGAGGAAAATGAACAGAGGAGAATCACTAATGTAGGGTTGGAAGCCAAGCTCGTGGAGGAAGTGATTGATGCGGGTGTACCAAGCTTGGGGAGCCTGTTTGAGGCCATAGGGAGATTTCTGGAGAGCACACACATGGTGGGGTTTTGTGGGATTGACAAAATCGGGTGGTTGATGCATGAATATGACTGTGTTGAGGGTTCCATTAAGGAACACATTTTAGACATCGAGTTGTTGAATGGGTCAGTTTTTGGAGGTGGCTATAGTGAGGATGATTTTGATGGTGGCTGACTTGATGACAAGGCTGAAGGTTTCCATGTAGTCGACTCCTTCTTCTTGTAGGAATACCTTTGCGATGAGACAAGCCTTGAGACGGTCGAAAGACCCATTTGCGTGGAGTTTGGTTTTGAAAATCCATTTACAGTCGATGACATTCATGGAGGGGGTGTGTTCTACCAGAGTCTAGGTGTGGTTGCGGTGAAGGGAAGAGAGTTCTTGTGTCATGGCAGTATGCCAGCCATCGTGGTGGAGGGCACTTCATAAAATTGTGGGGATGGGAGGTTGAAGGGAGGAGTGAAGGGCATAGCGGGGGTTGGGCTTGTGGATACCAGATTTGCTGCGGATGGTCATGGGGTGAGTTGATTGTAGGTTTGGGGTGGTGGTAGTGTTGATGGGTGGGGTTGGGGATCAGGTGTGGTTTGCGGGGAAGGAGGGTCGATGGTGGAGTAGGAGACATCATTGTCAGGGGGATGGGATGCATCGATTAGAGAGGGTGTAGGAGAGGTTGTGATAGGAGTGGATGTAGCTAGTGGTTCAGTGGTTTGGAGGAGGTCAGTGAAATTCGAGTGAGTGAGAGTGTTTGAGGTGGGTGAGGAAGCTTTGGGTTGGTAGGGAAAGAGTTCTTCATTGAATACTACATGTTTGGAGATATACAGACGATTGGTTTTGAGGTGGATGCATTTGTAGCCTTTGTATTGAGAGTTGTAGCCTAGGAAGAGGCATGGAAGGGATCGAGTGTCTAGTTTATCAGTTGAGTAGTTTTGGAGGTAAGGAAAGCATAGGCTCCTAAAGGTGCGGAGGTGAGTGTAGTTGGGTTTGGACCTGTAGAGAAGCTCAAAGGGGCTCTGCATTTGAAGTAGGGGAGTGGGTAGTCAATTTATGAGGTAGACAACAGTGTGGAAGGCTTCATCCCAGAGATGTTTGGGTAAGTGAGCTTCGAAGAGCATTGCTAATCCTAGTTCTATGATGTGGAAATGGTTTCTCTCTACAACACCGGTTTGGGATGGGTCATAGGGGCATGAGGTTTGGTGAAGAATTCCATGATCGGAGAAGAAATGTTTAAGGGAATGGTTGACAAATTCGCCTCCACTGTCACTTTGGAAGATTTTAACAGACTTATTAAACTGATTTTGAACCATTTTGTAGAAGGTGACGAAGATGGAGCTATGTTGGGAGACAGTAGGGGCTTTCTCCTAGACATCACAATGCACAAGGCAAAAAGCCTTGGTCGACCTTACATGTTTATGACTAACAAGTAATCTCTTGCTTTTACTAAGTTCGCAACTAGTACAAATGCTATTGAAGATGGAGGTGGAGGTGATGAGCGTTTCATACAGGAGATGGAGGAGGATGGATTTGTTGGGGTGTCCAAGTCTTATGTGCCATACATTGTTGGGTGCTTTAGTGAAACAAGAACAGAAGAAGCTTTGAGGAGATGACTTAGGCAGAGTGGGTAGAAGGTAGATCCCTCGATCACATCGGCCCTGAGCCAGGGTGTGGTGCATCTTGAGGTCATTCACCATGACACGATCCTTGGTAAAGACAAAATAACAAGGTAATTGAGAGGTTAGTTTGGATATAGAAAGAAGATGGCGTTTGATTGTAGGAACAACAAAGACATGCCACAAAGGTATTGGAGAGAATGACAAATCACCAGTGTGTGTGATGGGTAGGAAACTACCATTGCCGACCATGATGGATTTAGTGCCCTTGTAGGCGCGAAGGTGGTTAAGGTTACCTGGGTTGTGAGTCACATGATCAGTGGCACCAGTGTCAACATACTAGTCGGGAAGGTCAACTTCATTGAGGTGCATGGAAGTGAAAGCTGCATTGTTGTGATTCGATTGATGAGCGGGAATGTTGGATGCCTGGTGATTGTTGTCGTAGCAGTACCAACAGCGGAGGGTAGTGTGCCCTTTCTTCTTACAAATCTGACATAGTGGAAGGTCCTTGCTGTAGTAGTTGTCTGTCTGAAATGGGGGAGTTCCTCATCCACGAGAGATGGTGTGTGGAGAGTGACTGAGTAACCCAGGAGGGGAGAGATGGTGATGACCTCTCCCACGGTTGGGCATGCAACCTCTTCCACTGAAAGTATAGTTGTGGAAGGAGGGCGGGGTGTCGTAGGGATTATTGTGAATGGTGGAGTTTGTTTTGTTGGAGAGGAAGATAGTAGGGGATAGTGATGGGGGTCAATGTTCTTTTCTACGTTTGAAATCTTGAAGAAGAGGGAGTACATCATTGAATGATGGGATTGGGGGTTTGAGCATGGCCACAAAAAAGCTTTCGTAGTCATTTCTGTCGAGTCCATTAACCAAGGTGAACACTTTCTCTAGGTCGCTGACGGTGTAGCCGATGGTGTTGAGTTGGTCGCTGACGGTGTAGCCGATGGTGTTGAGTTTGCAGGTGTACTCAAGTAGGGTGTCATTTCCTTTGCAGGAGGTTCTTAGCTAGGATTTGAGTTCGAAGTCTCTGGTTTGAGAGGCTTGAGCGAACCTCTTAGTGAGAGTGACCTTGACTTGGTGTGATGTTGTGCACCCAATGATTTCCTCCATTACTTCTTCTGAGAGGGAGCCGGAGATCCAACCTATGAGGAGGCGATCGGTTCGGGTCCACTCCTTGTGTTTTGGGTTTATGTCGGGTAGGTCAGAATCATCAGTGATGATGAGGGGTGGGCATTCTTCGATTCCATCAAGAAATCCATCGAAACAGCAGGACTTGGCTAGGGTTTTTACCTGGGCTTCCCACAACAAGATGTTGCTGAGATTGAGTTTGAGGGAGATGAAGTTGGAGACATTGAGTCCCACGGGGTAGGGGTAGGAGTCGGTGTTGATTTTGGAGGAATCGACAACCATCTTCTTTTGTCAGAGGTGTGAAGTGGGTGGGGTGAAGTTGAGCGAGGAAGATGACTAGAGGAAGAAGGATGGCAGTGATGAGATGGATCTTTAGGCGGTGTAGACGACGCACAGTGAAAGCTCTAATACCATGTGAAGAATTGGATGATTGGACGGACTCGATGACCAGAGAGGATTGTGATCTTTTTCTTGATAATAATCAACCGATCAGGTTTACAAATATATAGGTGATGAAACTATCATCTCTGTTACATACGTTGATGGGGACTGGAAGAGTCAATACTTAAGTGTATACTTAAGCGTCATGAAGCGCCCACATGACTTGAATGAGAGAGTCTTCTCGTGTGCCTTGAGTGATTGAATTTGGAGGAGACCTGCTCATCTTGGAAGATGACTTGGAACGGCTGATTCGGCTTCTGACTTAGCTGACTTGGCTGCCGACTCAATTGCTTGGATGGCTAATCCTGGTTATCTTGACATCAATAAGGATGTAGAGAAGGTAAATATGCATGAAACAAGGGTTAGTAAAGGCACTTTATGACTCGAATGAATAGAAATGGATGTCTCGTTCATTTTAACAAAGATGCCTTATCTTTAGTTCGTGGATTAGATGGTACCAAAATGTATAAAATTGCCTTGTCTGGTTTCCATTATATACATGGTAGATGATGTTCAAGAGGATGTCTATGATAGGAACATAATAGGGAGCATGAAATGGAGTGCAGCCAAATATATCATTATAGCATTCCACTCAGGCCAAAAGGTAACTTTGTATAGTTCAATTATATGCCAGACCATGTTGTATGGCAATGTATGTTCTGTTTCGAGGGAACATACAAGAAGATTGTGCAAGATATGAGATGTAATATGGATGTGCGGTAAATAATGAAATATCTTGTCAGAATTGACTATATATAAGAAGTAATGTGAATTAGGTAAGTATTGTGAACAAACTTTGTGAGGGTTCCTTAGATGGTTTAGACATGTGTGCAATGTAGATAGCCAAATGTGGAAGTTATGACTAACATCATTGAATTCGAGAACTCGAAAAGAGAAAGAGGCAAATTTAAGATACCTTTGGAAGTTGATAAGGAGGGATCTAAATTCTGTACATATCAATGACGTTGTTACCAATGTGAAAGATGAACTTAAAATATCTTATCTCATTTATTTAAATCTTTTGAAATATATTGTCCATGTTTCAAGAATGAACAATATTCAAATAGATAACTGTTATTTCTAGGGAGCTGCAAATTATAATTCATCAGATAGGTGAAAATCACACAGTATAACAAATCACAGTAAGAAGTCTTTAGCTCAAATTCCCTAAGGTTTCTCCATTTTAACTTTCGATTAACTAATATGAGTAGATGTCGTAGTAGAGTTATTGGATTGGTTAGAAATTTTGGTCATATAAAATAAAGTTGAATATAGTATATGATCACAAGTTAATATTGAAACCTGTGACGGCGGGAGAGTACAAAAATGTTAAAAATTTCCCATGTCTTTACCATTGTCATCATGTACTAAACATGAAGCAGATAGTAGAAGCGGAAGAAAACTTATGTGAACGATAAGGAAGAGGAGGTCAAGCTGTTAGAAAAGTCAACTGAAGAACTAGAGTATACAATAAATGTGCTTAAAGGTAGGTTTCATGACACTGAATGTTACTTGATCTGGTTTCCTTATCAGTTGTTATTTCATTTTCAGATTGAGATAGTCAAGGATGATGCAGAAAAGTAAAGCCTATAGAGAGAAGAATCATAACTGGAGTTACTTGAAGTGAGATATCAATTGCAGGGAGAAGAAACCTGTAGTTTGGAATATTATGCCCATGGTGATAACACAACTACATTGAGGTGTGAACTTGACCAAGAATTTCGTTGATAAATTTATCCAATTATGAGTATATATTTTCTTTTCTTGACCATGTTATAACCCCTGAGATCAAGAAAGTGATCAACTAATAAGAAAAAAAAATGAAATTCTCAAAAAGTGCTTTGCTGATCAGGAAGTAGAGATATGCATTATTTTCTTTTATCATACAACCAATAGTAAAATGAGTCACGTGTACTACACCTAATGATTCTATTACTGGTTCATAATATTTTGAAGCTATAAATTATAACAATATACTCTGTACATAGTAAATCTGGAAGAAGAAGCCATTTTCTGCTTGAGTGAACAATTTTATCATCTACGAAAGATTGCTCAGTACAAGACACATTTCAGAGTCAAATCCTCCTGTAGAAGCCCAAGTGTAAAAAAACATGCACAACTATTTAATGTCATCCTTCCAAACTGTCATATATACACCTAGTCCTTTTTGTCTTACTATTCATAAGGTATATCAATTACTTTTATTTCCCAGACTAGAATTAGAAGGCATGGTGCAACATGTTAAAGAATGTTCATATGCTTATTCTACCTCATTAACCTCAGTAGTAGTTTGAGCAGAAATAACTATTGTGAAATCTCAGGGTTCTGGATCTCTGTTCAAATGCATTGGCTTTGGTTTGATGCATCCAATCTCTATGGAAAAGGATGAAGAATTGGTAGTTTCAAGGCTTCATAGCCAAGAGCTTGAGGTTGTGACTATCAATCAACAAAAGGAGGCATCTCAAAGTCTTACTTCTTCAACTAATGCAACAGAATAGGTAGAGAATAATTGATTACTTTATTATTTCCAACAAAATTTCAACTTGAATACAAACCAAGCATCATAGGAAAGCATGACACACAATGTGATATGGGATTTGTTAGAAGTGAAGCTGGATATAATGAACTACATTGTGATCTTTTAATCACTATAGATATGATTAATTTTGTATTAGGTTTAATTCTTTAGGAGAAGATGGGGTAAACCCGATGGAGCAACTTCATGAGTTTATCAAAGAGAGACATGGGTTGTCTACAATCGTACTATATCACCGTTTTTATGGGATTATATCATTTGCATTTACTAACAAAATAAATCTTGTCACCTGTGATCCTTGAAGTTTGCTTGATGAAATAAATTGAAGACAAACAGAGAGGATATCCACAAAGATCATAATGGAAAACCTCCAACAACAGGAGTTATTCCAGACCACTAAGAATGAGATACTGAAGGTGAGTGGAAATATGAAATATCTAGTGTCATAAAATCACCCTTGGTTTTTTGGAAACTCATCACAAATGGACAACACCTAGCACAAGAAAATGATTATGTTGCTAGAAGAACAAGTGGAGCAACTTGTGAATCGGTGGAATTTCCAACCATGCATCAACTATCACATCAATCAAGGTGAGCTCACTTGTTTTTCATTTGATATTCTTCTTGGTGTTGGAACTATTCAAGAATCTTTTAGTGCTTGTTTATCAATATTAACTAATGAAAATATGCTTTGTTAGAACATGAAGAAATCAATGCCTTGAAAGATCAGAATAAGGACCTCTTTTTGAGGCTGCAAACGATAGAAGAACTCCTTTTCTGTGTCACTGAAGAGCTTGCATATATAAGGAACTGGATGGTTAGGAACCCTATACTAACATGAATTAAGAAGAGAAGTTGAGGATCTAACTAAATGTGTCCTCTGCATTCAATACTTTGTCTGACATTGTCAATTTTAACTTTTAGTGCTTTCATAATATTGGTTTTCAACTCATTTCAACTGTGATAAGGTTTGGTGTTGATGAAACACTTATGAAACATGACACATTGAAGCAAATGATTCATCTAGCCCTGAAGAAGATGTTGGTATAATTGCATTGATACTTTGTATTTGTTTGCACTTCATCAATAACTTGTATGTAGTTTATATACCCCCCTAGGAATCATGTTGAATGACCATACAAATTTTGTAGAATTTACTTCCTGCATTTTTCAACTCTAGTCGGATATTTCTTTATATTTATGACATGGTGTTACTTGTTTCAAAAAAAAGATTATATTTGCTTGGTTTGGATCTTGTTGGGTCAGAGTAAAATGCAAGTAGCATTGAGTTGGTCCGGGTCAATAGAATTCTGAAATGCTCAGCTTGGTGGTGTTGATTCCCTTTGTTTGCAATATTAAGGCTTAAAAATATTATTTATGACAAACATAAGTATGTGATTAGTTACTATTTTCAAATTATCAGGTGGAGTATACATGGATGGTAGAGCTTATCTCCTTATCGTCAATGTTCATTGTACAACCAACATAACCATGTGGTATTGTGGTCAGTGTGCCAAAGATACTCCATGCATTAATCTCCATGAACTTCAAGCCATTCTTTCTTTTTGGCTAGGGTGTCATATTTTCCACACAAAGGTAATTATTTCAAACTATTTTGTTTCTTCAATTAAGTAGTTCAATTTGTTTAATACCATGTTTCTAAACACAAGGGCATGCTAAATGTGAGTTGACACTATCACACATGGACACACATTTTTTTATACATGGGATATCTATTATAGTAAGCATATGCACAACCCAACCCATCTACAAATTATGACTCTCACCTCTTGACTCCAAACACACACATATGTAACCAACACCACTCAAAGATGTCCAAATACAAAGTAGCGGGTTTCTCCACTTGTAAGGATTTAGCAAATTTTAAATTGTTACAAAAAGGTGGATTATGTAGATCCACATGCTCTCTTCTTTCCATCATGCATGTTGTATCTTCCTCTTGGATTTTGTCCTCAAACAATAGCTAGAAACAATTCCCTAATTGTTTGACTGGTTGGGCAGTTATTATCTCTCGGAAAGAAGCTACATGCTTTTATCATGAAATATGTATAATAACTAATGTGTTTAGAAAGGCCTATAATACTTAATTCCAAAGAAAATATAGCATGCCTTGCAATATTGCACCCAACCAAATGGTCCCTAAGGTGCTTGCTTTGGAATATCAATCTGGAGTTCATGTTGTACATGAATTTGCATTTTATTACACTCCATAAGATTAGGGGTGTGTGTATAGATTATACAGTCCTATCATGTTACCAAAATGATTCTTTGGCATGACAAATACTTGTTTTGTATTTCCAAAGAGTCACCAATATTTATCTATTTCTATTTTAATCTTTTCAATGTAGTTGAATTATATCTACCTTATGGAATGCATTGACAGTAAACTCTACTACCATATAACTGTCTCACTCCATGTATTGTAGTAGTTCTAAGAGCTCCTGTCGAACATGAATATATTTACGATGGCATTAATAGTCGTAACACCAGAAGATGATGACTAAAGCACTTGAGGTGGAGTATGGTTGAAATTTCTCACGGTTGATAATAACATTTCTAATCTCAATGATTTTTGTTAGTCCATGAGTGATCAAAAGCATTGACATGAAAAGCATCTGGATGATTTTTTTCATATGCATGTTGAATGTGATCCACAAATTGGCAGTAAAAGATACCAAGAGACCTCATCTTCAAGGTAACCCCATTTATGTTGCAGTCACTTGTTTTTTGAAACTATATAGAACACTTAAAATACCAAAAAATGTTGCATGCTTGATAAGAAATGAGTGCATGTGCTTGCTCTATTTTCTAAGTATGCATCTACTCAAAACATTCATGCTTGTTGTACATATATTGATGTGTTTGGTGGTGTCATACTTTACTAATCTTCGTATAAGGACCAACATAGTGAGCTTTATCTTAGCATATAAATCTGAATAAACTCCCTAACCCAACTTAATTGGTACATTCATAGAGATGTTTAGTACCAACAATCCAAATCCATTGGTAAATTCCCGAAGACATTCCTTTATACCATTAATATCTTTCTCTGTGGCTTGAACAAAAATAAGGAGATCATCCGCAAACAATATGTGAGAGACCTCAAGTTCCTTTGCTTTCAGTGGAGTAAACTTTTTCTGACAGACATCTTCTTTGAGAATGGCAGTAAGGCCTTCCATCCCAATAATGAAGAGATAAGGGGCGATTGGGTCCCCTTGTCTAATCCCACGAGAGGCTTGAATGATGTCAGTAGGAGCACCGTTGATAAGGACTTGGAATGAGATAGAAAACATATATTCTTTAGTCCAATGTAGCCAACATGGAGGGAACTCCATTGCTTCCATGATGTCCAAAATGAACATTCTATCGATAGTATCATATGCCTTACTTAGGTTTTCTTTCAGGCAGAGCTTGTGCTGCTTACTATAGTTGAAATCATGAATTATCTCATTTGTGAGGAGGATAGCATCAGAAATATGCCTCCCATTTACAAATGCCGATTGGTTAGAGCTGATGATGTGTGGCATAACATCTCTGAGACAATTAGACAGAATCTTAGAAATAATTTTATAGATAAAATTGCACAGAGAGATTGGCCTCCATTCATTAATTCTTTCAAGCTGCTTCACTTTGGGGATAAGAGCAAGGTAAGTTTTGTTTGTCTCCTTTAAGAGTTGTCCCTTCTAGAAGAAGTCTTTGATGGCTTCGACTACATCTCCACTAACAATGTCCCAGGTGCATTTATAGAAATGGGCATTAAACCCATCCGGACCTTGAGTCTTGTCGTTACTTGCTGCCTTTACGACATTAAAAATGTCTTCATCAGTAACCCACTTATACATGCTCGATCACTGTTCATCAGTAATCTTTTTGATGTTTTGCCAGTTGTGGTTGGTCCTGGGTTTGGAATCATTAAACAGATTGTTATAATGTTCAGTGAACTTGTGCTTTATCAGATCATCCCCATGAATTTAGGTATCATCAATAAGGATCGACTTAATCTGGTTTCTAGTTCTTCTGGTCTTCATAGATGCATAGAAAAACTTTGAGTTAGTATCTCCTTGCTACAACCATTGTATTCTAGATTTTTGATGAATAATGGAATCTTCAATGCACCTAGCTTTAAGCGCATCATATTTCTTTGCCTTTGCTATCTCCCAATGCAACTCATCAGTTGGATTGAGATCAGACTGAATCTGGGCACAGAGAGCATCCCTTTTTTTATTTTTTGCAGAGTTAGAAAGGTCTCCTATTCTCTCCCAATTCCAAGTTTGCAGGGATCTTTTGGTTCTCCTCAATTTCTGGTAGAGGACAAACATCAGAAAACCACTGAAAGGTTGGTTCCAAGCTTCATTAACGGTGTCTTTAAAGCCTGGTAAATCAGCCCAGGCATTAAAGTACTTGATGGGGTACTTCTGTGGTTGTTTAACTTCATCAAGGTGTAGCACCTGGATGAGGTGATCACTATAGGTCGTGGGAAGAATTTTAAGCCACATAATTGGGAGATCAGCAATAAGAGGGAGCTGAAAGAAGGTCCTGTCAATTTTTGACCTCGTATTGTTGATGCCAGTTTGTTGATTATTCCAAGTGTAGAAAGGTTGTTTTACTGGTACTTCCACTACGTCAATGTCTGCAATGACCTAATTGAATTCCAACATGGATCTTATAGAGGGGCCTGATCGCCCCAGTCTTTTAGTAGTATCTCGCACTGTGTTAAAGTCACCAAGGATAATCCATGGAGACTTTAGTTGAGATTTTATGAGTCTGAGGTCATCCCACAGATTACATCTCCTGGCCTCATTGTTTTCCGCATAAATAGTAATTAGTTCATAGTTCTTTCCTTCACAATTGAGGTTGAAGTGAAGGCATTGTATAGACTGATGAATCAGAATAATCCTATAATCAACATTTTCCTAAACAACATCAAGCCTCAGTTTGTTGCAGCTGGCGTCATTTGCGATCTAGTGACTATCAGGACAACCTCTTCAAAGCAGTTTGTAAGCTTTATTTCTTTTGAACTTAACTTCCAATAGGAGAGCAATGTCAACTTTTGCCCTCCTATATTCTGCCCGGACCATGTTCAGTTTCTCCAGCTGGGAGAGTCCCCGAACATTCCAGGCAAGAATGGTAGGAAGCTCAACCATTGGGGTGGGGGGGAGAAGGCCTGCCTCCCACCACTACAGTTGAGTTTGTGTCCTGGTTCTCTAGTGGTTTGAAGCGATTATCGTTCTTTTCCTTGTTCTTTGAATTCTGGCTATGAGTGTACCTCTTCCCTTAGGGACTTGAAGTCTTCTTGGGTCAAGAGAAGCCTTCATCCTAAGTTTGTTCAGGTGGATCTTCAACATTCTGTCGAACATCTTGTGACACCGGGTCTTTTTCAGTTGCAGGTTGTTCAGGGGATTCTTTCGACTGAGCAAATAAGTCTACAATCGGGACCTTTGGTTGCGAGGTAGCCGCTAGCCTACACAGGGCTTTATCATGGCTAAAGGTATCGCAATGGGGGCATCATTCTGGCCTCCATTCCTATTCCACATGCGCCTCATAAGGATGCCCCTTATCTGTTCATAGTTTGACTGTGGTGGGGAATTTTGATGTCACCGACATCAGGACATTAACTCGAGCGTAATCAACTCTCGTTCTAGCCTTTGTTTGCCTGCCCAAACATTGCGGCTTCCCCAGGGATGAGGCAATTGTAGAAATCATCAACTCGCTCCAGAGTTTGAGTGGAAGATTGTGGAGCTTGAGCCAAACATGAATGGAGACCAACTTCTCTTGTTCAAGAGGTTCACCCTTTTCCCATGACTTAAGTATCATAGGTTTGCCTTTCACAAGCCATGGACCTCCCTCAATGGTGGTATTCATATCTTGTTCTGACTGGAACTTGATGATGAAGCTCCCATTGTTCCTTCCCATTACCTCCAAAGAACCAGTCAGCTTCCAGAGACGAATGAGATGGTCTTGGAGGGTAGGGATGTGAGGGACGAAACCTATTATGTAACCCACAGCCGTATTCCTCCAAAGAGCTGCATTCTCATCATCCTTGGCCTGCGATATGATGATGGTGTCTTCATCGAGTGTAAACTCCGCGGAAGAGATCCTTGTGTTGATATCCCCAACCGGTGCTTTGCATAATGTGGACCATTCCTTTGTGGCCTCCGCAACATTGACCAAGTCTCCCCTGCGCGATTTGGCTGCAGACGAGGTGGGCTACGACCTAAGATTAAATTAGCTAAGGTCGTGCTGACCTAATGTCTGCACGCTCTGGCGGCGGACGAGGTGGGCGACGACCTCCATCTCAGCAAGGAGGTCGCCCTTTCATTGATTCAATTAACTAATTGTCTACGTCAAATGAAATACTAAGGTTAACTATTATGTATTTTGTGTGATATGGAACCCACACAAACTAAAAATAGGTTAATCTTAATCAATTAAAGAGAAAAGGAAAGCCTATATTTCTTAAAAGAATCTATTTTTAGGCAGAAGTTACACTCTTTTCTCCAACAACTACAATAGACCATATCTTCACACATAGCAATCAAATTGCAAGTTAAGCCTTGCCTTCAACAATACAACCCAACAATCATCCAATTTGACATAGCTGTAGGAACCTACGTTGGGTTCCAATGTGCCCCTTGTTTCTTCTAATGACTAATTCTGTTAGCTAAGCAAAGTGTGCTTGCCATTTTGGAAATGGAGGTTTGGATATACCCATTAGACACGAGTCTGCTTGTATGAATAATGAACCTAAATGATGAAGTTGTGCCAAAATTTTCTACTACTGAGATGGTAAGGATTGTTGTGCACCCTAGTTCTATGAGGGTAGTTTTCTATTTGCTATTTCCTCTTTTGTTATGGTCTTTTCTTATTCTATTTTCTTGTCATGGGTGAAACTGTAGTTGTTCTCTTTTCCAGCTTGGATATGGATCTACTGTAATAAGGCTTTGAACCAGGTTGCTATACTCTATTTTGATTGCTATTATGTACATTCTTATTGGTGTTTTAGATATCTGTTCACATTTAAGTTACACTTTCTATTTCATATAAATGCAACCAAGCCATATTATAAACAATGATACATATATAGATGTTGTTCTAGATAGACTTTTTGGATTTATTCCTCTACATACAGTTTGGTGGATGGATGTAATCATCATCTCAAGACTCATTTTGAACATTGTGACTTCTTGAGTTTTATATTTGAGTTTTTATTGACCTATTTGAAGACAAGCTGAAGTCATTGAGCTATATACTAATTATGTTAAGCTTGATGATTCTCTTTTTTGTTGAAGAATTCAACGATCAAAATCTGGGATTGTACTAGGTCAGTACTTGTTGCAAAATTGACTGGCCAGATTATAATTTCATTGGTATACTGACATGCTTATGTGGTTTATTTTCCTATTTGGATGCCTCTCTTGTTGTTTTTTGAAGCAGGGCTTTCTTCTAAACTAATAGCCGATCATATAATATGTTATCTTCTGGTTATAGTGTCTCATTGACACATAGCACTAGTTTCCTCATGGATATGTGTCTTCTTATGGTTTCTTCTAGCTGTCCTTTTGAGATGGGATCCTTTGTTCTGGGTTTGTACAAGAATAGGTGCTTCTGTGTGAGCTTCATTTTTTGGTGTGATGGCTGCTTGTTCCGAATCCCAATGTTAAATCATATAGGTAGATATTTTAAAATTGACATGAAAGGAGACATGACATGAATGCTCGGTGAGTTTTTTCTTCTTTAGGGGGATTATGGTTTTTTGAATCTTAGAAGTTGGTATACACATGTTGATGGTATATATGTGCTTTTTCTCCATGGTGCTTACCATGATGCTCTAGGGGTTAGGCCCACTTATCACTATCAACCAACTTATTAGGAATTGATTAATTCAATGGAATTACCTATCTCCTTCGGTAGGTAGATATGTATGAAGCTCTGTCCTAGTGATAAACACTTACATGGTTGGGGTTTTGAGTCCAAAGAGCACAAAAGTTGTCTAGCTAGTTGTACAGAGCAAGAAACTTTGAAATTAAAGCATGTAGCTCCCTTTAGATATCACTTGTGGTCTTTGTAAACATCACTCAAAAAACTAATCCATCAAAGAAGCGAGCAACATCAATACTTAGTTCAAAGAAATCCTGGTTGGGAGTTGACCAACATGTTTAAGGTCTGATAATAGAAGACTTGGGAGTGTACAAACTGATGTGTCATATAACTGGTGGTTTCTAGCCCAAGCAAAGAGGTTGGAGTACATATATTGTCAAGACAGATCAACATCTTGATGGAGGTTCTTCTTTTTCCTCTCTCCACTTCTTGTCTTGGTGATTCAATGTATTACCCATGCAAGACGTTTTCTTGCTTGTAAGTTATGTACTATGTTCATGGCTTCTTGTAGTAGTAGGCTTAAATATAAGTGAAAATCAATCGATCACTTTACAGTTGGTAGTTACTTTCATTTTCTTTTGTTATATATCACTGTACTTTTTCATAGGATCATCTTAATTGTACCTTTTTTTCACAATTATCTATTGTGGTTTTATTTCTGGTAGAGTAGGGACTGCATGGAATTAAGTCTTATCATATTGTTGTTATAGTCTTTATCTGATGCAGATAATAATGCATATGATTTTCTTGAAGAGAATAGTATAACGTATGCTGAGATAACTATCATATTGTGCTAGTTCCAGCTATGCAAAAAAGATTATTACTGGTGGTAGAGATCCTACATGACTATTTGATCGTCTACGCTTACTTTTTCTGGTATGTTATGTTCTACTTATTTGTCAAGCTGGAAATCACTGAGCTAGTTTCCTTCATCCTCTATTTTGCATACATGTTGATAGTCTCATATGCATTCTTGTATTGGTTGGAATAATTGGATTCTCTTCTGCAAAGTCATGGAATCAAGAGCAGTCATGGAAATTTTCTTTTAGCCTTACACGTTTTAGTTAGTTGTGTCTACTCAGGGATTGAGGTTGACCGAAACTTGGTAGCTTTATCATGCAGTGGGTGCCTAGGAACTGCCCAAAACATTATGGCTTTATCATGCGGTGGGTGCCTAGGAACTGACATCTTGCACGAGATTTGAGTTCATGAGGCACCTATTAGTCTAAGGTTTTTGCTTGTATTTTACTGACCTGGTAAGATTCCAAAATTTTGAATATTTTTTCCTTCAATGAATCTCTTAACTTATGTTCATGTGTAACTTTTTTGAAGAATATAAATGATGAAGGAGTAGATAAGAAGAACAAAAATAATAACAAAGATACAAAATAAAAAGTAAACAAACCACCTTACTAACGTCATCAAAACTAGGCTGCCTGAACTTTTTTATTATTTCTGCATAAGAATCTTTTCCCCAAAGCCCATTTCTTTATTCAGCCCCCATGGCCAATTAAACAAGTTACTGGAGTTTATAGTGCATACAAAATATAACCCCACCCCTCTTTTCTCTTCGTGGAGGTTAATGTATACCATTATATTTTTAATGCTTACCTTGTTCTTTTATTTTTGGGATTTGACTTTATATCACAAGAAATGCAATGAATGTTAACCACTTGTAGAAATAATAATGTTATTGGGTATTGTATGGCTTGTACCAGACTCACGCTACAGGATGTTATATAATATATGCTACTGGCTTGTAGAAATGCAGAAAGGAAGCATATCAAGTGTATCTTTTATATGCTTGGCAAATAAGGAAACCAAGATAAGCGTGGATGGAAGTAAGCAAATCAAGTACACATGTTATCTGCGAGGCAGATAACATAATAAAAATGATCTAGTTATCAGTCACGAAGCCGACAATGATGGTATTTTCTGGAGGAGTACAATATGAAGTTCCCAGATCTTATAGACTGTCATATCATAAACTACCATGCAACTAGGACATCATAATCTGCACTGTGCCACTGATTTAGATGAAGCATACTCATTTGTGATTATTTAAACATAGGGAAAAGTACCTATGAAGATTCAACCTGCTCTGTTTACATGGCATAACATCCACCTAGGAAGTTGGTTGCTGGTACAAGCTTGTGTTTCATTCTGTTGATCTTTAGTAATAGGCTGTTCTGTTACTGGATTTGTTCTGCAATGATAAGAGAAAGACCAAACTAAAAAAAATAACGTTATTGGGTTGTACTTTCAAATGGTCTAAAAGAATGACCTTATTGTGCAGGTTATAGATTGAAAATTTTGGACATGGCAAGCCTCAATGGTGCAAGTGAACTATCTTACAACTCTCCCATACAATGCTTGGGCTGCAACAAAATATGGATGAGCTGCCTAGATACTTCTCATCTTTTCAAGGTACTAATTCTGTCATCTTATTCTCATAGAAACCTTCATTTATGCCATGTATGAATGCTTATATATCTTTATTAAACTATTTGGATGATCTTTACCTTATTTTTAATGCCTCCCCATTTGTAAAACCTTATTTTCAGGATTAAGAGAAGTACAAGCTTCACCATTGTAGCAACTTCCATTACCTAAATTAGAGATTGAGCTTAACAACGTCAAGAATTCAGATATAGAGTATAAGAAGTATCTAAGACAGCCCCAACGCAACAAGTGCTCTCCTGTGAAGCATGATGATGCATCTCCATTTGAAGCCCAGGCCCGCCCAGTCACAGCTGTAGCAACAGGCACAGACACAACAATGTATCATGATATATTACAATTTGATATGACTCTTTGCTGCTATGAGAAGGCTGCATTTCATAGACCAATGTATATATTTGAACAACCACTGTCTACATCTGCAAATAGAGTGACCAACTTCATAGGGACGATATTCCTTCTATTTCTACTTAGAAGGTTCTTTTCATATTCTTATCTCAGGTGCTTTTGGACGATGTTGGCCGAACAACAAGAGCTCGAACAAAAGATGAAGACAATAAGGATGTTAAAACTGGTTGAGAAAGACAACTCTTTTGCAAAGATGTTAGTAGACCACTGAATCATTGATATATGTATATACTTTTCTTTGTACACATTGTGTAAGAGGGGCAAGGTATACGTCCTCCCCATGTACATTCGACGTTTCATTATAAATTAAGGTAAGATTGTTGGCATAATGAGCATAACATGCTCTAAATACTACAATTTTGTTACTAAAAGAGCTTGTGTACTAACAAATTTCAATATATATATATATATATATATATATATATATATATATATATATGAATATATAGTCGAGCTAAGCATATATATGTGTACTAAATGGCACTACATATGCAGTTAGATGCAAAATCAACTATATATATATGCATATAGTAATTTCTGCCTTTCCCTACACACTAAATATATATAAAATGTATTAACTTCATGTTTTTGCTACATACTGACTATATATGAAATTGTTGTCATACATTTAGCTATAATTATACTTATATTTAAATATGTAAAGACAATATCTAGCTACACTTCTGGATACATATGAATTTGTAGCGAATGGATTATCTAACTACATATTAAAAAAATATAGTTAAAGGCTTTAGCTATACGAGCATATACTACAATTTGTATATGTAAAGAAATATGTAGTTAAAACATTTAGCTACAAATTATGGGGTTTTTGCTACAATTTTTTTTATAGTTAAAGACATTTTTTTTGTAGTGATAATGACATATACTATGGGATCATGTTTTGATAATTATTTAACTTTTTTACTCTTGCTCGATACTTCTAAGATCATTTCAAGTTATCCAAAGCTTATATATGTATCTTTCTGCCATGTACACAACACCTCATGTGTTCACTCTCTTGTTTAATGTATGTTTTAGGTTTGTGGATGGATAGGGAGTTGAAGGGTTGGTGAACTATGTTTAGTTGTACTTCTTATAAGATCTTAGCTAGTGTACATGAGTAGACTTGTACAATTTGACTCCTCAATATGTAATTCGAATCTTGTCATAACAAAATTACTAATAATTATAATTGTTGTATGATGAGATTTATCAGTGTCTTAATATTTTTATTTATTTGTATATGTTAACCTTTTACACTTCAAAATCCATGCTTTGATATTACATGAGAGGGATGGATGCTTGAATCCTTGAGACATTGACTTTCTAGTCATTTGGAGGTTGGATTTTGAGTGAGAAAATGTTCCATGACAATTACCTCATGTCCCCTTAGGCCTAATGTACCTTTAAGCATCCCTAATTGACACTAGGGTTGACTTAAGGCTCTATCCTACCTAAGGTTAACTAAGAAGCTATAACTTTATTTGAACTCTCTCATTACTTATACCTTGTTTTAGGAAAAGGGTCACCCAATATCAATATATTTATATGTCCCATGACTCATCCTACCCAAGGAGAGTATGTAACGTACAAGCCTTTGATAGAATTTTCTTCAGTTTGTTAGATTTTACTATAGATCTCACTTGGGATTTCTCTAGTTAAATTTTTTGTTCTTATATATCTTTTCATCTGGTGAATTAAGGTGAACATACACCCTTCTTCATTAAACTTGGTGGAAATAAGGCTTTCAGACCTAAGATGCACCACTATTATATTTCTTTCAAAGTATTTTTTATGTCATTACACATTTACCCCAAGGTTTCTCTCACTAAGGTTTTCGTATAAAAATACATCTTGTAACTATTTTTTGATAATTAAATACCAGTTGTTTTGATTAGGTAGGGGTTAATGCTTTCCTTCCTTATACCCAAGCCATCATACCATAACCCAACTCTTTAAGTTTGGGTCCTTTAAAAACGTCCAAGGTTACCTCCAATATTTAAACAAGGTCACTCAAATCATTCTTCTAGGGAAGTTCCTATCACAGGGTGCCTTCTTAGCTTTTAGTAGGAGGCTAGGATCTCCATCCATAACCTGAACTGATAAGCTTAGGGTTATAATTCCTTGATAGGTCCTTACCAATTATTGTTCATATCACCCAACTCTAACACCATTCCTAAATGGTGAATTAAGGGTCTTATATTTTTTCTAATGTGATTATTAATTTCCTATATTTCATGTATATACAAAACTATATATGTGTATGATGCATTCATGATAGATTGTACCCTACGTACCTACATGCATGGGGAAACTACTATCATCTAATTTGTGGTATCTAGACTAAACTATCCAAAATCATTTAAATTCTCTCTTTCCTTTACTCCTACTTAGAGTTTTTCTAGGGTAAAGTTTTATTAATTTTGGTTAATCCAGGAGATTTTTATTCATCTCACCCCATCATGCATGCATATGCATTTGATCCATTAAATTCTACACTTTTTAAACTGGAATCAAATTTGGTAGCACTACTACTACCATACATGATTCTAACCTGACTAACTCTAAGATATGCTTGGATAGTCTTCTGTAGTAAGAACAACCTCTATTGGTTCTGGTGTGCAACTCGACTAGTGAGTCAGAACTTGGTTACTAGTGTGTTTTCACACACTTGGATCTTTTCAATTTATAAAGGACCCAGTCTAACACAATAAATTCGACCAATCACAATTCACCTACAAGCGCACAAGGTCATGTTGTAGTACATGAAATAGGCAAGATAAGGGTGAATCCACAGGGAAAGAGGGGCACTAGAGCTAAGTTAGCGTGAGCTTTGTTTCTAAAGTGGATATTAGGGTTTTTAGGGTTTAAATTTGGTTTTGGTTTGATTACACTAATGGTTTCAAGAAATGAATTAGGACAAATAAGACAAGCAAACACTATTTTAACCCTAAGCAAACAACTCTAGTTAACAAGGAAATAAACTACTTAAACAAGAGCACAAGACTAAGATTAGATTATGCTAGCTGATCAAGTTATGCACTAGAGAAATTAATGACCTAGGTTATCACTAACTAGCAATATTAACACTAGCAAGCTCAAAAGAGCACTAACTACTCAAGCACGTCCTAACTATCCAAAATTAAGTAATTGACTATCAAAGTAGTGAAGACATGTAACTATGGTAGCATGAACTAAGAGAGAAAATTAAGTTTTTAGCAAGTTATGGGAAGTGTTGGCCATTTGGGGTAATGTTACACAAATCCAAGTTATGGGGTGATATAACTTGCAAATCCTATCTTTTCATTTTAGATTGCCAAATCAAGAACATTATAAGTACTATTGAATTACCCTAAGCTACTAGTTGGACATGAGTTGTATGGAGTGTGTGTAGGGGAATTACACCCTTGCACGCCCCATCCAACCTTACGAGGATCAAATGAAATAGGGCTTAGGTGTGATTCTAATAGGACTAATCAAGTCTAGTTTTCTAAAGAAAGTTTTATTAGGTCAATTGAGAGGCAAGGGTAGGAATGGGGAGTAGGGATGAAGGTATTTTACCTCATGTTACTCACAACCTAGCATTTAGAAAACTCTAGGAAATTGCACTAATCACTCTTAGACTAAATACTTATATCTCACACCTAGTTGTAGGAGAAGAGATTTGTATATGGGAAGATAGGGTGCTAGATAGAAATCCTCTAGTTGGACCAAGGAGCAATTCCTAAGATATTCACATACAATTCGTTTTCCCCTAGAATCTATGTGTTTTCAAGCATCAAACAACAAGCAATCCATGTTTAGAAGCACAAATCACAAGTGGAAAAATGGGAAATAAGATAAAATCAAAAGACAATCATCATAGAATGAAAATATGTTCATTCCAAGTCATATTCCCCTACCAAGGTATCAAAGTAACATTTAATCCCTCAAATAGCCAACCAAGGGGGTGCAGCTAGACATAAAACAAGGAAAAGAAGAGAAAGAACAAGGAGTGTATGGGTAAGGAAGCATGTTGCTGGTTACGACCCCTCCTTCTTCACCTCCTAACCATATAAGCTCAAGAAAATTCCTCCAAGGTAGGTAGATGGCATGGAAATGTGATGTTTTGAGGTGGAAATCCTAGAAAACTAGGGTTTTAAGGTGGAAGAAGGTTGAAATGGAGTGGAGGTGGATGGGAGTAGGTGAGAGCTCTTTAATGCACTAAGGAAGGTAGGAATGAATGCTCAAGGGATGGAGCCTCATGCTATGGCTTCCACCTAGGTATATATAGGTGGTGGGGAAGCACTAGGTTAAGTGAAGGTAATAATGGAAATGCAGTAAAAAAATTGGTAGGGTTTGGGTGGTCCCACGGCCATGGTGACCACCACGGCATGTGGTGGATGGAGGTCAACTTTTTCATGGTGGTGGGGCACATGCATGATGAGTATGGAGAAAATTTTAGGTTGGTGGTGTGTTTTGGAAGGTCAGTGGTGATAACTATTATGGGTGAATGGTGGCACGGTCATGCCAAGGAGTATGATCATGTTGGAGGAAATGGCCATGACTATTCTGCTGGGGGTGGTCATTGTCGATGCTACTCGCCATAGACATGGAGGATGTCACATCCGAGGTGACTCTAAAATTCCATGGTAGTGTTGAGGACTGTGACTGTGTTGGTTTGATTGATGATCATTGTGGATGATGCTCACCAGAGTCATGGGGGATTCCATGGGTAAGGTGGCTATGAAGGACCATGACATTATTGATTGACAAGCCATGTTGGTATGATTGATGATTGTTGTGGATGCTTCTCGCCACGGTTGTGGTGGCTGCCACGAGGGTGGTGGCTCTAAAGGGCCAATACTATACTGATAACCATGTCAATGGTGGATGAGTTGCTAAAATAGGGAATTATCCTATGACTTGAGCATTTTGTCCACAGCCGTGGTGAGGTACCACTTCCTGTTTTGATTTCCCAACTGCTTATCTTTGCTCTTAAATCCTCCAAATGGTTTCTTTTTGCCTTCAATTTTTTTCCTATTTAAGGAATGCTTGGAAAAGATCTAGTTCCAATCATGGGGTGTAGAAACCCAATGATTCTCTCCTCTTTCTCCTGCACATCCAATGCAGGTATGAAAACCCTAAATAACACACAAAAATCATCCATAAGTGCATTTGATATGAAATCACATATTAGGGGAATAAACTTGCATTCTAGCATATTTAGATGTGATTAAGATATAAAAAGGCACGAGATGGAGCCCTAAAATAGGGTTGCATTGCCACCTCGAACTTAAAACAAACTTGTAATTAAGTATGCTCCAACTTAATCTCTCTTCACTTGTTTTTAAAAAATAAGAATGATAAATGCATTACAATGGATGATTAGTGACTAAATGGGCTCAATGGTGACTAAGTGCACATGATCACCTCTATCCTCTCCACTTTCACAAACTAATAATGAATTAATCAATGAGCATACAAACTTCAAATATAGAGCATAGAATGTGTAGTAAATCCATATGGCTTTCATGTAGCTTCAGGTAGACCATTTTATGATGGCATTAATCAAAGATGACTAGGAGTTTTATTTCAATTTCATGCATTTAATCTCATACTTCAAACCACACGATGTGACCCACATGGCTATGGAAAGAGGGTGAAATGAGCTAGGTTTGATGTTTCCTAGCTCAATGGGTATGAAAAAAGATGAAAAGGTTGTGGTAAGAGGTTGTAGTGCTATTACATAGAGCTCTCATCTTTTCTTTATTTAGATGTTATTACATATGAGCATCTTTTATTTTCTTTCTGCATTTTCTTTTACTTTTCTTTTCTTTTACCCTTGGTGTATCTAGGGCACATGGTGGTGATAATGAAGTAGGGACATATAGATATGGACACCCCAAACTTTTGGAGGTGGCCAAGGCTTAATATGCGCATTTTGGCATCCTTCATGAAGCGAAGAGGTAAGAAGATGATGAAAGAAAAGTCATGTCAAAGAGGGGTCACTAGTGTGGTTCTCAACATAATATGTCCTACATGAAAATTATTCCAACATTTCATACAGTAATGTCACACCACTTGAGTGAACAACATAAAGTTCATACTTTTATCACGTTATTCCATAATCCGTAAGCATTCATACCTTGTTCAAATCACATTTCAACCAAACCATTCACAGACATAAGACAAGTGATTGACGTGTATAAAATCAACAATTAAGACAATTTATCAATATAACATAGGAACCTAGATTTCATTTGTCACATATCAAGATTTTATGTTCAAAAAGTGAAGATGAAGTCAAAACACGCTTTTGGGCAAGAAGCTCTAAATTTAGGCATAATTGGCCAAAATGGTGTCAATTTTCACTTAACTGCATCTAACCCTACATTTAGGAAATAGAAAGCATAAAAAAACAAATCCGAAATAAAAGCACAAAATTACCAAAAAAATCTACTTGAAATGTATTGCATGAGATGGAATGGCAAAAAGAGCAATTTTTTTGAAAAAAACTCAAAAATGCATGAAATTAACTACACGGTATGCATGTATTCCAGCAAAAAGAAATATACACTAGATAAGGTGATGTCATCAATAAATCCAACATGTGAGATAGGGCAAAATAGATCAATCAAAATGAGAAGAGTGAGAGAGGGTGGGTACTGCCCTAACACCCCAAACTTTTAAATACAATTTTCTTCATCATAAAACTAGAGCTTAGGGAGTGTAGGGTATGCGTCAATGCTATTGAGGTGGAAACCCTGCATGTGAAGGAGGGTCATGTGATGGTGGTGGTATCGCTTGGGTGAGATCTTCATGTGTTGGAGAGCCGACCTGATGAGGAAGGTGCTGGTAATAATGACCCCAATAGTCTACTTGTAGAGGAGGGTAAGTCTCTGCATATGTAGAAATAACACACCAATAGTCTTCCTCATTGGGGGTTCCTCTATGCTTGTGCATGCTAATACTAGTACATATGGTTGATCTAATGATGCATCCGTTGTAGATCTTGCCACATGTACTGCTGAATTTGTTAAATGGTCTTCTAGGTCTGCTGAATGCCTTCCAGCTGTGCATGTATGGTGGACATGTCATAGCCAATAGTTGGAGGATGTTGCTATGAAAATTTCATCTCATATCTTCTTTTTACTTTCTGGGCCTCTCTTTTTTGGTCAACCACATCTGTCTTCCCAAATCCTTCGCTTAGGACAGGAGATGGCTCTCTGTAGCTTTGTCTTGGATTCTCTTCCTTCTAGTTCCTCAACAATTCACTCAATCCCTAAGTCAGAATTGTAGTGTCAATAAGTGGGGATGCATGATAGAAAAGCTCAATATTGGATTCAAATACATGAGGGTTGACATTATACATCATTTTCTTGCCATTCATGGTGATCATTTGGGAGAGGATTAGATATTTCAAATCAACAAATTTCCCTCCCTCAAACTTGGTAAGCCCTATCAAATTACATCCTAGGGCTAGGTCTATCATGATAGTTGAGGAACACTTGGTAAATGAAGAGGTTTAATTAAATGCAAATGAGAGATACACATATTGTAAAGATTCTCAAAAGGTCCCAAGAGGTTGATTGATCTAAGATTCAATAAGCCCGAATAAAGTCATAAAATTTAGTGCTAATGGGAGGCAACCCACCTAGGTTTGGGAACTTTTGCAATGAAACTTCAGTTTTGATACTTTTCATTTACTTTTACACATTCCAAGAAACATATGCACACTTGCGTATAATAGTTTTTGTTTAGATTTTGAGATGTGACATGGTGACAGATTAGAGAGAGTGATTGGATGAGTGCAATAATTGCAATGAGGGATAAATGTGGTTTCACTTTGATGGAATTGAGAAATATGAAGAGTCATGAATTTTTTGTGAAATAGCGCACTTAGAAGACTCACCGCGAGTGTGGTGGAACAAAACAAACATGGTGGTAACATGTAGGGAGTCAAGAGGATTTGAGAAGAAAATATTGTAGATACCAAAGGTGTGGCATCATCTAGCTGCCACAGATGTGGTTGTTGCCACGAACGTGGCACAAAAATACCAACCCAATCATGGTATGCCACCACATGTGAGAAGAAATCCACTTAAATTTCAAGGTGTTTTGGAAGAAATGAGGGAGGATCACCACAACTATGGCATCCACCATGGGCGTGGCACTCATCAACCACCATTGGGTGAGAGCTGACTTCAACAACAACTGGAAACTCCACCACATGTGTGACACCCACCACGACCATTCTATCATCACATCACCTTGCCCGTGGCTATCACCATGGTTGTGGTGAGGGTCGGTCCCACCAAAATAAGTGATATTCCATTCACTCCACCATGACCCTGCTCCTCATTCCTCCCCGACTCTAGACGATCGTGGCAATGCAACGACAACCTTTAGTGACCTCCTCCTCCCCGATTCACCTCCTCTAGATCAAATCCACCACCAATCGACCTCCCTAACACCTCCTTCACTTCCGCCACACATCCCTCTTCCTTTTCCACCATAAAACCTATAAATGGTGATCATTCCATTCCATCCTCTCCACCACCAAAAATCCCTAGGCCCTAAATCCACCTTCTCCAACCTATTTTCCACCACCAAGACATCACCCAAATTAGTTCCCTACGTACATTACAGCTTCATTATTCATATCCAACCCTTTCTTGCCTTCATTTCATCCCATTCTAAGAAATCTAAAAAAACCTGGTTCTTTCTCCCCTTCTATGCCAAGTAATGAAGTGAATTGGTAAGCCTATGAAGAAAGGAGCATATGTGATCACCAGGGGAAAAACACACACCAAGCAGGAGTCCACTAACATCTTCATGCCATCACACACCCATCACCCTCAAATTACATCTTTGGTTCCCTCCCTCATTCAACATCCATGAGAAGATCTTACCTCCGCTCAGTTAGGAGCCACCACACATCTGATGCCACATACAATGGAGAGGAGGAAGCATCACATGCAAACATTGACGTGATGATTGATGTCGTGGAGCCAGAGGTCACCACCAATCCATAGCGAGCCAAGGGCGAATCTACCCCATCTTCTTCACGAGCACCACCAGGGCACACATAGGCCTATCCTCGACCTCCTCAGTCATGGAGAGGTCACAACAACAACCACAATCCCGACGAAAGTTGGTAATTGATGAAGAAGAGAATGCTCAAGAAGAGAAACCCAAGCAGAGAGTTCCATTGAATCTTGACACAAGATCAGGCTCACACACATATGAGTCTAAGGAAGAGGATGAGGATACAAATGAGGATGGATTAACTCTAGAGCTAGTGGACATTGTAGCTTCACTTGAGGCTGACGGGATGAAAGCTTAGCAAGATTCCCGAGGGAGTGTCCTATGGGAGAGGGAGCAAAGGAATGATTATATCAAAACCTCTCTATCTTGAATGTATGACTAGGAGGGTTAATGCCACCCACTATGCCTACCAACACACAATGTATGCGATCAACATTAGGAAATACATGGGAAACATGTTGTCTGATTGTGGATCGTATGAGGCGCTATGTGCAACAGAAGATACATATGTTGAGTTAACTCAAAATTTTTTTGCCATATTGGATAAGGTCAAGTATGGGGGAAGTCATTATATTTGGATTGCTAAATGAGATCTATACCCACATAGTCTTGCAATTGAATAACATATTCACCAAGAACCTTAAGGAAGCCAAGCAACTTGATGAGGGTCGCATTGAAAGAGAAACAAGCATTGAGTATGTGGCCATGAGGCATTGGATGACTAGACAAAGAAACTTCAAACCTGGGAAATCAAAGACCAGTGGAATACAATATCCTTTTCTTAGGAATATATATAAGGTCATTGCAAATACCATTGTGGGGTGGTATGCCAATCAGGGAAGCTATTCATGAAAAGACCTATTTGTGATGCATGGGGATAATAAAGTACAAATATTCCAAACTAGGGACAATTCGTAATGATCATCCCATTGATTATAAACTTCTTTGCACCTTCCTTCTCATTGATCATAATGGAACCTAAGGGATACATGTGCTTCTCTTGATACGATCCTTCCCATCTTGATCTAAGCTTCCCAAGGAAAAGTTTCATGCTTGAGTTAAACAACCGCACCCATTTTCCGGGATCAAAAGATTTCCTTTTGATCAACTTGTCATGTAAGAACTTGATCATTTCCTTGTAAGTCTTTGATAACGCATAGGTTGTATGACTCATATCCTTCTACTCGTGGTTTTAATTTCTTTCTTACTCCAATAGTTTCTGTATCCATATCCATGGATTTTAAATCCCACAAAGCCTTGTGATGCAATTCAACAGGTAGATGGCAGCTTTTTCCATACACAATCTTGAATGGTGTGGTTCCAATCACGGATTTTTATGTTGTCCTATATGCCCATGAAGCTTCATTAAGAAACAAAGTCCAACCCTTGTTGGCTGGCCTCACCATGTTTTCAAGAATTAGCATTATCTTTCAATTGACCAACTCAACTTGAACACTCATTGGAGGGTGGTAAGGAGTAGCCACCAGAATCATGTCATATGTTTTTTGAATACCTTCAAATTCTCTATGTATAAATTGGCTTCCACCATAACTAATCATAGCTCTTGGTACACCAAAATGACTGGATATGTTGGACTTGACAAAATCACAAACTACCGTGTGGTCATTGTCTCTTGTGGCTATCGCTTCAACCCACTTGGAGACATAGTCTACGACTACCAAGATGTACACATACTAGAAAGAAGGGGGAAATGGACCCATGAAGTTAATACCCCAAACATCAAATAACTCTTGAGGCGATCGTTGAGCGATCTCTATCGGGCCTCCTGCCCGAGGGGGAGTGGATAAATCACTCTTACACTAGCTACTTAGATCTTACACCTAGTTGTAGGATAAGAGATTACTATATGAGAAGATAGGGTGCTAGCTAGGAATCCACTAGTTGGACCTAGGAGCAATTCGTAAGATATCCATGTACAAATCATTCTTTCCTTGAATGTAGGTGTTTTCAAGAATAAAACAAGAAGTGATCCATGTTGAGAGGCATAAAACATAAGTGGAAAAATGGGAAACAAGATAGAAGCAAGAGACAATGTGGGCTCTGTTCTCCAAACCATGACATAAACACGATTAAAACTTAGCGGAAGCGAATCGGTAATCAGCGGAAGACAGAAATCATGGGAAATTAAAAACTTTTCGAGACAAAAGCTTGTATTCATAAAAACTCCTTTCATAAAGAGAGGTAACTGTTTACATCTCAGGATAATTACTTCTTGAGTAATTATATACATCAAGATACAAAATCTCAAGATCACATAACACAAGACTCCAGGACCTGAGAGTACAGAGGACACATAGGACTGACTCTAACTACACCGCATGGCAGGACAAATCTCCACCTGAGATTACTGCTGCCCTAGTGCTGCTGCTGCTGAGACTGGTCACCTGCAGGTTGGTTCCTTCGTCTCCGACGTCCACCTAAAAAGTTGAAGCCTACGGGGTGAGACAATTATACATAATTGTCCCAGCGAGAGTTATAACTCTTCGCCAGAAGCTTTATTATAACATCAAAGAATATTTTAAGCAGTAAAGCCTTCAAAGCATTCTATAATAGTTGCAGGTATAACAAGATCTCTACAATTTAGGAGATATGGAGAATATCAACATTATTGCAATGTAACATCAATCAACTAACTTGGAGTCATCTCTAAAAAGTTATACTACATGGTTGATTGTGTTTTACAAACAGCATTATGCCCTGTGGAGATGAGGCTTACCACTCATACCCCAACTGATCGCTGAGAAGCCGCATCAGTATCATACATAGGTCATTAAGAGAGCCGGATTCTCATGACCTTCACCTTCCTCAGTCAGTAAGAGGATCACTTGTAGGACATATCATGTCTCTACTACTATAGCTCACCAGGGTAAACTGGTCCTTCGCTATTCTAGAGTCACAGTGGCGTTCTGTACTCTCTTCGTCATCAGGAGGTTTCATATTTACCTACCACTGATACGGATATCTGTACTTTCTTCGTCATCAGGAGGTTTCATGTTTACCTACCACTGATACGGTATGGAACTATAGTGAAGGATGGATGGATTCCACATCTACATCACTTTCCTACACCAGGATGTAAGGTTCTACACATCCATGTACCCCACATACTCAAAAGTATGTGCTCCAGGAGTTCCCTGAGGAAAACCTGTTTCACCATCACTTAATTTCTGACAATGATGGATCTATGATCAGGGCTCTACATTATACTTGATTAGTTAGGTACATTCAGTATTCTTTAACAGCATACATTGTTCTGCAAACAATAACAATAGCATAACAGCTATAAAAGAAGAATACTAAATGTAACAGGCCTAACTCATATCAATCATCATTTCTCATTATTCTCATCACAAGTCACCTCTAAGGCATGACTTTGATGGTATTCATGGCTCTCATATCCCATTATCAGCATAGGATGCCACTGGCAAGGCATCAAATTACTTTACTCATTCATAAGGCTAACAACATGCCCTTAATGAATATAACATCAACATCCATACCTGGATATGATTACCTTCATATCAGAACCTGCATGGTTAATACATCTGATAAAGGTAATACAACAATAAAGAATGTACTTCCTACTCTTGTCATAAGAGTTAAATCTCTAATTCATATCAAATGGAGTTTAATACTCAAAAGCATGCCATTACCCTTGAATTAGGGTTTACTATTCACATTAAGGTGAATTAAACTCATAACATCATCATGTATGAGTAACATCTTCATTGATACTCTTAGATTGGTTAAAGGTTCATCATTTATCATAATTAGGGTTTCTATGACCTCACACAGGTGGATCATACCCTAATTATACTCACTCATGTGCATTGGAGGTGCTTTAGTTGAGTTTCTACTTAAAAAGGGTACTTTCTCTCTCTAGAAGTACTTTCTCTCTCATCATAAGGTTAGGTGATGTCAACGTCACTCTAAAACATGTTGGGTTGAGTCATCATAGGCTAACATAGCCAAAAACATCACCATTATGTGATTAGAGTTACTTTCTCTCTCTAGGTTACTTTCTCTCTCTAGAGTACTCTCTCTTTCATCATACTAATGGTTGATGGTAACATTACACTAGATCAAGTTGGATAGAGTCATTATGACTAAAAACATCATTCTCATGTAATTAGGGTTTGAATTGAGCAAGGTATAACTTAATTGACCCTTCAGGGGTATTTTGGTAATTCACCCCATTGATCATCATCATGGTAAAAAACCTTAGTCAAATAACCCCTTACTATCCTAGATTATCATTAGGGTTTGATTTGGGCAACATTGAACCATTCACATCATCAAGTGATTGAATGAGGTCAACCTTGAATCACATTGATTGATTTCAATCATTAATCATCAATTGGGTTGAAATTGGTTGAAAGTGTTGACCGTTTGCCCACTTTGACCCTCCAAGACCGCGAGCCTATTTCTAACCCCAAGACCGCGAGCCATGATGCATTCAAGACCGCGAGACTCTTCAAGGGTTCAAGACCGCGAAGCCTCCCATTGGTTCAAGTTAATGTTGAGACCGCGAAGACCAATTTGAGTTGAGACCACGAGGGTCATGAAGACCGTTTGCCCTTCTTTGACCTCAGGACCGCGAGGCCCTTCGCGGTCTTGAGACCGTGAGCCTCCTCTCGGTCTTGAGACCGTGAGCCCCCTCACGGTCTTGAGACCGCGAGCCCTCTCACGGTCTTGAGACCGTTTGGATGAGTTCCAAACGGTCTTGAGACCGTTTGCCCATCCAAATTTTGGATTCTAATGCAGATTCATCAAGGTCTGACCCATTGAGTTGATGATCATGTCAATATTTAATTGCAATGTAATTTGGTGTAATTGTACCTTTAATTGGTCAACTATCCTTGACCCCAGACCTCCAAACGGTCTTGGTTGATTGCCCTCACGGTCTTGAGACAGTTTGGTGACTCCCAAACGGTCTTGAGACCGTTTAGGTCAATCAACCCTAAAAACCCTAGTTAGGTCACCATAATTTCAGTACTGATTTCACCTAGGGTTAGCCCTAGTATTCACCCTTCAACTCTTAGCCCGTTTGGAATTAGACCATCAAACTTGGTGAGTTGTTAATTAACATAATTTTGAACAGTAATCTCATACGGTCAACGCTTAGTCAACGACCTTACACGGTCTTGAGACCGTTTGCCCAAAAAGGCAATTTTAGACCGTTTGAAAATCAGCAATTAATTCATTTAAAGTTGTGACTTAAAAAGGTCATATCTCCCGATTCCTTTGGAGTTAGTCTCCCAAATTTTGAGGGTAATTAACCTATATAATTAGGAACAGAGTTCTTATACGGTCCACGCTCGGTCAACGGGGCCAAACGGTCTTGAGACCGTTTGCCCTGTCGCGGTCTCGAGACCGTTTGCTCACCTCGCGGTCTTGAGTCCGAGAGGGCAAACTGTTAGGACCGTTTAAGGAAAAGAAAAGCGGTGGGTTTTCCTTGGAAATCACGCCTTCATCTTCTAGCTCAAGAACAGTACAGATATCCCACGGGTTTTCTTGCAAAATAGTAGGGAAAAGTAGGGAAATACTAAGAGCTATCATTAAAACGCATATAAGGATGCACATAGTAAAGCATGGGTTTAGAGTTATAAAACCCGCCTAAAGCTTGCTTCTTGAGCTCCAAGCTTTCAAGCTCCAAGCTCTAATGGCGTCCTTGAGTTCCCACAGGTTGGCCAAGGTGAAAACTCCAAGGAAGGATGAAAAGAGACGGCTAGAAAGATAGGGTTTCGAAAATTAGCCATGAAGCTGACCTTGAATTCGAATTCTAACCATGGAATTAGGCAAGAAGAGGGGTTTAAACCTACCTTGCACCCCTTGTTCGTCCTCCTTAGCTCCAAGGAAGTCCTTGGTCGTCTTTGGTGAAATGAAACAGTAAGGGAACGAAGGGTAAGTTCCCTTGCAACTAAGGGAAGGAGAGCTTATATACATGGGATAGGATTTTCAACATTAGTTCATAAGTTTCCCTTAATTCCAACTAAATCCTTCCTTTATTACTTGCTCGTCCCTTCCTCTTTATTCTAAGGACAAACCTTAACTTAAGTTATAGAAAATAAGGCAAGGAAGAACAATCTAATAATAAAGTTCATACTCAAAGGGATATTGCACATATACCCTGATTATTCAATCACAAAGCCTATTTCTTAACTTGATAACTCAATTGAGGTGAATTCCTCATCATTTATTCTCTAAATGATGGAAAAAGTCTAAAAAGATACATTAGATGACATTCTTTACAAATTGCATCCCATCATTTGGGTAAATTGCATTTTACCCCAAATTAGGGTTTCAAGCCCTGGGATTGCTTCCACAGCTGCACCTTGGTGCTCTAGCTTGGGAAATCCCTCAAACTTTGCCAAAGAGATTCTCATGATGTCTCAACATTAGAGGAACATCTCAACATGTGCAAAATTGCAAACTAACCCTTTTTAACTGGGTAAATTGCACATAAGTCCTTGTATATCAAAACAATGCTACAACTTTAAATAAAAAGGAGCGAATACTGAAATATACGTTTCTGAGAAACTTAATTACATGCTCAGAGTTAATCACAAAGGTTTAATTACATATTTAGGCAAAACACCTAGGGTTAACTCATAACCCAGGTCAGGGATGTTACAAATTATCCACCCCTTACAAGGATTTCGTCCCCGAAATCGATAAAACATACTAAGAGAAAAGGGCAGGATACTTCCTTTTCATCTCATCCTCTAATTCTCAAGTGGCTTCTTCAATACCACGATGGTTCCAGAGGACTTTCACAAGACTTATATCTTTCTTCTTTAGCTTTTTAATTCGTTTATCAAGGATTGACACTGGTCCCTCCTCATAGGATATGTCATCATTCAATTCTACCTCCATAGGTTGTAGAACTGACTCGGTGTCTGGGTGACATTTCTTCAACATAGAAATGTGAAACACAGGATGTAACCTCTGTAATTCTGGGGGAAGCTCTAGTTTATATGCTACCTTTCCAATCCGTTCAATGATTGGATAAGGCCCCATATATCTAGGAGCTAACTTCCCCTTCCTTCCAAAACGAAGGACCCCTTTCCAAGGTGAGACCTTAAGATACACTCTGTCTCCAACCTGGAACTCTAAGGGTCTACGCCGTTTGTCAGCATAAGATTTTTGCCTATCCTGAGCAGTCTTAATCTTATGTTGTATAACTTTAATCTTTTCTGTGGTTTGCTGCACCAGGTCAGGACCTAACAACTGGTGCTCACCAGTCTCAAACCAACACAAGGGTGATCTACAACGTCTACCATATAAGGCTTCATAAGGTGCCATATCAATACTATGCTGGTAGCTATTGTTATAGGCAAACTCTATCAGTCTTAAGTGTAGATCCCAACTTCCGGTGAACTGGAGAACACATGCTCGCAACATGTCTTCTAAGGTTTGTATGGTCCTTTCCGACTGTCCATCAGTCTGTGGATGAAAGGCCGTAATAAACCTCAGCTTAGTGCCTAAGTCTCTATGCAACTGTTCCCAAAAACGACTGGTAAACTGAGGACCTCTGTCAGAAACTATTGTGACAGGAACTCCGTGCAAACGCACTATCTCTTGAACATATAACTCTGATAACTTTTCAGCAGAATAGGTTGTTTTGACAGGTAAGAAATGTGCTGTCTTAGTCAACCTATCAACAATTACCCAAATGGAATCATGCCCTTTTCTTGTCCTGGGTAGGCCAACAACAAAGTCCATGGTCACATGGTCCCATTTCCACTGTGATATGGGTAAAGGTTGCATTATTCCTGCAGGCTTCTGGTGTTCAGCTTTAACTTGCTGACACACAGGACACCTCAGAACAAACTCTGCAATGTCCTTCTTCATCCCAGGCCACCAATATAGATCCTTCAAATTCCGATACATCTTGGTGCTCCCTGGATGCATAGCATACATGGAAGAATGGGCTTCTTCCAGGACTAACTTCCTTAAGTTGTCCACATCCGGCACTATCATTCTTCCATTATAACAAGCTACTTGATCTTTTGAGTCATGAAACCCATCTTGCTTCTCATTCCCATACTCAGATCTTATATGTTGAACTGCAGCATCACCTAGCTGTGCTTCTTTAATTTGCTCTCTTTGGGTAGGTTTAATATGCATCTCAGCTAACAAACCGGCTAGCAATGACACCTTCAATTGTACATTGTCTTGCCTTAAAGAGATAAGCATATCTCTTCTAGAGCATACTAAAGAGTTTAGTTGTGCTCTATTCATGGTTGATGTTGTTGATTTCCTACTCAAGGCATCTGCAACAACATTGGCCTTACCTGGATGGTAATCAATTGTACAGTCGTAGTCCTTGATTAACTCCATCCAGCGACGTTGCCTCATGTTGAGCTCATGCTGAGAGAAGATATACTTAAGGTTTTTGTGGTCTGTGAAAATCTGGAATGTCTCTCCGTAGAGATAATGTCTCCAGATCTTCAAAGCATGAACCACAACTGCTAACTCCAGATCGTGTGTTGGATAATTCTCCTCGTGTTTCTTAAGCTGTCGGGAAGCAAAAGAAATCACTTGTTTATCCTGCATCAACACACATCCTAGTCCATTTTTAGAAGCATCACAGAAAACTACATATCCTTTTCCTTGTTCAGGTAGCACTAATACAGGTGCACTTGTCAACCTCTCCTTCAGCAACTGGAAAGATTGTTGACACTTATCACTCCAAGAAAAAGGAACATCTTTCCGGGTTAACTTGGTCAAAGGTAAAGCTATAGAACTAAAGTTCTTTATGAACCTTCGATAATAGCCAGCTAACCCCAAGAAACTTCGAATCTCCGTCGGTGTCTTCGGTTGTTCCCATTGTAGAACAGATTCTACCTTTGCAGGGTCAACACGAATTCCCGAGGCGGATATTACATGTCCAAGAAAAGATACCTTCGGCAGCCAGAACTCACACTTGCTAAACTTAGCATACAACTTATGTTCTCTTAGCAAGGTCAAAGCTTGGCGAAGATGCTGCTCATGCTGTTGAGCATCTTTACTATAAATCAGTATGTCATCTATGAAGACGACAACACACTGATCAAGGAAAGGTCGAAAAACTCTATTCATGAGTTCCATAAATGCAGCTGGTGCATTAGTTAGTCCAAATGACATCACCGTGAACTCATAGTGACCATATCTTGTCCTAAAGGCAGACTTGGATATGTCACTATCCTTAATACGGAGTTGGTGATATCCAGACCTCAAGTCTATCTTTGAAAAGACTGTTGCACCACACAACTGGTCAAAGAGATCATCAATCCTCGGCAGAGGATACTTATTCTTTATTGTTACTTTATTCAGTTGTCTATAGTCGATGCACAACCGCATTGACCCATCTTTCTTTTTAACAAACAAGACCGGAGCACCCCAAGGTGAAGTACTTGGTCGGATAAAACCTCTCTCAAGTAACTCTTGAAGCTGTTTCTTGAGTTCTGCCATCTCGGCAGGCGCCATCCTATACGGAGTTTGAGCTATGGGTTTTGTATCTGGGATCAGATTAATTTCAAAATCAATCTCCCGAGGTGGTGGTATACCAGGAAGTTCTTCAGGAAACACATCCTCGAATTCCCTGACTATGGGAACTTCGGCAGGATTGGAACTTTCCCTAGTAACATCTACCACATGGGCTAAGAAGGCATAACATCCTTGCCTCAACAGCTTATCAGCAACCATAGCTGACACAAGACAGGTGGGCAGAATCTTTCTTTCACCTTGAAAGATCCATGTGCTGCTTTCATCAGCAAACACAGCCAACTTGGACTCACAATCCAAGATAACTCTATACCTTTCTAAGGTATCCATCCCAAGGATTATATCAAACCCCTGCATATCAAGTGGTATAAGGTCCACTTGAATGCGATGGTCAGAAAAGAAAAGGATGCAGGGAGAACATACCTCCTGCAAAACAGCAGACCCACTCAACGGAGTCTCTAACAACAAATTATCTGCTCTATGACTAACAGTCACATTGCAGTTATGAATCATTTCACGAGTGATGAAAGAGTGCGTAGCACCCGGATCAATCAGAACAGATACATCACAGGATATAGACATATCAGAATATAAAAGTTTCATCTGACCTGCCACTACCCGTGGATTGACCACTGCCTCAGGTGGGTTCATAGCATAGAACCTCGCAGTCGCCTGGTGTTGAGGTGGTGCTGATGATCCAGCTTGAGACGCTTGTCCACGTCCTCGAGATGCTCCTTGATGTTGTCTATTCTGAGATCCCTGTTGATTCTGTCTCGGAGGTTGTTGTGTCACACCGACAGGCCTAGAACGACAATCCTTCATCAAGTGTCCCACCTTACCACAGTTGTAGCAACTCTTCTCCTGTTGCTGTGGTCTGGGTGGTCCAGTAACTGACACTGGTGCAGAACTGTGTGTCCCTTGAAGCGGTTGACTCCGCCCTCTACCTCTGCTTGGTGTCCATTGAGTTTGAAAACTTGATCTGGGTGGTGGAGGGTTAGGTGTAGAGAATCTAGGTTTCTTGGAATCCCTAGATGAAGAACCCTGGAACTGTGGATATCTTTTATGGGTTTGTCTTTTCTCAACCACAGATCTCTCTATCCTTCGGACTGACTCAACGAAGGTAGAGAATCTCTCTCTGTTTTCTAAGGCAGACACAGGGGTTGACATATCAGAATTCAAACCCTTCTCGAATCTTCTGATTCTTTCCTCATCCGTAGCAGCCATGTGCGGACAGAACCGCAATAACTCCATAAATTTAGTTTCATACTCACTAATGTTCATCATGCCCTGCCTTAGTTTCTCAAACTGAGAGATCTTCTCATCTAGGAAGGTCTTTGGAAAATATCTATTGATAAATTCCCGACGAAACTCTTCCCATGAGAACTCTACTCCAGGTCTCTTCTGCTCTTCCATGTTCCACCAGTGACCAGCACTGCCTTTGAGAAGATAAACAGCATGTCTAACCTTCTCAGCTTCCGGAATCATAAGAATCCTGAAAGCCTTCTCCAACTCTGTCAACCATAAGTCAGCATCTGCAGGGTCGGCAGTTCCGAAGTACTCGGTAGCTCCGACACGACGAAGTCGTTCGAATGTCTTACCGATACCTTGTGCTTCAGGCTGGACAGGTGCCCTAGGTGCAGGAATGGGCATCCTATCGGTTATATGTGTCATGGCAGTCATGAACTGCCCGAACATCGTCTGTACAGCTGGATCACTCATGTCAGCTGGGTCGAACTGGGGTGGCTCTCTTGGCGACTCAGGTGCAGGTTGTTCTATTCTCGGAATCCTTGCACCGCCTCGAGGTGCACTAGCACTACTTTCTGCCACGTGCTCATCGTGATGTTCTGACATTCTTATGTATCTTCTTCTCCTGAGGAGCAGAAGATTCTATTAGATAAGGAAGGAGTACTAAAGGTAGACTCGACATCCTAAGTCCTATGCCTCTGTAGACTCAACTGAACCTGGAGCTCTGATACCACTAGTTGTGGGCTCTGTTCTCCAAACCATGACATAAACACGATTAAAACTTAGCGGAAGCGAATCGGTAATCAGCGGAAGACAGAAATCATGGGAAATTAAAAACTTTTCGAGACAAAAGCTTGTATTCATAAAAACTCCTTTCATAAAGAGAGGTAACTGTTTACATCTCAGGATAATTACTTCTTGAGTAATTATATACATCAAGATACAAAATCTCAAGATCAAATAACACAAGACTCCAGGACCTGAGAGTACAGAGGACACATAGGACTGACTCTAACTACACCGCATGGCAGGACAAATCTCCACCTGAGATTACTGCTGCCCCTGGTGCTGCTGCTGCTGAGACTGGTCACCTACAGGTTGGTTCCTTCGTCTCCGACGTCCACCTAAAAAGTTGAAGCCTACGGGGTGAGACAATTATACATAATTGTCCCAGCGAGAGTTATAACTCTTCGCCAGAAGCTTTATTATAACATCAAAGAATATTTTAAGCAGTAAAGCCTTCAAAGCATTCTATAATAGTTGCAGGTATAACAAGATCTCTACAATTTAGGAGATATGGAGAATATCAACATTATTGCAATGTAACATCAATCAACTAACTTGGAGTCATCTCTAAAAAGTTATACTACATGGTTGATTGTGTTTTACAAATAGCATTATGCCCTGTGGAGATGAGGCTTACCACTCATACCCCAACTGATCGCTGAGAAGCCGCATCAGTATCATACATAGGTCATTAAGAGAGCCGGATTCTCATGACCTTCACCTTCCTCAGTCAGTAAGAGGATCACTTGTAGGACATATCATGTCTCTACTACTATAGCTCACCAGGGTAAACTGGTCCTTCGCTATTCTAGAGTCACAGTGGCGTTCTGTACTCTCTTCGTCATCAGGAGGTTTCATATTTACCTACCACTGATACAGATATCTGTACTTTCTTCGTCATCAGGAGGTTTCATGTTTACCTACCACTGATACGGTATGGAACTATAGTGAAGGATGGATGGATTCCACATCTACATCACTTTCCTACACCAGGATGTAAGGTTCTACACATCCATGTACCCCACATACTCAAAAGTATGTGCTCCAGGAGTTCCCTGAGGAAAACTTGTTTCACCATCACTTAATTTCTGACAATGATGGATCTATGATCAGGGCTCTACATTATACTTGATTAGTTAGGTACATTCAGTATTCTTTAACAGCATACATTGTTCTGCAAACAATAACAATAGCATAACAGCTATAAAAGAAGAATACTAAATGTAACAGGCCTAACTCATATCAATCATCATTTCTCATTATTCTCATCACAAGTCACCTCTAAGGCATGACTTTGATGGTATTCATGGCTCTCATAGCCCATTATCAGCATAGGATGCCACTGGCAAGGCATCAAATTACTTTACTCATTCATAAGGCTAACAACATGCCCTTAATGAATATAACATCAACATCCATACCTGGATATGATTACCTTCATATCAGAACCTGCATGGTTAATACATCTGATAAAGGTAATACAACAATAAAGAATGTACTTCCTACTCTTGTCATAAGAGTTAAATCTCTAATTCATATCAAATGGAGTTTAATACTCAAAAGCATGCCATTACCCTTGAATTAGGGTTTACTATTCACATTAAGGTGAATTAAACTCATAACATCATCATGTATGAGTAACATCTTCATTGATACTCTTAGATTGGTTAAAGGTTCATCATTTATCATAATTAGGGTTTCTATGACCTCACACAGGTGGATCATACCCTAATTATACTCACTCATGTGCATTGGAGGTGCTTTAGTTGAGTTTCTACTTAAAAAGGGTACTTTCTCTCTCTAGAAGTACTTTCTCTCTCATCATAAGGTTAGGTGATGTCAACATCACTCTAAAACATGTTGGGTTGAGTCATCATAGGCTAACATAGCCAAAAACATCACCATTATGTGATTAGAGTTACTTTCTCTCTCTAGGTTACTTTCTCTCTCTAGAGTACTCTCTCTTTCATCATACTAATGGTTGATGGTAACATTACACTAGATCAAGTTGGATAGAGTCATTATGACTAAAAACATCATTCTCATGTAATTAGGGTTTGAATTGAGCAAGGTATAACTTAATTGACCCTTCAGGGGTATTTTGGTAATTCACCCCATTGATCATCATCATGGTCAAAAACCTTAGTCAAATAACCCCTTACTATCCTAGATTATCATTAGGGTTTGATTTGGGCAACATTGAACCATTCACATCATCAAGTGATTGAATGAGGTCAACCTTGAATCACATTGATTGATTTCAATCATTAATCATCAATTGGGTTGAAATTGGTTGAAAGTGTTGACCGTTTGCCCACTTTGACCCTCCAAGACCGCGAGCCTATTTCTAACCCCAAGACCGCGAGCCATGATGCATTCAAGACCGTGAGCCTCTTCAAGGGTTCAAGACCGCGAAGCCTCCCATTGGTTCAAGTTAATGTTGAGACCGCGAAGACCAATTTGAGTTGAGACCACGAGGGTCATGAAGACCGTTTGCCCTTCTTTGACCTCAGGACCGCGAGGCCCTTCGCGGTCTTGAGACCGTGAGCCTCCTCTCGGTCTTGAGACCGTGAGCCACCTCACGGTCTTGAGACCGCGAGCCCTCTCACGGTCTTGAGACCGTTTGGATGAGTTCCAAACGGTCTTGAGACCGTTTGCCCATCCAAATTTTGGATTCTAATGCAGATTCATCAAGGTCTCACCCATTGAGTTGATGATCATGTCAATATTTAATTGCAATGTAATTTGGTGTAATTGTACCTTTAATTGGTCAACTATCCTTGACCCCAGACCTCCAAACGGTCTTGGTTGATTGCCCTCACGGTCTTGAGACCGTTTGGTGACTCCCAAACGGTCTTGAGACCGTTTAGGTCAATCAACCCTAAAAACCCTAGTTAGGTCACCATAATTTCAGTACTGATTTCACCTAGGGTTAGCCCTAGTATTCACCCTTCAACTCTTAGCCCTTTTGGAATTAGACCATAAAACTTGGTGAGTTGTTAATTAACATAATTTTGAACAGTAATCTCATACGGTCAACGCTTAGTCAACGACCTTACACGGTCTTGAGACCGTTTGCCCAAAAAGGCAATTTTAGACCGTTTGAAAATCAGCAATTAATTCATTTAATGTTGTGACTTAAAAAGGTCATATCTCCCGATTCCTTTGGAGTTAGTCTCCCAAATTTTGAGGGTAATTAACCTATATAATTAGGAACAGATTTCTTATACGGTCCACGCTCGGTCAACGGGGCCAAACGGTCTTGAGACCGTTTGCCCTGTCGCGGTCTCGAGACCGTTTGCTCACCTCGCGGTCTTGAGTCCGAGAGGGCAAACTGTTAGGACCGTTTAAGGAAAAGAAAAGCGGTGGGTTTTCCTTGGAAATCACGCCTTCATCTTCTAGCTCAAGAAAAGTACAGATATCCCACGGGTTTTCTTGCAAAATGGCAGGGAAAAGTAGGGAAATACTAAGAGCTATCATTAAAACGCATATAAGGATGCACATAGTAAAGCATGGGTTTAGAGTTATAAAACCCGCCTAAAGCTTGCTTCTTGAGCTCCAAGCTTTCAAGATCCAAGCTCTAATGGCGTCCTTGAGTTCCCACAGGTTGGACAAGGTGAAAACTCCAAGGAAGGATGAAAAGAGACGGCTAGAAAGATAGGGTTTCGAAAATTAGCCATGAAGCTGACCTTGAATTCGAATTCTAACCATGGAATTAGGCAAGAAGAGGGGTTTAAACCTACCTTGCACCCCTTGTTCGTCCTCCTTAGCTCCAAGGAAGTCCTTGGTCGTCTTTGGTGAAATGAAACAGTAAGGGAACGAAGGGTAAGTTCCCTTGCAACTAAGGGAAGGAGAGCTTATATACATGGGATAGGATTTTCAACATTAGTTCATAAGTTTCCCTTAATTCCAACTAAATCCTTCCTTTATTACTTGCTCGTCCCTTCCTCTTTATTCTAAGGACAAAACTTAACTTAAGTTATAGAAAAGAAGGCAAGGAAGAACAATCTAATAATAAAGTTCATACTCAAAGGGATATTGCACATATACCCTGATTATTCAATCACAAAGCCTATTTCTTAACTTGATAACTCAATTGAGGTGAATTCCTCATCATTTATTCTCTAAATGATGGAAAAAGTCTAAAAAGATACATTAGATGACATTGTTTACAAATTGCATCCCATCATTTGGGTAAATTGCATTTTACCCCAAATTAGGGTTTCAAGCCCTGGGATTGCTTCCACAGCTGCACCTTGGTGCTCTAGCTTGGGAAATCCCTCAAACTTTGCCAAAGAGATTCTCATGATGTCTCAACATTAGAGGAACATCTCAACATGTGCAAAATTGCAAACTAACCCTTTTTAACTAGGTAAATTGCACATAAGTCCTTGTATATCAAAACAATGCTACAACTTTAAATAAAAAGGAGCGAATACTGAAATATACGTTTCTGAGAAACTTAATTACATGCTCAGAGTTAATCACAAAGGTTTAATTACATATTTAGTCAAAACACCTAGGGTTAACTCATAACCCAGGTCAGGGATGTTACAGACAATCATCAAAGAATGAAAAAATGTTCATTACAAGTTATATTTCCCCAAAATGGTTTAAAAGTAACATTTAATCCTCCAAACAGCCCACCAAGGGGGCTTAGCTAGACATAAAACAAGAAAAAGAAGAGAAAGATGAAGGATTATAGGGGTAAGGAAGCATTTTTCTCATGAAGACAACTCCTTATTCACCTCCTACCTGTAGAAGCTCGAGCACCTTCCTCCAAGGTATGTAGATGGCATGAAAATGTGAGGTTTTGTGGTGGAAACCCAAGAAAACTAGGGTTTGGGGTGGTAGAAGGTGGAATGGAGTGGAGGTTGAATGCACTAAAGAAGGTAGGAATGAATACTAGGGGGGTGGAACCTCATGCTAAAACCACCACCTAGGTATATATATGTGTTGAGGAATTACTAGGTTAAGTGGGGGTAGTAATAGAAATGCACTGGAAAAATTGGAAGGGTTTGCGTGGTCACCACGGTCATGGTGGCCACCACTACCGTGGGGGATGGAGGTCAACCTAGTCATGGTGGTGTGGCATGAGTGAGGTGAGTATGGAGAAAATGTCAGGTTGGTGGTGTGTTTTGGAAGTTTTGTGGCCACGATCATGGTCAGTACAACGATAGTGAAGGGCATCATGACCGTGGTGGGTGAATGGTGGCACGATCGTGCCATGAAGAATGAGTGTGGTGGAGGAAATGGCCATGACCATTCCGATGAGGGTGGTCATTGTCTATGCTACTTGATATGGGGGTGAAGGATGTCACGACCGAGGTGACTCTAAAACCATAGTCGTGTTGGCGTCCATGGTCATGTTGGTCTGATTGATAATCATTGTGGACGCTGCTCACCATGGTCAAGGTGGCTTCTAGGGGAGAGGTGTCTATGAAGGACCATGATTGTAATGGTGTCCATGGCTATGGTGGCTGAGTTCCTAAGATGGGGTTTTCTCTTATGACTTGAGATTTTGGGCCACAACCGTTTTAAGGTACCACGGCCCATTTGGAGGTCCCAATTGCTTATATTTTCTCTTAACTCATGTAAATGGTTGCTTTCTTCCTTAACCCAAAATTTCCTTTTCAAGGGATGTTTGGGGAAGATTTAGATCCAATCGTGAGGTGTAGAAACATAGGATTCACTCCCTCTCTCTCCTTTACATCCAATGTATGTACAAAAACCCTAAATAACACACAAAAAGAATCCATAAGTGCATTTGATATAAAATCACATATTAACAGAATAAACTTGCATTCTAGCATATTTGGATGTGATTATTTTATAAAAAGACACAAGATGAAGCCCTAAAATAGGGCTGCATCACCATCCCAAACTTAAAAACATACTTTTCCTCAAGTATGCTTTAATTTGATGTCTTCATTTTCTTTCAAAAAAACAAGAATGGTAATGCATTGAAACAGATGACTATTGACTAAATAGGCTTAATGGTGACTACGTACATGTGTCCCACCTCTCTCCTATCAACATTCACAAACCTATCATGAATTAAGCACTGAGCATGAAACTTCAAATATAGAGCATATAAATTGCAATCAATCCATATGGATTTCATGTAGCTTTGAGTACACTTTTTCATGATGGCGTTAATCAAAGATGACTAGGGGTGTTGTTTCACTTTCATGCATTGAATCTCATACTTCAAACCATACTATGTGACCCACATGGATGCAGAAAAAGAGTTAAATGACCTAGGTTTGATGTTTCGTAGCTCAATGGGTATTCAAAAAGAAGAGAGGGTTTTGGTAAGAGTTGGAGTGGTGTTACATGGAGCATTTACCTTTTCTTTATTTAGATGTTATTACATAGGAGCATCTTTTATTTTCTTTTTCTTTTTCTTTTTCTTTTCTTTTGTCCTTGGTGTAGCTAGGGCACAACGTGGTGAGAGTGAAGCTGGGAGATATAGATATGGACACCCCAAACTTTTGAAGGTGGCCAAGACTGAATATGTGCACTTTCGCATCCTTTAATGAGGCAGAGAGGTAAAAAGATGATGAAATAAAAGTCAGGGTCAAAGAGGGGTCACTAGTGTGGTTGTCAACATAAGATTTCATGCATGAAAATTATATCAACATTTCATCAAGTAATGTCACACCACATGAGTAAATAACATGAAATCCATAATTTTATCACGATGTTTCATAATCCCTAAGCGTTCAAGCTTGCTCAAATCACAATCCAACCAAACCTTACAAAAACATAAAAGAACCGATTCACATGCATAAATCAACAATTGAGACCATTCAACAATAGAACATAGGAACATAGCATGAATTTGTCACATATCAAGATTTTCAGTTCAAAAAGTGGAGATTAAGTTGAAACAAGCATTTCGGCAAGAAGTTCCAAATTTGGGCAAAATTGGCCAAAATGGTGCCAAACTGCACTTAATCACATATCAACCTATATTTAGGGAATAGAAAGCATAAAGAAACAAATCCTTACTAAAACACACAAAATGACCAAAAATCTACATAAATGCAATGCATGAGATGTAATGGCAAAATGAGCAATTTTTTTGAAAAATTACTCAAAAATGCATGAAACTAACTACATGATATGTATGCATGCAAGTAAAAATAAATCTACACTAGATATGGTGATGTCATCAATCAGTCAAACATGCGAGTAAGGGTGAAACAGATCAATCAAAAGAAGAAGAGTGAGAGAGGGAGCGTACCGCCCTACCACCCTAAACTTTTGAATCATGTTGTCCTCAACATGAAACTAAAGCTTAGGGAGGGTATGGTATATGTCAATGTTGCTGAGGTGGATGCATTGGTGGGTCCCTATGTAGAGGTGAAAACCATGCATGTGAAGGAGGGTCTTGCACTGGTGGTGGTGTTATCTAGGTGAGATCTTTCTATATTGGAGGGCCGGCCAGATGAGGAAGGTGTGGGTAATGATGACCCCAATAATTTGGTTGTAGAGGAGGGCAAGTATCTAGAAATGTAGAAAGGCACCCCAGTAGTTCCCCCCCATTGGGGGTTTCTCTATGCTTATGCATGCTAATACTGGTACATATGGTTGATTTGATAATTTTTAGGGAACCATTCTTACCCCAATCCCAATCCCATTGCCTAGACAATGGTAAAGAGATTGAAGCTCATGTCTTTGAGTGGATCAAAAGGATCTCACACACATGCATATGCAATAAGAAATAATAAATCATAAAACAAAATATTTCAAGAATGACTAACCCAAATAGGATATTTTGTAGATTTATCCTTGTTGTTAGAGTTTATCAAGTGTGGAAGAGATCTAGTCAATGATCCATCTAGTTTTCCTAAAATCAGGTAATTTAAGATGCAATCAATGCAAATGCATTAGTACACTTCGAAAAGAATAGATATTGAACAATTGAAAACATTTATGGCAAAATATAGTACTTGGCGGGACATATATTAAAAATGTATAACCAGTGATTTTCTAAAACAACATTTATCTGACAAGATGTTTTTCTCAAACAATTCAATTTTCTTACAAGTTCCCTAACACAGCAACATCCACACCTCCAGTGCTGACTATCAAGGTTCCACCTCCTTTCATCACCAGTGTAGGACCCAAAGATCACCTCCCCTCTCTCCCTTCCTTAGTTGTTTGACCTTCCCTCCCTGACCAGGTTTACTCATCTAGATGGAAGCTCTATCTTCCCATCTCCTATGCTAGCTGCTTGACACCAGAGTTTCCTTGTGAGGGGTCAACCACTTGACCCTACGACCCTCTACACACCCTATGCCACAACCTAGTTAGGGAGAAAACACCACTGTGTCAGTACCATCCTTAGGGAACACACTCTTCTTCCCACTGGTTGCGGTGAAGGTCCCATCTTCCTAGATCTGCGGCTACACTAGTGCAAGCATGGAGTTTGAAAAAGGGCCAACAAATGATCTAGCAACCTTAACCATTTTGTACATCACCCAATATTCCTTCTCTCTAAACTTTGTCTCATACCAACTTCCAGGAACCATGGACCCAAGATGGTTGGCTCTCAAAGCATTATTCCTGCCTGCCGCCATCACAAACATCTCAAGAGTCCTCTTCGATTGCAAGATTATATGGTGTCATCACCACAAGCCTCGATTTCTATGTGGTTAGGACATAACTTTGTACCCTCAACTTTCCTCAAGACCACCTTCTAGGTCTTTTCCGTTCATCTCCTTCCTTAAGGATGCCACTATAGTCATCGATCATAGATTGCACTTATTTAGGTATCCCAATCCATAGGGTTTAGACCAACAAGGGACAGGTGAAACCATCTTTCCAAAAACATAGCAAAAAGTCAGTGTTTTGTCAAAACAAAACACAATAGGAAGTCTTTCTCCTATCCTTCCTTATAGAGACAGGTTTGGAGACAAAACACATGTCGACTCTTTTACTAGAATTTGGCAAGCTTTGTTGCAACTAAGGAATTTAATTAAGACCTTTCCTTACACCTAAAACATTTTTTTCATTTATCATAAAAAAGATACATCTTTTATAAAAATTCTTAGATTTTATTACATTCCTATTAGCCTTGGATTTGGCAAAGAAAATCCATTAATGAAAGAATATTCCCATATGGTAATTTGACTTTTAAATTGTTTCTCAAATCCTTATGACTTGAAAACTAAATTATTCTCTTTCTTTTCCTTCTTTTTCAAGTTTACCAAAATTTAGATCAAAACAATATTAATTGTTGTCTCAACCACTTTTGGCTAGATAATTACTCCTTTAATTATCTTAAACACCATGCATTTTCTTTCCTCTAGAAAACTTGACAATTATATCATTTACCAAAAGCCAATAATATTATTCATGTATGAGTTTCTTCTTTTATTTATCTTGTACCATAAGCACACATACCACAAAGTGATCCACATTATTATTCTACTAATAATACCCTTGGAGAATTTTATTTATCAAATAATATTTGATATTTATAATTCAAATTTACCAAAATTGAGGATATTACATTCACCCCTCCTTAAAAGGATTTTTGTCCCTAAGATTCAAACCTAGTAAGGTTTAGGGTGAATCATGACTCATCTTAGTTTCAAGCCTTAGGGTTAGCAACATCGCTTAGAAATCCTTAACATCTTTTATTGATATGTAAATTCCTCCTATTATATCTAGGATTTGGTATTTGAATTCAATTTCAAGGTTCATCCACATCCTAGTATCTACATAATATCAAATCTCAGTGATTTCATTTGTGCTTTCAATTTCATTGGGTGATCACCTTCTCACCTAAGTTTCCTACCTATTATTCATTCACTTTCACATGAGGGTGAGGTAACACCTCTAACCCTATGTCATGTAATTTAAGACTTAACTTAAGTTATTCATTCATATATGTCATTTAATCATAACATGTGTCTACCTAATCTCTCTCCCTCATAATGAGATGAAATAAGCACTTGATTTCAGCCCAAATACAAACTTCATCCCATCCCAAGAGAAGAAATGGTGTATACAAACCATATTAAAAGTTACACATCATAAGTTGAATCATTCTCAACATAACTCTAAACCATGCTTACTGTTTATTTCCATAATATTCTTATATTTCTCTAGGGGTACAAGGACTTTTGGAGTGATCTCATCCTTATGCATCTGGAAGTGCCCCTCACATTCACCCATTAGGACACATGAACATCAAGAAGGTGGCCAATCTCCTGTGACATGGGACTCAGGCAAATATAGTTGTTACCTCCCGATCACATGGTCTTATACATTCAGGGCACAATCAACTCCTAATCCCATCTGTCCTTATACCTTTAGTACTCCATACTTGACGCTAGGATTGACTTCAGGCTCTACCCTTCCCAAGGTTTCATTTATAGCACATTATTTTCATATCTAGTTCTTTAAACCAAATTATTCTATCTATTATAATGCTCATTATTCACTTTATGTCCCCTCATTGGACTCATGGCAACATTTTATGGCAACATTTCTTTTCCGGTCCTGATCTCATATGGTCAACCACTTCCATAGTGACTTTTCCTCATATTCCTTAGAGATGGCATATTTGGGTTCAAAGAATCATAATCAATATATGTTCCTTCATCTTTTATCTTTTTAATATAGGTGACATTCATGGTTATCTCAATCTTTAAAATGATTTGGTCAACTTACCTTTCTAGGGAAGGTCCTAACCTAGGGTGCCTTCATGGCTCATAGGAGGAAGTTAGGCTTATATAGACATAACCTGACCCCAAGGTCTAAGGTTTTTCTTTATTTTATCACTATTTCCATGTTACATGTACTTTACCATTTCTACTTTAAATGTACATTATTATTTCCACATTTAAATGTACATTATTATTTCACATTATATGTACATTAATTGGCAGAGGATGCCTTAATCGCACTTCTTCTCAAAAGCCTATCTTTATATGTGGAGAGAAGTTCCTTTTAGGGTTTATTAAGCAAGAGGATGAGAAGTGGATGATAGATATGAGAAGAAATCCTACATGTATTTTACTTCGGGAAAAGACTTTTGACTTTGTTCAGGCAGGATGCATGGGTCCGAGAGTCCTCGTAAGCCAAGTAGAAGTGCAAAGGAAAAAAAATTTCCAGCACCCGGTCGTGGTCCATTCAGACACCATCATCTTTCGAAAATGCCCTAATAATCCCCTCATATTTCTATAGATTACTTGAAATTATAAACTACTAAATATTATTTGAAAAATTTGGGGCTCTGATACCAAACGTAATGACCTCACTTTTCAGCAACCCCTAACTAAAGAAGGCCAAAATGATGAGAGTCATTACTTACAAAATTTTCCCAAGGATCCAGATTTAGCAAACAATAAATAATAGAAAACAATTTCATTAATTTAGTAACTTTTTTAGAAGATTCTTACATGAAATTTTTATCCTCAAAAAAGTTGCTTTGAGCAAAAATACTAAACTATCTAATCCTCATGCATATCTTTATTACATTCCATGGGATTCAAAGAACTTTTGGAACATGAATCATAATTAAGTCTCAATTATATTTTATTATGTTCCTCTTGTTCCCCTGATCAAGTTTCATATATAAGTTGTCTAAATCCCTGTTACCAATTATTTTCTACAATTTTCTCAAATTAATGCTTTTACTAGCCAATCATTAAATGACACATCAGCAGTTATAACATTTTGATTTACCTTGTTGCCCTGGTCCGTGGATCTCAGCCTAGATCCTTTTAACTGATAACCCGGACTGGGTCTTCTTCCCTCCTCATGATTGCGGATGAAGGGCGTCACCCAGACTCATCGATTAGAGGGCGTCCAATCTCTCACGTGCCATGCGATCCTCTCCGACGTAGCAATGTCCACGCCTCCAGCGTCGACTATGAAAGTTCGACCTGCTTTCATCACCGGTGCAGACCCAAAGATCACCTCCCCTCTCTCCCTTCCTCAGTTGTTTGACCTTCCATCCTTGTCCTAGTTTGCTCATCTAGACAACAGCTCTGCGCTATGCGATCCTCTCTGACCCAGCAATGTCCATGCAACTTCCAGGCGCCATGGACCGAAGATGGTTGGTTCTCAAACTGGTAGTCCTGCCTGTCACCGTCGCAGACCTCTCAAGAGTCCTCTTTGACCCCAAGCCTATAAGGTGTCATCACCTCAACTGAGTGGTCGGCCCCTCACCAGGAAACCCTGGTGTCGAGCAGCTGGCGTAGGCGACGGGAAGACAGAACTATCGTCTAGATAAGTAAACCAGGCTAGGGAGGGATGTCCGAACAGATGAGGAAGGGAGAGAGGGGAGGCGAGCTTTGGGGCCTGCAGCAGTGATGAAAGGAGGTGGAACCTTGACAGTCGGTGCTGGAGGCATGCACATTGCTGCATCGGAGAGGATTGCATAGCGCGTGAGAGATTGAACGCCCTCCGGTAGACGAGTTTGGGCGAAGTTCTACATCCACAATCGTGATGAGGGATGAATACCTCGTACGGGTTACCGGTTAAAAGGATCCAGGTTGAGATCCACAGACCAGGGCAACAAGGTAAATCAAAATGTTATAACTGTTGACGTGTCGTTTAATGTTTGGCTAGTAAAAGGATTAATTTGAGAAAACTGTAGAAAATAATTGGTAACACGGATTTAGACAACTTATATAAGAAACTTGATCAGGCAAATGAGAGGAACACTAATAAAATATAATTGAGACTTAATTATGATTCATGTTCTGAAAGTGCTTTGAATCCCATGGAAGGTATTAAAACTATCCATGAGGATTAGAGAGTTTAGTATTTCTTCTCAAAGGTACTTTTCTGTGGATAAAAAGTTCATGTAAGCATCTTCTACACAAAGTTACCGAATTAATGATATTATGTTCTATTATTGATTGTTTACGAAATCTGGATCCTATGAAAAAATTTGTAAGTAATGACTCTCATCTTTTTGGCCTTCCTTAATTAGAGATTGTTGAAAAGTGAGGTCGTTACAATATACATGTAGGATTAGCTCTCTTACAAATATCCTACTCACTCTAATGGATGTAGTAAGTGATTAAGCTTAGAGAGAGGGGGTTGTAGAATCACTCAACTATATAATAGGGACCCGCATAGTGCATGGCTAACCAAGGGATGAAGCCGAAGGGGTCTTATTTATAGTTGGGGATGCCTAGAAGCCTTTAGGAACATTTAAGGACAAATACTAGTCGTTTGGGGTGTTGCAACGGATATTTTTTTGAGTTTTGTAACACTCCAACAGCTAAAAACACATTTTTGTACTTTTTTGTACAATGTGATGGGTCGAGTTCTGTGTGTCAGAAACTCGACCAATTCCACTATTTAATTTTTTGAGTGCAGGGATCAATCGAGTTTGTAATTCGACTGAATGGATCAGTTGATTTTGTAACTGGACGGAACATGGACATTTTTAAAATCCATCACGGGATTGATCAAGTTTGTAACTCGACTGATTGACTACCTATATTGAATTTTGGAAAATGTCATTAAAGTGCTTAAATATTTGATTTAAGTGCTCCTAATTTTCCTAATCTTAATTAAAAGTCATACAATCATTACAAGTGATTTATAACATGATTCTAATAGATTTACATCATATTCCAAAAATGTGCACTTGTTTTGACTTTGGCATGTCTTTCCTTCAAGATAAAATGTGCAAGTTAGGGCATTTAGAGTGTGTCTTTACCTAATCTGAAATCACTCAAGTAGAAACATTAGACACAAAGAAATGGAATGGTTAGTCATCATCAAAACAAGGGTTCAATCAATATAGACCTTGAATCAATTGACTAAACTGACCTCGAGTCAACACATCTATGATCAACTCATCGCCTTTTTGAGTTATAAGATATCATAATGTTTCAAGATCAAGGAGTGTTCTATTAGAACTATGAGGGTTTTTATGTAACATAAGGAACTTGAGCTTCTACAACATCTTGTGATTCTCTATGTTCCTATTGTTCCTGTTTAGGTTCAATGTTTTCTTGTTTGTCTGGAACATTTCAAGTTCTACTTTTCTCCCACTACATCTAGTGAAGATGCTTTTGTTGTATTGTACCCCAAAAAACAAGATATGCATATCTTTATTGGTTCAATAACCAAAATAGTGTACATAACCATTATATGGATTCTAGAAATGCATTTGTCTATTATTCGCTCTAGATGAAAATGCTATATGTATTCATTGTTTGAGTCATCAAGTCATTCAATATATGTGTCATACACATTTGTCTCTACAACTATCAAGTATAGTTTATAAGACATAGGTCATTTCCATATATTATCTCATATTTTAAAATTAAACATCAATTTATTCTTATTGATACAAGATACATGATGTTTTTCATTAATGACAAGTACATAATAGAAATTTAGTAATTCTATTATATGCCCATGATAGATTCCAACTGTAGTGGTAGCAACTCTTGATCTTTATAGTTCTATCTTGTTTCTTATTGGGTCCCGAAGTAGATATTTTTATCTCTTTCTTGTTCCTTTGTTTCCTTAAGCGAAAAGGACAAATTCCTTTGCACTTACCCTTCTCCATAAATTGAGTGCAAAATACTTGGCCTTTAGCTTAGCCTCAGAACACTTCTTGGCCTTGTGTTTGCCCTTGGTATCACTTCCACTGATTGCCATCATGGATTTGTCCTTTCTTATTTTGTACTTCATCATTAAGAAACATGCCAAGCATTTGATAAACTGACTATATGATTCAAGCAACAATTGTATAATCATATTTGTAGCCGACTCTTGAGCTAAAAGAAATTTCAGTCTTCCAAATGCTCAATCATATTAAGCACATGGGGATCTACTGGATCTCCCTCTATCAGTTTGCATTTAAAAAGCATTTTGGTGACATTAAACCTTACTTACTTTACATGATTCTTAAGATTTGTTACCATCTCGAGAATGTCCTTGTTTTTCATGTTTCTCATGCAACTCATAGTTCATACAACATGGCATAAGGTACTCATATGTCATAGGCATCATTGACATGCTTCCAATAAACATCCATTTCATTCTTAGGCACATTTGGAGCTGGTTCCTCTGACTTTGGTTTTTCAAAGACATAGATCTTTCTCTCATTTATGGGAACATTTCTCAAATTCCTTAACATGTTGTACAACTTTATCCCATTTTGTCCTTTCTCAAGGACCGATCGCAATGTGAACGTGTTTGTGTTTGAAATTAGGTTCTACAAATAAATACAACAACTTATCAAAACATTTATGATTTGTTTGATTTGATAAGTTAGCAATATTAATTAGACCTTTAGTTAATTATCACTCTCACTATTTTATTCAAATTGATAACCCTCATGTATCAATTCAGAAGATTGCAGTGTAGAATATTATAGTGAGACAAGATCCAAAACAATTTAATTGTTACCCGGTCAGCGTCAACGTCCATAGTCAATTATTAAGATAGGTAACATTTTCCCATTGCATCATATGCAATTCTTGGATAGATGACATGTGAAACTCTTTTCCATAGTCATCTCCATACATATGGTGCTTAATCTCATTAAGAAAACATAGTTAAGCCTGACCCAAAAGCCAACACGACAATAATGCATCCCTCTTGGTAGGCCCACATCATTATGATCACACTTCCACGTGATAGGCAGCGCACCAGCGTTAGGGTGCCCACACTTAGTCAATCAAGCTTTTCATGTGTGATTCTTATGAAAAGCTTCTAAAAATTTATATTATATTAAGGGATTTTATATATAAATATATATACATATCTAATCACCACATACTTAGTATGTATCTTATACATGCTATAATCACAAATGAGAACATGCAATAATTAAAACACACAAGCGATGGTTATGGCCATACTATTGTAATTCCTTAGAGCCACAAGGAATTACTACCACCTAAGGTCCACGTCATATGCAACATGTTTTTGACGAAGATATATACTTGAAACAATCTAGGTTGATCAGTTCAACACTTGAATCGGTCGTCTCTCCTTCTTTTCGCTCAGTTAGGATCTTGATATAGTTGTCTGGTTCTCAAGTCCAAGTAGCGTCAGGACTCCTCCAACCGATTAGTTGGGCCACCAATCGATCGTTTCATCCTCTTATTGTCTGGCCTCCTCGATCCTCTAGTCGATCGGTTTGTCTCACAACTCGGTCGATTCTCCTTTGTACAAAACTTCTTCTCATGATGATACATAAAATAAAACTATTGCATTTCTTATTACGTTGTAAAAGGGAAAAGCTTTTTATATTAGAGGAGAAATAGGAAGAAGAAAACAAATTTATGTTTAGAAAGAAGAGAGAGGATCAATAACCAGACCAAGTAACTACATGAATAAATAACCACAACCATGCACAAATAGATCTAGGGTCATTGGACATAACCATGCTTCACATCCACCATCAGAACCAACTTTTAGGGTGAAACATGTAAATTGCATATATATCATATCATATACATATATATATATATATATATATATATATATATATATTAGTTTGTGGAGTGTATGTGGTAATTAATCAGATATGCACATTAACCAGTTTAATATTCGTGCCATATGCAATAAAAAAAATCTGGTCATATCGATTTAAATCCCAAATACACCATAATTTTGACGTGGCTCTGATACCACAGTAGGTAAATTGGGACGACATATAAGGAAATGGGAAAAAAAGTTAAATCCAGATTCCCCTTAATACTAGGATCGTGTCAACAACAATGTATCTAGAAAGGAGTGTTTGCAAGGTTATACCTAGTCCTAGAGCAAGTCCAGTGACATTACCCTTACAGTAGCATCGAGCTTCTTCTTCTTCAGGGAACAAATGGATCCTTCTTCAAAAGCAGAAGTCAAACAGTCATGTCCACTAGCCTCCTAGTACAACACCATAGACAACGGTTGACAGCGTCCTCTTAGCAGAAGACAATGGACTCCCCCTATAGAGTAGTCCACTTGGACCATCAGGAACTTCGTGTTGTTCTACCAAAGTTAATGGAAAGGAGTTATCCCTTTAGAACATCAACGTGCTAGAGTTGATATGCTCTCCCACAATTTCCTCTCCATTCATATCCTTCCCTTCATCGGGTAGGACTTTCCCAGGCTCACTATTTATTACCACACCAAGAAGGACAAAAATAGTCATAAAAATTGTTGTTTCTGAGAAGCCTCCAGTACCTCTCTGTTTATAGGAGAGGCCAGGGTCAGGGTAATCAATCTATCATTAATGCACAACATGATGTCAGTACCAATCCTTGATCCAACCAAATTGGCAACCAAACCAGACGGTTCATCCCATCAACTGGTTGGTTGTGATATGTGAACCAGTTATCTCACTCCCTGGTTCATCCATTGATCAACCAATTTTGATTCCAACTGAACTGACACTCCAATCGATCGGTTCAACCCTTGAATCAGTCAGTTCAGAGTCCAATCAATCAATTGTGAACCTTAGTTGTTTAATTGAATACCTAAACACCTTTATTAATCAATCTAAACATCATCCATGAATAAAATCCTTTAATCCAAGTGCATCTTATGTGTGTGACCCTATAGGTCTAGAATTATATTAGCAATGAAAGTTAATAGCTAACTTACAACATCACAAGCCAAGAGTGGCATCTAGAAACATATCATTGCTATCCAAGGAATTTGGAAAGTTGGAGAACAACTTCAACCTACAATTTGTGATTACTGTTACCATGATCCTATAGTTCCATTGTCTATGATATATGGATTCAACTTCAGGCATGGAATCGTCATCCTCGACGTTTAATCCATGTTCCTTGAACTAGAGCAGACTATCTGAGATGCACGTGAGCTCACATATAACATATTAATTCACATGAGTATGGTCATACATTTCTCAATCTCTCTTATATGGAGGCGCTAGATATCATTCTCCTATAAGAGGGGCAAATCTCATCTACATCACTCATATTCAATCCCCATGTGTCACAGTGCACCCAATCATCAACGTTATGGTAACCCTTATTCATGATTACATTGGATGATGTAAAAGTACATGAACTACATGTGATGAATATAGCAACTTCAGGTCTAAGAACCACAATCACCACTATCACTATGAAAGATGAATATGACTACCATGCCATGGTCTCCATGTATCACTCCCATGGTGAGTCTGTCTGATATACTATTCTCTAACATATATTGTATGCTTGACTTGATATCACATATCATGACTAGTGTGACTTTGTCATCAGTTAACACACACTCTAGTCTTATGTATTATTGTTGTCTATTTTGCTTCCAAAATAATATCCGACTTGGGACATAACAAGAATGTATGTACTCTTATCATACGTATGATCTCATTGTTTGAGTCATGTACTTCAATACATCCGTCATTAGATAACATCATTATTCAGACATCTACTATGTTTGTGTCATCATCTCATGCTGTGACAAACATAATAGATGAAATTACCTTTATTATTATCAAATTAGGTATTTTAATGCTCATTTAAATCATCATATGATCGGCTCTCTGGGCATACATACCAACAATATATCCAATGAAAATAATAATAAAGGGTTTTTAAAATTTGTGATGGTAAGGGTTCATTGGAAGAACCATGGTGAGGATGAAGCCACTTGGGAGCTGAAGATGGACATGAAAATTTCTGACCCTGAACTTTTTGTATGATTATTTGAATTTTTAGGACAAAACTCCTATAATAGGGAAAGGAGTTACATCTTGGTTATTCACGTGTATTTATACATATTTATTGAATGAAAATAAAGGATTATTAAGAAGGAACTAGAAAGTTGTGCACTTTGTTTTAAAAGTAAGGATTTAATTTGTGATGAATTGTCCTTTTCTATGGTTTTCATGGATTTTACTATTTTCATTAATCAATAATAGATATGAGTAAAAGAAAGAGAGAAAATCCAAAAAAAGTGAATTACCAAAAATAGTGGATAGCTAGTTTTCTACAAATGGAATTATGTGAAATTTTCTAGAAAAGTGGTGTTGAATGCCACTAATGGTTTGTTTTTGGTCCCATATAGGTACTCACGAGAAAAGATATCAAAATAGAGAATCTAGCCAAGTTTGGAAAAGAAAAGTGTTAATTTGATGTCTTAAATAAATAATATAGAGGGGATACTTGGAGGCAAAGAAAGGTGTCTTTAAGATTTGTATTTTGGTATCTAGTTTTGCCCACATCTAGATAAGAGTAACTACGACTCTGCATTAAAATTTGGGAGAAAAGGATATTCCAATCGTTAATGGTATTGTTTTGAGCAAGTTTTATATGAGAAAGACATCTCAAGAAATCCCAATTAATAAATATAACTTGGGAAGGGTATTGATGAGTTGACATGGAATAAGGATAATTGGTTTAAGGGATACACCACAGAGAGGGAGAGAGATAAAAGAATAATCTAGAATGATAAAGCAAATTATTCAATAAAGAACCATGTATATATAGGTTTTTCCTTAATGTCTGTTATTTTACCAAATAGGAAAGTGGTGGTGTCTTTTTGTGACCTTTGGATCTATTGTATTAAAAGCTAAGAGTTTTATAGAGGAATATATCCTTTCATATTTGGTGTTGAGTTGTTGAATAAAATAGATATCTTTAAATAGAGAGGAGATAATGGTATGCTTACTTTTAGAAAGTGTCCATATATGTCAATCGTGCCCCCTTGCCAACTGCATCCAAATCCAAGTAAAGGTGGTGGCTTTCTATGTGACCTTTGGACCTTTTACAAAGGAGGAAGGAATGTAATTAATTCTTTCTTTTTGTTTTAGAGTTACCAATCATATACAAAACCTGATGAAACTAGGACCACCGATCCACACATATGAGTATGTGGAGGAATTCCTATTTGGTTTCATCAGGGAAGCACCAAATTTGGTGACAACATAGGCTCTACTCAGAGGGAATTCCCTTTCCTGTATGATACATGTCTTCCTCCCCCTCCAGTCGACTGGTTGCTATGTTCCATCACTAGTGCCTCTGTAGGTGTTCTAGGACAATGGTGAGGCATCGTTTGTATTGTATGGTAGGACAAGATATGACTATTCATCTTTCTCTTTCATCCACCTAGACTATAAATCCATCCCTATATGAGGTCAAGGGAGTTGGAGGTTGTATTTTCCATACTTGCAACCTCTCCTCCAATACCATCTTCTCTATGCTTAAACCTGGGAGGGGAGAATCTCCTCCAAGCAGCACTTCCTAGAGGTCTGGAAGAGACATGCAACTAGTTCTGAGGTTGTGCTAGAGAGTGATGACCTATGACAGGGTCAGTAGAGGCCAATGTAGAGGTGTAAGCGCCTGGGAGATGGGATGGGTATCGCCCTATGTGAGGTAGAGTGTTAAATAGAGTCAAATGACTATATTTCCCCTATACACACATTTACAGCACAAGGATGATAAGGTCCTTTTGCCTAATTTTGATCCGACCGGGATAATAAGGTATTGTGCTGACGTGTCCTTCTCCAATTGGCCCAATTATCTTTGTTTTACCAAATTTGTAACTAAATATGGGTATCTAAAAAAATAGTGAAACTATATACCAACTTGATCAGACAAATGCAAGGAATGCAGTAAAAATAGTTCCAAGACAAAATTTGTATCAAATTCTAAAAGTACCTAAATTTACTAACTTTGATATATTAGAAGCATGGAAACCCTAATTTCTTGAGTTTAATGATCATAACTTGCTAAAAGGACTTAGATGGATAATTTTCATCTTTTTGAATAAAAATGACATTTTTGAAATAATTTAGAATAAAAAATCTACATGATATCAAAATTAGGGTTTGTAAGTTAAAAGAGCATTTAAAGTGATTAGTAGAATTAAGAAGGTGAAAACCCTAATGAAACACTAACTTGGAACCCAAGTCAGTCTTAATGATAGATTTTGGACAAAATAGTAATACTTGGGTGTTATGCTTTATTTTTAGGATAGTTTCTTGATTGGTTACTTTGTTGCTTTTTACTTGGACACCATGTTACTTCTGAGAAAGGTATGTGGTTACGAATATGTCTTCCTGACTTAAACAAAATCCATGGTTTTTCAAGTTTTGTCAGGATGCTTATAAATAAATTGTGGATTGTTTGTTTAATTCTTAAAATCTTTAAAGCTGCTATGATTATCACATTATATATGAATATCTTGCTCAACTATCTCTTGTGGATGTAAGTTATAAATGTGAGATGTAAGAAATGTCACTATGGTGACGAATGATTAGGCCTAGATGAGATGATGACCTCGGGCCAATAGGGCCTATGTATGAATTGTCACTATGGTGACCGGTGATCTGGCCTAGAAAAGAAGAACCATGGGGATGCTCATCCAATATACATAGATTGGTTTCAATGAAGAATCTGAAGCTGATAGGTCTTAAATCTCATGATCGTCACACTCTAATGCAACGTAAGTTTCTTGTGGTTGTTTGGTATATCCTTCTAAGAATGTAAGGTTTTCAATCACTAGGCTTTGCTTCTTCTTCAACACTCTATGCAAAAAAGTAATTGATTGTGAGATTCTAAATAAGTTGTAAAGAGAAGTGTTTGTTACCTTGTACCAACTTGAGTTGCATTTTCCCCTTCATTCTCTAGTATCATGGTACATCTGGTTGTCATTGGACAAGGGAAGTGAAAATGTTAGATCCAACTTTCTTACATTGTATGTATCCTTTTGAGCGGTACATGAGTGTTTCTAAAGGTGATGTTCAGAACTGTTGTCTCACCAGACGGAGTATCATTGAGGGCTATGTTTCTAGGGAGGTTATAGACTTTTGTAATGACGTTTTGAATTAATTCAAAACACTTGCTAATACTATGGATCCTTGCATTTATTCTATCATAGGTATTTTGGGAGAACGACAAATAAATATCACTTGTGAGCAATGGGAACATGCACACTTGTATGTTTTATGCAAAATTGATGATTTGGATATTTATATCACCGAACACACCAACGAGTTCAAGACAAGTCATCCCCGAGCTAGTTCAATGTGGCTTGCTAGAGAGAATAATAGGACATTTATTAGGTGGTTTGAAAAGAATGTATTCAATCAACTATCTCAAACCCTAAATAATGTTACAGAAACTATCAAATGGGTCGTGTATAAGCCATAGACCCACATTACATCTTACAAAGAGTTTCACATAAATGGATTTTCGTACTACACCAAATGTCAATATGATAAGATTGACATCCAAAATGGTGAGGTCACCCTTCAAGCATCTTCATTGTATTTTTCTAGTGCCAAGGATAAGAGTCCACATAAATAAAAAAGGTCTTATTACACTATCATTGAAAACATATGGGAAATTGACTACACATAGTTTAGAGTTCCATTATTTAGGTATAAATGTGTTGATAACAAGAAATGTATTGTAATTTATGAACTCAGTTACACAATAGTTTGTGTGAAAAGATGGGAAGGATGAACCCTTCATCATGGCAACACAGGCAAAACATGTACTCTATATTGATGAATCTGCAAACAAAATTGGTATGTCGTTCTTCATGGGAAAAGATAGTTCATTTTAGATCCTATTGATGAAGAAGAGTACTATGACAAGTATGATGACTCTAGTCCATTATATGTTTCCTTGCCATGTGTAAATGTTGAATCTAACACTAATCCCTATACATGTAAAGATCACTTAGAAGGGATATTAATTTAAGGTACACTATATAATATGTTTATTTGTTCATATGTGATCTGACCTTTTACTATGTGATGTGACTTTCCAATAAGTGATGTGACTCTTTCATATATGATCTGACTTTTTAAATGTGATTTGACTTTTAACATGTGATCTGATTTTTGTCATATGTTTACTTTTGATTTTATAGATGTCATCTAACCAGGAGCACAATGAATCTAAGTGTGAGGAGCTTGAGCGGGAGGATCCTACAAAGCATCCTGACCAGGGTGCTGACGGTGCAGATAAATCAAGACGTAAGAGAGGGATAACTTAGATGAAAATTTCCACAAATAGGAAAGGGGGGAAGGGTGTGGTTGAATTTGATGAAGAAGGAACACAAATTACTAAGGAGTTCTTCAACTATTGTAGTGTCCTTGGTCGATGCAAAGTGCCTCTCCTTATTGAGTATTGGTGACAAGTGAGTGATGCCAAGAAAGACCTCATCTAGAGGGAGTTAGAGGTGAGATAAATGCTTTTACATTTTTATAGTCTTTTCCTATTCTTTCTTTTAACATTTCTAAATAGTAGTGAATGTTGAACCTTTTTAGGGCCGGTATGAGCTTGATGAAAAGTTGCATCACAAGTCTATTATGCATCTTGTCGGGAGAAGACATAGAGATTGGCGGACACTCCTCACAAGATACTACATCTTTGGATATAAGAAGGACCATGACCCCACTCTTAAATGGAACTATATTGATAAAGATGATTAGAAGAAGTTTTTTGAGATGAGAAAAATGAATTGGTCAAGGTATTGAATTAACTACACTTTTATGATTTCTTATGGTTACTTAACAATATTTCTTATTGAATTAATTATATTTTTATGATTTCTTAACAGGGCCATTCACAATGCTAAAAAAGATAGGCGTGCAAGAATGTGCACAACCACCAATTTGGTTCATGTGTTTATATTAAATGTAGCCAGATGAGAGAGAAAGAGCAAGGGCCTTTTACTCCTAATCCTTCAACTATTGAGTCCTCTAGTGATTTTGGATGATTTTCTTACTATATTGAGTGGATATGTGTGAGGAAAAATAAAGTCATAGAAATACCCATCCAAGCAATACAGGAGGTGACTTCAAAAATGGTAAAAGTTTTTGGTCTCATAATGTGTCCATGTTCTGTTTCATTGCATTGTTAAGTTTTACTGATTAGTCAATTTTGATGATGAATAAATGGAGTTGGGTGAGCAAACAAAGGAGGGAAACTTTTCCCCTGAGGGAACACATGATGAATTGATGGTTGCTCTAGGGACAGAAGATCTCCTGGACATGTTAGGGCCGTTGGAGCTGGGTATGAGATAAAATCGTTTTTTTTGTGCATCCCAAAAAAAGTGAAAATCTGCCAAGAAAGGGGGAATAAACTAGGAGGATGTGTAGTAAATGATAGATGTATCCTTAGAGAATAACAAGGCTTCTCAGGCGGCACATGCTTCTCCAATAGTCACAAAACCTATACATCTCCACACGCACACAAAGTGCATTTGGAGTAGTCGTACAGATCTGCATGGAACAATTGGTGTAAGATTCAATTTAAGTAAATTTATATATTATTGTGACAAAATAATCCCCAAATAAATATTTATGTTTGTCAGTTTAAATTTTGTGTTTCATAAAATTGTAGGTGGCCAGAAAATTTCATCTTGTTGTTGATGTTCCATCACACAATGTTGTGGCAGATTTCGAGCCTTCTATCGCATAAGTGGCTTTTGGTTTTCTCCTTCCTGCTGATCATGTTTGTGTGAGAGTCATATGTGTATTTTTAGGAAGTAGAAGTGCACCTCTCTCATACGAGCACCTGGATGGCACCACAACTAGAGATGTTGAAGATGGCTTTACTTGGTGGGCCAAATGACTCATTATATATCTTCACATATGACAAATGTATATTGGGCCTAAGTAATCCAAAGCTAATATGAGAATGCATGCATGAAACACACAACACCTAAGAAGACCCCAGGGTTCCAAAGCCTCCGCCCCCACATTTCATTCCACATGACGTGTTTGACTCCTTAGGCCCTAATTGTAAGACATTGACATGATGATTAGACATGATTGACCAAACAAATACCATGGTGATTAGCCTTCAGGATGAGATCATAGGGATAGAATGTGACACTATTATAGTTTTGATAGATGTATTTGAACTATTTCAGTATGCACGACTGAGCACATAACTGATATAACTTTGGATACAGTGAGTCTGAGTACCCCGTCATATGTGAAGTCCTATATATTAACTAACTATTGCATATATATATATATGGTTTAAATATTTGTATTATGTGACTATTGATTTTAGAATAGAAAATGTGGCATTTCTTATGCCATCATTGATTAATAATATACTTAGAGATCAGGGTAACGTCAAAGATTATGTGAGTACTGTGATGAAGTTTTTTGGTGCTTCCAACACCGTTATCCTAGCTTCCTCAACGTTGTGTAAGTTTTTAGCTTGTTGTTTATGTGTCTAACTTATGAGCACAATTTATTGTGGAATTTAATTTTCATTTAATTTTCCTTCTATTCACTCAGAAATAAGCATTGACAGTTGTTAGTGATTGTTCCTGAGACTTGATAGTGTATTTCATTGATCCTTCATGTACAAAACTAACACCGAATGAGGGACACCCAAAAAATTGTCGATTCGTATATAACTATAGTTTTTCCATACTCAATATATTTGTTAATGTTTGCATAATATGATAGTTCAATAACGCAACATATTTGTTAGTTTAACTTATAGGGTTGTGAAAGCATTCTTTAGCAGCAGAGGGAAAGTAGATAAGAAAAATAAATCAGTAACTTGGAAGAGTGTTGATGTAGTCTTCTCATTCCAGCTGCATATATATTACCAATTCTACTTAACTACATTTATTAATGTAATTGTCAATCTACAGGCCCCAATACAAGAAAATGGTTGGGCATGTGCATATTACATGATATTGTACATGCAGACGATTGCCATTTAGCATGTAGCACAATAGATCAAATGTACAGAAAAGGTAATGTTATTAGTCTTGGATCATATTAATGATTTAGGATCATTTGATAATACAAATAATCAAATATAATTAGAATTATGTCTCATTCTCTTTGTAGTTTTTTGACACTATTGAACCTATACATTGGACCAGCTGAATGACCTATACGAGCAGTGGGTGTCATGTGGATTTGAACAAAGAATATAAGGGTTGATATTTTTATAGTTCAAACTTTGATGTTAGACTTTTGTTCGGTATATTATTAACCATTTTGGACTTAAAACCAGAGATGGAAACTAATGTTATTATGTATGTCTGTATGAATTGAATGTGAAGTGAATATGTGTTTGTGAATTGAATCTGAAGTGCATGAGGAAGAGAATGATGTGTGTTTGTGCATACATATGAAATTGAATGTGTGGCTGAGAAATGAATCAATCGAGCTATGAGTTCATAGATATATGTGTGCATCTGAAGTGAATAATGATAGAATGTTGAGGTTTGTTGCATGTTTGTGCCTATTGTATCAATTGCATTGTGATATTATGTATATATATATTTCTTGTAGGTGTGTCGGCCTTTTGTTAGGCTGCAATGCTTGTAGAGAGCATGCTATTCTTCAGAACTTGTAGCTTTGAAGAACTACATGCTCCATACGGGCTAGTAGGTTGGACATCAGGTCTGTAGAAGTGCTACATAAAAGAATATAGATATTTCTCGTTGGTTATTTCAAAATAACCGACAACATAAGAATTCATCATCGGTTATTTGTAAAAATTGATGGGGTGTACCTAATTTTTTACTAATAAATCCAAAATCATCATATTCATTGTCGGTTATGTCTCATTACCCAACCGTCAAGGAACTATCTCCAGTCATTTCATATTTATCTTGAAGCTTTCAGTTACCAGTCATAGTACCAATGAGGAAAGGTCAAAGGAGACCATAAATTTATCACCTTCCAGATGTTACACTTTTGATTTTGCTAAAAATATTTAACAGATGACAAAAGTATTTTTGTCAGTTTTTATAATTTGATGAAAAATGGCTTGAGTTTTAACTCCTCTCACTTGGTCATCGGTTTTTAACCAATGATGTATGCCTAAAATTACCGATTCTACAATTCATTTATGTTGTAGTGTTAGTTTAGTATTTAACATCTTGCTTATGTCTATTTGTGTTGCAATCCATTTAATAAAAAATATTTTATCATTTTATCTTCTTGGTGAATTTTCATTCACTGGTCTATTGGGTCACACTCTACTAAACAATTTTTTGGTAACCCTATAGATGACAAAAATAGCTACAGATTTTAGAAGAGTCTTTTCACAGAAGTAAGATAGTAGTGTTGTAAGGTAGACTTATATTGTTTAGGTCCCTGTCCACTCTAGGTCCTATGTGAGGGAAGAAAAGAGTAGTATTAGTCAAGTGTGAAATTTGAATGTTGATGTATTGTAAATAAATATGCTCATGTATCTGAATGTTGATCTACAAAGTGGCGGTAAGAAAAGTTCTTGTGGTAGATTATGAGAAGGGTGTTCATATTATACAGTTTTATCTATGTGTCATACCTTATATGCATAGTAAGAGAAGATAAAGTTTAGATGTGATTTTGATAGACAGCTAAATCACCCAATATCCTAAGCATGTGGTCTAAGAGATATGATGATATAGCGTCTGATATCTTTAGTATTAGAACCTAGGTTGAGTTGTCCAAGACAATTTAGTTAGATAGTCAAAGTTTGAGTGTGGTAGTTAGGAGCTGGTGGGGTTATAGATCAGGGAAGTGTGAGCATTTAGATACCCTGAAAAGGTATTTGAATACCTACATTGACCAACATCAAGCTACTCTATCTATTCTTCTCTACATTTCCTAGCCTGGTATGTAGAGTAAGTATGGGTTGGATAGAAAACCCTAAAAGTATTAGGGTCAGAAGACCAAAAGGGAAGAAAATAATAAGATCATAAACATATAATATGATGTGACTTATATTTTATGGTAACTAATTTGAAATGGATAGAAATGCTATTATCTATGTGGACCCTAGAATTTTCAATTATTATAAGTATTTGCTACCATGAAGATTGATGTACATCCAAAATCTACGTCCGATATTGTTTTCTATTCTTGACATAAATTATGCCTAAAGTTATTCTTATATGAGTTAACTTTAGTGAATATCCTTTTCATATGCTTGACATAAATAGGAGTTGGTTAACCTCGAATAACAGTTGGCTTTAAGACTGTAGGTTTGGCTTGGTCTAGCTTCCATGATGCATTATGGGGATGTAATTACTCCTATTAGTAATCTAATGAGAGTAAACTTTGGTTATGTAAAATTTGGGATGTAATAAACTATAATATATTGAAATCTAAGGGAATGGATGGAGTAACCAAAATTTAGTTAGAAGTAATAATTACGTGCCAAGTCTGGACACACACAAAAAAAGAAACCTTCATTTTATGGGTAAATGAAGAAATGATACAATTTGATACACATTCGTATGGAGAAAATTAAACAATGAATAATATATAAAATGGATGGTAAGAATTCTTGGTACTTCTAGCTGGAGAAATAAAAGATAATTAGAGTCAATTAACTGTAATATAGGGTATAAAAGAGAAGGAAAGAAAACAAGATGGGTTTTAGAAATAGTTCAAGGAAGAAATAATATTCTAATTAGAAGGGAATGCTTAGAACAAGAAATAGAAAGAAGTTTGATAGTTTTATAAGTAAGGATAAAGAAAAAATTCTAAAGAGAATGGTAACTAGGTTAATTTGGGAAATTTTGAGAGTCAGACCTAAAATATAAATATAAAGAATTTTTGTAGAAATAACAATATAAGAGAAATAGATCTTATAGTTAATTGTTATTCTATTAAAAAAATTTAAACAAAGAATGGTGAAGGGGAAATGTTGAAGAATACTGAAGGGTATATAAAGAAGTATATCCAGAAACATTAAAATATTGTTTGAGTGTGAAACATGAGATCATAATAGGAATCAAGATGTAAAAAAGATGGATATGGGAAGATTGAATCTTATTTAAAGATAGAGTTTAATGTGATGGAGTGAGAGATGAAGATATGTGCCTTTGTAAAAAATCTTTTTCTCTCTTATTTGTAGTCTATATATGTCATTAAAGAGAATTATTTGTTCTACTAGATGTATTTCAGTGGCTTCCCTATGATTATTTGTGAATAGAAAAGATATACATAGTTCTAACTAAAAGAGTAAGGTACATGAGTATGACGATGTGGAAAAACGTAGAGTTCTATATATATATATGTATGTATGTATATATATATACATAACATATATATATACATTATATATATATATATATATATATATATATATATATATATATATATATATATATATATATATATATATATATGGCTACAAGAATTGTGTACCTGAGTACATGTATCTTATATTTACATATCTTCATTTTTGGTGAATGCACAACTCAACTGAACAACCTAACCTGACAGATGTGATGAATATCATTTAAATAACATGTGCATCAAAAATCATCTCAATTTGACATTTACAGATCATCCAATGAAAGAATATGTTTATTTTCTAATGAATGGTAAGTTGTAGAAAATGCAGAAACCGTTGGTTGATATATTGTTATATATCATGATCTATATGAGATATGATTATGATTTTTCAAACACATCTAATCTAAATAATTTTGATTCAATCCATGTGGTTGGATTTAATTAACGAATTCCACATATGCTATTTTAATGGCAGGTACACATAACTTACATGTACTGGCTGATACATACTTCCTAACCTGTATACATACATACATACATACATATGTGTATGCCGATAAGGAGTGGTTCAAGTGGTCAAGCACGGTGTCCCCTAATAAAGGGTCCGGGTTCGAATCCCAACTACCTCCTAGATTTACCACCTTCATAGGCGTTTGGCCTCCACCACGGGTGTGGGAGAGGGGGAGAGAAATCTTCCTCTCTTAATCCCATATATATGTGTGTGTGTATATATACATATATATATATATATATAAATATATATATATATAGGGCGTTCATTCGTTGCCTGCACGGGTAGCCTGGTTTTTCACTACCCGACAGCCAAAAAAGTAACTCTCTTGGCCAAAAAAGTAACTCTGTTGTCAAAAAAGTAACTATGGTGAACAGAAAGTAACTACACGAATAAAAGAGTAACTATGTACAAAATATACAACAAATATATATAAGGACGGTTTTTTTTATTTTGGAGGGGTAAATGATATTATTTTTGGCTAAAATGTTTTGGAGAGCTAGAAAAAATAGTCATCTACAATTGCAAAATTTTTTTTTGAAAAAAAGTGGTCGGAAGGGTGGGCGGGTAGCTACCCGCGCGGGCAATAAAGATGGGCCCATATATATATATATATATATATATATATATATATATATATATATATATATATATATATATACACACACATATATATATATATATATGTATACATATATACACATATATATGTATATATATGTATACATAGATACATATATATATGTATATATATGTATGTATACATATATATATGTATATATATGTATGTATATATATGTATATATATTTGTATGTATATATATGTATATATATACATATGTATATATATATGCATATATATATTATATGTATATATTTATTTATTTTTGTATACATTTATATATGTGTATATATATTTATATATATTTATATTTATACATACACACACACACACACACACACACACATATATATATATAAATTTGACCTATATACGAGATGTACAACTTGGACAAAGATATTTGATGTCCATAGATTAAATATGAAATCAAAATATAAAAATATTTAAGATACATTAAGATATGTAATTATGGAGTGCATAGTCATGTTTAAAAATAAAAATTTAAATGCATAAGGTAATAATGTTGGATAAAAGGAATATAATATTTAATAAACATGATAAATTTATAGTAAGTGTAGGAATAATTGATTGTTAGGAAATTAAGAGTGAGAAAATGTTAAATAACCTAAGGTACATGACAAAGATTCAACAAATAATCTTGGATGATAAGAAGGTAGTATAAGAATGTTTGAAGGGATATAATATAAATTTCACATACATATTCTCCTGATCCTATATTGAATGATTGAGAATGAATAAATAGAAATATAAGTTGAGTGAAAAACTAGTAAGAAAATAAGAGGAGCATTCAAAGGTTTAACTGAGTAAAAAAGTAAAGGTAAGGAATGTCGATGTATGAGAAAAAATAATTAATTTGTATGCCACTCTAATTATGGAAAGCTTATAATAAAAAAGGTCTAGAAAGTTAAGTTTCTAACAATACACAGTATAAGAAAGCCCCATATATCCTGATAAGAATAACACATCTTAGTCCTTATCGATTGATTCCTACTATATGTGTACTCCTAGACACTCTACAACATGTAGATGACCTTGAGAGAGATGATATACATGTTTAGATTAGATTTGCACTCCTCCTTATCCAATTTCACAGAACTATTGGATATGATGCCTATAAAAGGCATGTTGATGCATGTAGTATTACCATATATGAACTATCTTTCATCCCTATTACCCTTAATTGTTTTATATTGTTCCTCTACTCATGGCTAGCTCTAGTAGTTTCAACTAATATTATACCCATTGATATTATATAAGAGAAAAGATATGTTTAGCATCTAATTTTCCCAACTGATTAGCATATTAGAGTCCCACATCAAAGCACAAATCAAATAAGACATACTTTCAATTTAACCATCTTCTATATTAATGTTAAATGACGCTCCAGAGGAAGATTCTTTGGTGAGCATCTCTAGAGACGAGTTATGGAGCTCCTACAAGTAGAGGAAGGTGATAGATTGACATTTCTGTGGTATAGCCCTTCTCATCTCAGTATGCCAATAGTTAAGTCAAAGACTAGAAAGGTAAATTATCCTCCAGTTGATGTAGTAAAATTCAATCCCCCTAAACCCATCGTAAATAGATTTGTTGTCTTCTAATGAGAAAATGTCAAAGAGAGAAGTAATATCTCTCTCATCTAGTGAGGAGAGTGACTCTTAAATGTTCAAACACATTGCACCAAATGATCATCCTTTTGACCTACATAACTTCTGATTCGAAATCCATAAGAGAAACAATTAATGATGTGAAAGGAGGCATGCAGAAACATTTGAAATATTTTGTAAAATGGTAATATTCCTACAAGTAAAATGTTAAGAGAATAAAAAGGATGTAAAACCAACTTTAATATGTACTGGCTGTAATGTTCATATGTTCATGATCGATTATTAGTCTAGTACAATGTGGTTTTCTTTACTCATGTTTCCAATTCATTGGATTCTAAACATTTGAAGCCTAGTGTGGTAAAAGAGGACAAATTATGTTTTATATTGCTAAGTATTGATGTGTCTAGAAGTATAGCAAGGGATTTCGTATAAGATGATACATATTAGATCATAATGCCAGTTGTGAATAGAATCAAGAAATAATACTCAGTATAAAGGAATATTTATTTTTCATAAATGAGTATAAGAGAGAAACGTTTTTATGTGTTTTAGATAGTTACTACACCATGTTTGTTAATTTGAAATTTAAACAGAGAAGTTTGTAGATGTAAATTTTTGAGTAAGAATGAAATATGAGTTAAAATACATAAAGATACTCTCTGTATGGAATTCTTGCATAACTATAAGTTTTTAGGACAAAACTCCTTAAGGGGAGAAGTTGTTACAACCCACTTTCTATTTTACATGTCATTTGAAGGTTTAAGATAATTTTGATGTTAATTATACTTTTATTTACCCTTATGAACTTTTTGCATTATTAAATGGTTAATCTCAAGTTTATGTTAGTTTATACTTGTTCTTTAGTGTTAAAGTTCATGATTTGAGCATTCTATGAGATTTGAACCCAGTTGATATAGTAATAACCCCATATGTATGTAAAAGAGTGAATGGGAAGTTCGTTCTCCCTCTACACATCACCAAAGACTACAAAATCTAGATAATAATAATGAAATCTTGATAATAATAGGTGAAAATGGTGAGACGAGGATAACTCCCCACTTGGAATCACTCCTCCACCCACGATATTTGAGAAACACGTCGTGGATGGGTCATCATCCATATTTAGTGATAACCACTGGGGAGAAGATGACCTGAGCAACATCTGATGAAGTTCTTGTGTGGCTTGGATTGCAATCTGTGACTTCTCCACAGCCCAAAGGACAAAGTAAAGGGTCACACTTCCTGCACAATGCAAGGGCAGCGTGAAACATCCCACATCCAAAACTATACTCCTCAAATAGATACTCAACAGAATTTGTTTCTTAAAATTTGTATTTCGATCCTCTAAAAAATAGTGCCACATGACTGTAATGACCTTGTCCCTACTTAATAGGTAATTAAGGGTTATAAGATCCTAATCTCAATTTTTAGATGTTTAGTGTGACATTGATATCAAATATAGACATGCATGATCCTTATTCAATTACATAGTTGTAAATATATAGGATCTTATCAATTATGATGTATAATACTTTTAGCTTGATGTATCTCAAAGAACTAAATTTGATACAATATTAGTCAGAAATGTGATGAGAAATTTTATGATAAGAATAGATGTGAGATGTATGATTTTTAAGATTTTATTGGTGGATCCGATTATATTGCGAATTTGAAGTGTAGAAAATAAATTTCATGTAATTGTCCCTAAAACTCAGATTTTTTGTTGAGTGATGGAGAAATTTATCAATTGACTTTATAAACAAGTTTAAATTGGCCATACTAAAATACTAAAACCTACCTAGTATAGTAATTAATTTTTTGTATTTATTCATGAATCTGAATTGAAATTTATTTGAATAGTAGGTCTGAAATTGTATTTAAGACATCATATTAAATTTTTATTATGTTTGGATATCATTTAAAGAGTGAAATAATTAACATATTAGTTTCTTTTTGATAGAAAATTATGTTGAAATAAATAAAATGTAATGTGGAGAATTTATTTGCAATTGACCCATGCACCTCACTTGATCTATATCAATAACCTAACACCCTAATAGCTCTTATAATTCATGATTCATTCCAAATAAACAAAATCATAGAGAGAGAGGGAGAGTACGGTTTGGAGGAGGACATGAGTAGGATGTAGTCATAGGTTCTATCTTCCTATAAGTGATGAAATCAAGTAAGTTAATGTTCTTTACATAATTTTTTGTGATGAATCTATTTGTTATGTATAAATTTCGTCCCTCCTATAATTCAAATAAAAAGGAAATCAAATCACCAACTTTTCTCTTTCTTTCTCAATGATCTCTATTTCTAGGATTCTTGAGTTCAAAGGAGGAAAAAAGAAAATTTAATTTCTCACTTTTTTTTATTTTGGATTCAAGTGGATCAGTTATTGGGCTATGTTTTTGGGTTTACAACATTTAAGGTGAGTGGATAAAAGAAACTTTTAGTCAACAACACTTAATTAGATGATTCAAGTTGAAATTATTAGTTTCTTCATAGATGATAGTAAATGGAAAAGTATTGTTCTTGAATTCATCTTACATAATATTTAATTTCATATTCCAAATATGATATAACATTATTTAAATGATGAAATATATACATAAATACATGTTTCTTGAATATCATAGAATTTCGTAATTTATTTGAGTTTTTTTTTGAAATCTGAGTTTTTGAATTATTTGAGTGTTTAAACAACAGTCTAGCTGAAATTCAGATAAATGTTTATATGGTCTTGTTTATATGATTGCTACATGTAATTGGACATGTTTGATCAATTTAATTTTATATGTGTACAATTATATTTTTTATTTTCATAATATGTATCTTGTAAAAAGCAAGTAATCAGTGATGGAAACCCAATCTAGTATGCTTCTAAATGAGTACATGTTTAATTTAGTACAAAATGACTTATATAAATGATTCATGTGATTCTTCAGGTTTGCAATTGAATGTTATTTTATATGCATATACGTTTTGATTTGTGTGATGCAAAAAAAATCTAGTTCAGATCCTTGTCATGACTGCATAAGTTGTTATGTTATGTAAGAAAATAAAAATGACATTATCCCAAATAGGGATGTTAATAGTGCCTTGTATAGATATAAGAAATGTTAAATGAGAATTTTTATATCAATAGACATGATGTCCTTTTTAATATATATGAGAAATGTTATACGTGCATGATCAATGAGAAACCCTAATAGAAGGGTGAGCAATATGTTAAGCATTTGAGAAATGAGAAACCTTAAGAGAAAGGTAATCACTATGTTATACTTTTAACTAAGTAAAACAGTAAAATAAGTTTATTAGTTCAAGTAGTCAGTAAATATGTAGTAAAAAGATATTGGTCTAAGAGAAAGATATAACTAGAAAAATATAGCAGTAGCAGATGCCCTGAACACTGTAGAACCATGCCTATAGGTCTATAGCAGGATGAGTGAAATGGGATATGGACTATTAGATATAGGAAGAAGTAGCCAAAAACTGAATATCTAACACTGACCAATTGGGCATCGGTGTTACTTCAGTTTAGTAGTAAAGTGTCCCACAATAACCAGAGATCTCGATGATACTATTTTAGTAGAAGATGACCCACCAATAATTGGAGATCATGGTGGTACTATATCAGTAGTAGGTGTATCCAACAATAATTGGAGATCTAGTGGTATCCACCAGTTAGAGTATATAGTTCTTATGGACCTACACCTTTTGGGAGTTACTCTGTATTGTGTGTTAGATCTTGAGTAACCACATTACGTGAGGTAGAGGCTTTTAGACTAGAGGAATCCCTCCTGAATACCCAATACAAGGGGATACAGTTATATGACCAGATGCTTAGTTGACATCATCCCTTATTAGTCTCCCTCGACGCAGACTGAGGCAGTAGTATCAGTCTTACGGTCCATGATATTACCTTAAGACTTGTATGGTGAGTCAAGTAGTAGTTGCTTTTGCTTGGATGGTATAATAGAAAGGATTTTAGGGGAGAAGTATAAGAAAAAGTTAATTGAGTTCAGACAAAGAGTTCACTAGTTAGATTAGTCAGTTATATTCAATTGGACAACATAGTAGTAGTCAGTTCAAAAGGAAGGCTAGTCAAGGTTAATGAAAGATCAAAAAGAGAATAAAGAGGAAGTTTCTTGATATTTTTGTATTTCTAGTGGTTCATGGTAAAATGTTAATTGTATATTTTTGTATATCTAGTCATTTAATTATTTAAGAATGAAACATGCCTAATTTAGTGCTTTTGACTAATTCGTTGTTATACTCATTCATTGAGTAAGTAGGCTCACCTCTCTACTTGGAAATTATTAGGAACACCCTTTGGATTGAAGATATCAATGAATCATAGTAGATCTAAAACAAGAGTTTAGTATGAGATTAGTCAAGTTCAATCAGACCATTTGACTCTAGGTTCTTTTCAATATAAGAGAGTTGTATATGATAATGTGAAATACTTTTTCTCTATTAATAGTGTACGTATCTAATTATCAAGACTTGTGTAGATGAATGTGTGAGAAATATAATGAATGTTTAGATATGTATATTTATTCTTGAAAAAAGATTAGAGAAATCAAGCTTTACATTCCCTTGTGAAGTTAGTTTTTGTGTTTGCATTTTATAAAACAAAGCGTTAGAAATAAGAAAAGCTAAGAGTGATCCTCAATTTATCCCCTAATCTCATGATTAGTGATTATTCTGAGATGTGGGTGTAACAACTTGATATCATAGCTTAGGTTGAGTTGTTAGGGGCCATTAAGTCGGTAAGTTAGAGTCATAAGTGTGGTAGATGGGAGATGATATGCTGATGGATATTGGGATTTGAGTATTTGGATATCATGGACCGGTATTTGAGTACTTGGATCAACCACTGTCAAGGTACTTTGTCTAATCTTCACTATATACCCTATCCATGTATGCAATGAGAGGATGGGAAAGAGAGAAACCCTAGAAGTATTAATGTTAGGATACCAAAGAGAAACAAAAGAATAAACGTATATAGATGGAATGCCATACAAATTTTGTTCTAAACTACTATTTTGATTTGAGATAAATAGAAATGCTCTATCTATATGAATTGAAATATTTAATTTTTAGAAATATATATATATAGTTCTTTAATATTGATGTACACAATGAGGTTACACATATATTGTTTATCTCATTGGCATCAAATAGATAAGAAATTGTCTTTAAATTAGTCTACCTAAGTGGATTTTCTTTTCACATGTCTAAGACAAATATGAGGTGGTCAATCCTGAGTAGCTCTTGGCTTCGGGATTGTAGGTTCGGCCTAGTCTAGATGGAAGGTGATGCAACCCTATTTTAGGGCTTTAACTTGTTCCTTTTTGTAGATCAATCACATCTAAACATAGTAGAATGCAAGTGGGAGAAGATTTTAAATAAAATGGGAACTTTTACATTGAAATAGAAGACAAGAAGGCCACAAGCTACGTTGCTAGTCCTTTTTGGATGGTGAAACAAATCCTTTGAAGCACTACATACATACACTTAGGAGCCATAACATTACTATTCATAACTTTTTGGACCCTCTTTAGAAGCTCCACAACTTCTGGTTCTAAGAATCCAAAAGTATCAAATCTAAAAGGGATGAAGGCATCTTATTTCTCAATACATGCTTTCTCATGCTTCACCACTTTGGCTGAAGCAGCTTTAAGAGCATCATGTCCTGCTATAAAGGCCCCACTCTTCAATCCCACTAGTGGAGAAACTCATATCGATCTACACATGCATGTTTCCCTCTGACCCATCAAAAAATTAAAGTATCAGTAGGTCTAAGTGTTGATCTCCTTTCTTGTGAATGCAAGTTAATTTCCTCAATATGCATATTATTGTCAAATGCACTTATGGACGTTCTTTGCATGTTTTTTAGGTACTTGGGCCATTCCTTGGATGGATAAGAGAGAAGGAAGGAGTTCTAGGATTCCTCCACCCATGGAGGGGTCCAAAGAAGGCCGTAAATCTCCCCCAACCTACCCCTCGTGGCCAAGTGTCAAGTTCAAGCAAAGAAGTCTATTGATCATGAAGTTTTAAGTTCAAAAAGCTACTGAAGACCCCAACATGGTTGTGGTGCCAAGGAACGGTTGTTCTTACAAATGCCAAAGTCACATGTTGATCTACATTTTGCCAAGCTACAACGACATTGCCAAAACGGTCATGCTACCCAGCACGGTCGTGCTGAGAAGCCCCCAAAATGGTCGTCCCAGTCAGCATGTTTGTTCCACCAAGCATGAGAACGGGCGTGTTGTCAAGAAGGACCCCCTTCTACCTCATCCACCATGGTCGTGTTACCCAGCCGTTCTACCTAGCTCCCACCATGGTTGTGCTTCCTAGCATGACTATCCTACCATCCTTCATTTAACCTTTCACTCTGACATTTTCCATTTCTCACCACAGACATTCTCCCCCACCATGGTCATTCCAACTCTCACCCACCATGGTCGTTGTTATGCCTAGAACGGCTTTGCTACGACCCTAAACCCAACTTTTTCTGCACTAATTTTCCAACTATACCCTTACTTACCCTAGTGCTTCCACCACCACCTATATATACATTGGTGGCAGCCACAACACTAGGTTAGATGCAATTACACCCCCTACTTACTCTAGATCATTCGTTTCCATCTCCCTTGCATTCAAGTCATCCACCCACAATTGCCACCTCATTTCCACAATAGAAACCTAGTTGTTTAGGTTTTCTACCATAATCCCCTACATTTCCATGCTCTTCACCCACCTTAGAGGAGGGATGCCATGCTACAACAGCTAGGAAGTGAAGGAGGAGAAGCTAATTTGAGCTCCATGGATTTCTACCCCTTTCTTCTCCTTTCGTTTCTCTTTTGTATGAGCGTGTCTCTCTAAGCCCCTAGTGGTGGGCTGTTTGGGGTTAAAATGCAACTTTGATACCATGGAAGGAAATAACTTGTAATGAACATATTTTCATTATATGATGATTTCTTCTTGCTTCTATATCATTTCCAACTATATTGCTTGTGGTTTGTGCTTTTAAATATAGATTGCTTGTTTTATGATGCTTGATGACACTTTGCTTCTAGGGGAAAATGGAATCTATGTGGCAATCTTAGGAATGGCTCCTAGGTCAAATTAGTGGATCCCTAGATAGCCCCCTTTATTAATACATACATCTCCCTTCTTCTACAAGTAGGTGTGAGATCTAAGTATCTAGTGTAAGTGTGATTAGTGCAATTGCCTAGAGTTTCCTCAAGGCTAGATGACAAGTAACATGAGGTGAAATATCCTCATCTCTACTCCCATGCCTACCCTTGGCTCTCCATTGACCTAATACCACTTACCCTAGAAACCTAGACTTTCCAAGTCGTATTAGAATTACACCTAGCCCTAGTTCTCCAACTAGTAGCATAGGGTATATTCCAATAGAACTTGCCTTGTTGTTTGGTTTGGTAATCTAGATTGAAATATGAGAATTGCATGATTTGGTAATCTAGATTGAAATATGAGAATTGCATGTTATGTTAACCTTCCCCCAACTAACATCAAGTTTCATTCCCAAACAGACCATCTACCCATCATATTTCTTAAAATCCACCCTTGCCTTCTTAGCTTGTTAACGCTAGTTTAGTTAATTGACTTTGTTATTTCTTAGCTAATTTCTTAGTTCTAGATAGTTAGTTCTTGCTTAGGTAGTTAGGGTTCTTTTTAGCTTGTTTGTGCTAGTCTTGGTATCTAGTGATAACTTAGTCTCTTGCATGCTTATATTTCCTCTTAGTTGATAATTTGTCTTTCTAGTGTAGTTTAGTTCTCCTTGCTCTTGCTTAGTTTCTTTCTTAGCCTAGTTTCTTAACCTTATCTTTCTTAGAATAATATAGGGTTTTTGCTAATCTAGTTTCCTTCTTGTTGTTAATTACTTGTAATCATAGCATAATAAACCAAAACCAACCTTTAAAGCCTCAAACCCTAGACTCTACTTTAGGAACATAGCCAACATTAACCTAGTTCTAGTGCCCCCTCTATCCCTATGGATTGACCCCCTTTGATTGCCTCTCACCTATACAATGACATGACCTTGTGTGCTTGCAAAAGCATATTTTAGTGTTGTGAGTGAGCCTTGTTTGGGGCCTTATAAATTTGAAAGATCACACGTGCGTGGAAAATATTGTTGGTGAGGAGTAGTGTCACTTAGCCTAGATAGTTAGTGTAACTTAGATTTTCCTACTTCCCTCACCATTGCTATTCTTTATTCTTTGTTTACCCTTGCATTCTAGCTTTCTAACTTGGCTCTTGTTGTTGGTTTGTGTATTGTGTAGGTGACAGTTGTGCATGCTTGGTAGACACTCTACTTCTACCGCTTTGGTGCCCTTCGACCCCGAGATAGGCCAAATTAAGAAGACACCAACACCAATGCAAGCAACACTGAGAAATCAAGATGGCTGAACAGGATGTTCAAATCCCTCTCGGGCATATCCCACAATAACCCAACCTCCCTCTCCATGAGTACTTCACCCTAGGGAACTACATTTCCCCAATTGTCACCTTTGTTGGCCAAATTCCGGTCAACAGTCCTCCATTCCACCCACCCTTCTTAAACTCCTTCCTACTTACTGTGGGATGGAGAATTAGAATCCATACCACCATATAGATGCTTTTCTTGAAAGTTGCTCCACTTTTCGCACACCTAGTGCCACTGATGACTCCATCCGAAGAACCCTCTTCCCCTTCTCCTTAAAAGAAAAATCTAAGTAGTGATACATGGCCAAGCCTGAGTTATTGACATGATATGCGGTGAAGAATGAGTTCTCAAGAAGTTCTACTCGATCTCCAAATACGATGTGGAGATGCATTACTTCCTTCATACAAAAAGAGAATGAACCATTTCTTAGGTGTTCTACACTGGGGTGGTTGAGTTAAGTCATAATAATGTTGATTCCTCATGTGGAGGCACATTCATGGAAAAGCCACCAGAGGAGTCTTGGTCCCTATTTGAGCATCTTGCTGAGAATTCTCGCCACCGCACTTCAAGTAAAGGGGAGCATTGTGACCGAAACTACATTCCTCCACCCTTTCATATAGCTCTAGTTAAAATAGAAGCCTACTCTCAAGTGATGAAGATGATGGAGAATTTGATGAACATGATGAAGAACCAAGCTGGTGGTTCTTCTACCCAATCTACTATGACAATTGATGTTGTTGATGAGGAAATGAATGCCTTACATACTTTTGGCAAGCGCAATAACCAAGCCCGGATGTCCAACTCTTATACTCCCGAGTGGATAAATCATCCAAATTTTTCATGAAAACAACAAAATTAGGAGGGGCAAGGCAGCCAAGGCAACATCAAGGACCCAAGTACAACTCCAAGTTTGAAGAAGAAATTCTAGGTATGCTAAGGAGCCTTGATGAAGTGAAGAAATATGTGTCCTCCCAATGGAAAAACAATAGCCTCCTTGAGTAAAGGAATTTCCCTTTCACTTTCTTGCTATTAAGAAAGGAGGCTCTCATCTCAACCTATGGCCAACCCAAACAATGATGGCGGTTATGTAAGCACTACTCAAGGTGCTTGTGTCCCACCACAAGGCCAAGTACCCCCACATCACCAGTACTAAGGACCACCAAATCCTTATGATCCTCCACCTCAACAACCTGCTTTCAACTACCAATACCCCCACCACACTCATACCAACAACCCCCTCCACAATATCACCCCCATCCACCACAACCACCACAATGACAACCCCAACCACAATTCATTCTCCAAAACCCAAGTCCCCCACACCCAATACGACCACAACCTCAATAGCCACAACCACCACCTCAAGCTCCCCCTTATACCACCCATGAGAAAGTGAATATGGTGTCAATAATATGGGAGAAGAAGGATTCTCAAATATTGAAGGAGGGGAAGGAGAAATAATCAAGGTTTGTGATGCAGATCCATTACTGAAAGAATCTAGTGGAGATGGTAAGAAGGCCAAATAATCTGCAATTCCACTTTTGCTTGAGAGTGTCGCGTGCATCTAGGATTTTGGTGCCCCCTTTGGTAATGAATAAGTACTCGCGAGTGTCCTACCTTTGATGGAAAAGATGATACCTTGTGTTTCACCCCCATTGAAGATCATGATACTTGTTCTGCCACCCTTTCTTGGAAGTGTCAAGTGCAATAGAGATGTAGTTTCCCTGCCATTATGGGATGAGATCATGTTTTCTGCTCCACATGCTACTGAGATTGTAAAACTTGATGCAACACCTTGTTGGTTGTCGATGACAACCCAAGTACACTCGATGAGACAAGAATCACCATCATCCCACCTCAAGGCCCACAATTTTCAAGAGAAGAGATTAGTGTAAGGGGTCAACAGTTCCATGAGGCTCTAGAAGACCCTTTCCCAGAAGAAACATGGCTATGTCATGAACATTTTAGGGACCTTAAGACAAGGTGTGACAAGCATTAATACATTCCTCTACTTGGTACATGATACTTATATGGGTAGAAGAAAATTGGTGTTATTGCCACCCAAAGAGATCATTGCCACAAGATATGTGAACTTCATCTTGGACATTGGTTTACTGAAAATAGGGGAGATCCAGGAACTCCTATTTTCATGTGCTATATCAAAGTGCGACCAATCTAGAATTATCTCCTAGATAGAGGCACATGAGCAAGCATTATCCCGTTGAGCATGTAGTTACAGCTCAGCCTAGAAAAAATGGAACCGGTGGATTGTGCCATTATCTTGGGTGATGGAACTAGGAGGAAATCTCTGGGAATATTATGAAATGACATAATGTCATTGGATTAAAGGATAAACATCGCCTACCCAACTGACTTTCTGTTCATGGATTTTGGCCCTATTGATGGAAAGGAATACCTTATATTGGGGAGGTCCTTCTTGTCCACCATGGGTGTAGAGATTAATGTGTGTAGGAACTTTGACAATCACACATAGGAGGAGGAAAATTGACTTCTTTATATTCACTGAGGAAGAAAGATACAAATTTGGTGAAGAATATTTTGGCACTAGTATAGACTACTATGATCCTATAGAATAGTGGAGATCAAGTCCTTACTTCCGATCCTTGTACAAACCATGGGATGAAGCCCATGTCATCAGAGCTCTAGAAAGGATTATGGTGGAAGAGGAAGGAAACACCTGGGGTGTCAACACTTAATGGGGAAAGCAACAATCCTGGCCGAAGGATATAAATTTAGCGCTAGTGGGAGACAACCCACGTGGTTTGAGATTATACAACCTTGTTGTTTTATCATACTTTTGTCTTTCCATGCAATACACACACACCAAACTTGATGGTTTCGTTGTTTGAGAATCATGTTAGTACAAGTACAAGGAAGAAAAGGTGATGCATAAAGGGACTATCCAAGGAGAAGGTCAACATTGAAGAAAACATTGCAAATTAGTAGAAGAGCTACATGAAGGAGTCTAGAATGGCCGTGCCACATATCACAGTTGTGTGGCTAGCAAGCCAGAACGGCTATGTTGCTCAGCATGGCCTTTGTGATCCTACCCTACTCACCTAGTGCTACATTGATCACTCCATCTCTTGGCTGTTGTCTACCGCAACTCCATGCCATTTACCTTACTATTCTAAACTTCTATTTCACACTGAAGGCAACATGAATTAAAAGTTTGGGGTGGTAGGGTGGTAAGCCCTTCTTTCACCACATTTTTATCTATGTACCTTGTGCTAAATGTTTGCAAGATGATAAAATAGTTTAACTAACTTTCATACTTATCTATCTTGACCTTGTGTGTCTTTTTGCATTCATGTAGTTTAATTTCATACATTTTTGCATAATATTTCAAAAATTATGCTCTTTTTTCTCTTCCATGACATGCATTGCGTTTCCACATAGATTTTGGTAATTTTTGTGTATTTTAAATAGGATTTGCTGCTTTATGCTCTAATTCCCCTAAATATAGGTTTAGATGTGATTGAATGTAAATTGGCACCATTTTTGCCAATTTTGCACAATTTTGAATGTTCTTCCCTAAAAGCATGATTTAACTTAATCTCCACATTTTGAACTGAAAATGTTAATCTTTAACAAATGCATGCCACATTGTTGGATTTTATTTCTATATTGTCTTGATTTTTGACTTTTTACATGCGCATCACCTCTCTCAAGTTTGTGAATGTTTTGGTTGAATTGTGAATCGAGCAAGCTATGAACATTAGAGCCTATGGAATCACTTGATATAAGTGTGAATCTCATGTTGTTTACTCATGTGGTGTGATATCATTTGATGAAGTGTTGGATTAGCTTTTGTAACATCAAATCCTAGACATATTGTCTTTTGGCCCTCTTCTAAGCTTTTCCCTTCTTGTCTATCCTCTATGGCCTTTATTTTGAATTGGTGGAAATTATATAGGTTTGGTGTACATTTGCTCTCAATATTTTACTCTATAAGGAGTTAAGCACAAATACCTCAGTTAATATTTTTCATAAGGGTGTAATATGAAAATTTACCACTCATGCAACATATTAGTAAAATATATTTTTTCTAGATCATTTCTTAGCCTTATGGAGCAAGGAAGAGAAAAATGAATGAATATTAATGCCTTAAACATGTTAATGTATTATTGAATTTTTTTAATATGTTAAATAATGGAAATATTGTATAATGGGCTATAACTCATAAAAGTAAGACTAATTGGTTAAGGATAAGTTGAGATTCATTTTCCTTGGGTTTGTTTTGGCTTGGAGGCCAAGTTTCATAATTTTGGGATGTTAGTAACTATCTCTTTTATTTTGAAAAGAAAATGTGAGCTTTCCACAAAATGTGAAATAAAATATTTAATCACTCCAAAAGTGGAAAATAATCTTAGATTCGTGATGTACACATTAAAAATAGCCTTCGGATGAATTTTCATATAATTTGGATAATCTATAATATACATGTGAAATCAGGAGAGAGAAAGTGTGCAGAACCTTCAAAATATTAAATAAATATACAAATAACTCCAAAATGTAACTTGATGGCAAATTCGTGTCCAAGGCACTTAATGTGACTTATGGGTGAAGTTTCATCAAATTTGGAGAATCTTATAACCATTAATGAAGGAGGAAAGAGATAATAAGTTTTTATTTATTTAACCCATTAAAAGTTTCCAAAAGGCAAAACTATTACATATACAAATTCTACACCTCAAAATTAGTCAGCGTGTCAGTTTTCATTTATTTGGAAATTGTTTGTGCACACAACTGAAGAGAGAGAAATTCATCAAATAATATAAGCATCCGTTTATAATTGGATTTGAAATAAATGTCATGCATACAGTTTTCTTATTTTCACCTAAAAGTATGGTTGAGATCAATTGAGGATGTGTATATGTGGGATCGGACGACCAATGATCATTGTCTAGATCCATTCGGATCGGGAATGAGGCAATAGAAACTGCAATTTTCCAACTGGCTTTTCTCCCTCGTCTCTCACCCAAATTTGATGATGTTTTCGCCAATAGTTTCTATTTTTGATTGCAAATCTTTTGAGCCGCTACTTGTTTTGGATAATTAAGAAATGAGGAAAACCCCAATTCTTGCTCCCCAAGGCTTCACGGCTAACTTGGGAAACCCTACAAAACTACCCCTCATTAATAAATATCCATACTTGAAGCTTGATGGGTACTTTTGCAACTTGTTACTCCACTCAATTGCACCATTGTTTGTGTGATAGACCTCCAATGATCAGATTTTATCCTAGACCTTGCAGTGCCTAGTGGTTCGTCTCCTCTCTACCTTTAAACAAATTAAAGGTACCTTTGAATTCGGTTTCTCCTTAGCTTTCATTTGGTATCGTGTTTGTCGATTTTGGTCAAGGTTTGTGAAAATTCCCAAAATCGGCTTTGGAGCTCACCGGCCATGGCGCTGGCTATTTCAGGAAGAAACCCATTTGTGATTTGACACTTCTATCCCCGCCTTTTCCCTCTTTCTTTCTATATTTGCGCTAGCAATATTTATGTTCTTTGCTATTTGTTTTCTCGTCTTTGACTGATGCTTCTTGGGAGCAGACCACTAACTTGGCCGCCTCTCATTGGGCCAAGTTGTGGGGCCGGCTGCCCTCTCTCCCCTCTTTGTGATCGAGTGGCCTACATGGCATCCTCTGATTGGTTGGTTTTTAATAAATCATAATTAATTAATTTTTTGTCCAAATTTAAAGTAAAATATTTCTGAATTTGAAAAAATCCCATATTTTTAATAAAAATGATTTTGACAACTGATTTTGAGTTTTGTCGAAAAGGATTTTTGAAAATGAATTAAATGACTAAAAATCACAAAAAATACACCTAAACCTTCATAATTCCAAAATATGAAATTTATATGTTTTCTTAATCAAAAAAACCTAACTAAGATAATTGTGATAGTTTTAGGGTCAAAATGAGGTTTTGTTTGAGAAGTCCAAAAGTTAGGGTTTCCTTGCCTTGATACATGAGTAAGCCATAGTTCATGTTTAAACATTGAAAATACGAAAACAATCTTTGGAATTGATTAAAGTATTGAAGAAGAAGTAATTGGATCTCTTAAGAAAAGGTGGGTGCTTTCTTACACCTAAGTTGGAGAAATTTGTAACCCTAAACTTGTTTCCCTAATAAGGATTCTATAAAACCCTAACATTCCCTTTTTGATAATTCCTTAGCTATATTGGCCTCAAAATTAGTTTTTTGTTTATTTCTTGGGTCTTGTACCCCACTGCCATGTTTACTTTTACTTGATGCTTATACTTGCCATATTTCTCAGCACGTTGGTTTTATTATACTATTAAACTAGTGTAGTGGTACTTTTATACAACCACCCATAGATAGGGCATGTGTAAATTCACCCTGGGGAATGTGTTACTCTCCCCAATATATAGAATATTTGTAGGTGATTGGAATGTTCTAATCTTCCTCACCTACTAGTTGAGGTTAGTAGGTGCCTCAACCCTACATAGTTTATGTAGTCAATATTAATCATGCATTCAACCTTTTTACTTTTTTGTTATGGCAAGCATTTGTTTACATATGCCTCATTCTTTTGACTATCTTCATCTTAGGATGAAATCTTAGCCTTATTTCCATATAGTTTCCTTATATTTGTTCTTATTCATTTTCTATGACACATACATTGTTTTCTTTCCCTTTTGTTGGGTGCTTTCCCAACCACCCAGAGTTAGATCAAGGTGTTGAGTAAGGCCTAGGATCATAATTGTGCAATAGGAGCATGGAGGACCATCCTAGGAATAGGATAAGGGGTACATCACTTAAAGAATGGACCTATCTCATGAAGTGATTTCTTGGAGACAAAGTTGGAGTATTTTAGACTTCCCTCTATCCAGATCCTTTTGTTGTTGAAAAACCTTTATGGGAGAATGATGATGTACACTTTTATAAAATTGAATATATCATGAAATTATATTCTGCTACATTACTTGTTGGTTTTTTATACTATATATATAAATATTTGAGAATTTTACACACATTTCAACATACCTTCTGAGCATCTTGGATGGAGGTTTTATTTTCAAATTTTTAGTAAATGGGTGATTTCACTCTTTTACAGCATGGTATCAGAGCACATGGTAGTCAGAATATGACTAGTTCAATTTTGTCTCCCTAATTAGAAACCCTACCTTACATAGTTCCTTTAAGTTACATGTTTTCCCTAGATTTGATCTATAGATGATGAAAGCTGGATTTAGGATCTGATAGTTCCACATTAGAATCACGATGAATAAACTCTTAATATATTTACAATTAAAAGATGTAAGTAACAATAGTAACTTGAGGTTGTTTAGTTTTGTCTTTAGGCAACTACTAGGATATGAAGTTGAAAGCAAAGGTGTCTAGAAATGATTAGGGTTCAGAGGCTAGAAAAAAATTCCTCTGTGCCACTAGCTTGGTTTATGAGGACTCCCAGATCCATATGATACCGGCCTAGCCTGAGCTAATATGGATTTTCTAAAATAGTATACTTTTAGGCAATAGTAACCTTAGACCTCTATGTTGAACATCTTTGGGAACCCTAGAATTATGATGACTTGTTTAGGGATGGATACCCTATATAGTTACCTTATGTCCCTTAGGACCACTTCTCTGGATAGTATATCCTTATGAACCTAGACTTTGTCTCTTGGTGTTAAGTAAGTTATCAGAGTGCACAATGGAAGTGTGATGGATCTTTTACATGGATTAGTTAGACACATCCTTAAACCCTAGATTAGTTTGGCTTGATAGGTCAACCCTTTTAAGGGGCGGAGTACAATTGGTTTGATGACGTTTGGGTGGTTAGATTTTGAGGACAAAATCCTCTTTAAGGGGAAGGAGACCTATGACCTCTTGAAATCTATCTACTCTAGAAACCCTAGCACCCTAGTTAGGAGGTTATTGTGGTTGGATCCTTATTTGGACCAAATCATTTATGGTTGTAACACTAACATGTTTATTTATATACCAATGAACATATAATGGTCATCTAAGGAATAATTCATATGTACAAACCCTAATAAATATTTAATGCACATAATAAGAGTAATTCACACATTAATCCTAATTGTAGATATACATGATGCTAACCATGTAACAAACCAATAAACCCTAATGAAATGACAAGTAAGATAATTCTACCCTAATATTGGACTTAATACATGCTAAGAAGATATATATGTGAAGAATAATGATCATGTTAACTTAAACCCTAACTTGTAATCATCTAACCTTAACCTATGCATCTATAATGTCATTCATGATACATTAATGACATTAGGTGGCATAATCAAATAATATACCTTGATACACATAAATAGTATATAATCACCTTATCTTAGATTAATCAAGTCATCAATATGTAGTGCTTATCACCTTTTTCTCTAATACACACCTAATTTCACCTAATTATGACTTGGCATGTGAATCACATCATTTATATGTAATATGTTCCACCTTGTTCACTAAAATACAAATAACGACTTCAACATGGATAAGAAGTAATTGGATTTATAAAAATGTGCAGTATAAATAATAAGAAGTGAATAAATATGAGAAATTAATTAATGATGACATTAGTGTGAGTAAGAAAGGCAATATGACAATCTAACAACGTGACAATGTTTAATATAGGTAAAAGTTATTAATGTGACACTAATTGGATTAATTATAGACTTAATAATAAAATGATAAAATATTTTATTTCATGCAAAATAATTTTTATAACTTAATATGGTCATAACATGGTGTTAATGAAGTTTAAATCTAAATTATCAAGGATAATGATAGAGTATATTAAATGTGATTGAGATAATTCAGTAACCTCTAATTGTGCTAAAATCCTTATTAAGATAAATGTGAAATATATATATATATATATATATATATATATATATATGGTATGTGAATATATATGTATATAATACACACCTAATTTCACCTAATTATGACTTGGTATGTGAATAACATCAATTATATGTAATATGTTCCACCTTGTTCACTAAAATACAAATAACGACTTCAACATGGATAAGAAGTAATTGGATTTATATAAATGTGCAGAATAAATAATAAGAAGTGAATAAATATGAGAAATTAATTAATGATGACATTAGTGTGAGTAAGAAAGGCAATATGACAATCTGACAACGTGACAATGTTTAATATAGGTAAAAGTAATTAATGTGACATTAATTGGATTAATTATAGACTTAAAAATAAAACGATAAAATGTCTTATTTCATGCAAAACAATTTTTATAACTTAATATGGTCATAACATGGTGTTAATGAAGTTTAAATCTAAATTATCAAGGATAATGATAGAGTATATTAAATGTGATTGAGATAATTGAGTAACCTCTAATTGTGCTAAAATCCTTATTAAGATAAATGTGAAATATATATATATATATATATATATATATATATATATATATAACACATAATAATGAGATATAACTCTTTAGACAACACAATGAATATGACATGACACAATCATAAGAATAATAATGATAATGTGATATCCTCATAAATGGAATACTAATAAGCCTAAAATGTTAATAATGTTAAATCTCATAAAAGGAATCTTTATAGTGGAATCCTAGGTGACTCTTGAAAACCTGACCTATGATGAGTTGCTTGTGAAGCTTCTGAACTCTCAGGTTAACCAGTTGATTTTGGTGAAAGTTTAAGTGGATGTTTTTGTTTGGAGGAACAACCTAGAGTTTTGTGATGAGATGTTGCACATTGACCCTTCCCTCCTTTCTTGTGATTTTGGGGACAAAATCCTCTTTAAGGGGTGATGTGTTGTAACATACCGAATCCTGGACATTTTGTCTTTCGGCCCTCTTTCTAATCTTTTCCTTTATTCTCTATCTTCTTTGGCCTTTATGTTAAATTAGTGGAAATTATATAGGTTTGGTGGGTACATTTGTACCCAATATTTTACTTTATAAGAAGTTAAGCTCAAATACCTCAGTTAATATTTTTAAAAAGGGTCTAATATGAAAATTTTCCACTCATGTGACATATTAATAAAATATATTCGTTCTTGATCATTCCTTAGCCTTATGGAGCAAGGAAGAGAAAAAGGATTAATATGAATGCTTTAAACATGTTAATGTGTTATTGAATTAGTTAATATGTTAAATAATGGAAATATTGGATAATGGGCTATAATTCTTAAAAGGAAGACTAATTGGTTAAAGATAAGTTGAGATTCATTTTCCTTGGGTTTGGTTTGTCTTGGAGGCCAAGTTTTATAATTTTGGGATGTTAGTAACTATATCTCTTATATTTTGAAAAGAAAATGTGAGTTTTCCTCAAAATGTGAAATAATATATTTAATGATTCCAAAAGTGGAAAATAATCTTAGACTTGTGATCTACACACTCAAAATAGACTTTGAGTGAATTTTCATATAATTTTGATAATATTTAATATACATGTGAAATTAGGAGAGAGTAAGTGTGTAGAACCTTCAAAATATTAAATAAATATATAAACAACTCTAAACTATAAAATTGATGGAAAATTTGTGTCCAAGGCACTTAATTTACTTGAGGGTGAAGTTTCATCAAATTTGGAGAATCTTATAACCATTAATGAAGGAGGAAAGAGAAAATAAGTTTTGATTTATTTAACCCATTAAAAGTTCCCAAAAAGCAAAACTTATTGAATATTCAGATTTCACACCTCAAAATTAGTCAGGCTATCAATTTTCATTTTATTTGGAAATTATTTGAGCACTCAATTGAAGAGAGAAAAATTCATTAAATAATACAAGCGTCACTTTATAATCAGATTTGAAATAAATGTCACGTAGAAATTTTTATTATTTTCACCTGAATGGACGGTTGAGATCAACTGAGGATGTGTGTCTACAAGATCGGATGACCACTGGTCGACGTCTAGCTCCATTTGGATCGGGAAAGAGGCAACCGAAACTATGATTTTCCAACTGGCTTCTCTTCCTCGTCTCTCACCCAAATTTGATGATTTCTTTGCCAATCGTTTCTATTTTTTATTGTGAATCTTTCGAGCCACTACTTGTTATGGATAATCAAGAAATGAGGAAAAACCCAATTCTTGCTCCCCAAGGCTTTACAACTAACTTGGGAAACCCTATGAAACTACCTCCCATCTATAAATACCCATACTCGAAGCTTGTTGGGTACTTTTGCAACTTGTTCCTCCACTCATTTACACTGTTGTTTGTGTGATAGACCCCCCTGAGATAAGATTTTGTCCTAGACCTTGCGGCGCCTAGTGCTTCCCCTCCTCTCCACCTCTGAGCAAATTAATGGTACCTTTGAATTCGTCTTCTCCTAAGCTTTCGTTTGGTATCTTGTTTGTTGAGTTTTGTCAAGGTTTGTGAAAACACCCAAAACCAACTTTGGAGCTCGCCGGCCATGACGCATGCTGTTTGGGGAAGAAACCTCATTGTGTTTTGACGCTTCTACCCCCACCTTTTCCCTCTTTCTTTCTATATTTGCGCGAGGGACATTTTTGTCCTTTGCTATTTGTTTTATCGGCTTTGACTGATGCTTCTTGGGCGTGGACCGTTGACTTGGCCGCCTCCCATTGGGCCAAGTTGTAGGCCCGACTTCCCTCTCTTTCCCTCTTTGTGATCGAGTTGCCTACGTGACATCCTCTGATTTGTTGGTTTTCAATATATTGTAACTAATTAACCGTTTGTTTAAATTTAAAAGTAAAATATGTTCTGAACTCGAAAAAATCCCATATTTTTAATAAAAATGATTTTGAGCACTGATTATGAGTTTTTTCAAAAAGGATTTTTAGAAAATGAATTAAATGACAAAAAATCACCAAAAATACACCTAAACCTTCATAATTCAAAAATATGCAAAATTATATGTTTTCTTAATAAAAAAACCTAAATAAGATAATGGTGATAGTTTCAGGGTCAAAAATGAAGTTTGTAGGAAAGTCCAAAAGTTAGGGTTTCCTTGCCTTTATACATGAGTAAACCCTAATTCATGTTTAAGCAATGAAAATAGGAAAATAATCTTTGGAATTGATTAAAGTATTGAAGTAGAAGTAATTGGATATCTTAAGAAAAGGTATGTGCTTTCCTTACATCTAAGTTGGGAAAATTTATAACCCTAACCTAGTTTCCCCGATGAGGCTTCTATAAAACCCTAATTTTCCTTTTTGATAATTCCTTAGCTATATTTGCCTCAAAATCAGTTTCAATGTTTATTTCTTGGATCTTATACTCCACTGCGATGTTTACTTTTACTTGATACTTATTCTTGCCATATTTCTCAGCATGTTGGTTTTATTAGACTATTCAACTAGTGTAGTGGTACTTTTATACATCCACCCATAGATAGGGCATGTGTAAATTTGCCCTAGGGAATGTGTTATTCTCCCTAATATAGAATAATTGTAGGTGATTGGAATGTGTTGCTCTCCCTCATCTACTGATTGAGGTTAGGTAGGTACCTCAACCCTACATAGTTTAGGTAGTCAATATTAATCATTCATGCAACCTTTTTACTATTTTTTTTATGGAAAGCATCTATTTGCTTATGTCTCATTCTTTTGAATATCTTCATCTGAGGATGAAGTCTTAGCCTTACTTCCATATAGTTTCCTTAGCTTTGTTCTTGTTCATTTTCTCTAACACATACTTTGTTTTATTTCCCTTTTGTTGGGTGCTTTTCCAACCACCCCAAGTTAGATCAAGGTGTTGAGCAAGGCCTAGGATCAGATTTGTGCAACATGAGCGAGGAGGACCATCCTAGTAATAAGATAAGGAGTACATGACTTTAAGCATGGACCTATCTCATGAAGTGATTTTTTGGAGACAAAGTTGGTGTAGTTTAGATTTCCCTCTTGTTGTAAACCCTTTATGGGAGAATGATGATGTACACTTTTATAAAATTGAATATAGTCATGAAATTATATTCCGTTGCATTACTTGTTGGTTTTTGTATAGCATATATAAAAAGATTTGAGAATTTTACACCCATTTCAACATACCTTCTAAGTATGTTGGGATGAAGGTTTTATGTTCAAATTTTTAGTAAAGGGGAGATTTCACTCTTTTATAGTTTTCATGCAGGAGATTTTATGTTGAGGACTACACTAATAACCCCTCTTTGACCCGACTCTTCTTTCACAATCTTCATACCTCTCTGCCTCATGAAAGGATGTCGTAGTACACATATCAGCCGTTGTCACCTCCAAATGTTTGGGGTGGCCACATCTATATTCCCCCACTTCACTCTCATCATTATGTGCCTTATCTATGCCAAGGGTAAAGAAAAGAAAAAAAATGCAAAAAGAAAATTAAAGATGCTCATGTTTAAGAGCATTTAAATAAATGATGAGTGATAATACACTCTAATTTCTTACCACAATCCTTTATTCCTTTTATTCCCCATTGAGATAGAAAACATCAAACATAGCTCACTTTACCCTTTTCTACAGCCATTTGGGTCATTTGGTGTGGAGTGAAGCATAAGATTGAATGCATGAAAGTGAAACAACACTCCTAGTCATCGTTGATTAACGCCAGCATGAAACGGTTTACCCAGAATTACATGAAGGACATATGGAAAGATTGTGTATTCTATTCTCTATATTTGATGTTTGTATGCTCAGTGCTCTTTTCATGATTGGTTTGTGAAAGTGAAGTGGAGAGAGGTGGAGCACATGCTCTTAGTCACTTGTAAGACCATTTAGTCAATAGTCTATCGTTCTTATTTGATTAAAAGAAATTGAAGAGAGAGATTAAGTTGGAGCATACTTGAGGAAAAGTATGTTTTAAGTTTAGGGTAGTAATGCAGCCCTATTTTAGGGCTTCATCTTGTTCCTTTTTGCATCTCAATCACATCTAAACATAGTAGAATACAAGCTAATTCCCTCAATATGCATATTATTATCAAATGCATTTATGAAAGTTCTTTGCATGTTTTTCAGGTACTTGGACCATGCCTTGGATGGATGAGAGAGAAGGAAGGAGTTATTAGATTCCTCCAACCATGGAGGGGTCCAAAGAAGGCCCCAAAGCTCCCTCAACCTACCCCTAGTGGCCAAGGGTCAAGTTCAAGAAAGGAAGTCCATTGATCATGAAGTTTCAAGTTCAGAAAGCTATTGAAGACCTCAACATAGTCGTGGTGTCAAGGAACTATTGTGCTCATAAATGCCAAAGTTACAACTTGATCTACATGTTATCAAGGTACAACAACATTGCCAAAACGGTCATGCTACCAAGCACAATCATGCTGAGAAGCCCCCAAAATGGTTTTGCCATCCAGCACGGCCACGTTGCCAAGGATGAGAATAAACGTGTTGCCGAGAATGACCCCCCTTCTACCTCACTCACCACGGTCATGCTACCCAACATGACCATTCTACCTAGCTCCCACCACAGCTGTGCTACCTAGCATGACCTTACAACCATCCTTCGTTTCACTACATTCACTTTGACATTTTCTATTTCTCACCACAACCATTATCCCCCACCACGACTGTTCTTCCCAGAATGGTATCCCCGATTTCCCCACCTCCATCTCATCCTTGCGGTTTGATGGGTTTCGACCCCCCCACATGGTTTCATGACCGCAAGGAGCAGCCTCACGATCTTCCCAAACCGCGAGGAGCACCCTCACGGTCCCGAGACCATGAAGACCACCACCTACCACTCCACTACCATCGTGAGCCACTTCCACCTCCGCTGCCTATGTCCACAACACCTATGACTAGTTCTCTTCCTTCTCCAAACTACGAGGACCTACACCAGCATCAGTCCCTGATGACACATCCATAGCCTCATCCTCTGTCCTCCATCCACCTCCCTGCTTCCACAACCATCACTCTTCCTTCTCCTTGCACCTATAATCCCACTCGATGCAGTGCCTCAAACCGCGACACGCTGCCCCCTGTCGACCTCTGTGCTCGCCGCAAGGAGCCCTCACGGTCTTGAGACCGTGAGGCGGCACTCGACCTCAAACCACAAAGACCGCTTGGCGGCGTTCGATCCCCATACCGCATGGGCGACGCTCGCGTTCTTAAGACCAGTTGGAGGAGGCGTAATCATTTTCAAAACCGATCACTTAACATGATGTTCAAGATCGAATGATCTTAAACGGCCTTCAAGACCATGTAGTGGCATTCACATCCCAAATCATGAAGACAGTATATCGTGAAGAGGCTACTAGTGCTCCCAGACCACGTGGAGGATGTCGTCATCTCCCAGACGGTGAGGAGGTAACGTTCATTTTCCTAGATCGTGTGATTCCCATCGGCCTCCCAAGACCGATTGGCAGACCAGGGACCGATTGGAAGCACAAGACCGAAAAGAACGTGAGACCATGAGGATATGAGTGTTCTTCCAAACTGAGAGAGTCCAAGACCACTAAGGTCTGCAAATGATCTTGGGACCAAAAGAACTCAAATGGTTTTCAAAACTATGTAAAACTGACTCACACAAAAATGTGAAGACCAAAAAGTTCAGCAGCCAGCCAACTCTATAAATATAGATGCACACCTGCCTCCCAAGGGAATCAGATCCGAGACGCTGCCAGGCCGCTCTTCCTCAAGCTCGACCCCTGATTCCTCTGATCAAACCAACAACTCCACCACCAGGCTGCACCTAGTGTGCTCGACCCCTGGGCAAGTCCTCCACCTACGTGTCTCCACTTCCTCCACTCCACCACCATGATGCTGTTGGTATGTATGCCCTGATAGCCAATCATGGGATGATTGGTGAGATACATTAAGATTGATTTGATAAACATCAAAGGAAAGCTTCCAATTCTTTCTGGTTCAGTCATATGAGATAATGATAGAACATATTGAATGTCTAGAGAATGACAATACTCAATGACGTATGCTTTCAGGTTAAGGACCTAAACGATGAGATCATACGTATGCTAAGAGTTTGTACATTCTTATTATGTCCCTAGTCGGATGTCATTGTGGAAGGTAGATAGACAACAATGACACAAAAGACTATATTGTGGTGTTGGTTGATGATAGAATCTCATTAGTCATGATATGGAGATATCAAACCAAACACTTAGGTACTTGTTAGAGAACAAGTTTACCGGACAGACCCACTGTGAGTTTGACACATGGAACCATGACATGGTAGTCACAGTCAGTTCTCATAGTGATGGCGGTGAGTGTGATTCTTAGACCTGAAATCACTACACTCAACACATGTCATTGGGTACACTTTGACATCATCAAACGTAGTCGTGAAACATGGGTTGTTATAAAGGTGATGATTGGGTGACTTGACACATGGGGCTTTTGAGGGGTGAGTGATAGATATGGGATTTGTCCCTGCTGAGGGAGTTTGATATCCATGGCCACTTGATGAGTAGGATTGAGATAGGTGTGCACACACATGTGTGAATCAATATGTGATATTGATGTCATACATATCTCCTCCAATCTACTCTGAGATCAAGAAAGTGAATGAACATTGATAGGATGACTGTTCAATGCCTTGAGTTCATTCAGTATATCAGTGACAAAGGAATTATACATTTGTTGTAACACCATTCATGGATTGTAGGATTGAAAGTTGTTCTCCAACTTTCTATTTCACTTGGGTAGCAGTGATGTGTGACTAGACACCGCTCTTTGCTTGTGAAGTCATAAGTGTTATGGAATTTCACTGCCAACGTGAAATGGACCTGCAGGGTCACACACATAGGATTTAACTTGGAAAAGGAGTTTATCCACAAATGATGTTTGGATTGATTACTAAAGGAGTTTAGTAGTTCAATTAAACACTCAATTAATTGATATCTCAAAATCATAGTGTTCAAGGTGTTGGATCGATTTATTAGAGTATCAGATTGATTGAAACTACAATTGACTGATTTGCATAGTCTGCTGCTCCAACTAATCAGCTCATGGGATGAACCGATTGGCTCAGGTTGGTGAATCGATCGACTCAACTCATGAGATGATCGACTCATGTGTTATGAGATGATCGACCCAATTTTTGAACCGGTCGATTCATGTGACCAACCGAGATCATTTGGAAATTTAGAAGACTATTTTGCATATACAATTTGTTTCACTTGTACAAATTCGATTTGAATAAGGATTAATATTTAATTAATTGGAAACAAATATGAAAGTCAATTTGAGTTGGATCAAGACCACGAACCGATCGGATCAGGTGCCCCAACCGATCGGTTGAGGTGTGAACCGATCGGCTCAACTCCCCAACTGACCATTTCATGCATGAAACGATCGATTCAGGTGGCACAGTTGGTTGTTTTGTGGAAAATCTCGAACCCTTCTCCTCCTCCTTTAGTCCCGCATTGCCCGGGATAGAGAACCCTGTCCCATGACCCTCCTATATATATAGGGGTAGTGGGGGATTCTCAGGACAACAACTCAGTGCACCAGTTGCTCTACAAATTTGTCGTTCTCTCTAGTTTTGGTAATCGAGAGAGAGCCCGAGCAAGTGCTACCCGATAAGGGAGGCACAACAAGGGAAAGACAACTGCAGAAAGTGACTGGTGGTAGGAAAGTGTATCAGTGATTAGTACACCGACAGGATGGTGCGACTCCTTCCAATTCCTTATAGGACTAGGAGATCGGAGTTCCAGGTGGTCCGTGTGGACTACATCAGAGGCGGGAGACTTCTACTGCTCAGAGGACATCTGTCAATCTCGACAGTCTCGGTAAGACCAGGAGCTGCACAGACACCGTCCAAGACCAGAGGTGAAGGCCACAAAAGCTGTGAGGTAAAGTCGTCGAGCAAGTATCAGGACAAGGTACACCTCCACAAACCATTCTTCCTATTATATAGACGTTGACGCGTTTCTTTTATTCTGTGTTTGGGAGAAGAAAATTTTTGTTTCCGCTGCCTTCTCTGTCTCCTATAAAACCCAACAGTGGTATCAGAGCCACATCAACTTCTCTATACTTTAGGATTATCGATATGATCGATTTTGGTTTGTCGCCTTTATTTATTGCATACGATGCGAATAAAATTGGCTTTATGCATGTCCAATCCTAAATCCACAAATCCCAATATTCATATATGATATGTAATATAAATTCACTCGATATGCGTCTCCCTTAAATGAGTTTTGTGGTGGATTTATAGCATGGTTATGGCCAATAAGCCCTATGTATGTGTGCTTGGTTGTATGTGGTTGCTTTCATCTCGGTCTGCGCATCGATTCCCTATCTCCTATTCTTGATGTAACTCGATATAACTCGAGATTTCTTTCCTACCTATGCCCCCCACCCCCCGAATGTAACTCGGGGTTTCCCAATTCAAATGTAAAATAGGATAGAACTTTTATTTCCTGTTATGTCAAAGAACGACGGAAAACCCGACGACAATTGAGACGATCGGTTCAAGGCGTGAACTGATCGGTTGGCATTCCAGATGGTTAGTTCAAGGAGTGAACCGATCGGTTGGCGATCTAGGCGAGCGATTCATGGAGCGAGATGATCGGGTGGAGGCTATGAGGAGATGCATGACGACCAGGCGAACCGATCAGTTGGAGGAGCCAACTGATCGACTGGTGGCACCCAACCGACCGGCCTGATGGCGAGCCGATCAATCATGGAGATGAGTTGATCAAACCCAGTAAAGGCAAAGCACAAAGTTCATCTTGTACAGGTTGCATGTGATATAGACCTAGATGACCGTGATTCCTCTTGGCTTGAGGAATCACATTAGGATGGACATAATCATCACATTTATCATTTCACATGTTTTCTGTGGGATATAGCATGTATATGATATATACTATATATTGTGGTGATTGGATATGTATATGTACCTATAAAAACCAAATCCCTCATTAAATATTAAATTTTTAGATGCCTTCCAAATGCGACACACGTGAAAAGCTCGATCGACCAAGTGTGGGCACGCCCTAGCGTGGTGCACCGTCTATCTCATGGAAGCGTGAAGGATGGATATGTGGGTCTGCCCTAGCAGGGTGCATATTCATCGTGTTGGCTTTGGGTTGGACATAACAAGGTGACCTAGATAGGATCTAGCACCTTGAGGCATGGAGGTGATCATGGCAAGGAGTTGCATATGACATCTTTCAAGAGTTGCATATGATGCAATGGGAAAAAGTTTCCTACCTGGAAGTTCTAAGTTGTGGGTGACAACCCTAGTTGGTTCATGACTCAGAGGATTTCAGGATCTTGACCCACTAGAAGATTGTACGCTGCAATCTTCCGAATTGATGGTGAGGGCTATCAATTTGAACAAAAATAGTGGGAGTGATAATTAATTAAAGTGCTAATTATATAGTCAACTTTTCAAATCAATCAAATAAGTCAAAATTGAGTTTTGGACTAAATTGCATCTATTTCCTTTTGTAGTACAAATGACAACAAACAACAATCACTTTTCATTGCGATCGGTCCTTGAGAAGGACAAGATGAATGATCTAACTTCCACGACTGGTTTAGGACATTGAGAATTGTTCTCACTCAAGAGCGAAAGCTCTATGTCTTGGATACTCTAGTTCCATAGGAACCTGCTCCTACCGCACCAAAGGCAGAAAGGGATGCTTACAAGAAGCATTCTGATGATGCCATTGATGTAAAGTGCTTGATGTTGTGCTCAATGAACCACGAGTTGCAGAGACAACATGAGAACATGGGTGTCATTGAGATGATTCAACATCTCAAGAACATGTATGAAGATCAAGCACGACGAGAGATATGATGTCTCCAGGGCACTGTTCAAGTGCGTCATGACAGAAGGAGATCCAGTTGGTCCTCACACGCTCAAGATGATTGGGTATGTGGAGAACCTGACGAGACTGGGATTTCCCCTGAGCCAAGAGTTGGCTACTGATGTGATACTACAATCATTTCCAGAATCCTACAGTCAGTTTGAGATGAACTACAACATGAACAACTTTGACAAGCCATTGACAGAGTTGTTGGGCATGTTGAGGACAACCAAGACATAGATGAAGAAGGACAAGCCTAAGTCTATGATGATGATCAGTGACAAGAAAGGCAAGTCCAAGCGCAAGGGCAAGGGAAAAGCTAAGAAAGGTTCTGATGCTAGCCAGCAGCCCAAGTCGTCTTCAACTCTCAAGGCCAAGGGAGGCATGACCAAGAGAGGCAATTGCCACCATTGTCAAAAGCCAGGACATTGGAAAAGTAATTGTCCACTCTATCTGGAAGAACTAAAGAAGAAGGAGGCGATAGACGTCTCCCCCTGAAGGTGTCATGAAATAAACTTGTAACATTTTTGAGGTATATGATACCAAGATATAAAATGTAAAGCACTCAATAAATGGGGCAAGTGTTGCCGCCATAGATAGGAGTACTTTAGTTTATTTTCAGCCTTGAAGGCATGTAATAGAGTTATGAACTGCTATTTCATATCTGCCAATGAATAGAAACACTTTAATTTTTGCATATTGTGTGACAATGATGTCAATTAATAAAGTTGATGTTTCAATCATTGTGGCAATGCCTTGTTTGTCTTGTGGTACTTGGTATGCATAAGATAAAATGATACCTAAAAGTTATTGATAACTCAAACAATCAAATTAGCATAAATCATGAGAAATTCATTTCTAGTTTCCATATGATGGATAAATCTAGACTCTTTTTGTTAGAGAACCAGTAAGAGACATGAATCTCTTAGACATGATTAATCTATCTTCACTAATGATAGTGGGAGAATGATTATCCTATTAGGTATAATACAAGTGATGTATTTACATACCTATAGGAGTAAATGCTAATACTTCAAATGGTGTTTAGAGAAATACCAATATGAACATCTTGAAGTGTTCAAGAATATCATAGATGAAGTATGAATTTGGTAAAGTGTTAGAGAACCTTATGAGTGATTATGATAGTGTATCATAGTGAACTCATGATTAAGGCATGGTGATGTCTAAATAAAAAGGAGTCATACTCTAAGGAGTTAGAGAATGATTATCAAATAACTAATTTCTTCTTAAGTAAAGAATACCCCACACTAATAAAGGACATTAAGAATCACAAGGAGTTGTGGGTTCTTATATCCTTGACAGATACACCTCAATTATCTATGTGATGAGTTGGTCATGTGATGAGTCAACTATCTAGATGAATATGAGGAACTGGATTTTGAGTTATGGTTTATGACCATTACATCCTAAATGACTTCCATGTGAACCATAAGGTATGACCTTAATGGTAGCACCCATTGGGATGAAATCCATAAAGTGTGAATGAGTTTTAAGTGTTAAGACACATGGATAACATTTTGAGAAGGATGATGCTTGTTGATTGCAACTTAATGACTAAGAAATTTGGCATACAGATACTGAAACCACATTCCTATGAGGAATAAAACAAGGATGTGTACGTGACACAACCTATAAGGTTTATGAATCCATTCATGCAAATGAAGTCTATAAGTTACAATGCACTAATCAATGTGATTGATTGAGTACAAGCAAGGAGCGTATTCACATTTCACATGTTGATGTGAAATGGAAATGTTCTAGAATGGAAATACAAAGTGGAAATTATCTTTAAGGAAGATAAAGACATTTCCTATGTGATAGGAATAGAGATCTATAGAGATAGTTCTCGAAAACCTCTTAACCTAAAAGAGAGAGCACACATTTGTTGGATCCTAGATGGGTGATTAGATGCTCTAGAGAGGGGTGAATAGAGCTGAATGCACTTAAACAAAATTCATTAGACCTTCAAGATATATTATAAGATAAGGTTGCTAAATAGGTAATCTGAGTGCAACTAAAGCATACATAGCAAGGATGAGAGAGATTGAGCAAACACAAGTAGACAAGCTATTTAGAGTGGTTCCACACTTCAAACTAGAAGTATGTCAGTCCACTTACCTTGAGAGGTCAACCTCTAGGATTTCCTAACCATTGCATTCTTATATTCATTCATAAGACTTACAATACATGACCAAACAAAGGACTTTCCTATCCAATACAAAGAGTCTTCAACCTTACCAAGGACTTACCCACTTTGCAAGGAGTCTTCTTCCTTCTTCCAAGGACTTACCTACTCTTGCACAAGTCTTCATCCTTGTAGGAATTACCCACTCTTCTTGGATCTTCCGCCTTTGACTTCACCTTCACTCAGAGAAGCTTCCACCAAGGACTTACCCACTTGAGCAAGGAGTCTTTTGCCTTCACCAAGGGCTTACCCACTCTAGCTCCAAGTCTTCAGCCGTGATCTTCACCAAGGGACTCCTTCCCTTGTTCTTCTTCACCTCTCTTGGATAAGAGAGAGAACCTTCATCTTCATGGTTGAAATGAGAGATAGGGAGGTGGTGGAAGTGAGAGCCTCACAAGATATACATGCATGACTAGATCTCTTACAGATTTCCTACTCACTCTAATGGATGTAGCAAGTGATTAAGCTTAGAGAGAGAGGAGGCTGTAGGAAGCACACAACTATAGAATAGGAACCTGACATAGAGTTTTGCAATGAATGCTCAACCTTGGAATGAAGTCCAAGGGGTCCTATTTATAGCTGGGGATGCCTCTTAGCCTTTGGGAACACTTGAGAATGAAAACAAGCCGTTTTGTGGCTTGCAAAAGATATATTTTCACTTGTTGCAACTCCACAATGGCTAGAAGCACTTTTCTGCACTTTTCCGTACAGTGTAATCAGTCGAGTTTCTATAAGGGTAACTCGACCGATAGAGTAAAAGACAAAGCCGATATTCAGACCATCCATCGAGTTTGTCCTGGGGAAACTCGACCGACCAATGAAAATTGAATTGGTCTGGTACTCCATCGGTCAAGTTCTGTGTAGTGTAAACTCAACCGATCAAAAGTCATTTTCAAGATCCAATCAGGATCGGTCGAGTTTGCACCTCACAGAATTCGACCGATGAACAGCCTGATGTGAATTTTGGAAAATGGCTTTTGAGTTCTTAAACATTCGATCTAAGTGCTCCTGATTGTTTTCTAAGCTTAATTACAAGTCATACAATCATTACAAGTGATTTACAACATGATTCTAATGGATTTACATCATATTACAAAAATGTGCACTTGTGTTGATTTTGACTTGTCTTTTCTCCAATTTGATATGTGCAAGTTAGGGCATTTGGAGTGTGTCTATACCTAATCCGAAATCACTCAAGTAGAGACATTAGACACCAATATGTGGAATGGTTAGTCATCATCAAAACACGGGTTTAGTCAATTTAGATGTGAGCCAACATTGACCTAATTGACCTTGAGTCAACAACATTGGTGATCTATACTGAAGGGTTCAGTATGTACAAATTCTGTGGGAGAAAACTTGTCCATGTTACATGGAGTAAGTATCCCAAGGCCAAGTGGGAAAACTAAGAATATATATGGATCTATCATGTATGTAATCATCCAATCATCTTACATGTAGGACATGGAAGAAAAAAATGCATTCATCATCTCGTATGTAGGACATGACAATATGATATGCTCATCCTGATAACTCGTATGTGGGACATGATGAGTGGATGCCTGTCTAGTTCTAGTAAGGGTTACTGGAATACCATAAGAACTTGATAAGTACTTGAGAAGTACTAGTTCTATGGAGATAAGGAAGGGTTCACTGTAAAGAGTTACACTGGTGCGAACTTCTGAAAAGGACATAAAATTAATCGCAATATATATATGAGATATATATAAAAGTGAATGTTTGTTGATAATTGGAAATGTTCCAATAAAGCTGTTTAAAAGGAAAGGCCGAGTATCCATGTGTTAAAGAACAACAATGGATACTATATGGATCTGAAAGTTCATGAGATGAACTTATAGATATTCTGGTCATTGATGACAAGTAAGGAATACTTGGTCATGCATTGTGGCTAAAGGTTAGCAAAGGAATACTAGATCACATATTATGGCAACTCCATCTCATACGTGTGACGTACATCAAAGAAATGAGAGACATGCAGTTAATACCGACTTTTGCAAGGTGTTGCCATAACTCACTATGTTAGCACTAGAGTACAGTAACATGTGGGACATGTTTGAAGATCACTATGAATATGATTCAAGGGTGATTGGCTCACAGTGCAAGTGGGAGTCTATTGGTATGTATGCCCTAAGAGCCAATCATGGGATGATTGGTGGGATACATTAAGATTGATTTGATAAACATCAAAGACAAGCTTCCAATTCTTTCTGGTTCAGTCATATGAGATAATGATAGAACAGATTGAAAGTTTAGAGAATGACACTACTCAATGACGTATGCTTTCAGGTTAAGGACCTGAATGATGAGATCATACGGATGCTAAGAGTTTGTACATTCTTATTATGTCCCTAGTCGGATGTCATTGTGGAAGGTAGATAGACAACAATGACACACAAGACTAGATTGTGGTGTTGGTTGATGACAGAATCTCATTAGTCATGATATGGAGATATCAAACCAAACACATAGGTACTTGTTAGAGAACAAGTTTACCAGACAGACCCACCGTGAGTTTGACACATGGAACCATGACATGGTAGTCACAGTCACTTCTCACAGTGATGGTGGTGAGTGTCATTCTTAGACCTGAAATCACTACACTCAACACATGTCGTTGGGTACACTTTGACATCATCAAACGCAGTCCTGAAACATGGGTTGTTATAAAGGTGATGATTGGGTGACTTTGACACATGAGGCTTTTTAGGGGTGAGTGATAGATATGGGATTTGTCCCTCCTGAGGGAGTTTGATATCCATGGCCACTTGATGAGTAGGATTGAAATAGGCGTGCACATGCATTTGTGTATCAGTATGTGATATTGATGTCATACATATCTCCTCGAATCTACTCTGAGATCAAGAAAGTGAATGAACCTTGACAGGATGATTGTTCCATGCCTTGTGTTCATTTGGGATATCAGTGACAAAGGAATTATACATTCGCTGTAACACCATTCATGGATTGTAGGATTGAAAGTTGTTCTCCAACTTTCTATTTCACTTGGGTAGCACTGATGTGCGACTAGGCACCACTCTTTGCTTGTGAAGTCATAAGTGTTATGGACTTTCACTACCAACGTGAAATGGACCTGCAGGGTCACACACATAGGATTTAACCTGGAAAAGGAGTTTATCCACAAATGATGTTTAGATTGATTACTAAAGGAGTTTAGTAGTTCAATTAAACACTCAATTAATTTATAGCTCAAAATCATAGTGTTCAAGGTGTTGGATCGATTGATTAGAGTATCAAATTGATTGAAACTGCAATTGACTGATTTGCATAGTCTGCTGCTCCAACCGATTGGCTCATGGGATGAACCGATCGGCTCAACTCATGAGACGATCGGCTCAATTGTTGAACCGGTCGATTCATGTGACCAACAGAGATCGTTTGGAAATTTAGAAGACTATTTTGCAAATACAATTTGTTTCACTTGTACAAATTCAATTTGAACAAGGATTAATATTTGATTAATTGGAAACAAATACGAAAGTCAATTTGAGTTGGATTAAGACCATGAACCGATCAGCTTAGAAGTGAACCGATCAGCTCAGGTGCCCCAACCGATCAGTTGAGGTGTGAATCAATCGGCTCAACTCCCCAATCGACCATTTCATGAATGAAATGATCAGTTCAGGTGGCACAATTGGTTGTTTTGTGGAAAATCTTGAACCCTTCTACTCCTGATTTAGTCCCGCATTTCTCGGGATAGAGAACCCTATCCCATGACCCTCCTATATATAGGGGTAGTGGGGGCTTCTCAGGACAACAACTCAGTGCACCAGTTGCTCTACAAAGTTGTCATTCTCTCTAGTTTTGGTAACTGAGAAAGAGCTCGAGCAAGTGCTACCCGATAAGGGAGGCACATAAAGGGAAAGACAACTGCAGAAAGTGACTGGTGGCAAGAGAGTGTGTCGGTGACTAGTACGTCAACAGGAGGGTGCGACTCCTTCCGATTCCTTGTAGGACAAGGAGATCAGAGTTCCAGGTGGTCCGTGTGGACTACTTCAGAGGCGGGAGACTTCTGCCACTCAGAGGATAGCTGTCAATCCCGATAGTCCTGATAAGACCAGGAGCTGCACAAACACCATCCAAGACCGGAGGTGAAGACCGTGCATGCTGTGAGGTAAAGTCACTGAGCAAGCCTCATGACAAGGTATGCCTCCACAAACCATCCTTCCTATTATATATATGTTGGCGCATTTCCTTCAGTCTAGGTTCAGGAGAAGATAATTTTTGTTTCTGCTGCCTTCTCTGTCTCCTCTAAAACCCAATAGATGCGTGCCTCCACACTTGACCCCAGGTGGAGGACGATCTCTATAGCCAAGTTTTATAGTAGGCTTGCACTTTCATTCGTCATTCACACCACATACGCATCCAAAAGCTTCTACTCCTACTGCGAGTAAGGAGGACAAGAAGAAAAGGAAGGAGGAGAGAGAGAAAGTTTGCCCCGTCTTCCGTGGTGTCCCTCATTCCTCATTCAGATCTGCTCTAAAGTGGCATAGAAGACCGTATCTTCACCAAGCTATGACAATCTTATTCATCATGCTCATGGCTGAATCTTCACTCTCTCTTGTTCTATTTGTTCCTCACATCATGAGTGAGTAGTTTCATTTCATTGGGGTGCGGGGATTAGCCCCTCTGCACATGCTTATATGTCTTTTCATTAAACATTCCATGGCATGTATGTAACTTTCTATTTCGTTATTAATCTTCGACGTGTGCTTGTGAATTGATCACCTGCTTGCATTTATCTTGTTCGTTCCTATGTTGTGAGAACTTTAATATGTAGGTTTGAATGTCTATTAACACAGTTGACTCCCTGATGAGAAATCAGGTGGGATTCCCTGAGGTCGTATGTGTGTGATCTGTGAGGGGATGAGCCATCTAGCCCACGGTGACACTTCTGTGTGCCTAAACATCCTAACAGAGGGTCGCAACTTCAGTTGGATATCTGTATCTTCGGAGCCGTAAGTACATGATCCGGATGGCGACGAGAAATCCGATACCTAAGGGGATGCTTACGTGAACCTAAACATCCTAACAGAGGGTTTGCAACAATTCTATTTGGATATTTAGATCTTTCCTGGATGTTTGTGATTGGATGTGTCTGCATGTGCAGTGTGGTGAAACCCGGGACCGCCCTAGTGATCCCCATCATTAATCTAGATTCAACTTTAATTCTGCTCTTTACTTTCTTAAAATTAGTTTAGTTAAACTCAAATCAATCTTTGTTCTAAATATTAGTCTCACTTGAGCTAGACTAGACTAGCAATGATTCTTAAAAATGTTGTCCCTTGGGATTCGATCCTTAACTATACTGCGATAAGATCCGTCCACTTGCGGGTGGTATTATTGCAAAAGTTTTGGTTAAAAACTCAGGGATTTCAACCCCGAGTGAATTTGTTAGTGTGAAAATACACCACATCAATGGCTAGTCCTTTATCAGAAAGCATCCTCATCAATCAGAAGGTTTATCAATGTGGGCCCATCAACCGCCAGTAATATCCCCCCTCTCTCCTCAGGTGGGTTTGTCCCTAAGGAGTAAGGTCACAACCGCTACCATCGTCACAACCTCTACCACCATCATGACCACGATAATATCTCAACTACTACATCCATCTCGGCCGCTACGACTGTCACGACCATGATAATGCCCCAGTCGCTACATCCGTCTCTTTCACAAGGACCATCATGACCGCGACGAATACAAATCCAATGAATACCCACCCCTACTACCTGTGACGATCCGACCAAAAATCAAATCATCACCAGTAAATAGTTGCGAAATAAACATAAACATCAGGTTAACAAAAAAATCACTAAAAATTTAAAACCATTTGCAAAGAGATCCATTTCCAGGAAACTCTTAAAAAGAGAACCAAAGTACTGCATACATTATGGTTCACATTATACATACCATGTACCATCTCATCACGAGGAATATATACAATAGTTGCTTTACCAAACTATACATGAGCAACATAAAACCTTGAGGCATACAAGCCAAAAATCTTAGATCGATCATAAAACCACTAAAGACTGACTCCAAGGACCTGAGAGTACAGAGACGACACATAGGACTCATATCTACATAACACGACAGACAGTAACTCAACCTGAGATGTTACTGCTGCCCCTTATGCTGCTGTCCTTCCTCTTTTGTATGGTCCCTACCTCCTCGTCTGCGTACCCCTAAAAATGTTGGTGACCAACGGGGTGAGACTCATGTCCCAGCGAGAGGTATAACTCTCCGCCAACAATATTATTATAATAAACAGCAATAAAACTGAGCAGAGGATTCTTTTATATTAATAAGCATGATTTACTCATTGTTTAAATAGAATAGAGCAATGTCATCTTTCAAAGCATTACAACTATATATGACAAAGCATTAGAACATGTATAACATTTATCCATTTAGGATAAATTAAGCAATGTAACATCAACCAATGATTTCCATATTTCATCCTTAAGTAAATACGCTACATGATTGACTACATTTTTACAATCACACTTCTTCCCTGAGGAGATGAGGTATACCGCTCATACTCCAACCGACCACGATGGCGTAAAGCATCAGTTCCATACATAGGTCAATGGAAGAGCCGAACTCCATGACCTCATCTGTCTCGGTCAGTGTGAGACCACAAGCATGACTACGTCAACTGCTTAAATAGCTTTCTAGGGTATACTGGCAACTTTGCTATAGAGCTACAGCGGCAGCTGCACTCCTTCAGCATCGAGAGATTTAATGTTTATCTCACATCGATCTGACATTCATCATCATCGGGAGATTCATGATACATCCATCCCGGCACATATAATGAAGGATAGAGAGATCTTGTGTTTATCTCACATCAATCCCACATTAGGGCATAAGGATATTCGCGCCCATCACCCCCACATATTCAAAACTACGCCCTCTAGGAGATCCCGTGGGAAAACTTGTTTCAACATCACCAACTACTAATGATGATGGATCTATGGCCAGGGCTCTACATGATAAGATTCCACTTTATTAATTAAGTACATTACCATATTCTTTTAGCATCAATCAAGTTTTCAAACATAAATTATTATGACAAATGCTACAAAGAAAGGTGTAATACATGTATCAAGTACTTTTCAAAATTTTATATAACATTTAGGATCTCACTCCCTTTTCTTATTACCGGGAATTCGCGTCCCTCAATAATATCATCATCATGATCACTGAATATGGGTATTCAAACCCATAGTTCTTCACAGAACATAGTTACCACTTATCAGGTAACTAATACCTCTAGGTTATCTGACCAAGGTATATATATATGATACTTGTTACACAAGCATCTCACATTGCCCACAAGGCCATTAAACATCTTGTCACCTCTCACTAGGCAACAATTAATATTATGGCTCACAAAGCCATTAAACATCTTTATCAAATAAACATCATAGCTCATACCTGGCTAAGCTCATCATCTCAAGATACATGCATGGTTAGTATACATGATAACAACCATATCAATTTCATATCAACATAATGCAATACAAGGGTAATACAACTATTATCTTATTAGGGTTAGGGTTTCCCATTCTTTATCTATTAGGGTTTCACATTCTATTTCCCTAAATTAGGGTTAGGGTTTCTCTTTCTTATCAATTAGGGTTTCAAGATCACATTATCAAGGATCAAACCCTAATTCATAATTTTACACATATTAGAAACATTAATGTGAGCACATTACATGTTTAGTTCACAAGTATGAGTTTCTCTCTCATCCTCTCTAGGATGTTGATTACTTCATACTTTATTAAGTTGGCTCAACCTTTCCTTCAAGGTACAAAAGCCTACTTAATCATTGATCATTAAACTCCATACTTCTTAATGTATGACTTGATATAAAACACTCCATGTGTTACTCCATCAAGTATATTGCATTTAAGGTGCTTCCACACCATATCATTTTGGAGGTGTGTGTATGCTTGCTCACACCATATCAGATCAAAGGTGTGTGTGTGCTAGTTCCATATCGAGTTAAAGGTACATGCATGCTTGCTAAGCCGAATATCGGTTTGAAGATGTGTGTTTGAGTGTTTGACCCCTTCAAACCTTCATGGCCACGACCTGCCCTTCACCATTGGTTAAGTGACAGGCTAGACAATTGTTTGAACCACTATGAACCCAAAGTACAAACCAATGCACACCCCTATTGATTTCCAAGTAAACTAGGGCTACTTTTCCATATCGAGTTGAAGGTGTGTGCTTGTGTGCCTTTGCACGATACTGATGATGTCATCATCATCAACCTCAAGATCCTTGTTCTTACTGTTATAAGTCATGGAAAACAGTCCCATGAAGCTTTTAGAACTCAAAGGTTCAACAATTATTCAAGAGAAATCGAATTTTCAAGTAGTTCAACAAGTATGACAAAATTGAAGGTGCATAATAATATAATTGGGTTTAAGTTATATAACCCACCTCAAGAACAAATTCAAAGCTCCAAGCTCCAAAGCTTCACGTTCCCAAGGTTGAAGATGGTCTTTACAACTCCTATTTATGCAAAAAATCACCATGGATAAGCAATTGGTGAAGAAGAAGAGAAAAGAAGATCAAAACCCTAAATTCATGCTTCAATCCAAGGTTGAAGATGATCTTATCCTCACCTTAGGTTTAAGTATGAGCTCCTTTTTGATCCTTAACACCTTTGCACGATACACTAGTGTCCTTTCATGATATGCAACCTCTCTTGCACGATATGGCACTCACTTGCATGATATGCCATTCAACTCTTCACCCTATTGACCGATATCACCTTATATGCCAATTTCACCTACTTGGCCGATATGCTTTTGCTATGGGAAATATCCAAGGGCCTATGCATGATATACTTGCTCTCCTGCACGATACAAGCTCTCTATGCACGATACCTTAGGATAGGAGGGTGGTAAGTGTCGAAAAATTTCACTTAAGGGTGAAACTAGGGGTATATATACTTGTTGCACATGAAGAAAGGTAAAAATGAGGTGTCATCATTTTGAGCTAGTAGGTGCCACGCATCCATGCATGGGTGACACATGTACATGCATGCATCAACATTTATCTTGAAATGAAAAACAGTTGAGGATCATTTGGAGATAAAGATTCGGCCATTACATATCCTTTTGAATAAGATATATTAATTAATTCATCACTTTATGCACAACCAGTCACAATTTTTCTAAGGAAGTTGTAACTCGACACAACTCACCTCCTTGAGGTTCTTTGCACGATATGGCCTTTGCCTAGAGTTCACAAAACTATATGAGGCTCCTCCTGTGGCTCCTTGGCCGATAGGCTTTCATATATAATCTTTTCAACTTGATACAACTCAAGTTAGAGCTTCATATTCAACCCCTTTTTCTTGGTCATTTCATCACCAAGATTACCATCATTCATAAATGATTCAAACATGGTGTCTCCTTCTTTCTCGCTCCTCTATATGATGCTAGGGGGGAGTAGGGATACTCTAGAGGTGGTAATTTGCATATTAACCCCACATTTTGGGTAAATTACAATTTGTACCAAAATTGGTGCACAATGCACTAACATTATTCAAATAAGCTACAACTTGGAATTTAGGCTTTCCACAAGCCATCCCTTAACATTATTCTCTCTCTTATGATGCTAGAACACATGAGGTACATTTAACATGTGACATTTTGCAATATAGCCCCTCATCTTGGGTAAATTGTACTTTATGCCCAAACTATCATATAATGCACAAACAGTTTGCAAATAAGCTCAAACTTGAAATTTAAACTCTACAAGAGTCTTAATTACTTTTCAAAAGATTAAAAAAAAATTTGTAAACAACTTACTTAAGCAAAACTTCTAGGTTTAAGCCATAACCTAGGTTAGGCATGTTATAATTATCAACCCCTAACAAGGATTTCGTCCCCGATATCTCAAGAGAAAAGAGAATGGTACTTCCTCCTCATCTCTTCCTCTAGCCCCCATGTGGCTTCTTAAATGCCACAGTGATGCCATAGAACTTTCACAAGAACTATGCCTTTCTTTTTCAACTTCTTGATTCTTCTGTCAAGAATCATCATTGGACCTTCCACATAGGATATATCCTCATTTAATTCTACCTCTACAGGTTGCAACACCAACTCTATATCGGGATGACATTTTCTCAGCATAGATACGTGGAACATTGGATGTAGTTTATGTAGATCAGGTGGCAACTCCAACCTATAAGCTACCTTTCCCATTCGTGCTATCACTGGGTAAGGTCCCATAAATCTAGGAGCTAGTTTACCCCTTTTCCCAAATATGAGAACACCTTTCCAAGGAGAGACTTTGAGATACACCCTATCTCCAACTTGGAATTCTAAGGGTCTATGACACTTATCAGCATAAGATTTTTGTCTATCCTGGGCAGCTTTCAGCTGCTGTTGTATTACTTTAATCTTCTCAGTTGTCTGTTGCACTAACTCAGGACCCAGAAGTTGGTATTCTCGTGTTTCATACCAGCGTAACGGAGATCTACAACGTCTACCATATAAGGCTTCATATGGTGCCATATCAATACTAGTCTGGTAATTGTTGCTGTAGGCAAACTCTATTAAGCTCACGTGTATGTCCCAACTTCCTACAAACTGAAGAACACATGTTCTAACCAAATATTCTAAAGTCTGTATAGTTCTTTCAGATTGCCCATCTGTATGAGGGTGGAAAGCTGTGCTAAACTTCAACTGAGTACCCAAGGCTTTATGTAGTCGTTCCCAAAAATGACTTGTAAACTGGGGGCCTCTATCAGATACAATTGTAGCTGGAACCCTATGTAATCACACTATCTCATCTATATAGATCTGTGCAAGTTTCTCAGTAGTTGTTTTGACAGGAAGAAAATGTGTTGACTAAGTCAACCTATCAACTATCACCCAAATGGAATCATGACTCTTGGTTGTTCTGGGTAAACCAATCACAAAGTCCATGGTCACATGATCCCATTTCCACTGTGGTATAGGTAAAGGTTGCATTGTTCCTGTGGGCTTCTGATGTTCAGCTTTAACCTGCTGACACACTGGACACCGCATAACAAACTCAACTACATCTTTATTCAAACCGGGCCACTAATACATATCCTTCAAGTTATGATACATTTTGGTTCTCCCTGGATGCATTGCATACATGGAAGAATGAGCTTCCTCCATGACTAGCTTCCTTAAGTCATTGGCATCAGGTACTACCATCCTACCATGGTAACAGACTGCCTCATCCTCTGACTCATGAAAACCGTCTCGTTTCTCACTACCATACTCTGACCTGATTTGCTGAATCACAGTATCAACCTATTGTGCCTCTTTGATCTGTTGTTTCAAAGTAGGTTTCACTTGCATCTCATCTAACAATCCATCTAACAAAGATACTTTAAGTTGTACATTATTTTGCCTTAAAGAGACAAGCATGTCTCGTTTAAAGCGCACTAAAGAGTTCAACTGTGCTTTATCTATGGTTGGCGATGATGATTTTCTATTTAGTGCATCAGCCACTACATTAGCCTTTCCTAGATGATAATCAATTGTACAATCACAGTCCTTGATTAACTCCATCCAGCGGCGTTGTCTCATATTCAACTCGTGTTGTGAGAAGATGTACTTTAAATTCTTATGGTCTGGGAAAATCTGGAATGTTTCTCCATAGAGATAATGTCTCCGGATCTTCAACGCGTGAACTACTGTAGCTAATTATAGATCATGCTTCGGATAATTCTCCTCGTGTTTCTTAAGTTGTTGGGAAGCAAAAGAAACTACATGATCACTCTGCATCAGCACACATCCTAGACCATTCTTGGAGGCATCACATAAAACAATGTATCCCTTTCCCTGCTCAGGTAAAGCTAACACAGGTGCACTGGTCAACCTTTCTTTCAACAACTGGAAAGAATACTGACACTTGTCATTCCAGATAAAAGGAACTTCCTTCCTAGTCAACTTTGTTAGGGGTAAGGCTATAGAACTGAAGTCTTTAATAAACCTTTTGTAATAACCTTCCAGGCCTAAGAAACTACAAATCTCAGTCGGTGTCTTGGGTTGTTCCCACTCTAACACAAATTCCACTTTCTGTGGATCAACACGAATACCTGAAGCAGATATAACGTGTCCAAGAAAAGACACTTCTGACAACCAAAACTTTCACTTGCTAAACTTAGCATAAAGCTTGTGTTGTCTCAACAATGTCAAGGCTTGACGAAGGTGTTGTTCATGTTGTTGACCATCTCTACTATATATCAAGATGTCATCTATGAAGACTACTATAAACTGATCAAGGAATGGCTGGAAGATTCTATTCATCAACTCCATGAATGCAGCCGGTGCATTAGTTAGTCCAAATGACATAACTACAAACTAATAATGACCATACCTTGTCCTAAAGGCTGACTTAGGTATTTTGCTCTCCTTGATACGTAACTAATGATATCCTGACCTTAGATCTATCTTAGAGAATGTTGTTGCACCACGCAACTGGTCAAATAGATCATCTATCCTTGGCAGAGGATATTTGTTCTTAATCGTCACCTTGTTAAGCTACCTATAGTCTATGCATAATCTCATAGACCCATCCTTCTTTTTAACAAAAAGAACTGGAGCACCCCACGGAGAAGTACTCGGTCGAATCAAACCTTTCTCAAGAAACTCATGTAACTGTTTCTTAAGTTCTGCCATCTCAGCTGGCGCCATCCTATAGGGTGTTTGAGCTATAGGTTGCGTACCTAGGATTAGATTAATCTCGAAATCAATCTCTCGGGGTGGAGGAACATCTAGAAGTTCTTCAGGAAACACATCCTCAAACTCCCCAACAACCAGAACTTCAGAAAGACTAGGAATCTTTGCTCGGGTATCTATCACATGTGCCAAGAATGCAAAGCATCCTTGTCTCATCAACTTTTCTGCTACCATATCTGACACTAGATAGGTTGGAAGAATCTTTCTGTATCCCTAAAAGACCCATGTCTCACCATTGTCTGTGAACATAGCTTGCTTGGAACCACAATCCAAGACAACCTTATACTTTTCTAGGGTGTCCATCCCAAGAATTATGTCAAACCCATGCATCTCAAGTGGTATAAGATCCACCTGAATGTTGTGTCATGGATCACTTCTTGAGTGATAAAGGAATGTGTAGCACCCAGATCAATCAAAATAGATACAAAGCAGGATGAAGACATATCAGAATGAGATAATTCCATCTGACCCGTCACGACTCATGGGTTGACCACTGCCTCCGGCTGATTCATAGCATAGAATCTTGCCGTTGTTGGTTGCCGACTACGCGTCTTGCTGTTGAGTGCAGATGAACTAGCTTGGGATGCCTATCCACGCCCTCATGTGGTACTGCCAAACTGTTGACTCTGAGAGCCTTGTTGACTCTGCCTCGGTAGTTGGGTTACACTCATGTCTCTAGCTAGACAATCTTTCATCAGATGTCCCATCTTCCCACACATATAACAACCTCTCCCCTCCCATTGCGGCCTAGATGGTCCCGTTACTGACATTGATGTTGAACTATGGGCTCCAGTTAGCGGTAAAATACGGCCTCTACCCTTGCTAGATGTCCACTGTGTCTGAGTATTGAACCTATGTGGTGCTATTGGTGCAGAAAACCTTGTTTTCTTAAAACTTTTGGACCTCTGTCTTTGGAATTGTGTATGCACTTTCTTACTGTTGGCTTGACGTTTCTCAGTCACAGACCTTTCTATCCACCTAACTGACTCCACAAAGGTGGCAAACCTCTCTCTATTCTCTAGAGCAAATGCAGGTGTGGTCAAATCAACATTCAAACCCTTCTCAAAATGATGAATTCTCTCCTCATCTGTAGCAGCCATGTGTGTACAAAACCGTATAAGCTCCATAAACTTAGCTTCATAGTCACTAATGTTCATTGGTCCTTGCTTAATGTACTCAAACTGAGAGATTTTCTCATCCAGATAAGTCTTGGGAAAGTATCTACTAACAAACTCTCTTTGAAACTCTCTCCATTCAACCTCAACTCCTGGTCATTTCTTGTGACGTCCCCAGATTTTCTAAAACTTAATCCGATGTGTGACGTCCAAATTGAAACCCTCACCTCAGCGAGAATCCCAATTTAAACATCACACACAAGGCTAAGAAAGAGAAAATCAAGGGAGTCAGAAGGAAACAACCAGTAGCACATGCACATGAACAATAATAAAACCATACACACATGTTCACCATTCAACATATAATTACAACATAAATTGTTACAACATTTGATATTACATATTGAATAGAAAACTACTATATATACATGTACTACCACTAAACTACAGGATCTTAAGACAACAGGTCCACCTGTACATCAGCTCGCCACACAACTCTCACTATCTTGGATCTTCAAGAGCATAACCACAACCTAAACAAAAAATTACATGCGGTACACGTCAGCACAATATTCAAGAATATTGTACTTAGTATGCCTACGTGTCTTTTATATACCTCTCATCATATCTTGGCAATAAGATAAAACTAATACCTGGCAATAATAAACAAATATAAGAAAAAGTGTATACTTGCACAAAGATGTTCATTAACAAAAGTGAACACATATTTTAAGCTCATTTTCCATTATATGCTTGTCCATCTGCCTACCAATGGGATAAATGCATCCATGCCTCATGATCTGCTTACCAAAGAGATAGATCATTGTATATGTGATCTTCTTACCAAAGAGATAGATCACCCACTAGCACTATGCTTACCAAAGAGATAAAGTGCTTTCATATAATGTAACTGATATATTATGTTTCATGTGTTCATAGCCATAAATATGGAAAATCAAGCAAGATATCATACAAAAATAATCACTCATCCAATATCATACGCCAAGTATTCTAGTACACATATAACACGAGCATATTGTATAATAAGCCAAGTAAGAGGTAATGGCATACCTTGATCAAGAACAAACCTAATCATCATATCCTCATATCAACTCTAACCTCTTGGTCAAGCCCTGATTAAGACAAGATCATATACAATCATCAGGTTCTCATCCTCTTATATCTCATATTAACCCTAATTACGTCCATATCAGGGTTTGGCTTAGGTCATTAGGATGTGTACATCATTACTTGCATTCTTTTCTTGGAATTATCTTACTAATGTTATTTTCCAAATTATGGTTCATTATCTGGTCATTATGTTCCATATCCTTTTTGTGCACATATTAACCGTAGGTTACATCATTAACCTAAATTAGGATTTCATAACATGTATTAAGGGTCATTTTCATATAACACGAATTTTGTGCATCTAACTGATATCAAAGTTCCAGATTAGCTTCTAGTTACTGATATCAGCTTTTTCTGTAAATTTCATCATTTATTGAGCATGTATGTATTAACTGCATTATCTTTAGTGTTATTGGCCCTAATTAGCCATATTAATCAAATTATATGCTTTAGTGCATCAACATGACCATATCTGACATCATATGCAGTATAAACATGATTATAGACTTACTGACATTTTTCCATAATTTTAGGTCGATGTTTGATATTTATTATATATCAATTAAGCATTTCACAACTAATAAAATATCAATGAGATGACTGTATCAAAAGCCTGATATTAAGCTTCCATGTTGTTCTATGCATTTTTCTGATCAATTTGGCATATTATATGCATTTTCTAGATACTCGAGCTATTTACTATGAATTATACAAGATCTCATAATTATATGAGATTATTACCTTTTTGGCAAATGGGACACTGCCACGTATCTGGGGAGGTGCTGCTCTTTCCTTGCTGGTGGTGCCAAGTGAGCCGCTGCTTCTGTGAAGTGGACCCGGTTCAACACTAATTGGGAGTCAGACTAGTCCGCTCCCTCTCTCTTTCTCCCTTCTCGCGAACAGTTTTCTCTTCTCGCGATCTCCTCGTCCACACGATGCAGCACTGCCGCAGACCTCATCTCCAGCTAGACACCACCTAGCTAAGCCTCGAGTCGACCTCTTGATCTGGATGCCTAGCAGCCGACAGATCTGGCTGGCTGATGCGGATCCAGTTCGTGCTCTCAAGCGCCGCCGTCGGTCCTTCTCCGGCAAAGCTCCCCTGTGATACCGTGGCTCCTCCTGGTTTGAGCTGCACGACCATCGAACTTGGTGGCCATGGCCGCCACTGCTGCGCTCTCCTTGTGCGCTAACACTACACGGTGGTCAGCCGCACGTTGCTCCTTCTTACAGCTCGATTAACGTCAGTGTGCATCATCTCTCTCGTGTCGAGTCTGCAGCGGGACTCTCCCAGCCACCGCCTGGGACTCTGCTCTGGCGTGCAATGTTGTGTCTTTCCTCCTCCTCGGATCCAGCTTCTCAAGCTCGCTTTCCTCTCCTCGCCTAATGATGCATGAGTCCTCGTGACTCTATTTCTGGAGTGCCACCGTGGTCCAGTTCTTCTACCATCACTTCTGACCTCCACGCTGCTGCCGTAGCGCCGTCTCAAGCGTCGCCGTGACAAGGTGTTGTTGTGCCTTGTGAGCAGCTACCCTATCCTCCTCGCGCCACCTGCTCTAGACGGTGGAGAAGCAGCAATAATGGGGAGGTGGATCTCGCTCTTGTCTACTCCACTGACTCACTCGATGGGTCTTGCAACTCCTCTAGACAAAACAAAGAGAACTGCTGGTCTTGAGAATTCAAGGAAAACTACTCCTTAAGATTCCTCCATAAGGCCACGACTAGGACGTGGGCTTGGTATTGCCGTTCACCCCACCCACACACTGCAACCATAACCGCATAGTAGAGACCCAATCTGACTGTTGAGTCCTCATGCGCGGCTGAGATGAAGATTGAACATGTATATTCGTGGCTCTTCCTATTTATCCAATGGTATCATGCATGTGATCTATTGAGAGGCCATGATCAGCAACCCACCTTACATTCAATGTCACACCAGCTACTAGGACTATATTAAAACTTAGTTGTATGTATATAAATCTTATTCATTTAAACAACTCGAACCTCCATATCTTTCTGTAAGAGTATCATAATCTTCAAATCTAAACCTTTGATTCCTCATCATATAATTTACTTTCTAATAAAATTCAATGCGAAAGCTATATGGTTTGACCACTGAATAAAATACCTCAAAAGGCATGTACTTAGGGATCTTAATCACAATATCAATCATCACTCATACTTCATCAAAACACTTGATATTCTCAAAAATACTCAACATATGAATGACTTCACTTGTGTCATTGGACATTTTAGGATTTCAAAAGTCCACTCCATCACATCCTACACACCTTAAAAGAAATTTCGTCCTCGGAATTAAGTTAGAAAACCCACTTTGTCACATCATATACATCTTAAAGGAACTTTCATCCTCGAAAGTAAACCATACTCATACTTCCAGGGAAAACCTTATCTTTCTCTCATCCACATGTAGGCACCATTCTATGTGTAACATATCTGCAAAGGTTACCTAGAACCATGTATCCAAAGCACTATTAGGAGGTTTCAAAAGCATTAAGGGTGAAACCTCACTCCATAGAAGGATCAAACAAGGATTTAGAAGCTTAGGTTATGTCATTACATATCTCATATGTTAGATTTTCTTCCTTATATTTAGCCATGCATTAGGGTTCTCTCATCATATTAACATTTTCTAAAGGAGTTAGCCACGTTAACTCACACATCAAGGCGTCATAAACATTATGTTGTGCTAACTATCAAACTATATATTTCATCTTTATTAAACACTGAGATTAACTCCTCATGTAGCATGTTTCATTCACATGATCTTATTTCATTGTTCATAATAAATTGCAACATTTTCTAGTGATTTCATCACAAGATTAGCCAACAACATCACCTTATGATGTGATTAACCATTTATGCATTTATATCTATTAAACCATCTCTAGGTTTACATTATATCATGTCCATATATCACGACTTGAGATTATATCACATCCCTACATATATTATATCATGGTTGTTCTAAACAAACTTATGTGAGTGGCTCATCGAACATGTATCAAAACTTTATATAGTCCAATTGAGGTTCTCCTAACCCATACCACGAGGGTAGTTCCATGCTCAATCTCTTTGAGCTAACTCAACTCTATGGGTATCTCACATGCATATACTTTATCTTTCCTCTCTTGGTCTAGGGTTCTCAGATTACCTCATTGGCACTAGTGATAGCCTTACAGGATTTAGTCACATAAGCACAAACCAAAACATGATATGGCATACCCTTCATAGGTTTCTATCCATGAGACAAGCTTACCCACAACTCTCTTATATACACCATTAGATTCCTATGTGGGAAACCACCAACCTGAGCATGAGGCTTCACATAAACTTAACATAGCTACCTCCTCCAGGGTCTTGGGCTCTCTCCCTCACCCATATGGCATACACTCATATTCATTTCCACTTGCACACATATATCGAGCCTCTCTCTCTACCTCTAGGGTTTGGTCCTCCCAAGGACATCTAGGGTTCAAGAAAACTATAGGAATCATGCATAAAATAACTCATCTCAATCACTCAGGAGTAGTCTAGTTTAAGACATATCATATCGCATATCTTAGAATTCTCATATCTTGGAGTTTAGGTTCTCTAACCTTCTCCCAATGGGTCTCACTCTCTCTAGAGTTAACCCCGAAATTGGTCCCAACACTAGAGGTCCTCCTTTGTAAAAGAGCTTGAGGCTCATGCTGACTCACATCTTATCTTAACTTAACATAACTTATCACATAAATCCTAGTTACTTGCATCATCAAAACTCATCTTGCATCCTCAAACTGAACTTGGGTCCTCAAAGACAAACATATATCATCATAAACATCTAATGTCTTCTATATAAGAATTACATCATATCATCAAAACTTATATCATCTATTCTATCTATCACATATTCCAACAAGGCTCTAGACATCTAATCTAGAACTACTCTCTCTTCTAGACTGATGTCATTCACTTTCACTTAGGTTACATGACCACCTCCTACTCGTACATGTGTGGGGAAACATTTTTGTAATACATATACATAATAAAATATTATATAGTTTTTCTCCGATAAAACAAGTGCCAGAGAAAACTATCAAGGTTTGATCCGTTTGGAATCAAAAACCAAATCCACAAAATGAGTGCCCACACAAAGTAGAGAGTACAGTGTCATGAAAACTAGTGAAAAGGGTGAGAACGAAGTGTAGACTAGTGTAGCTACTCTAGACAATTAGCGCCTTATGTCTAGGGTTTCTCTTCCCTTGATGCACGTCATTTCCAAATAATGCAACGTCCCATACCACTGCACTACAAGGAAATAACGAAATCTAAGGACTTGCTACTCAACAAGCACCATTCTAGACCTAGTTCGCATACATCTAGGTGCTAACCTAGAGGCTAAGTCAGATCTAGTCTCTAAAAGATGACTAATCTAACCCTAAGGATTATTAAGTTCATGGTTCTTTAGTTTTGAGTTGCATAGTGAGCAAATGTCAGGCTTTGCTATTGTTCATGCTCTGATACCACCTGTGATGTCCGCAGATTTTCTAAAGCTTAATCTAATGTGTGACGTCCAAATTGAAACCCTCACCTCAGTGAGAATCCCAATTTAAACACCACACACTAGTCTAAGAAAGAGAAAATCAAGGGAGTCAGAAGGAAACAATCAGTAGCACATGCACATGAACAATAATAAAACCATACACACATGTTCACCATTCAACATATAATTACAACATAAATTGTTACAACACTTGATATTACATATTGAACAGCAAACTACTATATATACAAGTACTACCACTAAACTACAGGATCTTAAGACAACAGGTCCACTTGTACATCAGCTCGCCACACAACTCTCACTATCTTGGATCTTCAAGAGCATAACCACAACCTAAACAAAAGATTACATGCGGTACACGTCAGCACAATATTCAAGAATTTTGTACTGAGTATGCCTATGTGTCTTTTATATACCTCTCATCATATCTTGGCAATAAGATAAAACTAATACTTGGCAATAATAAACAAATATAAGAAAAAGTGTATACTTGCACAAAGATGTTCATTAACAAAAGAGAACACATATTTTAAGCTCATTTTCCATTATATGCTTGTGCATCTACCTACCAATGGGATAGATGCATCCAGGCCACATGATCTGCTTACCAAAGAGATAGATCATTGTACATGTGATCTGCTTACCAAAGAGATAGATCACTCACTAGCACTATGCTTACCAAAGAGATATAGTGCTTTCATATAATGGAACTGATATATTATGTTTCATGTGTTCATAGCCATAAATATGGAAAATCAAGCAAGATATCATAAAAAAACAATCACTCATCCAATATCATATGCCAAGTATTCTAGTACACATATAACACGAGCATATTGTATAATAAGCCAAGTAAGAGGTAATGGCCTACCTTGATCAAGAACAAACCTAATCATCATATCCTCATATCAACTCTAACCTCTTGGTCAAGCCCTGATTAAGACAAGATCATATACAATCATCAGGTTCTCATCCTCTTATATCTCGTCTTAACCCTAATTACATCCATATCAGGGTTTAGCTTAGGTCATTAGGATGTGTACATCATTACTTGAATTCTTGTCTTGGAATTATCTTACTGATGTTATTTTCCAAATTATGGTTCATTATCTGGTCATTATGTTCCACATCCTTTTTGTGCACATATTAACTGTAGGTTACATCATTAACCTAAATTAGGATTTCATAACATGTATTAAGGGTCATCTTCATATAACATGAATTTTGTGCATCTAACTGATATCAAAGTTCCAGATTAGCTTCCAGTTACTGATAGAAGATTTTTCTATAAATTTCATCATTTATTGAGCATGTATGTATTTATTGCATTATCTTTAGTGTTATTGGCCCTAATTAGACATATTAATCAAATTATATGCATTAGCGCATCAACATGACCATATCTGACATCATATGCAGTATAAACGTGATTATAGACTTACTGACATTTTCCCATAATTTTAGGTCGATGTTTGATATTTATTATATATGAATTAAGCATTTCACAACTAATAAAATATCACTGAGATCACTGTATCAAAAGCCTAATATTAAGCTTCCATGTTGTTCTATGCATTTTTCTGATCAATTTGGCATATTATATGCATTTTCCTGATACTCTAGCTATTTACTATGAATTATGCAAGATCTGATAATTATCTGAGATTATTACCTTTTCGGCGAATGGGATGCGAATGGGACACTGCCACATATCTGGGGAGGTGCTTCCCTTTCCTTGTTGGTGGTGTCAAGTGAGCCGCTGGTTCTGTGAAGTGGATTCAGTTCAACACTAATTGGGAGTCAGACTAGTCCGCTCCCTCTCTCTTTCTCCCTTCTCACGGACAGTTTTCTCTTCTTGCGATCTCCTCGTCCACACTATGCAGCACTACCGCAGACCTCATCTCCGGCTAGACACCACCAAGCTAAGCCTTGAGTCGACCTCTTGATCTGGCTGCCTGGCAGCCGACAGGTCTGGATGGCTGATATGGATCCGGTTCGTGCTCTCAAGCACCGCTGTCGGTCCTTCTCCGACAAAGCTCCCCTGTGGCATCGTAGCTCCTCCTGGTTTGAGTTGCACAACCATCTAACTTGGTGGCCATGGCCGCCGCTGCTGCGCTCTCCTTATGCGCCAACACTACACGGTGGTCAGCTGCACGTTGCTCCTTCTTGCGACTCGATTAACGCCGGTGTGCATCATCTCTCTCGTGTTGAGTCCACAATGAGACTCTCCCAGCCGCCGCCTAGGACTCTGCTCTGGCGTGTGATGTTGTGTCTTTCCTCCTCCTCGGATCCAACTTCTCAAGGTCGCTTTCCTCTCCTCGCCTCATGACGCATGAGTCCTCGTGACTCTATTTCTAGAGTATCACCGTGCTCCAGTTCATCTACCATCGCTGCTGACCTCCACGTTGTGCCGCAACTGCGTCTCAAGCGTCATCGCGGTAAGGTGCTGCTGTGCTTTGTGAGAAGCTACCCTATCCTCCTCGCACCACCTACTCTAGACGGTGGAGAAGCAGCAACAATGGGGAGGTGGATCTCGCTCTTATCTACTCCACTGACTCACTCGATGGGTCTTGCAACTCCTCTAGACAAAACAAAGAGAACTGCTGGTCTTGAGAATTCAAGGAAAACTACTCCTTAAGCTTCCTGCATAAGGCCACGACTAGGACGTGGGCTTGGTATTGCCATTCACCCCACCCACAAACTACAGCCATAACTACATAGTAGCGACCCAATCTCGACTGTTGAGTCCTCATGCGCGGCTGGGATGAAGATTGGACATGTGTATTCGTGGATCTTCCTATTTAGCCAATGGTATCATGCATATGATCTATTGAGAGGCCATGATCAGCAGCCCACGTTACATTCAATGTCACACCAGCTACTAGGAATATATTAAAACTTAGTTGTATGTATATAAATCTTAGTCATTTAAACAACTCAAACCTCCATATCTTTCTCTAAGAGTATCATAATCTTCAAATCTAAACCTTTGATTCCTCATCATATAATCTACTTTCTAATAAAAGTCGATGCCAAAACTATATGGTTTGACCACTGAATAAAATACCTCAAAAGGCATGTACTTAGGGATCTTAATCACAATATCAATCATCACTCATACTTCATCAAAACACTTGAGATTCTCAAAAATACTCAACATATGAATGACTTCATTGGACATTTTAGGATTTTAAAAGTCCACTCCATCACATTTCTCTTCCTCAATGGCCCACCAGTGGCCAGCACTCCCTTTCAATAGGTACACAACATGCTTAATCTTCTCAGTTTCTGGAATACTGAGGATTCTAAAGGCTTTCTCCAACTCAGTGAGCCATGAATCTGCGTTTGTTGGGTCAGCTGTACTAGCACATTCGATGGCTCCTACCCGACATAACCGCTCAAAGGTCTTACCAGATCCATGCCCCCCATTGGGAGTTGGTGCCCTAGGTGCTGGTGCTAGCATCCGATCTGCCATATGTGATATTGTGTTCATGAACTATCCAAACAGAGCATGAAAAGCTGGGTTTTCTATCGAAGCTTGGTTAAGTTGGGGATTCTCAGGTACTAGTTCCTCTCTAGCCTGATCCCTCGCACCTCCTCCTGGTGTAGCAACACTGCTTTCAACAACATGTTCCTCATGTGATCCAGCCATCTTTAAGCTTTACTTCTCCTCCTATATGAGCAGAAGTCACTATCAGATAAACTGGAAGACATTAGAACAGACTCAGCAACCTTAATCCTATGTCTTTGTAGACTCAGCGAACCTTAAGCTCTGATACCAAAACTTTGTGATGATCTGACCACAAATCAAATCATCACCAGTAAATAGTTGCGGAATAAACATAAATAGTGGGTTAACAAAAAAAATCACTAAAAATTTAAAACCATTTGCAAAGAGATCCATTTCCAGGAAACTCTTAAAAAGAGAACCAAAGTACTGCATACATTATGGTTCACATTGTACATACCATGTACCATCTCATCATGAGGAATATATACAATGGTTGCTTTACCAAACTATACATGAGCAACATAAGACCTTGAGGCATACAAGCCAAAAATCTCGGATCGATCATAAAACCACTAAAGACTGACTCCAAGGACCTAAGAGTACAAAGACGACACATAAGACTCAAATCTACATAACACGACAGATAGTAACTCAACCTGAGATGTTACTGCTGCCCCTGATGCTGATGTCCTTCCTCTGCTGTATGGTCCGTACCTCCTCATCTGCGTCCACCTAAAAATGTTCGTGACCAACAGGGTGAGACCCATGTCCCAATGAGAGATATAACTCTCTGCCAACAATACTATTATAATAAACATCAATAAAACTGAGCAGAGGATTCTTTTATATTAATAAGAAGGATTTACTCATTGTTTAAACAGAATAGAGCAATGTCATCTTTTAAAGCATTACAACTATATATGATAAAGCAATAACTCATCTATTCAATTTAATAAGGAATATGAAGAACATGTATAACATTTATCCATTTAGGATACATTAAGAAATGTAACATCAACCAATGATTTCCATATTTCATCCTTAAGCAAATATGCTACACGCCTGATTACATTTTTACAATCACACTTATGCCCTGAGGAGATGAGGTATACCGCTCAAACTCCAACCGACCACGACGACGCAAAGCATCGGTTCCATACATAGGTCAATGGAAGAGCCGGACTCGATGACCTCATCTGTCTTGGTCAGTGCGAGACCACAAGTAGGACTACGTCAACTGCTTAAATAGCTTTCTAGGGTATACTGGAAACTTCGCTATAGAGCTACAACAGCAGCTGCACTCCTTCGGCATTGACAGATTTAATGTTTATCTCACATTGATCTGGCATTCATCATCATCGGGAGATTCATGATACATCCATCCCAGCACATATAATGAAGGATTGAGAGATCTTGTGTTTATCTAACATCAATCCCACATTAGGGCGTAAGGATATTTGCACCCATCACCCCCACATATTCAAAACTATGCCCTCCAGGAGTTCCCGTGGGAAAACATGTTTCACCATCACCAACTACTAACTATGATGGATCTATGGCCAGGGATCTACATTAAATGATGGCGGTGCTAGGGTTGGGAAGCGCGAGTGGGGGGCGAGGGGCGATCGGGGAAGGAGGCAATCGAGGGGGACGTGGAACCCAGTGAGACAAGAGCAATGGAAGGGAACTGGATCCGAAGGAAGGAACCCTTGTCCCACCGGACTATGTCCCGAAAGAGGGTGAGGACATTGTTCCGATGGATGAGATCCTCCGTCGTGAGGAATCTCGGTAGGGAAAAGCAACCCACTGCATACCGGAGATAGGCCTTAGTTTCACGGTGGCAGGCATGAGAGGACCTGCTATGCTAAGTGAAAACAATCTGAGCCCAGACGTGAACCTTCAGGGAGTTACGGAGGAGCATACTCACGGAAATATAAACCCAGATCGGGCGGCCGGATCTGTGGACAGAGCCGTCTCATTCGCAGACGTCGTGAACACGGGGAAGAACATGGGCAGCGCAAACCATACAGATCGTGAGGAATACTTCTTGGAGAACTTGTTCGAACAGAATCTGCCACTAGGGGCGGTTACTTTGACTGATGACGATGGAATGTATTTTCTAATATACAAGTAAATATACGAGTTCCATATGGACACCCAAATAACACTTGAACATTACCTCTACTTGTTATATTCCTAAGCATAAAATTCTAGTTTTAAACCTCCAACTACTTCCATGTCAGACTAAGACTTAGTCTGCCTCATGTATCCTAGTCCACCAAATATAGCCTTGTCTAAACCTTGAATAGTTGATCATCACTTGTTCTCTTGTGTTAGAAACTATGTCTTGTGATAGCAAGTGGGACTAAGAAGGACGAATTATACAATAACTAAAAAAAAAGGAATTAGTTTACATTAAATTGGAATGAGAATTACACCTTTCATATTATAATTTGAAAAGAAAAAAATTAGTTTGGCTAGAATATAATTTGACTACTAATTTGACCTGTAATCATGTGTATTTATGTTATGACTTGTAATTAAGATGAGAAAAAATTAGGAGCACTTAATTCAAACGTTTAAGCACTTTTATGACAATTTTCAAATTGCATCACATGTTGTTTTGTCAGCTGCTTTCCCTCTCAGAAACTCAACCAATGCCTAGAATGGGTCTTGGCAAATGTCTAGGTTCGATTGAGTTTACCTCAGAATAAACTCGACCGACATCCTATACGAGCAAACTGATTTTAAGCAATCAGTCGAGTTTCATCAAGGATAAACTCAACCAACAACTCAAAAATAACTTGTCGCATACAATGAGACGAGTTACCTTTATTTGAAGATCCTTGAGATTATTATGATGATAAAAAATCATGAGCGGAAAAACTAGGAAAGTGCAATCTCCTTTGTTCTCCCCCGGTCATCAATTGTGATTAAAAGCACAATGATGACAATGGATCTTCGAATCCAAATCTCAAAACCATAGTTTTCTTTGCATAAAATTCAAGTGTTAACCACCCTTCTCATCACCGCCGGACCTGGAGAGATCAAGCATAGGATGTGGAGGGCTCAGAATAGCCAGAACACCCTCTCCACCATGGATGGTGAGGAGACACTAACCAGGGAACCACAAGGCACTGATTTACATACAAAACCATGCCCACAAGAAGCTTTTTCTATCAAAACCAAACTCAGGTTTGGCCAGATCACAAGCAAAGGCCATCAGACTGTGCGGGAATAGATAAAGGACTCCAGATTCAGGAAGAAGGGGAAAATGAATAGGCAAGGATGGTGCTCCTTTGTGAAATAAAACTGGGGAGGATTGTGCTCCCTTTTTAATTCTACTTTTGTGCCTCCTCCAAGTACATGAAACCTCTAGAGGGGATGCATAGAGCTATAAATCTATTACAAATGTTGAGACAAAAGTTGGTATATGCAACTTGCTTATAGTATATAAAGTAATTTGATTGATACAAAATGTAAACAACCACAAAAGACACAATTTGTGTAGTAGTTTTGGTTTATAATGTAGTAGCTTCACTACCTTGTTATCAAAAAATAGGATTTCAAACTATAATTTTATATCTTTCCTTCGCCAATAAAAATTAGGATCACTAGACACTTTTGTCGATCAAGACCAACCTCCTTTTTTGTATCAAGGATAACTATTGCCTTCTTTTCGATCAAACAAAAATTACATTTTAGATCGCAATCGACCTCCCTCGCCTTTTTCGTAGCCTTTTCACAGGAAGTGGCTCCAAAGCTAGTTTGACGCATCCTTCTTTCAAGAAGTATAATCAAATATCCAAATAAAATAGGGAACAATAGATATGAAGGAAACTAACCAATCCACAAAATACATATTTTTTAGCACTAAGCAACAAGTGATGAGCAATTCTACACAATTTCGATAAGTTTATATTTTGGAAAGTAGGACACAAGAGATGGGATAAATCTTAGTCTAACTTGTAAGAAGTTGATATAAAATAACAACATCAAAGATAGACAAAGCTTAATCATTGGATGCGACTCATATCTTTCTAGAGGGGGGTAAACTAGAGGAAGTACATTGGGTGGGCAATATGGGAGTCTGCAAGAAATTAGTCACTTCTATGCATTGATGCTACATAAGGAAGTATCTTTTACCATAGTTGAAATAAGTTTTGTGCTTTGTTTAAATTACATACTAGTTTTCATGTTTCTATATCCAATTCACTACACATTTCAATATTCTTTAAATTTAGATGATTGAATCGAAGGGGTGAATAGAGATAACAATACTTTACACATGTTAAAACACAAGATGGTATTAAATGCAAATTGCTTAAGAACTATTATAGAAAAAGATAAATGCAAGTAACAAAATCTATAAACAACCACAAAATACACAATTTTTTGTTGTGGTTTTTGTTGGCAATTTAGTAGCTTCACTACCTTTTTATGGTAATATATGACTTCAGCCAACAATTTACTATATTTTCTATACTAATAAATATTATACTTACTAGTGAATAATCAAGACCAACCCCCTTTTCTATATCAAGGATAATTGTCACCTTTTTTAAGGGATACATTTTGGATAACAATCTCCCTCCTCCTTTGTTGTAACCTATTCACAAGAAGTGGCTCCAAAGGGACATTGATGCAACCTTCTTTCAAGAAGTAGCATCAAAGATCCAAACAAAATATGGAACAAGAGATAAGAAGGGAATCATACCAGTATCACAAGACATATTTTCTAACACAAGAGAACAAGTGATGATCAACTATTCAAGGTTTAGACAAGGCTATATTTGGTGGACTAGGATACATGAGGCAGACTAAGTCTTAGTCTGACATGGAAGTAGTTGGAGGTTTAAAACTAGAATTTTATGCTTAGGAATATAACAAGTAGAGGTAATGTTCAAGTGTTATTTGGGTGTCCATATGGAACTCGTATATTTACTTGTATATTAGAAAATACATAGGAATAATCTAGAAGAGTTTTGAGAGTGCTCAAGATGAGTTAACTACTTAATTAGTCATTATAGGATAGCAAGTGGGACTAAGAAGGACGAATTATACAATAACTAAAATTTAAAAAAAAGGAATTAGTTTACATTAAATTGGAATGAGAATTACACCTTTCATATTATAATTTGAAAAGAAAAAAATCAGTTTGGCTAGAATATAATTTGACTACTAATTTGACTAGTAATCATTTGTATCTATGTTATGACTTGTAATCAAGATGAGAAAAAATTAGGAGCACTTAATTCAAACGTTTAAGCATATTTATGACAATTTTCAAATTGCATCACATGTTGTTTTGTCAGATACTTTCCCTCTCAGAAACTCAACCAATGCCTAGGATGGGTCTTGGAAAATGTCTAGGTTCGGTTGAGTTTACCTCAGAATAAACTCGCCTGACATCCTGTACGAGCAAACTGATTTTAAGCAATCAGTCGAGTTTCATCAAGGATAAACTCGACCGACAACTCAAAAATAACTTGTCGCATACAATGAGATGAGTTACCTTTATGGAAACTCGACAGATTGCACTGCATAGAGTGTGCAAAGAAAGTGATTCTAGGAGGTGGAGTGTTGCAAACATCAAAAATAGATCTTTTGCAATACCCCAAATGATAACAATTTGTTCCCAAATGTTTCTAGTGGCCAATGGACATCCTCTCTTGGGCTTCATCCCAAGTTTGTCTCTTATGCTCCTACCTATAGTTGAGTGACTTTGTCCACATAGAGCCCCTTTCTCTCTCTTTCTTACTAATCAAAACGTCCATATGAGTGAGATAGGTTATTGTGAGAGAGCTACTTCATTGTAATTCTTGTGAAGCTCTCAAAATTTCTCTTTCCCTAACCCCTTTCTTCAAGCAAAGTTGGTGAAAGCTTCTCTGAGTTGTTGCATACTCTAGAGCTACCTATCTAGAAAACCTATCAAGACAATCCCACTAAAGCCAATTGTTGATAATTGTACATAACACTTCATAGAGAGATACATCGAATATACATAGGGAACTGGTTTATGTACTAATTTCACAAATTTTATGAGTAATAATCTAGGAAGATGTCCCAGCTTTAGAAATAAAATATCATTGACAAACTACCTACTAACAATAGATGTACAAACCTACAAGGGTAGAAATTAGGGAAGGTCCCAAGTCTTTTACAGAAAAATTGGGTGCCATTTGTGATTTTTGGTAGGTTCTAACTTGTAGCATAGAAGAAGTTCCCAAAACCAAATGTCTACATTTTCATAATATGTTCTACATATATCATGCCTAAACTAGGTGGGTAGCTAATTTATATTATCCAAAACTTTTTGAATTTTATGAACAATAAATATTACCATAAATTCATATATCTACGAAATCCTTTAGCTAAACAAATGAGAATGTGTTGGTAGTAAGAACTTGTAGCCAAAGAAATAAAAATAGTAGTTTGTGTGAATCCATTGGAAACTAGACCGGTTTTAATAGATAGATAGATTTGTCAAACCTACAGTTGATGGAGAAGACCCATCATAGTCAACAATAATCTTAACATGGAGTGGCATAATAAGATTCCAAGTGAGACACTCAAATCATCCATGTCCAACACCATCGATGTAAAACCAAATTCCAGAAAAAGCCCTAAAATTTTGGAACATCAGTTCCAATACAATTTAACTATTCTAAATGGTGTATAAGAGTATGAAAATAGGTTTGTGATGGATTTGAGCTGGTTTGGTTCTTACATCATTCCAATCAAGTTGTACAAATTCACCTAATAAAGTATATTTTTAGGCACAACTCAGTTGACAAGCTTTTAAACACATAAATTATTACATACTCTCTGACATTGGATCTTATCTAGGTTTCTTGATCGCTTGAAACACTAAATGCACATACTAATACCAAAAATAGGAAATACTCACACCATCAAAATTAGAGTGTGTTATATATAAAAAAGCCAACAATCACCCTCATTTTCATGGTATGACATATATTTTTAAAAGATAATTTTAGGATAGCCAGTCTAAGAGCATACTACCTTTGATTTTCTATATAAAGAAAATTTTTCCAATGGTTTTATCTTCACCTTTGTAAAAGTCAAAACAGATGGCTCCATTGGATGAAAAAAATGTCATCAATGTTGATGTTGCACTTTTTTACTAAAAAATATGTCTTGCATTATTTGGGTGGTGAGGAACAATAAAGGAGAATGATTGCATGGAGGCACTGAAGGCTTCAGTAATGTTTATCCAGTTGAAGGGAGCTAAAGGTGGTTACGAAAGATTTGATTCAAGCATAGAATATGATGCTTACAAACTACAAGATCTTGATGGACTTAAGGGTGGTGACTCAATTCATTCACGAGTTAGGGGTGGTACTAGCAAAATTTAGAGCATTAGTAGAAAGTCATTGATGGAGGATATGTAGACTACACGGTTTCTTAGTGATATTCTGAGGTAGAGGAGATAATTGGATTGTAGAAAAGATGACAAAATAGTAATTGAAGAAACCAAATTAAAATATAAATTTAGAACATTGTCTACCTTTCTTAAAATATAAATTAAGTGTTGTATCAAGGATAAGGAAAGGAGTGGGTGTAACTCTTTATTTGATAATAAAGTGAAGTGGTTGTTAAAAAAGTCAAAAACTATGAAGCACTAACAAAAGCTCTTCCTGAATAAGACACTCCCCCTCAACAAGGTATTCATTCTAAATGGGGAACATCATACCAAAGAAGCAAGAATATAGAAATTGAAATAGTAGGGTATGTAGACATACACAAGATGAAAAAGGAACAAAATGTAAAGATGACTCAGTACTAGTTAGAGAATTGTTAAATTCTTCATTATAAAGAGATCCCTATAAGATGAAAAATATGAAGAAAGATACTCAAGGTCGATAGTAATGACTTTTGAGTCCAACCTTGGTATACAAATTCAATGAGAAACTAGAAGGTTACAACTTCTTGAATAAAATGGTAGTGTTCCCTATAGAATGTTTGAATAATTCTATCTTGAAGCTACATATGAAACCTTGTCAGTGTCTTAAGGGTCTAAATACTTCTTCGTACCCTATTGTGATTGGGATATTTCATGGTTAGCTAAATCCTCTAGGTTTTATTTACCTCTTGTGATGCACGGTTGTATCTACATATCATTTATTAGTTTACAATATGTATGGCATCATTATGCTCAAGAGATGAGGTTTCTTGAGTTACATGTATGTCAACAACTATTGTTGTGCTCAAGGGATTTGATGGCTTCATATGTATTGGGTTTTCTATCTAACAAGAGAGATTATATTTTAGAGCTATCATATATTAAATGAGTTGATTATTCTTATCATAGGTTCTAGTTTATTTTCCTTCTCCACTCATCACAATACATTTTCCTGATAGAAGGATAAGATGGATATTCATTGTGCTATAATAGAGATCATGTCTTACTTCATCCATAAACTGACCCGATGGTCAACACTGAGGATCTTTGTTAGTTTCAGTAGCTGCTATTCTTTTTGTGAACTATTAAATTACCTACCATTAATACCATACTAATGAGTTATACTCTTACCATACAAAATTATGGCTTTTCCATTGAATACAAAAACTTTACTTTTTGAAAAGATTTAATAGTTATGCCCTTCTCAATATTCTACCATCAATGAAACTCCGTCATTCATTTTCTTTCTCTGATCAACTCACTCCATATCAATCTGTAATTCTTTAAGGTATATCATTTTGTATATTTAAAATCTAAAGAACTTGTAAATGAAAAAGTGTTTTAGGAATGACTCCCAAAATTTTAAATTTGCCCAATTATTTTAATATTATAGTTTGCAGAACTTTCTCTATCTCTCTTAAAAACAATCATTAACTCCATGTTAATTGTGTGAGAAATCATGAATTGCATCTTGTTCTAGAGTCTCATCTGTCGTTATATTTGAGTGTAAGAGGAAGCTTTTATCATCTAGCAACTTTGTATTTCTTGTCTTACTCTTATGAACTAGAATGCTTACATTCAAATACTAATGTTCTATGGACTTACATAGAACGTTTACATCCTGGATCATTATAAATTCAGATACCTTCTTGACGTCTAAGAGAATGAAATGCATGTTTAGTTTTATTATATTGCACTACATCAAAGGGGACTGTTAGAAGTGATGATGAGTTGTTGTTTCATGTTGTATATATACCATTAGGTTTCCCCACTGTTAATCATATGTATGGTGTTAGAGTGGAGACAACATGAGTGAAAGGTATTGCATTTTCTTAGTCGTCTTGGATTACAACAAGATATAGTGTCTTAGTTATATAGAGTTCCTCATGTAGCAGTTGGTGAGGAGAAGGTATCAGGCATATGAAGAGACAGACAGTCGAAGTAAATGGACATGAAGAAAAGATTGTGATCATTGATTGTCATGAACCATTAATTGATGTGATGCATTTGGCTGCTATGTCTCTTAGTCTTTGTCTTAAATGTCTACTTATTTTGAGTTATTAGGCATATTATCTTGACATCCCCCCACAAGTTGGGACTGGGAGAATTGTAGGCCCAAATTGAGAATGAGAGCTCAAAATTGGGTCTTGTGGAGAGCTTTGGTGAAGACGTCAACGAGATGGTCTTTAGAGGAGATGAAACTGGTGAGTATGTGGCCAAGTGCTACTTTTCTTACACAAAGTGGTAGTCCAGTTCAATGTGATTAGTACTGGCATGAACAATAGGGTTGGATGCGATGAAGAGAGCATTGAGGTTATCACTGTAAAGAATTGTTGGTTACTAATGTTCCAAGTGAAGTTCTTGGAGGAGTTTGGAGAACCAGTTGAGTTCTGTGGTAGTAAATGAAGATTGGTATTTAGCCTCGACACTATATTTGGAGATAGGGGGTTGTTTCTTGGATGATCAAGAGATGCACGCTCATCCCAAGAAGATGTAATACCCACTTGTGTTGTGCCTGGTGAGGGGGCATCTGGCTCAATCAACATCATAGAAACTAGTAACTGGGAGGGAGGAGTCACGAAATATCTAAATGCCCATGGAGATAGTGCCTTTGATATACCATAAGATACACTTAACTAAGTGAAGATGAGTGGTAGTAGGATAATGAAGAATTTGCCAGGTGAGGTTAACACCATAGGTGATATCTGACTGTGTTAAGGTGAGATACTAGAGAAACCCAACTATATGATGATAGGAACTAGTGTCAGTGAGGGGTTCACTAGGCTGGCGAAGAGAGTCACAAAGAAAGGAAGTGCAAACTAGGGTTGAGATAGGCTTGCAGTGCAACATGTTTTCTCAGGTAAGGATGTCGAGGTCATATTTGTTCTGATGAAGGAGGAGACAATGACGGTTTTTTTCAACTTGGATGCCAAGAAGTAGTGAGTAGACCCAAGATTTTGGAGGGAAAACTCTGATTCAAGTTTGTTGATGACATGTTCAATGACCATGGCCAAGTTGCCATTAATAAGTATGTCATCTATATAGAGAAGGAGGTATATCAATGTGTTTTGGTTGGAAAGCACAAAGAGGGAAGAGTCTATAGTAAAGGAATGGAATCTTAGTTTAGAGAGGAAGGTTTGAATGTGGTGATACTAGGCTCGAGGAGCCTATTTAAACCCTTAGAGCTCTTTGTGAAGTTTACAGACATGATGAGGAAGTGTACCATCCATGAATCCTAGAGGTTGTTCCATGTAAATAGTCGTATCAAGTGTGCCATTAAGGAAGGAGTTGCACACATCAAGTTGTTTAATGGCCCAGCCTCTGGAGACCACAATTGACAGGACAATTTTGATGGTAGGAGCCTTCACAATTGGGATGAAAGTTTCAGTGTAGTATATTCCTTATTCTTGATGATACCCTTTGGCAACTAAGCGAGCCTTGAGCCGATCCAGAGTGCCATCAAGATTCAATTTGGTCTTGAAGACCCAGCGGCACCCAATGACATTCAATTGTGGGTCTCTTGTGACAAGATTCCATGTTTGGTTCTAATGAAGGGCCTAAAGTTCAGTGGTCATGGCTTGGTTCCAACCAGGGTGACAAAGGGCCTAGGAAACTGATCGAGGAGTGAAGGGTAGTAATGTGGGGTTGAGAGCATATTTGGGGTTGGGTTTATAAACACCACTTTTCCCTCGGGTGATCATGGAATGATCATTGCTAGAAGGGATAGGAGGAGGGCTAGACTCCAAGTTTGTACTGGTGGAGGAATCACCTTGGTTCAAGGAAGAGTGGGGATCTAGTGGTGAAGAGCAATTTGTAGACGGGGTGTCTGACATGGGGAAATTGTGAAGGTCATAAGTAGGAGGATCAACTAAGGTAACTTGATTATAGGAAACATCGAGGGGAGAGTTGGAAGGAGAAGCAGTTGGGGTAGGGGTGTTTGGGACATGCTATGGAGGAGGTTGGTCGTGACTGTCATCTTTAGCATCGAGAAAGGTAGAATAGGAGAGGTATCATTGTTCAGGGGTGGATGAGGAGGTGGATGGAGTAAAAGAAAAAACTTCCTCATTCAAAACAACATGTTTGGAGATATAGAGGCATTGGGAAGGGATGTGTAGACACATATAGCCCTTGTGATGAGTGTTGTAGCCCATGAACACCCAAGGTAAAGAGCGGGGATCAAGTTTGTTGGTGGTGAAGTCACATAGGCAAGGGTATCAGATACACGGTAGGCAGGGGTATCAGAGTGCGTTGCAGAAGCAATATGCACATACGTGAACATTCAAATATAAAGCATTCACCATAAACAATCTCAACATTCAACATGTATATCTCAAAAATGACTTATTACAACATGAATTACAATTACATATTGAAAGATTATTTGACAAATCTATGAACATGTATGCTAATCAGGATCTACACAATAGGTACAACCTGTACAACTTCTGCACTTCCTGTTCTTTAATCACATGCTAGCTCTAAACCCAAAACATATGTGAAACAACGAATCAACATAATGTGTTGTTTATATGGGTAGAAAGATACATATATTTATAGTTTTCATGTGATTAAAGAACGAATTTTGTTGTCTCGAGACTTAGAAGGCCTGAGAGAACAAATCTGAACATGTTAGACAATTATATCAGATTGCGTTGCAGAAGCAATATGCGCATACATGAACATTCAAATATAATGCATTCACCATAAACAATCTCAACATTCAACATGTATATTACAAAAATGACTTATTACAACATGAATTACAATTACATATTGAAAGATTATTTGACAAATCTATGAACATGTATGCTAAGATCTACACAATAGGTACAACATGTACACCACACTTCCTGTTCTTTTATCACATGCTAGCTCTAAACCTAAAACATATGTGAAACAACGAATCAACACAATGTGTTGTGTACATGGGTAGAAAAATACAATATGTGGTAGATACAACCATGAATCACATAGGAAGGGGTATCAGATACTTCCAAAGGTGCAAAGATGGGTGTAGGAGGGCCTTTTATTATGGAGAACCTCAAAGGGAGTTTTCATGTGTAGGAGAGGTCTGGGAAGTTTGTTAATGAGATACACAGCAATGGAGAAATCTTCTTCCCAGTTTGACTTAGATAAGTGGGCTTCAAACATCATCGCAAGCCCTAGTTCAGTGACATGGCGATGTTTCCGTTCTGTGACGCCATTCTGAGAAGGATCATGTGGGCATGAGGTGCAGTGAACAATACCTGAATCGGATAGGAACTATCGAAGTGGATAACTAAGGAATTCACCACCTCCATCACTCTGTAACCCTTTGACATTAAATCCATACCGTGTTTTGATCATATTGCAGAAGGAGATAAAAAATAAGATAGAAATCACTCTTGTTCTTCATAGGAAAAAGCCAACTGAACTGAGAGTAATCGTCGATATGCATAACATAGTGAAGATAATTATGGGTTGAAGGCACATGTGCCTTACCCCAAACATCACAATGTAATATTTCAAATGAACGAAGTGCCTTGGAATGTTTGTGTTGAGTAAGCAACTGCTTACTCTTGCTCAGCTCACAGTTGTTACAGATTGTATTAAAATTGGAAGTTCCTACAACAATTCCTTTTTGAAGAAGATGTTGAAGAACGTTGTACTGGGGTGTCCAAGTCTGTGATGCCACACTGCACAAGAGGCCTTGACATAGCGATTTGAGAAGAAAATCCTTGAGATAGATGATGGTAGAAGGTACATTCCATCACTGCATATTCCCTGAGTGAGGACTTGATGAGTCTTGATGTCCTTGATAATAACATAGTTGTCAGTGAATATATAGCAAGGCAACATAGATGTCAACTTTGAAACTGAGATGAGAGTTCTCTTGATCTCAGGAACCACAAGAACATCATTCTATGGGATACGGGTAAGGCTTTGTATTGAGGTGTCACCAGTATGAGAAACAGGCAGAAAATTACCATTCCCAACCATGATCATACTTGATCCTTTATATATGCGAAGATCGTGAAGGGTACATGAGGTTTGAGCTATATGATATGTAGCCCCAGATTCCAGGTGCCAAGTAGAAGGATCAACCTCATGAAGGTGAAGGGCAGTAAGGGCATCACCTGTGTTTTCTACAAGAGAGGAGGGCACAGATTGGTTCTGAAAGTTGTTGTCATACATGTGCCAGCACCTCAAGGTTGTATGCCCTTGTTTGTCACAAATTTGACAGACAAGAGGTGAATAGTTATACTGGATATTATTGGCATTGATAGAGGTGGTAGATCCTCTGCTTTGAGGATGAACTGGGCAGTGTGGCCCCCTGGTTCGATGCCAAGAACACCTTAGACAAAGCTACTGGATTGATGTCATCCTCTTCCTCAGGCAGAAGACCGACCACGACCAGAGTGGTTGGTGTGGTTGTGAAACGGATGTCGATTGAAGGTAATGTGGTTATCTACTCCAATTTTGTTGGTGTAGAACACAACAGGAGGGGAAGGTGATGATCTCCATGATCTTCATCTTTCAAAGTCTTACAAGAGTGAGATGAGCTTATCATATGAAGGAATGGGTGGCTTCATCATTAACACAAAAAAGCCCTCATATTCATTACCATCCAGGACATTCAAGAGGGTAAAGACCTTCTCTTGATCACTAACGACATAGACTATTGCACTAAGATTGTCACAGAGGAGGTGATTCATTTGAGTCCAGGCTTTGTGCCTTATGTTGGCATCTGGTAGACCATCACTATCAGGAATGAAACAAGGGGGAGCAACTTCACTGCCATCAAGGAAGCCTTTGAGTTAGTAGGCAACTAGATTCTATACTTGAGATTCCCATAGGAGGTAGTTGTCAAGGTTGAGTTTGATTGTCAAGAAGTTAGAAATATTTAGGCCAACGGGATAAGGATAGATAGAGGTGGAGGAAGCTGAGGTTTCTACTGCCATCAGAACAGGAAGAAGCAGTGAAGATGGGTAGAAAATAGAAAAGGGAAGGTCTGGATGAAGAACATGGGTTCATTGCAAGAGAAGGAGAGAAGAATGGAGGATTGATTAGAGAGGCTCTGATACCATGTTAGAGTGGAGACAACAGGAGTGAAAGGTATTGCATTTGTTTAATAATCTTGGATTACAACAAGATACAATGGCTTAGTTATACAGAGTTCCTTGTGTAGCAGTTGGCGAGGAGAAGGTATTGGGCATATGAAGAGAGAGACAGACGAAGTAAATGGACATGCATAAAAGACTGCAATCATTTTCTATTGTGAACCATTAACTGTTGTGATGCATTTGGCTATTGTGTCTCTGAGTCTTCGTCTTCATTGTCAACTTGTTTTGTGTTATTAGGTATATTATCTTGACATATGGTACATTGTATAATATGTCATGTCCTCAGGATTCAAATAATGCTAGCCTTCCTAATAGTTACACTACAAAGTATAAAAAATAGAAATATTACTAGAATAGATAAATAGGTTGATCTTCAAGATGACACTATGACATCCAACTGAAATCACAAAATGTTTTCCTATCTTTGGTTTAGCAACTTAGAAGTATGTTCATAAAATATAGTGATTCACTTTTGTGCTTTTACATCACTTTCTTTGTTACATGCAAATATTTAATGGAACAATTAGATGCTTAGAAATGGTTTATTTCCATCGTGGATCTACAGTAGCTATATTTGGAAAGACTCATAGGACACGTACTTATCATATAATATCAGTATATCTTAATTCTATTGGTTTGGTATTTTTAAAGTTTAATTAAATAACAAATTTGTGAGCTACTTTTCCAATACCACATAGAAGAGCGTTTCTAACTTGATCGGCCATTATTACATGGAAATCCATGGTAATAGCATAAAAAATATTTCCTCATGGCTAAATACATGCCAAATCATGGATATTATGGTATCTATTGTCATCATTATCCACCACCTTCTGTCACTACTGCTAGGGTGCATATGTTAATCTCTATAGTAGCTAGCTATTATATGCAGGTATAGTCCATGCAAGGAAAAGAACAACAATGACATTAATATCATGTTTTATAATTAAAAGAAAAACTTACAACATAGCTTTATTGAGTCTAGGATACTCTATTCTGTATTTCTGTACTAAGAGTGATTTTTCTTACAAGAAATTAGAATGTTGTAAAAAGTGTAACTAGCTAGTTGCTTATGCAGTGTTTTAGAGAAAATATAGTCCTTTTTCTAGGCTTCTAATGTTTCTTACGGCCCTCTCCTTTCTTAGGATAGGGTAATTTGTCTACAAATGAGACTCCAATCAATACTAGTTCGATGTCCTCTTCTAGATAATGTACGCAGTGAGTTATGGATACTGCACTCCATGTAAACAAATTTTCATTTTCAAGAAAAATTTGATATCTGCTTGTTGAGTTGAACTATAGTAGTTTGTCAAAAATAGACATCATACTTGTATTTTGGCATTACTGTAAATGATTTCTATGTATAGTTTTTTGGGTCAAATACTTTGTATGTATATGAAATAAGGGATATATTTATGGGATCTATAACATCCCCGAATTTTGTTGTCTTGAGACTTAGAAGGCCCGAGAGAACAAATCTGAAAATGTTAGGCAATTATATCAGAGTGTGTTGCAGAAGCAATATGCGCATACATGAACATTAAAATATAAAGCATTCACCATAAATAATCTCAACATTCAACATGTATATTACAAAAATGACTTATTACAACATGAATTACAATTACATATTGAAAGATTATTTGACAAATCTATGAACATGTATGCTAATCAGGATCTACACAATAGGTACAACATGTATAACTTCTGCACTTCCTGTTCTTTAATCACATGCTAGCTCTAAACCTAAAACATATGCGAAACAACAAATCAACACAATGTGTTGTGTACATGGGTAGAAAGATACATATATTTATAGTTTTCATAATTTGAATAGATTTACAAAAAGAAAAAAAGAAGATCATAAAAACATTTCTTGATTAAGCGAAATATGCCAATTCTTGTCACTTTTCTAGATGAGTTGCATTATCATGGTGGACTAGTACCAAAACATATATATAGGGCCAATCCCTATGTACTAAGTACTCTAGGGAAACTCCCCGTACACCGTGTTCTCTAGGGAGGTGTACTAGTCAATATTAATTCATTCCCTGGTAAGGGGGATAATGAACACCTTAAATAACTACAAATCATCTACTCATCATTTATGTTTGCAAGTGACAAAACACCGAGTACTATATACTGCTACTACATCCAATATTTGTAAATAGAAGAGAGCATACATACATATCATGATTGCAACCAAATAAACCATAGTCATATACTTAAATAATACCCACATACCTGAGTTTAGAGATTCCTTATCCATCCAAGTTCATCTACTACTTTGGTCATCACCTGATTAATAGAAATTAATCATCATCAATAAATGTTCATCATATTATAGGTATTTTAGGTCCAAATTAGGGTTTAGGTCAACCCTAGGTTTAATGAAGTAGAACATGTGTATTATATTTTTCTACTGATTAGGATATTATTCTAAGGGCGTGGTCCAAATTTCATATTTTTCTAATGATTGGTCTATTTTCTTGAATTAATATGAGGTTTAAAGCATCTAAATATGCATTAATAGAAAAAGACCTAATATTTCAAAATTATAAAATCAGATCAGACTCCATATTAAATTTCCAAGTGATAGTAAGGCTCAAAAGTATTTTTCTCATATTTTATGTCCAACATCTTGCTAATTATTTTATTAAACATACCCTCGAAAGGAGCATTGTAATCTAAATTAGGTATCATCAAAATGAATGATGCAAAGTATGATCTAGAGATTTTTTTAAGGAAGAGGGTATTTTCCTGAGTCTGGGAATATTTTGTGTGAATTATTTAGAGAAGGGATCTATTTTCTATGGTTTATGCAAGGTTTGCATTTTTCTGTAAATAAGTAATGAGATTACCTTTTTAGATTATTGTGGTCGTCTGATCATCTTCTTGGCTTTGTGGATGCACACCATGCTGCCCAGCAGGGCAGGGATCATAAACCTACCAGTAGACTGGCTACTAAGACCCAGTTGGCCAAGGTTGGGTTTACCTAGATCGGGTGAAACTGTGTCACCCTTTCTCCCTCACCCTCACATCCTTCGACAGTCTTGTGTGCCAGAGCAGTCATGCTTGGGAGGACTAGCACTGCTGCACACCAACTACTGCAGCATCAATTGTTGATCTTTTGATCAGTGCACAACTCCTCGGCAAGGCCAGATTTGGCAAACAACTAAGAGCATGGTCCATTCTGTTTCCCCCCTTCACAGGCCAACATTTCCGTCGTGAGTTCAAGTTCTGATGAGGAAGGAGTGCACCATCCCTAGTTCATCATAGCTCCCTGAGGCTTCCAACAAATTCGAGGTGGTAGAGATAAGACTTTTGGCTACCTTCGGAGGTTCTGTATGCTTGATAGCTTCGATCCCTAAGGGTCACCAGTGTACAACTGTTGCAAGGGGAAACTGATTGGGGGCTTTACTCTCCTCCTCCCCTCCTCTACGTATAACACTGTCAAGGGATTCAAGGCATCACTACAAGATAGAACAGCCCCTGGATTGTGGTATCCAGGCTCTGATGGCTGCGGCGAGAGCCATACATCCTGCTTAACCAAAACCAATTTTCGGAGCTCCTCTATTTCTTTTCCTAAGGCTGATTGGTATTGCAGGTAGAATCATATAGGTTTGGCATTGGTTTTCTCAGTGAGGAATCAATCAATTGTCCACCCTTCTCACCTTCTTCTCCACATGTCACTCGCAACAATAAGCAGGGAGCTGGGAAAGAGAGAGTGATATCTCCCTCGTCACGGTGCTCCACGCCCAAACTGAGGCAATTTTTTGTTTCACAATGGAGAATGTAGAAATATAGTGGGGATATCTTGCTCCACCCTCCATCCAACCTCACAATATCAGGTGTGTTGGGTAGCTCTGATATGCTCAGATCTAGTTGAACCATTCAAATCTCAAAACACTTGGCAATGACCATGTGTGACACCCTCCCAAATCCATTTAACAACCTCCATGGAAATCGGAGGTGGAAGATGACACATGGGTCATCTGTTCACTAAATGGTCGTGTGACACAATAAAACAAAGAATCATTATTCACTTTATCATATATTAAATCATCCATATCTATAAAATGGTTGGTCCACTGTCATTCAATTTTAGCCAAGCTTTATCATACTTAAGTTTATCTTCCGGTCTAAATAGATCAAATCAAGGTCAAATGATCACTTAACAAATATCCTAAAATAGGCCAATTTCAAGTGACACCTTAAATAATTGTCATTCACTAAATCAGCCATGAATACTCATTATACACTGCAATACAAGGTATTGTGACTCAAATATGCACTACAATGCCAAGAATCATTCCCCACTATGTTTAGAAATAAATGCCACCTAATGTCATGATCATATAATCATCATACATCAAAACAAGTCATTTTTTTAGTCATACTGTCAGTCAAAATCTATATCAAAATGGGATACCAAACCTCAAAAATCAAGGTTATCACATTTAACCCACCTTAGAAGAAATTTCGTCCTCGAAATTCAACTAGTGTCATGCTTAAGGTGATACAAAAATTCCCAATTTCATGAAGTTCATCACTTCTAGGTACCAAAGTCCTCATAATTATATATGCATCCCAAGTCGACATCTTAGGATCTAGAGCATCTAGGGTGTAGACAACCCACCTTATATAGGTTGAAGCATAACATTCTTTTTTTTCTTATAGGAATGGTAGCATCACTTAGTGTCTTAGCCATCACATGACATTCTTATATTTTAGGATATACTTCCTCATAGTTCCTTAAGGATAAGGGTTTTATTTATAGAAATGAAGCTAAGGAGGTACTACTTAAGTTTCATCTTTAACCCTACTAATCATACGGTGATGTCAAGGTTTCATGCCATTGTTTTTTTTCTTCTTCTTGGAATTATCAGACGTAATATTTTAATTATGGTTTAGGATCAACATCATACTAGAATTTCACCATTATAGAAGGGCTTGATTTTTTGTACCTATTAGGGTTTCACCCTATGGCGTGAGAGTTATCATAAACTAGAAGCTTCAACTCAGAGATTTGAGTAAAGAACTATATTTTGATTATGTAATATATGATCTAAAGATATCCTTTTTTGAGCTCATGATTTCAAACATATATCTTTCATGCATGATATGAAGGGAAAGAGAATATACTTAGTCAAATTTATCATTATTTCAAACTTGAATACTACATGTATGATATAGGAAGGGAATATAGAATAAGTCAAGCTTATACGAGTGGCTCCTCATACATTATCATAAATATAGTTCAAGTGAGGTTTCTAGCATCATATACCAAGTAAGAGATAAGGAAGGAACAACATGTATACGTATCTTATGCACAAGGCATTTCACTCTTTGAACTAGATTTTATATACCACCTCACTTGCAGCTAATGATAAGATTCACAAAGATTTGTCACTCAAGCTAGGACCTAACTCAATCAAAGGATTGACTTTCTCATTATGAGTCACCTACCCATAATTTTTTTTACCCAACTCACACATATAGGATTGAATCATGCAAAAGGACTCAACTCATATACTCATAGTAACCCAGCTTAGGACACATCATTTCACATATATCTCATTTTTTTCATATATTATAGAGTAGGTAATATGACCCTCTCCTTGTGGGTATCACTCTCTATGGAGTTCACTACATATCTTGTCCTAACACTGGAGGTCCTCCTTTGTAAAAGAGCTTGGGTCTCATGCATATTAAACCTTATCTTAAATTAGCTCATCTTAAGTAATAAAAGAGAATGTACTTTCATCATCAACACTTAGCTTAGATCTTCCTAAATCGGATTCAAACCTCATTTACAACATAGATCTTTATAAAGGATGTATACCTCATAGATTGAATTTATATTAGATCATCCTTGTGTATGCCATCTATCAATCTATCATCTACTCTATCTATCAAATACTTAAAAGGCTCTAGACATCTAATCCATATCTACTCTCTCTTCTAGACTGATGTCACTTCCTTTCACTTAGGTTACATGAACACCTACTATTCTCCTGTACGAGGGACACATTTTCATATACCTCATTTACAACATAGATCTTTATAAAGGACGTATACCTCATAGATTGAATTTATATTAGATCATCCTTGTGTATGCCATCTATCAATCTATCATCTACTCTGTCTATCAAATACTTAAAATGCTCTAGACATCTAATCCATATTTACTCTCTCTTCTAGACTGATGTTACTTCCTTTCACTTAGGTTACATGAACACCTACTATTCTCCTGTACGAGGGACACATTTTCATATATATACATAATAAAATATTATACAGTTTTTCTCTGAGAAGGCAGACATCAAGGAAAACTATCGAGGCTCGAGCCGATTGGAAAACAAAACCAAATCAGCAAAACTGAGTGTCCCACACACGATAGATAGTCCAGTGTCATGTCACCTAGTGAAATGGTGAGAACAAGGTGTAGACTAGTGTAGCTACCCAATGCATATGAGATCTATATGAATAGGGTTTCACACACTTGTCTGAACCTAGTTCTCAAACATCTAGGTTCTAATCTAGAGGCTAAGTCAAACCATATTCCTATAGAACAACTTATTAAGTTTCTAGGGTTTAAAGTGAAAGGTGAAATTTAATTTAAAGTTTCATGGTGAGAAATTGTCAGGTGTAGATATTGTTCATGCTCTGATACCAACTGTAACGTCCCCAAATTCTGTCGTCTCAAGACTTAGAAGGCCCGAGAGAACAAATCTAAAAATGTTAGGAAATTATATCAGAGTGTGTTGTAGAAGCAATATGCACATACATGAACATTCAAATATAAGGCATTCACCATAAACAATCTCAACATTCAACATGTATATTACAAAAATGACTTATTACAACATGAATTACAATTACATATTGAAAGATGATTTGACAAGTCTATGAACATGTGTGCTAATCAGGATCTACATAATAGGTATAACCTGTACAACTTCCTCACTTTGTGTTCTTTAATCCCATGCTAGCTCTGAACCTAAATCATACGTGAAACAACAAATCAAAACAATGTGTTGTGTACATGGGTAGAAGATACATATATTTGTGGTTTTAAAATTTTGGAAAGATTTACAAAAAGAAAAAAAAAGATCATAGAAACATTTCTTGATTAAGAGAAATACACCAATTTTTGTCACTTTTCTAGATGAGTTGCATTATCAAGGTGGACTAGTACCAAAACATATATATTGGGCCCATCCTCATGTACCAAGTACTCTAGGGAAACTCCCCATACACCGTGTGCTCTAGGGAGGTGTACTAGTCAATATTAATCCAATCCCTCATAAGGGGGATAATGAACACATTAAATAACTACAAAGAATCTACTCATCATTTATGTTTGCAAGTGATAAAACATCAAGTACTATATAGTGCTACTACATCCAATATTTGCAAATAGAAGAGAGAATACATACATATCATGATTGCAAACAAGAAAACCATAGTCATATACTTAAATAAAACCCACGAACCTGAGTTCATAGATTCCTTATACATCCAAGTTCATCTACTACTCTGGTCATCACCTTATTAATAGAAAGTAATCATCATTAAGAAATGTTCATCATATTCTAGGTATTTTAGGTCCAAATTAGGGTTTAGGTCAACCCTAGGTTTAATGACCTAGAACATGTGTATTATATTTTTCTACTGGTTTGGATATTATTCTAAGGGCCTGGTCCAAATTTCATATTTTTTGAATGGTTAGTCTATTTTCTTGAATTAATATGCAGTTTAAAGCATCTAAATATGCATTAATAGGAAAAGACCTAATATTTCAAAATTATAATCAGATCGGACTCCATATTAAGTTTCCAAGTGATAGTGGGGCTCAAAAGTATTTTTCTCAGATTTTATGTCCAACATCCTTCTAATTATTTCATTAAACATACCCTCAACAGGAGCATTGTAATCTAAATTAGGTATCATCAAAATGAATGATGCAAAGTCTGATCTAGAGATTTTTTTAAGGTAGAGGGTATTTTCCTAAGTCTGGGAATATTTTGTGAATTATTTAGACAAGGGATCTATTTTATGTGGTTTATGCAAGGTTTGCATGTTTTCTGTAAATAAATAATGAGATTACCTTTTCAGATTACCTTGGTCGTCCGATCATCTTCTTCGCTTTGCAGATGTCCATGCTGCCCAGTAGGGCAGGGATCATAAACCTTCTAGTAAACCAACTACCAAGACCCGATCGACCAAGGTTGGGTTTACCTGGATCGAGCGACACTGTGTCACCCTTTCTCCCTCACCCTCACATCCTCCGACACCCGTGTGTGCCAGAGCAGTCATGCCTGGGAGGACTAGCACTGATGCACTCCGGCCACTGTAGCATCAATCGCTGATCTTTTGATCAGGGCACAACTCCTCGGCAAGGCCAGATTTGGCAAACTGCTAAGAGCATGGTCCATTCGGTTTCCCCCCTTCACAGGCCAACATTGCCTGTGCGAGTTCAAGGTCCAAAAAGGAAGGAGTGCACCATCCCTGGTTCATCATAGCTCCCTGAGGCTTCCAACAAATTTGAGGTGGTAGATAGAAGACTTTTGGCTACCTCCGGAGGTTCTACAAGCTTAATTTCTTCGATCCCTAAGGGTCACTAGCGTACAACTGCAGCAAGGGGAAACCGATTGGGGGCTTTTCTCTCCTCTATCCCTCCTCTGCGTATAACACTTCCAAGGGATTCAAGGCATCACTGCAAGATAGAACAGCCCCTGGATTGCAGTATCCAGGCTCTGACAACTGCTGCGAGAGCCATAAATCTTGCTCAGCCAAAACCAATTTTTGGAGCTCCTCTGATTCTTATTCTAAGGCTGATTGGTATTGCAGGTAGAATCATATAGGTTTGGCGTTGGTTTTCTCAGTGAGGAATCAATTGATTGGCCACCCATCTCACCTACGTCTCCCCATGTCACTCGCAATAAGAAGCAGGGAGCTGGGAAAGTGAGAGCAATATATATCTCCCTCATCACGACACTCCATGCCCAAACTGAGGCAGTTGTTGTTTCACAATGGAGAATGCGGAAATAGAGTCGGGATATCTTGCTCCACCCTCCATCCAACCTCATGATATCAGGTGTGTTGGGTAGATCCGATATGCCCAGATCTAGTTGAACCATTCAAATATCAAAACACTTGGCGATGACCATGTGTGACACCCTCTCAAATCCATTTAACAACCTCCATGGAAATTAGAGGTGGAAGATGACACATGGGTCATCTGTTCACTAAATGGTCATGTGACACAATAAAACAAAGAATCATTATTCACTTTATCATATTCGAAATCATCCATATCTATCAAATGGTTGGTCCAGTGTCATTCAATTTTAGCCAAGCTTTATCATTCTTAAGTTTAGCTCCTGTCTAAATAGACCAAATCAAGATCAAATGATCACTTAACAAGTATCCTCAAATAGGCCAATTTCAAGTGACACCTCAAATAATTGTCATGCACTGAATCAGCCATGAATACTCATTATACACCGCAATACAAGGTCTTGTGACTCAAATATGCACTACAATGGCAAGAATCATTCCCCACTATGTTTAGAAATAAAGGCCGCCTAATTTTATGATCGTATAATCATCATACACCAAAACAAGTCATTTTATGAGTCATACTGTCTGAATAAGGTTTCATAGTATATTGTAGGATTCATATCTGTCAAAATCTATATCAAAATGGGATACCAAACCTCAGAAATCAGGGATATCACATGATCTACCGTATATGACTAGTATCGCTTCTAGATAAAACTCAAATGTTTTGTGATTTAAAATTCCAGTTAGCTATTGTTTCACCTCGTGTCACAGTGAACAAAATCATAAAAGAAAAGTCACACTGCACAACTTTAATTAGTGAATTGGAGAATACAAAGTAAATAAATGAGATGAGGCATCAAGATGGGCCAAGACGTCAAAGCACGAGGTCCTTTTCTGAGTGTGCCAGCCTAATTGATCTATTGAAGTTAAGAGTTGATTCTATTGGTCGGATGAAAAGTCAAATTTAGTCTTGTGGAGTCAATGGTGCAAGTGAGATTTTGATAGGAAGAGAATGGCGTTTGTGTTTTCACTTAAATACATTGACGTCTTTGTATTTGGAATCTGTCCACATGATTTTACTCTTCTAGGCTATAAATAGATAGCTAAGATTGATGCAACATCCATTTCAAACGCCAATAAGCTACATGTTGTGCACCAATCATGACATTTCTTTTTAGAAACATACAGTTGATATGAAATCAACTAGACGTCCACAGAAAACTATCCTCAAGTGCAGTTTTGATGGAAAAAATTATAAATTCTGATGGCATTTCAAATAGTCCTCTTATTTCTCCCACTGTTAATGTTGTTGCAATATGGTTTGGATCTGGCGGTTGATTTAAATAACTACTCACATTAATTTGAACGTTGTTCTTCTCTTTGTATCTTTTGAGAGATGGCTAATGCATCAAATCACAACTGAAGTTAGCGAGACATACCAGACAAGCATCCCAAACATGATCGTCGGTTTCCTGCAATGATAAGTGAACTTGAGTCATTTACAAAACTACCCAAAGTTGAAAATTAGTACCCGAACCATCTCAAGATGATGTTTACACGTCATTAAACGGTATTCTTAAAAGAATGAAGCAATGGCTTGGATATAGGGGGTTATTTCAAGCAGGTGTTAGTTATATTAAACAGTTAGTCGACTTGCCAAACTAATACTACAATTGCTCTTGCTTTGAGTACAAGTGATAACTCGCCTTGGTTTCTGGTGGGTGGTGGCCAACCTGCTCCAATTACCAGCCCACTTTGAGCCTTGGTTTTATGCTCCCTCAGTTGAATTACAAACCTGCTTTTCCATCCTAATACGAGCCTCGTACGAAGAAGTCAATTGACCCAGCTGGTAGTCTGCAGTTCTGCCAATGGTTCACGTAGTAGTTATCCTACCGCCTCACGGATCTCACTTCTGTAAACCACGTGGGAGAAGTCAATGATAGACTGGTCATTACTTTCCATCCGAAGAAGCTCAGAGTAAGAACAGTGTTCTCATTATCACACCTGTTAATTGTTTCTCTTAACAAATCTTAATACCAAGAAATGTGCACCATTCTTGAATCAAACACGTACATCCTTTCTTCTACAATGCTACTAGGTACATTTTTTTAAATTAAGCTAGGAGTAAGTATTATTCATCTGGATGGAGCGGAGCTGTAACTCTTTTGATTGAATGTACTAGGTACATAATCCGTGAGTTTGAAAATTTTAGATTCTTCTTAATAATATAATGCGGTGTTGCATTACCTTATCTATATTACTATAAAAAGAGCGAGTTTGATGTTGCGTTCTCCTTGATTCACTCTCTTCTCTCATTTTTTTAAGGAATTTTACTCCTATAAATATTTATTTTCATACTCTCCTATTTACTTTTATTATCTTTAATTATGTATTTCTCTCTCCAACCTATAGAAACGGTTCCTTGATTCTCTCATTTCAAGCAACAAACACAAATATGTTTTACCGTAGGGACCCTTTCACAGACGAGTCATCACCCCGCATATTTCTAACAAATTTTATATGTCACGTACATGTGCACGTGTGCGTTCACTAGTTTAGCTAAAAAAGTGAGATGTAAGAAGAGTTGATAGACAAAGTACATTGTGAGTAATTTTGGTAGAAAAGAAAAGAATATTTGTTGGAACTTGTTTCAATTAATGTCATTTCATACATAATGTTGCCAAAAGAAGAAAATCACTAAAAACAGAAGCTATAAAGAAAAGTGATAATAAATACTTCTCAGTTTCGTTGCGAGTTTGCGACACCGCGTGGACTTTTCCTAGTGCCTCGTGAGCAACCACGTTCCCGGTCTTAATTGTATCACACAAAATCCCATCCGACCTTCAATTGTACCACACTCCCAGTCTTTCAATCACAAAAAGCGGTGATGCACACACATTTATTACTATACACAAATCAATTAGTAATTTTAAAACAAAAGGCATGCAAATTTTCCATGACTTTTAGTATATCGTGATTCAAGGGCCAACAAAAATGAAAGGCAAAATTATATTAAGCACAGCCTACGACTTTTTATGTAGTCTTATTGGAATATATATTGACTTTGAGATTAAATCAATAAATTGTATCCAAACTTTTCTTTACTCTCACCACAAAATATTAGATAAAAAGTTAGTCTATTATTAAAATAATAAAAAAATTACATACAACACCTTCAATGCTCCTTCCTATAAAAAATAGTGACCATTATGTAATTTAGCAAATTGGAAGAAGAAATTGCAAAAATACATTCATAGGCTCTCTTATATAGCACATAGAAAACTAACATATAATTGAACTATAAAAATAGCATGCAATACCTCATAGATCGGAATACAAGGACTATTTTGTAATTTCAGAAAAAATACAGAGTACGGAGGTAAGTCTACTGAAGTACATCTTTGCCGGAAATCAAAATTTAGCAATCATTCGTTTCATTAATCTGGCAAGTCATGACGAGTTTGGCAACGTTTATAACACTATATGGCACCAGCGCCACTTCGAAATACAACTCTCACTCTCTAAAAATAAAATGGAAAATATTTTAAACATGCATTTGAAGAGGTAGTAACCAATAAACTTGAAAATAGTGCTTGGCAATGGACCTTGAACCAAGTTGGATCCAAAGGAAACTATATCTAGAAAGCCAGTCTCACTAGCTATGAAAAATATATAATGTGCCTCGGTGGCTGCACTAGCATCACTCAAGTTCACAGAAGACCAACCTCCTGGAAAGAATATAGAAACCAAAGAGTTAATGTTTATTTCGGACGTGATCACTATAGGAGAAAACAACGGCTTGGTGTTTGTTAGACTTCTAGCAATTACAGTCCTACTGTACGAATTTATTTGATGGACGAGGCAATTGCATACATAGATTTGTTTATGTTTCCTTTCTGGTGTATTTCACATGATACCTAGAAATGTTGTCTCACGGTGTTTTTTTTTTTTAATGTTCATGGCATATAAAGAAACCGACATACAAGTCTAAATTACACAAATAGGACTAATATATGATACCTATCATAGAATAATTAGCAGCAATAATGCTTTAGATTATCTGATCAGAGTTGTAGAGAGCTACCAAAAAAGTAAATAAATTAATCTTTCTTTGAGAAAGACACCCTAACAGTAGGCCTCAACAATAATAAATAAAAGGTTGCCATCTGTCATCGTTTAAATCATCTGAAATCTGCACTAGTTTATAGGTCCTCTGTGTCGCTGCCGCCTCTTCAAAGTTTGTGAGTGTTATTTGTTACCCTTCATGATAATGTTTGATCCATGCTCATCTATATAATGAAAACATATGATATGTATCATGAACTTTTTAATAAGTATTTGTATGTCACCACCTAGTGCTATGGAATTTTCTGTTGTTTCTTTCTATCTGTATATTCTAAAGTATCGATGCAATAAGCGTTTTATTCTGATATGTGCATGTAGTTTTTGGTTTGGCAGTTTAAAACATATGTTGTATGAATGCATCACCTACCAATAGACTGCAAGTATGAGTGATGCAATGTTCTCTCAAAATGGTAGAGATAGGACATGAGAAGAAGAGATATTGCATTATTTCTTCATACTGAGCACATAGAGAATCCATGGAACCCTCTTTTACACATGTTTTGGTCTGTAAGAATCTTATTGTACCATCTATATGAGGATATGTGTTTTGGGGTGTACTTGTTGCCCCATCTCAATGTAATATGATTATTGGTGTTCTTTTCTAGTTGTTGTAAAATGTCTGACAACGTCTCCTGATAGAAACATGTTGTGGGAGTTCTTTTACGTAGGTTCGATCTATGTGATCCTAATAGTTGTAGCGGTATCCATGTGGTCAACTTGGGGGATTATCTTTTTGGTAAATTTATGTTGAGGGTTTGGTTAATGATAGTGAAACCATGGAATAATGTTTTGGTCCAAAATATGATGTTATTTGAGAAGTGTGGTGATTTGATGATGCTATGCCTGATGATTTATATATGGTGATTGATGTGTCCCATAACGGAGAGGCACCTTGGATCTTGATAGATTGTTATAGGTTCTTTTTGGTAGTATATGTTGATCAAATGATCTTTTCAAATGCATGGTCTATCAGAGTATAAAGGAGTAGTGATTTTATGCATCAAAAATAGTGCTTGAGATTTGATATTAATGAGGCCTACCATATGTATCTTATGGCCCATGTGCTTCTAGAGTAATTCTCGTCTGACATGATCAATGGTCTTATGGATGTTCAAGGGGAGAGGATTACAAATGAGGAAGAAGGTGGTGAGTGAAGTGAGTGAGTTGTTAAGGAGAGTGAGTCAATTGCAAGATTTGGGAAGAGTGTTTTCCAAGAGTGAAGACACCAGTTCAGTTTGGTGAAATATGATTCCAGGAGGGTTTTGGTATGTTGTGTGGGGATATCAGGAGACCAAAGTATGTGAAAGGGAATGTGTCAATCTTACAGTTGAGAAGTGATTGATATCTCTGCATTTCTATGAATTTTTGTGTGTACCGATAATGGAAGATTTATGGAGGTTGATTCTGAGAGCCAAAAGGTAGGAAAACAAACCAAGTATATAGATAGTAAGGACAACATTGTAATCATAGGGGGTATGAAAATGATATTATCATCAACACATTATAGAATCTTTTTAGGACAATATGTGGGTACCAAAATGAGTACATGTTGTATTTCCAATTTGGTCATCCTAGTGAGGATAGATGAGACCATGATAAAAAGGTAAGGAGATAGGGGATCACCTTGCTTCAATCTGTTGGTACTTTCAGAATATACAAATGTTACACCATTATACAAGATGTGATCCAATGCATCCATTTATCTGGGAAGTCATATCTTTTCATGCAGTCAATGAGACAACACTAGTTTATATCATCAAAAGTTCTTTAAAAAATCACATTTTATGGATAAAAGTTTAATGTGACAACAAGTTATATACTTCCTTTTTCTTATTTCTCGGGATAGCATGCGGAAGACAATAAGTGTAGGATATGAACATTGGATGTTGCTATAATTGTGATGGACAATAGAGACTACCATCAAAGAAGGGAGAGGAGTTGCGGTCGATGATTAGAGGTGTTCAGGCCTGGCTCTTTCAAGGTGGGGTTGTCGAGTCTTGGTTGGATATTTATGGTTCTCTTCTAGATCTTGGTTTCACTAGAGAAGTAGCCTCTAAACATCCCTTGATGCCTTGCATGGGATGCAACTACCACCTATTTATAGAGGATTGACAAAACATGCACTTTTTTCCTAAGCAGATGAAACATCACTGTGAAGGAAAAATGTCATGTACAAGGATGTATCAAGGTTGTTGAGCAACACAATTGGTTTTTGAGGCTTTCTATTGATTGAGTAGGACTTGTGATGTTATTGATAGGGAAGATTGTGGGGGTAGTGTTGGCTATCAAAGCATGAAACCTGGGTAGCTCCAGACTTCTAGTCATCGACATGTAGCTACCATGTACTTGGTTTCTAAAATAACCAAGAAAGACTTCAGAGTGTAAGGTCGCTAACATGCAATTTCTAGGCATGCATCGAATATGTGCATACCTTTTATAGGTTTGACTTGGTGAAGCAAAGTATTCAATAGCCTTGGTGTGGTAGGGTTTTTGTAAGGACCCTGACCTTCGTTTAGGGTTTACCCTGTTTGCTTTGCTTAACCTTGATGCTTTGGTACTTGATAATCACCTTTAGCGGTGATTAGGGTTTTGTTATGCTTTGTTGAGAGTTGGAGGGGCTACTTGCAAATAACCCAAGTCTGGGGTTTTGTGAGCAAGTTTGCCACCGAGTGAGGTGTTCCTCTCTCTTTGTTTCCTCTAGGGTTGAGAGGAAGGCTTGGGCTCGTTGCTTGAGTTCTTTTGGGCCTGGATGAGCTTGTTTGGGCCTTGAGGTGCCTTGTTTGGGCTTGGTTGAGCTTTGTGTCGCCCAAGAGAGGTGTGTGTCGGCCTAGAGGTGAGTGTGTCGGCCAACATGTGAAGTGTGTCGCCCATGGTGCAAGTGTTGTGTCGCCCATGGTGTTTGACCCATCCTTGACCTCGTTTGTGTCAATGCATGCATGTGGCAAAGACCTTGGACAAGTGTCCTTTGGGTGGCCGACACCTTGCTTGGACCAACCTTGTTTTCTCCTCCCTTTTCCTTCTATATAGGCGTGTCCTTTCCTTAGCTAGGAGTTCCTTTGGTCCTTTGGTTCTTCTCCACCTTGAGTGCACGACACTCCCTCCTTCCTTGCTTGTGTCGGCTGATACCCCCTTGGAGGGGCAGCTTGGTGGCCGACACACCTTTGAGGAGCAGTGGTGGTCAACATCCCTTGAAGCTTGGAGCTCTTCTTCTTCTTTGGAGCTTGGAGCTTAAGGCGGGTTGCATAACTCCTAACCCTAGCTACTTTATTTCCTTTTCCTTGATCTCGTTTGCATGTTGTTGCTAGTTTTGTATCTTGCTTTAGTATCTCTGTTGGTCGATCCTCTTGTGGTTTAGAGTTCTTGGTGAGATGTGTCCTTGAACCGCTAGGGTTTTGGTTGGCTTGTGCATGTGGTAGAAGATGACCTTGTGGGAGTGTACCTTGGACGATACCTCTTGACCTAGCTTGTTGGGCGACAGGCACCTGTGACGGACGATACACCTAGCCTTGTGACGGGCGTCACACTCCTATCTTATCTTGTGACGGCCGTTAGGCCTTGACCCATTTAGTTGCACGATATATGGAGGGGCTACCTACCTTGAACGTTATCCTTTGTGGTTGGATCTTGGCCGATAGTTGCCCTGCTGTGACTGGCATCATGCTGCTCTTGTATCGGCCGATAAATGCTGCTGTAACGGGCGTTGCCCGATAAGAGAGTGCACGACACACCCCCTTTGACGCGTGACACCTCCCCTTGTAACGTTGCGCCGCACACGCTTGGTTGCCTTAGTGGCAATGCAGCGTTGCTGCTGGCTTGTGTGTCTACCGTTTGGTGTGTTGTGTTTGGGTGAGGACAGGTGGCCGTTACACCCCCCTTTTAGTGAAGGTGGCGGTGATCTATAGTGAGAGCCTTGTTATCCTTGTTGACGGTTCCTTGTATCATGGAAATAACTAGTTGTGTATATATATACCCTTTCCTAAATGTTGGTGACTCCTTGCTCACTTAATGATAATGATTATCTATTAATGCTAAGAATGGAAATGGTTTTGGTAATGTTAACGCTTTCTCTATATATCCAACATGACTATATGCAGGAAGTAATCATCTTGATTATTTGTATAATACTAAATGAGGATAAACATAGATATGGTTGCTTAATGATGTGCTTTATGCACTTGATCACCAAATAATGTAAGATTGATATGTATAGCATCTTGAATGTCATCTCATGATAGTAAGCATAGTCCTTGGTTGAAACTATGATTATTGTATACCCTAACCATGCAGGTGATGATTAGCCAAGAAAAGGCTATGAGGTATATATGATGAGTAACCTTGCCTTGATAAGTTACTCTTGTTAATGAGATCATATGTATGATGTGTTGGATTGCTATCCCATGTTGATGATGTAAGCCTTGGGGGGCAACGCCAATATGTGATGAGGGATTGAGATCCCATGGTATGTGATGATCCTTGAGATGGAGCTGGATGGTTGGCAAGAGGCCAAGTTATAACATGTGATGTTGGATCCTTGAAATGGAACAGGTTGATGTGATTACAATAAAAGCATAATGTTGAGTTTTATGTTGTTTATTCTATTATAGTTTGCATGTTATACAACTTGGTTGAATCTTGCAATCCATCTAAAAGATACTAAATAATCACAATGGAATATATCATGTAGTTTGCCCTAGCCATAGATCCATCATCGTCAGAAGCTGGTGATGGTGAAACGGGTTCTCCTACAGGTTAACCCGGAGCGCATATTGTTGAATATGTGAGGTTTCTCCTAGCCTAAAGTGAGGAGGTAAGAGTGCAACTTCGGTTGTAGACTCAGTTATACGATGAGCATGGTGAACAGGCCCATGACTCCGGATATGTGATATGAAGAGCATGAATGCGTTCATGGCTCAGAGCACGGTGAACAGGCCCGTGGCTCAGTTTTACTAGCGTCATGACATGTACCAAGGCGAGCTAGAGAAAGGGTAGCCTGAGGAGCTGACCCTGTGGTTGAGGCCACTTAAGCATGAGACTGCGGTCCTGCTTGTGTTGTTCTCGTACACTGACTACGAGGGGGAAGGTTGTGGAGTCCGGCTCTTCCATTAACCTTGTATGGCACCGGCTATGGGCTTCGCAGCCGAAGGTTGGATTTGAACGGTACGGTTCACTTCCTCAGGGCATAATAAAATATGTAATTCAGCCGTATAGTAATTACTGCTTAAGGAAAAACACGGAACATTGGTTGAGGCCTTGTTTGTGTAGTTGATCCGTTATATCTTACAGTTACTTCTATATACCTCATGATATGTGGCAATGTATATATCTTATCTTATTAATCATGTTCCATTGAGAGATGTTGGTTATATGCCTTTTGTACAGCTGGTAAGCTTGTCGGTAAGAATGGCCTTGTTTTTCATATACTGCTCTTGTTATACCTGCTCATCAGATATCTACTATTATAGCTTTATCTTCTTGAGGTTCTGTAGTTACGGTGGGGAGTTATGTTTCTCGCTGGGACAATGTTTGATTGTCTCACTCCGCTGGTTTACACCCTTTTTAGGTAGTCGAGCTAGATGTGGTGGTGGTCATGGTGTTGCGGCCGAGCAACTAGACGAGCAGTAGAAGGCAAGCGATGGATATGCTGCTGCTTTGGATGTTTTGTAGTAGAGTCTAGAGTCATCCCTATACTCTCAGGTCCTTGGCAGTGTTTTGACGTTGTTTCACGATGTACGATCGATGATGTTTTGTATATCCTACAGTTGGCCGGATGTGGGCCTTTATGTATGTGAACAGGTGGTGAACTCATGTGATGGATAGATAGTTGTTCCTTTAAGCTTTGGACACATATCAGAACTTGTATATGTATATATAACATGTTTCCTTACATGATGAGGACTGGAAGGTAATAGTTTCTCAGTTTATCAGCTTTCTGCAAATGGTTTTAATTAACCCGTGTTTTTGATAATCAATGGTTATGGTGATTTCTGCACGTTTTCGCGTAACACCTCGCAGTCTATGTGATAGTGGGATGTGTTGCCACAATTTTGTTTAGGGAGGTTGACTATAAAATGATAAAAAAGGGGTGTTGTCAATCGATCAGTGCAAGGCCTTGATACCCTGGTCTCTTGATAGGGTGACGCAGGTTTACCGTGCGCAGAAACGCAAGTGAACGCGTCGAAGTAATATAGGCTAGACTGAGTCGAACTTAGGGATACGTGAAATTGTCAGAGACTCTTACTAACTGCTCACGATCAGCTAGACCGATTAAATAATTGAGAGTTGTTGTTAAAATTAAAAGAGAATAAAAATAAAAACAAAACAAAGCGATCGATTAAATGTTTAGTTTAATCAATTCAAAATGAGATCTTTAGGATTGTGGTTTCACCGCGGTTTTCCATTGTATTAAATTCTATTCAGTCATCCAAACTTATCTCTCTATCCGGGTAGTGGCCTGAAATCAGAATTGCCCACTGTCGTGGTACAATTCACTACCTATGTTTAGGTTGGTTCCACCGTCGTAGTAACCTATACCCTAACTAGGTGCATTAAACATGATCTCTCAGTATCCACCATTAACCTTACACCACCTTGTTCAAGGGATTTTTCAATTAATGTAAATTCCGTCTCTTTTCAACCATTAATTCTTCTTTCAAAGCAATTAAGGGCATTAGATTATTATTATGGTGATCAAGCATAACAATATATTGGAGAAAACAAAATTATACCATGGATTTAAGAGATAAGATATGAATTACTATGATAAAATCATCATACAATGAATTCCTGGGCTACTCCCAGTCCTAAAGACAAAGGGAATTAGCCCCGCATGTTCATCTCAAAGAAAAATGTAGTAGAGAAAAGGGAAACAAGAGAAAAACGTGATTGAGTGGTGAAACCCCTGAACGGAGAAGATCCAATCGCTCCTTGGTGTAGAATCCGCGTTCTCCCACCTTTCGGTGGTAGAAATCGTCTTCTTCAGTGTCCAGATCGGCTGGGGCGTGCTCTCATGCTCCGTTCTTCTCTCCTTCCTCTCCGGGATGCGTGCAGCAACTAATGACGTCCTCCTCCTCCCTGGGGCGCCGTCATTAGGTATATTTCCCGAATTAGGTCATCAATTCATCACAGCCGTCCGATTAAGATCAATCTGAAACAAACTCATATCTGATGGTGTCGATACCATCGACGCGAGTCGATAGTATCGACGCTGCACTGTATCGGCTGGTCTTCTTTTCTTTTCTTCTGTCGCGACTGATGCTAGCTCGATACCATCGACGAAGGTCGATGGTATCGCCTCTTTAGGCGTCGCTTTTGACCTTTTACCGTCATTGTAGCTCCACTTGTCGATGGTATCGACATTCGTCGATAGTATCGACTGTCTTCTCACTAGCAGCCTGAAGGTATCTCGATACCATTGACTCTCCTGTCGATAGTATCGACTCTGTTCTGGTCTTTGCGGCTGGCAACCTATGGTCCGGTCGATGGTATCAACCACCGTCGATGGTATCGACGGTAGCAGATACTTGTTTTTCCTGAAATTAACATACAAAACCACATAAGTTCACACAAAATATATTCTTTTGATAATTAATACTCAAAATGCTTAAATAAAGGGAATTTGACATAAAGGAGTAGCATAGACAAAAATGAATGAATTATGAAACATTAACCATGAAAATGACTAATAAATGCATAAAAAACATATCAAACAAGTCTATAAATGCGACTCAAAATCATCGCATCAAACTCCCCTAAGCTTGAACATTGCTCGCCCCCGAGCATCTAACCCTTAGAATAGAATTACCAGAGTCAACTAAAGAACAAAACATCACAACAAACATCCCATATGACTCCCACTGGACATTCACATACCGGCCCTCGCTAACCACAGAATGATAATTACCCTAAAGGCGATAATAATCATCCATAAAAGATATTGACCTCAAAACTGATGAACACCATCACATAAGGCAGTTAACATAATAAAATTTGCCGGTCCAGGCTTAGTGCATCTTGTGATCTCCTATACTACGTTGCTCGCCCTAACTACCATCTACATGGAAGTAGTTCTCCTGATATTCATTAGTGAGGAGAAATTCACAGTGGCCTACCAATCCGAGCAACGGGTGGATGAAATGGGTGTCTCATGGAAGAAGTGGAAGCACTGTACGATCTCAACATGCATCAAACAAAAATGCCCTAATTGATGCAAATGCACATGAAAAATGCCCTTATGCCTAAGATTGGGTGGAATGATGCATGCACTAACAATCCGTCTCAAAACAAGATGGATATCTAATTAAGCTACATCATGTACTCACTCATCTTAAAATGTAGGTGAGATTATGTTCCTTTCTCCTTCTTAGTCTAGTTGCTTCAAAAATAACTTTTTTCTCCTTTTTTTCAATTTCAGATTTTTTTTTCAAACCCTTATATCCATAATTGTCAATGAATACTCATTGGTCTTATTTTTTTCTGCATAACTCGAATATTTGCACTCTTTAGAAGGTATGGAACAATTTAATTCACCATTAATGAACAAATGAGGTACATGATATACTCTATTCATAAAAGTTATGAATGCTGCTAAATGACATGCACCTAAAGGTAATGTGCATGTAAACCTATTCTATATTTTTTTTCATTTTTCATGCAAAACAAATGAAGGTGATTGCAATGCAAGTCCTATCTAAATGCCATGAAATAAAAAAGAGTTAAAACCGTACTTTGCTTCCAAATCTTGGTGGATTGTGCAAAACAATGAGGTGGAAAGATCACAAGATTAGTTGACTGAACCTTTGAAAAATATCATGTGTCCCTCCCTACTGACTTGTGTAGCAGTTAAAAGGTTTCTCTCTCTTACTTCAAATTAAAGTCTCATTATCATTTGGTCAGTTTAGGCTCAAACAACCAATTCCGTCCACTTTCATGAATCATTAGGAATATACAGTTGTGATTTTCTATTTTAAAGTTGACAAAACCAATCATTTTCAAAGTTAAGTGATCAAGGTTAAACAACACTCAATCTTGCGAACACTCAAAAATTTTTAGTTTCCCTCGATTCCCCATGCACATGCAACTGAGATGACTCAAGATTAATGACATCCACGATTACACTAGATAGAATGTGGATCCTACAAACAAACTAAAATTGCAAGAAACAAATGACAAGAAACAAAAGCAATAAAACTAAAAACAGAGAAAATAAAAGATAGAGCTGTTCCAACACCCTCCCCTAAGCTTGAATTTGACTATGGCCCCATAGTCAAAAACAACTTAAAGGTTGGAACAGTGATACTGCTTTTACTCTTCAGGTGGAGGCGGGTACTGCGGAGCCGTAGGGTCCCAAGAAGGATACTCCCCCTGGAAGCTTGGATCAAACTGGGCCCTAGGTGGAGGCTGTGGATAGCCTCCAAAGTAGTTTTGACTCCAATAGTGGTCATAAAAGGGCTCCTGTTGCATCTCCATCCGTTGCAACCGATCATGAATTTGTTGTTGGTTGTCGAGGAGAAGACGCTTGTTCTCGAACATTGCCCTTTGATTGTCCAGTAAGCGGTTTGTAGTGTCTTGAATACCGGTGTACATCGCCATGTGATGCTGATGCGTCTGCTGTATGTCTTGCAGCATAGTATACATGCCCTGCATAGAATAGACATCCTCGCTTTGCTGTGAGGGCGGTGGTGGTGGTGGAGGCTGTGAAGATGAAGATGCACCCGGATGCATGCGAGGACGCTTCCGTGGTGCCACTCGTGCCCGAAGAGGTGTGAAAGCTTCCTCCTCCTCTTCAGCCTCATCAACATTGTTATTATCGTCGTCGTTGCCGCCGTCTTCATCGGAGTCCGCAATGGCTATGATAGGCCATCTGAAATGTTGCACCCCTTCGATATTGAAAACTGGATCGGGAAGCGAGCACTCCTGGTAAGCATGGTTGACGTGGCAGTGCGCATATGCCAAACCATCTCGAAGAAGTAGGAGGTTGGAGCGGTGCAGATGTTGCAAGTTCACCTTGCTCCTGTTGGAGAGAGGGGTCAAGGATGAGAAGTTCAGCCCGAGGTAGTGCGCCAGCTTGGTGATAAACCCGCCAAAGTGAATCAGAGCTTTCCTTATACTCCTCTTCACTGCCAAGACCCGCTGCAAAAAGAAGGCACCCCAATTGCATTCTTGACGATTCAGGAGCTTATACAAAAAGAATAAATCCGTCTCCTGAAACTTGCTAAGGGCCAAATCACCCCGAGCAAACAATGTCGAACTGAGCATCCGGTGCAGTATACGGACGAAAGGGTGCTCAAAATCAGCCACCGCAGCATTATGGTAGCTAACGAACTTGCCCGGCGGCACCATAACAAGCTTGGTGAAGATCATGTCTTAGTCGGCGCGGCTATCCGGTCGCCGGTAGTCATTAGGCGAATGATTCCAATTGAAGATCTTGTTGAACTGTCGGAGTGTAAGGGTGTAGTCGATGTTGTACCGCCGAAAAGACACCCGGCCCTTGATCCACTCGTGGTCTGTGGCTATGACATCGTTGGGAACGACACAGATGTCCAGTGAAGCCATAAACTCGGCCACCAACTCCTTGTACGTCGGCCATTCGTCGAAAAACGGCTGGCCATCTGCATGAAACTACAGCTCGTCAGGCCTTCTACTCGTGTGTCGGGCCTGCCCCTTCAGAGCATAGTCGAGGTTGGCCTCGAACCCCAAGTTGCGGATAGTTTCCCGTTCAACATAACGGGTAGGCTCGATCTTCCTCTTCAAGATCTCTTCGTAGATCTTCTTGATCTCCACGGATGGATGAATCAGCCGCAGGCGTGAGATTGACGCAGTCGGAGGTGGCACGAACTCTGGGATGTCTACTGGATTGGCGCGTGAAGACGATGCACCAGCACCATGCACCATGATGTCTATAGAAGGAGGAATCAAAAGGGAGCTCGGTAATGATCGGAGAAGCGAATCTCCGCTCGATGAAGAACTAGCTTGGTGTTGCTTGTCGTCGAGCTTGAACAGCTTTGGAACACGCTCGGCACAAGTGGAGGAAGATTGCACTGAAGGTGTGATGTCATCTGACGCAACTACTCCTCATATATAGCCGTGGCCGGCGCTACTGTCCGCCCGTCGATACCATCGACGCGAGTCGATGGTATCGACTCGGGTAGCACGATCCGTACCTCCGCGAGTATCGACGGTTGTCGATGGCTGGATCTACGGGTCCCGGATTGCTGACGCGTCGATACTATCGACGCGGGTTGATGGTATCGACCCGTCCCCCGGATCGACTTTCTTGTTGCTGCGATCGCCATTGATCTTTCCTCGCAGATCGTTGATGTGGCACGTCGATACTATCGACGCGAGTCGATAGTATCAACTCTCCAATTAGGGCAAACCCTCGCGAGGCCCGGCCGCCGCCTGCTGTGTGTGAATGCGTCGATACCATCGACATGCCTGTCGATGGTATCGAATTGACTGAGATGATTCGTTCTAAAAATCTCCAGAGATCTCGATGCACTACTACAGAAATAGCATTCAGTGTCACTTTTCTGGGCGTCGGTTATTAAGGAAAACCGACGCCTAACATTTAAGGCGTCGGTTGTTCAAGCAACCCGACGTCTATATTCGAAGACCAGCCAGACACGGGTACCGCTTTGTATTAAGCGTCGGTTGTTTATAACAAACCGACGCGTAAAGTCGCCCGCGAAATCCATATTTCGATCAAAAAAAATAGTGTCATTTTTAGCGTCGGTTATATACGTCGAAACCGACGCCTATGTGCGATGAAAATTTGCGCGAAAAGTGTCACTGTTAGCGTCGGTTATCCTTGTATAACCGACGCTGAAAGTGGTTCCCGCCAAATAATTTCATGAAAATATCATCCAATTGGACGTCGGTTTTTTCAAACAACCAACACTAAAGATGTTTAGGCGTCGGTTGTTGTAAACAACCGACGCTATTTGAGAACTATAACCCGCGATCGCCCGACTCTTCCCCTTTCTTCTATTTTATTGCTACCCTATTTCCCTGTTGCGGTGATTTCTCCGGCGATTTTGTGCTGCTGCTGCTAGTTTTCTCCGGCGCTTCTCTCCGACGCTCCATCTCTGACGTCCCTTCTCCGGAACCCTTCTTCTCCGGTGCGTTTCTTCTCCGCCGCCGCCGCCACGCCTGAGAACCGGCGCCGCCGCCACGCCTGGTGCCCTCATGCTTGCCCACCTGCCTGCCCTAGCTCCTTCCTTTCTTCCTGCTGACGCCCGGTGTCCTGTTTCTACAACACTGGTTAGTTTTACTGATTTCCTTGCTGCTTTCAGTGATTAATGATTGATACTATTGGTTAGTATTTCTTTAGTCATTAATTTAATTCAACAATTCATAGTTTGTTATTTACAATAACTGATCTGCTTGCCGATTTTAATGATTAGAGATACTGATTAATAGTAAGTATTGATGAATACTTAGTTAATTACTGATTTGTTGATTAGATATGTATAGAAGTTCCTTATAAATATATTTTTTATATACACATACATGTAATTTTGTATAAAATTCATGATGTAGTGTGATCTTAAATCCTAGAGTGTACCCCTTTTGTTCTATGATGGTACCTATGACCCTAAATACATCCATAAGGGTCTATTGTATCCTAAAGAAGATTTATTTCTTCCTTCTGCCCTAATTAGAATGAACAATCACTAAATTATGTACTGTTTTTATGGAGTCCGGCTTCATTGTAGATATCTATTATTATGTTTGTTGGCCTAGAAACCCGTCCAAGATTGACTCATTAGGAGTAAATCTTGGATAGTCCCCGGTTTGGGACTGTTCTTGAACACCTAATCTCACTTAGGATGTAAGTGTATAATGTGTATTGAGTTTTCGAGAAAATTTTGGTAGCATTTCCCCGTTTGTTCTCTAAGTACATATGTACTTAGAGAACAGCGGGGAAATGCTGCCGAAATTTTCTTGAAAACCCAATACACATTATACACTTACTAGTGAGATTAGGTGTTCAAGGATGGGATAGGTGGTACACATTTATTATATATAAGAATGACATCAAATGTGTTTGTAGGCCTAGAATGTGAACAATCATTGTTTTTTATATTACTTGTACATTGGTATAAATTAGAATGAACAATCACTAAATTATATACTGTTTGTATGGAGTCCGACTTCATTGTAGATATCTATTATTGTGTTTGTTGGCCTAGAAACCCATCCAAGATTGACTCATTAGGAGTAAATCTTGGATAGTCCCCGATTTGGGACTGTTCTTGAACACCTAATCTCACTTAGGATGTAAGTGTATAATGTGTATTGAGTTTTCGAGAAAATTTTGGTAGCATTTCCCCGTTTGTTCTCTAAGTACATATGTACTTAGAGAACAACGGGGAAATGCTGCCGAAATTTTCTTGAAAACCCAATACACATTATACACTTACTAGTGAGATTAGGTGTTCAAGGATGGGATAGGTGGTACACATTTATTATATATAAGAATGACATCAAATGTGTTTGTAGGCCTAGAATGTGAACAATCATTGTTTTTTATATTACTTGTACATTGGTATAAATTAGAATGAACAATCACTAAATTATATACTGTTTGTATGGAGTCCGGCTTCATTGTAGATATCTATTATTGTGTTTGTTGGCCTAGAAACCCGTCCAAGATTGACTCATTAGGAGTAAATCTTGGATAGTCCCCGGTTTGGGACTGTTCTTGAACACCTAATCTCACTTAGGATGTAAGTGTATAATGTGTATTGAGTTTTCGAGAAAATTTTGGTAGCATTTCCCCGTTTTTTCTCTAAGTACATATGTACTTAGAGAACAGCGGGGAAATGCTGCCGAAATTTTCTTGAAAACCCAATACACATTATACACTTACTAGTGAGATTAGGTGTTCAAGGATGGGATAGGTGGTACACATTTATTATATATAAGAATGACATCAAATGTGTTTGTAGGCCTAGAATGTGAACAATCATTGTTTTTTATATTACTTGTACATTGGTATAAATTAGAATGAACAATCACTAAATTATATATTGTTTGTATGGAGTCCGGCTTCATTGTAGATATCTATTATTGTGTTTGTTGGCCTAGAAACCCGTCCAAGATTGACTCATTAGGAGTAAATCTTGGATAGTCCCCGGTTTGGGACTATTCTTGAACACCTAATCTCACTTAGGATGTAAGTGTATAATGTGTATTGAGTTTTCGAGAAAATTTTGGTAGCATTTCCCCGTTTGTTCTCTAAGTACATATGTACTTAGAGAACAGCGGGGAAATGCTGCCGAAATTTTCTTGAAAACCCAATACACATTATACACTTACTAGTGAGATTAGGTGTTCAAGGATGGGATAGGTGGTACACATTTATTATATATAAGAATGACATCAAATGTGTTTGTAGGCCTAGAATGTGAACAATCATTGTTTTTTATATTACTTGTACATTGGTATAAATTAGAATGAACAATCACTAAATTATATACTGTTTGTATGGAGTCCGACTTCATTGTAGATATCTATTATTGTGTTTGTTGGCCTAGAAACCCGTCCAAGATTGACTCATTAGGAGTAAATCTTGGATAGTCCCCGGTTTGGGACTGTTCTTGAACACCTAATCTCACTTAGGATGTAAGTGTATAATGTGTATTGAGTTTTCGAGAAAATTTTGGTAGCATTTCCCCGTTTGTTCTCTAAGTACATATGTACTTAGAGAACAGCGGGGAAATGCTGCCGAAATTTTCTTGAAAACCCAATACACATTATACACTTACTAGTGAGATTAGGTGTTCAAGGATGGGATAGGTGGTACACATTTATTATATATAAGAATGACATCAAATGTGTTTGTTGGCCTAGAATGTGAACAATCATTGGTTTTTATATTCCTTGTACATTGGTATAAATTAGAATGAACAATCACTTGTTTTCCTAATATATACTTGTTTTCTCTGATCATAGAATGGATAGATCATGGATGTCCATTCGTAATCGTTGCACCCCAGAGTTTATATCTGGTCTTGATCAGTTTATTAGATTTGCCGAGGAACATAGGAAAAAACCTACAGATAGGTTCTACTGTCCATGTAGGCATTGCGGTAACAACTTGAAAGTCAACACTGGTGAGGAAATCAAAAGTCATGTCTTGTGCAACGGGATTGTACAAGGCTATACAGAATGGCACTGGCATGGAGAGATTTCAAAATCGAAACCAGTAGATGTGGGCTCTGTTCTCCAAACCATGACATAAACACGATTAAAACTTAGCGGAAGCGAATTGGTAATCAGCGGAAGACAGAAATCATGGGAAATTAAAAACTTTTCGAGACAAAAGCTTGTATTCATAAAAACTCCTTTCATAAAGAGAGGTAACTGTTTACATCTCAGGATAATTACTTCTTGAGTAATTATATACATCAAGATACAAAATCTCAAGATCACATAACACAAGACTCCAGGACCTGAGAGTACAGAGGACACATAGGACTGACTCTAACTACACCGCATGGCAGGACAAATCTCCACCTGAGATTACTGCTGCCCCTGGTGCTGCTGCTGCTGAGACTGGTCACCTGCAGGTTGGTTCCTTCGTCTCCGACGTCCACCTAAAAAGTTGAAGCCTACGGGGTGAGACAATTATACATAATTGTCCCAGCGAGAGTTATAACTCTTCGCCAGAAGCTTTATTATAACATCAAAGAATATTTTAAGCAGTAAAGCCTTCAAAGCATTCTATAATAGTTGCAGGTATAACAAGATCTCTACAATTTAGGAGATATGGAGAATATCAACATTATTGCAATGTAACATCAATCAACTAACTTGGAGTCATCTCTAAAAAGTTATACTACATGGTTGATTGTGTTTTACAAACAGCATTATGCCCTGTGGAGATGAGGCTTACCACTCATACCCCAACTGATCGCTGAGAAGCCGCATCAGTATCATACATAGGTCATTAAGAGAGCCGGATTCTCATGACCTTCACCTTCCTCAGTCAGTAAGAGGATCACTTGTAGGACATATCATGTCTCTACTACTATAGCTCACCAGGGTAAACTGGTCCTTCGCTATTCTAGAGTCACAGTGGCGTTCTGTACTCTCTTCGTCATCAGGAGGTTTCATATTTACCTACCACTGATACGGATATCTGTACTTTCTTCGTCATCAGGAGGTTTCATGTTTACCTACCACTGATACGGTATGGAACTATAGTGAAGGATGGATGGATTCCACATCTACATCACTTTCCTACACCAGGATGTAAGGTTCTACACATCCATGTACCCCACATACTCAAAAGTATGTGCTCCAGGAGTTCCCTGAGGAAAACCTGTTTCACCATCACTTAATTTCTGATAATGATGGATCTATGATCAGGGCTCTACATTATACTTGATTAGTTAGGTACATTCAGTATTCTTTAACAGCATACATTGTTCTGCAAACAATAACAATAGCATAACAGCTATAAAAGAAGAATACTAAATGTAACATGCCTAACTCATATCAATCATCATTTCTCATTATTCTCATCACAAGTCACCTCTAAGGCATGACTTTGATGGTATTCATGGCTCTCATAGCCCATTATCAGCATAGGATGCCACTGGCAAGGCATCAAATTACTTTACTCATTCATAAGGCTAACAACATGCCCTTAATGAATATAACATCAACATCCATACCTGGATATGATTACCTTCATATCAGAACCTGCATGGTTAATACATCTGATAAAGGTAATACAACAATAAAGAATGTACTTCCTACTCTTGTCATAAGAGTTAAATCTCTAATTCATATCAAATGGAGTTTAATACTCAAAAGCATGCCATTACCCTTGAATTAGGGTTTACTATTCACATTAAGGTGAATTAAACTCATAACATCATCATGTATGAGTAACATCTTCATTGATACTCTTAGATTGGTTAAAGGTTCATCATTTATCATAATTAGGGTTTCTATGACCTCACACAGGTGGATCATACCCTAATTATACTCACTCATGTGCATTGGAGGTGCTTTAGTTGAGTTTCTACTTAAAAAGGGTACTTTCTCTCTCTAGAAGTACTTTCTCTCTCATCATAAGGTTAGGTGATGTCAACGTCACTCTAAAACATGTTGGGTTGAGTCATCATAGGCTAACATAGCCAAAAACATCACCATTATGTGATTAGAGTTACTTTCTCTCTCTAGGTTACTTTCTCTCTCTAGAGTACTCTCTCTTTCATCATACTAATGGTTGATGGTAACATTACACTAGATCAAGTTGGATAGAGTCATTATGACTAAAAACATCATTCTCATGTAATTAGGGTTTGAATTGAGCAAGGTATAACTTAATTGACCCTTCAGGGGTATTTTGGTAATTCACCCCATTGATCATCATCATGGTCAAAAACCTTAGTCAAATAACCCCTTACTATCCTAGATTATCATTAGGGTTTGATTTGGGCAACATTGAACCATTCACATCATCAAGTGATTGAATGAGGTCAACCTTGAATCACATTGATTGATTTCAATCATTAATCATCAATTGGGTTGAAATTGGTTGAAAGTGTTGACCGTTTGCCCACTTTGACCCTCCAAGACCGCGAGCCTATTTCTAACCCCAAGACCGCGAGCCATGATGCATACAAGACCGCGACCCTCTTCAAGGGTTCAAGACCGCGAAGCCTCCCATTGGTTCAAGTTAATGTTGAGACCGCGAAGACCAATTTGAGTTGAGACCACGAGGGTCATGAAGACCGTTTGCCCTTCTTTGACCTCAGGACCGCGAGGCCCTTCGCGGTCTTGAGACCGTGAGCCTCCTCTCGGTCTTGAGACCGTGAGCCCCCTCACGGTCTTGAGACCGCGAGCCCTCTCACGGTCTTGAGACCGTTTGGATGAGTTCCAAACGGTCTTGAGACCGTTTGCCCATCCAAATTTTGGATTCTAATGCAGATTCATCAAGGTCTGACCCATTGAGTTGATGATCATGTCAATATTTAATTGCAATGTAATTTGGTGTAATTGTACCTTTAATTGGTCAACTATCCTTGACCCCAGACCTCCAAACGGTCTTGGTTGATTGCCCTCACGGTCTTGAGACCGTTTGGTGACTCCCAAACGGTCTTGAGACCGTTTAGGTCAATCAACCCTAAAAACCCTAGTTAGGTCACCATAATTTCAGTACTGATTTCACCTAGGGTTAGCCCTAGTATTCACCCTTCAACTCTTAGCCCGTTTGGAATTAGACCATCAAACTTGGTGAGTTGTTAATTAACATAATTTTGAACAGTAATCTCATACGGTCAATGCTTAGTCAACGACCTTACACGGTCTTGAGACCGTTTGCCCAAAAAGGCAATTTTAGACCGTTTGAAAATCAGCAATTAATTCATTTAAAGTTGTGACTTAAAAAGGTTATATCTCCCGATTCCTTTGGAGTTAGTCTCCCAAATTTTGAGGGTAATTAACCTATATAATTAGGAACAGATTTCTTATACGGTCCACGCTCGGTCAACGGGGCCAAACGGTCTTGAGACCGTTTGCCCTGTCGCGGTCTCGAGACCGTTTTCTCACCTCGCGGTCTTGAGTCCGAGAGGGCATACTGTTAGGACCGTTTAAGGAAAAGAAAAGCGGTGGGTTTTCCTTGGAAATCACGCCTTCATCTTCTAGCTCAAGAACAGTACAGATATCCCACGGGTTTTCTTGCAAAATAGCAGGGAAAAGTAGGGAAATACTAAGAGCTATCATTAAAACACATATAAGGATGCACATAGTAAAGCATGGGTTTAGAGTTATAAAACCCGCCTAAAGCTTGCTTCTTGAGCTCCAAGCTTTCAAGCTCCAAGCTCTAATGGCGTCCTTGAGTTCCCACAGGTTGGCCAAGGTGAAAACTCCAAGGAAGGATGAAAAGAGACGGCTAGAAAGATAGCGTTTCGAAAATTAGCCATGAAGCTGACCTTGAATTCGAATTCTAACCATGGAATTAGGCAAGAAGAGGGGTTTAAACCTACCTTGCACCCCTTGTTCGTCCTCCTTAGCTCCAAGGAAGTCCTTGGTCGTCTTTGGTGAAATGAAACAGTAAGGGAACGAAGGGTAAGTTCCCTTGCAACTAAGGGAAGGAGAGCTTATATACATGGGATAGGATGTTCAACATTAGTTCATAAGTTTCCCTTAATTCCAACTAAATCCTTCCTTTATTACTTGCTCGTCCCTTCCTCTTTATTCTAAGGACAAACCTTAACTTAAGTTATAGAAAAGAAGGCAAGGAAGAACAATCTAATAATAAAGTTCATACTCAAAGGGATATTGCACATATACCCTGATTATTCAATCACAAAGCCTATTTCTTAACTTGATAACTCAATTGAGGTGAATTCCTCATCATTTATTCTCTAAATGATGGAAAAAGTCTAAAAAGATACATTAGATGACATTCTTTACAAATTGCATCCCATCATTTGGGTAAATTGCATTTTACCCCAAATTAGGGTTTCAAGCCCTGGGATTGCTTCCACAGCTGCACCTTGGTGCTCTAGCTTGGGAAATCCCTCAAACTTTGCCAAAGAGATTCTCATGATGTCTCAACATTAGAGGAACATCTCAACATGTGCAAAATTGCAAACTAACCCTTTTTAACTGGGTAAATTGCACATAAGTCCTTGTATATCAAAACAATGCTACAACTTTAAATAAAAAGGAGCGAATACTGAAATATACATTTCTGAGAAACTTAATTACATGCTCAGAGTTAATCACAAAGGTTTAATTACATATTTAGGCAAAACACCTAGGGTTAACTCATAACCCAGGTCAGGGATGTTACAAATTATCCACCCCTTACAAGGATTTCGTCCCCGAAATCGATAAAACATACTAAGAGAAAAGGGCAGGATACTTCCTTCTCATCTCATCCTCTAATTCCCAAGTGGCTTCTTCAATACCACGATGGTTCCAGAGGACTTTCACAAGACTTATATCTTTCTTCTTTAGCTTTTTAATTCGTTTATCAAGGATTGACACTGGTCCCTCCTCATAGGATATGTCATCATTCAATTCTACCTCCATAGGTTGTAGAACTGACTCGGTGTCTGGGTGACATTTCTTCAACATAGAAATGTGAAACACAGGATGTAACCTCTGTAATTCTGGGGGAAGCTCTAGTTTATATGCTACCTTTCCAATCCGTTCAATGATTGGATAAGGCCCCATATATCTAGGAGCTAACTTCCCCTTCCTTCCAAAACGAAGGACCCCTTTCCAAGGTGAGACCTTAAGATACACTCTGTCTCCAACCTGGAACTCTAAGGGTCTACGACGTTTGTCAGCATAAGATTTTTGCCTATCCTGAGCAGTCTTAATCTTATGTTATATAACTTTAATCTTTTCTGTGGTTTGCTGCACCAGGTCAGGACCTAACAACTGGTGCTCACCAGTCTCAAACCAACACAAGGGTGATCTACAACGTCTACCATATATGGCTTCATAAGGTGCCATATCAATACTATGCTGGTAGCTATTGTTATAGGCAAACTCTATCAGGCTTAAGTGTAGATCCCAACTTCCGGTGAACTGGAGAACACATGCTCGCAACATGTCTTCTAAGGTTTGTATGGTCCTTTCCGACTGTCCATCAGTCTGTGGATGAAAGGCCGTACTAAACCTCAGCTTAGTGCCTAAGGCTCTGTGCAACTGTTCCCAAAAACGACTGGTAAACTGAGGACCTCTGTCAGAAACTATTGTGACAGGAACTCCGTGCAAACGCACTATCTCTTGAACATATAACTCTGATAACTTTTCAGCAGAATAGGTTGTTTTGACAGGTAAGAAATGTGCTGTCTTAGTCAACCTATCAACAATTACCCAAATGGAATCATGCCCTTTGCTTGTCCTGGGTAGGCCAACAACAAAGTCCATGGTCACATGGTCCCATTTCCACTGTGATATGGGTAAAGGTTGCATTATTCCTGCAGGCTTCTGGTGTTCAGCTTTAACTTGCTGACACACAGGACACCTCAGAACAAACTCTGCAATGTCCTTCTTCATCCCAGGCCACCAATACAGATCCTTCAAATTCCGATACATCTTGGTGCTCCCTGGATGCATAGCATACATGGAAGAATGGGCTTCTTCCAGGACTAACTTCCTTAAGTTGTCCACATCCGGCACTATCATTCTTCCATTATAACAAGCTACTTGATCTTTTGAGTCATGAAACCCATCTTGCTTCTCATTCCCATACTCAGATCTTATATGTTGAACTGCAGCATCACCTAGCTGTGCTTCTTTAATTTGCTCTCTTTGGGTAGGTTTAATATGCATCTCAGCTAACAAACCGGCTAGCAATGACACCTTCAATTGTACATTGTCTTTCCTTAAAGAGATAAGCATATCTCTTCTAGAGCATATTAAAGAGTTTAGTTGTGCTCTATTCATGGTTGATGTTGTTGATTTCCTACTCAAGGCATCTGCAACAACATTGGCCTTACCTGGATGGTAATCAATTGTACAGTCGTAGTCCTTGATTAACTCCATCCAGCGACGTTGCCTCATGTTGAGCTCATGCTGAGAGAAGATATACTTAAGGTTTTTGTGGTCTGTGAAAATCTGGAATGTCTCTCCGTAGAGATAATGTCTCCAGATCTTCAAAGCATGAACCACAGCTGCTAACTCCAGATCGTGTGTTGGATAATTCTCCTCGTGTTTCTTAAGCTGTCGGGAAGCAAAAGAAATCACTTGTTTATCCTGCATCAACACACATCCTAGTCCATTTTTAGAAGCATCACAGAAAACTACATATCCTTTTCCTTGTTCAGGTAGCACTAATACAGGTGCACTTGTCAACCTCTCCTTCAGCAACTGGAAAGATTGTTGACACTTATCACTCCAAGAAAAAGGAACATCTTTCCGGGTTAACTTGGTCAAAGGTAAAGCTATAGAACTAAAGTTCTTTATGAACCTTCGATAATAGCCAGCTAACCCCAAGAAACTTCGAATCTCCGTCGGTGTCTTCGGTTGTTCCCATTGTAGAACAGATTCTACCTTTGCAGGGTCAACACAAATTCCCGAGGCGGATATTACATGTCCAAGAAAAGATACCTTCGGCAGCCAGAACTCACACTTGCTAAACTTAGCATACAACTTATGTTCTCTTAGCAAGGTCAAAGCTTGGCGAAGATGCTGCTCATGCTGTTGAGCATCTTTACTATAAATCAGTATGTCATCTATGAAGACGACAACACACTGATCAAGGAAAGGTCGAAAAACTCTATTCATGAGTTCCATAAATGCAGCTGGTGCATTAGTTAGTCCAAATGACATCACCGTGAACTCATAGTGACCATATCTTGTCCTAAAGGCAGACTTGGATATGTCACTATCCTTAATACGGAGTTGGTGATATCCAGACCTCAAGTCTATCTTTGAAAAGACTGTTGCACCACGCAACTGGTCAAAGAGATCATCAATCCTCGGCAGAGGATACTTATTCTTTATTGTTACTTTATTGAGTTGTCTATAGTCGATGCACAACCGCATTGACCCATCTTTCTTTTTAACAAACAAGACCGGAGCACCCCAAGGTGAAGTACTTGGTCGGATAAAACCTCTCTCAAGTAACTCTTGAAGCTGTTTCTTGAGTTCTGCCATCTCGGCAGGCGCCATCCTATACGGAGTTTGAGCTATGGGTTTTGTATCTGGGATCAGATTAATTTCAAAATCAATCTCCCGAGGTGGTGGTATACCAGGAAGTTCTTCAGGAAACACATCCTCAAATTCCCTGACTATGGGAACTTCGGCAGGATTGGAACTTTCCCTGGTAACATCTACCACATGGGCTAAGAAGGCATAACATCCTTGCCTCAACAGCTTATCAGCAACCATAGCTGACACAAGACAGGTGGGCAGAATCTTTCTTTCACCTTGAAAGATCCATGTGCTGCTTTCATCAGCAAACACAGCCAACTTGGACTCACAATCCAAGATAACTCTATACCTTTCTAAGGTATCCATCCCAAGGATTATATCAAACCCCTGCATATCAAGTGGTATAAGGTCCACTTGAATGCGATGGTCAGAAAAGAAAAGGATGCAGGGAGAACATACCTCCTGCAAAACAGCAGACCCACTCAACGGAGTCTCTAACAACAAATTATCTGCTCTATGACTAACAGTCACATTGCAGTTATGAATCATTTCACGAGTGATGAAAGAGTGCGTAGCACCCGGATCAATCAGAACATATACATCACAGGATATAGACATATCAGAATATAAAAGTTTCATCTGACCTGCCACTACCCGTGGATTGACCACTGCCTCAGGTGGGTTCATAGCATAGAACCTCGCAGTCGCCTGGTGTTGAGGTGGTGCTAATGATCCAGCTTGAGACGCTTGTCCACGTCCTCGAGCTGCTCCTTGATGTTGTCTATTCTAAGATCCCTGTTGATTCTGTCTCGGAGGTTGTTGTGTCACACCGACAGGCCTAGAACGGCAATCCTTCATCAAGTGTCCCACCTTACCACAGTTGTAGCAACTCTTCTCCTGTTGCTGTGGTCTGGGTGGTCCAGTAACTGACACTGATGCAGAACTGTGTGTCCCTTGAAGCGGTTGACTCCGCCCTCTACCTCTGCTTGGTGTCCATTGAGTTTGAAAACTTGATCTGGGTGGTGGAGGGTTAGGTGTAGAGAATCTAGGTTTCTTGGAATCCCTAGATGAAGAACCCTGGAACTGTGGATATCTTTTATGGGTTTGTCTTTTCTCAACCACAGATCTCTCTATCCTTCGGACTGACTCAACGAAGGTAGAGAATCTCTCTCTGTTTTCTAAGGCAGACACAGGGGTTGACATATCAGAATTCAAACCCTTCTCGAATCTTCTGTTTCTTTCCTCATCCGTAGCAGCCATGTGCGGACAGAACCGCAATAACTCCATAAATTTAGTTTCATACTCACTAATGTTCATCATGCCCTGCCTTAGTTTCTCAAATTGAGAGATCTTCTCATCTAGGAAGGTCTTTGGAAAATATCTATTGATAAATTCCCGACGAAACTCTTCCCATGAGAACTCTACTCCAGGTCTCTTCTGCTCTTCCATGTTCCACCAGTGACCAGCACTGCCTTTGAGAAGATAAACAGCATGTCTAACCTTCTCAGCTTCCGGAATCATAAGAATCCTGAAAGCCTTCTCCAACTCTGTCAACCATAAGTCAGCATCTGCAGGGTCGGCAGTTCCGAAGTACTCGGTAGCTCCGACACGACGAAGTCGTTCGAATGTCTTACCGATACCTTGTGCTTCAGGCTGGACAGGTGCCCTAGGTGCAGGAATGGGCATCCTATCGGTTATATGTGTCATGGCAGTCATGAACTGCCCGAACATCGTCTGTACAGCTGGATCACTCATGTCAGCTGGGTCGAACTGGGGTGGCTCTCTTGGCGACTCAGGTGCAGGTTGTTCTATTCTTGGAATCCTTGCACCGCCTCGAGGTGCACTAGCACTACTTTCTGCCACGTGCTCATCGTGATGTTCTGACATTCTTATGTATCTTCTTCTCCTGAGGAGCAGAAGATTCTATTAGATAAGGAAGGAGTACTAAAGGTAGACTCGACATCCTAAGTCCTATGCCTCTGTAGACTCAACTGAACCTGGAGCTCTGATACCACTAGTTGTGGGCTCTGTTCTCCAAACCATGACATAAACACGATTAAAACTTAGCGGAAGCGAATCGGTAATCAGCGGAAGACAGAAATCATGGGAAATTAAAAACTTTTCGAGACAAAAGCTTGTATTCATAAAAACTCCTTTCATAAAGAGAGGTAACTGTTTACATCTCAGGATAATTACTTCTTGAGTAATTATATACATCAAGATACAAAATCTCAAGATCACATAACACAAGACTCCAGGACCTGAGAGTACAGAGGACACATAGGACTGACTCTAACTACACCGCATGGCAGGACAAATCTCCACCTGAGATTACTGCTGCCCCTGGTGCTGCTGCTGCTGAGACTGGTCACCTGCAGGTTGGTTCCTTCGTCTCCGACGTCCACCTAAAAAGTTGAAGCCTACGGGGTGAGAAAATTATACATAATTGTCCCAGCGAGAGTTATAACTCTTCGCCAGAAGCTTTATTATAACATCAAAGAATATTTTAAGCAGTAAAGCCTTCAAAGCATTCTATAATAGTTGCAGGTATAACAAGATCTCTACAATTTAGGAGATATGGAGAATATCAACATTATTGCAATGTAACATCAATCAACTAACTTGGAGTCATCTCTAAAAATTTATACTACATGGTTGATTGTGTTTTACAAATAGCATTATGCCCTGTGGAGATGAGGCTTACCACTCATACCCCAACTGATCGCTGAGAAGCCGCATCAGTATCATACATAGGTCATTAAGAGAGCCGGATTCTCATGACCTTCACCTTCCTCAGTCAGTAAGAGGATCACTTGTAGGACATATCATGTCTCTACTACTATAGCTCACCAGGGTAAACTGGTCCTTCGCTATTCTAGAGTCACAGTGGCGTTCTGTACTCTCTTCGTCATCAGGAGGTTTCATATTTACCTACCACTGATACAGATATCTGTACTTTCTTCGTCATCAGGAGGTTTCATGTTTACCTACCACTGATACGGTATGGAACTATAGTGAAGGATGGATGGATTCCACATCTACATCACTTTCCTACACCAGGATGTAAGGTTCTACACATCCATGTACCCCACATACTCAAAAGTATGTGCTCCAGGAGTTCCCTGAGGAAAACCTGTTTCACCATCACTTAATTTCTGACAATGATGGATCTATGATCAGGGCTCTACATTATACTTGATTAGTTAGGTACATTCAGTATTCTTTAACAGCATACATTGTTCTGCAAACAATAACAATAGCATAACAGCTATAAAAGAAGAATACTAAATGTAACAGGCCTAACTCATATCAATCATCATTTCTCATTATTCTCATCACAAGTCACCTCTAAGGCATGACTTTGATGGTATTCATGGCTCTCATAGCCCATTATCAGCATAGGATGCCACTGGCAAGGCATCAAATTACTTTACTCATTCATAAGGCTAACAACATGCCCTTAATGAATATAACATCAACATCCATACCTGGATATGATTACCTTCATATCAGAACCTGCATGGTTAATACATCTGATAAAGGTAATACAACAATAAAGAATGTACTTCCTACTCTTGTCATAAGAGTTAAATCTCTAATTCATATCAAATGGAGTTTAATACTCAAAAGCATGCCATTACCCTTGAATTAGGGTTTACTATTCACATTAAGGTGAATTAAACTCATAACATCATCATGTATGAGTAACATCTTCATTGATACTCTTAGATTGGTTAAAGGTTCATCATTTATCATAATTAGGGTTTCTATGACCTCACACAGGTGGATCATACCCTAATTATACTCACTCATGTGCATTGGAGGTGCTTTAGTTGAGTTTCTACTTAAAAAGGGTACTTTCTCTCTCTAGAAGTACTTTCTCTCTCATCATAAGGTTAGGTGATGTCAACGTCACTCTAAAACATGTTGGGTTGAGTCATCATAGGCTAACATAGCCAAAAACATCACCATTATGTGATTAGAGTTACTTTCTCTCTCTAGAGTACTCTCTCTTTCATCATACTAATGGTTGATGGTAACATTACACTAGATCAAGTTGGATAGAGTCATTATGACTAAAAACATCATTCTCATGTAATTAGGGTTTGAATTGAGCAAGGTATAACTTAATTGACCCTTCAGGGGTATTTTGGTAATTCACCCCATTGATCATCATCATGGTCAAAAACCTTAGTCAAATAACCCCTTACTATCCTAGATTATCATTAGGGTTTGATTTGGGCAACATTGAACCATTCACATCATCAAGTGATTGAATGAGGTCAACCTTGAATCACATTGATTGATTTCAATCATTAATCATCAATTGGGTTGAAATTGGTTGAAAGTGTTGACCGTTTGCCCACTTTGACCCTCCAAGACCGCGAGCCTATTTCTAACCCCAAGACCGCGAGCCATGATGCATACAAGACCGCGAGCCTCTTCAAGGGTTCAAGACCGCGAAGCCTCCCATTGGTTCAAGTTAATGTTGAGACCGCGAAGACCAATTTGAGTTGAGACCACGAGGGTCATGAAGACCGTTTGCCCTTCTTTGACCTCAGGACCGCGAGGCCCTTCGCGGTCTTGAGACCGTGAGCCTCCTCTCGGTCTTGAGACCGTGAGCCCCCTCACGGTCTTGAGACCGCGAGCCCTCTCACGGTCTTGAGACCGTTTGGATGAGTTCCAAACGGTCTTGAGACCGTTTGCCCATCCAAATTTTAGATTCTAATGCAGATTCATCAAGGTCTGACCCATTGAGTTGATGATCATGTCAATATTTAATTGCAATGTAATTTGGTGTAATTGTACCTTTAATTGGTCAACTATCCTTGACCCCAGACCTCCAAACGGTCTTGGTTGATTGCCCTCACGGTCTTGAGACCGTTTGGTGACTCCCAAACGGTCTTGAGACCGTTTAGGTCAATCAACCCTAAAAACCCTAGTTAGGTCACCATAATTTCAGTACTGATTTCACCTAGGGTTAGCCCTAGTATTCACCCTTCAACTCTTAGCCCGTTTGGAATTAGACCATCAAACTTGGTGAGTTGTTAATTAACATAATTTGGAACAGTAATCTCATACGGTCAACGCTTAGTCAACGACCTTACACGGTCTTGAGACCGTTTGCCCAAAAAGGCAATTTTAGACCGTTTGAAAATCAGCAATTAATTCATTTAAAGTTGTGACTTAAAAAGGTCATATCTCCCGATTCCTTTGGAGTTAGTCTCCCAAATTTTGAGGGTAATTAACCTATATAATTAGGAACAGATTTCTTATACGGTACACGCTCGGTCAACGGGGCCAAACGGTCTTGAGACCGTTTTCCCTGTCGTGGTCTCGAGACCGTTTGCTCACCTCGCGGTCTTGAGTCCGAGAGGGCAAACTGTTAGGACCGTTTAAGGAAAAGAAAAGCGGTGGGTTTTCCTTGGAAATCACGCCTTCATCTTCTAGCTCAAGAACAGTACAGATATCCCACGGGTTTTCTTGCAAAATAGCAGGGAAAAGTAGGGAAATACTAAGAGCTATCATTAAAACACATATAAGGATGCACATAGTAAAGCATGGGTTTAGAGTTATAAAACCCGCCTAAAGCTTGCTTCTTGAGCTCCAAGCTTTCAAGCTCCAAGCTCTAATGGCGTCCTTGAGTTCCCACAGGTTGGCCAAGGTGAAAACTCCAAGGAAGGATGAAAAGAGACGGCTAGAAAGATAGCGTTTCGAAAATTAGCCATGAAGCTGACCTTGAATTCGAATTCTAACCATGGAATTAGGCAAGAAGAGGGGTTTAAACCTACCTTGCACCCCTTGTTCGTCCTCCTTAGCTCCAAGGAAGTCCTTGGTCGTCTTTGGTGAAATGAAACAGTAAGGGAACGAAGGGTAAGTTCCCTTGCAACTAAGGGAAGGAGAGCTTATATACATGGGATAGGATTTTCAACATTAGTTCATAAGTTTCCCTTAATTCCAACTAAATCCTTCCTTTATTACTTGCTCGTCCCTTCCTCTTTATTCTAAGGACAAACCTTAACTTAAGTTATAGAAAAGAAGGCAAGGAAGAACAATCTAATAATAAAGTTCATACTCAAAGGGATATTGCACATATACCCTGATTATTCAATCACAAAGCCTATTTCTTAACTTGATAACTCAATTGAGGTGAATTCCTCATCATTTATTCTCTAAATGATGGAAAAAGTCTAAAAAGATACATTAGATGACATTCTTTACAAATTGCATCCCATCATTTGGGTAAATTGCATTTTACCCCAAATTAGGGTTTCAAGCCCTGGGATTGCTTCCACAGCTGCACCTTGGTGCTCTAGCTTGGGAAATCCCTCAAACTTTGCCAAAGAGATTCTCATGATGTCTCAACATTAGAGGAACATCTCAACATGTGCAAAATTGCAAACTAACCCTTTTTAACTTGGTAAATTGCACATAAGTCCTTGTATATCAAAACAATGCTACAACTTTAAATAAAAAGGAGCGAATACTGAAATATACGTTTCTGAGAAACTTAATTACATGCTCAGAGTTAATCACAAAGGTTTAATTACATATTTAGGCAAAACACCTAGGGTTAACTCATAACCCAGGTTAGGGATGTTACAGTAGATGTCGATAGCAGTGCTTGGGTGGAAGAAGAAATTGCCTCCGATGACGTAAATGTGAACGAACCAGTTCCAGCAGACATCGTTGATGCGATGCTGGATAGTTGTAGGGTAGAGCACACCGATCCACCTCCTATCTTTACAAACATTGTGCATGATGCTGAGATACCGTTAGACACAGGCTGTGCTAAGTTTACGAAGCTTAGCGCTGTGTTGAGATTGTATAAGTTGAAAGCTAACAATAGATGGAGCGACAAAAGCTTCACTTCATTGTTGACTTTGTTGAAAGAAATTCTTCCTGAAGGAAACGAGCTTCCAATCTCAACATACCAGGTAAAGAAAATGTTGTGCCCAATGGGAATGGAGGCCAAGAAGATACACGCATGCCCGAATGATTGTGTATTATTTCAAAAGGACTATCTAGATTTGAAAGATTGTCCAAAATGTGGTGCGTCACGGTATAAATTGACGACTTCGGGGGAGTCCAAAACTGGTTCTCCTGCCAAGGTGTTGTGGTATCTACCTATAATATCACGGTTTCAACGCTTGTTTGCAAATCCGAAAGATGCGAAGAATTTGAGGTGGCATGCAGATGTTAAGAAAAATAATGATGGGATCCTACGACATGCGTCTGATTCCCCACAGTGGAAGAAGATTGATCTATTGTACCCTAAATTTGGTGAAGAAGATAGGAATCTAAGACTTGGGCTTTGTACAGATGGGATGAATCCGTACGGGACATTGAGCAGCCAACATAGCACTTGGCCAGTCATGCTTGTTATATACAATCTTCCTCCCTGGATGTGTATGAAAAATAAGTACGTTATGTTGTCATTGTTGATATCGGGCCCTAAACAACCCGGAAATGATATCGATGTTTATCTTGAACCTTTGATTGATGACTTAAAGAAACTTTGGGCTGAAGGTGTGATGACCTATGATGCTTCAGCAAGAGAGAGATTTCGTTTGCACGCTATGTTGTTTTGCACTATTAATGACTTTCCAGCATATGGGAATTTGTCTGGATATAGTGTCAAAGGAGCTAAAGCGTGTCCTATATGTGAAGAAAACACTGATTCAATAAGACTAAAACATGGCGGCAAGACTGTATATCTTGGTCATCGAAGGTTTCTTTCAAAATTCCATCTGTATCGTAGGAAGCGCAAAGCATTCAATGGATGGAATGATGAACGGAGTGCACCTAAACCTATACCAGGGGATGTTGTTTATGAAAGAGTAAAAGACATTGTCAATGAATTTGGTAAGAAATCACAATGTAGTATGGCCACACGGAGTGACAATTCTTCATTCAAGAAGAAGTCAATATTTTGGGATCTTCCTTATTGGAGTTCTTTGACAGTCAGGCATTGTATCGATGTAATGCACATTGAGAAAAATGTCTGTGATAGCATCATTGGTACTCTATTAAATATACCAGGTAATACTAAAGATGGGATAAAATCCAGACTGGACCTACGTGAAATGGGAATAAGGTCAGAATTAATAGAATTACGTGAAATGGGTAATAAAAGAACATACTTACCTCCTCTTGTTACACGTTGTCTAGAAAGGAGAAGAAAACTTTTTGTGAATGCTTGGTAAATGTTAAGGTGCCACATGGTTACTCATCCAACATCCGTAGATTGATATCATTGAAAGATCTGAAGTTGATAGGTCTTAAATCTCATGATTGTCACACTCTAATGTAATAAATATTGCCCGTGGCAATTCGATCTATATTGCCGAAGCATGTAAGGTTTGCAATTACCAGACTTTGTTTCTTTTTCAACAGTCTATGCAACAAAGTTATTGACCCTGATACTCTCGATAATTTGCAAAGAGAAGTGGTTGTTACCCTATGTCAGCTTGAGATGTATTTCCCTCCTTCGTTCTTTGATATCATGGTACATCTTGTTGTCCACTTGACTAGGGAAGTGAAAATGTTGGGACCATTTTTGCATTGGATGTATCCCTTTGAACGATACATGAGCGTTTTTAAAGGTGATGTTCGAAACCGTTATCGGCCTGAAGGGAGTATTATTGAAGGTTATGTGGCGAGAGAGGTTATGGATTTTTGCAATGACTTTTTCAGTGGTAATGACACTCCTGATAATGACAAGAATATTGAGGAGGGAAAAGGAATTTTGGGATCACGGGTGAAAGTAATCAGCCGTGAGCAGTTGGAACAATCTCACTTGTATATTTTACACAATATGGACGAAGTGAGTGTTTATATCGAGGAACATACCAATTTCATAAAGAGACAACATCCTCGAGCAAGTTCAATGTGGCTTGCTAGAGAGCATAATAAGACTTTTACTAAGTGGTTTGAAGATAAAGTCTTACATCAACTATCTCAAACACCAAATGATATTATAGAAACTATCAAATGCCTCGCCTTAAAACCAAAACCGAATGTTATGTCTTATGAAGGGTTTGACATTAATGGATTCACATATTACACAAAGCGCCAAGATGATAAGAGTGTCGTCCAAAATAGTGGGGTCACTCTTCAAGCGTCGACTATGTACTTTGCAAGTTCAAAGGATAAGAGTCCACGTGAAGCTAAAATGTCATATTACGGTGTCATTGAGGACATTTGGGAGTTTGACTACATAGATTTCAAAATTCTGCTCTTTAAATGTAATTGGGTTGATAACACCAAAGGAGTTATAGTGGATGAATTGGGTTTCACTTTGGTGAACTTTGAAAAGATTGGCGAGAAGGGTGAACCATTCATATTGGCATCACAGGCGAAACAAATATTCTATATCGATGATCCTGCAAATGATAAATGGTCGGTTGTTCTTCATGGTAAAAGACAGTTCATTGAAGATCCTATAGATGAAGAAGAGTACTATGATAAGTATGATGACTCCAGTCCATTCTCAGTTGGGTTGCCAACTCCACAAAATATTGAAGCTAATGATGACTTATATGTGCGCGGAGATCACAATGAAGGATTTTTAATTGATAAAAGATCACAATTTTAGAGACATGTATGTTTATACAAATGCTAAATGTTTGCCTTTTTCTAGTTAATACAAATGCTAAATGTTTGCCTTTTTCTAGTTAATACAAATGCTAAATGTTTGCCTTTTTCTAGTTAATAGAAATGCGAAATGTTTGCCTTTTTGATGACATTTTCAGATGGCTGACCATGATGAGCATGATGTCCATGATGAGCATGAAGTCCATGATGAGCATGCTGTCCATGACGAGCATGGCGAGGATACTAATGTAAGTTCTAAAAACATATCCTGTATTTCTATAAAATTCATTATCTTCTAGTTATGTCATATATCCTATATTTCTATATTGGGCTAATTTACTGTGTTTTATTTTTGTCAAATTTTAGGTTGATGCACCTGTACCCACTGAAGCACTGGAGCAACTTGATGCGCAACACCAAACACTTAACAAGAAAAGGGGCATCACTCTGTTGAAGAAGTTATTAGCGCTAAGTGGTAGTGGATCCAAATTGGTGGTGGAGTTTGATAATGGAGGAAATCCAATTGGAGTGAACCGCAATAATTTTGTGAACTATCTTGGGTGTACCACTCGGAGCCATTGTGGTGTTAAGTATGACAATTGGCATAAAGTTCCTCAAGGGAAAAAAGACTTGATATGGAAGGATTTATGCATGAGTTATTATTATTTGCAATTCTATTTTGTAGATTACAAATTCTATTATTTGCAATTCTATTTTGGATACTAGTTAATAACATTTCTATTTTACAGAATCTGTTTGCATTGGATGAGAAGTTGCATCGTAAAAATGTGATGCAACGCGCTGGAAAGATGCTTAGGAATTATAGGACAAATCTGAACAGAGAATACATAAAAGAGGGTGATAAGAAGAAGAAGTCAGCCCTTGAACAATGGAACTTCTTGGACAAAGAAGATTGGGACAATTTTGTTGCTTCAAGAAAATCTAAAGAATTCAAGGTATTAGGCGTCACTCCCAATTTAATTAATATACATTGTATTCACCTATTCAAGATTAGCATTTAGTGCTACTAACCAAATCATTAATGTGCATACTAACTAGGCCCTCAGTGACGCACAAAAAGCAAGGCGTGCACTGAATGTGCATGACCACACTATGGGTCCAAAAGGCTATGCAAGCGTTCGCCAAAGACTACAGGCGGAGTCTGCGGCTACTCAGGAGTCTGCTCCTACTCAGGAGTCTGCCACACCCATGCCTCGCCATGATATCTGGATAGCTGGCAGGCAAAACAAGAAGGGTGAAATAAAGAAGCCTGTAACTGCTGAGGCGGCTGCAAAAATGGTAAAATAACACTCTTAGAGAAATCATTTGAATATTGATTATTTGTGGTGTTAACTTACCAATTTCTGTTTATGGTGATTAGCGGGAGCTGCACGAGCAGAGGAAACAAGGCACGTTCATCCCTCAGGGCACAAGGGATGAATTGACAGTTGCTCTGGGTAACCCAGAGCATCCTGGATGTGTTAGAGGTGCCATCGCTGGTGTTGTCATCAAAGCATTCTTTGGGCCATCCCAGCGCAAACCCAGAGCGGGACTTTCTCAAGAAGAGGTAACCTATTCTTTTTTTAGAATGTTACTGCAAAAGGAAATTCATTAATAAGAAGCTAATGTTTCTTTTATCCATGTATAGGAGAATAAGAGAGTTGAGGATTTAGTTGCTAAGAAGGTCAACGATGTAGTTGCTGAGAAGGTCAAGGAAGAATTGCTGCGGTGGCAGGCATCTCAGGCTTCCAATACGCCTATGGCGACCCACTCTTCTCCTGATGCACAGACTGCGAGTAATCCTGGAGACCCATCGCCTAGCACGTCTGCTGTAAGTATTGTTTATGACATTGTAGTTAGTCTTTTTAAGTTGTTATGTTTTCAAGATGATATGTATATATGTATAATATTCTTTACGTAAATTTGTAGGCATTGAAGCCATGCCGCTTAAGAATGCAAGACTACGTTGTTGCAGAGGCACAGGCTTACCCGTCCCTTCCTGGGGCAATGTTTCGCGGGACTCCAATGCCACAGGGCTACGTTCGTGTGAGCCCGATACGTGTGTTACCTGATTGGAGAGAAGATACATTGCCATATCCCCACCCAGATATTGATAGACTTGCTGATGCAGAAGGCGGGGTGATATTGTGGCCCAAAGTAGATGTCATCTACACGACTGAAATTGTAAGATAAATTTACATTGATTTAGACTGTTAATGTGTATATATGATGTCAACTGATCTGAAATTATATGTACAGGTTAAAAAGAAGACACCAGGAGCACCTAGGCCTCCACTTCCACTTCCCGCATTACCCGATTGGGTTCCAACTGACCTAACATACCCGTTAGGTCCTGCTTGTAGGGGAATGGCATGTTGGCTACGGGCACATAATGTACATTGCCCTATAATTATTTCCTTAGATGCATATTATGCAAGTCAATCATACGATAGCTCTTTATTTATACAAGATATTATTGAGTTGTTTATGTATGATTGGCTGAATACATCAATGATAGAGACATGGATAAGTTGAGATCTTGTTTATACATCCATATACCTTGTGTAAGATCCGGTGATCTGGTTTCTTATATATTAATGCATACGCCTATATGTTTTGCAGCTACTTAGTCGAAGATCATTGCAAACAATTTGCATTTGATCATTTGGGATTTTTGATTCCATCATTGATTAGTTTGGTAGCTAAAGACCCTGATAATGTTCAACAATACTGTATAGATGCTTTTACAATTTTTGGTCAGCAAAAGAAGACGATAATAATAGCTCCATTCAATGTCAAGTAAGTTTACTTTATTTATAATTTGGACTTAAGAAAATTCCATTTTTATTTTGCATTTTGAGTTATTAATTGTTAACTTCTTACCTCTAGCGGTAGACATTGGGAGTTACTAGTTATTGTCCCTGGGACATTCACTGTTTATTATCTAGATCCTGCGGGGAGTACATTGAACCCTAAAATTGGACACGTAATGAGAATGCCATTATTCTGGTGAGAAATATTTCATTTTTATATCCGTTAACATCTTTTATTACATTACTATTTACCTATGCAATTTATTGTGTTATATTAACATGTAGGGGTTTAGATGCATTCAAAAAGGCTGGAGGAACGGTCCCAAGGAAAAAGAACCAGCCAATAAATTGGCAGAACGTACAAGTAAGTTCCCGACTCGAATATATATATTATTGATGTGAATTGTGCTTAGTTGTATTATTTTGTATGTTTCAATTTATAGTGTGCTACACAAGACAATGGCTGGGCATGCGCATACTATGTGATGCGATTTATGCAGATGATTATCAAATATGCCGCATTGGACATCGATACCATACATGAGGTATTATATATAGTCTCATTAGTTAGTATGCAATATATCAATCTTATCTTATTTTTATATTATTACTTATATATATACATCATTCTCTTTGCAGGTGTTTAAAACTGACAACACTACAGGTAAACGCTTAAAAAATATACATGCTCCATATACGATGGAAGCATTAAATGAAGTAAGAGAAGAATGGGCAAAAGCCATACAAGCAGTGGCAACTGTAAGATATAATTGGGATGTTGATAGCGATAATGAATGATACTTTGTAAATGAATATTTCTGAATGTTAATACATGTATTTGAATGTTTCTATATGTGTGAATGTAAGAATTGAATTGATGTCTGAATGTATGTACATGTATGTACTTGTGTGAAATTTTCTTTGTGACTTTTGCAGGTTTGCGGCCTGTTTGTAGGCTGATATCAATGGATGTCGTAAACCTGCAGTTCAGAAAACTGAACTGCAGATTCTCATCCTGCTGACCAGCCACAGCAGGCCTGCAAACTGATATGAAAAAAAAATATAAATAGGCGTCGGTTATTTAATGAAAACCGTCAGCAAAGACGTACAGCATCGGTTATTTATAGATAACCGACGCCTAATAGTACAAACAACCCGACCGTGCAGGATAGCACAACCGTGGTGGAAAAGGCGTCGGTTATGCATATAAAACCGACGCCTATAGTACTAAACACGGCCGTGCAGGGAAGCACGGCCGTGTCGTCTTGAAGTATAGGCGTTAGTCGTTTGGTATATAACTGACGCCAAAAGGGTTCACGCCACAGAAAACGGCGTCATCTAGGACACTTTATGCGTCGGTTATCAACTAAAAGACCGACGCTACATGGAATATAGGCGTCGGTTTTTTAGTAAATCACCGACGCAGAAAGTGCCCTAGATGACGCCGTTTTCTGTGGCGTGAACCATTTTGGCGTCGGTTGTCTACTAAAAGACCGACGCCTATAGGTTAAATAGGCGTCGGTTAAAAAACCGACGCCGAAATGTTCGACCTTTAGCGGCGCCCACATAGGCGTCGGTCGGAAACCGACGCCAAATGGGGTTAAAAGACCGACGCCAAATGGGGTTTCTGTAGTAGTCCAAGTCGATAGTATCGACACACCTACATGTTGATTTCGGAGTACAAGGAGTCCAAGTCGATAGTATCGACATGCCAGTCGATAGTATCGACGCAGTGCGATTCTTGTAGTCGCCAACCTGTACCTCGGTCGATACCATCGACACAAGGGTCGATGGTATCGACTCTGCCTCAGCCCTGCACATGTAGCAAATGATCACGATATCTTCTTTACACTAAAAACTAAGTTAAAAAAAACAAAGTAGGAATGTATAGGAACTAAACTAAAGTACCAATGGTTGGGTTGCCTCCCAACAAGCACCCTTATTTAACATCTTAGGCTAGACGACTTGAAGCACATCATGTATCCGAAAGTGAAATGAGTTTGACCTCATTTACCTTCTTCGTGTAATCTTCACCAAAATACAACTTCAACCTTTGCCCATTCACCAAAAATGTAGTCTCACCATCGCGCACCATGATTGCGCCATGTGGTTTGACCTCTTCTACCATGAATGGCCCACTCCATCGGGATTTTATCTTCCCGGGATGCAACTTCAGCCTTGAATTGAACAACAACACACGATCTCTCTTCTTGAAGGTGCGCATCTGAATGTGGCGATCGTGGATCAACTTAGTGCGCTCCTTGTATATCTGAGAACTCTCATAAGCCGTCATTCGCAGCTCATCCAATTCATTCAATTCAAGCAATCTCTTCTTCCCTGCTTCATCATAACTCAAGTTGAGCTTTCTCAACGCCCAATGTGCTTTGTGCTCTAATTCCACCGGTAAGTGACAAGCCCAGCCGTACGCCAACCTAAAAGGTGTGGTGCCTATAGGTGTCTTGTATGCCGTCCTATATGCCCACAACGCATCCGGCAGTAAAGCACTCCAATTCTTCCTTGTGGAAGCCACCGTACGCTCCAAGATTTTCTTAATTTCACGATTGGAGACCTCCACCTGCCCTTGAGTTTGCGGGTGATATGGGGTACCTATGTTATGTTTGACCCCATATTTCTTCAACAATGCCGAGAACTTTTGATTCTTAAAGTGCGTACCCCCATCACTGATGATCATTCGGGGCACTCCAAACCTGTAGAAGATATGTTCCTTAATGAATCTGCACACTACAGTAGAATCATTAGTCCTTGTGGGTATTGCTTCTACCCACTTCGACACATAATCAATAGCTAAGAGGATATATAAATTCAAATTAGAGGACACAAAGGGTCCCATGAAATCTATACCCCATAGGTCAAATACCTCAACCTCTTGGAAGACATTTAGGGGCATCTCTTGTCTCCTTGAAATGTTATCCGCCCTTTGGCAGGAATCACATTGTCTCACGAACTCATAGGCGTCTTGGAACAAGGTAGGCCAATATAGGCCACTTTCCAACACTTTGGCCGCCGTACGAGAGCTCGTGTGGTGTCCGCCTGTAGGTAGAGTGTGGCAGTGACGAAGAACACTCTCGTACTCCACCTCAGGTACACACCTGCGTAGGACACCATCCCTGCATTGCTTCAAAAGAATGGGGTCATCCCAAAAATAATATCGTAGAGAATGGAAAAACTTTTTCTTCTCTTGATATGTCCAATCATCCGGGATGATCCTGCAAGCAAGATAATTCACAATATAGGAAAACCAAGGATCTTTAGAATTCACTTTCAACAATTGTTCATCCGGAAATGTCTCGGTTATAGGTATGTGTAAATCTTTTTCATCAACCCTCTCTGACCTAGACAAATGATCCGCTACAACATTTTCGATCCCCGCCTTATCTTTAATTTCGATATCAAATTCTTGTAGGAGCAAGATCCACCTAATCAATCTAGGTTTGGCATCTTTTTTCTCTATCAAATATTTAATAGCGGTGTGATCAGTCCAAACAACTACTTTCGATCCAACTAAATATTGCCTAAACTTTTCAAAAGTGAAAACAACAGCAAGCAATTCTTTTTCAGTAGTTGTGTAATTTAATTGAGCATCATTCAAAGTCTTAGAAGCATAAAAGATCACGACGGGTTTATTGTCCACCCGCTGTCCCAAAACAACTCCTACAGCAAAATCCGATGCGTCACACATGAGTTCAAACGGCTTAGTCCAGTCCGGTGTTTGAACAACCAGTGCGGAAATCAATTTCTCCTTCAGCACGTTGAATGCGTGTAAACATTTCTCATTGAAATAAAAAATGACATCTTTCTTGAGAAGTTCAGATAGAGGTTTGGCGATTTTAGAAAAATCTTTTATGAACCGAAGATAAAATTCGGCGTGTCCTAAGAAACTCCTTACCCCTTTTACCGAATTTGGTGGGGGCAATTTAGAAATTACTTCAATTTTAACCAGATCTACCTCCAAACCTTTGCTAGACACTTTATGTCCTAGCACTATCCCTTCACTGACCATCATATGACATTTCTCCCAGTTGAGGACCAAATGTGTGTCCTCACATCTCTGTAACACCTTGTCCAAATTATAAAGGCATTCATCAAACAAAGCACCATAAACCGAAAAATCATCCATAAAGACTTCAAGACAGCATTCTACCATATCAGAAAAAATGGCGAGCATACAACGCTGAAAAGTTGTTGGTGCATTGCATAATCCAAAGGGCATGCGGTGATATGCAAAAGTTCCATAAGGACAAGTGAAAGTAGATTTCTCTTGGTCCTTAGGGTCAATTGAAATCTGATTATATCCCGAATACCCGTCCAGAAAATAGAAATGAGATCGGCCGGCTAAGCGCTCTAGAATTTGATCAATAAATGGGAGAGGAAAATGATCCTTCAGTGTAGCGGCATTAAGACGTCGGTAATCAATACAAACTCGCCACCCGGTTACCAAACGGGTGGTGACAAGTTCATTTAAAATATTTTGAGTGACAGTAATACCCCCCTTTTTAGGGACTACCTGCGTGGGACTTACCCATGTCGAGTCTGAAATCACATAGATGATACCTGTGGAGAGAAGCTTAATCACCTCTTTCTTCACCACCTCCATCATGCTCAGATTCAGTCGACGTTGCAGTTGGATTACCGACTTAGCTCCCTCCTCAAGCCGAATCTTATGCTGACACAAATTAGGGGAAATCCCCTTGATATCTGCAACAGACCACCCAAATGCTCCCCGGTGGTTCTTCAGCACTATCAACAATTGGTCTTCCTCTTCCGCACTCAGATATGCAGAAATGATCACAGGCAACTTTTCTTCCTCCGCTAGAAAGGTGTACTTAAGATGCGGTGGCAGCGGCTTTAACTCTAACTCCGGCGGGCTGATTAAAGATGATTGAAGGGGTGGGGCGAGTTCACCTAAATCTTCATAATACCTCGCATAGAATCATGGAAGCATTTGAAGCATTTTGGCGCACTCCTTGAGTGATTTGCTTTTCATCCAATCATGAGTGATATTTACTAAACAAGCCTCCAGTGGTAATTCCGGATATGCATCAAAAACTGAACTTTCTATGGCATCATCCTCCGTAGAGGGAGGAATGTCCTCATTCTCATCATTCAGGAACCCGACATCCTTGCAAAGGGATACTACTTTGGTATGCTCCATGATGTCTACAGCCAAAGTCCCTTTGTCCACCTTGGTCATCACATGAGCCATATCCAGAAATGGCTTCCCTAAACAAAGTGAGATGGTATTATCAAAATGTTTTACCATGTGGCATTGCTCCTTGGATTTAGGTGAAGTAGCGCTGGAAGGCATGACCATCTCAAATCGGTCATCGGCTATACCCAAGGTCAACTGACCTCTCCCCATATCGAGTATCATGTCGGCTGTAGCTTGGAATGGTCTTCCGAGTAGCAGCTCATTACCTTGTTCATCTTGCATCTCCATGACGACAAAATCTACAGGAAATAAAAATCTATCCACTTTCACAAGCACATCTTCACAAATCCCATATGGTTTCACCACAGAGTTATCCGCCAATTGAATTGTCATGTTGCTTTTCTGTGACTCCTTTAATCCCAACTTCTTGAATTTAGAAAGGGGCATTAAATTGATGCTTGCTCCTGAGTCACATAATGCTTCACCAAATTTGACTTTCCCGATATAGCATGAAATGCTAAAACAACCCGGATCTTGCCTCTTTGGTGTCAATGTACCCATGATGAAGGCACTCACCTGCTCCTTAAGCACAACTACTTCAGTGTCCGAGATTTTTCTCTTCTTGGTGATGATGTCCTTCAGGAATTTCCCGTAAGACGGAATTTGCTCAATAGCTTCCAATGGAGGGATGTTGACTGAAAGCTTTCTAAAACTGTCTAAGAACTTTGTGAATTGGGCGTCTACCTTCCTTGCCTTAGCACTGTTCGGATAAGGGACCGGGACATCCTGTGCCCTTTGATGCGGTGGCACATAGGGTGTCCTTTTCTGAGGATCCTCCTCCTCTGAAATCGGGTCTTCAGTAGCATCCACTGCTATTTCATCAACTGGTTCTGTGACCGGTACGGGCATCTCCTCAGTAGCCTCACCTTCAACTTCTGTTTGGGGTTTGCTTGCTTCATCAGCCCTGGGATTTAACAATTTCTTGCCACTTCTTAGCAAGATGGCCTTCGCTTGTTGGTTTCCACTTGGAACATTAGTATTTCCCGGGAAACCTGGATGTGTCGGCTTCTTTAAACTGGCTATTTCCACAGCCATTTGTGCCATAGATGTCTCTATTGTTCTCATTTGAGCCCCATGGCTCTGCAGTGTCTGCCCAAATTGGTTCATGAACTCCCCTTGTTGTTTTATTTGCTGGCCGAAAGTAGCCATGAGTTCTTGATTTTTCTTTATGACTTGATTGAGCAGCGCTATGCTCTTATCCTCCGCTACTGGATGGGGTTTAGCATCCGGATCCTGCAGAAAGTTATTTGGATCCTTCCAGGAGAACTTCTTATCTTTCCTCCATGAATAGTCGTTGTTCCTGTAGCCTTATTGCTGCCTCATGAACTTCACTTGAGCCTCATCCTCGATCTCAATATCCTCCTTTGCAAGCAATTTCTTTGTGAGAAGATCCATCTTCTCATTCAGCTCCTTTATTGCCTTAGATTCACCTACTACTCGAACCTGCTCCACGGCACCTCTTTCACCCCATGATTATTTCTTAGCCATATTCTTTAAGATCTCCCAACATCTAGTGTCTATGTTATTCAGGAAGAATCCAGAACCAGCCGAATCGAGGTTGCTTCTGTCATGCTCGGAGAGAGCAAAATAGAAGATCTTGACTTGTGTCTCCTTATCAAGCCCGTGATGTGGGCACCGCCTGAGCATGATCTGAAACCTTTCCCAGGTCTCAGAATAGGTCTCTCATGCTTGTTGGGTGAAGTTGTGGATCTTTCTGATCATGTCATTGGTCTTCTCGAGCGGAAAGAACCTTTCAAAGAAAACCTCCACCATGTGGTCCCAAGACTCCACGTATTCATCATCCAAGTTTTGTAGCCATTCACACGCATTTCCCACTAGAGAACTTGGGAATAGCTTCAAGTAGAGCACATCTTGTGGAAATCTGTCTATTTTTATCATATCACAATTCTCCACAAATTTACTGATATGTGCGACGGGGTCTTCATTTTTTAGCCCATTGAAAGCATTCGACTTCACCAAGTTGATTAAAGTCGGATCACTCTTGTATGTCGGAATATTCACCGCTTGCTTCTTGATCGGCCCCTTGGAAGTAGATGAGGAAGAAGCCTTGATCTTCTCCCATATTGTCTGTGGCTCGTCCATCTCTTCTTGTTCTAAGTCTGAGTTTATTTCCTCAAGATGGTCTTGATGAAGATCGTCCTCGTCTTCCGATCCCAGCGGCGGAACCTCTGGTGCGTGCTGCGTGTAGTCAGTACTACACGTCTGCACCATGCACAGTAGCTGCAAATAGAAAAATTAAATTTAGTACAGTGCTTGACGATTGCAAATATTCAGAAAATAGATTATGAATTTTTGAAATGATAAAAAAAATTAAAAAAATGTGGCCTAGAGTGGCCGCTTGCAGCACTCGTAGTGCTGACAATTGTCGTATCCCCGACAACGGCGCCAAAAACTTGACGCAGGTTTATAGTGTGCAAAAACGCAAGTGAACGCGTCGAAGTAATATAGGCCTTGTGAGGCCCGAGTCGAACTCAAGGATACGTGAAATTGTCAGAGACTCTTACTAACTGCTCACGATCAGCTAAACTGATTAAATAATTGAGAGTTGTTGTTAAAATTAAAAGAGAATAAAAATAAAAACAAAACAAAGCGATCGATTAAATGTTTAGTTTAATCAATTCAAAATGAGATCTTTAGGATTGTGGTTTCACCGTGGTTTTCCATTGTATTAAATTCTATTCAGTCATCCAAACTTATCTCTCTATCCGGGTAGTGGCCTGAAATCAGAATTGCCCACTGTCGTGGTACAATTTACTACCTATGTTTAGGTCGGTTCCACCATCTTAGTAACCTATACCCTAACTAGGTGCATTAAACATGATCTCTCAGTATCCACCATTAACCTTACACCACCTTGTTCAAAGGATTTGTCAATTAGTGTAAATTCCGTCTCGTTTCAACCATTAATTCTTCTTTCAAAGCAATTAAGGGCATTAGATTATTATTATGGTGATCAAGCATAACAATATATTGGAGAAAATGAAATTATACCACGGATTTAAGAGATAATATATGAATTACTATGATAAAATCGTCATACAATGAATTCCTGGGCTACTCCCGGTCCTAAAGACAAAGGGAATTAGCCCCGCATGTTCATCTCAAAGAAAAATGTAGTAGAGAAAAGGGAAACATGAGAAAAACGTGATTGAGTGGTGAAACCCCTGAACGGAGAAGATCCAATCGCTCCTTGGCATATAATCTGCGTTCTCCCGCCTTTCAGTGGTAGAAATCGTCTTCTTCAGCATCCAGATCGGCTGGGGCGTGCTCTCGTGCTCCGTTCTTCTCTCCTTCCTCTCTGGGATGCGTGCAGCAACTAATGACGTCCTCCTCCTCCCTGGGGCGTCGTCATTAGGTATATTTCCCGAATTAGGTCGTCAATTCATCACAGCCGTCCGATTAAGATCAATCTAAAACAAACTCATATCTGATGGCGTCGATACCATCGACGCGAGTCGATAGTATCGACGCTGCACTGTATCGGCTGGTCTTCTTTTCTTTTCTTCTGTCGCGACTGATACTAGTTCGATACCATCGACGAAGTTCGATGGTATCGCCTCTTTAGGCGTCACTTTTGACCTTTTACCATCGTTGTAGCTCCACTTGTCGATGGTATCGACATTCCTCGATAGTATCGACTGTCTTCTCGCCAGCAGCCTGAAGGTATCGCGATACCATCGACTCTCTTGTCGATAGTATCGACTCTGTTCTGGTCTTTGCGGCTGGCAACCTGTGGTCCGGTCGATGGTATCGACCACCGTCGATGGTATCGACGGTAGCAGATACTTGTTTTTCCTAAAATTAACATACGAAACCACATAAGTTCACACAAAATATATTCTTTTGATAATTAATACTCAAAATGCTTAAATAAAGGGAATTTGACATAAAGAAGTAGCATAGACCAAAATGAATGAATTATGCAACATTAACCATGAAAATGACTAATAAATGCATAAAAAACATATCAAACAAGTCTATAAATGTGACTCAAAATCATCGCATCATAGGGCTAAGGTTTGATAGTGTTGCAAAACTAGTGATGGTCGATGGGTCTCATTTTCTCTCTAGATGGTGACTTGTGTAAGGAAACTCAATTGTTTGTGAGAGAGGGGAGACTCTCAATAAGTTTCTCAAGCACTAGGGCACCTATAGGCTACTGTGTAGAGGGAAATGCTAATAGCCAAGAGGGAGAAAGCCTCAACATGATGGATTCAATAGTCAGGCATCAAGAAACAAGTGATAGATAAGAACCCATAATTGGGTTTGGAACCATTGATGGGCCTCAAAAGTCTAGGAAGCCAAGACTCAATAAATTTCTCATTGGCCTTGTAATATTTCTCAGATAAAAAACAAATGATCAATATTAAAAATGACATAAGACAATTGCATTAGAAACTCAAATTGAATCATCATAAATTGATGGACTATACACATATGATGTATAACTACTCTAAAAATGCTAGTAGACTATGATGAATATTCATTCATCACAAAGATAGGGTTATTGACCTAAAGGTTATACATTGTCCATATTTTGATAATGACTCAACCATCCATTCCTATGTGTTTAATATGTTTGTTCAAGATTGATTTCGGGCTTTAGGTACATGAAAAGGACCAATTGTTCAAGTCAAATGCAATGCAAGTGTGCTAATAAGGAAATCACTTCAAATGACCTTAGAAGAATTTTGTAATCACTTGTATTCATGATATCACTTGTAATTAAGATGAGAAAAATATGTGGGACACTTAATACTAAGGTTTAATCACCAAAAAGTCAATTTAGAAAATTGATCACTGGTTGTTCATCAGTTGAGTTATAATCTCGACAGATCCTATGATGGATTTTCTGAAGATGACCCATCGGTCGAGTTATACATTCACAAAATTCGACTGATCAATGCACTGAGAAAATTCAATTTTATCTCATCGGCCGAGTTCCCCAGAACAAACTCAACCGATAGTTTGAAATTTGTCTTTGTCTTTTTGTTGATCGGTCGAGTTACTTTTATTGAAACTTGACTAAATGCATTGTATAGAAAATGTAGAAAAGGTGATTATAACCATTGGTGACTTGTTTGGGGTGAAAATAGATCTGTTGCCTTGAGGAAAACAGCTATATTTCGGCCCTAAGTGTTCTCCAACTCAAGGGAGCACCCCCAGCTATAAATAAGACCCCTTGGAGTTCATTCCAAGTTTGCTGATTCAAGATATTCAAGTCCTTGCTATAGTTGAGTGTGCTACTACTCCTTGAGCCCCTTTCTCTCTCTAGTTTACACTCCATTTCATGATTTGTGAGTGAGTTAGGCATATTGTAAGAGAGCTTCACCCTTGTGCATGTAAAGCTCTCATCTCCTACTACTTCCTTATCCCCTTCCTACATGAAGAAAAGGTGAAGCAAGATCCATTGAGTGAAGAAGGAGTTGTAGCGGGTCCTCTTCAAGGTTGATGAAGAGGTGGTGATCTTCTCCATGTGAAGGAGAAGGCAAAGGCTGAAGATCTAAGAGGAGAAGCAAAGTCCTTCAAGGCGTAAGACTTGAGCTTGAGTGGGTAAGACCTTGGTCAAGGCTGAAGACTCAAGCTAAGTGGGTAAGTCCTTTGGTAAGGTGGAGATCTCCTTATGGTTGGATGGGTAAGTCCTTTGGTGGTCATGTGTTGTAACTCATATTGGTGATAATATAGAGAAAATCACTTGCAATGTCCTAGAGGTTGACCTCTCTAGGTAGTGGACTGACTCACTTCTAGTTTGAAGTGTGGAACCACTCTACATCCCTTTGTTAAGTGCTTGCTATCAATCTCTCTCATCATTGCTATGCTTGTTAGATAGGACTTTAAATTGCAGTGAAGCTATTTCTCTAAACTTGACATAATTTTAAGGTCTAATATGTTTTGTGAGAAATTGTGTAGCTCTACTCACCCCCCTCTAGAGCCCTTAGATCCAACAAGTGGTATATGAGCTAAGGATCTTCTCCAACAATCTCCCATGAGATGAAAAGATGGCGGACAACCTACTTGGTTCTCTCAACCTAGAGGGAGGCTTCTCCATGCATCCTTTGATCTTTGATGGAACCAACATCATCTATTAGAAGAGGCATATGCAATTCTACATTCAAGAGATGAACTTTGATATGTGGAAGGTGATGGTCACACCTTACAAGGAGCCAACCAGAGCTATTGCAACATGGAGTGAAGTTGCACTCAAGTAAGCTCAACTCAATGCCAAAGCCATTAGCATTCTCTATGCAGCCCTCACCCCCATAGAGTTCAATTAGATCTCATCTTGGGACATCACCTATGAGATTTGGGACAAGTTGTGCATCACATATGAAGGCACAAAGCAAGCCAAGGAGGAAAGGATATACATGTTGAACAACCTTCTAGAGAACTTCAAGATGGGTAAGAAAGAAGGGATTGTGGAGATGTATTCAAGACTCAATGTCATCATCAATGGGTTGGCTGCATTGGGCAACACTTTGCATAGAGGTGTAATCAACTCAAAGATATTGAGAACTCTTCCAAAGAGATGGGAGTTAAAGGTCACCTCCATTGAAGAAGTGAGGGGACTTGTGACATCCCAACTAAAGAACTCATTGGCAATGTTCAAGATCATGAGCCTAGACTTGACAAGCAAGAAGAAGAAGCCAAGTAAGAAGAGAAGGAAGCCAAGAAGATTAAAGATAGTGCTTTCAAAGCACAATTGGAGGTTGTCATCCTTCAACAACAACTTTCTTGTAGAACTTATCCCTCCTCCTCTAGTGAAGATGAAGGCCCTAGTGAGCATGAAGCCAACTACATCAAGGGAAAACACTTCAAGGGAAAGCAAGCCTCCTCCTCTTCTACTTTGAGATGCTACAACTGTGGTCAAAAGGGGCACTACAAGAGTGAATGCCCAAAGTCAAGAAAGTCACACAACAAGGGCAGATCAAAGAAGGAAGAGGAAGATAAGAAGGAGAACAAATACAAGAGGAAGTACAAGAAGGAGAAGAGATACAAGAATGCAGCTCATGCAGCTTGGGAAGCTTCATCCTCAAGCAGCTCAACCTCTGAAGAAGATGGAGAGTGTCACCTTTCTCTCATGGCCTCTACTAGTGAAGATATTGGTGATGTAAGTGAGGTAATATTGCATGAATTATCTAAATATGTTGTTATTGATATGCTTATTACTACACATTCATCTTTTGCAAAATATAAATCTAAAAGAAAATGGTTAGGAAAAAATATTGATGATCTTTATGCTAAGCTTGAAATTCTTGAATTGAATGAGAAAACCAACCATGAGAGTATTGATAATTTTCAAGGGTAATATCTTGATATTGATCTCCAATATAATGGGGTTGAAGTTGAGAATGGTATCTACCTTAAGAACATTGAGAATCTTAAGGAAGAAAACCAAAATTGCCTTAAAGAGCTTGAATTGCTTAAAACTGAAAATGTTGAATTTAAGTTCCTTATTGATTCTCATTGAGAAGAGAGAGATGTCTATATCAAAGAGATTCAAATGCTTAAATCTGAAAATGCTAGGTTGTTTGCTCAAGTAAATAATCTATCTTCTAGACCTTTGTTACTTAGTGTTAATGTTGCTTCTATCTCTCTTGAAAAAGATTCATATTTAACTAAATCTTTATGTCTTGAGGCTGATCTTGTGCATGCTAGGGATGATATATCTAGTTTATCCTCTACTATTATTTCTTTAAATAATGATAACCATAGATTGAGAGTATCCCTACATAAATTCATCAAAGGGGAGAACTCTCTAAATGAGATCCTTGACTATTCTACCAAACAAAGTGGTACTAGTGGTTTGGGATTTGTAGGGGGAGCATCAAAGGGCAAGATCAAAGCCAAAGGTAACAAAAAGAGCAAGGAGACCTCCCTCTTTGTAGGAGAGTCTTCGGGCACTAAGAATCCTATGTTTTGTTCTTATTGCAAATGTGATGACCATTACTCTACTTATTGTCCTTATAAGCCTAAGGGGACCAACCCAAAGATGAAATGGGTCCCCAAGCTAACTCTGTATCCCAAAGTTTGAGTTGGGAACTGACATTCTCCTTTCTTGTAAGAAAAGGGTAGATGGATTGTTGATAGTGGTTGCACAAAGCACATGACCAGTGACATAAGCCATTTCAACAATTTCACCAAAAAGAAAGGAGGATCTGTCACCTTTGGGGACAACAAGAAAGGTAAACTCAAAGGTGAGGGTGATGTAGGTGAATCCTTGTGCATCAACAATGTTCTTTTTGTGGATGGACTACATCACAATTTAATTAGTGTTAGTCAACTTTGTGGTAATGGTTATCTTATTCTATTTACTTCTTTTGAATGCTTGATTCTATATTCCCTCATCTACAAAGTTATATATAAGGGAACTAGAAGTGGTAATCTTTATATTATTATTCTTAACTCTATAAAGCATGTGGTTGGAAGATGCCTAGTAGTCAACTCGAATGATATTTCTCTTTGGCACCGCCAATGCATCATTTGAAGAATTTGAGCAAAAAGGACTTAGTCAATGGAATTCCTAAATTAGATTTTGAAAAGGATGAGGAATGCCAATCTTGTACCCAAGGAAAGCAAGCCAAGTCCTCATTCAAAGACAAAGGAGTCCTTAGCACTAAGAGAGCTCTTGAGCTTCTTCACATTGATCTATTTGGACCAATGAGAACTCAATCACTTTGTGGTTCCAAGTATTGCCTTGTTATTATCGATGATTTCTCTAGATATACTTGGACCTTCTTTTTCATTTCTAAAAGTGATATGTTTGATGTTTTCTCGAGCTTTTATAAATGAGTTGAGAATGAAGCTTCTTTTTGGATTGTTTCCATCCATAGTGACCATGGGGGAGAATTTGAAAATGAGCTTTTTGAGAATTTTTTTCAAGAATCGGGTTATGCATACAACGTCTCTTCACCTCGAACACGTCAACCAAATGGGGTTGTAGAGAGCAAGAATAGGTCTTTATAGGATATGGCTAGGACCATGCTTCTAGAGTATGATACTCCTCAGATGTTTTGGGTTGAAGCTGTCAGTACCTCATGGTTGTTGCAAAATCAGGTTTTTACTCATCCTTCACTTAAGAAAACCCCCTATGAGCTATGACGTGATAGGAAACCTTCTATTGAGTATTTCCATATTTTTGGATGTCCTTGTTTTGTTTTGAATATGAAATATTCTCTCAACAAGTTTGATCTGAAATCTTACAAGGCTTTCTTTCTTGGCTATAGCGCTACTATCAAGTCTTATAGAGTTGTTAAATTTGATCTTGCTAAAGTAGAAGAATCCATTAATGTAAAGTTTATTGAGACTAAAACCTCTATTCCCAAAGATATTGTTCCAAATGATGATGTTGCAGGTGAAGTAATTCCTATTCTTAAAGAGCTCAACATCACCCAAAAGGGAAAAGAGGTGGTCTCTCAAGAAGAAGACAAAGATGATGAAAATAAGGTTCCAACTCCCCAATTTTTAAAGAATCATTCAAAGGAGCTGATTTTAGGTGATCAATTTGAAAGAGTGAAGACACGGGCTGCATTCAACAAAGAACAAGCCAACAACGCCTTCATCTCACAACTCGAGCCTAAAGATGTCAAGGAAGCTCTTGGGGATGAAGAATGGATCCTAGCCATGCAAGAGGAGTTGGAGCAATTTGAGAAGAACAAAGCTTGGACCCTTGTGCCAAGACCAAGTGATAGAAAGATCAATGGAACCAAATGGGTCTACCGCAACAAGCTTGATGAAAACGGAAAAGTGGTAAGGAACAAAGCAAGGTTAGTGGCTTGGGGCTACAATAAACAGGAAGGTATTGATTTTGATGAAACATATGCACTTGTAGATAGACTTGAGTCCATTCGTATATTGCTTGCCTTTGCTAGTTATAAAGATTTTATTTTATATCAAATGGATGTTAAAAGTGTGTTTTTGAATGGTACAATTCAAGAGGAAGTGTATATTGCACAACCTCTGGGCTTTGAACACGATAATCTACCTAACCATGTCTATTTTTTGTAAAAAGCTCCCAATGTACTAAAACAAGCACCAATGGCTTGATATGAGAAATTAAAGAACTTTTTGTGAGATCATTATTATATCATGGGCAAAGTGGATTCTACCTTGTTTCTAAAATATACTTCTAACAATTTTCTTATCATTCAAATATATGTTGATGATATCATTTTTGGGGGAACTAACCTTGATCTTTGCAAAGAATTTCGTGATCTTATGTAGACTGAATTCAAGATGAGTATGATGGGTGAACTCACATTCTTCCTTGGCTTTCAGATCAAGAAAACAAAAGATGGGAACTTCATCAACCAAGGTAAGTACACAAGTGAACTACTTATGTGCTTTGGGATGGAGAACACCAAGTCGATGGACACACCCATGTCAAACACTGCCAAACTTGATAAAGATGAAGAAAGTGAGAAGGTAGATCAGAAGTTCTATAGAGGTATGATTGGAAGATTACTTTACTTAACTACCTCTAGACCTGATATAATGTTTTGTGTTGGCATGTGTGCTTGATTTCAGTCAAATGCTAAGAAATCTCATCTTATAGCTGTTATGAGGATTTTAAGGTACTTAGCCAAAACCCCAAATTTTGGACTATGGTATCCCAAGTCAAGGGACTTTACTCTTACTACTTATAGTGATGTTGATTACGCAGGGTGCTTGATTGATAGAAAGTACATAAGTGGCACTTGTTTCCTTATAGGACCATGCTTGGTGTCTTGGTTTTCCAAGAAACAGAACACAGTGGCATTATCAACCATTGAGGCTGAATACATTGTAGTTGGGAGTTGTTGTGCCTATGTCCTATGGATGAAGCAAATGCTCCAAGACTTTAACATTCATTTTGATGCTTCTCCTATCTATTGTGATAATACTAGTGCAATTAACTTGTCTTACAATCATGTATTACATGTAGAGATAAACATATAGAGGTTTGCCATCACTTTCTTCATGATCACATTGCCAAGAAGGATATCTGTATCACACATGTGAACACGGAAAATCAGTTGGCAGACATTTTCACTAAACCTCTAGCTAGAGAGAAATTTAGCTTTATTAGATCAAAATTTCTTATAACTACTTTGAATGAATCTGATATGCCTTCTAGCTAGTTGTTATCTATCCTATATGTCTTGTCTCTATTAGAATCATCTTTTCTTGCTAATATGCTTGAAATTGGTTTTTTATGTTCATTTTGCCTTATTTTTCTCTTGTTTTTGGGTATTTTTTGCAAACACATGTTTTATCGTAAAATAGTACCCAATGATGAGTGATATGTGTCTAAGTATGTTTAATATACATAATGGACTTGAAAAATAAATTTAATTAGAACTCAAATGGCTAGAAATTAAGTTTGATGGTTTTAGGTCAGGTTGACCATTGGTCGAGTTACCCCAGGACAAACTTGATCGATCGATGGTTGAGAGCTTTTTTAAAAAAGCCAAACGATCAAGTTTTCAAGTTCAAAGAACTCGACTGATGGTCAGGCTGGAGCGTACTTAAGTTGAGTTCGGTCGACTATTCTCCCTCTCAACTAGAGAAAAGTTGACCGATTCCACCTCCCTTAGCCCTAAGCTCTCCACCCTTGACCTCCCCTTCCACAACCTAGCCCTAATCCGACCTAAAAAGACCATCCTTTACCTTCCCCTTTTCTAAACCTAGGTGGGTGAATGTTTTTTATTGCCGGGGGAAACCCACCCCCTAGGCAGAGGCCCAGATAGTAGGGATGGTAAACCCAGGAGACCCGTGTGCCCATACACTGGTATCTCAATAAGTCGCATCATAGGTCGGCTGACATTGTGAGAAATTCAATTCCGAACAAGGTTTTCAGTGAGAGTCGAACTCGGGACCCTTCGTGAGGGTCCCCAAGCTACGACTAGCTGGGCTACTGCTCGCCGACTGTGTGAACATTTTTGGTGGTGTGTTTTGTGTCTTTGCTTTCTCATTCCTCTCTATTTCACCTCCATGGCTTCTAATAGAAGGAAGAGAGACACCCCTAGAAATGCACCATCCTCCTCCTCGTCTTCCCACTTGATTCCCTTTGATGAGACCTTCTTTGTCTCAAATGATGTTGTTAATAGGTATAAGGACCTCCTCCCAAGGAATCCTCTCCCTTTTCACTCCCTCTTTGAGTCTAGCCCTAGATGCTAAGAGGTCATCGATCAAGTGGCAAGGTTTCTTCATGTTCACCATCTTTCTACCCTGGGTGTTGAACGTACGTGCTTCAACAATTCCATGACTGGCACGAAAGTGGTTCACGAATTCTACATGAACTTGCATTGGAATTACGACACCTTTATACCCTCTCCTAATACTCAAGTTATCCTTACATCTATGATAGCTGGGAATAAATTCCAAGTCTCAAAGGATATCCTAAATATCTTCTTCTCTAGTTTCGATGAGACTGGCGCCTGGCGTAAGGATTATAGTGAGTATTTTGATCTTCTTGACACTAAGGCTTTCTACAAGCAATATGATATCACTCTCCTTGACATCCATTATTACTTGAAGAAATCTCAATTCCCCTATAAGAAGAAGAGCACCCTACCTCTTCTGCCTTGGATATCAAGAAGCATATCCTTGCCCTAGTGGTCAACTGCATCATCCATCCAAAGAAAAATTAAATGAATATTATAAAGAACACTATAGTAATCATGTACAACATCATAAAGAATGTCCTTGTCAAGTGGTCTAGATACATCCTCCATCATATGCCTGCTTCGACTCAGGAAAGAATACATGTGGCACCCACCCTCCCTACCCTACCTTGATATGTGGTCTTTTTCAGTTCACCACTGAGAAATATCTCTCCATGACTTTCACTACAGACCTGCCCAAAACAGAGTATGTATCAGTGAGATCACTATCTAGAAGTTTGTTCCTATCCTTTCCTCCACCACATTGGTGCATCACCCTCTACTTCTGCATCTGCTACACCTACCTCTACCTCTACCCGAGCACCACCATCTCCTCAGCCTACCCGACCTCCCAGTGCCTCATTTCATGTATCTAATGAAGCCCTCTTAGGTTGTATGATACATCAACAAGCATACAACATCTCAGTCCAGGATCACCTGCACCAGGATTTATGTTCAATCATGTAAAACATGAACTTATCATGTGCACACTCGTACCCAACCTACCAGCCCTACCCGGGAAGTGATTATGCATCCTATGCATACAATCATGTTTACCTAGCCCCTCCACCTGCACCTTCCACTACTGCTCCCACACCCTCTACTTCTGATGGACCTGCTCCTGTCATCCTGCCTCTACCTACTGGCCCCTTGGCCACTCTACTTGCTAGCCTTGGCGATTCTTCTCCTTCCTTTCCACATGCCAATGAGCTCCATGCTCTTGGTATGTCTTGGGATGAGCAGAATGCTCATTGGCCCGATCATCACTTTGATCCTTCTATTGATGAGGAGATGCCATACTAGGCTGATGAGGAAGTTGTTGATGGTGACGAGGCTGCTGATGATGATGAGGATGATGGTGCTGCTCTTATGATGGTGATGGCTCTGATGGTTTTACTGGTGACTCCAGTGATGAAGACGATGTTGTTGCACCTTTAGAAGGAGATGATGAATATGAGTCTGATGTTGAGGATGATGATGATGTTGATATAGATAGCTTAGATGTCTAGATGTTCTTAGTTTTTAGTCTAGTTTTCTGGCCATATATATCTTTCTAGGCTATTTTGTATTAGAAACATCTAGACACATAATCTGAGTTGTACCATTGTATCCTTAGTTTTCATTACTTTTGACTTGTAGTTATTTTTTATGAGAACTTGCATTCTGGGTTGTAATCTTAATTCTATGTAGTCTTACTCTTTAATCTATTATATCTTATGATTTGGTGCCATGTTTCACCATATTTTGATTATGACTTAACATGTTTGTTTCTCTCGTCTCTATTTGGTGTATGATTTTTGAGATTGCATGTTTTGGTTATATGCCTGGTTGTGCTTGAAGAAGACCTATTTGTTATGCTCTTCTACCCCCTTCCTTTTTTATAATGTCAAACAGGGGAGAGAAATTCAATGTTTTGAAGCTCAGCCATATTTCTTTTATTGCCTATGTGATCTTATTCATTATATGCTTTCTCATGTGACTTGTCAAAGGACCATATAGTACATGTATGTTATATTTCTTTGTGTAGATATATTAACTATGTAGGTTAAAGTAAGCATAGAATGAGGGGTAGTAATTCACATTGTTCAAATCTTGAATCCCCTTACAATTCACAAGGCAAAGGTATGATTTCAATATCCTTTTCAATATGATTGAGGAATGGTTTGTCATTGTCAAAAAGGGCGAGAATGTTGACCTAAAGGTTATACATTGTCCATACTTTGATAATGACTCAACAGTTCCATTCCTATGTATTTAAAATGTTTGTTCAAGATTGATTTTAGGCTTTAGGTACATGAAAAGGATCTATTTACACAAGCCCTATCTTGTCCAAGTTCAAGTCAAATGCAATGTAAGTGTTTTAATAAGGAAATCACTTCAAATGACCTTGGAAAAATTTTGTAATCACTTGTATTGATGATATGACTTGTAACTAAGATGAGAAAAATATGTGGGACACTTAATACCAAGGTTTAGTCACCCAAAAGTCAATTTAGAAAATTGATCACAGGCCGTTCATCGGTCGAGATACAATCTCATCTGATCCTATGATGGATTTTCTGAAGATGACCCATCAGTCGAGTTGTGCATTCACAGAACTTGACTGATCGACTCACTGAGCAAATTTGATTTTAGCTCATCGGTCAAGTTCCTCAGAACAAACTCGAATGGTAGTTTGAAAATTGGCTTTGTCTTTTAGTTGATCGGTCAAGTTACCTTTATTGAAACTCGACCAAATGCACTGTACAGAAAACACAAAAAAAGTGATTATAACCATTGGTAACTTGTTTGGGGAGAAAATAGATCTGTTGCCTTGAGGAAAATGGCTATATTTTGGCCCTAAGTGTTCCCCGACTCAAGGGAGCACCCCCAACTATAAATAGGACCCCTTGGAGTTCATTCCAAGTTTGGTCACTCAAGATATTCAAGTCCTTTCTATAATGGACTATGATACTACTCCTTGAGCCCCTTTCTCTCTCTAATTTACTCTTCAGTTCATGATTTGTGAGTGAGTTTGGCATATTGTAAGAGAGCTCCACCCTTGTGCATGTAAAGCTCTCATCTCCTACTACTTCCCTATCTCCTTCCTACATGAAGAAAAGGTGAAGCAACCTCCATCGAGTGAAGAAGGAGCTGTAGCTGGCCCTCTTCAAGGTTGATGAAGAGGTGGTGATCTTCTCCAGGTGAAGGAGAAGGCAAAGGCTGAAGATCCAAGAGGAGAAGCAAAGTCCTACAAGGCGAAAGACTTGAGCTTGAGTGGGTAAGACCTTGGTGAAGGCTGACGACTCAAGATAATTAGATAAGCCCTTTGGTAAGGTGGAGTTCTCCTTTTGGTTGGATGGGTAATTCCTTTGGTGGTCTTGTGTTGTAAATCATATTGGTGATAATAAAGAGAAAAGCACTTACAAAGCCCTAGAGGTTGACCTCTCTAGGTAGTGAACTGACTCACTTCTAGTTTGAAGTGTGGAACCACTCTACATACCTTTGTCAAGTGCTTGATATCCATCTCTCTCGTCCTTGCTATGCTTGTTAGATAGGACTCAAAATTGCACTTAATCTATTGCTCTAAACTTGATATAATTTGAAGGTCAAATATGTTTTGCGAGAAAAAATTTAGCTCTATTCTCCCCCTCTAGAGCCCTTAGATCCAACAAGGGTGGGATCATAATGTATATCTAATTTAACAGAGTTACAAGTCTATTTTTTAACCAAGTTTTTTTTGATAGAATGATGGACAATGAGCATGAATTATTTGTGTCTTAGATGGGGTGAATTATGACACACATGGAATGAATAACTCCAACATTTTTGCCTGTTCAGTTGTACAACTAATTTTTCCAATTTTTGTAGAGTATTTCATATTAGATTATTAATAGTTGTTGTTCTCTACCTTTTTAGATGAAGAAGTAGGATAACAAATAACCTTTTTGGCACTTTGTATCTTCACCCTCAAATGTAACTCATGTTACCTTCCCTTTATGACCGAACTCCACTTACAAAAGCACGTTTATGTTAAAATTTTTAGCAAGTTAGCTCGTTTCTCAGTTTTTTACTTATTTTCCTAGTGGATATGACTTGAATTCTTACCCCCTTACATTTGGGCATGTTAAGCATGTAGTTTCCCCCATATGAAACACTTATATGAGAAAATCCTTTAATACATTGCATAAGCTTTAGAAATTAGTTATACAATTAGAGTTCTAAAGAATAACATTAACAAAGAATGGTATGATCTCAAGGAAGTTATCCTAAACCTTAAAGTGTATCTGTGTAGGGAGACCCCAACTGTAAATGTGTTTGAGACTCTACTGTTGGATCTAGGTCTCTATAGGGAGGTGAATAGATCTTCAAAATTCTCACAAGAATAGTTACACCTTCAAATTATATCAATTGAAACCAAAAGCTTACGGACAATTTGAAGTCCTATCTAAGCAAGCATAACAAGGATGAGAGAGATTGAAACATACATTTAGACAAGGTGGTTAGAGTGATTCCAATCTCCAAACTAGGATATTGTCAATCCACTACCTAGAGAGGTCAGCCTCTAAGACTTTGCAACCCATGCATACTTATATTCCATCATAAGAGATACAAGGAGACTACCATACATCAAAGGACTTACCTATTCAAGACAGGAGTCTTTCACCTATACAAGGACTTACCCACTTGATCAAGATGTCTTCAACTTTCATCAAGAACTTACCCAGACTTGCATCAAGTCTTTGTCCTTGCAAGAATTAACCACTCTTCTTGAATTTTCTGCCTTGTCCTTCTCCTTCTCCTAGAGGAGATCTTCACACCTTCTTCAACCTTGAAGAAGAACAACAACTTCACCTTCAGGGAGAAGCTCACTTCAACCTTTTCTCTTTGAGAAAGGGTATTAGGAAGATGGAAGGAATGAGAGATTTACAAAGTAACAAGGAGGTAGATCTCTTACAACATGCCAAACTCACTCATAATCACAAAATGCTTTGAAAATGAGAGAGAAATGGGCTCAAAAGGTTGCAACACATCCAACTATAGTAAGGATCAAGGATAGCATGAATGAGCAACCTTGGAATGAACTCCAAGAGGTCCTATTTATAGTTAGGGGTGTTCCTTTGAGTGTGGGGTTAGTTAAGAACCAAAAATAGCCATTTTACAACTTACAACATATTTATTTTTATTTCTAACAACTCTCCAATGGTTGGAATCACTTTTCCTATGTTTTCTACAGTACATTCGGACAAGTTTCAATAAAGATAACTTGACCGATCCACTAACAACAAAGCCAATTTTCAGACTATTAGTCGTGTTTGTCCTAGGAAACTCGACCGCTGAGTCAAAATTAATTTTTGTCAGTTATTTGGTTGGTCGAGTTTTGTGAGTGTGCAACTCGACTGATTGATCCAATTCCAAAAATCCATTACCAATCGGTCGAGATACAAACTCAACCGATAGAGTTGGTGTGACAAATTTTTCAAAATGGTTTATGAGTGACCAAATGTTGGAATTAAGTGTCCTTGATTTTTTCATTTTAGTTACAAGTCATATCATCAATGCAAGTGAATACAAAATTATTCTAAGGTGGTTTGGGGTGATTTCCCTAATCACACACTTGCATTGCTTTTGAGTTGAACTGGGACAAGCTAGAGCTTGTGTAATTTGATCCTTTTCATGTACCTAAAGCTTGAAATCAATCTTAAACAGTAATATTAGATAAATATGAATGGAATGGTGAATTCATTATCAAAATATGGACAATGTATAACTCTCAAGTCAACATTCTCCCCCTTTTTAGCAATGACAAACCATTCCTCAACATATTGAAAATGATATTAAAGTTATACCTTAGCCTTGTGAATTGCAAGGGGATTAATAATGTTAACAATGTTAAATGATCCCCCTCAATCTATCCTCACTCTTACCTGCATAGTTATTCTTTCTACACAAAGCAATATAACATGTATATACAATATGGTCCTTTAGAAAGTCACATGATAAAAAATATATTAAACAAGAAAAGGATCACATAGGCAATAAAAGTAATATGGTTGAGATTCAAAACATTGAACTTCTCTCCCCCTTTGGGCATTATCAAAAGGAAGGGGGTTAGAAGAACACAAAAACAAGCCTTCTCCAAGCACAACCAAAACATACATCTACAAGATAAAACATACAACCTCATAGTAGATATCAAATAGAGATGATAGAGAGACAAGCAATCCATGTCATTATCAAAATATGGGTAACATAGCACCAACTCATAATATATAGTCAACCAAAGAGTAAGTGTATATCTAATTTAGATTGCAACACTGAAGGCATGTCCTAAAAACAACTACAAGAAAAAAAATGTTGAAAACAACATGATGATAGAAAATAGTACATCTCAAATAATGTGCCCAAATGTTTTTAGTACAAAGATATATATATATATATATATATATATATATATATATGTATATATATGCATATATGTATATATGTATATATATATATATATATTTGTATATATGTATATATATATGAGAAACATCTAAAGATAAAAAGCTAAAACATCTAAATGTCTAGGCTATATATGTCCACACCATCATCATCAGAAGCTTCAGGCTCGTAGTCATCATCTCCTTCTGAAGGCACATTAGAGATAGTAGCTTAACCTTCATCATAAGATGCACCAGAAAAGCTATCATCAGAACCATCTGAACCATCCTCGCCATCATCCTCAGATGCCTCCTCATCATCAGCAACAACTTCCTCATCAACCTGGTCGAGCATCTCCTCATCGGCAGAAGGATTAAAATCATGACCGGGCCACATGGCATTCTGCTCAGCCCAAGACATACCAAGGTCATGCAAATCTTGGGCTTGAGGAAAGGTAGGTGTAGAGGTGCCAAGTCATGCAAGCATGGTAGCTATAGGACCAGCATGGAGAGGTATCACTCTAGGGGTAGAACAACCAATAGTGGATGGTGCAACATCGAATGCAGTAGGTGGAGGGGCTGGGTAAAAGTGATTGTATGTGTAGGATGCATAATCACCTCCTAGGTAGGGCTGGTAGGTAGGGTAAGAATGGGCATATGATAGGTTCATGGTAGACAAATGGCACAAAGATCTTTATTCATATGCTCCTGAACCTAAAGGCTGTACACCTACTGATGCATCATGTAACCCATGAGGGTTTCATATGATACATTGAACGAAGCATGGGCATGTCAGGATGGATGAGGAGGTGGAGGTTCCTGGGTGGAGGTGGAGGCTCCAAGCGTGGGAGAAGAAGATGGAGGAAGGATGTTATGAAGTGTGGTCTCACTGATATAGACTACTTTTCTAGCAGGTTTTTAATGAAGATCGTAAAAAAGAGACTTGCCAGTAGTAGAGTGAAAAAGACCACTGATTAGGGTTGGGAAGGGTGGGTGGGTGCCAGGGTGTTCTTACCAGAGTCAAAGCAGGTCATGTGAGGGAGAACATATATATACCATTTTACTTCGATGTTCTTCAGGATACTAAACATAATAATCACAATATTCTCTACAATTTTAGTTTGATTTTTCTTTGGATGAATATTGCAGTTGACTACACGGGCAAAAATGTGGTTTTTTAGGTCTAAGGAAGAGGAGGGAAGGATGTACTTCTTCCTATAGGGAAACTTAGGCTTCTTTAAGAACTTATGTATGTCAGAGAGAGTGATATCAAATTTCTTGTAGAAGGCCTCAGGGTCTAGGAGGTCAAAATACTCTGGGTAATCCTTACTCCACTTGTGGGTCACCTCGGTACTAGAGAAAAAGATATTCAAGGTATCCTCTGAGACTTGGAATTTCTTCCCAGTAATCATGGAAGTAAGAATGATTTGATTATTTGGCAGTGGTACAAGAGTGTCATAATTTCATTGCAAATTTGCATAGAATTCATGAATAGCCTTCGTGCTTGTGATGGAATTATTATAGCACACGTGTTTAATACTCAAGGCAGATAAGTGGTGGTCGTACAAAAACTCTACAACTTGATCTATAACCTTTTTTCTGCGAGCATGAGGCTAAAAAAAGGCATGAAAAGGAAAGGGGTTCCTAGGAAGGAACCCCTTGTACCTATTTAGAGCTTCATTGGAGACAAAAAAGGTTTCATGGAATGGAATCAAGTGAGAGTTGGAGGTGGATGATGGTGCTCCAGAGAGGACGGCTCTCTTTCTCGTATTGGAAGCCATGGAGACAAGATGAGAAGGAAAGAGAGGTTAAAAATGTAGAGAACACCACCTACAACCAACCACAAGCCTAGGTTTGATGAGCAAGAGGTGTAGGAAGGTCACACTAGGTCAAGCTAGGGCTAGGAAGGGGATGGTTGGGGTTAGGTTGAGAGATAGAGGGAATTAGATAGGGAATCAGTTAATTTTTCTCTAGTTGAGAGGGAGAAAAGTCGGTCAAACCACACTTATGTTTGGTCCATCCTGATCATTGGTCGAGTTCTGTGAGATGGAAACTTGACCAAATGGCTTTTTACAAAAGCCGTCAGCCATGGATCGCTCGAGTTGGCAACTCGACAGATGGTCAACCTGAACCAACATTAGAATATTTAATTTCTAGCCATTATAGTGCTAATTAAATTTATTTTTTATAGTCCATTTTGAATTTTAAACATACTTAGGCACATATCACTCGTCATTGGGTACTATTTAGCGATAAAACAAGTGTTTGCAAAAAATACCCAAAACAAGCAAAAAACAAGGCATATGAACATGAAAAATTTAGCACTTTAGCAAGCAAAGATGATCAAGACATGAGAAAAGAATATAGGATAGATGGAAACTAATGAGAAGGCATATCAAATTCATCCAAAGTATTTATGAGTAGTTTAGATCTAATAAAATTAAATTGCTCTCTACCTAGAGGTTTAGTGAGAGTATCGACCAACTGATTTTCTCTATCCACATGCGTGATATAAATATCCTTTTTGTCATTGTGATCATGAAGAAAATGACTATGAACCTCTATATGATTGTCTCTACTATGCAATATAGGATTGTAAGATAAATTATTTGTACTAGTATTATCACAATAAATAGGATAAGCATCAAAATGAATGTTAAAGACTTGGAGCATTTGCTTCATACATAGGACTTGGGCTCAACAACTCCCAGATACAATGTATTCTGCCTCAGTAGTTGATAAATCCATTATGCTCTATTTCATGGAAAAATAAGACACCAAGCATGGTTCTAGGAGGAATCAAGTGCCACTTGTGCACTTTTTATCAATTAAGCATCCTACGTAATCCACATCACTATAAGCCATAAGAGTAAAGTCTCTTGACTTGGGACACCATAGTCCAAAATTTGGAGTTTTGGATAAGTACCCTAAAATCCTCTTAAAAGTTATATGATGTGATTTCTTGGGATTTGATTGAAAGTGAGGAAACAAGCCAACACTAAATTTTATGTCATGTCTAGAGGAAGTTAAGTAAATTAAACTTCCAATCATACCTCTATAGAGATTCTCATCCACTTTCTCACCATCTTCATCTTTATCAAATTTTGGCAGTGTTTGACATGGGGGTGTCCATCAGCTTGGTGTTCTCCATCCCAAAGTACTTAAGTAGATCACTTGTGTACTTGCCTAGGTTGATAAAGTTCCCATCTTTCGTTTGCCTGATTGGAAATTCATGGAAGAATGTTAGCTCACCCATCATGCTCATCTCAAATACACTCTGTATAAGATCACTAAACTCTTTGCAAAGATCAAGATTAATTCTGCCAAAAATGATATCATCAACATAAATTTGATTTATAAGAAAATGTTTAGAAGTGTGTTTAAGAAACTAGGTAGAATCCACTTTTCCCATGATATACCCATGATCTAACAAGAAGTTCTTTAATTTCTCATATCAAGCTCGAGGTGCTTGTTTGAGTCCACAAAAAGCTTTTTGCAATAGATAAACATAGTTGGGTCAACTATTTCAAAACCCGAAGGTTATGCAACATACACTTCCTCCTCAATTGTACCATTCAAAAATTCACTTTAACATCCATTTGGTAAAGAAGAAAGTTTTATAATGAGTAAAAGCAAGCAACATTGGAATGGACTCAACTCTAGCTACAGGTGCATATGTTTCATCAAAATTTATACCTTCATGTTGATTGTAGCATTGATCCACTAACTTTTCTTTGTTTCTTACCACCTTGCCACTTTCATCTAGATTTTTTCGGTTGACCCACTTGGTGCCAATGATCTTTCTATCACATGGTCTTGGCACTAGCGTCCACACTTTGTTATTCTCAAATTGCTCCAATTCTTCTTTCATGGCTAGGATTCATTCATCATCCCCAAGAGATTCTTTGACATTCTTTGCCTTGAGTTGTGAGATGAAGGTGTTGTTTGCTTATTCTTTGTTTAATGCAACTTGTGTCTTCACTCTTTCAAAGGGGTCACCTAAGATCTGTTCTTTAGGATGATTCTTTGCAAATTGGGGTGTTGGATCCTTCTTTTATTCATCTTTCTCTTCTTTTTGAGTGGCCACCTCTTCTCCCTTAGGGGTGACGTTGAGTTCTTTTAACATAGGAATCATCTCACCTGCAACATCATGCTTTGGAACAATATCTTTGGGAATAGAGGGGTCAGTCTCAATAAACTTAACATTAATAGATTCTTCTACTTTAGCAAGATCAACATTAAACACTCTATATGCCTTGTTAGTAGTGATACAACAAAGGAAGAAAGCCTTGCATTATTTCAAATTAAACTTGTCGAGAGAATCTTTCGTGTTCATAACAAAATAAGGACATTCGAAAGCATGAAAATACTCGATAGAAGGCTTCCTACCACACCATTGCTCATAGGAGTTTTCTTCAAAGAAGGAAGCATAAAAACATGGTTTTACACAAAACACGAGGTATTAATAGCTTCGGCCCAAAACTTCTTTGAAGGATCATACTCTAAAAGCATAGTTCAATACATTTCTTTTAGTGATCTACTCTTCCTCTCTACAACCCCATTTTGTTGAGGCATTCGAGGTGAAGAAAAGTTATATGCATATCCATATTCTTCACAAAAGCATTTAAAAGGATCTTTTTCAAATTCTCCCCCACAATCACTACAGATGGAAACAATCTGTCAAGAAGCTTCATTCTCAACTCATTTACAAAAACTAGAGAAAACATCAAGCATATCACTCTTCGAAATGAGAAAGAATGTCTAAGTATATCGAGAGAAATCATTGACAATAATGAGACAATACTTGGAATCATGAAGCGATTGAGTTCTCATAGGTCCAAATAGATCAATATGAAGAAGCTCAAGATCTCTCTTGGTACTAAGGACTCCTTTGGATTTGAAGAAGGACTTGGTTTACTTCCCTTGGGTACAAGATTGGCATTCCTCATCCTTTTCATAATCCAATTTAGGAAGTCCCTTGACCAAGTCCTTTTTGCAACTTCTTCAATTGATGCATATTTACATGACCAAGTTGACGATGCCAAAGAGTACTATCATTCACATTGACCACTAGGCATCTATCAACAATAAGTCCAATAGAGTCAAGCATCATTACATAAATATTACCATTTCTAGTTCCCTTATATATGACATGATAGGTGAGGGAATCTAGAAGCAAGCACTCAAAAGAAGTAAATAGCACAAGGTAACCATTACTACATAATTTACTTACACTTATTAAAAAAATGATGTAGGCCATCCACAAAGAGAACATTCTTGATGTATAAGGATTCACCTACATCACCCTCACCTTTTACCTTACCTTTCTTATTGTCCATGAAAGTAACTGAACCCCCTTTATTCTTTTTGAAGTTGTTGAAATGGCTTATATCACCTGTCACATGCTTAGTGCAGCCACTATCAACAATCCATTTTCATATATCTTGCAAGAAAGGAGAATGTCAGTTCCCAACTCAAACTTTAGGATCCGGAGTTAGCTTGGGGACAATAAGTAGAGTAATGATCATAATTTTTGCAATGAGAGAAAATCATACGGTTCTTAGTGACAGAATACTCTCCAATGAAAAATTAGGTTTTTGTAACTTTAATGCAAGACCCATGATGGGTTGGTCCCCTTGGGCTTGTAAGGACAATAAGTAGAGTAATGGTCATAATTTTTGCAATGAGAGAAAATCATATGGTTCTTAGTGCCAAAAGACTCTCCAATGAAAAATTAGGTTTCCTTACTCTTATTCTTACCTTTGGCCTTATTCTTGCCCTTAGGTGACCCCCCTACAAATCCCAAACCACTAGTACCACTTTGTTTGGTATAATGGTCAAGGATTTCATTTAGGGAGTTTTTCCCTTTGAGGAATTTATGCAAAGAGGCTCTAAGTCTATGATTGTCATTAGTAAGAGATAGTAGAACACAAACTAGCAAGATCATCTCTAGCATGAATAAGGTCGGCCTCTAAATAGAGGGCTTTAGTCAAATAAGAATCCTTTTCAAGATAAATATAAGCAACATCATTACTAGGAAAATAGGTCTAGAAGATAATTCATTCACTTGACCAAGCAACTGAGAATTTTCAGATTTAAGCAATTGAATCTCTTTAAGATAAGCATCCTTCTCATCTCTACGCGCATCAACAATAATCTTGAATTTAGCATTTTCATTTTTAAGTATTCCAAGCTCATTTAGGCACTTTTGGTTATCTACCTTAAGAGACTCAATGTTCTTAAGATAGATACCATTATCTACCTCACTACATTATATTCGATCTCAAGATCAAGAAATTGTCCTTGCAAGTTATCAATGCTATCAAGATGAATTTTCTCATTTTTCTCAAGAATCTCAAGTTTAGCATACAAGTCATCAATGATTTTACCTAATCTCTTATTTTTTATATTTACATTTAGAATAAGAAGAATGGGAAGTAACAAGGTATCAATAAGAGTTTCTTTAGCTAACTCATGCAAGATTACCTCTCTTACCTCACAAATTTCTTCACTAGTAGAGGCCATGAGTGCAACGTGTCACTCTCCATTTTCATCAGAGCTTGAGCCACTTGAAGATGATCCTTCCCAAGTTGCATGAGTTGCATCTTTGTGTATCCTCTCCTTCTTGTCCTTCCTCTGGTACTTGCTATCCTTCTTGTACTCTTCCTCCTTCTTGGAGTTGCTCTTGTGATGTGACTTTCTTGCCTTAGGACATTCACTCTTATAGTGTCCCTTTTGACCACACTTTTAGAACCTTGGAGTGGAAGAAGAAGATTGCTTTCCTTTTAAGTGCTTTCCCTTGGAGAAGTTTTCTTCATTATCACTAGGGCTATCATCTTCACTTGAGAAGGGAGTGGTTAAGTGATGCAGTCCTATTTTAGGGCTCCATCTTGTGTTATTTTGCATTGCAATCACATCTATATATGTTAGATTACATGCTATTTCCCGTAATATGCTTATTATGTCAAAGGCACTTATGGATGTTCTTTGCATCATTTTTAGGTACTTGGAGCATGATTTGGATGGATGAGAGGGAAAGGAGGAGTTATAGGGTTCCTCCACTCATGGAGGGGTCCAAATAAGGCCCCAAAGCTCCCTCAACCTACCCCCAATGGCCAAGAATCGTCATCAAGCAAAGAAATCCATGGATGATGAAAGATGAAGTTCATTGCCTGTTGTAGACCCCAAAATGGTCGTGGGTATACCCCCATGGTCGTGCCTTTTTTGGTGAAGAATCGATAGAATCAACAAGGACCTTTACCCAACTCACCACGATCATGGCCATCAGGACGACTGTGGCCCATTGAAGATGCCACAGTCGTGGCCATCAACATTGTTATGACCGCATCTGAGCTTAATTGGTAAACTAGGGTTTACCTGGATAATTACATGCTTAATTGGATTGATCATTTCTTAAACATAATTAATGATGATAATTCAATTATGATGTTTTAAATCTAATAAGAACTTTAAGTGTGCTTTTACTTTGAAAAATTAGGGTTTGAGAAATATAACCCTAGTCGGCTGAAATTAGGGTTTTTACCCAACAAGCCAATGTTGGAGAGGAATGAGAGAGGTAAGCAAAGTAAAATGAAAATGTTATCTAGTCTTGGATAGCACAGTTGTCGTGGGTAGCACGGCCGTGCTAGGTAATTGGTGGTATGGGCATGCTAGTCCACATGGCCATTTTGAAAGAATTGAACTATTAACCAACTTTTGTACTCAAATCTAATGAAACCAATGCACCACGGCTGTGGTAGGCAGCACGGGTGTGATGGGTCCAACTTAGCATGGCCGTGGCAGCTAGCATGGCCGTTCTGGGGCATTTTCTCTTCAACTGACATTTCTACAGATTTTTGGATAGTAGTGCACTATTCAATTTTTAATTATTTAATGGAAGCTTGAAATGATCACATCATGCTAAATTCTCATAATTTTTGGAGAAGGTTTGATCTCCAAACTACACGAATTACAATAACTTTTTTATGACAGAAAAATCTACTGAATAAGAAAAAGTTTAGTGAGGGGTCAATGTGCAATTCACCCAAGAAGCTCAATTGCTCTATAGGGTCAACCTAACACACTAGCAGCTCTCATAATTCATGATTCATTCCAGAGAAATGAAATCCTAGAGAGAGAGAGGGAGAGTTAGGGTTTGAGAGGAGAAAGAGGTGGAATTGCTGATTTAGGGTTTCTCTATCCAAGATATGATGAAATCAAGTAAGTTTAGCTTCCTTGCAAAGGCTTTCATGGTGAATCTTCTCTCACATGTCAAGATTCCGTCCCTCCTCTGATTTGATCTGAAATGGTATCAAATCTTCCCCTTTTCTCACTCTTTCTTCATAATCCTTCATTTTTAGGGTTTTCGAGTTGAAAGGAAGAAGAATCAGGTGAATTGCTAGGGATTTGATATGAGATTGAGATTTTTAGGGATGAACTATGTTTTTAAGGTGTTTTCACACCTTAGGGTGAGTGGGAACTTCCTTTAAATAGTATATTGCATGAAAATTAGTTAAATCATCCATAATCTTCAATTTCTTAGCATGCAACTACAAACCCTAAATTGTCTGTTTGATCTAAGTTGTTGCAAAATGATGTGAAATGGATTCTTCCTCTATTTGAATGAATTTCAGATGATAAAATCATATTAGAAATGTATATAATACATCCTAATGAGAATTCCCTAAGTATTCGTAGAGGTTATAAGAGTAAACTGAAATATAGGGAATATGTCTATGATTGAAATTGATGTATAAATAAATAGAGAAATTTGTTTATCTGGATCCCCTTGGTTATGAATGATTGTTTATCTAAATTCATAGTACATATATGTCAGATACTATCTTGGATTTTGTTTAAGGTGAATAGTGTTTTTTGATATCTCAGTATAGAGGGTGAAACCCTGGATGCCAGGAAAGTTGGATATTTATGAATATATATCGTGAAATCCATTTGAAGGGATTTTCCTGACATGATAGACTTTATTTATTCAATTTTATTCTTGATGCATGATATCTCAATGAATGGCATGGAAACCTAAATTCAGCCCAGTTCCAAGGTTTCATACATATATTGATTGTATATGATTTAAGAAGTCTTTATTCAGTGAATTTTTATGTCATATGAAATCTGTATGAGAGCCATGTGATAAGTGAATGAGGTAAATGAAACCCTAAGGATAGGGTGTTCAATGAATCAAGTATATTGATATCAAAGTTCTCAGTATGAGATGTGGTGATGCTTAAAAGTTCAATTGCATGATTCTAGTGTATAAAGTGCCAAGTTGACATGTATTCTATTTATTTAAGAATTTTAGTATGCCTGTATGTATAGCATGATGATTACTCAGAATATTACAGTGCTTTGAATATACTGCTCTACCAAGTTTAGAATGATATACATGTTGTATCATAAACCTCAAATAAATAGATGTGGTACCATAGAGATACCAGAGTCAAGTATAAGTAAGGAAAGGATACAATATAGTAAGAGCTTTCCAAGAATAATAAAATAAGACTTAGGGGCCCTGAACACCGTAGATTCCCTATGGATATCTACACTATAGGGAGGAAACGATCCACCCTGGTAGTGACTAGTATATGAGGATCGGAACACACCCACAGAGTGTGCAAGGAGACGAAGCCCTTGAGGAAGTCTCCTAAGAGAAGATAGGTTACCCAACATGAACCAGATATCTTGGTAACCCAGAGGTACCCAAATAGCATACCAAGATGAGGCCCATAGACCGTCTCAGACCCTCCTCCTGTTTACTCAGCCTAGAGGAGAGGTTCGGTTAAAGGCCAGCTATTTAGCCGCCTTAGTCAGACGAGACGGTTCGAGTCAAGCAGACCCAGATTCATTTCTAGGCTTAGCTTCCTGAGTTTTAAGCTAAGTCTTGTACGATGAGATCGTAGTTCGCTATGATTCTTCATATGTAGAGTACACTTCATATGATTAGGGTATAAGCTAAAATATGATCATATAGGTTTAAAGAGTTTCTTATAAATAAAAAGAGTTAAGAAAGATTTAAGTACAGTTTTGTAGTAGTTGCTCTTTAAATGCAATATTTACATTCTCTGTTATTTTAACTGTATTAATTTAGATATGCTCAGTTTTGTAATTACTATTGTTATCATTGATATCAGTTGCTCAAAGGTATATCTGTAATTATATCAGTGGTTTAGACTGTTTCTTTGAAGTACTCATTCACTGAGCGAGTAGGCTCACCCCTGTACTCACGATTTTTAGGGAAACCACATGGACTTGAAGAAGGTCAAAGCATCATATTAGATCTACCACATGAGATTAAGTATGAAATTAGTTAAGTTCAGTCGGTCCCTATCAATATAGGTCCTAGTATAAAAGTGAGAGAGTTGTAAATGACGTTTTGTATCTTTGTTTCCTTAATAAGAGAAAATGCAAATTATTGTCATGTCATATGTACATGGAAGTCTGAGAAACATAATGAATGTATGGATGTGTATCATTAATGTTCAGATCATATTAGAAAAATAAAAGTTTAATTCTCTTGTAAATTTTGTTTATGTGATTGAATGCGAGAAAACAAAGAGTTTGAAATGAAAAGGAAAAATCGGGAGTGAACTTTGTATTAAGTGTAATCCTCATAGTCATGCCCTAATCTCATGATTAGTGGAAATCGTGGGATGTGGGTGTGACAGCTTGGTATCATAGCTTAGGCTGAGTCGTCAGGGACCATTAGGATAGAAAGTTAGAGTTATAAGTGTGGAACATAGGAGGTGATGTGTCTATAGCTCTGGGAAGTCTGGGTATTTGGATACCCTGGCCCAGTATCTGAATACTTAGATTGACTAATATCAAGCTACTCTGTCTATTCTTCTCTGGATGCTTGACCAGGTATGCAGAGGAAGGATGGGCTAGAGAGAAACCATAGAAATCTTAGGGTTAGGAGATCGGAAAGTAATGAAGGAGTAAAAGATTAAACATAGAATGTGATACAACTCTTGCTTTATATTGATTCTTTGGTTGGAGATCAATACAAATGCTCTTATATGTATGAATTTAGAATATCAGTTTGTAGAATATATATGGTTCTTTTATATTCTTATGTATAATGAAGTGATTCATTTATTATTTATATTCTTTGTATCAAGTAGATCAGCAGTTATGTTTAAATGAGTTTTCCCTAAGTGGATATTCTTTCCACATGTTTGAGATGAATAGGAGTTGGTTAATCTTGAGTAGCTCTTGGCTTCAGGACTGTAGGTTCGTCCTAGTCCGGATGGCAGGATGTGTTACTAGGATCTAATAACTCCTATTAACAATATAGTAAGAGTAGACTCTGGATAAATTTGACCCACATCATAGTGAGAATGTGCATACACTAAGATGTTGAAACTTATGGGAAAAATTAGAATAGCTAAGAATTAGTTGGAACTGATATCTGAGATCCAACTTTGGGGCCTCATCTGAGAAACCCTTAATTGGGAATAAAGGAACACGACATAAGGTTTATATTAAGTTTAATGATTAGTATTATATGAACTTTAAATATGAAATATCGAAAAAATATGAGAAAAGTATGTAAGGGCCAAGATAGTAAGAATCAATCATGAGAAATGGATCATATAATCGAGTATAATGTTTTTTATGTACTCCAAAGCAAAGGGAAAATAGAAGAAAAGAGTTAAGTAGACAATAAGTAAATATAAGTGAAGAGTCTTCAGAAGAGTTAAAGTAAAGAGAATTAGATGAACATGTAAATCATAAGACTAGGATAAGAAACTAAGTTAAAACAAAGATAAATGTTGGAAATGATGAGCTTGATTAAGGAATGAGGGTTATGATATAATTGAGAGCATGGAATGTATACCTTTATTGTGAAGTTAATACATTCATCCTTACTACCTTTGGATTCCAAGTCTCTATAGAACAACAAACTAGTTTCTAAAAGAAGAACAAAAGTGTAGCTTAACCAATGAATAAGTCATACAAAGGTAGACTATATTCAGGAGGGAAAAACTTGATTGAAAGAGATACTAAGTTTGATCCATGTATGATCCATTTGATTTAAAATGAAGGATATGTAATGTATTAAACATGAGGTGAAACTAGTAGAGAGATTATTGATTTAGAATTTCAACTTCACATTAGTAGAAGGATTAAAAGAAATATGTGCAACATGGTATACATGATCATACACATGAATAAGCAACATGATCACAAGAAGAAAAAAATTAGAAGTTAAAGATGACAGGTGGAAGAGTAGTATATGGTAAGAGGATTATGGGAAGTAAGGAAGGGTTTGGAACATAATGGATTAATATATATTATAAAAGAAAGAGGTTGCAAGATTCAAGAAAGTGCTAATTATTCAAGTATCCTTGTTGATAATTAAGTAAGCCTACATATGAGAAATGTATTAATGAATGTTTGAAGATAAGAATTCTAAGTCTCAAAATCATCTTCTCTTTCATATCTTCCTTAATTAGAGCAATGTGGGAATGAAGTGATAAGAAAATGAATCATATATGATGGATAACCACCATGGTAGAGACATCTAGTGAATGTAATAATGACACACAATATGGTGATGAAACCCTAGTAGGGTAAATTGAGAATGTAATATATCTAAATGGCCAAGTAAGAGAAAGGAAATTCAAGTGATGAGATAAGGAAGACTTTAGTAAAACTTGTGAGATCCAAAGTTTGGATTTCAAATTAAGGGAGTAAAGTCATATCATAATAACATCATGTTACTAATTAGGACCGAACCCTAGAATGTTTAGAGTTGTAGTAGTTGAAGGGATATCACTAGTGATTTGACCTTGAACACTAGAATCTCTATAAAACAAGATCACGAGAATTGCACTATGAGAAGTAAACTAGCACTGATAGTAATCCAGGGTTTACAGGAAGCTAATCTGAAAGGTAGATAAACAATATGGAAATGATTCAGAGCAAAGAGTAAGATATAAATTTGAAATGTAAGAAGTATGTTTTGAACAAAAGGAGAAATACAATATGAATGACGTGCGATATGAAATAAATTCTTGCAGTGATAGCAAGAATGATGAATAATCTATCCGTACCTTGTATATTTCAATTTTAGGGATGTTTAATCTACATGATTAAAATGAGAAGGATAAGTAGCAAAAAGTAAGTAGTAATGAATGAGGAGAGAGATAATAGAAAACAATGGCTTTTAGTAATATGTGAATTTGTTTTTAGAAGTATAATTTGTTAAAGGTATATTAATGGATGTAAATTGGTTCTACGCATGATTTTAGTGTACATGTGCAAGCAATATGTTAATTAAAGGTTTCTGATAGTTGTACTCATTCATAACGATAATCCATCTTAGTATTGTACAAGTGTAGTATGGTGATATGGGTTGAATGATGATGGAATAAGGGTTACCCTGAATAAGGTAGTCTTACCTATTCACTCATATGAATAGAACAGATGATAACCATATTGTATTGATATGTAACCCTAACGAGGTATAGCTTGTTATACCTAGCTTTAATATAACTAAGTGATGGTAATTGGGTATGAATAGTCCTTGAATGACTAATACAATCATGGAGTACTCTGTTACTATTGTTAAAACCCTAGTATGCTATAACCTGATGGTTAGACCTTGAATTATGTGTGGGTTCATACTTGAGAATAGTATGGAATGTGATGGTAATGCTTCACTTTATGCATCCATGAACCAATGGGGATGTCATGAGTAATATTGTACAATTGTTGTTGAATCTAGTCTTTCAACTCAAGTCTATTTTGCTATTTGCGTAGCACAATAGTAAATTCAACACAACATGGTGAACTCTCTTCTGTGACTTAGAGGTAATACAGAACAATAGTACATATTGAGCCATATGAATTGAGACAGTTGGATCAGATTATCAATGTTGAGATAACACCTCAAGAGTATAAAAATATTGAAATGGTTGTCTCTCTCTCTATCCTATGATTGATTGTGGCATAGAGAATTTGTTTGTTATCATTGAGCAGTCATGATTTAAACATGTTGTGATTAGAAAAGAAATAAAGGACTTAATGTTGAAAGATACATTCAAGTATGAAATATAAGAATATAATGACATGTAAGATTTCAGAAGCTTAAAATAAACCTTGAATGTACTTTTCTTGCACATTTATGTTTCGGGGATGAAACATTTTAAGGGGGGAAGAATTGTTATAACCACATCTGAGCTTAATTGATAAACTAGGGTTTACCTAGATGATTACATGCTTAATTGGATTGATCATTGCTTAAATCTAATTAATGATGATAATTCAATTATGATGTTTTAAACCTAATAAGAACTTTAAGTGTGCTTTTACTTTGAAAAATTAGGGTTTGAGAAATATAACCCTAGTCGGCTGAAATTAGGGTTTTTACCCAACAAGCCAATGTTGGAGAGGAATGAGAGATGTAAGCAAAGGAAAATGAAAATGGTATCTAGTCTTGGACAACACAGCTGTTGTGGGTAGCACGTCCATGCTAGGTCATTGGTGGCACGGGCATGCTAGGCCACACGACCGTTTTGAAAGATTTGAACTATTAACCAACTTTTGTACTCAAATCTGATGAAACCAATGCACCACGACCATGGTAGGTAGAACGGTCATGCTGGTCCAACTTAGCATGGCCGTGGCAGCTAGCATGGTCGTTCTGGGGCATTTTCTCTTCAACTGACATTTCTACAGATTTCTAGATACCAGTGCACTATTCAATTTTTAATTATTTAATGGAAGATTTTAATGATCTAAAATTTTAACTAAAGCTTTGTAACTCAATTATAAAAACCATGCTAGATTATCATAATTTTTGGATAAGTTTTGATCTCTAAAATGCACGAATTACAGTAACTTTTTTATGACAGAAAAATCTGCTGAAATAAGAAAAAGTTTAGTGAGGGGTCAATGTGCAATTCACCCAAGCAACTCAATTGCTCTATATGGTCAACCTAACACACTAGCATCTATCATAATTCATGATTCATTCCAGAGAAATGAAATCCTAGAGAGACAGAGAGGGAGAGTTAGGATTTGAGAGGAGAAAGAGGTGGAATTGCTGATTTAGGGTTTCTCTACCCGAGATATGATGAAATCAAGTAAATTTAGCTTTTTTGCATAGCCTTTCATGGTGAATCTTCTCTCACATGTCAAGATTCCATTTCTCCTCTGATTTGATCTGATATGGTATCAAAACTTCCCCTTTTCTCACTCTTTCTTCATAAACCCTCATTTTTAGGGTTTCCGAGTTGAAAGGAAGAAAATCGGGTGAATTTCCAGGGATTTGATATGAGATCAAGAATTTCAGGGATGAGCTGCGTTTTTAAGGTGTTTTCATACCTTAGGGTGAGTGGGAACTTCCTTTAAACAGTATATTGCACGAAAATTAGTTAAATCATCCATAATCTTCAATTGATTAGCATGCGACTACAAACCCTGAATTGTCTGTTTGATCTAAGTTGTTGCAAAATGATATGAAATGGATTCTTCCTCTATTTGAATGAATTTCAGATGATAAAATCATATTAGAAATGTATATAATACATCCTAATGGGAATTCCCTAAGTATTTACAGAGGTTATAAGAGTAAACTGAAATATAGGGAATTTGTCAATGACTGAAATTGTTGTATAATTAAATAGAGAAATTAGTTTATCTGGATCCCCTTGGTTATGAATGATTGTTTATCTGAATTCATAGTACATATATGTCAGATACTATCTTAGATTTCATTTAAGGTGAATAGTGTTTGTTTGATATCTCAGTAAAGAGGGTGAAACCCTAGATGCGAGGAAAGTTGGATATTTATGAGTAGATATCGTGAAATTCATTTGAAGGGATTTTCTTGACATGATAGACTTTATTTATTCAATTTTATTCTTGATGCATGATATCTCAGTGAATGGCATGGAAACCTAAATTTAGCTCAGTTCTAAGGTTTCATACACATATTGATTGTATATTATTTAAGCAGTCTTTATTTAGTGAATGTTTATGTCGTATGAAATCCTTATGAGAGCCAAGTGATAAGTGAATGAGGTAAATGAAACCCTAAGGATAGGGTGTTTAATGAACCCAAGTATTGTGATATCAAAGTTCTCAGTATGAGATGTGGTGATGCTTAACAGTTCAATTGTATGATTCTAGTGTATAAAGTGCCAAGTTGACATGTATTCTGTTTATTTAAGAATTTTAGTCCGCCTGTATGTATAGTATGATGATTACTCAGAATATTATAGTGCTTTGAATATACTGCTCTACCAAGTTTAGAATGATATACATGTTGTATTATAAACCTCAAATAAATAGATGTGGTACCATAGAGATACCAGAGTCAAGTATAAGTAAGGAAAATATACAATATAGTAAGAGCTTTCCAAGAATAATAAAATAATAGACTTAGGGGCCCTAAACACCGTAGATTCCGTACGGATATCTGTACTGTAGCGAGGAAACGATCCACCCTGGCAGTGACCAGTATACGGGGATCAGAACACACCCACAGAGTGTGTAGGGAGATGAAGCCCTTGACGAAGTCTCCTATGAGAAGATAGGTTACCCAACATGAACTGGAGAACCCGGTGGTAACCCGGAGGTACCCATAGAGTGTACCAAGATGAGGCCCACATAGCATCTCAGGCCCTCCTCCTATGTACTTAGCCTAGAGGAGAGGTCCAGTTAAAGGCCAATTGTTTAGCCGCCTTAGTCAGACGTGACGGTTCGAGTCAAGCAGACATGGATTCAGTTCTAGGCTTAGCTTCCTGGGTTTTAAGCTAAGTCTTATACGGTGAGATCGTAGTTCACTATGAGTCTTCATATGTAGAGTACACTGCATATGATCAGGGAATAAGCTAAAATATGATCATATAGGTTTAAAGAGTTTCTTATAAATAAAAAGAGTTAAGAAAGATTTGAGAACAGTTTTGTAGTAGTTGTTCTTTAAATGCAATATTTACATTATCTATTATTTTAATTGTATTGTTTTAGATCTGCTCAGTTTAGTAATTACTATTTTTATAATTGATATCAGTTGCTCAAAGGTATATCTTTTATTATATCATTGCTTTAGACTGTTTCCTTGAAGTACTCATTCACTGAGCGAGTAGGCTCACCCCTCTACTCACAATTTTTAGGAAAACCACATGGACTTGAAGAAGGTCAAAGCATCAAAGTAGATCTACCACATGAGTTAAGTATGAGATTAGTTAAGTTCAGTCGATCCCTGTCACTCTAGGTCCTAGTATAATAGTGAGAGATATGTAAATGACGTTTTGTATCTTTGTTTCCTTAATAAGAGATAATGCAAATAATTGTCATGTCATATGTACATGGAAGTGTGAGAAACATAATGAATGTATGGATGTGTATCATTAATGTTGAGATCATATTAGAGAAATAAAAGTTTAATTCTCTTGTAAAGTTTGTTTATATGATTCAATGCGATAAAACAAAGAGTTTGAAATAAAAAGGAAAAATTGGGAGTGAACTTTGTATTAAGTGTAATCCTCATAGCCATGCCCTAATCTCATGATTAGTGGAAATCGTGGGATGTGGGTGAGACAAACATGGTCGTGGCCAACAGAGGAGAAGATGGCCGTGGCCCCCCACAACAGTCATGGGAATTTCTCGCAAGGACCCCCAGAATCAATAAGGTGACGACCAATTTTTCACTTGAACGCCCACGGTCGTGGCCATCTGCCACGGCAGTGGCCTTTAAAGATTGACTTGCCCATGCTGCTACCCCACGATCAAGGTCTCCTCCTCCAAAATGGTTGTGTTACTCACCAAGACCGTGGTGCTACTCACCCAACACGACCGTGGAACTCCGCCACGGTCAAGGCTACCTCCTATACTTGCATTTTCACCACCCTTTCCACACCATGCCCTTGTCCACTCCCCACGATCGTCCCATACCACCCCCACCATGGCGGTGGCCCATCAACATGGTCGTGGTGACCAACTGACCCTACCTATTTTTTACACTATATTTCCTATTCTACCCCCACTTATGCTACTTCTTCCTGACAACATATATATACATAGGTGGCATCTAGGTCATGAAGGTTAGACCCCCTAGCTGCTACTACTCCACCCTACACACCCCTTGAGCATTTATTGCACTCCACCTTACATTTATGCTCCCCATCCACCATCTCCACCTCACTTCCACCTTGGAAACCTGGTTTTTCTAGGTTTTCCTCCATAATCCCCCATATTCTCATGCCCATCTGCACCATTAGAGGAGGAAGGACATCCCCAAGCTGCTAGGAGGTGAAGAAGAAGGCTTCTACCATGAGCTCCAGGAAGTTTCTTCCTCTTCTTCCCCTTTCTTTTGCTATTTTCTTGATCATGTCTATCTAAGCCCCTAGTGGTGGGTTGTTTGGGGTTACCTCACTTCCACCTTGGAAACCTAGTTTTCCAGGTTTTCCTCCATAATCCCCCATATTCTCATGCCCATCTGCACCATTGGAGGAGGAAGGAAGTCCCCAAGCTGCTAGGAGGTGAAGAAGAAGGCTTCTACCATGAGCTCCATGGAGTTTCTTCCTCTTCTTCCCCTTTCTTTTGCTATTTTCTTGATCATGACTAGCTAAGCCCCTAGTGGTGGGCTGTTTGGGGTTAAAATGAGACTTTAATACCATGTTGGGTGGAAATAGCTTGTAATGAACATAATTTCTATCTATGATTATTTCTTCTTGCTTCTATCTCATTTCCTATTTTATTGCATGTGGTGTGTGCCTATAACATGGATTGCTTGCTTTGAGATGTTTACTGACACTTAGCTTCTAGGAGGAATTGGAGTGTATGTGGACAATCTTAGGAATGGTTCCTATGCAATGACCCCACCTCTCGGTAACCCCTAATTAAGGGAGACCAAGGGGTTAGAGCTGTTATCCCAAATTCTGGATCAAAGGTTCGACAAATAACCAATAACAATTATTTGATTCTACCAGACTATACTGAAAAGCTGTAATAATTAAAATTTTGCATACCTTTGAAAAGTTTGGATTTCTAAACTTCTATCCACAACTGTAACTAATCTAACTAATACCTCCTTTTTCTTTCATTCGTGAATTCACAATATGCCACTTTACTATTTGTCCTTTTGGGATTTTGTACCTAAATCGCCGACACACAAAATGCTGGTCAGCCAAAGCTGGTATGTGGGGAATTACAAAAATTGTGCAACTATGATAACAATGTACTCAGCCAATTATCATTTAACATCCAAGATTATGTTTTAAGCAATACTATTCAATCCTTACCTATCCCCTATCTCTGTTTTGTCCCTATAGTGGACATGGATACTACCTCTCTCATATGGTAGATCCTTACTCCCATGGTCCTACCTTATAGGTAGCCAATACTTAGGGTTATGGAGTCATATGGCCCTGCCCAAAGGTAGTCCAATCCCTGACTCATGGTGACATGATGGTCCTACCCCATTGGTAGACATGTACTAAATCATTCAATGACGTGATGGACCTACCACTACTACAGAAATAGCATTCAGTGTCACTTTTCTGGGCGTCGGTTATTAAGGAAAACCGATGCCTTATATGTTAGGCGTCGGTTGTTTAAGCAAACCGACGTCTATATTCGAAGACCAGCTAGACACGGGTACCGCTTTGTATTCAGCGTCGGTTGTTTATAACAAACCGACGCTGAAAGTCGGCCGCGAAATCCAAATTTTGATCAAAAAAATAGTGTCATTTTCAGTGTCGGTTATGTAGGTATAAACCGACGCCTATGTGCGATGAAAATTTGCGCGAAAAGTGTCACTTTTAGCGTCGGTTATCCTTTTATAACCGACGCTGAAGGTGGTTCCCGCCAAACAATTTCATGAAAATATCGTCCAATTGGACGTCGGTTGTTGCAAACAACCGACGCTAAAGATGTTTAGGCGTCAGTTGTTTTAAACAACCGACTTTTCCCCTTTCTTCTGTTTCATTGCGAGCAATTACCCTATTTCTCTGATGCCGGCGATTTCTCTTCGGTGATTTCTTCTCCAGCGCCATTTCTCCAGCTATTTCTTCTCCGGCGCCCCCTTCTCCGCCACCACTCCTCCTTCTCCGCGCCCCTGCTGCCCGCCCCTGCTGCTCCAAGCGCCTGAGAACCGGCGCCGCCTGGTGCTTTTCCACTGTCGTCGCGCCGCCGCAACCACCGCCAGAGCGACCGGAGCTGCTAGCTGCTCCTCCACCGCCGTCACTGCTAGCTACTTCTCCAGCCAGAGCCACCGGAGCCTCTACCTTCTTCCCTCTGACAAGGTTGGTCTTCCCGCTGCTAGCTGCTCTGCTTTTTTATGCATCGATCAAATTGTTGTGATAAAAATGCATGTAATGTATTTGATTAGAGTTAATCTAATCTGGATGTTCATAATAATGGTATGTTAAATATGATGATTAGGGATAAATATAATGTCTAGTACACAAATATTAGATGATATTCAAGAAAACCCTAGTTTGATGAGCATGTTGTTAATCATGTTAATTATGATTCTTCTATATATTCTGATGTCATTATATAATTATGTGATCCCAACATATTAAATTGAATTAGAATGATTTCATGAATTATAGGGTTTTAAAGTTGATAAACATGTACATGCGGAAATAGGGTTATTAAACCAATGGTTATAACATAGTATGATCTTAATCTGATCTGGATGTTCATAATAATGTAGTATGTTAAATATGATGATTAGGGATACATATAATGTCTAGTAAAGATTCCTAGACCTTTTGTTTGAAACTATTGATTTCTTGATTTATTATTTAATAATGCTCTGTTGATTAGGATTAACCATGTTTCCTACACTTTATAGACATTTATTATATATAAGAATGACAACACATGTATTTGTTGGCCTAGAAACCCATCCAAGATTGACTCATTAGGAGTAAATCTTGGATAGTCCCCGGTTTGGGACTGTTCTTGAACACCTAATCTCACTTAGGATGTAAGTGTATAATGTGTATTGGGTTTTCGAGAAAATTTCGGTAGCATTTCCCCGTTTGTTTTCTAAGTACATATGTACTTAGAGAACAGCGGGGAAATGCTGCCGAAATTTTCTTGAAAACACTTACTAGTGAGATTAGGTGTTCAAGGATGGGATAGGTGGTACACATTTATTATATATAAGAATGACATCAAATGTGTTTGTTGGCCTAGAAACCCGTCCAAGATTGACTCATTAGGAGTAAATCTTGGATAGTCCCCGGTTTGGGACTGTTCTTGAACACCTAATCTCACTTAGGATGTAAGTGTATAATGTGTATTGGGTTTTCGAGAAAATTTCAGTAGCATTTCCCCGTTTGTTCTCTAAGTACATATGTACTTAGAGAACAGTGGGGAAATGCTGCCGAAATTTTCTCGAAAACCCAATACACATTATACACTTACTAGTGAGATTAGGTGTTCAAGGATGGGATAGGTGGTACACATTTATTATATATAAGAATGACATCACATTATACACTTAGGATGTAAGTGTATACCCTAATCTTTTCCTAATATATACTTGTTTCCTAATATATACTTGTTTTCTCTGATCATAGAACGGATAGATCATGGATGTCCATTCGTAATCGTTGCACCCCAGAGTTTATATCTGGTCTTGATCAGTTTATTAGATTTTCCGAGGAACATAGGAAAAAACCTACAGATAGGTTCTACTGTCCATGTAGGCATTGCGGTAACAACTTGAAAGTCAACACTGGTGAGGAAATAAAAAGTCATGTCATGTGCAACGGGATTGTACAAGGCTATACAGAATGGCACTGGCATGGAGAGATTTCAAAATTGAAACTAGTAGATGTCGATAGCAGTGCTTGGGTGGAAGAAGAAATTGCCTCCGATGACGTAAATGTGAACGAACCAGTTCCAGCAGACATCGTTGATGTGATGCTGGATAGTTGTAGGGTAGAGCACACCGATCCACCTCCTATCTTTAGAAACATTGTGCATGATGCTGAGATACCATTATACACAGGCTGTGCTAAGTTTACGAAGCTTAGCGCTGTGTTGAGATTGTATAAGTTGAAAGCTAACAATAGATGGAGCGACAAAAGCTTCACTTCATTGTTGACTTTGTTGAAAGAAATGCTTCCTGAAGGAAACGAGCTGCCAATCTCAACATACCAGGTAAAGAAAATGTTGTGCCCAATGGGAATGGAGGCCAAGAAGATACACGCATGCCCGAATGATTGTGTATTATTTCAAAAGGACTATGTAGATTTGAAAGATTGTCCAAAATGTGGTGCGTCACGGTATAAATTGACGACTTCAGGGGAGTCCAAAACTGGTTCTCCTGCCAAGGTGTTGTGGTATCTACCTATAATATCATGGTTTCAACGCTTGTTTGCAAATCCGAAAGATGCGAAGAATTTGAGGTGGCATGCAGATGTTAAGAAAAATAATGATGGGATCCTGCGACATGCGTCTGATTCCCCACAGTGGAAGAAGATTGATCTATTGTACCCCAAATTTGGTGAAGAAGATAGGAATCTAAGACTTGGGCTTTGTACAGATGGGATGAATCTGTACGGGACATTGAGCAGCCAACATAGCACTTGGCCAATCATGCTTGTTATATACAATCTTCCTCCCTGGATGTGTATGAAGAATAAGTATGTTATGTTGTCATTGTTGATATCGGGCCCTAAACAACCCGGAAATGATATCGATGTTTATCTTGAACCTTTGATTGATGACTTAAAGAAACTTTGGGCTGAAGGTGTGATGACCTATGATGCTTCAGCAAGAGAGACATTTCGTTTGCACGCTATGTTGTTTTGCACTATTAATGACTTTCCAGCATATGGGAATTTGTCTGGATATAGTGTCAAAGGAGCTAAAGCGTGTCCTATATGTGAAGAAAACACTGATTCAATAAGACTAAAACATGGCGGCAAGACTGTATATCTTGGTCATCGAAGGTTTCTTTCAAAATTCCATCCGTATCGTAGGAAGCGCAAAGCATTCAATGGATGGAATGATGAACGGAGTGCACCTAAACCTATACCAGGGGATGTTGTTTATGAAAGAGTAAAAGACATTGTCAATGAATTTGGTAAGAAATCACAATGTAGTATGGCCACACGGAGTGACAATTCTTCATTCAAGAAGAAGTCAATATTTTGGGATCTTCCTTATTGGAGTTCTTTGACAGTCAGGCATTGTATCGATGTAATGCACGTTGAGAAAAATGTTTGTGATAGCATCATTGGTACTCTATTAAATATACCAGGTAAGACTAAAGATGGGATAAAATCCAGACTGGACCTACGTGAAATGGGAATAAGGTCAGAATTAACAGAATTACGTGAACTGGGTAGTAAAAGAACATACTTACCTCCCGCTTGTTACACGTTGTCTAGAAAGGAGAAGAAAACTTTTTGTGAATGCTTGGTCAATGTTAAGGTGCCACATGGTTACTCATCCAACATCCGTAGATTGGTATCAATGAAAGATATGAAGTTGATAGGTCTTAAATCTCATGATTGTCACACTCTAATGCAACAAATATTACCCGTGGCAATTTGATCTATATTGCCGAAGCATGTAAGGTTTGCAATTACCAGACTTTGTTTCTTTTTCAACAGTCTATGCAGTAAAGTTATTGACCCTGATACTCTCGATAATTTGCAAAGAGAAGTGGTTGTTACCCTATGTTAGCTTGAGATGTATTTCCCTCCTTCGTTCTTTGATATCATGGTACATCTTGTTGTCCACTTGACTAGGGAAGTGAAAATGTTGGGACCAGTTTTCTTGCATTGGATGTATCCCTTTGAACGATACATGAGCGTTTTTAAAGGTGATGTTCGAAACCGTTATCGGCCTGAAGGGAGTATTATTGAAGGTTATTTGGTGAGAGAGGTTATGGATTTTTGCAATGACTTTCTCAGTGGTAATGACACTCCTGATAATGACAAGAATTTTGAGGAGGGCAAAGGAATTTTGGGATCACGGGTGAAAGTAATCAGCCGTGAGCAGTTGGAACAAGCTCACTTGTATATTTTACACAATATGGACGAAGTGAGTGTTTATATCGAGGAACATACCAATTTCATAAAGAGACAACATCCTCGAGCAAGTTCAATGTGGCTTGCTAGAGAGCATAATAAGACTTTTACTAAGTGGTTTGAAGATAAAGTCTTACATCAACTATCTCAAACACCAAATGATATTACAGAAACTATCAAATGCCTCGCCTTTAAACCAAAACTGAATGTTATGTCTTATGAAGGGTTTGACATTAATGGATTCACATATTACACAAAGCGCCAAGATGATAAGAGTGTCGTCCAAAATAGTGGGGTCACTCTTCAAGCGTCGACTATGTACTTTGCAAGTGCAAAGGATAAGAGTCCACGTGAAGCTAAAATGTCATATTACGGTCTCATTGAGGACATTTGGGAGTTTGACTACATAGATTTCAAAATTCCGCTCTTTAAATGTAATTGGGTTGATAACACCAAAGGAGTTATAGTGGATGAATTGGGTTTCACTTTGGTGAACTTTGAAAAGATTGGCGAGAAGGGTGAACCATTCATATTGGCATCACAGGCGAAACAAATATTCTATATCGATGATCCTGCGAATGATAAATGGTCGGTTGTTCTTCATGGTAAAAGACAATTCATTTAAGATCCTATAGATGAAGAAGAGTACTATGATAAGTATGATGACTCCAGTCCATTCTCAGTTGGGTTGCCAACTCCACAAAATATTGAAGCTAATGATGACTTATATGTGCACGAAGATCACAATGAAGGATTGTTAATTGATAAAAATCACAATTTTAGAGACATGTATGTTTATACAAATGCTAAATGTTTGCCGTTTTCTAGTTAATACAAATGCTAAATGTTTGCCTTTTTCTAGTTAATACAAATGCTAAATGTTTGCCTTTTTAATGACATTTTCAGATGGCTGACCATGATGAGCATGATGTCCATGATGAGCATGAAGTCCATGATGAGCATGCTGTCCATGACGAGCATGGCGAGGATACCAATGTAAGTTCTAAAAACATATCCTGTATTTCTATAAAATTCATTATCTTCTAGTTATGTCATATATCCTATATTTCTATATTGGGCTAATTTAGTGTGTTTATTTTTGTCAAATTTTTGGTTGATGATGTACCTGTACCCACTGAAGCACTGGAGCAACTTGATGCGCAGCACCAAACACTTAATAAGAAAAGGGGCATCACTCTGTTGAAGAAGTTATTAGCGCTAAGTGGTAGTGGATCCAAATTGGTGGTGGAGTTTGATAATGGAGGAAATGCAATTGGAGTGAACCGCAATAATTTTGTAAACTATCTTGGGTGTACCACTCAGAGCCATTGTGGTGTTAAGTATGATAATTGGCATAAAGTTCCTCAAGGGAAAAAAGACTTGATATGGAAGGATTTATGCGTGAGTTATTATTATTTGCAATTCTATTTTGTAGATTACAAATTCTATTATTTGCAATTCTATTTTGGATACTAGTTAATAACATTTCTATTTTACAGAATCTGTTTGCATTGGATGAGAAGTTGCATCGTAAAAGTGTGATGCAACGCGCTGGAAAGATGCTTAGGAATTATAGGACAAATCTGAACAGAGAATACATAAAAGAGGGTGATAAGAAGAAGAAGTCAGCCCTTGAACAATGGAACTTCTTGGACAAAGAAGATTGGGACAATTTTGTTGCTTCAAGAAAATCTGAAGAATTCAAGGTATTAGGTGTCACTCCCAATTTAATTAATATACATTGTATTCACCTATTCAAGATTAACATTTAGTGCTACTAACCAAATCAATAATGTGCATACTAACTAGGCCCTCAGTGACGCACAAAAAGCAAGGCGTGCACTGAATGTGCATGACCACACTATGGGTCCAAAAGGCTATGCAAGTGTTCGCCAAAGACTACAGGCGGAGTCTGCGGCTACTCAGCAGTCTGCTGCTACTCAGGAATCTGCTCCTACTCAGGAGTCTACCACACCCATGCCTCGCCATGATATCTGGATAGCTGGCAGGCAAAACAAGAAGGGTGAAATAAAGAAGCCTGTAACTGCTGAGGCGGCTGCAAAATGGTAAAATACAACTCTTAGAGAAATCGTTTGAATATTGATTATTTGTGGTGTTAACTTACTAATTTCTGTTTATGGTGATTAGCGGGAGCTGCACGAGCAGAGGAAATAAGGCACGTTCATCCCTCAGGGCACAAGGGATGAATTGACAGTTGCTCTGGGTAACCCAGAGCATCCTGTACGTGTTAGAGGTGTCGGCACTGGTGTTGGCATCAAAGCATTCTTTGGGCCATCCCAGCGCAAACCCAGAGCGGGACTTTCTCAAGAAGAGGTAACCTATTCTTTTTTTAGAATGTTACTGCAAAAGGAAATTCATTAATAAGAAGCTAATGTTTCTTTTATCCATGTATAGGAGAATAAGAGAGTTGAGGATTTAGTTGCTAAGAAGGTCAATGATGTAGTTGCTGAGAAGGTCAAGGAAGAATTGCTGCGGTGGCAGGCATCTCAGGCTTCCAATCAGCCTATGGCGACCCACTCTTCTCCTGATGCATAGACTGCGAGTAATCCTGGAGACCCATCGCCTAGCACGTCTGTTGTAAGTATTGTTTATGACATTGTAGCTAGTCTTTTCAAGATGATATGTTTTCAAGATTATATGTATATATGTATAACATTCTTTACGTAAATTTGTAGGCATTGAAGCCATGCCGCTTAAGAATGCAAGACTATGTTGTTGCAGAGGCGCAGGCTTACCAGTCCCTTCCTGGGGCAACGTTTCATGGGACTCCAATGTCGTAGGGCTACATTCGTGTGAGCCGCTACATGTATTACCCTATTGGAGGGAAGTTGCGTTGCCATATGCCCACCCAGATATTGATACACTTGGTGAGGCAGAAGGCGGGGTCATATTGTGGCCCAAAGCAGATGTCGTCTACATGACTGAAATTGTAAGATAAATTTACATTGATTTAGACTGTTAATGTGTATATATGATGTCAACTGATCTGAAATTATATATATAGGTTAAAAAGAAGACACCAGGAGCACCTAGGCCTCCACCTCCACTTCCCGCATTACCAACTTGGGTTCCAACTGACCTAACATACCCGTTAGGTCCTGCTTGTAGAGGAATGGCATGTTGGCTACGGGCACATAATATACATTGCCCTATAATAGTTTCTTTAGATGCAGATTATGCAGGTCAATCATACGATAGCTCTTTATTTATACAAGATATTATTGAGCTGTTTATGTATGATTGGCTGAATACATCAATGATAGAGACATGGATAAGGTGAGATCTTGTTTATACATCCATATACCTTGTGTAAGATTCGGTGATCTGGTTTCTTATATATTAATGCATACGCCTATATGTTTTGCAGCTACTTAGTCGAAGATCATTGCAAACAATTTGCATTTGATCATGTGGGATTTTTGATTCCATCATTGATTAGTTTGGTAGCTAAAGACCTTGATAATGTTCAACAATACTGTATAGATGCTTTTACAATTTTTGGTCAGCAAAAGAAGACGATAATAATAGCTCCATTCAATGTCAAGTAAGTTTACTTTATTTATAATTTGGACTTAATAAAATTCCATTTTTATTTTGCATTTTGAGTTATTAATTGTTAACTTCTTACCTCTAGCGGTAGACATTGGGAGTTACTAGTTATTGTCCCCGGGACATTCACTGTTTATTATCTAGATCCTGCGGGGAGTACATTGAATACTAAAATTGGACACGTAATGAGAATGCCATTATTCTGGTGAGAAATATTTCATTTTTATATCTGTTAACATCTTTTATTACATTACTATTTACTTATGCAATTTATTGTGTTATATTAACATGTAGGGGTTTAGATGCATTCAAAAAGGCTGGAGGAACGGTCCCAAGAAAAAAGAACCAGCCAATAAATTGGCAGAACGTACAAGTAAGTTCCCGACTCGAATATATATATTATTGATGTGAATTGTGCTTAGTTGTATTATTTTGTATGTTTCAATTTATAGTGTGCTACACAAGACAATGGCTGGGCATGCGCATACTATGTGATGCGATTTATGCAGATGATTATCAAACATGCCGCATTGGACATCGATAGCATCCATGAGGTATTATATATAGTCTCATTAGTTAGTATGAAATATATCAATCTTATTTTTATATTATTACTTATATATATACATCATTCTCTTTGTAGGTGTTTAAAACTGACCACACTATAGGTAAACGCTTAAAAAATATACATGCTCCATATACGATGGAAGCATTAAATGAACTAAGAGAAGAATGGGCAAAAGCCATAGAAGCAGTGGCAACTGTAAGATATAATTGGGATGTTGATAGCGATAATGAATGATACTTTGTAAATGAATATTTCTGAATGTTAATACATGTATTTGAATGTTTCTATATGTGTGAATGTGAGAATTGAATTGATGTCTGAATGTATGTACTTGTGTGAAATTTTCCTTGTGACTTTTGCAGGTTTGCGGCCTATTTGTAGGCTGATATCAATGGATGTCGTAAACCTGCAGTTCAGAAAACTGAACTGCAGGTTCTCATCCTGCTGACCAGCCACAGCAGGCCTGCAAACTGATATGAAAAAAAAAATAGAAATAGGCGTCGGTTATTTATAGAAAACCGTCAGCAAAGACATACAGCGTCGGTTATTCATATAAAACCGACGCCTATAGTACTAAACACGGCCGTGCAGGGAAGCACGGCCGTGTCGTCTTGAAGTATAGGCGTCGGTGTTTTAGTATATAACCGACGCCAAAAGTGTTCGCGCCACAGAAAATGGCGTCATCTAGGGCACTTTATGCGTCGGTTATCTACTCAAAGACCGACGCTATATTCTATATAGGCGTCGGTTGTTTAGTAAATAACCGACGCAGAAAGTTCCCTAGATGACACCATTTTCTGTGGCGCGAACACTTTTGGCGTCGGTTATATAGTAAACGACCGACGCCTATAGAATAAATAGGCGTCGGTTAAAAAACCGACGCCGAAGTGTTCGACCTTTAGCGGCGCCCACATAGGCGTCGGTCGGAAACCGATGCCAAATGGGGTTAAACGACTGACGCCAAATGCCGTTTCTATAGTAGTGTACCCCATAGGTAGCCATGTACTAGGTCAGTCTATCAAGCTATAGAGGGAACTAGGATCTGAGTTAGTAGGCACATATCTTAGGTGATAGTCATATCCACATTATATTTTGCATGAATTAAATTCATCCAACAGTTTAATTCAAGCCACGATGGAAACATCGATAAAATCCTCGGAAAACTAATTCGGAATAATCATAAGCGTAACCACATACTTATAATAGTAGTTTTGGTGACATAATCAATTAAGTAGGGAAACCCAACCTAGTAATCAAAGATGAATAGAAATCTTGAAATAAACATATAGAGTTCCTTTTATCATTATTTATCCAAACTCATCTTATTTCTTAGGATTTCTATTCCAATTTTAGGGTTTCCTTGGAAATTAGGGTTTTGCCTCCACTTTTTAATATTATGAACCCTAATTCAAAAAAACTACAATAAACCTTTAAATTTCTCATCTTAATACTCCTAATAGACTTAGGATCATTATTTAGCAACTTATTTCCTTAATCCAAAATAAACATAGTTTTTCTCTTGTTTTACCCTAAATTAGGGTTTCTATATGTATTGTTCTTCATATATATATTAAAACCATAAATTAGTCAACTTTGCATTCAAAATGGATGAAAAATCTATCTTAGTAATCAACAAGTTAATACTCTTCAAATTAACCTACTAATCCACAAAGATTCACCCTTTATATTCAATTAGGGTTTCTGATTATCCTTTAATACATTTTTCTACCAAATCAATAAACTTTGCAAAATGGGACAGAACTAGATTCCCAAACTATTTTAATATCATTCCTCGTATTTTTCTGTTCAACTTTCATGTATAAAGTTTTCTCATCATAGTTTTCTACCATTAGATATGATTTTTCCAAGAAAATGCATTTTACTGGAAATTCGACTAGAGGGAGCTATTTACCAAATTTCGTTGACCATTTGATTGTTGCACCGCTGATCCATTGAAGATCTGATGCTCTACATTTCTTGCACCCACTAACTCGGTCACACTCCCTTCTCCTAACGCCGGTCCGTTGGATCCCACTCAAGTCCACGATGGATCCTGATCTAACGCTCCGCGTTAATCGTCCCCACTTCGCGAGCTAAGTAAGCGCGCTACTTCAGGGATCGTCGGATCTCATGTGGGTTCACCGTGGATCTCAATCCCATGGTCCCTGCTCTTCTTCCTCCTTCCTTTCTTAACTCTAACAATGTGGTGGCACCACGGAGGGAACCTCATCGGAGAGGGCAATTGAGAGAGGGAGAGGGTGCGGGAGCTTAGGAAGAGGTCGACGAGGCTCGTGAGGATGTGAGAAACCATGTGAGGGTCTACTTATAGGTTCTAGGAGTTTCTTTAGTGTTTTCCCAACCCTGTTGCCACTCTAGATTTGGGTGTTTCTCCTAGTCGTGATGGGATCCCATCATCTTAGGGTCGAGAAGGTTCCTCTCCTTCTCCCGGACTTAGGGAAACAATTTCTAGGAGTGCACATGCACTGGTACGATCCGAATCAAAGGGGAAACTTTCCCATGTAACTCATCCACAGTCCGCGTCCCACTAGGAATAGACGATGAGTGGTGCCTGTTGGATCAAGATCCAATGGCCCACATCCTTTGCGCTCAAACAAAAAGAAAACAATTTTCCTAATTTTCCAAGATAAATCTTATTTTGAGGATAATTTGAAAAAGCAATACTCCCAAATTATAACTCCTTTTTGTCTCAAATTTTAAGGGAACCTCGTTTAAGATTTCATCTCTCGTCATGCAAAAATTGAGATCATTATCTAATGGAAACAAATTCTTTTCTTTAGTTGCAAGTTAACACTTAATTATATATATATTCCCCATATTTTCTATTTCCTTCGCCATTATATTATTATCCTGAGTCCTTGAACCTCAAGGAACCTTAATATCTCAAAATTCCATTTTGGAAAATATCCCTTAGTATTTTATTCTTCTTTTATCTATTTTCTTGTTTATTCCTTTATCCAATAGGATTCCTTTTCCATTTCTTTTTCTTTTTCTTTCAGTTGGGCTTAATAGCCAATAAGGCCCATTAAGAAAACATACAAGGCTATCATACACAAAATTCATTCAAATCAAACCATTAAATCAACCATTGATTTCATTTATTTCTTAAAAGAAGATTTACAATCTCATTACATGATTTAAGAAAAATGGGGTTATAACATCCTCCCCTCCTTATAGGAATTTTGTCCCCAAAATTCAACAATCAACCAAACAAATCAGGATATGCCTTTTCCATGTCTGACTTCAACTCCCATGTGGCTTCATCCTCTCCATGGTGCATCTAAAGAACCTTTACCATTTCTATATTCTTATTTCTGAGCTCTTTTACCTTGGTATCTAGAATCCACTAAGGTATCTCAGGATAAGTTAGAATCCCTTGAAGGTCAATGGGTTCAATGCTCAGCACATGGCTTCGATCTTGCACATATCACTTCAGATTGGACACATGAAACACATTATGCATCATACTATATTGAGGGGGTAACACCAAACGATATGTGGCTTCACCAATCCATTCTAACACTTCAAACAGACCCACGTATTGGGGACTCAACTTTCCTCTATTTTTAGCTATAGCTCGAAGCGGTCGGATTTTCAGAAAAACATGTTCTCCCATAGTGAAATGCACATCAGTCCACTTTGCATCAGCATACGACTTCTGTCGATCCTGGTCTCTCTTTAGCCTTTGCTTGATCAAAGTGACTTTATCAACATACACTTGGAGTTCATCTGTCCTCAACAAGTTCCTTTCACCAACATCATCCCAGTGAAGTGGTGACTGACATGATCTCCCATACAGAGCTTAATACAGAGGCATCCCAATACTAGCTTGATAGCTGTTGTTGTAGGAAAATTTGGCTAAAGGTAAGTACTGCTCCCATGCTCCACCCCAATCGAGCACACAAGCTCTCAGTAGATCCTCTAATGTCTGGATTGTCCTTTCTGATTGACCATCTGTCTGGGGGTGATAAGTGGTACTGAACTTCAACCTTGTACCTAGTTCCTCTTGAACTTGCTTCCACAGTTTGGAAGTAAACTTTGGGTCTCTATCGGAGATAATAGAATTGGGTATGCCATGTAAACACATTATCTCTTGGATGTATATCTCAGCTAAATCTTACACCTTGGCAGTGGCTTTCAGGGCAAGGAAGTGTGTTGTCTTGGTAAGGTGATCTACCACAACCCATATAACTTCATGACCTTTCTTAGTCTGAGGTAGACCCACCAAAAAATCCATGGTGATCTGCTCCCATTTCCATTCTGGAATCTCTATAGACTGTAACAGTCCACCGGGTCATTGGTGTTCAGCTTTCACCATTTGGCACGTAAGATAGTTGGCCACATATGCCACAATATCTCTCTTCATTCCTGGCCACCAGAAAAACCTCTGCATGTCCTTGAACATCTTAGTAGTTCCTGGGTGCACCGTGTACTTAAAACCATGAGCCTCTTGTAGGATACGTTCCTTCAACGGTGAATCTTTAGGAACCCATATATGATTCTCGAATCTGATCCCTCCGTCTATTCCCAATGAAAGATGGGTATGTGGCTTCTTCATCAAGCCCTTAATCTTGTCAAGTTCTCCACTAGCCAACTGTGATGCTACAATCTCACTCAACAATTCTAACTGGATCTAGATGTTGGCCAATCGAACTCGATTATCTAACGATTGAGGAGACCATTCTACCAGCTCTTCTAGACTCTTCCACTGACTGGACAAAATAGCTGCACACCTGAGCTATTTCTAAATCAAAGCATCCACTATGACATTCACCTTTCCGAGAAGATATGCAATGGTGAAGTCGTAATCCTTCATGTACTCCATCCATCGTCGTTGTCATAGGTTTAAGTATTTCTGTGTCAGGAGGTACTTCAGGCTCTTATGGTCAGTGAGGATCTCAAAAGTAGCACCATACAGGTAATGCCACCAAATCTTCAATGCATGAATGATAGCAACCAACTCTAAGTCATGTGTCGGGTAATTCACCTCGTCGGGCTTGAGTTGTCAGAAGGCATATGCAACCACTTGCCGATTCTGTTCCAACACACATCCAAGTCCCATCTTTGATGCATCTGTGAAAATCATGAAACCCTCATTGCCTGACGGTAGAGTCAAAACTGGTGCAGTGGTCAGCTTCTCCTTCAGCTCCTAAAAATGAGCTTCACACACATCGGACCATACAAACTTCACATCTTTCTAGGTCGACATGGTCAAAGGCAAGGCGGTCTTTGAGAAATCCTTGATGAAACGCCGATAGTACCCATCCAACCCCAAGAAACTGTGAATTTCTGAGGGATTCTTTGGTGTAGGCCAATCTCGAACTTCCAACACTTTATCTGGATCTACGACGATTGTTCCTCCTGAGATGATGTGTTTGAGGAACATGACTCGGTCTATCCAAAACTCACATTTGGAGAATTTCCCATAGAACTTCTTCTTTCTCAAGATATCAAGGACTTTACTTAGGTGGTCTTCATGTTTATCTAAGTCATCTGAGTAAACTAGTATGTCATCTATGAACACTATGACAAAGGAGTCAAGGAAGGGTTAAAACACACTATTCATGAGGTTCATGAAAACACTGGGTGCATTGGACAACCCAAAAGGCATAACCACAAACTCATAGTGGCCATAACGGGTTCGAAAAGCTATTTTCGGGATGTCCTCACTCTTGACTCTCAACTGGTAGTAACCCGATCTCAAGTCGATCTTGGAAAAGACCCGAGTTGACTTTATCTGGTCAAACAAGTCATCTATCTGGGGTAAAGGGTATTTGTTCTTAATGGTAGCTTGGTTGATCATCTGGTAGTCTATGCACATTCAGAGCAAACCATCCTTTTTCTTTACAAAAAGAACCGGTGCTCCCCATGGTGATGTTCTAGGGCGGATAAAACCCTTGTCTAGCAATTCCTGCAATTGTTTCTTCAACTCAAGCAACTCCGCAGGGGCCATTCTATAAGGTGCTCGTGAAATAGGGCTTGTCCCAGGAGCTAGCTCTATGGAAAAATCCACCTCTCTCTCAGGAGGAATCCCAGGTAGATCATCCAAAAAAACATCTGCATAGCTCCTAACTACCTCTATTTCCTCTAAGGGTTGCACCCTGGGTTTTGGCTTGATAACTACTGCCAGGAAAGCTTGACAACCTTTACTCATCATCTGTTCTGCTTTCAAGGCTAACACATATAGGTTGGTGGTGGCATCTTTCCTACCTCTAATGATAAAAGGTGGGTGACCCAGTTTCTTAATGATCACTTTCTTCTCCCTACAGTCAATATTGGCCCTATAAGTATAAAGCCAATCCATACCAATGATCACATCAAAGTCATTCATATCAAGAAGGATAAAGTATGTAGGAAACTCATGATCTCGATATTTCACAGGTATCACCGGAGTTTTCAAAAGAGATGTAAAGATCCGACCACTCGGTGTTGTAACATCTAAGACATACCCTAAATCTTTGATATCCAAATAAAGCATAGTTGTGAGATTTCTTGAAATGAAAGTATTAGTAGATCCAGAGTCAAACTGGGCAGGCATTACTGTCCTCTCCATGAACAGGGTAGTGTTGTAAGCTTTAGAGAAGGTTTTAGGTTTACTTGCCATCACATGGGGCTTGATGGTAGGGTGAAGACGCTCAATGAAGTGGTCCACCCTTCTCTCCTCATCCATCTTATACCCAAAACACTCCAGGATTCGGGACTTGCGCCCAATGTCCGCCACTGAAGAGTTTCCTTGAGCCATGTTGGTGAACTCTCTTTCCTTTTCCTTCTTAGTTGAGACAGGGACGAATCTGGCGGTGAAGATCATCTTGAAGTCAGCCCATTCCATTGGTTCCTCAGTCAGATCTCTGCCTATGATATGTGTCTCCCACCATATCTTGGCTACTCCTTCCAGGAGGTGAGTAGCAAAGAGGATCTTCTTGCTCGGTTGTACCTCAAGCATGCGGAACCCATTCTCGACTGTAAGCAACCAAGATTCCGCCTTTTCGACCACTTTCGACTTATCTCCCTCCCAGAACTTCTCAATGTTTAGCTTGACAAAGTCCAAGATGGTGGCTCCCAGTCAAGGACGAACAGGAAGTGGATCGCCATTCTCACCTCTAGCTATGTCTCAGAGGGCCAAAAAATTAATGGCCTCTGTCATCTTCTTCTATTGCTCCATCTACAAAGCATCAGGGGTGTGGATCATCATGGTCGGTTCTAGACTACCAGCTTGATCCTCTTCCATCTGGGCCACCTCTTCGTACATGTGTTGCTCCTCGTACCCTTGGTCCTCTTCTTGATCAAGGTTACTGAAGAGTATCGGGTCAAGGTTAGGGGCCTCATGAGTGGTTTCTCTAGGTCTCTTCCTCTTCTTTGAGGATTCACCATCCTAGTTCCTCTTTCTCTTCTTTGGAGACCCCTTTACCTTGCGGGGAGGCCAACCACTCCTAGCTGGGTTCCCAGTGCCCTCTGGAATAGCAACAGTCTTTGTATGAGCCATCTACATAAGCATAACAAACATACCTTTAGTCTATACCTTTAAGCTAATTATACTTATGTCGATGATGTATTATTATGTATCGTTTATTAATTTGATGGAGGACTCCTTAATCCTTAACTTACTTACCCATACCACATGAGGGTGAGGAAGAGAGAGAGAAACCCTAACTCTTAAAATCCTTAATAGAATGTGTGATGAGAAGGGGTGAATAAGATGAGAAAGTCCTAAAGGTATCTTATTTTGAATCATACCCTAAGACTTTGGCTAGGCAGTCACATGGGTCCGGGAGTCCTCGTATTCCAACTAGCGGTACTAAGGAAAATATTACCAGCCCCCGATTGTGATCCTTTTCTAGACACCTCTGTCTTTCAGATAATCATCTAATAACTCCCTTGGGTTCTATAGAGTTTGTAAAATTTAATAATTATTAATGGTTAAGTTAGGAACCACGGATCTGATACCAATTGTAATGACCCCACCTCTCAGTAACCCCCAATTAAGGGATACCAAGGGGTCAGAGTTGTTATCCCAAATTCCAGATCAAAGGTTTGACAAATAACCAATAACAATTATTAGATTCTACCAGAATATACTAAAAAGTTGTAATAATTAAAATTTTGCATACCTTTGAAAAGTTTGGATTTCTAAACTTCTATCCACAACTGTAACTAATCTAACTAATACCTCCTTGTTCTTTAATTTGTGAATTCACAATATGCCACTTTACTATTTGTCCTTTTGGGATTTTGTATCTAAATCCCCGAAACACAAAACGTCGGTCAGCCAAAGCTGGTATGTGGGGAATTACAAAAATTGTGCAACTATGATAACAATGTACTCAACCAATTATCATTTAACATCCAAGATTATGTTTTAAGCAATACTACTCAATCCTTACCTATCCCCTATCTCTGTGGTGTCCCTACAGTGCACATGGATACTACCTCTCTCATATGGTAGATCCTTACCCCCATGGTCCTACCTTACAGGTAGCCAATACTTAGGGTTATGGAGTCACATGACCCTACCCATAGGTAGTCCAATCCCTGGCTCATGGTGACTTGATGGTCCTACCCCATTGGTAGCCATGTACTAAGTCATTCAATGACCTGATGGACCTACCCGATAGGTAGCCATGTACTAGGTCAGTCTATCAAGATACAGAGGGGACTATGATCTGAGTTAGTAGGCACATATCTTAGGTGATAGTCATATCCACATTATAGTTTGCATGAATTCAATTCATCCAACAGTTTAATTCAAGCCACGATGGAAACATCGATAAAATCCTCAGAAAACTAATTCGGAATAATCATAAGCGTAACCACATACCTGTAATGGTAGTTTTGGTGACAGAATCAATTAAGCAGGGAAACCCAACCAAGCAAGAAAAGATGAGTAGAAATCCTAAAATAAACATATAAACTTCCTTTTATCATTATTTATCCAAACTCATCTTATTTCTTAGGATTTCTATTCCAATTTTAGGGTTTCCTTGGAAATTAGGGTTTTGCCTCCACTTTTTAATATTATGAACCCTAATTCAACAAAACTACAATAAACCTTTAAATTTCTCATCTTAATAATCCTAACAGACTTAGGATCATTATTTAGCAACTTATTTCCTTAATCCGAAATAAACAGTTTTTCTCTTCTTTTACCCTAAATTAGGGTTTCTATATGTATTATTATTCATATATAGATTAAAACCCTAAATTAGTCAACTTTGCATTGAAAACGGATGAAAACTCTATCTTAGTAATCAACAAGTTAATACTCTTAAAATTAACCTACTAATCCACAAAGATTCACCCTTTATATCCAATTAGGGTTTCTAATTATCCTTTAATGCATTTTTATACCAAATCAATAAACTTTGCAAAACGGGACAAAACTAGATTCCCTAACTCTTTTTATATCGTTCCTCACATTTTTCTATGCAACTTTCATTTATAAAGTTTTCTCATCGGAGTTTTCTACCATTAGATATGATTTTTCCAAGAAAATGCATTTTATTGGAAATTCGACTAGAGAGAACTATTTACCGAATTTCGTTGACCATTTGATCATTGCGCCGCTGGTCCACCAAAGATCTGATGCTCTGCATTGCATACACCCACTAACTCAGTCGCACACCCTGCTCCTAACGTTGGTTCGTTGCATCCCACTCGAATCCACGATGGATCCTGATCTAACGATCCGCGTTGATCGTCCCCACTTCGCGAGCTAAGTAAGTGTGCTGCTTCATGGATCATCGGATCTTGCGGGGGTTCACCATGGATCTCAATCCCACAGTCACTACTCTTCGTCCTCCTTCCTTTCTTAACTCTAACAATGTGTTGGTGCCGCAGTGGGAACCTCGTCAGAGAGAGGGAAATCGAGAGAGGGAGAGGGTGCGGGAGCTTAGGAAGAGGTCGTCAGGGTTCGTGAGGATGAGAGCAACCATGTGAGGGTCTACTTATAGGGTGTGGGAGTTTCTTCAGGGTTTTCCCAACCCTACTGCTACCCTAGATTTGGGTGTCTCTCCTAGTCGAGATGGGAGCCCATCATCTTAGGGTCGAGAAGGTTCCTCTCCTTCTCCCGGACTCAGGGAAACAATTTTTAGGAGTGCACATGCACTGGTACGATCAGAATCGAAGGGGAAAGTTTCCCCTGTAACTCATCCACAGTTTGTGTCCCACTGGGACTAGACAATGAGTGGTGCCTGTTGGATTAAGATCCAACGGCCCACATCCTTTGTGCTCAAACAAAATGGAAACGATTTTCCTAATTTTCCAAGATAAATCCTAGTTTGAGGATAATTTGAAAAAGCAATAACTTCCAAATTATAACTCCTTTTTGTCGCCAATTTTAAGGGAACCTCGTTTAAGATTTTATCTCTCAACATGAAAAAATTGAGATCATTATCTCTCTATATATTATTGCTTCAAGTCTCCACAAAAAATATTGGGCCCAAGTATTTTTATTCAAAGGGTCAATTTCACTCTGAACCCCCAAATATGGTTAATTTGCTAATTAGGGTTGCACTTTATGAAATTGAATTTCAATTAAGTCTAGGTAACACAAATTAAGCTTGAAAATAAATTATACATCATGATTGAGCCTCGAAGTTTCATGAAATTTTATGTGAAGCATCAAAATTCAAAACTTGAAACTAGGGTTTTCTAATGTAGAATTAATTATAAAAAGTTAGGGTGTGACAATTCTACCCACCTTACATGAATTTCGTCCTTGAAATTCCACTAGTCTACCCACCTTAGGGTTTTCCTTATCTACCCACCTTAGGGTTTTCCTTATATAAGATGGGTAGATAATTAATTGTTCCAACAGGGTAAATAGGGTTTCCTCCACATCAAGAGAACATTAGGAGTTTCTCCCATCTCTCTAAGTGGTCCATGCACTTTGAACATTATTATTGGATGTTTATAAGTTATTATGAACAATGTTCATGTTATTAAGTGATTGTATAATTCATGCTATGATTTTATTGATCAAAGTTAATACTCAATGGATAATTGAGATCCTTTTTGCTGTTTATTTTCAAGAATAATTATCTTACATCAATTTCATGTTTAAGATCAAGAGTAAAGAGTATGCAAGACTAAGAGTAAAGATAATGAACGAACCTTATATAAGATCCTCATCATGGGCTTTCCTAGCATACAGTGTACTTCAGTACAAATCATGGGCTTTCCTAGCATACAGAGCACCTCAGTGCACATCATGGGCTTTCCTAGCATACAGAGCACTTTTGTGCAATTCAAGAGGCACTTCGGTGCAAAGAGAAGAGGCACTTTGGTGCAATAATTGAGGATTCTTATATAAGTCAGATAAAAGACAATGATAAAATGCAAAGTGTAACATACCAAAATCTGGGTATTTTGCCTTTTGGTCCTCTTTTCCATCTTTTCCTCTCATTTTTATCCTTTTTGGCCGTTCTATTTATTTTGTGGAGAATATAATGGTCTAATGAATATTTGTTCACCTTTTCTCTCAATATTTGGGTTTATGCACAAATACCTCAGTAAAAGTTTAGAAATGGGCTTAATATGTAAAATGTCCACTTAAGTGATAAAAAAAATTAGTGTTAGAACTTTTTAGTATCTTTTAGAATATGTAAAAGGATATAATTCTAGAAATATGCATAAAAGAAATGATAAATGTTGTAATTGGAAATAATATGGAATAAAATAGATAAAAGGAGATAATGTGGAATATATTGTTCCAAAAATCCTAAATAGAAACTCAAGAAGATAATTTGGATATCAATTGCGTTTTCTTGACTTAAAAGTTACTTAATGGCCAAGTATCTTCTAATTTGGATAATAAATAAATATATAATACCTTTAATACAAGATAATGGGAAATAAGCCAAGAAAGAGAGATAAAATATTTCATGCCCTCAAATTATAAAAATAACTCCAGATTCTAATCTAAACATAAAAATAAGGCTTTGGGTACATTTGTATTTCATTTGGTCAATTTTTAATATTTTATTTTATTCAGGAGAGAGAAAATGACTTAAAGACTAAAAATATTAAATATATGTTGAAAAAAATTAATTAATGCCAAAATCGTGTTCCTCACGTTTATTATTGCTTATAGGACAATTTTTATATTTTTAGGAAGTTTCTAGATGCCTCTAATAAAATTAAATGGTTAAATAAGTGATGCAATTTAAATGAATTAAATAAAATAATAAAGTCTTCAAAAAAATATAATAATTCCAAATTCGCATTCTACATGTTAAAATAGACCTTTGGATGAATTTTGAATCGATTTGGAAAATATTTGATGAGACAATAAATTAAGGAGAGAGAAAGTGTACAAAACTTTTAACTCATTAATTAAAATAATAAACAACTTCAACAAATATAAATAATGACAAATTCGTATCCAAAATACTTAATATGAGTTATGAGTGAAGTTTTGTAATTTTTTGATAATCATAGAGTCTTAAATAAATGAGGAAAGAGAAAATGTGTTTTGAATTATTTATCACATTAAAGATTCTCAAAAGGCAAAACTAATTTTATATTTGGATTCTACATATCAAAATCAGTCAGAATATAAAGTTTGGTAATTTTTGGATAACGTTTGGGCCTCCAAACGAGGAGAGAGAAAAACATTTAAATGTAAATATCCTTTAATCGATTTTGAATAGGAATGAGCTGTTATATCGTGATGATCTTTGACCGTTGGATTTCGATCGGAGGGTCTATGGATTGTCTTCTTCGTTGGCCTGATTTGGCAACTTTGCTTGACTTCCAAGATTTCAAATCCAAATATCCGGAGATATACTCGATGGATTTGGATACTTATTGGTTCTATGAATTCCTTGCGCAATTCCACACCATGTTAATCCAAGAGTTTTGAGTTTTGATGAAGATTCGAGAAACGCCAAATTTGGGCGCCGCCTCTCTTTACTTTCACCTAGATAAACCTATCCTAGGCCTCCTCGCCTATAAATATCCATACCCCTAGATCCGCCGTCACCCTAGCAACTCAACCCAACCTTTGATTTCGCATTTTGTTACCGTTTGCACCCTCGACGAGCCGCCGAAGCCCCTGGATTGCGGCGTCCCTCTCTCTCACCTCCCTCCACCTCTGGTCGAAGTAATGGTACAATTAGGTTCGTGTTGCTCTAAGCTTTCTTTTCCATGTTTGAACATCAAATTTGGTTGAGTATTCCGCATTCGCCCAATATCCCTTGCAAGAAGCTACTTGCGCATGTTGTTCATGGCATCAGGTGTGTTGGGAAGAAGGTCCCCTCACGTTTTTACGGTTTCACCCCCCACTCTCTTCCACTCTTTGGTACGAAGTGCCTACGTGGCACATTGTGATTGGTTCATATTCGAAAATTCATAACTTTTTACTCGATTGTCCAAATTTGAAAATGAAATATGTTTTGAAATTGGAAGAACGAGATCTATCTAACAAAAATATTTGTGAAGTTTGATTCTGATGTTTACGAAAAAGTGTTTTTTTAGTGATTTAAATTACTTGAAAATCAAGAAAAATAGCCTAAAAGTCAATATCTCGAAAATATATAAAATTATATGTTATTTTGATCAGAAAACCCTTACTAAGGAAATGATGATGTTTTCGAGATCTAAATCGATCGTTTGTGGAAAATTCGATGGTTTTGAAGTTTTAAACCTTTTAATGAATAAATTTATCATTAATACATGTATATGATTATGTAATTAGGAAAGTGGAACTGATCTCGTGTAAAAGTTATGAAAAATGGTTCTAGGATTCTAAAGAATAAGGTATGTGAATAATACACTTCAGTTGGGAATTATTCGTTCCATTACCTATGTTTCCATAACGAGGCTTATTTGCACCTTATATCCTATCTTCATGATTCTCTTGCTATACTTGCCTCATGATCAGTTTGGAATATTATTCTTGGGTTTTGGTGCCCCACTGCTTTGTTCTATTTGATATTTCTATTACTTGCCATCTATTCTAGCATGTTGATTTTATTAGACTAATTAACTAGTGTAGTGGTACTTGTATGTACAACCACCCATAGTTGGGGAATGTGTTATTTCTCCCCTGGGGAACGTGTTATTCTCCCCTGCACATGAAATATGTGCAGGTGACTGGGAATGTGTTACTCTCCCCTCACCATTTTGGTTGAAGGTCCGGTAGGTGCCTCAACCCTACATAGTTAAGATAGTCAATATTAATCATACATGCAATGTTGTTATTTTACTTTGTTTATGGAAAGCATCTATTGAAATATTCTTTTATATATATGGCCTCATTCTTTTAATGTCTCATCTTTTGATGAATCCCTAGCCTAATTTACTTGTTATATTTACCTTGTCACCTTTAGTATAGTTTAGTGACACATACTTTTATTTTCCTTCCCTTTTTGCTGGGTGCCTTCCCAACCACCCAGATGCGGAGCAAGGTGTTGGATATGGAATGAAGATCATAGCTTGGGCATGGACTTGGCTGATGGATGTGTTGCTTGGAGACAAAAGTGGAGTAGTCTAGTTTCCCTCTACTTAGATCCTCATTTTGTATAAAGCATGTACACCCATATTGGGGAAATTTTTATGTACACTTTATTTGAAATTGAATATAGTCAAAATTTTATCATCTGCTGCTATCCAAATTGAGTTTTGTTTACCATTGTTATTAGTAGAGAAGTGGATTTATCTCACTTCTTTACAACATGGTATCAGAGCCAATGGTAGTCGGATCTTTGACTATTTCAGTTTGTCTCCCTAGTTAGAACCCTAGATTTGCATAGTTTCCCTTAAGTTACATGTTTTTCCTAGATTTGATTTATGCTGATGATAGGTTGATTTAGGACCTTATAGTTTCACCTTAGAACCTTGATGAATAAAATCCTAAAATAATTATAATTAAAATATGCATAAGTGGATGTTGTTTAGGTTTGCCTTTAGGCAACTATTAGGGCATGCAATTGAAGCAAGGGTGTCTAGAAAGGATCAGGGTTTTAGGGGCTGGAAAATTTTTCCTCCGCACCACTAGCTTGTTATATGAGGACTCTTGTGCCCATATGATACCGGCCTGGCCTGCGCTGATACGAATTGCCCGAAATAGTTTGCTTTTAGGAAATAGTAACCTTAGAGTTCTATGTTGTATATCTTTGGGAACCCTAAGTTTCATATGTATGATGATTTGTTTGAGGATGGATACCAAGATAGTTTCCTTATGTCCTTTGAACCTAGACCTTAGAGTTTGGGTGTTTGTGAAATATCAGAGTGCGCAGTGGAAGCATGATGGATCTTGATAATGGTTTAGTTAGACTTATCCTTTAAACCTAATGTAGTAGGTCAAACCCTTTAAGGGGTGGAGTATGGTTAGTTGATGATGTTTGAGTGGTTAGATTTCGAGGACAAAATCCTATTTAGGGGGATGTAACCCTATAACATCATGATCTATCTTTAGAAACCCTAACTCCATAGATAGGAGGTTAGTATGCTCGGATCCTTAGTTTTGACCAAACAAGTTAATAGTTGTAACCCTAACGTTCTTGTTTATATATTAATGAACACATAATTATCATCTAAGGAATAAATCGTATGCTTGAACCCTAATGAATATCCAATGCACATAATATGAATATCAATGCTAATTGTCAATAAGTAAGATGTTAATAATGTCATGAACCAATAAACCCTAATGATATGACGAGTAAGGTTATAATTCATAACTTAATGCATGCCAAGAAATGAATAAGTGCAATATAATGGTCATGTTGACCTAAACCCTAAGTCGTAATATCTAACCCTAATCTATACATCTTTAATTCCTTTCATGATACATTGATGATGTTAAGTGCCATAATCAGTTAACAAACTTTGATACACATAAATGATATATATGATCATCTAATCACATATTAATTAAGTCATCAGTATTAATGCATGTTACCTTGTTATCTAATACACATGTGATTAGTCACCTAATGTGAATCTATTCATTAATATGTAATATGTCCCACCTTGATCATTTAAAATACATGTAAAGGCTTCAATGTGAATATGAAGTGATTGGAATTCATATAAATGTGCAAAATCAATAATATAAATGAATAAATATGAATAATGATTAATGATGACATTAATGTGAGCAATAAAGATATTGTGACATTGTGATAACGTTAATATGAATATAAGTAACTAATGTGACATTAATTGAAATAATTATATGCTTAACCATGAATTGGATAGAATGTCTTATTTCATGTAAAATAATTTGTTATAACTTAATCAAGCGGTAATATGAGGATAATGAAGTATACATCCGAATTATTAAGGACAATGATCAAATATAATAATGAATGTTGAGATATTGGAGTGACCCCTAATTGTGATAAAATCCTTAATAAGATAAATGAGAAATATATATATAAATAGTTTAATGGATAATAATGAAATATAACCCTTTTGATAATAAAGTGAATATGACATGACAAAATTAAAATAATGATGATAATGTGATATCATAATGGATGTAATCCAAATGCGCCATAAATGTAAATAAAGTTAAGTATCCTAAAAAGAATATCTTAATAGTGGAACCCTAAGTGATCCCTGAGAACTTGACCTATGTTGAGCTGTATATGAAGTTTTCTGAACCCTCAGGTGTAGTTGAAGTATAAGTTTTGGGTGGAAGTTGCATGGTTGGAGGAACAAACTGAAGTTTTGTGATGTGAGGTTGCACACTCACACTTCCCTAATTGCTAGTGATTTCGGGGATGAAATCCTCTTTAAGGGGTGGAGTGATGTAACATACCGAAATCTGGGTATTTTGCCTTTTGGTCCTCTTTTCCATCTTTTCCTCTCATTTCTATCCTCTTTGGCCGTTCTATTTATTTTTTGGAGAATATAATGGTCGAATGAACATTTGTTCACCTTTTCTCTCAATATTTGGGTTTATGCACAAATACCTCAGTAAAAGTTTAGAAATGGGCTTAATATGTAAAATGTTCACTTAAGTGATAAAAATAATAAATAAATTAGTGTTATAACTTTTTAGTATCTTTTAGAATATGTAAAAGGAGATAATTCTTGAAATATGCGTAAAAGAAATGATAAATGTTGTAATTGGAAATAATATGGAATAAAATGGATAAAAGGAGATAATGTGGAATATATTGTTCCAAAAATCCTAAATAGAAACTCAAGAAGATAATTTAGATATCAATTTCTTTTTCTTGACTTAAAATTTATTTAATGGCCAAGTATCATCTAATTTGGATAATAAATAAATATATAATACCTTTAATACAAGATAATGGGAAATAAGCCAAGAAAGAGAGATAAAATATTTAATGCCCTCAAATTATAAAAATAACTCCAGATTCGTAATCTAAACATTAAAATAAGGCTTTGGGTAAATTTGTATTTAATTTTGTCAATGTCTAATATTTTATTTTATTCAGGAGAGAGAAAATGATTTAAAGACCAAAAATATGAAATATATGTTGAAAAAAATTAATTAATTCCAAAATCGTGTTCCCCACGTTTATTATTTCTTATAGGCCAATTTTATATTTTTAGGAAGTTTCTAGATGCCTCTAATAAATGAAAAGGTTAAATAAGTGATGAAATTGAAATGAATTAAATAAAATAATAAAAGTCTTCAAAAAAAATATAATAATGCCAAATTCGCATTCTACATGTTAAAATAGACCTTTGGATGAATTTTGAATCGATTTGGAAAATATTTGATGAGACGATAAATTAAGGAGAGAGAAAGTGTACAAAACTTTCAACTCATTAATTAAAATAATAAAAACTTCAACAAATAGAAATAATGACAAATTCTATCCAAAATATTTAATATGAGTTATGGGTGAAGTTTTGTAATTTTTGGATAATCATAGAGTCTTAAATAAATGAGGAAAGAGAAAATGTGTTTTGAATTATTTAACACATTAAAGATTCTCAAAAGGCAAAACTAATTTCATATTTGGATTTACGCATCAAAATCAGTCAGAATATAAAGTTTGGTAATTTTTGGATAACGTTTGGGCCTCCAAACGAGGAGAGAGAGAAACATTTAAATGTAAATATCCTTTAATCGATTTTGAATAGGAATGAGTTGTTATATCGTGATGATCTTTGACCGTTAGATCTCGATCGAAGGGTATGTGGATTGTCTTCTTCGTTGGCACGATTTGGCAACAGGTTGCTTGACTTCTAAGATTTCAAATCCAAATATCTGGAGATATACTCTATGGATTTTGATAATTCTTGGTTCTATGAAGTCCTTGCACAATTCCGCACCTATCCAAGATTTTTGCGTTGTGACGAAGATTCGAGAAATGCCCAACTTGGGCACCGCCTCTCTTTACTTTCACCTAGCTAAACCCTATCCTAGGCCTCCTAGCCTATAAATATCCATACCCCTAGATCTGTCGTCACCCTAGCAACTCAACCCAACCTTTGATTTCGCATTGTGTTACCGTTTGCACCCTCAACCTGCCGCTGAAGCCCCTAGATTGCGGCGTCCCTCTCTCTCACCTCCCTCCACCTCCGTTCGAAGTAATGGTACCATCAGGTTCGTGTTGCTCTAAGCTTTCTTTTCCATGTTTGAACATTGAATTTGGTTGAGTATTTCGCATTCGCCCAATTTCCCTTGCAAGAAGCTTCTTGCGCATTTTTTTTCGTGGCATCCAGTGTGTTGGGGAAGAAGGTCCCCTCGCGTTTTTATGGTTTTACCCCCCACTCTCTTCCTCTCTTTGGTACGAAGTGCCTACGTGGCACATTGTGATTGGTTCATATTTGAAAATTCATAACTTTTTACTCGGTTGTCCAAATTTAAAAATGAAATATGTTTTGAAATCGAGAGAACGAGATCTATCTAACAAAAATATTTGTGAAGTTTTATTATGATGTTTACGAAAAAGTGTTTTTTTAGTGATTTAAATTACTTAAAAATCAAGAAAAATAGCCTAAAAGTCAATATCTCAAAAATATATAAAATTATATGTTATTTTGATCAGAAAACCCTAACTAAGGCAATGATGATGTTTTCGAGATCTAAATCGATCATTTGTGGAAAAGTTGATGGTTTTGAAGTTTTAAACCTTTTAATGAATGAATTTATCATTAATACATGTATATGATTATGTAATTAGGAAAGTGGAACTGATCTCGTGTAAAAGTTATGAAAAGTGGTTCTAGGATTCTAAAGAATAAGGTATGTGCATAATACACTTCAGTTGGGAATTATTCATTCCATTACCTATGTTTCCATAATGAGGCTTATTTGCACCTTATATCCTATCTTCATGATTCTCTTGCTATACTTGCCTCATGATCAGTTTGGAATATTATTCTTGGGTTTTGGTACCCCACTGCTTTGTTCTATTTGAAATTGTTGTTACTTGCCATGTATTCTAGCATGTTGATTTTATTAGACTAATTAACTAGTGTAGTGGTACTTGTATGTACAACCACCCATAGTTGGGGAATGTGTTATTTCTCCGCTGGGGAACGTGTTATTCTCCCCCGCACATGAAATATGTGTCGGTGACTGGGAATGTGTTACTCTCCCCTCACCCTTTTGATTGAAGGTCTGGTAGGTGCCTCAACCCTACATAGTTAAGATAGTCAATATTAATCATACATGCAATGTTGTTATTTTACTTTGTTTATGGCAAGCATCTATTGAAATATTCTTTTATATATATGGCCTCATTCTTTTTATGTCTCATCTTTTGATGAATCCCTAGCCTAATTTACTTGTTATATTTACCTTGTCACCTTTAGTATAGTTTAGTGACACATACTTTTATTTTCCTTCCCTTTTTGTTGGGTGCCTTCCCAACCACCCAGATGCGGAGCAAGGTGTTGGATATGGAATGAACATCATAGCTTGGGCATGGACTTGGCTGATGGATGTGTTGCTTAGAGACAAAAGTGGAGTAGTCTAGTTTCCCTCTACTTAGATCCTCATTTTGTATAAAGCATGTACACCCATATTGGGGAAATTTTTATGTACACATTATTTGAAATTGAATATAGTTAAAATTTTATCTTCCGCTGCTATCCAAATTGAGTTTTGTTTACCATTGTTATGAGTAGAGAAGTGGATTTATCTCACTTCTTTACACAAAGTTTACTTTCATGATGTTGAATATTTTCAGCTCAAAGTATATGTTATTTCTCTTTCATAATATGTTCAATTCCACTTACAAATTGTTTTATGCAAGGCTGGCGGTGTGATGCCCGCGGGAAAGGAGCAACATCAAGGATAAAGCTAGCTGGGGACCAGTTGAAGAAGGAGCTCTAGAACATCTAAGACCAGACCTGGTGGGTTGCCAGCTATCAATAGTTTAGATTTTTTTTCTTTATGCTTATGAGACATGTGTTTTAGCTTAGTGTGTGAGTTTTATATTATAAGTTGAGATATGAGAAACTATGTAATGTACCATGTGTTGGTTTACTTAAACTTTATTTTTATGCAATGATTATCATTTTGTGACATTCCCAATGACATGATGCTTCCGCTCAGTGAATTATATGTTTTAGAAAATTGGGATGTTACATTGACCTAGATTGGCTGGCCCACCTCCATTGATTGCACCCTTAGCTGGTCCGCTCATGGTCAGGTCAGTCGATTCAGATTGGGTATGACCCAAGCCACCCCCTTTGCGTGACCTAGCATCATGACGCAAGGACCTCTGTCCCCATTTCACTGAGTGCCTCAGTCCGTCAAGCACTCTGATGAGTCATTGACTTTGAGGGAGGAATCCTTGTGGTTGTTTGAAGCTGACACTGACCATATCCATATTCTTGGTGATACCTTGCTTCACATTTGTACTAGAGTTGTGCTCGACACCCTCCAGCATGAGTTTTCTCTACCCAGGTCACGGTTGTAAGGCTAGCCTCTGATGAACCATCCCATCTTCCCTAAGGAATGTCAACACACTCCACCATGCCCTTGATCTTGTTTCTATACTGACACCATCATAGGACTGGGTTTGCCACAAAGAGCAACACTTCTAGTTGGATGCATCCAAAACACAGTTGTGACAATGAGTAGGGATGGATGAGACCTTTCTCTGGTGAAACGTGCATTCATGACAATGTAGGGGTACCAGAGTAACTTACAAAACCCTCTTAATATTGAACACACCTTCTTCTTTGTGGGTTGGTCTATCTCGTCCTGGCTTCCAGCGCCGTTGTGACCTGGTTTCACGACTAGGAACCTTGTGAACAGCTAACACTCAACTAGGACACATATGGCATTTCGTCTTTGTTGAAGATCTAGGAGATCCCATATGTGCTCTGGCTCTGTATGCATTGATGACGAACCCTAGTTCTGGTGATTGCTTGGAGCAGGTCGAGCCGGTAGACACTGGTCTAGGTGTCCATGTTTAGGATACCCAGGGAAGCGTCTTACCCTACTGATCAGTCAAGAGGCTAGGAATACCTGAAACATTTGACTGTATGAGACAAGTAGGGAGAGGGAGTTCTATTCTCTTGCTCCCTACACTCAAGGATATCTCACAATGGAGGTTTTGAGATCTGAAAAAGTTGACAATCACAACAATCTAGCTAAGACTCAATGAGCCAAGTGTTACCACGAGAGACACCTCACCATGTGTTAGGCTATAAACTTCGACCATCCTTCAAGAATAATAATTCCATAACTTGTTCATGACCAATTCAAAGTGGGTAAATGGTCACCCAGTCTTTAAGGGTATATCAATACCAATAAAGTACCTGAATTCTAGTAAACCTCAATTCTCCATAAACAAGCCATTATACTCCAAGTGTGCCCTCACTCAGATATTTGGTACTAGAAATACTCAATTGACTAGTAGAGCCTATTCATTTACAAATGAACTCAATTAGGTATCAAAATCCTCTATTGCATCTCAAAACACCTAATTCGGGTTAGGAATCAATATTTGGTTATCAATTCCTCAATTCGTTCATTCTAATCTAAATAGAATGCTTGGTCCTCTAATAATATATTAGTTATTAAAATCCTAAAATCGGGGTTATCACACTAAGCAACTATTCATTCAAGTATCATATATAGTGTAAGATGTTATGTTTAGAAGTGTGTCATCTATTCTAGTCATGTGAATGTTAATACTAGTGGCATGCGAGGAGGCTTATACTCCATATTATTTAAATTTCAAATTATCAAGTACCCATGATGAGATGTATGTGTAGGGCGACGAGAAGAGACCACTTGATATATGAATATATCAGGAACAAAGTGGAGGTGGTCAATATTCTGGAAAAGTTTTGGGAGGGTTCCCTAAGATGGTATGGACATGTTCAATGCAAAATAACAAAAACACTTATTTTAATCAATGTTATTGTGTCAAGCATAGTTAAAAGAACAAGAGGCAAGCATACATAAACTTGGAAATATATTAAAAGGAGATATGATGTGTTCTTTCTTATTGATCTCTATATGATACACAAAAAAGATGGTTGGAAAAGAATAATTGATGTAGCTAAGTTAACATGGTTAGGATTAAGACTTATATGAAGATGGTGATAGTGATGACTAAGTGCCCCTCAAAAAGTTGACAAGTGTGTGATGTGATTGTAACATATTGCATTATGTCATCCTCATCAAAGAAGCTTGAATTCCATGAATTAGATGTCAATGGGATTAGTTCACAAGATAAACCTAAAGAAGGTGTATTTATACCCTATAAAACATTGATAGAGTAAAAAATAGTTTGTAAGTGCAAGCTCTAACCCTAGAATCAATTATTTTAACATGTGCATATACATAGTATAACCCCTAGCACAATAATGTACTTAGGTTGTGAGATGATTTGGAAAGATTTTTTTACCTGCATTGATTAACTGGGAACATTTGTTTGACCTAATGAATACTATATATTCCATGCTTCACTAGTATAGACCATAGATCTTAATAGGATAATAATAAGGGATTAGCTAAATGGTTGTTGGATGATTAATGTTATTGGACTAGATGTGAAATAGTTGAACACATTTCATGCTCTTGATCTAAAATAGTTGAGTACATTTTGAACTAAAAAGTGTCATATGTAACTTGGAGACTCATATGATAAAAAAATTCGTTAATGTCTAACCCTTTGTTAATATACAATACTCAACAAACAACATCAATAATCTCTAAAAAAATTATTATGCACAAATCATATAGAATGATGAGGAATACCTTACCAAGCATATAAATGAATATTGTGCATTAGTGGAGATTCAGATGTCACTAGTACAGAAATGGGTCATAACGTCATTACCTGTAGGGTCAGTTTTTCCAAATAACCGACCTTATATGTCTAAAAAAAATGAGGGCACCACTTAAGACCTCTTGGGAGAGTTTTCTTAAAAAAACCGACCTTGTAGTGTAACTCTATAGGGTCGGTTTTCCAAATAACTGACCTTTATATGTTTATAAAAAATGCGGGCACCACTTAAGACCTCTTGGGTCGCTTTTCTTAAAATAACCGACCTTATAGTGTATCTCTATAGGGTCGGTTTTCCAAATAACCGACCTTATATGTCTATAAAAATGCGGGCACCACTTAAGACATCTTGGGTCGCTTTTCTCAAAATAACCAACCTTGTAGTGCATCTCTATAGGGTCAGTTTTTATAAAATAAGCGACCTTATAGACAATTGGATTAGAAAGTCAATTACAGTTTCCCACGGAAAAAAATTGCTTGATTTTGGCTTCGCGCCTCGATCTATAGGGTCGGTTTTTCCAAATAACCGACCTTATATGTCTTCAAAAAATGCGGGTTAGACATCTTGAATTCAGTTTGCCTTCACACATGTATAAACACCTCTAGGGTCGGTTTTTCCCTTATAACCAACCCTAAAGGGCTCCTCGGTCGACAAATTCGTCGACCGAATAAGAGCCAAATTTCACGTCTATAAGCACCTCTAGGGTCGGTTTTTCCCTTATAACCGACCCTAAAGGACTCCTCGGTCGACAATATTGTCGACCGATATCAATTTTGGATCCAGTTTAGTTCAGCACCTCTAACGTCGGTTTTTTACTTTTAACCGACCCTAAAGGGCTCCTCGGTCGACAAATTTGTCGACCAAATAAGAGCCAGATTTCACGTGTATAAGCACCTCTAGGGTCGGTTTTTCTCTTATAACCGACCCTAAAGGGCTCCTCGGTCGACAAATTTGTCGACCGAATAAGAGCCAGATTTCACGTTTATAAGCACCTCTAGGGTCGGTTTTTCCCTTATAAACGACCCTAAAGGGCATGTCGGTCGACAATATTGTCGACTGACATGAATTTGTACTATTAACTAACCCTAGATCTCTTTTCGGTCGACGAATTTGTCGACCGATAAACTCTCAGTCGACGAATTTGTCGACCGAGAAGGAGCCAGATTTCACATGTATAAGCACCTCTAGGGTCATTGTTTTCCTTATAACTGGCCCTAGAAGTCTATTCAGTCGACAATATTGTCGACCGAGATGAATTTTGGTTCCAGTTTAGTTCACACACCACTAGCGTCGGTTCTCGGTCGACGAATTTGTCGACCGATAACAATTCGGTCGACAAATTAGTCGACCGCGGAGCACCTCTAGGGTCGGTTTTTCCTTATAACTGACCCTAGAAGTCTATTCGGTCGACAATATTGTCGACTAACATGAATTTTGGATCGAGTTTAATACTTTTCAAAATGTTATAAAGCATTGGGATCTCAATCCTTTATCTCATTGTTGGGAATTCACATCCCTCAATACCACCATCATCACATTTGCTGGATCTGGGTATTCAAACCCTGAGTTCATCACTAAACATGGTTATAATTTATCAGGTAACTATTACCTTCAGGTCATCTGACAAGCATCTCACATAACTCACTAGGCATATTCAACTTCTTGTTGTCACCTCTCATTACGCAACAAATAAAATAATGGCTCACAAGGCCCATTACCATCATAGCTCATACCTAGTTAATTGTGCTTATTATCTCATGATACTTGCATGGTTAGTATACTTGATAACAACCATATCAATTTCATATCAACATCATGCAATACAAAAATAACATCACTATTCCCTCATTAGGGTTAGAGTTTCCCATCTTTATCAATTAGGGTTTCACATAACATCAACCCATATTGAGGTTTCACATAACATTATCCCATATTAGGGTTTTACACAACATCACCCTATATTAGGGTTTCACATAACATCATCCCATATTAGGGTTTCACATAACATTATCCCATATTAGGGTTTTACACGACATCACCATATATTAGGGTTTCACAAAACATCATCCCATATTAGGGTTGTGTAAGCACCTTAGAGCTCCCTCGGTCGATGAATTCGTCGACCGAGAAGTAGCCAAATTTCACGTGTATAAGCACCTCTAGGGTCGGTTTTTTCCTTATAACCGACCCTAAAGTATTCCTCGGTCGACAACATTGTCGACCGACATGAATTTTGGATCCAGTTTACTTCACGCATCCTCAGTCGACGAATTTGTTGACCGATAACCTTTCGGTCGACAAATTCATCGATCGAAAAGGAGCCAGATTTCACGTGTATAAGCACCTCTAGGGTCGGTTTTTTTCCTTATAACCGACCCTAAAGTCCTCCTCGGTCGACAATATTGTCGATCGAGATAAACTTAGGATCCAGTTTAGTTTTTCACACATGTATAAGCACCTCTAGGGTCAGTTTTAATGAAAAAACTGATGCTACAAGTGCTTATACGAAGGAAATCTAGCTCCTTCTCGGTCGACGAATTTGTCGACCGATAACCACTCGGTCGATAAAATCGTCGACCAAGAAGGAGCTAGATTTCCTTCGTATAAGCACCTGTAGTGTCAGTTTTTTCCTTAAAACCGACCCTAGAGGGATCTTCGGTCGACAATATTGTCAACCAATAACCTTTCGGTCGACAAATTCATCGACCGAGAATGAGTTTGAGTGTTTTTAAATAACCCGACATGGGCACCGCTTATCTTTAGCATCAGTTTTTTTGTGTTAACCGACGCTACATGTTTTTCTCTCCATGAAAAAGCTAAAACCTAGTCTTTCCCTCCTCCCACGAAAACCCTTTCAGTTCTATTTTTCTCTCCCGCGGCGCCGCGAAGCCCTTGTCTTCTTGTGTCATTCCGCCGCGAAGCCCTTGCCTCCTCTCCGTGAAGCCATTGCCGTGAAGTTGTGCCACCTCTCTGCACCGCCAAGAGGATCGTGGTGTCCATGAAGCTGTTGCCACCTCTCCACGCCGCCAAAGCTCTTGCCTCCTCTCTGTGAAAAGAGCTCGGCGTCGCCGCTTCTCCACTCTTCCACGAAGGTCGCCGCCTCTCCGTGAAGGTCGTCTCATCCTCCACGAAGGTCGCCGCCATTTCCAAGTAAGTTCGTCACTTCCTTCGTTCCCGCCTTCCTTCGTTCCCGCCTGCCGCCATGGTAGAGTTTAGGTCCACTCTCGATCGAAAATGTTGCCGACCGAGATCCCACCTATGCACAACGTCCAGGTCCACTCTCGGTCGACGAATTTGTCGACCGAGAGTGGACCTGGACGCTACGCGCAGGTGGGCTCTTGGTCGACTAATTGTCCACTGAGAGTGGACCTGCTCCTTATTTATGTGGGAGCTATAAATTTTTTAATCATATTTTTTGTAATGTTCACAAATAGTTCTGAATATTATAATGATTTCAATCTTTGGACTGTTGGAAACGGCCTTACTTTGCTAATTTGTACAAGTATTTTCCATTTTATATGATTTGATAACCCAATAATAAAAACATGTCTTTTTTCATATGTAATCATTATATAAATTCTAGAAATTAATACGAGATTAGACATGTGTACTCCTAGATTGACACTTTAGGGTTGATGCATGATGTTTAACTTAATATATAAATATGAAAATAATGCATTTATATATTAACTTAGAAACCCATTCTCATTAGGAGTAAATTTTGGATAGTCCCCGGCTTGGGACTGTTTTGGATATTTAATCTCACTTAGGATGTACCTGTATAATGTATGTTTATTTTTGTAGAAAATTTCAGTAGGATTTCTTCATTTGTTCTCTGGGTACATATGTGAGTGGTCATTTGCCATTTACATTGGTGTACTTGGAGAACTTAGGGGAAATGCTGCTGAAATTTTCTTCAAAACAAAACATACATTAGACAGTTACTAGTGAGATTAAATATTAAAAAATGGGATAGGTGGTACACTTTAGTATATAAGTAATTAACTCTCTATCAATAAAAACTTACAGATTATTATAGTATCAATATTAAATGGTTAGTTTTATAATTAATTTTAATGTGATATAGAAAATGGATCGAAGTTGGATGTCTATCAAGAACCGTTGCAGTCCAAAGTTTGCCAAAGGTCTTGATGAATTTATCAGATTTGTTGAGGAACATAGGAAACTACCTACAGATAGGCTATATTGTCCATGTAGAAATTGTTGTAACAATTTGAAAGTTGATACTGGTGAGGAAATTAAGAATCATGTCATATGCAATGGGATCATACAAGGTTATAATGAATGGTATTGGCATGGAGAGAAATTGAATTATGGATCAGAAAATGTCGATACTAATAGTTGTGGCATAGAAGATATCGATAATGATGATATTGTTAATGATGAACCGATTCAAGATGATATGGTTGATGAGATGCTATGTAGTTGTCGGGACAATGTCATTGATCCACCTTCTTTATTTGCAAACATTGTCCATGATGCTGAAAAACCATTATATAAGGGTTGTACTAAGTTCACGAGGTTGAGTGTTGTGATGCGATTATATACTCTTAAAGCTCAAAACTGGTGCAGCGATAAGAGTTTCACTTCACTGTTGTCTTTGTTAAAGGAAATTCTTCCTGAAGGCAATGAGCTTCCAATTTCAACATATCAAGCAAAGAAAATAATGTGCCGAATGGGAATGGAGGCTAAGACGATTCATGCATGTCCTAATGATTGTGTGTTATTTCAGAAAGAATATAGTAATTTGATAAATTGTCCAAAATGTGGTGCGTCAAGGTATAAGACTACAAATTCAGCTAAGGCTAAAAATGGCTCTCCTGCCAAGGTGATATGGTATCTACCAATAATACCACAATTTCAACGCTTATTTGCTAATACAGAAGATGCGCAAAATTTGTCTTGGCATGGGGAGTTAAAGGCCCATGATGATGGCGCCCTACGACATGCATCTGATTCACCAAAATGGAAGAAAATTGATTTATTATACCCTCAATTTGGTAAAGAGCCAAGAAACTTAAGACTTGGAATCTGTACAGATGGAATGAATCCCTATGGTACATTAAGCAGCCAACATAGCACGTGGCCTGTTATGATTGTTATATACAATCTTCCTCCTTGGTTGTGTATGAAAAATAAGTATGTGATGTTGTCAATATTGATAGCAGGGCCCAAGCAACCTGGAAATGATATTGATGTTTACCTTCAGCCTCTAATTGATGACCTAATGAAACTATGGGAAGAAGGTATTATGACATATGATGCTTCACGTAAAGAGATCTTCAGTTTGCGTGCTATGTTATTTTGCACGATTAATGACTTTCCAGGTTATGGAAATTTGTCTGGATATAGCATAAAAGGATACAAAGCATGTCCTGTTTGTGAGGAAAATACTGATTCAATCAGACTGAAACATGGTGGTGAAATCGCATATCTTGGTCATCGGAGATTTCTCCCACCAGTGCATCCTTATCGAAGGCAACGCAAAACCTTTAATGGGTCAACTGAGGAACGAAGTGCTCCTAAACCTATACCAGGAAATGTTGTATATCATAGGGTGAAACATATTGTTAATGAATTTGGAAAGAGTTCAAGTAGTCATCCACTCGCATGTGATAAATATCTATACAAGAAGAGGTCAATATTCTGGGATCTTCCTTATTGGAGATCTTTGACAATCAGACATTGCATTGACGTCATGCATGTTGAAAAAAATATTTGTGATAGCATCATTTGTACGCTATTGAACATACCAGGAAAGACTAAAGATGGCATCAAATCTAGAAAAGATTTAGAATTAATGGGTATAAGAAAAGAATTATCAGTGGAGATCAGGGGTCGCCGCACATATTTACCACCAGCTTGTTACACTTTGTCAAAGAAGGAGAAAAAGACTTTCTGTGAGTGCTTGTATAATATTAAGGTTCCACAAAGATACTCTTCTAATGTTCATAAATTGGTATCAATGAAGGATCTAAAGTTGATAGGTCTCAAATCTCATGACTGTCACACCTTAATGCAACAAATTTTACATGTGGCTATTCGATCTATATTGCCGAAGCATGTAAGGTTTGCAATCACAAGACTCTGTTTCTTCTTCAATGAAATATGCAACAAAGTGATACATCCTGATACTCTTGATAAATTACAGAAAGATGTAATTGTTACCATGTGTCAGCTTGAAATGTACTTTCCTCCTTCATTTTTTGATATCATGGTTCATCTTATAGTACATATTACAAGGGAGGTGAAGCTGTTGGGTCCAATTTTCTTACATTGGATGTATCCATTTGAATGCTACATGAGTGATTTTAAAGGTGATGTTCGGAATTGTTCTCGTCCTGAAGGGAGTATTGTTGAGGGTTACGTGGCTAGGGAGGTGATGGATTTTTTGAATTGCAATAGCGATCTAAAAAATTCCCATCACACTGGATCTTATTGTGGCAAAGGAACTCTGGGAGGACGAGAGAAAGGAATCTGTCGTGAGTTGTGGGAACAAGCGCATTTGTATATTTTACACAACATCGATGAAGTTAGTAGCTACATCAAAGAACATAATGATCTTATCAAGAGAAATCATTCGCGATCCAGTTCAATGTGGCTTGCAAGAGAGCATAATCGAATATTTATTAGGTGGTTTGAAGAGAAAGTATTTAATCAACTATCTGAATCACCGAATAATGTTGCTGAGAACATAAAATGGCTCGCCTTTAAGCCAAAAATGGATGTCATGTCATATGAAGGTTATGACATAAATGAATTTTCATACTACACAAAGCGTCAAGACGAAAGTAGTGTGGTCCAAAATAGTGGGGTTATTGTTCAAGCTTGTTTGTTGTATTTTGATAGTGCCAAAGATAAAAGACCACGCGAAGCTAAGATGTCATATTATGGCGTCATTGAGGACATATGGGAATTGGACTATACAAATTTCAGAGTTCATATCTTTAGGTGTAATTGGGTTGACAACAACAAAGGAGTTTTAGTGGATGAGTTGGGTTTCAAATTGGTGAATTTTGAAAAAAATAGTGAGAAAGATGAGGCATTCATCATGGCAGACCAAGCAAAACAAGTATTCTATATTGATGACCCTGCAAATAAAAATTGGTCTGTCGTTCTTCATGGAAAAAGACAGTTTACTATAGATCCTATAAATGAAAAAGAATACTACGAAAAGTATGATGATTCCAGTCCATTCTTAGTTGGTTTGCCAAGTGTAAATGTTGAAGATAACAACGATGAATATTATAAACGTCATGACCATGTTGAAGGAAATTTACTTGACTAACAACTCAACCAATACTAAAGGCATGCATTCTTTGAATTGTTTATTTTATTATCATTCAAGCAAATAATCTTTTTAATATACATCATATATGATGTATACCTTATCACTTGTTCTTTGATTATCACTTATTTTTTTTATCATGTATACTTGCAGGTTCTAAAATGGTGAGTGAAGATAAACATTCTGAGCATGAGCATGAGAACCATGAGGATGGTAGTGGTGATGCAAAGAAAAGTAGAGGTCCCACACTGATGTGTAGGCTGCAGGAGCTCAGGACTAAAGGGGACAAATTGCCAATCCAATTTGATATCACAGGAGCACCTGTTGGGGAACATGCTAGTGCTTTCAAGCATTATGTAGGGGCGACTGCACGCAGTAAGGTGCCAATAGATATAGAAAATTGGCATGATGTTCCTAATGCCAAAAAAGACCTCATATGGAAAGATATATCTGTGAGTGGAAGTGATATTTTTTTAATATTTTTTTTATCTATTGATTCTTATTTAGTTTTCTTGGAATTAATTCCTTTCCAAAACAACATTATTAATTGCTTCTTTTGTATGTATAGAGTGTTTTTCATCTAAATGAAAAAGATCACAAGAAAAGAGTGCTACAACGTTGTGGTGTAAGATGGAGGGGTTTTAAGACATATCTCGCAAGGGAATTTATAGATAATCCTAAACAAAAGAAGAAAGCAACAGATGTATATATTTTTATAGATCCTGAGGAGTGGGAAAGATTTGTTGCATCTAGGAGATCAGAAGAGTTTCAGGTAATAAAGATTGTGATGTATTGTATGAATCTTTAATTTTATACAATTAAGGAGGTGAATCTTTTTATACATGTTTGCCAAGTCTAAATTGTAATACCTCATTTTAAATTATCGGGCTATCCACCAGGCTCAAAAGGAAAGACGGGCCAAAAATGTGCATGACCATCGCTTGGGACCCGGTGGTTATGCCTTCTGCCGCCAACTACAAGAGAAGCAATCCTCTTCTGGAGAAGAATCTAGTAAAACTCAACTTGAGCGTCCACCCCGACACTTGACATGGATTGATGCTAGAAAGAATCGAGCAGGTGAAATTGTCAACCCTGCAACTAAGGAGGTGGCACAAAAGATGGTAGGTTTATCCCAACTAAGTAAAGAGTAACTCCCATAAACTTACATTTATTTATATCTAATTGATATTGTGATTTAATATTTTTATTAACTATGAATAGATTGATCTCCATGAGCAAAGGAAGGAAGGAAAGTTCATCCCAACTGGCCACATGGATGAACTATCAGTTGCTCTTGGTACGAAGGAGCATCCTGGCCGTGTTAGGGGATTAGGAGCTGGCATAGGATTCAAGTCTTATTTTGGCCCTTCACAATCTAAAAGAGGTCGTGTAGGAGGTCTTACACAAGGGGAGATTGAAGCATTAGTAGCGCAGAAAGTAAAAGAAATAATGTCTTCATTTCAACCTATTCAACCTTCTCAACCTATTCATACTACGCGTCTCTCAAGTGATGAGGTACACGCCCATGCTCCAGACAACAATCTACCGTAAGTTTTTGTTCTATATGTTGTGTTATTAGTATGATATATGTGATAATATATATAGTTGTAATAGGTATATGTTCTACTACTTCTTATATAACTTATATTATTTCAATCTAGGTTGGTATGAACTGTAAACTTGCAGTGGAGGTTCTAGAATATAATGTTGTGGCAGCGGGCAAGGTGTACAACCTTGGTGGTACATTGCATTGCCAACAAATTACTGATGACATTTTTCGTGTGTCCATCCATCTTGTGTATGACGGAATGGGGGACAAACCACTACCGATACCTAATCCTGAATATAGTACAGTTGAAGAAGCTGAGGGTGCTATGGTGGGTTGGCCTAGACACTTGGTTATCAATGACAAGGTATACCTTATTTCTACCATATTTTTCATATTTGACTGCATATATGAACTCGTGTAATATAAGTATGTAATTTAATTAACAGGTTTACAAACCAAAAAGTAAAAATTCTACTAGTCGTCCTCCTATGCCCAAGCCATCTTTCATTCCTGAAGCTACATTCGACGAATTGGGAAGCAAATGTAAATGTTTGTGTCGATACTTAGCCAACCAAAGCTCAGGATCACATATGTTGGTCAATTTAACAGAAGATGCAGCTGGGAGGGACTTTGAGAATTTTATTTTTCTTGATGATATTATAGAGTTGTTCCGGTATGATTGGCTAAATACTTCGATAATAGAAGTATGGATAAGGTAAGGATCTATCAATATATATATCAAATTCCAATACACATTTTTAGCTTAGTTCTATATATGGAAATAATTACAAATGTTTTACAGCCATTTATATATTGAGATCACAAACCTTGATATAAGGAATGTTGGATTCTTAGTTCCTTCAATCAGTAGTCAAGTGGTGACAAATTTTGAGGATGTGAATTAGTACTTCTCTACTGCATTCAAATATTTTGCTAGTGAAGGGAAGGAAATTATCCTAATTCCTTTTAACGTGCAGTAAGTATTATTATTCAATATAATTTTAATAATGAATAAAATTATTTATTTTAATGTTTATTTTATTCTTACTCAGAGCTAGACATTGGGAATTAGTGGTGATTGCCCCTAAATTGATGATTCTTTATTATCTTGACCCAATGGGTAAAACAACAAGGAGTCACAAACTGAAATTGTCAGCTATGGAGTAAGTATAAATTTAGTCAATGCTTCAACATGATATTTCTATTTAGAATTTCTATTTTACCAACTACAAGACAAGCACTCTCCTATATAGTTCCTTCACGAATGTGTTTGAAATAAGACAAGCACTCTCCTATATAGGAAAGTTGGACAAAATTGCATACCTGACTAAACTCTACTGGATGTATGAACTTATTTGAATATCATTTGATTGTGCTTATAGAAATCGACCCATGTTACACATGACTTGATATCATTTGATTGTGCTTATAGAAATCGACCCATGTTATACATGACTTGACATATCCTTCTACTTTTGACACTCCCTCTCAAACTAGAGCATATGACAAATACATGACCAATTTGCACAAAGACATGATAGATAGTAACATGAGACAAAGAAATAAATGTGGTCATGGACATTATCAACATACCAAAATGAAGATACACTTTCATGACATTGCACTCTCCCTAATCTTGATATCCATGGACTTTGACATTATTTACATATTTGATATATTTGATGCTCCCCCTAAAGTAGATAATGGATGAATTCACATATGGACTTGAGAAGGTTGGAAATTCAATATATGTGTAGCTTGTATTTGGGGTAGAAGGCATACATAAGAAACATGAAAAATGATCCAAGTATCTAGGTGACCAACTATTTTCTATCGTCATTGAAGCAATTTTTGGATGAAGACTACTAATGAAACTACACACAATAATAAGCAAAAAATATCTTCAAAAAGAATATGATGTTGCAGTAGATAATCAACATCATTGCTAGGACATACATATAGAATCTAGAAACTTTGATGATGAATTTGAGTAAATGATATTTTGTATATGATAGGGATGATTCTAACATTAAATTATGGATGCATGTATGTGATGTAACTAAGGGTGACTATATACCTAGTGTAACAAGATAAAGAAGTTGAATACATCATATTATCATAATTTTGAATTGACATGAGAAGAGAGCTATTGGCTGGCAACTTAAAATTGAAAGAATGAGACTTGAGATCAACCTTGAAATTTAGGATTTGGATGATGCATTCCTTGAATTAATGATTTTTAATGACAAATAAATACTTGAAGCTATAATATAGTAGACAACATGTGATGGACTGGTTTTTCTTGGTTTAATTTTGAGGATGAAATTTCTTTGAAGATGTGTAGGATGTGATGGAGTGGACTTTTGGAATCCCTGAATAACTAGTGACATCAGTAAATCTATGCATGTTGAGTTATGTTAAGAGTTACAAGTGCTTTGGTAAGGTTTGGATGGTGATCGGTGTTTATATCATGATTAAGAGCCCTTTTTCTGATGTCCTTTTAGGAATTTAGTTGACAATTCATGTACATGAGTTTTGTCACCAAATATGAGTATGATGTAGCTTGAGTGATGATAGAGCTATGATTAAAATTTGGTGACAATTGGAGTATCTTAGAAGAAGTTATTTAGGTTTGATCTTTGGGAAATAATGTGCATAATTGATGTTTATAGACCTAAGTTGTGGCTTGTAACCAGTGTCACATGCCCCTTACTTGGGATGTGTTTGTCTGGCCAGATCCTATCTCGAGATATCCAATCTAGTTGTAGTGAGGGTTGCTTTAACTGAGCCATGGATCATGTTCTGTGCGGGCTCCATTGTAGCCGTTGGATGTACCTTGGATGGCTAGATCTTCATCCCCTACCTCCGGTCAGACTGGAGATCGTGGGAGTAGCAGCCGAAACGAGCCCCATCCTCATCCCACATTGAGATCGTGGAGCAAAGTGATACTTCGTGTGAGAGAAGTTGTGCTCCTTCATGAGATATCTCCATCGACCTCTTATTTGGGACGAGAAGCCACCCAAGGAGGGAGTTTGAGCTCTCGCTCCTCTCCGCCTCCCCACCGAGATGAGCAGGCCTAGACAAGAGGAAGGGAATGGAGCTAGAGAAGGGATCGTAGGAAGATAAGGAAGGAAAAATGAAGCTAGGTAACGATGGAGTTGAGTTCTACTATTTTTGTGCCCAGATCCTATGGCTACCATGGCGGATGAAACCAAGTTTGCCTCAGATGATGATTGAGCTTGTGATTGGGTTTTGAAGATCCCTCATTGCATAATGAGTGCACAGATGAGTTTGTGAAGGTAGTGTCAACCTTTCAAACTCCTCATCTTTCAATGTAGGTGCAACAATGGGTTTTCCCCCTTTTTCTCTTGGCCGCAACAGTGGTCCTCAACAAAGAGCTCACCGGGATAGTGAATGGAAGGCTCTGGAGGAAATCCATAAGATCGACAGTGTAGCTTCTAACCCAGCGATGTCCTTGGCACCTTTATCTTGTGGTAAGGAGTTCTGAGGAATGCATGGTTCCTCACCATTCATCCTACCAGCGGTGGCGGCTCTGTTCTGAGTCCTGCAAACTCATAGGGATCGTGTAGAATGAGAATGAGAGAGGGGCAGCGGAATGCCTAATTGGGCAAACGGATCGCTAAATTTGTAGATCCAACTTCAAATCCGGCCAGACCAAAGAAAGGGGTGCGCCTCTCAGGGACACATGGAAAAACGCTAGTGTCCACAAAAGGTAAATATCTAGAAATTCCAAGATCTTCAATAAATCATAGAAAATAGCTCGATGATCTAAAAAATACAAACCATATACTAAAATTCTTAGAAAAATGAGTAGAACACAGAAGAATGATAATATCAGGCTTTCAATGAACTAATATCAGAGTAATCATGTAAGATGTAAAATGGTCTTTTCATGCCTAATAAATAATAAATGAAGAGCTAAAATTATGAGAATGTAGCATATGGCTAATTAGTGACTTATAATCCATCTGATGTCAGTATTTATGATGTTGAGGCAAAAAATCTTGTAATTTTCTCAATATGTCTATTTAGGGCTAATAACCCCAAATAAAATGTAATAAATACATACATGCTCAATAAATGATGAAATTCACAGAAAACCCTCATATCAGTGAGTGTAAGTTAATATGTAAATATGAGATCAGTTTTATACACGAAATTAGTTGTATAATACATGTAACCTAGGTTTAATATGTATTAAAATGATACAGAACCTGATATTCAGAATATGTATCCTAATCTTAAATATGAGATCGGTAAGCTAATTTCCAAGTTAGGAACATAACAATAAGATGATAAGACAATTAATAAAGTACATATCGTAATGAGATAGGGTAAACCTTAAAATGGTGATAACTAGGGTTAAGATGAGAACTTGATTGTGATATGTGGTCTTGTCTTAATCAGGGATGACCAGGATGTAGTTGATATGAGGATATGATGATTAGGTTTGTTCTTGATCAAGGTGCATCATTACCTCTTTCTTGGCTTATTATACAATATGATTATGTTATATCTGTAGTAGAATACTTGGCATACGATATTGGATCAAATGATTGTTCTTATATCGTATCTTGCTTAATTTTCCATATTTATGTCTACGAACACATGAAACATAAAATATTTTTATCCATCATATGATAGCACTAAACTCTTTAGTAGTACAATGCATTAAAGAAACATCAAAGCCCTTGGTGGCAGATGTAACATCAAAGCCCTTGGTGGAAAATGTATGAGTTATATGACAAGGCCTAAAAACATCAAAGCCCTTGGTGGCAGATATACGAGATATATGATGGAAATGTGCTTAAAATATATGTGTTCTCTTTTGTAAATGAACATCTTTGTGCAAGTATATGTTTTTTCTTATATTTCTTTATAAATTCTAAGTAATAGTTTTATCTAATTGCCAAGCTTAGTAATGAGAAGTATATAAAAGACACGTAGGCATAATTAGTACAATATTCTTGAATATTGTGCTGACATGTACCACATGTAATCTTTTGTTTAGGTTGTGGACATGTGATCTTGAAGAACCAAGTAGTTGAGAGTTGTGTGGCGAGCTGATGTATAGGTGGACCTGTTGTCTTAATCTTTTGTAGTTTAGTGGTAGTACATGTATATGTAGAAGTTTGTTGTTCAATATGTAATATCAAATGTTGTAACAATCCATGTTATATATGTTGAATGGGGAACATATTGTTGTGTGGTTTTATTATTGTTCATGTACATGTGCTACTGATTGTTTCCTTCTAACTTCCTCTGATTTTCTTCTTCTTAGCCTAGTGTGGGGTGTTTAAATTGGGTTTCTCATTGAGGTGAGGTTTCAATTTGGACATCACACATTAGATTAAGTTTTAGGAAATCTAGGGACGTCACACAACATGCATGAGATAACAATACAAAGATAGGAAGTACTTTTATATCTCTTAGACTCTTTCTTTTTCTCTTCCTTATATGCTTGATATATAATCTCTTTATCTCATGTCTTCTCCTAATACTCATTCTTATCTTCTCATCTTCTTTGCATCTCCCTATACTTTAGCTACAAAGTGATTGGGGTGACAAGACGAATATAGAATTCTACATGACAAGATTTTGATGGAAATAGGGGATATGGGTTGGGGGAAATGTAAGTGAGGTGAGAAACAATTGATTGACAAGATTGGAGAAGTTGTATGTTTAATCTCTCAATGGAATGTGAATATTTGAACTCATGTTTGATTGTGTGCTTGAACCTTTTATTCAATAGAGATATACCCACATATGAGAACACTTTACTTCATAGTTTAGAGAGAATGATTTTGATATTGGCAAAAGACATTTGAAAGTTGAATTCATGCCCCCATATCTACATATTTAGTAGTGAATCTATTGGGTATTATATAGGAGTGGGAGTTCACCTATTATTAGGGGTTCTAGAATAAGAGCCTATGAGATGTGTTTGTATAATAATTTACTGAATTGAAAATAATTAGCAATTACTCTTATTCCAAACATTGTACCTTTTTGTACCGATAAAATTAGTTTATAATATTCTTTCACTTCTTTTTTAAATAACTCTCAATCTCAACTTTATCATATAGTCATCTCCAAAGTGGGGTGAATCGCTATGACTGGCATAGGCCTGGTTGGATCCCTAGTCAAGACCAACATCCCCTCCTCCTCAGCCACCCCTTCCATTCCTACCCATCTGCCCACCCTCCTTGCTCCCCTCCCCCCACCTCTGGCCTTGGCGGAGGTGTGCTTGGGTGGTCGGACCCAAGTGCAGATGTCACGATTGGTAGATCCTGGGCAGACACCCTCTCCAGGCCTATGCCGGTCTAGTAGAATTTTTGGTTGGTGACAATGCCTGGAGATCCTAAGGCCCCCTTCTTTTGTCTCGAGGATGGGCGGCCTTGGATGAAGTTTTCCCCTCCGATGATCAAGGACATGGATGATTTTTGTAAGTGCTCAGCCATCATTCAAGTGATGGGGAAGAAGGTTTTCATTCAGCAGATCTATGGGTGGATGCTCCAGATGTGGAAACCAAAGGGAGAACTCCAAGTCTCACCTCTCAAAGACGGACTTTTTCTGGTGAGGTTTGCCAATGAGAAGGATATGCAGACCACCCTCGAGCAAGGGCCCTGGTTCTTTGACAACCAGCTAGTCCTAATGCGTAGGTGGACTCTACGGGTGGATGTGCATCGTGTGGCCCTCACATCAGTTCCAGTTGGGGTTACCTTCCTAGACTTGGGGAGACACTGGACTAGGCAGGCGTTGACCATCATCAGGTATGCATTGGGTGTGTCGAAGGTGGTTGACTTATGGCTTGATGATAAGTATGTGGGAGCCCCACATTTGTGCATTGAAGTCAGAGCGGAGAGGGTACCATCTTCTGTGGTGATGGTGGAAATGAATGAAGGTGAAGTATTAGAAATCAAGGTGATTTATGATGTGTTACCATAGCATTGCCATGAATGTAAGGTATTCGGTCATATGCCAGGGGCTTGCCTCAGTCGGTGAGAGAGTGGCCCATGCAGAACCACCCATGATTAGGGGGAGGTCCAAAAGTAGAAGGCCCTACAGGAGAAACAAGAGAAGAGTCACTGTCGGTAAGGAGAAGGAGAAGGACAATATCAGCCCAATAGGTGATCAAAGGGTGGACAATGGAGGCACGCAAGTGGCCCCTTCCGTTGTTGCTGCCGATTCACAGGAGGTGGGCGGGGTGTTAGATCGAGTTGTGGATATTTTCTAGGTTGAGAATGTCCTATTAGGGGATGTTGTAACACCAACCATGAGCTTGAACAAGGTTCCCACAACTGATGAGTCAGCCAATGCTAGAACAAGTGTGGAGGAGGGCAAGCTCGAATCCCCAACCAATCTGTTCCATTTGCTAACTGATCAGGATATGGAGGATATTACAATGCCATCTTCTAGAAGGGTCAACACCAGATCCCAGATATCTAGTAAGAGCACAAGGGATGCTAGTTCCAATGGAGGAAGGGGCAAGGGTATGATAACTCACGGAAGGGGTGATGTTTCCAACCTATCCAAATGCAGCTTCTCACTTGGAATGTGTGGGGTGCTTCTCTGCCTGGCAAGAAAAGAATACTATGACATGTGATCGAGGAGAGGAAGGTAAGCATAGTCATATGCTTGGAGATCAGAATAAAAAGGATGGTCAGGCAAAGGGTCAAGACTCTATTCTCTAATGGATGGGAGGTTGTATCTAACTTGGATGCTATTGAAGGGGGGAAAATTGATGTTGGTTGGAATCCTAGAATATGGGATATCCAAATGATACATTACATGACACAACTTGTTCAGATTAGCTGTATCAACTCGGGAGGTTGGCATTGTGTTATCTCAGTTGTCTATGTTATCTCAGTTGTCTACGGATCCAACTCTAAGGTTGAGAGAAGAAAGCTTTTGGATACCATTGTCTCCTCAATGCAATATGATCTACCTCAGTTCATGTTTGGGGACTTCAACCAAGTTCGTCAGGCAAGGGAGAATAAATGTGGGCTACCTATCCAAGATTCTATCCTTAGCAGGTTTAATGTTGTGATGGACACAGCTAAACTCATGGAGATCAACACCAAAGGTGGTATCATTACGTAGCATAATAAAAGGAAGCATGTGCATAGGATATCTAGTAACCTTCATCAAGCTTTGGTTAATGAGATGTGGTTGGATACTTTTCCCAATGTTGCCATCAATTTGGGGGCACATCCTAACAGCGATCACTGTTGGATGTAGTTGGATTTGGCTTATAAACCTACTCCTAATAGATCTTTTCACTTCCTTAATCATTGGCTTTCTTGGCCAAGTTTTGAGGGGGTGGTAAGGGAATCTTGGGAGAGGAATGCGGAGGGCAACCTAATGTTCAGAACCATCAGTAAACTGAAGAAGATCAGAGTTGGTTTGAAATATTGGTCAAAATCTTTGGTGGGTCTACTGAACTTGATCAAAGAAGCCAGGGAAAACTTTGAGCTGGCAGCTGTGAATCTCAGGCATGGTCCAACGTCTGAGGAGTTGATGATAATTGAGGAGAATGCCAGCAAACGGGTCCTTCAATTAGAGAAAGTAGAGGAGGTCAGTTTTTGGCAAAGAAGCAGACTAAGGTGGATACAGGATGGGGACTGTAATTCTAGAGTGTACCATGTCGCTGTCAAAAAGAATAATATGAGAGAACACATCCACAATCTTATCGATGAGGAGGGTAGATTGGTGGATGAGGAGACTAAAATTGGCACCTTGGTGGTGGAGTTATTCCAAAGTATGTACAACCAGGATCATCATCGGGTTGACATAAAATCCACTTTCCTGCACAGAGTAATTGATGGTATGAATAGAGAGTTGCTTAATCTTGACATTTATGAGGAGATCAAAATGGCAGCTTTTTCCATTGGCGCGTCCAAAGCACCAGCACTGGACGGGTTCAACACGAAGTTCTTCCAAGCGTGTTGGCCTATTGTGAGTGATGATGTTTGTTGTAATGTGCGGTGGTTTCTTGTTGGTGGTAGAATGGTCGAACAGGCCAACCACGCTTTCATAAAACTCATTCCAAAACACAAGGTGGCTACAAATATGAATGATTTTTTCCCTATTGTGTGTTGCTCGGTGATATATAAAATCATGGGTAAGGTAATTGCAGGAAGACTCAAACTTATTTTGTTGGCTATTGTGTCTATGAACCAATCTGCCTTTATCAAGGGTAGATCCATTTTGGATAATGCCCTTCTAGCTTCTGAGTTTCTACTGGACTTTCAAGTCAAATATCGATCCAAAAAGTCATGCATTAAGGTCGACATCTCCAAAGCTTATGACCATGTCAGTTGGCCAAGACTTTGGACTACAATGTAGGCATTGGGGTTTGATAAAAAATTTATTGACATAATCAAACAAAGCGTGGAGACCACATCCTTTTCCGTTCTAATTAATGGTGTGCCCAAAGGGATGTTCCAAACATCCAATGGCTTGAGACAAGGGGATCCCCTATCCCCTCTTCTTCTCTCGCTTATCATGGAAAATCTTTCTTGTCTGACCAATGGTGAGGAGGATGTAGGGCTTGTGCGTGCCTTCAAAGTGCAGGGTACTAAGGTCCTCAGCCATATGATCTTCGCTGATGATGTGCTTTTCTTCATATTGGGTCATGCTAAATACCTTCAGGAACTGAGAAAATCCTTCAAAGCTTTGGGAGAATCACTAAACTCTACATTAGTGACATCAAATCCCATGTCTTCCTCTCTAAATCATGTGACAGTAGGAGAGGCATGCTTAGAGAGGCAATTAGGGTGTCAGAAGGGAGCTTCCCCACTAGATACGTGGGTGTGTTGATATCTGGTGGGGTGGGAAAAGGCACTAACTATAAGAGCTATGTTGATAGCGTATGAAAGGTGGTGGACAACTGGTCTAGCATTTGAGTGTCTCTAGCTGGAAGGGTGGTCCTTATCAACTCTGTTCTCATCAACAAGGTTAGATACTGGTGCAGGCTGGCTGAGATGCCAAATTTCATCATGAAGAAGTTTAGAACTATCATTGTTGGTTTCTTTTCAAGCAGCAATATTCATGCGATCTCCTAGAAGACGGTGGCACAGCCCTCCTTCTATGGTGGTATGAATATCAATGATCATGTTCGACTAGCTTGGGTAGCTTCAGGTAGCAGGATACAGGATCTGTTGACCAAACTGGATTCCCTCTGGGTAGTGTGGATGGCCAGCAGATATACCAGCCTTGAGGCTGAGGAGGACGGGTGGAAATCTTCCAGGTGCTGGAAAAGAATGAAGTAGACCTGGTTGGATATCAAAGATGCGTACAACAACAATATGGGGCAGTGGCAGCTGATCGGCAACCAGAAACCATGGGTCCATCAGTGCTTCAGCCCCCGAGTGGTGTGGGACCCTTTTCTTTGGCACAAGTTGAGATATCCCAAATGGAGTTTTTGCTCATACAGAGCCATTATGAAAAGGTTGCCTTCCAAGTATAGATTAACCAAATGGGGGTTGAATTGTGATCATGTTTTCTTTCTATGTTCTAAGTAAAATTAAACACACGGGCATCTTTTTTTGGTTGTAGATACTCCAAGTATCTATGGAGAAGAGTGGCACTGAAGTGTGGTTGGGGAGGATCACCGCCTAACAATATGGATGAGATCATTCCTTGGATGTTTGCGAAAACATGCAGAAACACCAAGGATAGATCCCTAGAGGGTGTGATCTTCACAAACATAATCTATTTTGTTTGGCAAAAAGGAATAACAGGTTGCATGATAAGAAGACCTACAATAATCTTTTGGGTTTTGAGACGGCTATATATAGGTTGGGCTGGCATGTTAGAGCCAAGCCAGACCTCTTGTTAGGGGTCAATACACATATAGTTCAGAAATGGGATTTTGTTTAGATCTTGTATTGTATATGGGATTTTGTAGTTTCCCTTATACACTTTTTGGTGATCAATGATATTTTACCTTATCCAAATTTTTTTTTTATCATATAGTCTGAATCAATCATGTTATTATGGTATTCAGTAACTATTTTTTTATTACAAAAATCAACATATAATTGGTCAGGTTTGGGTTGATCTAAACCTGAATCGAACTAACCCATTGGAATCCTACTTGCGTTTTCATGATGAATATTAGTCAAAGTGAGTTTTTTCCTTCCAATTTTCATGAACTTCTTGAAATTTTGGTTTTCTTTGGTTTGGTTTGTTTTCTCGAACAAACTTAAATCTTTATCTTATGATGTGTTCTATAAAATAACTATTTTTTATGTGATCCCTTTGTTAAAATCAAAAATATTTTGGAAGTAAACGAATGATGGACAACAAGCAACAATTGTTAAAGTGAAAACATTGGATATACATGTATATATATATATAACATGTAATAAGGGATCATTTATATCACACAAAAAAGGTTGTTAATAAGTTATACACTAATTAATTAGGAATGGATAATGATGTAACTTATATATATCAATTGATATATTTAATGCTCTTGTGTGTTGTAAATGTCATTTAGTGTAGTTTTATTTCTTTAGTACTACGGTTTGAGAATCCACACTCTTTTCACAACCTATTGTTTTGAATAATGTAATATTTGTGGTATCTTATCTCAAAAGGTGATGAACCTTATGTTCTTTAGTCTTCATTCATAATCAAAATTCTATAGCATCAAATGTCTAATTCCTCTTTTTGTTACAATAGTTTTAGTTTGCACGAGAAAACATGAAATGTTTTTTCCCTAGTTTTTCTTTGATGTTCACATATGTGAATTTCATGATATATTATTGTGATGGAATAGTTAGGTCTATGTGAGGTATCTTTTAAATCTGAACCTCATATTAAATCAAACATAAATCAACTTATCACCAAGAAAGTTTTAGGTGAAAGGAGCTCTAGACCCATTTAACATGAAGTTTTTGAAGAGGAAACAAGTAAGATACTGGGATACTTATGAAATGGATGGCATAAGTGAAAATTATGAGTTTATTATACAACATGAGATGTCTAGCCACTTCCATTATCCTAATTTTCTCAATCCCATTATTACACATAAAGGATAATCCCAAGTGGTTAGTCTCAACATGTAATTCTTATTAACTCAAAATTACAATATTAACAATATAATATGCCAAAGATTAATATGAGTTATCATCAATTAATCATATGAAATTTCCTAATGTGTGGAGTATAATGTTAGTTTTAGATTCCAATGTTTCCAACTACATGATGTTTAACATGGAGTTTTTGTCTTAGAAGGGCAATGCACTAGCCTTCAAACTGTACAACTTGTGTTGTATGAAATATGCTTAAAATATGTCCAAAATATACATCAACTACTATATGGACTTTTGTGTCTACATCAATATATCAAACATGTAAAAAGATATAGAAATGTTAGTAGGAAACTATAGTTTCAAATGAGTAATGTCATGGTCTAAAATAATTGGATAAAGAAGAAAATGAAACCTACAATGAGGTAGGGAAGTAATATTAGAATAATATTGTATTATACAATAATAAGAATGATTAAAAATGTAGAAAAGGAAATTAAAATACGTAATGCACTCCATATCATTGAAGAAATGTATAAAGAATTCACTTACCTTTCATGTAGAATTTATTTCTAGCTTTCTGAATGTGCCACTCTCTAATGTTTATGAATAAAATATTTCAAATTGATACATTAATTGAGTTAGGTGACAGATGACTATAGACAATATTTGATGTCAAAGAATATACAATAATTTAAGTATTTATATGCTTGTAAATCAAGTTGTACCTGGTGAACTATGATTTGTAAATTTGAAATTGTAGAAATTAATTGAAATTGTTTAAGAACAAGTGATGAACAACCCAAAGCCATCCTAAATTTTTTGTTGTACTTGTTTACATACATTAGGATAGTTCGAATTTACTATAAAAATGATTTAGGTCATTTTCCAATTTGTTTGAGATTTTGGGTCAGGAACAAATTTACTCAAATTGGAATTTGACATGACTGACCCTTGGTTAAGTTTTGGTTTACCATGATTATTATTAGTCAGTTTGTAATTCGACTGAGAATCTTTTTGTTTACATAATTTCACTTAGCACACAATTAGCTACTTTAACACCTTTGTTGTCGTATAACAACTATTTAAGAACTAAAGTCATCCTAAATACTCCTCAACACTCCCAACAATCATTTAGACTATTCCGAAGTTATTCATATAATATGAGAGCCATACACACATCCAAAAATACACTTGAGAATTGCCTCTACATGCCATCACACTATGCTTAGGGTTGTGGTTTTCTATATCCAACTACTTCCAAGTTATCTAAATATCTACTCCATTTTTGGCATCCTACTAAACCATCTTGTAGATCTTCTCATCACTTGTTCTATAGTTGTTCAAATTTTATATATAGTGAGATTGGTTGTTACTTGCTTGATCTCTTTTTTTCCCTATCTTGTTTGGATCTTTGGTGCTACTTCTATATAGTAGGATTAATTGAAGTGCATGGATCTGCTTTTTGTGAAAAGGATACAACCAAAGATGAAGGTAATTTCATGCGGTGTTCTTTAAACGGTGATCTTCTAGACCCAAAAAAAATGTTGATAGTCACCCTTGATATATGAAAGGAGGTTGGTATTGATCCAAAATAGGCATTGGTGTCTGTAGTTTGTTCTGGTACAAAAATGATAGTAAGTTACATGTTTAGAAATCTTGGTTAGCACCAAAGAGGTAGTGAATCTATGATATAACAAGTTAGAACCACTATAAAAGATTGTGTCCTTTGTGTTTGTTTATAATATTCATCGCTTTTTAATCTTTTTGATTTAATTTTCCTCAAGCAAGTTGCATTCAAATGCATTCTATTTTAACATGCATTCAAATTTAGATTATCTCTATTCAAACCCGATAAAACATTCAATCGTCAAAAGAAAGGTGCTAAAGAGATCCAATGTGTCTTGAAGATGGGGGAAAATGTCTTGGGCCAAAAACCTTGTAAGAGTGAACATCTATCATGTGACTGTATATGACAACTCCAATTATGCATATTGGAAGTGACATATGCAATTATTATTTTGAAGGGTTATATTTAAGCTATTAAAGATATTAGGCAGCCATACATGCCTAGAAACAAGAGGTTTGAGCAATGGGATGCAAATACGATGAGAAATGCCACTATAAATGTAAATGTTGAGAGTATTCTATATTCTTTCCTATCTTATAGTGAGTTTAATATAATATCCTCTTGTGAAACTACTTATGATATTTGAAGGTGACTTTATGTTTCTCATGAGGGAGAAATTAAAGTAATGATACTAATACTAATGTACTTTTTCATAAAGTAGAGTTGTTTCACGTGAAAAAGTATGAATCTAATTTCCAAATGTACTCTATATTTACTTCATTATTTTAAAATCTTTGGGAAATAATATTAAATATAAGGAGCTTGTAACTATTATTTTACATATCTGACCTATAAGTATATAAAAAGTTTTGAAAAATATTTATTTAGTTCTTATTATAGCTTCAAGATCTTGAAAGTAATCTAGAAACTTATGAGGTAGATATCCAAGATTGGGAGATGTGAGAATAGGAGGAAAATTCATGCAAAGAAGAAGTAATTGGTTCTTAACACAAGGACTTAGAGTCATGTTATTGTTCATTAAGTGGAGAAACATGTACTAAAGAAGACAAGAACTCAAAAGGTAGGAAGTACATAAAATTTTCTTCTGACATATATTTTAGTTAATTCTCTACTAATCATCAAAAATAGGGAGAAAAGAGACATTAGAAGAATGAATGCCCAAAATTCAAGAGGACAAAGAAGAAGAAATAAAAGGAAAATAGTAAAACATGTCAAGCTTCTTGGGATTCTTTCTTCCTCAAATCCAAGTTCAATTGATGAGTAAAAGATTATTATTGTCTTGTGGTTAACTGTATCATTTCTAAACATGAAGAAAAGGACACATAAGAAGGGACAAAAGGTGATTGTAGTGAGGTATCTATCTCAACCTTTGCGAAATATGAACAAGTTGAACTTACTCCGTAAAAATTGGAAAATATAAGAAAAAATAAAAGGTATTTTTGTTGTTTCTTCAAATGATGAACATAATCAGTTGAATGACCATTTTTCTAGTAAAAAGAAATGATAATCTTGTCTATCAAAGTTCTTAAATACAAGCTCATGTTTCCACTCTTTCAATAAAATTGAGTGATATGTATAGACAACAAATTTATTCTTTCATGTTGATTGTAATATTATCTCTTAATGGATGTTGATATGAATGCTAAAGATCCTCTGCATGAGGATAATCTTGCTAGTACTATAAAATTTTTGACCTCTACTACTAAATATTGGTTGATGGTTACTAAGAAAATGAAAAACATAGAGATCTTTAGGTAGATTTTTAAATAGTAAATATACATTGAACAATATCTTGCATTCTCACAGTGGTCATGTAGGTAGAAATGGTCTTGGTTATGCTCCAAAAAATAGGAAGCTCCTTAATAAGAAGAATCAATGTTATGTTTTTTTGAAGAAAAAATTAGTTCTCAATTCTCTATTAATCATATTATTTATTTTTCATGTGGAAGATTTTGCCACTATAATACTTGTTTCCCTTTTTAGCAAAAAAGTGGCAACAACATGGTTTGAGTTCCAAAAACCTCCTTCTAGATGGGGTTTTGCACTATAATGTGATTCTTTGTATATCTTTTGATCATGCCATGAATCTTAACTTTTAATAGGCAAATTGTTTTTAGTTGTTGATTTTGGTATATACACTTGGTTGTTTATTTGAGGTTGTAATCCATTTGAATTAAAAGTTTTTAATAGACTAGCTCTCAATCAAAAGTATAACTTGAAAGAGAGGTGGTTTGATCAAATTGCAATTTGATTGAACTATTTCCCATTAAATTTTATTTTGGATATTTATCTTTTATTTCTTAAATTGACCTTGCTTCATATTTATATGATCTTTTGGGTTTGAAATGATTTCTCATGTATGTTGTAGTTGTACTTTAGTTTTTTATATATTTAATTTTTCTCATTATTAGTTTAGATCATATCATCTTGAGTATGTTACTAAGGTGGATCTCAGACTTGTGAGTTGATTAATGTGCATCTTGTGAGACAAGTTGATGCAAGATAGGTTATATAAGTTCTTATCATAGTAATTGAATCAGAAAAAAGATATTTAGAATTTTCATTTGTTCATATAAGATGTAATCTTTCCAAATTCTAAAACTAAAATAAAATATATATTTCGAAGAAGATGTAAGGAAATAAAGTGCAATGCAATATCTTTTCTTAAAGAGAGCAAGAATTTATCATCTGAAGTCTTCTCGCCATCTAAACAGATTCCAAACTATTCAAGTCTAGGGAAGTACTTATAAACTAGTGTACCATCTCTTCCAATTGAAATTCAGCATTCTAGTTGTATAATGGGTATAAGAGATTCTTTAGCAACATTAAAGGATCAACAAAGTGTTAAACTAATGGATGGAACAAAAAATATCATATGTAGTGAACCAAAAGGAAATTCCAAACAAAAATGAGCATATTATAGATACAACAAGTGCTACAAGATTTATTTCAGAGACTTCACAATTTTCAACACAACTATACTTGCCAAATAAACTTGAAGATTGTTTTTCAATATGGAATCTTTGGTCAAGCTTGTCCTAAAAGGAAGATATTACAAAAATGAGATCTCTGGTCAAGTAGGTCTTGAAGGGAAGATAATACAAAATTGATTACTTTCTCGATGCTTATATAGGGTGTGACTGGATCTATATTTCAAAATGTATATGGGATTCAAAAGCACTGCTCAAAGATGGAGTCCAATGGATAATGGGAAATGTAGACACACTCAGAGTTTGGGATGATTTTTTCCTACCAAATCACAAAGGATTGAGTAGAAAATTGGAGTTCACATCTGAACCATATGAAATGAGGATGGTGGATGTTTTGATTCCAAATTGATAGGCATGAGTTTTACTGGTATTGGGCTTCAAATGGGATTTGATGTGAGTGTTCATCCTATTACTTAGCAAGAATAGTAAAATACCTACGTATTTGGAGTTTCTCCTGCAATGTTCAAACATATGCTCAGATGTTTGAAAACTTCCCTTGTCACCTAAGCTTCAACATTCTATTGAAGACTGTGTGCTAATCATATACCCACAAAGAATAAAGTCTTAACCCTACACCAAGCACACCACAACAGATCCTTCTAGTTTCCTGTGCAATTTTGAATGTGAGACAATGTGCCATGTTTTTTTTAATGTAGCACTGTAGTTGTTAATTGTAAGAAAAGTTAATTCATGATATTCTACAAGTGATTGCCAAGGAGATGACAATAGATATGGGTCTAAGTTTTGAAAAAAAAAACTAAACATAAATGAAATTTCAAAATATCATCCTTTTCTTAGCATCATGGAAATGCAGAATCAATGTATATTGAGCTAGGAACAAACTTGTCCCCTTGATATGGATGGCCTTCTAGCACTAGGTTGAAAAATATACTTAAGTCACAATAGATTAACATAAACATGTCTAAAAATGTAACAAAAACACATGACTATTAGAAGGAAGCTATGACAAAGAATTCTTAGGCTTAACAGAGTGGATGAATTTGTGCATTGGATTGTTGTGTGTTGCTATTATTTTAAAGAGACAAATGCTTAACAATACAAATTAAAATTTACTAAACCATACCGATGACAATGAGATAATCAACTTATGATCGATTGTAATTTCATCTTGAAGTCTTAATTCTTTTTATTGAACCACTACAATTCTTGATCGTGCTTGTTATATGCTTTCAAATATCTATTTGTGCTAATGAGGGAAAAGTGAAGTAATCATCAAGAAAGAGGTCAGAGCATGGGAAAACATTGTTTGTTTTAGAAAAACTTTAATAGCTTCCTTGGAAAACAACTTATTCAGAACATCATTGGTATATATCTCTTCAGACAAGTTGTGGCATATATTTGCACAAGTATTAGATAAAACATCAATATGATTAGGATTGAGATCCTTGGATGAGTCCGTATAAGACCATATGCTTTTGCAATATCTAAAAGGCATGTAGATGAATCTCCCTCATTAAGAAGAAATTCTCAAAACCTTGAACCAACATTAGGAAATCCTTTCATCAAGAAAATAGCTACAACAAACCTCACTCGTTGAATGTTTTGAAAGGAAGTGGGATGGTACATGAACCCTTCTTATCTTTCAAGCAATAGAAGGTGGGTCATTTACCTGAGAGGAAATTGATGTATCTAGATAACCCACCTACTAGAAGAAAATAAAAATAACTTCAAATGAATATTGCCCATAATCATATCATAGAAGAGATAAGTTGTTACTAATACACTAATGTTGGATACCCCACCTTATGATCCCATATCCCTTACATCTAAGAGAGGATCAGTAACAACTACTTGTAAAGAGAGAGTTGGATCTAGGATAGCACAACCCAATCTATCAAACAACCCCCACTCCAATTCAAAGAACATTAGATCAAACATGAATAGTCAAAATAATAGTTGGCTTGTGCCTCTCTGAAATTCACCTCTTATTTAATAGTTTCAACCATGTCAAGGACTACATATTGTTGTGTATTATGAGATTGCAAACCACTATTTCTACTTGTAGAGGCAAACAACAGATTGTGCATTCCATTAACAAAATGAACGTAATCAGCATAAGATTCATTTATTATTTATATATGCATACAAATGTCATAGTTGAAGTGTGATCACAACAATCCAATTGAAATTTTACACAAAAAATAAGTTTATAAATTTGATGTGAGGGCTCTGTGAAATTCATGAGAGTAACAAAAATAACTACAATTTGCAAATCAAAGAGTATATTTTTTTCACGACTTCATCTTTCCATAGTTATAATAATTTGCCACAAGTCCTCTTGAACAATAAGATCTACCCATAATGAATAAGATGTTTACAGTTTGTCCTCCCTATATGGCAAAAAGATATCTAAACTTCAAGTCGTATGGCAATATTTGCACTACCGATGATGTACATTGTCATATCCTTGCATGTTCAATGCAGTTGATAGCCTCTTTTCTAAGTTCCACAGCAAGTTCCAAGCATCATATACAATCACTACTTATTCAACATCCTTGGCAGAATAAAGATGGTACCAGTCTAACATTTTTGGTATGGTGGACACTTGTGATAAATTAATAAGTACAAGTGCTTGTAGATAATTACATTCGATTACTTACAACTCAGTATCAACACTTAATGTTGTTTATACTCTTACATAGAATGTTTTGAGTCATTCCATCGCAAATCCTATTTGGGATGCTTCCATTGGCTGTAATTATTGTGTATGGTTGTTTATGGAGGCTTATAAAAAACCACTAGAGGGGGGTGAATAGGGTTTTATGGATATTTTAAAATTAATTCAACTCAAACAAGCAACCACAAAAAGACTGGACAAGGGACAAGGATTTAGAGTGGCTCCAACCTTAGAAAATACTAAGGCAGTCAATCCACTACTTGGTTGCTTACCCAACCGGGATTTTGAAAGTATTTAATTTTATTACCTCGCAAGGATGTTACATAAAATTACAATACTTTCACCAAACCCTTCGGACAGCCTTCACCTAGAAGTAGTCTCACCAACCTTGATGCAGCCTTCCTTGAAGTAACTTCAAGCTCCCCCTTGAAGTAGCCTTCCTCTTGAAGTAGCTTCCCGTTGAGACAGCCTTCTTGAAGTAGTCCAAAGTCCACCTTCTCTACCTGAGAAGTCAAACCCTCTCCAATCCACAGCCTCCAACCCTAGGAGTAGCAAGGAGAGTACAAATAATATAAAGGAACAAGAAGGAAAAATAGAAATTACAATACCGTTGTAGCACAATGCTTGATTTCCTATATCAAGCGTTTTGATCTCCTAACCAATGTATATGGAAGTGTAAGTGTAGTGGGTAGGAGATGCTAGCCTATAGGACACGAATTTAGAGCAATGGAAATGTATAGCCAATGTTGGAGTTGCTCAATTTCTCACTAGAATGAATAGCCAATTGCAAGTATTATGCTCAAGTGTTGCACAAGTGTACTTTGGGTGTCCTATGGCGTGTCCTATTTATAGGAATGGCATATGGATGCTTAAGGACGTTCTAGACACTTTCTAGGGGGTTCTTAGTTCTTAACTAGCCGTTAGGTATCCATTATTTGCTTTAGCAATGGCTACTTAATTAATCCTCAAAAGTGCAGACAGAACTCTTCTCGGTCGACAAATTGTCAATCGAGAGTCCTTCTCGTTCGAGGATTTGTCGACCGAGGGACGTCCTGGAGCAAGTGTTTAAAACGTTCATTTCCAACTCCCAACCACCTTGTCTGCTGGGTCTAATGGCTACTTGGGTCAATCTCAGTCGAGGAATTTGTCGACCGAGAGTGTCTCGGTCGAGGAGTTTGTCGACCGAGAATGACCATGTTTCAATGTTTTGAACTAGATACTAAGTGAGTGTATGAGTGTGCAGATGTGACACTATTATAGGGAATGACCTATCTAAGTGTTTTGATTAGCTAGGGAAGATCTAACGCTTGATTTACATGATGTCTAATTACTTGTACATTATATACTTGTACACGTTTTTACATTTGATTACAATCATGAATTAAAGCAATTTGAGCATATAGATCTTCCAAGTAGCTTGTCATCCACCTAATTCCTACAACACTCAAGTAGCATGTTAGATCCACAAGAATGAAATGTTTGTCATCATCGAAACAAAGGGATTATAATAATGTCCAGTTTAGCCAACAATCTCCCCCTTTTTGAAGATGACAAACATTTCCTAAATATAAAATAATGAAATATAAATCATATGAGTTTTATACCTAAAGTTTACCTTTTGTAGCCATTCTTGTTTTGCAAGTGGGTGCTGGCCGAGATATTATGAAACTCATTTTATTTTATGTTTTTGATTTTATATTATTTCTCCCCCTTTGTAATTTCAAAAAGATATCCAAGAAAATCATTTTGTATAACTTTTATTTCTCCCCCTTAATTTTATGCTATGTTCCCCCTAGCTAAGATATTCAGTTTTAAAAATAGGGATTAATATAAATGTAAACCATTTATTGCCAAATTTAGCCACAATTTGTTTCTCAATCATTTGCAAAGGATGTTAAGCTTTGAAATGATATGAGATCCTTTTAGGTCTATGGCATATGTATTTTGATTTCTCATCCATTTTACATGGGATGTTAAGCCCTGAAAATGAAATGAGATTCCCTTAAGATCATGATGGATACATATTGATTTCTCATCCATTTTGCAAGGGATGTTAAGCCCTGAAAATGACATGAGAACCTTTTAATCTTATACATGAAAAGTATCTCTAACCAAATGCACAGGATGTTAAGCCCTGATTTGTTTAGAGAATTCCATTAAGAACAAGATATATCACATTCATGAAATTTATATTCCTTTATTTTCATAACCAAGATTAAAAATACTAAGGTCATGACAAACTCAAAATTTTGTAAGCTCCTTCTTAATCTTATAGTCAAGATAGTTTTTGTGAGCTCCCCCTTAATCTTATAATCAAGATGTTTTAAGGATTCTAAGGTCACAATAAATATTAGATCATAAAAAGTTATGCACTAAAATTTTGTTTTCAATATACTAAGATTAAGTGTAGTAAAATTATGTACAAAGAAGCATTTTGTCAAGCTTATTTTAGGTCGACCTTGACTTCGACCATAGCGCCCCTTGGTCAAACTTGATTTCAACCAAGAGGCAATTTCTACAGATTTCCAATTTGAACACTTACATGTGAAGTATAATTTCTGCAGATTTTTTTTTTAATTTAAAATGCATTTGTGCCATGATGTTTTACTTTTTATGCAAAATGGCATCTCTATATGAGCTGAATCATAATGATAAAAAACAATATCCATTTATGGTTTGTATATATGGATCAAAGATCATTTTAGACAAACCAATGAAACATAATGATCATGGCACAATGATTATGCTAGAACAGTAGAAGCATATCCACAATACAATGATCAAGATAGAAGCATGTAATTTCATGAAATACAATGATTATGACCATTTAAATTTTAATACACATGGTTCCTACATAGAGAGACCAAGAAATACTTAGGATAAACCATGTGGACTATGATAAAATAGTAATTTCCTTGATTATACCAACATGGTGCATAATTTTCAATTTTAAACCATGTAAATCAAAATAATCTCATTCATGATTCATGGATTTTCAATTTTAATACAAACCATGCAAATGAACAAGTTTAATAAACTTTTTCAATCAATGAATAAGGTTTGTTCAAAAATCAGTCTTCATATCATACTTTTGCAATATGGTTAAGGATTTCATATTCATAATGTTATACCTTAAATCATGATGCAAAAAGATCAATATGTCTCGTTTCAAAGATGGTCTCCAAGATTTATTCTTGATTTTGCATATTAAATCAATCATTAATAACAAATTGATAGCAAAGTAGATTAAGTGAAAATAGGTTCAACAGAACTTGATTCAGTCGAACTATTTTTCGACCGAATTTATCTCGGTCGGTGTTTTTCTCGACCGAGAATGCTGCTGTTTGTACAGGTTTTATCAGATTTATTGCAAACACGAAAACAGTAACCTGCTCGGTCGACTATTTCTTGACCGATAATGTTCTCGGTTGAACAGTTTCTTGACCGAGAATGTTTCTGTACTATTTTAGAACTGTTTTCAGTAATTGTTTCCAAGTCAGACAAGAATATGAAAGTTAAAGCTTGATTGTGTTGAGATATGACATTTGCATATCAAGAATCAGTTTAGGTCAAATCTCAACTAGTCAAATTCAAACTTCTAAGTTTTAGGAACCCAAGCTAGATCATCATTCCTTTTCTTGTATGGGCATGAAAAAGAGCAGTGTCCAAGACACAAGCAATAATGACAACTAATAGAGTCAATCTCATTTCTCTTTCTAGGAGTTGAGTTGTTCTTTGGTACATACATGGATTGATTCTTTAGCACTTGTGTCCTTCTCCAACTAGGTTTTTGATAAGATTTTCCCTTGGTCTTATAACCTAGTCCTCTCCTTCCAATTTGACGATAAGAATCATTTAAGATATTATCAAGAATATTATGGTTACTCAAACTACTCATTTTTTTGTTGTAACTTCATAATCTCATCCATTTTCTTCTTGATATCTAATTTTGCTTGATCTAGATTAGATAACAAAGAATCTCTTTCTTTCACAATAATATCATAATCTAGATGTGTACACAAAACAGGTTGTTTTTTAAGATCATTTACTTGAGTCTGCAAGTTTAACTTTTCAAGGGAAAGAAGATTGCAATTTGCTTCTACAGATTTTAGCTTAATATCATAATCTTCAACAGCCTTTTTGAGATCTTCATTTTCAGATGTGAGAGCAAGAAGTTTAGCATTTAACTCATCATTTACTATATTTGATTTCTTAAATTTCTTCTTGCACTCAATATATTTCTCATGTGTATCTTGAAGACTAGTAATTAGATCTTCTTTTGGCAGATCAAAAAGACTTACCTCTTCTTCTTCTTCATTTGTTGTAGCAATAAGACATTCTACTTCTTCTTTTCCATCATGACTACCATCACTTGAATCATCCCATGCAGCTTTATATGCTCTTTCTTTCTTTTTGTGAGATGATTTCTTCCATTTCTTGAGTTGTGGACAATCACCTTTCATGTGTCCCTTTTTGCCACATTCAAAGCACCTGGAAGAAGAAACACTAGAAGTTTTGTTAGTTTTAAAACTTTTATACTTCTTACCGTTTACAATGAGAGTTTCTTCTTCACTATCATCTTCACTTGTGTCATGACTAATCTTGGTTGATGCTTTGAATGCAATGTCCTTCTTTTTCCCTTGTTGAAGTTCACGTTCTCATCATTCTTCCTCTTCTAAAGTTGCCTCATGTGCTTCTAGGTTGCCAATGAGTTGTTCCATCCTTAGCCGGGTGAGATCATTTGCTTCTTCAATAGCAGTCACCTTGGGCTTGTACTTGGGAGGGAGAGATCTAAGAATCTTTGACACTTGGTCTTCCTCACTAATCACTTTGCCTAAAGCATTAAACCATTCACAATAGAAGAAAATTTTGCATACATTTCACTAATAGATTCATTTTGATCCATACAAAATTGTTCAAATTTCTGTTTAAGCATTCCGATTTTAGAATTCTTAACTTGAACAGTTCCTTCATATGTTATAGACAATCTATGCCATATCTCATAAGTTTTTTCACAATTTGATATTCTATTAAACTCACCAATGGAAATTGAACAATAAAGCATACTTACAGCTTTTGCATTCATTTGGGCAGATTTTACCGTATTAGCATCCCAATTTTCATACTCCGTTTGAGGAAGTTCATATGGAGTTGATACCATTCTCCATAAGTCCCAGCTGATTCCTTGGAAGTAAAATTGCATCCTCCTCTTCCAGTAGGTGTAGTTAGTGTTGTCAAAAGCTGGAGGTCTAGCCACGAGTGTTCCTTCCAAGTTGAGGTTGTTGAGTACCCCGTCACCCATTCTTCAAGACTTTGTTAGAGTTCCTTGAAGCCATGCTCTGATACCAATTGAAAAACCACTAGAGGGGGGGTGAATAGGGTTTTATGGATATTTTAAAATTAATTCAACTCAAACAAGCAACCACAAAAAGATTGGACAAGGGGACAAGGATTTAGAGTGGTTCCAACCTTAGCAAATACTAAGGCAGTCAATCCACTACCTAGTTGCTTACCCAACCGGGATTTTGAAAATATTTAATTTTATTACCTCGCAAGGATGTTACATAAAATTACAATACTTTCACCAAACCCTTCAGACAGCCTTCACCTAGAAGTAGTCTCACCAACCTTAAAACAGCCTTCCTTGAAGTAACTTCAAGCTCCCCCTTGAAGTAGCCTTCTTCTTGAAGTAGCTTCCCATTGAGATAGCCTTCTTGAAGTAGTCCAAAGTCCACCTTCTCTACCTGAGAATTCAAACCCTCTCCAATCCACAACCTCCAACCCTAGGAGTAGCAAGGAGAGTACAAATAATATAAAGGAACAAGAAGGAAAAATAGAAATTACAATATCATTGTAGCACAAGGCTTGATTTCCTATATTAAACATTTTGATCTCCTAACCAATGTATATGGAAGTGTAAGTGCAGTGGGTAGGAGATGCTAGCCTATAGGACACGAATTTAGAGCAATGGAAATGTATAGCCAATGTTGGAGTTGCTTAATTGCTCACTAGAATGAATAGCCAATTGCAAGTATTATGCTCAAGTGTTGCACAAGTGTACTTTGGGTGTCCTATGGCTTGTCCTATTTATAGGAATGGCCTATGGATGCTTAAGGATGTTCTAGACACTTTCTAGGGGGTTCTTAGTGCTTAACTAGCCGTTAGGTATCCATTAGTTGCTTTAGCAATGGCTAGTTAATTAATCCTGAAAAGTGCAGACAGAACTCTTCTCGGTCGACAAATTGTCGATCGAGAGTCCTTCTCGGTCGAGGATTTTTCGACCGAGGGACGTCCTGGAGAAAGTGTTTACAACGTTCATTTCCAACTCTCAACCACCTTGTCTGTTGGGTCTAACGGCTACTTGGGTCAATCTCGGTTGAGGAATTTGTCGACTGAGAGTGTCTCGGTCGAGGTGTTTGTCTACCGAGAATGACCATGTTTCAATGTTTTGAACTAGATACTAAGTGTGTGTATGAGTGTGCAGATGTGACACTATTATAGGGAATGACCTATCTAAGTGTTGTGATTGGCTAGGCAAGATCTAATGCTTGATTTACATGATGTCTAAGTACTTGTACATTATATACTTGTACAAGTTTTTACATTTGATTACAATCATGAATTAAAGAAATTTGAGCATATAGATCTTCCAAGTAGCTTGTCATCCACCTAATTCCTGCAACACTCAAGTAGCACGTTAGATCCACAAGAATGAAATGTTTTTCATCATCGAAACAAAGGGATTATAATAATGTCCAATTTAGCCAAAAGCTATGCATGTGTTGGAGAAAAATCAAAAGAACGTATATAGAAAACTATAATTTTGAGGAATGTACCATGGGAATATCAATTCATGTTATGAAGGCATCTCTTACTTTTGAATTAGTCATGCTCGGTTTCAGTAAGTTTCTTTTGTTGGGAATTAGATATAGTTCCAGCTAAAACTTCATGGTTGATTTCACACCATCTGAGTGGTTGAAGTCACTTCTTACCTTAGGTGTCATTCTTCTCCGCTAGCCCTTGACAAAGATGCCAATGTGGCTGATTTTAGACCCATCATGACTCTGATTGAGATGCATCTTTGATGGTGAGGAGAAATGTAGTTTACTAGTGGAGACTGATGCCTTAGAGCTCCCAATTGGGAAGAGTCCTTAGAGTTGGCTTGGAGTGTGTATATTATATACCATTTCTGTCACTGCACATCTTAAGCAAGCACCAGATAAGCTTAGCAAGTTCGCCACCATCGTCTATGATTGACACTAACCTAGAATTTCTAATATATGCAAAAAGTCTACATTGTATAAATGTTGGAGATTCACCTAAAGATTTTGTCAGTGGATTCTCAACAAGGATCTTAATAGCAAGGCTTCCAATGGTATGCACATGGCACTAGGCAACATGTTTTTGTGTGTTGCAAATAGAGAGAGCTTGCAACTCCTGATACAGAATACTCCTGATGGACAGAATGTGCAACATTTGAGACATACATGTGTATTTTGAGTATTATGACTTTACATAAGAGGATCAATGCAACTCCTCATATTAATAATGGAAATCATACAATCAGGTCTAGTCCTTTCAAAAACAACTATTCTAGAAATCAAAAAAATGAAAATACATGGAAAATCAACTATATTTGTGCCAGTTTGTTTGTGTAATCTTCTCCCAAGTAAATCTTTGTTTGCCTTTTTTTTCTTCTTGTAGTTGATACATTATCCCATTGTGGCAACCCAATGCCACACGAATGAGTTAACTCAAAACCAAAGTGTGATCGACAACTAAACAAGCACATCAGCACAAAAATGGGTAAACTAAAACTGATCGTATATAACCATAATAAATGGAAACATATTACATCAAGGTCCACAAACTATACCATATCACATACCTATCAGGTATTTACATTTGTACAATATCTATCTACCACACACCTATTACAAAAGAACATGTTCACATATAAGAATCACATATACTAGCAACATGTACAACCAAGGAATACTGCCAAAAACCACATATCGATATACATATCATCTACAAAACACAATCCTCCCAGGACCTGAGAGTACATGGATGACAGATAGGACTCTACTATCACACTAGAAGCATCCAACCTTCTATGTTTATTGATATTTGAGATGTTCTTTCTCAACAAAATGATCCTTCCCATGTCGTTGACGATCACCTGAAAAGATGTAGTGAACCAAGAGGGTGAGACCCATGTGCCAGTGAGAGATATAACTCTCTATCAATGGTTATTAAAATATAGCGGGATATATCATTATTAAGAAGGATGATCAGATTTAGCTAAATCAATTATTTAAACTAATTGTATATGTTAAGCAAATTGAACAACTGGAACTGATAAGAATAGCAACATGATAAGAAAGAATATGAAGAACATGTATAACATTTGATTTCTCTTACCACATAATATTATAACTAAGTAGTACTAAAAACAAGGCAAGATTAAACATCCAATGTGAAGCGTGTTTAGCCCTAAAGCAATTACACTATGTGGCTAGATTATGTCTTTTATGCCCTGAGGAGAATGAGGTATACCATCCATACTCCAACTATCCATTGTAAAGTTGAAAATATTACCATACAAGATCTAGGAGAGCCAGACTCCTATGATATCATCCACCCTTGATCAGTACGAGTCTACCACAGTGGCATATAGAGTCCAACTATAAAAATAGCCTATGTCTGCCTTGGTATATAGGTCAGGGCACTAGTGAACAGGGTATACAAACCCAATCATCTGAAGTACAACCACAGTTGTCCTCTATCACATCATATACACTGAGATACGATCTCAGTCATTCTCCTACCAAGGCATGACTGCATCCATCCTCATAGTCATGAAGTAAGGATGTCAAGGACACTTAGTCAATTGTACCCCACATACTCAACAACATGCACTCCAAATTTCCCTTAGGAATACTCATTTTAGCATACATCAAGTTCTGATAGTGAAATCAATCTATGGCTAGGGAAGTTGCATGATTAGGGTTTCACTTGATTAATTAAGTCCATTTAGATGTATTTTAACTACATTAATCAAATTACGTAGAAACCCTAGAAAGATTTTGCAAAAATAAGGGTAGGTTACAACCTCAGAAAATATTAAATGCATTACCTTGATCATATCAATACATGATACCATTTGACTTCCATACATAATGTCATCATAATTATCACAAAGCCACTTCTGAGGTCATAACACCCTTGACATACTTCCCTTCAAGAACATCATCATCCCTCCGAGTCACATCAAAGCTCATCATTGTCAAGCATAACATTTCTATTAAGCACTAGATTGTTCATAAGATAACAAGTTAGGGATACAACATCAAGAGAGAGAAAGTACTTTATCATCATGCTAATTACTCAAGCAAGCTGAGAATTATCACCGTGTATGCAAATTAGGGTTAAGGTTTAAACATTCTAACCAAGTTAGGGCTTCAAATCAGAAATTAACAGTGAACCCTAATTATCTCTATCTCCAACTTTCTTGGAAGCAAAATTAGGTCAACTATCATTATCATAAGGTAACAACAAAAGGCAATCACATGTCTAGGGATTTTCATCGACCAAAGAGAAATAGGTCACATCCCCATCATCAGTCAAAGAGATGAATAACCCTCATCAACCAATAAGGTCAAAGCATAGAGATCGAAGAAAAATTGAGTGTAAAAGCACTCTCATTGAACAATGAAGAAGGGTCAAGATTGGTGACCAAAGACAACCAAAATCTTGACGACTGAAGATCATGAGAGAAATTTCATCCACCGAAGAAGGTAGGTACATGGCGACCAAAGAGGAACCTCATCTCTTCATCGATTGAATGAGATAACCAACTTCACGACCACCAATGGAATCCATACTTAGATACCCAAAACACATCAAAAAGTCATCGACCACATAGATCATAGCTTGGTTAACATCAAGGGAAAGAAAACCACAACCAACAAAAGATCAAAATAGGTTGATCATCATCATAAAAACTGAAACTATCAAGGTGCAAAGCACAAGAAGAAGGTCATCACCAAAACCCTAAATTCATCATCAACGTGAGAGGAAAATTAAACCATGAAGTGAGAGAGAAAACCAAAATCTCTACCATCATTTATGTATCCAGAACATCCATCATCAAGTAAGAAAACAAAACCATGATTATGAGAAGGGAACCATCATTTAGCACATGCATGAGAAAACCAACACCTCTGTCATCAAAAAAACATTGGGTAAAAGAATTAGGGTTTACAAAAGGAGATTAAATATCTAAGATCACCATGAAATGTAAATCCTAGAGCATAGATAATATCATCAGGGTTCTCAAAACCATGTTAAAGAGATAGATTAATTGCATGCAAAGTTAAGTGGAACAATAATTGAGGAGAGAGTTATATAACTCGCCTAAAAAGAGAAGAAGCAACTCCAACATCAAGGATGCTCTCAGAGGAGAGAGAACCCTAGCTTGTTCAACTCCACAGCCAAGCTAGAATCACCTCAAGGTAAAGAAGAAAAAAACCCAGGTTAAAGGAGCACAAGGAAGAGGGCAAAACTGTAGGTTGAAAAGACAACAAGAAAGAGGGGTTCTTCACCTCAACTTGAACACTACCATGGAGAACAATGGATTCATCCAAGAAGAGAGAAGTTCCTCAAGAAGAACCACCATGGAGACTCCTATCCCAGAGAAGGAATAAAGTTAGTGTAGCAAGGAAACAAATATCAAGCAAGAGAAATCTCTTACCAAGACCAAGGAACATGAATCGATCACTAAATATGGGTTTCTCCAAACCCAAGCACCACATGCAAGGCGTTCGGCCACCTCTTCAATCTCAAGTACCACCTTCTTCACCAATGAGGGATGAACTCCAAGGAGAAAAGAGAAATAAGAGGTTGTAAAAGTATCATTTTCATGCAAAGAGAGGAGTATATATATCCAAGGGTAGAGAGATATAATGGAGGTTACGTGTCTCACATACATGTTCCATTTGTCCTCCAAAACTCGGCCATGCGAGCATTAAGATTAATCGTGAAACAAATGTGATAAAATCAAGGAAACACATCAACCTAACTTATCTAGAAATTCTCATCAATCGAACAAAATTAGGACCAACAACTCAATCGGTCGAAGAGCAATTAAAAGTTATCAATCGCATAGAACTCAACCTAGGGTTTCTTTGTTCATCAACCTATGAGACCCCTAGTTAAACCTCAAAAAATATCGACTGAAGAAACCAAAGCCAAAGGAACATCTTTTCTACACTAAATCTAAAACTATATTGGTCAACACACAAGGTCAACATCAAACTAGGACATCTAAGCAAACTGTAGAACCTCAACACATGATGCCACCTATTCAAACCAAGGTACAACAAAGTGCCAAACAACACCACTCTTTCCAACATGATTCCAAAACAAGTCAGGCACATCAAGAATGTAACAAACTACAAGAAAAACCCTAACTATGTGTAAATTGCAATTAGGTCCAAAATAAGAACACATACAACATAACTTATCAAACAACATCCAAACCAGACCAAACTCGAAACATTATCATGTCACATGTTATCAAGGCATATAACAAGATTAGATCAAGTTTGTACACATCCAATTATACTAAGTAAGCAATATTTATCCAAAAAGCAAAGTCAGGGGTATTAAAACCATAAACCCCTAACAAGGATTTCTCCCCCGAAATCCTCACAAAAAGATATGGGTACTTCCTACGCATCTCGTCCTCTAACTCCCATGTGGATTCCTCCACACCATGATGATTCCACAAAACCTTAACAAGAACTATATCAAATTCTTCACCCTCCTATCCAATATCAACACAGGACCCTCGACATACGACACATCCTCCTCCAACTCAAACTCTATAGGATGCAACACCAACTCGGTATCTGGATGACACTTCCTCAACATAGAAACATGGAAGATAAGATGCAACATGTGCAACTCGGGTGGTAACTCCAACCTGTAAGCCACTTTCCCAACAGGTGTCATCACATGGTAAGGTCCCATAAACCTTGGAGATAACTTACCCTTCTTACTAAACCTCAACACACCTTTCCAAGGAGGGACTTTGAGATACACCCTATCTCTCACTTAGAACTCCAAAGGCCTATGACGACTATTCAAATAAGACCTTTGTCTATCCTGGGCTTCCTTCAACTGTTGTTGTATCACTTTGATCTTCTCTGTAGTCTGTTGAACAAGCTCAGGACCCAAAAGTTGATACTCACGTCTCATACCAACAAAGTGGAGACCATCAACGTCTCCCGTACAAAGCCTCATAAGGAGCAATGTAGTTACTTCTTTGATAGATATTGTTCTGGGAAAACTCTATCAAAGTAAGATGCACGTCCCAACTGCCCAAAAATTATAAGACGCAAGCTCTCAATAGATCCTCCAAGGTCTGAATAGTCCCCTCAGACTAATCATTTGTCTACAGATGAAATGTTGTACTGAACTTGAACTATGTGCTAATGGTTGTGTGCAGATGTTCCCAAAAATGACTGGTAAATTGAGGACCTATATCAAACACTATGGTAGATGGGATACCATGTAGGCGCACTATCTCATCAACATATATCTATGCCAACTCTAGGTTGTATTTGTCTTCATGATTGGCAATAAGTGGGATGACTTGGTCAACCTGTCAACTATCACCCAAATGGAATCATGACCTTTGATTATCCAAGGCAGACCAACCATGAAGTTCATAGTGATATGATCCCATTTCCAATATCGTTTAGGAAATGGTTGCAATGCCCATGCAGGTGTCTGATGCTCATCCTTGACCTATTGACACAATGGACATCTTTCCATGAACTCAGCCATGTCAAGCTTCAAGCCAGGCCACCAAAGTAGATCCTTCAAGTTGTAATGCATCTTGGTAATGCATGGATGCATTGCATACATAGAGGAGTGAGACTCCTCAAGAACCAACTTCCTCAACCCATCATCATTTGGAACCAATGTCCTACCATGAAAGAAAACTATACCATCCTCGATCTCGTGAAAACGATCACACTTCTTGCTACCAAACTCTGCTTGTATCCAAAGTATCACGGTATCATTCCATTGTGCATATATGGTATATTGTATCAACATAGGCTTCACTTGCAACTGTGCTAACAAGTCCGCCAACAAAGAAACCTCTAAATTCAGTTCAATTGACACCACGGTACTTACATGTCTCACTTATGGCACTCCAAGGAACACAACTGCTCCTTCTTCTCAGATGATGATGAAGAAGATTTCTTTCTCAAAGCATCTAGTACCATGTTTGCTTTCCCTAGATGGTAGTTTGTCATGCAATATATAATCTTTGATCAACTCCATACATCATAGTTGTTGCATGTTCAGCTCCTGCTTTGAGAATATTACTTAAGGTTATTGTGGTCGGTGAACATCTGACACTTCTCTCCATAAAGGATGTGTCTCTAAATTTTCAGAGCATGGACCACAGTAGCAAGCTCCAGATCATGCGTTGGTTAGTTCTCTTTGTGTTTCTTAAGCTTCTTCAAAGCAAAAGAGATTGTGTTTTTGTCTTGCATCATCACGCATCATAACCATTGTTTGATGCATCACAGAAGATGATATAACAAGTCCCTTTCTCTATAGGAATGAATACCAATGAACTAGTCAGGCTTTCCTTCAAAAGCTAGAAAGAAGTTGACACTTGTCGTCCTATAAAAAAGGTACACCCATTCTTGTCATCTTGGTTAGGGGTAATGCCACAACATTGGAATTCTTGATAAACCTCCTATAGTAGCCTATCAAGCCTAGGAAACTGTAAACCTATGTCAGTTTCTTAGGCTTCTCCCATTCTAGCACAGACTCCACCTTCATTGGGTCTACAAATATGCCTCTAGAATATATCATATACCTGAGAAAAGACACGTCCTTCAGCCAAAACTCACACTTTCTGAACTTGGCATACAACTTGTGTTGTCTCAACAATGGCAATGCTAGGCATAGACATTTTTCATGTTGTTGGCTGTATTTGGAGTATATTAAGATGTCATCGATAAAAAGAACCATAAACTGGTCAAGATTTAGCATGAACACCCTATTCATCAGATCCATGAATGTTGCTGGTGTGTTGGTTAGCCCAAACAGCATAACCACAAACTCGTAGTGACCATGCCTCGTCCTAAAAGCTGACTTGGGTATGTCATGCACCTTTATACACAATTGATAGTATCTTGACCTTAGATCTATCTTAAAGAATACTACAACACCTCTCAATAATGAAACATATCATCTATCCCCAGCAAAGGGTACTTGTTCTTGATTGTAACCTTGTTCAGCTATTGATAGTCTATGCACAACCTCATAGAATTGTCCTTCTTCTTGACAAACAACACAGGAGCAGCCCAAAGAGAAGTGTTTGGTATGATAAATCCCTTCTCTAAAAGCTCTTGTAACTACTTCTTCAACTCCTACATTTTTGTGGGTGCCATCCTGTACGGTGAATGTGCTATCAGTTGGGTACCATGATCAAGATCAATCTCAAAATCAATCTCTCTAGGAGGGGGGACACCAAGAAACTCTTCGAGAAAGACATCCTCAAACTCCCTCACTATTGGCACCTCTTGAATGGTAGGACTCCTCACCTTGGTATCTACCATGTGTGCCAAGAAAGCCTCACACCCTTACACATCAACCTCTTTGTTGTCATAGATGACACCAAGCACATCAGAAGAATCTTCCTATCTCCTTGGAAGACCTACAAAACATCACCATCAAAGAATGTTGCCACCATGGAACTACATTCCAAGACCACCCAATACTTATCCAAGGTATATATCCCAAGGATCACATCAAAACCATGCATGTCAAGTGGCATAAGGTCCAATTGAATGTTTCATCCTAAAAACGAAAGAACACATGACAGACACACCTCTCACAACTCAGCGCAACCAACAAGAGGGGTTTCTGGAAGGAAACTATCAGCTCTATGACCAACATGCAAAAAAACAATTATATGTCTCCTCTCTGGTGATAAAAGAGTGTGTTGCTACTGGGTCAACCAAAAAAAATACAAAAGAATATGCAAACAAATTAGAATAAAAAAGTTCCATCTGACTTGTCATGACCCATGGATTTACCACTCCCTCTGGATGACTCATAGTGTAGAGTTGAGCATTCACATGTTGTAGTCCACATCCTATAATGGCACAGAAGAACCTACCTATGATGCCTGACCACGTCTTGTACCACCAACACTACTAAACTATCATCATCAGGAACCTTGTTGACTTTGCCTCAGTTGTTGTGTCACTTCCTCACCTTTCGTAGGGTAAGACCACCTGATGTGCCCTACAAGTCTGCATTTATGACACTTCCTCGAGTCACACTATGGAGTAGATGGCCCTGTCATGGACACTGGTGTTGTGCTGTGAGCTCCATATGGTGGAAAAATACGGCCTCTACCCTGGCTAGGTAACTAGTGTGACTGTACTGATGATCTATGTTGTGATTGTGGTGAAGAAAACCTAGGCTTATTTAAGACACTAGAAGATTGCCCCTGAAACTAAGTCAACCTCTTCTTATTGTTCTCCTCACGCTTCTTAATAGAGAACCACTCTATTCATCTCACCAGACTCCACAAACATAACAAACCTCTCCTTGTTCTCCAAAGCTGACATTGTCATCGTCAACTATGTACTCAGTCCCTTATCAAATTGTTGGATCCTCTCCTTATCCTTTGCTTCCATGTGAGGATAGAACCTTAACAACTCCATAAACTTGGCCTCATACTTATTGATCATCATAGATCCCTATCGAATCTTCTTAAACTGTGAGAACTTCTCATCTAGATATGTCTTGAGAAAGTATCCGCTCACAAACTCTCATCAAAACTCCTCCCAACCGATCACCACAACATGTCTTTTCTCCTCTTCAATGGACCATCAGTGGCTAGCACTACCTTTCAGTAGGTACATTGCATGATTCACCTTGTCCTCTTTCAGGATATTAAGGATCTTAAATGCCTTGTTTAGCTCCATCACCCATATATATGCATCTGTCAGGTCTGCTATTTCCACATACTAGATGGCTCCCACACACCTCAATCTCTCAAAAGTCTTCCTAGAACTCTGGTATTCCACATTGGGGAAAATATCCCTTGCTTGAGATACAGGCGCTCTATCTTCCATATGCATAATTGTGGCCATCAACTATCCAAACATGGACCGAAAACTAGGATTGGCCATGGTTGTTGGGTCGAACTAAGGCACCTCAGGCACTCCATCTACTCTGGCCTACCTCCTAGCACCACCTCCTAGTGCAACAAAGCTATTCTTAGCATGTTCTTCATGCTCTTCACACATATCTGCATAAACATAAGCTATAATCAAATATGTTAGACAATGCAAGAACAAACACAAACCCTAGTCCTATGTCCATGTGGACTCATCAAACCTAGAGTTCTGATACCAACCTCTCATGTGACAACCCAATGCCACACGAATGATATAACTCAAAACCAAAGCATGATCAACAACTAAACAACAAAATCACTTAAACTGACATAACCAAATAATATGAAACATATTACATCAAGGTCCAAAAATTGTACCATATCACATACCCTATCAGGTATTTACATTTGTACAGTGACCATCTATCACAACCATGTTACAAAAGAACATGTTCACATATAGGAACCACATATACAAGCCATATGTACAACCAAGGAATACTGTCAAAAAGCACATATCGATCTACAGATCATCTACAAAACACAACCCTCATGGGACTTGAGAGTATAGGGATGACACATAGGACCCTAATACCACACTAGAAGCATCCAACCTTCTACGTTCACTAATCTCCAAGATGCTCTTCCTTGATAGCATGATCATGCCCACACCACTGACGACCACCTAAAAAGATGTGGTGAACCACAAGGGTGAGACCCATGTCCTAGCGAGAGATATAACTCTCCACCAATGGTTATTGAAACATAGTGGGATATATCATTATTAAGTAGAATAAGCAGATTCAGCTAAATAAATTTTTTAAGCAAATTACATAGGTTAAGTAGATTGGAAAGTTGTAACTGATAAGCATAGAAACATGATAAGAGGGAATATAAAGAACATGTATAATAGTTGATTTCTCTTACCGCATAATATTAAAACTAAGTAGTACTAAAAAAAGGCAAGGTTAAACATCTAATGTGAAGTGTGTTTAACCCTAAAGAAATTACACTGGGTGGTTGGATTACATCTTTTATGCCCTGAGGAGAATGAGGTATACCACTCATACTCCAATTGTTCACTCTGAAGTTGAAAATAGTGCTAGACAAGATCTAGGAGAGTCGAACTCCTATGATCTCATCCTCCCTCAATCAGTATGAGTCCTATGTAGTGATACATAGAGTCCAATTGCAAAAATAACCTAGTTTGCCTTGGTATATAGGTTACGACACTAGTGAATAGGGTATACAAACCCAATCCTCTAAGGTGCAACTACATTTATCCTCTATCGCATCGTATACACTAAGATATGACTGCAATCGTATCCAGCCAAGGCATGACCTCAGCCTTCCTCAAACTCATGAAATCAAGATGTCAAGGACACTTATTTATTTGCACCTCGCATACTCAACAATATGTGTTCCAAATTTCCCTTAGGAGTACTTGTTTCACCATCCAACAAGTTCTGATACTAGAATGGGTCTATGGCCAAGGCAACTATGTTATTAGAATTTCACTTGATTAGTTAAGTCCATTTAGGTGTCTTTTAACTGCATCAATCAAGTTATGTACAAACCTATAAAGGTTCTGCAAAGATAAGGGTAGGTTATAACCTCAGAAGATATAAAACGTATTAAGCATAAAGTTGATCAAATCAATACATGATACTATTTTGCTTCCATAGATAATGTCATCATCATTATCTCATAACCATTGGATATCAATCCCTTATTATATCTCATAGAGGATAACACCACAATTAGGGCATAAATCCATTTCCAAGGTCATAACACCATGCACATACTTCCCTACAAGTACATCATCACCTCTCCAAGCCTCATCAAGGTGCATCATTGCCAGCCATAAAATTTCTATTAAGAACTAGGTTGTTCATATGATAGTAGATTAGGGATACAACATAATGAGAGAGAAAGTACTTTATCATTATACTATTTACTCAAGCAAGCTGAGCATTATCACCAAGTACTCAAATTAGTGTTAGGATTTAAACATTCTAACCAAGTTAGGGTTCAAATCAACAACTAACATCGAACCCTAATTATTGTTATCTCCAACTTTCTTGGAATCAAAATTAGGTCTACTATCATTATAACAAGGTAACAACACAAGGCAATCACATGTCAAGGGATTTTCATTGACTGAAGAGAAATGGGTTACATCCCCATCATTGATTGAAGAAATGAATAACCCTCATCAACTATTTAGGTCAAAGCATAGTGACTTAAGAAAAACTAAGTGTACAAGCTCTTTCATAGACCAAAGAATAAGGGTCAATATTGATGATAAAGACAACCAAAACCTTTGCGACCAAAGACCATGAGAGAAATTTCATTGATCAAAGAAGGTAGGTACATGGAAATCAAAGAGGAACCTCATTACTTCATCAACCGAAGGAAATAACCACCTCAGCGACCACCAAGGAAATCCATACTTAGTGACCCAAAACACATAAAAAATTCATCGGCCACATAGATCATAGCTTGGTAAACATCAAGGGAAATAAAACCACAACCAACACAAGATCAAAATAGGTTGATCATCTTCATAAAAAAATAAGAATACCAAGGTGCAAAGCACTATAAGAAGGTCATCACCAAAACCCTACATCCATCATCAACATCAGAGGAAAATTGAATCATGAAGTGAGAGAGAAAACCAAAGTCTCTACCATTATCCATGTATCCTAAACATCCATCATCAAGCAAGAAGATAACACCACGATTATGAGAAGGAAACCATCGTTTAGCACATGCATGATAAAGCCAACACCTCCATCATTAACAAAACTTTAAGTACAAGAATTAGGGTTTAGCAAAGGATATTACTTACTCAAGATCACCATGAAATGTAAACCCTAGATCATATATAATATCATTAGGGTGCTTAGAACCATGTTTAGGAGATAGATTAATTTCATGCAAAGTTAATTGCAATAGTAATTGAGGATAGGGTTATATAACTTGCCTCAAAAGAGAAGGAAGCAACTCTAACAAAAAGGATGCTCCAAGATGAGAGAGAACCCTAGATTGTTCAGCACAATGATCAAGCTAGCATCACCTCATGGGAAACAAGAACAAGTCCTAGCTTAAAGGAGCACAAGGAAGAGGGAAAAACCCAAGGCCAAAAAAGTAGGGAGATAACAGGCATAGAGTAGGTAGCGGAAATAAAAGTTTATGTCCTTATTTCCCATAATAGCAAGATCGTGTCAACAACTATGTAATGGGAAGGATGGTTTAACAAGTTCATACCTAGTCATGGAGCAAGTCCGGCAACTATAACTTGTTGTTTTAGTGAACTCCTAATTGCACTTAGACAACGTCTGTGTAGCTCCTACTCATCACCATGGACAGTAGACTCGGACGACATCTGCAACAACTCCATCATGGACTGTAGGCTAATGTTTTCCTCCTAGTTTCATACAACAGCCTCACTCACCTCTAGAGAAGTCCACTTAAATTTTCTAGAACTCTTATCATTCTACTAGAATTGAAAGGAAGGATTTTTTCCTCCCATTAGTGTACTAGTCATCAACTTGCTCTCCCATAATTGTTCTCCCTTGTTATCCCTCCCTTTATTGGGTAGGACTTTTTTGGGCTCTCTATTGATTACCACAACTAGAGATGACAACAATTGGCAGAGGCAATTGAGTTGTGTCTAAGAATCCCCCATTACCCCTCTATTTATAGGAGGGGTTAGGGTATGGGTTCCCAGTCTGTGAGGGAGTGGAAGGGATTGGAACATCATGAATTTTTACAACCTGTGACTGGTGAATCAGTCGGTTTGCAAGAAAACTAGTTAGTTCTCATGTGAGATGATTATTTTTCTTAGAGAAAGCCATTCGTTTCGCCATGTTTCCCAATCGCATATGAATTGGCAATTCGAATGTAATTAATCCACAACATGACATCAACACTAATCCTTGACGCAATCAAATTTCTCCATGAACTGGGTATCGCAACCTTGTGATCTGATCATCTCACAACCCCAACCAAATGGTTGGTGACCTGAGCCAATCAGTTCACTAAGTGAACCGGTCGATCCGCTCCCTAGTTTAGGCAAAACTCAGCCAATTCAATTTCTAACCAACCTGACACTCGAATCGATCAGTTCAACACTTGGACCGGTCAGTTAGGAGTTCAGTAAGATGATTTGTTTCTTGAATTGAATACCTAAACATTTTAGTAATCAATTCAATTATTCATGATTAAAATGCTCTTCTAGGTGAATCCTATGTGTGTGTCTCTATAGGTCCCATATCACATTACCAGTGAATGTCCATAACTAGTTTATGACATTACTAGCAAAGAGTGGTGTCTAGTCACACATAAGTGCTACCCAAGTGAATGGAAAGTTGAAGAACAACTTCAACCTACAATCTCTGTTAGGTGTTATAGTGATTGGCTAATTCCTTTGTCTCTGATGTCCAGAATGAACTTGAGGCATGGAATCGTCATCCTCTTCAATTTTTAGTCCATGTTCCTTGAACCTAGAGAAGACTATTTGAGATATATTTGACCACAATATCATATATTGATTCACATGTACATGTGCATGCCTTTCTTAGTCTCGCTTATCAATTGTCATGGATATCTAACTCCAATAGTAGGTACAAATCCTACCTACATCACTCACAATCAATCCCCATGTGTCACAGTACCCAATCATCACCGTTATGGCTATCCTTATTCATGGTTACATTGGATGATGTCAAAGTATATCAAATGACATGTAATGGGTATAGTCACTTTAGGACTAAGAACTACAATCACCACCTTCACTATGTGAGATGACTATGACCACCAATTATGGTTTCCTTATGTCACTCTCAAAGTGGGCCTGTCAGATACATTGTTTTCTAACAAGTATTTGTGTGTTTTGTTTGATATCACGTATCATGACTAATGAGATTCAGTCAACAACCAACTCACACTCCAATCTTATGTGTTACTACTGTCAATATATAGTAACAATCAACTAGGGATATAAAAAGAATGTACACACCCTTAATATCCATATGATCTCATTATTTAAGTCACATACTTGAAGACATGCATCATTGAGTAATATCATTCTTTAGACATTCATTATGTTTCCTCATTATATCATAAAGGAGTGAAAAGAAATGAATTAGAAGCTTGCCTTTATTACAATTAATCAAATCCTTTATGTAATATGACATAACAATCATCATATGATTGGATCTATGGGCATACATACCAATAGATTCCCACTTGCACTTAGAGTTAATCACCTGAGAATCTCATTCTTAGATATCTAAACATGTCCATCATGTTTCTACTATGCAAGTGCTAATCCAACGGGTTAGCAACATTTTTCTATAGTTCGTATATTGCATGTTTCTCATCTCTTCATTGTATGATTTGTCGTATGAGATGGAATTGTCGTAATATTCTATTTGATATTCCCTACCAGACCAGTAGCTCCATTTTTATCACAATATCTCTATTATGTCATGAATGGTTGGAACATCTTTAAGTTCATCCATATGAACTTTTAGATCCATATAGTTTCCACTTATGTGTTCATAACACTAGGATACTAATCTTCAATTGTAGAATTGAATTAATGGCCTATAATTCTGAACCCTTCCATCTCATAACTTTTTTCTCAAAATTAAACACATTTTATATTGTTATCACTTTTATCATTATGGAAGCTTGCATCGGTGGAACCCCTTACACCCAACTCTTCCTTGTTACTATAATATAGCAACTTATCCTTTAATGCTTCTCAAGTCCTAATGGATATACTTAATGACATTCCATTGACCCTCATTGGAATCTAATATTATTTTGTCAAGTCCATTGCATACAAGATTTTAGGATGAGTATATTGTATAGCATACATGATAGATCCCATTACTAGTGCATACAACATCTCACTCATGATTTTCCATTCTTCATAAGAATTGGAACATGGAGTTATTTAGAGACTAATCCCATAAATCATGGTCATATTCTGTCTCATTGAAATTTTATGATGAACTCTTTCATCACCTTGTTATTCTTTTTGCTCATTTTAGGTTATGAAATTGTCTAGATCTATCTCTATAGATCTCAATTTCTATCATATAGGATGTTTCATCGAATCCCTCATCGTTGAAGGTGATTTCCATGCTAGGTATTTATATTTATGTTATTGATATGCTATTCAACATCAACATGTGGAATATTCATATATGGTCTTACTGAATCTTTATAATCATATATTTCATCTTTTATCTTGATTCAAGTCAAACTCCTTAATTGTCTTGTCAACTCTAAAGATCCCATCTCTGAGATGCATGTTTCAATCTCTAGATTGAACTTTGTAGCTTATAGACTTTATTTGCATTCATGAAGTTATAAAACCATTAGTATGTGTCATGTACACATCCTCTCAAATATTCCTTTGAAGGAATGAAGTTTTAAGATTCATTTGCCAAATATCATAGTCTATACAAGATGCAACAACAAGCATGACAATTGGTAAAGGAATTTCTTCATGTTCAACAATTTGAACTGATTTGAGGACCTTTATAACCAATTTCTCCTTTTAGGTTATCCATATTGGTCTTTTAAATGAAAACCCAACTTCACCCTATGGGTTTTACCCCTTTAGGTAGTACTAGAAAGGTCATATCTTGTTAGTTTACATGGATTCCTCAATGGCCATCAAGCCATTTCTCAGATATCAATTCTCAATCGCTTCTAGTTGATTTATTGGCTCATCATTCAATGATCAACCTATCTGAGTTGTTGGATAAGCTTTCAATCACATAGGTGTTCTACTAGAACTATAAGGTTTTGTGCTACATGTGGAACTTGATATTCCACTGCAATTTGTGATTCTCACTTGTTCTCATTGTACCTCCTTGTTGACCTCAAAGCTTTTGAGTTCTACTTTTACTCCCATTGGTTCTTTTGGCACTCAATTATCCTATTAACAAAACATGTTTGTTATTGGACTGGGATTAAAGGTAGTAAGCAACAATTATGGTTTGTCGATAAACCTTTTCAAGAAACTACTTTCTTTATATAAGTTTCAATCATTAAGACACATTGGGACATTTCCATATCATGTCTCATATGATGTCTTTAAACCATTTTAGACGGTACATTGTTTTAGTGTAAAGTATATACCCATGAGGAGATTAGAAGACTAGATTAAATGTTAATTTCATCATGATCCATTAGGATGTAATTCCTTCTTTCTGACACATCATTATGTTTTAGGTGGATTTGAATTGTGATACACTATCATGGTCTATCCATAAGGTCCTCAAACTATTGATGTAAAGTATTTCAACATTTGATCATATCAAAGTTTCTTAATACTTTTATCAAATTATACTTCATTTATAATCTCCTTCAACACTTAAAGAGATTTATGTTTGTATGTCACCAATTAAAACTTTATATCAACAGAAATCATGAATAAATATAATGAAGTATAAACAACTACCTCTAGAATTTATTCTATAAGATCTTCATACATCAACATGTATAAGTTCTAACAGAGTGCTTATCCTCGCACTACATGTAATGAAGGGTATTTTTTCATATTGCTCATAATTAAGACTTGTATGTTTATTATTGGTTCATGACCAAAAGGGTCTAGATAGACATCAATATGGATTCTAGATATGCATTTCTTATATATGTGCCCAAGATGACAATGCTAAAGATTGTTTGAGTTATCAATTATAATCCTGTAGGTATTCAAACATCCATCTTTATATTCTTTCATATAAAGATCATTAGATGGTTAGGGAATTGCCATACAATATCACTTCTTTTGAATAGAAGCATTAACAACTCTTTATTGATTTATCATCCTTTTTATACAAGATGCACCAAGTAAAATGTTTCTATTTTAGCAAAATGAAATAGTAGTTCAACTAACTCTATTACATGCCCAATGGGCTAAGATAAATTATAAAAGTATACTAAAGTTGCAGTAACTCCTTCTCTACCTTGCCCTTTCATAAAGTCTTTACTTGTTATCAGATCATGCATGTCAACACATATTAGGTCTACATCTGATATCACATAAGAAATGAAGAAGTAATAAAATTTATCTTATAATGTTTATACCTGAAGTAGAGGTATATATCCTTACTTCTTCTTTGATTCCTCCAGGAAGAGAGGGAAATTCCTTTTCTAATGCCCAAGTTGGTGATTGTGGTGACAATTACTTTCCTTCTTTACTCCTCCCTTTGCCTTGATATATGAAGACTTGGGCTTCTGGCTGGCTTTAGAACTATTCTTAGATTTTCCTTTGCATTTAGACTTCCCCTTTGTCTTGTTGATCATCATCATAGATTTGGGTTTTATCTTTCTTCATATGTGCCTCAGTTGTTCTCAACATGACTAAAAACTCTATCAACGGCTTGTAAAAGTCATTTATGTTGTAGTTCATGACAAACTAACTGTATGAATCTGGTAGAGACTGTAAAATCACATTAGTGACCAACTCTTGACCCAAGGGGAAACCTAGTATAGCAAGGTTCTCCAGATACCCAATGAGCTTGAGCACATGAGGACCTACTGGATCTCCTTCTGCCTTGTTACATTTGATTAGTGCCTTAGAGACATCAAAACTCTCATGTCTTGCCTGATCTTGGAACATGTTCTTAAGATGTGTGACCATGTTAATAACATCCATGTTCTCATGTTGTCTTTGCAGCTCATAGTTCATGGAGTATAACGTTAGACACTTGAAATCAATGGCATCCTCAGTGTGCTTCTTGTAAGCATCCATTTCAGCCTTAGGTGCATTGGGAAGGGGTTCGTCTAGCTCTGGCATCTCAAAGACATAGAGCTTGTGCTCCTGTGTGAGAATGATTTTCAACGTCTTGAACCAATCGTGGAAGATGTTCCCATTTAGCTTGTTCTTCTCAAGAACCGATCTCAGAGAAAAGTGGTTGTTATGTGTTGTCATTTGATTTTACAAAAGATATTTTCAATGTGTCAAAAACTCATTTCTGATTAATTTGATTTGATTTGATTAAAGATTGATAATGTTAATTTGGTCTTCAATTAGCTATCGCTTTTATTATTTTGATCAAATTGACAACCCCCAATTATCAATTCAGAATATTGTAGTGAACAAACTTCTAATGAGACAAGATCTAAAGTATTTCAATTATTATTGGGCCAACGCTAGCGTCCATAATCAATCATTCATGTAGGAAACATTTTCCAATTGCATCTTATGCAATTCTTGGATAGATGAAATGCTCAACTCTCTGCCATAGTCATTTGTATGATTCTAGTTTGTAATCTCATTAAGGTTACTCAGTTAATCCTGAAGTAAAAGTTGACACTATAATAATGCACCCTACATGGTAGGCCCACACTATTACCATCACACTTCCACGAGATAGATGATGCACCACCATTGGGGTTCCCACACTTAGTCGATCACGATTTTCATATGTGTCGCTAAGGGAAAGCATCTTAGACTTAATATGTTTGATTCAAGGATTTTATATATATCATATATATATATATATATATATATATATATACATATCCAATCACCAAATATTAGTATGTATCATATACATGTTGGGTTTTATGGAGGCTACAGGAATAGAAGAAATAATAAAATTTTCCCACATACACTACGAGCAAATCTCATCAACAACGACACATTTGCAAAGAGAGTTCATGGATATACCTCATCCTAGAGTAGGTCCAATGGCGTCCCTTCACCCGATGATGTGTTTCACTCCTAGTGTGCATAGATGGTTGTCATCTATCCTCCAAACAGAGGCAACTCAACATTTATGTCTCTACTTTATCCACGTAGATGGACTAGAACTCTAGGTCATGCTTCTTTAAGCCGACAGGAAGGAGCAGCCTTCTGATTGACAATGTGCTAGTATTCATTGTTCTCCTTCTCTCTCTCTCTCTCTTAGGGATGATGATGGATAGGATTCATGTACAAGAGTGTGTATGCAAGCATGTATCAAAATATGGCCATCATGCCCCTAGAAATAGCAGAAGAAAGGAAGCAGGGTTTCCTAAAGCCCTCGGTAAAACAAAAGGTTGTGGATGAGTTTAAAACAAGTTGCTTGTGGACTATTAAAAGAATGTTCTAGAATCAATTAATTAATCACATTACTTTATTAACTAATTTTTGTAATCCATCTCTAGTTAATCTCTTAGGATCAGCCATCCAACTTAATAATGGAATCTAATTAATTGGCATAAACACTTTAACCAATTAACTCATATTATATTATGATATTATTATAGAATATTACCTAAATACTTTAGTAATAAACTTGATTCGGAACATTTCCAATCACGTCCACGATTATACTCCTATTCCAATCGCACCCTATGTGTGTGACCCGATAGGCTCTGCATTACATTGGCAATGATATTCATAATCATATTATGACTTCACAAGCAATGATTAGTATCTAGCAAGACTTCATTGCTACCCAAATAATTGGATAAGTTAGTGAACAATTGCACCTATCATATGTGACTGGTATTATAGTGAATGTATAGTTCCTTTGTATCTAATATCCAGACTAAACTCGAGGCATGGAACTGTCATCCTCTTCAACATTCAATTCATGTTCTTTGAACTAGAGAAGACTATATGAGATATGCATAAGCACAATATCACATACTGACTCACACTAGCATGGCCATGCATTTCTCAGTCTCGCTTATCAAGTGGCTAGGATATCAAACTCTTGTAGGAGGGACGAATCCCATCTACATCACTCATAGTCATCCTCGTGAGTCATAGTGCACCTGAGCAACACCTTTATAGAAACCCTTGTTCAGGATCACATTGGATGATGTCAAAGCATACAGAACGACATGTGATGAGTGTAGTGACTTTAGGTCTAAGAACTACAAGCACCACCATCACTATGAGATATAACTCTGACTACCAATCATGGTTTCCATGTGTCACTCTCATGGTGGGTCTGTATGGTACACTATTCTCTAACAAGTATCTATGTTCTTGATTTGATATCACATATCATGACTAATGAGATTCTTTCATCAACCAACACACACTCTATCCTTAAGTGTTATTGTTATTTATTAACCTTCCACAATAACATTTGACTAGGGACATAACAAGAATGCATATATTCTTGACATGTGTATGATCTCATTGTTCAGGTTCCCAACACAAAAACATACCTCATTGAGTAATATCATTCTTTAGACATTTATTATGTAATATCATTATCTCATAACTGAATAAATAGAATAAATTGGAAGATTGCCTTTATTATTAATCAAATCATTTATAGGATATGCCATTACAATCATCATATGATTGGATTTCTGGGCATATGTACCAACAATACATGGTATATCTCACAATGTAAACATGAAATATAAAACATTAGAGATGGTTATGGTCATATCTATTGTAATTACTTTGAGCCACAAGGAATTACTACCACCTAGGTCAACATAACATGTGTAAACCTATTGTTGGTGTAGATTTGTGCTTGCTAATCTGGGTTGATCGGTTCAACCCTTAAACCGGTCGGCTCGCCTCTTAGTCTATCTGTTGGTCTCCTGAAAAGATCAATTGGATTCCTATTCAATTGATGTTTGGACACCTCCAAATAGTTGGTTGGGTCCACCAGGTGGTCAATTCGGTCCTCCTATAGTCTGCCCTCCTCAGTCCTTAGTTGATCGGCTCATCAAGTGAAATAGTCGGCTTGCCTGATGTTGATAGTCATCTTCATCATTGTAAGAAAAGAAACTATCCTATTTTCTATTAAACTAATTACATGGTAAAGAGAAACCTCAAGTTACACTCGAGCAGAGCAAAGGTAGGAAAGAATAATACTTTTACATTGTGAAGAAGAAGATAGAGACTTAGTAAGCAAATTGAGTAAAAAGGAATAAAATAAAACCATTCAACCATAGACATATATTGAGGTTATTGGCGATAACCATGCTACACATATACCATCAAAACCGATTTTAGGGTGATCTGTGTAAATTGCATATATATCATATCATATATATTAGTTTGGGATTATATGTGGTCTTTGATTGAATATGTGCATTAAGAAATTTAAGTATTTACATCGTACGCAATAAAAAATGATGAAAACTAAAAATATGATCGTATTGATTATCCCAAAACATAGTAAATCGATCTGGCTCTAATACCGATGTAGGGAAATAACAGTCACAGAGTAGGCAGTAGAAACAAAAAAAAATTTCTTATTTCCCATAATATCAAGATTGCATCAACAACTCTCTAATGTGACAGATGGTTTAATGAGTTTATACCTGGTCTTGGAGCAAGTCCACTGGCTATAACTCATTGCAGTAGTGCACTCCTAGTTTCACTTGGATGATGTGTGTACAGCTTTTGGACCACGGACAGTAGACTTGGACGGCGTCTACAGTAACTCCACCATATATTGTAGGCTAATATTGTCCTTCTAGTAGCATACAACATCCTCCTCTCCTCTAGAGAAGTCCACATGAATTTTTTAGAACTCTTGTCATTCTAGCAGAACTAACAGGAAGGATTTTTCCCTCTCGTTGGTGTACTAATCACCAACTTTCTCTCTGATAATTGTTCTCTCTTTTTATCCCTCCCTTTATCGGGTAGGACTTGCTCAACCTCTCTATTGGTTACCACAACCAGAGAGAACAACAGTTGTCATAGGCAATTGAGTTGTGTCTGAGAAACCCTAGGGTTAGGGTCTAGGTTCCCACACTGTATGGGAGTAAAAGGGACTGGAAGATCATGAATTTTCACAAATTGGGAGTGAGGAACAAGTTAGTTCACAAGTGACTAGATTGGTTCACATGTGAGCCGATTAGTTTTCTCAATGAACTAGTCATTTTTCCATGTTTCCCAATCACATATGAATTGGCAATTCAAATCCAATTGATGCACAACATGATGTCAGCACTAATCCTTGATGCAAACAAATTTCTCCACAAATTGTGTGTCTCACCCTTGTGAGTTGGTCATCTTATGACCCCAACCGGATGGTTGGTGACCCAATTTGATCAGTTCACTAAGTGAACTAGTTGGTTTACTCCCCGGTTCAGGTAGAACTCAATCAATTTAATTTCTAATCAACCTAACACTCCAACCGTTCACTTGAACACTTGAACCGGCCGTTTGGGGGTTCAGTCACTTGATTTGTTGATTGAATTGAATACCTAAACACTTTAATAATCAATTCAATTATCATTCATGATTAAACTCCTCTTCCAGGTGAATTCCTATGTGTGTGACCCTATAGGTCCCATATCACATTGGTAGTGAATGTCCATAACTAGTTTATGACATCACAAGAAAAGAGTAGTGCTTAGTCGCACATCAGTGCAACCCAAGTGAATGAAAATTTGGAGAACAAATTCAACCTACAATCTATGTTAGGTGTTACAATAATTGTATAATTTCTTTGTCTCTTATATTCAAAATGAATTTGAGGCATGGAATCTCCATCCTCTTCAATGTTCAATCCATGTTCCTTGAACATAGAGCAGACTGTCTGAGACCTATATGACATGAATACCATATATTGATTCACATGTTCATGCGCATGCCTTTCTCAATCTCGCTTATCAAGTGGACTAGATATCAAACTCTAGTAGGAGGGAAAAATCCCATCTACATCATTCACAGTCAATCCCCATGTGTCACATCTACCTAATCATCATTGTTATGGCAATCCTTATTCAGGGTTACATTGGATGATGTTAAAGTATACCAAACTACATGTGATGATTATAGTGACCTCAGGTCTAAGAACCAAAATCACCACCTTCACTATGAGAGATGACTATGACCACCAATTATGTCTTCCATGTGTCACTCTCTAGGTGGTTATGTTTGATACACTATTCTCCAACAATTATATGTGTGTTGGGTTTGATATCACATATCATAACTAATGAGATTTTGTCATCAAACAACACACACTCTGTTCTTATGTGTTACTAATGTCTATCTACCTTCCACGTTAACAACTAATTAGGGACATAATAAGAATGTACATACTCTTAACATCCATATGATCTCATTGTTCAAGTCACTTACTTGAACACATGTGTCATTGAGTAATATCATTCTTTATACATTCATTATGTATCCCCATTATCTCATAACTGAGTGAAATATAATGACTTGTAAGCTTGCCTTTATTATTATTGATCAAATCCTTTATGAAAATGTCATAAAAATCATCATATGATTGACTCTCTACGCATACATACCAATAGAAAATACAAGAAGAAAGAGGAGTTCTTCATCTCAACTTGAGCACTACCATGGAGAACCATGGATTCGGCCAAGAAGATAGAAGTTCCTCAAGAAGCAACACCATGGAGTCTGATGGGTTCAGATAAGAGAAGGGATAAAGATAGGGTATAAAGGAAACAAAGCTCAAGCAAGAGATATTACTTACTAAGACCAAGGAACACCATCCGATCACTAAAGATGGGTTGTTGCAAACCCTAGCTCCACATGCAAGGGGTTCGGCCACCTCTTCAAGCTCAAGAACCACCTTCTCCACCAAGAACACAAGGATGGATGAACTCCAAGGAGAAGAGAGAAATGAGAGAGTGTAAGAGGATCATTTTCATGCAAAGATAGGAGTATATATATTAAAGGGTAGAGAGAGATAAGGGAGGTTAGGTGTCATGCATACATGTGTCACTTGTCCTTAAAAACCCAACAATGCAAGTATTAAGCTTAAGAATGCAAAAAAGGTGATTAAAATAAGGAAACTCATCAACCCAACCGATATAGAGAGGCTCATCGGTAGAAGAAAACTAGGTCTTATGGCTTAATTGGTCAAAGAGAAATCAAAAGTCATCGGTCGCATAGAACTCAATCTAGGGTTTCTTGGTTCATCAACCAAAGAGACCCCTAGGTACACCTCAAAACTCATAATCTAAGAAACCAAAGCCAAAGGAACATCTTGTCGACCATTGAAACCAAAACTAAATTGGTCAACACACAAGGGCAACATCAAACTAGGACATCCATGCAAACCTTAGAACCTCAACACATAATACCACCTCATCAAACCAAGGTACAACAAAGTGCCCAACAACACCACTCTTTCCAAAATGATGCCAAAACATGTGAGTCACATCAAGCATGTGGCAAACTACAAGAAATACCCTAACCATGGGTAAATTGCAATTAGTCCCAAAACAAGCACACATATAGCATAACTAGCTCAAACAGCATCCAAATTGGACCAAACTCAAAACATAAGCATGTCACATGTTATCAAGGAACATCACATGATTATATTATGGTTTTAAGCATCCAATTATGCTTAGCAAGCAAGATTTAGCCAAAAAGCAAGGACAAGGGTCTGACACCCATTCTCTAGTTCACTCTAGTATTGGAAGTCAACATAAAAAATGAAGCCACAACCTTACATGTGAAAATTTTGAGTGAAGTTTCTCTCCAACTTTGCATTCACTTGGGTAGCACTGATATGCAACTAGGCACCACTCCTTACTTATGATGTCATAAGCTAGTTATGGACATTCACTGCCAATGTGATATGGGACCTATAGGGTCACACACAAAGGAACTCACTTAGAAGAGGTGTTTATCTTGAATGATGATTGGATTGTTTACTAAAGTGTTTAGGTATTCAATTCACACAACAAATCAAAAGATTGACTAACTGAACTGCCAAATGACCATCTCAGTGTTGAGACGACCGTTTGGGCATCCAGACGAGCGTCTCAAGTGTTGAGACAACTGTTTGAGTTGTTAGGCTAATCAAAGATCGAATTGGCTAGGTTTTGACCAAACTGAGATGATGGGTTCATTCTTATGAACCGGTCGGCTCAACTCAGGTTCACCAGGTGACCATCTAGGTAAACAACATGGGTGTCTCGCATGTGTGAGACGGCTTGGTTGGGCTGAACGAAGGTTCTGGATGTTTCTCAAACTTGTTTGATTCCACATCACTCGTGGTGAAAGGAATTAATATGTAATATTAATTGGAACCGAATTGCCAAATTCATATGTGATTGGAAAACTGCCAAACGACCGTCTTGTGGTCTGAGACGACCATCTCATGTGAATGGACGGACGTCTGGGTCACTAGATGGCCATTTTAGTGGTCGTAGGTTATAAAAATTCAAGATCTTTTGGTCCCTTCCACTCCCTCACAAATCCCATACAGGCTGGGAACACTGTCCCTAACTCTGCCTGTAAATAGAGGGGTGTTGGGGGCTTCCCATAACACAACACAGAAAACTGAGAATTAGTTCCTCTGATAATTGTTGTCCTCTCTGGTTGTGGTAACTGAGAGAGCCCAAGCAAGTCCTACTCAACAAGGGAAGGATAACGATGGGAGAGAACAACTAAGGATCATTGTTAGTGGGAGAGTAAGTTGGTGACCAGTACACCAACAAGAGGGAAAACTCCTTCATGTTTGTTCTAGTTGATTGATAGGAGTTCTAGTTGCCCATGTGGACTACTCTATAGGCATGAGTCTTTTGGTTGCTTCTAGGAGAGCAAAGTCAGCCTATAGTCCATGGCGAGACCACATGAGTCATTGCAAAAGTTGTTTTGTTTGTTGTTCATGGTGAAACTAGGAGTTGTACAACCACCGTCTAAGGGAAACTAGTTCACATTTGCATTGAAGCAGACTATTGTTGATGGACTTACTCTAGGACCAGGTATAACTCACTAAACCATCTCTCTTATTTCATGGTAGTTGACGTGATCTTGCTGTTATGGGAATACATATAGATAAAAAAATTATTTATGCTGATAACTTTGTGCCCTTATTTCGTAAAAATTGCAACCTCATCACCACCCTTCATACCCTCCACAATCTTCCTCTCTGTCTCCCTCTCTCTCAACGATTCACAACCTTGATGTCATGAAACATCTACTGCCTACTTCATTTACCAATGCAATTATGATATACTATAAGTATATACTATGAATGAGTATAATCAATAACCCATGTTTTATTATTTTTAAGTTTTTTTTATTTTAAGTTTGAATTTATTTTTAATAAAAAAAGAACTAAAATTAAGTTGTACTAATGTCTTAGGATATTATCTGGTAACTAATATCACATTAAGAATCATGGTTAAGGGAAAAAAAACTTCACAAATAAATGTAATTTACAAATTTATAAATTAATAATAAAATATGTAATGTTTAAGGAACTCTCCGCCTCTATGCACTTACAAGTGTAGACGTCATCGTGTTGTTAGGCTTTATCAGCTTGCCTTATTTTGTTATGCCTTTTCCTAATTTTGGGCTTTAGTAAAGTCAACTGATTTAGTCCCGCATTGGCTACTACTCATTAGTCTTTCTGTTGAAAGTCTATATACATGCTTTATGCGTCAATATTTAGACACACTTGATGGATGAGAGTTATTCCCTTTAGCCACTCAGCCACACTTATTATTAGTTCAATAGATTTATATTGTGTAATATATTTATTTTGACATTGTAATATTTTATGTGTCCTTTTTAGCATATGTGACAAGTTTTTCTACTATGCCTAAGTGAAATAACTAACTAAAACAAGTATGTATCATTGTTATGATATTAGTATTAATAATCTAAAAAAATGTACTTATCATAGATATCAATGATAGATTTAGTGAGTATATATGTAGATCTGTCTTACATGTGTAAATATGTCTAGAATACATAAGTTGTATAAGTATCAAATTAGATCAAAGATCTAGTGTGTATTAGGATGTGAAAATGGTTTTAAAGGTGAAATTATGAAAAGGAGTGGAAAAGGTGGTTGGAAATGATGGGTCTCTTCATAGTGAAACAACATTACTACTATGATAACAAACAACACTTTTACTTAATAAAATGCATAATATTTCTTAGATTCATATTATATGAACCATGACCATAGACATATCAGATTGTGATTTTTTGCCATCTTCAAAAATACTCAATATGTTACTTTGATTCTGAATGAGTCCTTAGACACAAATATGGCCAAGAAGGAAATAACTACCAATAAACTGACAGTGATTGGAACTGACCAAACAACTACACATCAAATATGACATTCGGGCTGAACATAAGAATAAAGCTTAACCGTCATCATTCCCTTGAGAAACAAACACAAGCAACAAGGATCCACATTATAGGCTTATATGTGACATCTTGTCACCCTAAACAAGAATACGCAAAACATAAAACATGATCAACTACTAACTAATTGCATAGTAAGAAAATTTGAATAATTAAAACTAATTTCAACATCATAAATATGTTCTGAAACATTTACTTAAATGTCCATATTTCCCAATGACTCATATACCATAACATGTATTTGCATATGTATCCAGTGGCATTAGCCACAACCTATATGCAAAAGAGGTGTTTCAGATGCACATGCCATATATACAAACACTGGCAAACTATCGAAAACTCATTTTGATACATGTATATCATCTACAAAACACGTCCCATACACGGACCTGAGAGTACGGGGATGACACTAATACTCTACTAGTAAAACTTCAATTGTCCCACCTTGCATCTATTGATTATTGGGATGATCCTCTTCAATAGCACGGTCCTGACTATGCCTCCTTCGACCACCTAAAAAAAGATGTGGTGACCCACAAGGTGAGACCCATGTCCCTAGAAGAGATATAACTTTCCACAAAAATTATGATTACAACATATTATTTAATGTTAAATAGAGTAAACATACTAAGCAGCTTAAGTAGTAACATAACTAAACAGCTAAGCATAGTAGCAAGTAGGATCAATAAGATATATAAGAATCCAAGAAAAACTCATCATTTACTTACAATTGATCTCTCTAATTACATTATACAACATTTAGCAATGTAGGAGAACGTGGCAAGGGTTAACATCCATTGTGAATTGTATTTAACCCTAGCAGATATACTACACAGTTGTATTACATATTTTATTATGCCTCGAGGAATTTGAGGAATACCACTCAAATCCCAATTGAACACTTCTAAGTCAAAATCAATGACATACAAGATCTAGGAATACTAGATTCCTAAGCTCTTCTCCACCCTCGGTTATTATGAGTCTGCCACAACGACACATAAGGTCAAGCTGCTAACATCCTAGTCCATCCTTGGTATAGGTCACGACACATTATCACATGGTACTTATTTCATTGCCATCATGAGACTATACTTGTCATCATACCACTACATGATACAATTTCTTATCATATTTTTTAGGGTTCCCAGCCCTTGTCATATCATGAGAGGATTTCACCGCACATAGGGATCAACCATGCCCAATCATTAATAACATTACATCATTCCTTGTAATATCATCATTATCTTTATATGCTTTAGAACAAGGCTCAACAAGTCAACACCACACATGTAACATATAAGTTTAACATAACAAGGAACTATGATGTTTATATAGCACTATATTAGGGTTTCAAAAACACTAAGAAATTATTCCATTATCAAAGTAATCATGCAAGAAGGCTGATTACAATCAATCACCATCACTTAGTTAGATTTGGTTAGGTGTAACTAGTTATATTTCATTAGGATTGCATATCAGCACATTATGGTGATTATGAATTATATTCATCTGAAAGCAAAGGTAAGACTACAAGATTAAGAGCTTTGAACTCTCTAATCTTCATCATTACAACTAAAATGGTACACTATGAGGTTCACCCAAAACCATTAGATGTTAAAGCATCAAATCCTAACCATTGGATCATGTTCTTTATTCAAAACCATTAATTGAAGTATAAGGCTGACTCTTGAATCATTTAACCAAGAATAATATCATATTAGGTCTTAAAGAATCAACACATGAGATTTCGTCTCAAAATCATTTATGGTGTCCAAGACCACCATCAGTTGTGACACTTTGTGTCACTATCATATCGTCGAGTTAGCACTACCATCGGTTAACACCATCGGGAGTTGAACTACTATCACAATCGGTTGATTCCATATTTACAGAACTAAAGATTCCAAAACATATCTAAGGTGTGACCATCAGTTGACACCATCATTTGTTGCACAAGAGCCAAGTCAAAATAGTAAAACAACTAATCCATCAGGTTAAGCACTAAGGTGGAAAACAGCATGCAAACCCTAAGTGTAACCCATAATTTGAGAGGTACTAAGCACCAGCGTTTGACATGTAAGCAAGGTATAAGCCTTCCTATATCCTATGAAGGTTATGCACAAGGTTTCACATTCATTTAGAGTTTTAAACTACTCAAGTAATAGCAATAAAATTGAAACCCTAGGCAAAGATAGCTTCTATATGCTTAGATCCTCATTTTAGAGCAAGAACATGAGTAAGAAAGCTAGTAATAAGAAATAAACGTGAGGAAGGTTATATAAATCACCTCAAAGAAGAATAACATGCTCCAATTAGAAAGAAAGCACAAGCAAAGAAGGTAGAAAACCCTAGTTTTAACTCTAAACTCGGCCAAACTAGCTCTTTCTCCACAAGGGAAGCAAACCCTAGATCAAGGAAGCAAGAAAGATATGTTCTTTAAGCTTCAGAGAAAGTTTTACCATGATAAATCATGGTTGTCTAGGAAAAAGGAAGAAGGAGATATAAAAGAAAGAGAAATGAAGAAGAGAAGGAGGAACTTACATGCTTAGGTCAAGAACAAGCAAAGGAAGCTCCATAAACCCTAAAGAAGAGAAGATCTGAGCTCTACCCACTTATACAAGGAGATTGCTCACCTTCTTCTACCTTGGGCACAATCTTTGCCACTAAAAAGGGGAAGACGAAGCTCTAGATAGCAGGTATGTGATAAGGGTCCAAAGGTTTCGTTTTGGTGCTAAAGGATAGGTATATAAAGCTTATGGATAAGGGAGAAGAAAAGCTTGAGGTGTCCTAGTAGGTTTGCCATGTGTCCATGGCCTATGGATGTCACGGCCATGCAAGAATCAGATCCACAAGTTGTGGATACCTTCTAAGAAACCAGATGATTACCTACTAGGGTGTCCATTATTTTCCAACACATAGTGACCATTGATTCTTGAAACCCTAAGTCACTAAGTGTGAATTGGTTACAACAAAGGAGGAGGTAGATTGTTATCCAAAATGTATCCCTTAAAAAAGGTGACAATTATCAACGTAGATCCTGACGCAGAGGAAGATCTAGCCCGGCCCTGGAGATATGTCGTCGTTGTGCGGATGCTTGGGACCGAGGTCGGGTACATGACCTTAAGAGACAAACTGAAGCTTCTATGGCGAATCAAAGGAAGGTTCAATATGTTCGAACTGGAACATGGCCATTTCGTTTTGCAGATGTCATGTAAACATGATTACGAAACGGCCCTAACAGGTGGTCCATGGAAACTCTTCGGGTGCAATGTCATCATTTGGGCATGGTATCCTCTGTTCCAGCCAACTGAAGCCTTCCCGGACTATATAGTGACGTGGGTACGAGTTATGAACCTACCATTACACCTGTATGTAGAAACTATGTTCGAATATATAGGCATGGTGTTGCGGAGCCTAGTCAAGGTCGATAGCTATACTGAGAACAGATCGAGGAGCTGATTCGCAAGACTGGCGATAGAAATCAATACTAACAAGGAGCTGGCGAGCTCAATCCTTATAAATGGGAGGTCCTATGAAGTTGTATATGAGGGTTTCCCATGGGCGTGTGCCAAGTGTGGGAAGGAGGGGCATATCTCAAAGAACTATCCTCTAAAGGGCACTGAAGAGGAGGTTCAAGAAGCACAACCCAAATCTGCCCGACCAACGGGTGGAGGAGGCAACGTTCCAACTGACAGCAGCGGGTGGCAAACACAAAGGATGAAAGGCGGCAGGAAGAGACGCCATAGAATACAGGAAGTGGCCATGGAGGTTCATGCGAATAGATTCGAAGGACTACAGGAGGATGAAGGCGATGGCTTGCAAAGCACAGACACAGGCACGGCCCATGAAGCTGAACAGCAAAATGTTACTCACAAGACCGCAAAGGTATGGAGAAAGAAGAAGATTAATACAGTGAATACGGGTAACAGGAATAATGTAGGCAACAGGAGTAAAAGTGTATTGGGGGACATCACTAACACAGTGGGAAACAAATCGTCGAAGGAGAAGGCCATGCCAAGAGGCAATATTAGTGATGGAAAACACAAAGTGGTTAATCCAGCAGTAGATGAAGTCATCACCATTGAGGACATGGATGAAAAACCTACAGCCACCATTGACACTGGGGGGAAAGAAAAGGAAGAGCGCGAGCGCACGCAGTCAGAGAGGACACCCATGACGACTCGGATCAGAAGGTCCAAGGTTGGCAAGGGAATTACTGAGAAGAAAAGGCCCTGAAACCAAGGAAAGTCGGACAGACCAGCGGCATTTCGACGAAGAGGAGAGGCAAACCGCCGGATACAGGAACAGGGAAACGTCGCAGCACGCGCCTAGCTAAAGCTATATCTGAGAGTGAAGGTTTTGAACAGCCTGTTCTTGGTGAGAAGGACCAAAATACGGAGCCACCACAGATCGAGCAGTGCGATGTGGATAAGGTCGCTGAGACAACTATTTGCTAAGCGTAGTATCTACATTTATATCCAAGAAGAAGCCGTTTACATAGTAAAGGTCTCTTCAAATATGAACATTATGTGATGGAATGTTAGGGGTATTGGGAACAAATACAGGTGCTCCACCCTCATGGATTTCATGAGGGAACACAAGCCTGATGTTGTTGTTGTACTTGAACCACGGATAAGTGAGACCAAAGCTTTAAAAAATATCAAACGTCTGGGCTTCAACTTCTCTTATCGAGTGGAGGCGAGGGGGTTTGCTGGAGGAACTTGGGTGTGTTGGTAGGGTGATCAGCTAAGAGTTCAAATCCTGTGCTGCCATAGACAGTTCATCACCTGCCGTTTCAACAATAGCATGGTTGGTATCGTTTATATATGCTAGTCCTCATCTAGCTGTTCGTCAGCTCCTTTGGAAACATATCATAACAATGAGCAGAAGCATCAAAGAACCTTGGGTTGTTATGGGCGATTTCAACACTACTCTATCACCTGCCGAGAAGATGGGAAGCATCTCGTATAACTATAGAGAAGCCAAGGTGTTCAAAGAAACTTTGATGGAGGTCGGTCTAACTGATTTGGGGTTTTCAGGAGTAAAATTTACTTACAAGCACGGAATGTTACAAGAGCATTTGGACAGGGCTGCTGCTAATGTGGAGTTTATCAATTCCTTCCCTAATGTTAGCTTGATACACTTAGCCAGAGTATCATCTGACCATTGCCCGCTGCTACTTAGAATGAAGAAGGAAGAAAGACGCACTCACCGTTTCCTGACCAAAGTGAGTTGGAACAAGGAGGAGGATTTCAAAAACATGTTGAGCTCAAAGTGGGAAGGTACTGTGGAGTTCTATTCCTTGCTCAATTCGGTTAAACAGCATATCCTTAATTGGGAGAAGGAAAAGCAGAAAAAGAAAACAAAGGAAAGGAATCGCTTATATCACAATATCAATACGCTCCAAAGGATGCTAGCCGACCGGTATGATCCCATCACTGATTCATTATGCACTAATATGAAAGCTGAGTTGCAGGTGATTATCAACGAGGAAGAGGAGGACTGGAAGCAAAGAGCGCATATTAATTGGCTCCGTAGTGGAGACAATAATACTCACTTCTACCAAGCCTGGGTAAAGCAGCGGAAGCGCACCAATACCATTCTGACTATTAAAGACCAACATGGGCACTGGATCACTGACGAGAGGGAGATCATGTGCTTGGTTACTTCCCACTTTGAAAAGGTTCTGTCCGCACCGACTGAGAGTTGCCACTTCAGGAGGCAGACACTCGAAGCAAGTATCCCAGGATGTTTTAAGCAGCTAAGTGGGGAGGAAGCAGCTCGACTTGCTGCAACACCGATGTCTGCAGAGGTTCAACAGGTGCTAAACAGGATGCAGGCCTACAGAGCTGTAGGGCCTGATGGAGTCAATGCGGAGTTCTTGAAATACAACTAGAATATTGTTGGTCCCTCAATTACAAAATCGGTTCAGGACATGCTACAAGGAAAGCCCATTCCAGACGAGGTCTGTAATGCCACTATCATTTTAATCCCCAAGTGTCCAAATCCTGAGAAGTGTGAACAGTTGCGCCCTATCTCCCTGAACAACATAATACTGAAGTTAGCATCTAAAATCGTGGTGGAAAGGCTAAATAAGCATATCCCTAGCTGGATATCTGAGGAGCAAAGTAGCTTTGTACCAGGGAGACGGATCACTGACAACATCGCTTTGGTCCAGGAACTTATACATAGCATGAAGAATCCGAAGGGAGCAAAGACCATGGCCATCAAGATAGATCTAACGAAGGCGTATGATCAAATGTCATGGCTGTTTATCAAGGATACGTTGGACCGGGTTGAAATTCCAGACTCCATTAAAGCTTATATTACCAACTTGATCTGAGGTGGGGAGACCTCACTCATATGGAATGGAAATTCATCTCGCCCTTTCAAAACAAGTCGAGGTCTATGTCAGGGAGATCCACTCTCCCCGTACCTATTTGTTCTCTGCATTGAACGGCTTAGCCAGATGATCCAGGAGAGGACTTGTAAAGGAACATGGAGGCATGTTAAGCTGGGCAGATCGGGCATATCGGTTTCTCACGTGTGTTTCGCGGACGACCTGATTCTTTTTGCTCAGGCGACCAAGGAACAAATGTGGTGCATCTTGCAGTGTTTCAAGACTTTTGAGCAGGCGTCGGGACAATCCATATCAGCTTCAAAGTCTCGAATTTTCTTCTCCGCTAGTGTTCCAACCTCGGTTCGTCGACAGATTCAGCGATGTTGTCAGTTTCAAGTCACATGTGATCTGGGGCGTTACCTCGGAGTACCAGTCATTCACTCCAGAGTGACGAAGCACACATATGCAGATATCGTTGAGAAGGTTGAAGGTAAAGTAAGCGCCTGGGCAGCGAGGAACTTGTCTCTCACAGGGAGGTTATGCCTCGCCAAGTCCACGTTAACTGCAGTCCCTACGTACGCTATGCAGACAGTGCTATTACCCCTTACACTCTGTGATCGATTGGATAGCATTATACGGAAGTTCATCTGGGGAGGAAGCAGTAGCAGGTCTATATCCTTGGTCTCTTGGGACAAGGTTACGAGCTCTAAAAGCAAAGGAGGCTTGGAGGTTAAATCAATGCGGGACTGGAATCAAGCGTTGCTGGCTAAACACGCTTGGGATCTTCTTGCAGGCAGGGAGACTACCTGGTGCAAAGCAATGCGGCACCGCCTCGACAGATGCAGTGTAGGGGGAGAAGGCGCTCTTTCGAGATTTGGGAGAGCTTGTGCATCCATGCGTCAGTTCATGAAGGACAACATTAGGAGGATTCCTTTGAGCGGTAAATCTATGAATGTGTGGAATGACATTTGGGTGAATGACCACCTGAGGCTCAGGGAGGTAGTAAAGAGGCCAATTCCGGAGGACATCACAGACCTTACAGTGAATTCCCTAGTCATCGAGGAGGGGCGATGGGATACTGCTTTTCTTCAGGACTGGTTCGAGGAAGATATTGTATAACAAATCCTCCATGTCCATACACCGTTGGTAGATGACATGGCCGACCGCAGCTGCTGGAGCCATACCGGCAATGGCGTTTTCTCCACAAACTCAGCTTACGAGTTGTTAAGAAGGCAGAAAGAAGTTGTGACGCCGGGAAGGTGGGAGTCACCATGGAAATTGCGCATGGCAGGCAGAATCAAGGCCTTTGCTTGGCTTGCTAGACAAGATGCACTTCTCACATAATTTCAGAAGGAAGTTAAGGCACATGACCGAGGTGAGCACCTGCTCTAGGTGTGAGGAAGAAGACAAATTGCTTTTACATGTCTTAAGGGACTGCAGTGTGTCCTCTTTCGTGTGGCAAGACCACATACCTATATCCCAGCAGCATTCATTCTTTACAACAAGAAACCTTGAGACATGGTGCAAGTTCACTGTCAAGGAAACTGGACTCCACGAAGAAATCTTCTGGATAATCTGCCATGGGCTGTGGCAAGCTCAGAATAGCAACGTCATGGAAGGAAACCAGTTAAGCAAGGAAAGCATTCTGGCAGGCATAAGGAGGGACATCCGCCTACATGGATTAGCATGGGCGGCCACACCAACTGATATCACAAATACCATAGACGAAGATTGGATCCCACCACCTAGCGGAACCATTAAGGTAAATGTGGATGCAGCAGTTACAAAGCGAGGGGCAGCTGCAGCTGCCATTGCTAGGAATCATAAGGGAGAATGGCTTGGGGCATGGGGCATGCCGGTGGAAACGTCCATTGCTACTGAAGCTGAGCTCGCTGGAATCCTGTTGGCACAGGAACATGCTGAATTGAATAGCTGGTCTGCTGTCATTCTAGAGTCGGACTGCAGTGTGGCAGTGAGGATGATCGAAGAAGACGATGGAACATGGCCTAAGTTTGCTCTATGGCTCGAGAAGATCAGGAAGAAAAAACGGATGAATGTTGACATCCGATTTAGACGAAGAACTAGTAACGCGCTAGATGATAGTCTAGCAAAGTTACAGATAAAGAATAAGGATCAATGCCGATTCTACCAAAGGCCACCCAGGGAAGTTGCATGTCTGTACAAACAAGAGTTAGACAGAGTATCAAGGAGTGTTAATGTAACCAACATTTAAGTTAGTAGTATTTGATTCCAAAAAAAAAATATTCTTTTTGCATAAGTCAAGTTTTCAAACATAAATTATTATGACAAATGCTACAAAGAAAGGTGTAATACATGTATCAATTACTTTTCAAAACTTTATATAACATTTAGGATCTCACTCCCTTTTCTTATTATTGGGAATTCGCGTCCCTCAATAATATCATCATCATGATCATTGAATCTGGGTATTCAAACCCATAGTTCTTCACAGAAAACAATCACCATTTATCAGGTAACTAATACCTCTAGGTCATCTGACCAAGGTATATATATATATATATCATACTTGTTACACAAGCATCTCACATTGCTCACAAGGCCATTAAACATCTTGTCACCTCTCACTAGGCAACAATTAATATTATGGCTCACAAAGCCATTAAACATCTTTATCAAATAAACATCATAGCTCATACCTAGCTATTCCCATCATCTCAAGATACTTGCATGGTTAGTATACATGATAACAACCATATCAACATCATGCAATACAAGGGTAATACCACTATTCCCTTATTAGGGTTAGGTTTTCCATTTCTTTATTGATTAGGGTTTCACATTCTATTTCCCTAAATTAGGGTTAGGGTTTCTCTTTCTTATCAATTAGGGTTTCAAGATCACATTATCAAGGATCAAACCCTAATTCATACTTTTACACATATTAGAAACATTAATGTGAGCACATTACATGTTTAGTTCACAAGCATGAGTTTCTCTCTCATCCTCTCTAGGATGTTGATTACTTCATACTTTATTAAGTTGGCTCAACCTTTCCTTCAAGGTACAAAAGCCTACTTAATCATTGATCATTAAACTTCATACTTCTTAATGTATGACTTGATATAAAACACTCCATGTGTTACTCCATCAAGTACATTGCATTTAAGGTGCTTCCACACCATATCGTTTTGGAGGTGTATGTATGCTAGCTCCGTCAATATCAGTTTGGAGGTGTGTGTATGCTTGCTCACACCATATCGGATCGAAGGTGTGTGTGTGCTAGTTCCATATCGAGTTAAAGGTACTTGTATGCTTGCTTAGCCCAATATCAGTTTGAAGATGTGTGTTTGAGTGTTTGAACCCTTCAAACCTTCATGGCCACGACCTGTCCTTCGCCATGGGTTAAGTGATAGGCTAGACAACTGTTTGAACCACTATCAACCCAAAGTACAAACCAATGCATACCCCTATTGATTTCCAAGTAAACTAGAGCTACTTGTCCATATCGAGTTGAAGGTATGTGCTTTTGCACGATACTGATGATGTCATCATCATCAACCTCAAGATCCTTGTTATTACTGTTCTAAGTCATGGAAAACAGTCCCATGAAGCTTTTAGAACTCAAAGGTTCAGCAATTATTCAAGAGAAATCGAATTTGCAAGTAGTTCAACAAGTATGACAAAATTGAAGGTGCATAATAATGTAATTGGATTTAAGTTATATAACCCGCCTCAAGAAAAACTTCTAAGCTCCAAGCTCCAAAGCTTCATGTTCCCAAGGTTGAATATGGTCTTTACATCTCCTCTTTATGCAAATAATCACCATGGATAAGCAATTGGTGAAGAAGAAGAGAAAAGAAGATCAAAACCCTAAATTCATGCTTCAATCCAAGGGTTGAAGATGATCTTATCCTCACCTTAGGGTTAAGTATGAGCTCCTTCTTGCTCCTTTACACCTTTTCACAATACACTAGTGTCCTTGCACGATATGCAACCCCTCTTGCACAATATGGCACTCACTTGCACGATACGCCATTCAACTCTTCACCCTATTGGCCGATATCACCTTATATAGCCAATTTCACCTACTTGGCCGATATGCTTTTGCTATGGGAAATATCCAAGGGCCTATGCACGATATCCTTGCTCTCCTGCACAATACAAGCTCTCTATGCACGATACCTTAGGATAGGAGGGTGGTAAGGGTCGAAAAATTTCACTTAAGGGTGAAACTAGGGGTATATATACTTGTTGCACATGAAGAAAGGTAAAAATGAGGTGTCATCTTTTTGAGCTAGTAGGTGCCACATGTCCATGCATGGGTGACACGTGTACATGCATGCATCAACATTTATCTTGACATGAAAAACAGTTGAGGATCATTTGGAGATAAAGATTTGGCCATTACATATCCTTTTGAATAAGATATATTAATTAATTCATCACTTTATGCACAACCCGTCACAATTTTTCTAAGGAAGTTGTAACTCGACACAACTCACCTCCTTGAGGTACTTTTCACGATATGGCCTTTGCCAAGAGTTCACAAAATGATATGAGGCTCCTCCTATGGCGCCTTGGTCGATAGGCTTTCATATATAAGCTTTTCAACTTGATACAACTCAAGTTAGAGCTTCATATTCAACCCCTTTTTCTTGGTCATTTCATCACCAAGATTACCATCATTCATAAATGATTCCAACATGGTGTCTCCTTCTTTCTCTCTCCTCTAAGAAGTATAGAAGGTCAAGGAGGATGACCCAAATGATGAGATCTAGTCCTTTTGAAGGCTAAGGAGCAAGATCCAATATCCACCTCTCCTCTACGGGCTAAATCTCCTCCTCGACATCTTTCTTCTTCTTTTCTTTTTTCTTTCTGTACAAGTGATGCTCTTCCATCTTTGTTTGTTGCCAACTATTCTTGTCCATGGCTAATTGAGCTCCTTCTTGTCTATGTAGCCCATTTTGGACATATTTATATACTTTTACATTAAGAAAATAGTTTTTATTCTAGATCTCGTATGTTTTTTATTTAATCTTCTCTTTCTGGTTATGATTGCTAGTTTGGTTGATCTCTTTCTTCCTTTAACTTCCATTTGTGCATAGATTGAGAAATTCATTGTGGAAAAGGATAAGAGAAGGTAGTTTAGGTTGAATCTAAATGGGGGAGATCCCAAGGAGTTGTTACTAATAGCTTAGAATATTCCAAACCTGAGAGGGTATGTGGCATATTCGGGGGGTGTTGATCCATAATCCTTGAGAGAGGTTTTGGATCCTTGATGGGGTTTTAGTCATATTACGCGAGGCGAGTAGGATGACCCCCACAAGAAAAACCACCATAGTACATTATATATTTGGATGTTAGATGCTTGCTAGGGTTCTTGAGGGTTGTCTACGCTTGAGAACGAGTGCATTGGCTACCCAACTTGTGGTTACATTGCCAGTGCTCCTTCTCTTTGATTAGTAGAATTTGAAAGACTCTATTTTATTTTCTTTACTTTATTTTGTTTATTTCGAGATATTTTTCTAGACTAGTTCTAGTTCCAAACTCTTATCAACTATCAGTTTGGCTTAGTTGACTTGATAATGAGGTCTTAAGCATCCTAAATGTACACATGTCCCTATGTTCAATCCCGTATATCTACTTCGACCCCGTGATAAAGTTGTAGGGTCCTTGTAGGTTTTAGATTATAAATTTAAAGTCTGATCCTCCTTCGGGGGTGCGATCAACTTTTTGATGCCATTGTCAGTGACATGGTTTTCCACATTTACACGCCCGAAGATTTTGTTTTATCATCCATAAGCATGTATATATATATAACCATGTATATATATGCATAGTTCTTATTTTATTTTACACATACTTGTTCAGATATACTAAATAGCTTGTCTTTTTCTAATACTTCTACCTCCATGGACCTTGCTTCAGCAAGAAAAATTTACATGTCCACCTCTCCTCTCGTATTTTTCTATAGTTTTGACTATTAGAAAATAATTGAATGTCGTGTTCTACAGCTAGTTGAGCTGTACTCGCCCCCGCCATCATCATACTTAGACATTTCATCAAAAGAGATTATCGACCAACCCTCAACTTCCTCGTTATCATGGGATCAAGAATTGATTAGAGTAGTAGAGCTAGCTGGAGAAAGTGTTACTGTGCTTTCCTCCTCCTTATCTCCTCATCTCCAAGAACACATCGACTCACTTCAGCAGCTAGTAGAAAAATAGGATCATCATCTCCAAGAAGCCACCAAGGTTGCATACTGTAGTAGAAGTATACTTCCAACTATTGAACTAGGATTTATCCAAAAGAATTAGTTAGAACAACGTATTCCCAATAGAATGTATGGTAGAATTGACGGATCTTGAAAGAATTGTTTCTCAAGTACCACAGCTTCATGATAAGGATGTTGAACAAGGTAGGAGGCTTCAAGAGCTCATTGATTTGGTTACAATCCATATACAAATGCCATCACACAACCATGAAGACTACAATCATCAGAACCATTCCATTAGGCTTGAATTGGAACTTGCCTCACCATCCTATTCAGACCACCTACTGGATTCACCAAGATTTTCTATGAAGACCAAGCTACACGGGAAGCCCTTCATTTTATCCAGATGATTCAGATGATCGACCAATGGAAGATACAAGCCACACACATGAATGGTTATATGATGATGATAACTCCTATCCTCACCAAGGCAGTTAAACAACCTCACATCAGTGAGGTCATTTTGAGGAACTTGAATAAGACATTGATCCAGACCAGGGTGATATCTCTCATATTGAGACATGTCATTTTGCTTTGAGTAATATGCCGGTCATGGTTTCGAACAATTTGTTCAATAAGGATGACGATGACGACTGCTCAAATTGGAGCAGTGAGTATACTAATGACGATGAATTGGAACAACATAAGACAACATTGTCCACTATCCCTTTCCAAGGGGTTGAGATCAAGGGAGCAAGATGGACAATCCATCATAACATGGTTGTTGATCATGAAGATACCCCGATCCCCATAGAAGGTGACAAGCTTGGGGGTGGTAAAATTGCAACACTAGTACATAACTGACCTTTAGTGTTGGTTAATTATGGATTTTGGCGTCGGTTTCAAAGAGACACCCAAGTGAGCACCGCTAAAAGTAGAAACCTTCAACGTCGGTTCCAACACCGATGCCATAAACCTTCCCGCCACCAATAAAATGCACCAATAAGAGCACAATCGGCGTCGATTTTTATGGCCAACTGACACTATATCCCTATAAAAGACGCCGGCTTCATACTAACAATCGACTCCATAACCCTTCCCGACACACAATAGGCGTCGGTTTTCATAGACAACCGATACTATATCCCTATGCCCACCATGGCCGTGCTTCCCAGCACGGCCATGCTGGGTATAATAGGTATCAATTTTTTCCTATAATCGACGCCAGCAAGGGATAAAGACATCAGTTTTATACTAATAACTGACGCCTATGTGTTTTGTTGTCGGTTTTGTACTAATAACTGACGCCTATGTTTTGATTTTTTTTTTCTTATCAGTTTGTAGGCCTACTGTATGGTTGTTTAGCAAGATGTAGAACCCGCAGTTCAGTTTTGAACTGCATGTTTACAACATTCATTGATATCAGTCAACAACATGCCACAAACCTACAAAATTAACAAGATGGACAATATTATATATAGATCATGTGATTCACACACATGTATAAGCACATTTAATTCATATTATTTTTCATCACACACATGTAGAAATGAGTAGTTCCATTTCAAATTTCCTCCATTTTCACACACATTTAGCAACCCACAATTCCATTCATTTCATATCCTTTCACATTCAGACACATGTAGAAACATTCATGTATTGATCATCTTCACATTCACACATATGGCAATTCAAAAAAATTCATTCACATTCACACAAAAATAATTATGAGAACAAAGTTTAGAAATATCATTCTTTATTCATCATTGTCATTATCGCCATCACTATCCCAATCATATTTAAAAATTCCCACTACTTGTAGGGCTTTTTCCCAATTTTCTCTTCCATCATTTAAGTCTTCCATCGTATAGGGAGTATGTACATCTAATAACTTTTGACCTGTAGTGAAGTCAATTTGAAACACATGCAAAGAGAATGATGTATATATATAATTAATAATATATAATAAGATTGATATATTTCATATTATCTAATGAGACTATATATAATACCTGATGTATGGTATCGATTTCCATTGCAACATGTTCGATAATTAGGTTCATAAATCGCATCACATAGTATGCACATGCCCAACTGTTGTCTTGTGTAGCAAACTATAAATTGAAACATACAAAATATTCAATAATACAAATAAGCACAATTCACATAAATAATATATACATTGGAGTTAGGAAATTACTTTCACATTCTACCAAATTAGTGATTGTTCTTTTTCTTGGGGACCTTTCCTCCAACTTTTTTGAACTCATGTAAAGCCCTACATGTTAATGTAATACATTAAATTGCATAATTAAATAGTAATGTAATAATAGATGTTAACGGATATAAAAATATGAAATATTTCTCACGGGAATAATGGCCTTTTCATTGTGTGTCCATATAATGTATTCAATTCCTTCCCTATAGGATCTAGATGATAGACAGTGAACATCTTGGAGACAATAACTAGTAACTCCCAATGCCTACCACTAGAGGTAAGAAAGTTAAAAATTAATAACTCAAAATTCACAATAAAAATGTAATTTTCTTGAGTCCCAATTATAAGCATAGTAAACTTACTCGACATTGAATGGAGCTATTATCACCGTCTTCTTTTTTTACCAAAATATTTAAAAGCAGTAAAAAAGTATGAAGCAACAGATGAAGGGTCTTTATCTACAAGACTAATCAAAGATGGAACCAAAAATCCCACATGGAAAAGTAAAAATATGTACATATCGTGTGTAAGTGGCTGCAAAACATGTATTACGTATGCATTAACATATAAAAAACCAGATCACCGTATATAAAACAAGGTATATGGATGTATAAACAAGATCTCACCATATCCATATCTCTATCATAGATGTATTCAACCAATCATAACAAAACAACTCTAAAATATCTTGTATAAATATATTGTTATCGTATGATTGACCTGCAGCATCCTCCAAAATAGAAACATTTATAGGGCAATTTGGATCATGTTCGCCTATCCATACTTCCATACCCCTATAATTAGGACCTAATGAGGTGTGTAGGTCCCTTGGAAGCCAACTTGGTACTTCAGGAGGTGGAGGTGGAGGCTGAGATGTAGCGGGTGTCTTCCTTTTGACATGTATATATAATTTCAGATCAATTGACTCATATATACACACCTTTAAAAATGCTCATGTATCGTTCAAAGGGATACATCCAATGCAAGAAAATTGGTCCCAACATTTTCACTTCCCTAGTCTAGTGGACAACAAGATGTACCATGATATCAAATAACGAAGGATGAAAATACATCTCAAGATGACATAGGGTAACAACCACTTCTCTTTGCCATTTATTAAGAGTATCAGGGTCAATAACTTTGCTGCACATATTGTTGAAAAAGAAACAAAGTTTGGTGATTGCAAACCTTACATGCTTCGGCAATATAGATCAAATTGCCACGGACAATATTTGTTGCATTAGAGTGTGACAATCATGAGATTTAAGACTTATCAACTTTAGATCTTTCATTGATACCAATATACAGATGTTGGATGAGTAACCCTGTGGCACCTTAACATCTACCAAGCATTCACAAAAAGGGTTCTTCTCCTTTCTAGACAATGTGTAACAAGCGGGAGATAAGTATGTTCTTCGATCGCTACTAACTACTTATGTTAATTCTGTCCTTATTCCCATTTCACGTAGGTCCATTCTAGATTTTATCCCATCTTTAGTCTTACCTGGTATATTCAACAGAGTACCAATTATGCTATCACATCCATTTTTCTGAACGTGCATGACATCGATACAATGCCTGACTTCCAAAGAACTCCAAAAAGGAAGATCCCAAAAGATTGACTTCTTCTTGAATAAAGATTTGTCACTCTGTGTGGCCATGGTACATTGTAATCTCTTACCAAATCCATGGGCAAAGTCTTTTAATCTTTCATAAACAACCTCCCCTGGTATAGGTTTATGTGACACCCCGCCATCACATAGACAATGAGATGACACACGAAAATGTGTGGAACCATATATTACCAAAAACACAGGTTAATTAAAATCGATAGCGGAAACATACGTACAAAACATTTGCAACCAGGCCCTGCAAGAAGTTCAGGTCATATATAGATATATTTGAGATCACCTTCCAGATATGTTCACATCTTAAAGCCACCCACTATCGCATCAGCGCATATTAGTTCAACACCTGTTTATACATACAGAACGGCCACGAACGACCATCAACATGGTATACAAAAAATTACAACAGCTAAACATCATGAAACATCGTCAAACACCTCCGAGGACCTGAGAGTACAGGGATGACTCTAGGACTCTACACAAAACCACTAAAACAACAACATGTCCATCTCTTGCCTTCTACTACTCTTCTTGCTGCTCGGCCGCAATCTCACAACCACCACCACGTCTAGACCGATCACCTAAAAAGGGTGTAAACCAGCGGGGTGAGACACACAGTCCCAGTGAGAAACATAACTCCCCGCCGCAACTATAAAACCTCAAAGGTTAAAGCAGATAATAGCAAATAAATGAATAAGTGTATAGTAAGAGAAGCATATTGAGCAAAGATATCATTACCTTCAAGCTTACCAAGATATTCGGGAGGCATATAACAAAGTATTTCTTTATGGAACATGATTGACAAGATAAGCTTTATAAGGACTTATCACAAGATATAAGGATCCCACACGTATCTGCAAGGTGTAACTATATCAGCTAGGTAAGCAAGGACTCAATCAATGTTCCATGTTTTTCTCTAAGAAAGATATATTTATTCGGCTGGATTACGTTTTATTATGCCCTGAGGAAGTGAGCCTTCCCTTCTCAAGTCCAACCATTGGCTACGAAGCCCAATCCGGTGCCATACAAGGTCTAAGGAGATCCGGACTCCATGACCTCACCTTCCCGTGGTCAGTACACGAATCATCAAGCAAGACCGCAGTCTTATGCTTATAGGGCCTCAGCCTCTGGGTCAGCTCCGCAAGCTACCCATATCTCTAGCTCACCTCATCATAGGTGCTAGTACATACATCCGAGCCATGAACACATCATGCTCATTGTAACATCCCTGACCTGGGTTATGAGTTAACCCTAGATGTTTTGCCTAATTATGTAATTAAGATACTGGTGATTATCTTTTTGCATGTAATTAAGTTCCTGAGGAACATACTTTTCCTTTTCTGTCCCTTTTTAACAATGTTGAATTGATTGTTTTGTAATACAGGGACCTATGTGCAATTTACCCAGTTAGAAGGGTTAACTTGCAATTTGCACATGTTGAGATGTTCCTCTGATGTTGAGACATCATAAGAATAATTGTGGTAAAGTTTGAGGGATTTCCCAAGCTTGAGCACCAAGGTGCAGCTGTGGAAGCAATCCCTGTGCTTGAAACCCTAAATTGGAGTAAAGTGCAATTTACCCAATTTGAGGGGTGCAACTTGTAAAATACACCATCTAAAATATCTTGTAAGACTCTTGTCATCATTTAGAGAAGAAATGATGAAGAAGTCACTTCAATTGAGTAATCATATAATGAAAAACACCTTTGTGATTGAATAATCAAGGTGTAAGTACTATAGCCTTTTATGTGTGTGCTTTAGTAATAAGTTGATCTTCTTGCCTTCATTTCTTGACCTTAGAAGAAGGTTGTCCTTAGAAATAAGAGGTAGGGGCGATCAAAGAAGAAAGGGAGGACTTAGATGAAAAAATGAGGAAAACCTATGTACTTATGTTGAAATTCCACCCAAGTATATAAGCCCTTTTCCTCACTTAGCAAAGGAATGTTTCTTTCGTTTCCTTCACTGTTCCCCCTTGCTCAGCCAACTAAGGAGAGCTCTGGAGCTCAGGAGGACGACCAGAGGAGTGCAAGGTAGGTTTGGATCCTTCCTTTTGCTTAAATTCTTGGATGAAACTCGAATTCAAGGTCAAATTCATGGCTAGCTCACTTAGCTCTATCTTTCTAGCCATCTCTTCTCAACTTTCCTTGGAGGATTCACCTTGGCCGACCTGTGGAACTTCTAGGACGCCATTAAAGGCTTGGAGCTCGAAAGCTTGGAGCTCAAGGAGCAAGCTTTAGGCGGGTTTTATAACCCTAAACCTATGCTTTGTTATATACATATTTTCTAGGTTTTTAGTTGCTAGTTCTTCTTCTTCCCTATCTTCCCTTGCTTCCTTGCAAGCAAATCCGTGAGGAACTGTTACTGTTCTTGAGCTAGAAGACGAGGGCATTATTTCCTATGCTTATCCACAGTTTTCCACTTTGCCATACGACCTCAACCAAGTGCCCATACGGTTTGCAAAACTGTTTGATGGGCAAACGGTTTCAAGGTCGTATGAAGGCATACGGTCTCAAGACCGTATGTATGCGTTGACCAAGCATGGACCGTATGAGAATCCTGTTCATAATTATGTAATTTAATCACCCACAAAATTTGAGAGGTTAACTCTAAAGGAATCGTGAGATATAGGCAAAACAATTAGCAAATTCAATTGAATTTAGTTCTGATTTTTCAATCTGCTTAAATTGCCCTTTTTGGGAAAACGGTTTCAAGACCGTATAAGATGGTTGACTAAGCGTTGACCGTATGAGATTACTGTTCATAATGATGTTAATTAATGACTCACCAAATTTTATGGACTAATTCCAAACGAGTTAAGAGTTGAAGGTTGATTACTAGGGCAAACCCTAATTGAAATCAGTGCTGAAATCACAATGAGCTAATTTGAGATTTTGGGTTGATTAGCCCAAACAGTCTCAAGACCGTTTGGGAAATCATCCAAACGGTCTCAAGACCGTTTGGGGATCACCTAAGACCATATGGAGGTCTGGGGTCAAGTATAGTTGACCAATTGAAGGTACAAAGATACCAAATTACATTGCAATTAAGTATTGATGTAATGATCAACTCAATAAATCAAACCTTGATGAATTTTCACTAGAGTCCAAAGGATGGATGGGCAAACGGTCTCAAGACCGTTTGGAACTCATCCAAACGGTCTCAAGACCGTTTGGTGACAACCCAAGACCGTTTGGAGGTCTAGGGTTAAGGTAATTTGATCAATTGAGGGCCCAATTACAATGGGTTATTAAAATAATCAAATTGCTGATTTATGACTTAATTAAGGTTCAACCCTATCAAATCAATCTAGATTTTGATGAATTCTTGGGCAAACGGTCTCAAGACCGTTTGGAGTATATCCAAACGATCCCAAGACCGTTTGGGCCAAGTTTGAGCCCAATTGGAGGTCAATTGATGGGTTCAACTTCGATTTGATTCACATTGTTGAGTGTTGATGGTTGAACGTTTATAGACCTTAATTGAACCAACTTTAACCCTAATTGGATATCAATTGAGGGTCAATTGAGTGACCAATTGGTTAAGGCTAACCCTAATTGTCTCAATTGATAAGTGGTTAGCAAGCTTGAGACCAATTGAAGGCTTCAACATAGGAAACCCTAATCGAGTTTACCCTTTGAACCACCTTGGAGGTCCATACGATCTTGAGTTTTTGAGGGCATTCGACCTCAAGACCATATAAGGTCATTCGACCTCAAGACCGTATAAGGTCATTCGACCTCAAGACCGTATAAGGTCATTCGACCTCAAGACCGAATAAGTCCATTCGATCTCAAGACCGAATGAGACAATTCGACCTCAAGACCGAATGAGGGTAAACGGTCTTAAGTGTTATACGGTCTTGAAGTCAACCAAACCTTAAACGGTCTACAAAGCGTAGATGGTCTACAACCTTATACGATCTCAGGATCGTTTGAAGGTTGAAGGTGTGAAATCTATTGGAGACTTTTGAAGTTAAGTCTGCCTAATGCCTTGAAGGCTTAAATGGTTTAATAGTTGTTCAACCTAAACCCTAATGATACCAAAAGACATTAAGGGTCAAGTGGTTAGTAAATTAAACCATGATGATGATCAATGTGTAATTTACCATAATACCCTTGAAAGGTTCAATTGAGTGAAATCTTGTTCTAATCAAATCCTAATCACTCAATAGTGGTGATTTGGTCTATGTTAATCAAAGTGGACTTAACCCAACCTGATCTAGATTGGTGTTATCACCATCTACAAGTATGAGGAGAGAGAAAGTATCTTAAGAAAGAGAAAGTACCCTTTTATGATGGAAATTCAAGTAAAGTACCTTCAATACACATGAATGTGCATGATTAGGGTATGATCCACCTATGTGAGATCATGGAACCCTAATTATGATAAATGATGAATCTTAACTAATCTGAGAGCATCAATAATGATGTACCTCATACATGATGATGTTATGAGTTCAATTCACCATAATGTGAATAGTAAACCCTAATTCAAGGGGGATGACATGTAATGTGAATAGTAAACCCAAATTCAAGGGTGATGACATGTAATGTGAATAGTAAACCCTAATTCAAGGGTGATGACATGCAATATGAGTAGTAACCTCTAATTGATGAGAATCAGAGAACTTAGCTCTTATGACAAGAGTGGAAATTATATTCTTGCTTTGAATTACCTTTATCAGTTGAATTAACCATGCAGGTTCTGATATGAAGGTGATCATATCCAGGTATGAATGATGATACTATATTCATTGAAAGCATGTTGTTAGCTTTATGAATAGTAAAATATCTTGATGCCTTGTCAGTGGCATCCTATGTTTTAATGGGCTGTAAGAGCCATGAATACCATCAAGGTCATGCTTTAGAGATGACTTGTGATGAGTATAATGAGAAATGATGATTGATGTGAGTTATGTTTGTTACATTTAGTATTCTACTTTCATAATTGTTATGCTATTGTTATTGTTTGAAGAACAATGTATGATGTAAAAGAATACTGAATGTACCTAACTAATCAAGTGAAATGTAGAGCCCTGATCATAGATCCATCATTGTCATAGATCAAATGATGGTGAAACAGGTTTTCCTACGAGAACTCCTGGATCACATACTGTTGAGTATGTGGGGTATATGGATGTGTAGAACCTTACATCCTAGTGTAGGAATTTGATGTAGATGTATAATCTGTCAATCCTTCACTACAAAACTCATACCGTATCAGTGGATGGTAAACATGAAACCTCCTGATGACGAGGAAAACATAGATATCCGTATCAGTGAAGATAAACATGAAATCTACTGATGACGAAGAGAGTACAGAACGCCACTGTAACTCTAAAATAGCGAAGGACCAGATTACCCTGGTGAGATATAATAGTAGAGACACAAGATGTCCTACAAGTGATCCTCTTACTGACTGAGGAAGGTGAAGGTCATGAGAATCCGGCTCTTTCGATGACCTAGTATGATACTAAGGCACTTAACAGTGATTGGTTGGGGTATGAGTGGTAAACCTCATCTCCACAGGGCATAATAATAAGAATGTTTGAAAAACATAATCTACAGCATAGTATACCTGTTAAAGGTAACTATGAGCTAATTGATTGATGTTACACTGTATAGTGCATATGTTCTTCATGCTTGATAAATGTTGAGCTCTTGTATACAACTGTATCTACTATTGAATACTTTGTAAGCTTTTACTGCTTAAGTTATTCTTTGATTTTATAATAAAGTTTCTGGCGGAGAGTTATAACTCTCGCTGGGGCAATTATGTACAATTGTCTCACCCCGTAGACTTCAACTTTTTAGGTGGACATCGGAGATGGAGGAACAGGTCTACAGGTGACCAGTCCCAGTAACAACAGCACCAGGAGCAGCAGTAAATCTCAGGTAGAGATTTAGCCTGCCATGTGGTGTAGTTAGAGTCAGTCCTATGTGTCCTCTGTACTCTCAGGTCTTGGAGTCTTTTGGTTATGAGTTCTTGAGATTTTGTATCTTGTTGTATATAATTACTCAAGAAGTAATTATCATGAGATGTAAACAGTTTATCTCCTTTTATGAATGAAGCTTTATGGATTCAAGCTCTTGTCTCGAAAAGTTTTAATTTCCCGTGATTTTTTGTCTTCCGCTGTTGATCTATTCACTTCCACTAAGTTTAAATCGTGTTTATATCATGGTTTGGAGATCAGAGCCCACACTCATCATCACATATCCTGAGCCATGGGTATGTTCACCATGCTCCATATATCCTTAGTTTGCAACCACAGTTGCACTCAACCCTCCTATTTTAGGCTAGGGGAAACCTTGCATATTCAACAATATGCGCTCTAGGTAATGCCGCAGGATAAACCTGTTTCACCATCACCAATTACTGACGGTAATGGGTCTATGGCCAGGGCAAACTACATGATATGTTCATCTATCATTGATTAGTATATTTTAGGCCAATTGTTGAGGCAAAACAAGGTATAAACATAGCCTTATAGAATTACTTCATGATTACCATCAACATACAGTCTTGGGACCTCAATCCCTCATGATATCAACCATTGCCTCTCAAGGCATCACAATCATGCATTAGCATCCTGGGAACACATCCCTTTTCTCATCATCAGAGGCTAACACCTCAACTAGGCGCTCAACCTTATATCAGGTCCTCAGACCTATCAACATGTTACTTTATTAACAAGGATTATCATCACATTGTACTAGTCAAAGCACATATATCTCATAGCTCTTACCAGGTTGTGAATCCACATGAAATACCAGCATGGTTAGTATCACATTCGTAGAAATTACTAAAACCATCATGGATTAATAGAATGATCACGCTATCAAGTATAAAGAAGCATTCATGAATATATTACACAAGCTTTATCATTCATAGTATCATTATCAAACATGGGCATATGTTATGCCTTATACTTGTGACCATATGCATGTGTTATATCAACATGTGAAGCAATATCATAAGCTTCCAAGCTTCTTGGTTCACATCCTATCATTATAACTCATCATCATATTTGCAGGATGCAAGGTGATTACATCATATCACTTGTGTTATCATTATTAAAAGAGAACCATCAACTATATACCTTCTGGGTTATCAAAACCCTCACCAAAACTCCTACAACCCTCACTACAAGTATGGCAAGCAGCGCCAACCCTTACCAAAGGGTGTACCGGCTAGGGTTCCAAACCCTAAAGCAACTCACCACCATATCAACCAAACACTGCACATCCTCTAACATGCATCAAGGTTCCACCAATACTCATGGTATCAGGAAGCCATCCACGAGGTCATAACGTGCAGCACTACCATGGCTATCGTCCAAGGGTCTAACGTGCACCAAGCTAGGGTTAGAGTTAGGTTCCACTGTCAGGCTAACCTTCAACATGAGCCGTATCGGCCAAAGTGGTGTCGCCCAAGGTGCCCCTATCGTGCAACCTTCTAGCATCATTCGAGGGTTAACCCTATCGGCCAGGGTAACCATGATGCCCAAGAAAGGTATTCATGCATAGCCAGCATCATAATGGTCAGCATCCTAGGGTTGTCATGTCAGGCATGAAACCATATTGTCCAAGCTTATCAAGGATAACGACCAAGGCCACCTAAAGACAAGGGAGTGCATCGAGCACCCTCTCTACATGGTGTGTCATCCAAGACTTAACCCTAAGGAGGGTATCGGGCAACATCTCATCAAGGTTATATCACCCATCTATCAACTCCACCAAGGGTATCGACTAGGGGACCATAATGGGCACTAACTAAGCTTCAACTAGGCATATCAGCCAGGGCTACAAGGATCACCCAAGCAAGCTTATCTACCAAGGATTATACCTCAAGGACATATCGTGCATTAAGGGTAGACAACTCATGTTGCCTAGAGCAACACTATCGCCCAAGCTTGGGTTGAGGCTTCATATCGACCAAGATGCCCATCTAAGGGTTTAGCAACCATGTCACCCAAACCCTAACTCTAGGGTGGATAAGGGATATCAGGCACCAAGGTAAAACTATCTCAACAAGGTGTATCGTGTAGGGCACTCAATAAAACATAACGCCCAAGCACACGTGGGTATCGGCCAAAGGTACAACCCAAAACAAGAAGGTTATCGGGAAGCACCATCCGAAGGTCACATCGTGCAAGACTCAACCCAACAAGGTCGTCTTCAACCTCAAGCATAAGGGCACCAAATCCTAGTTGCTCAAGAAGGTCGTCTCATCTCTCAACAACCAAGAGAGAGGGGTGTTGCACTACCTCTTTCTCAAATCGGGCAACCACAAGGACCAACCTCAACATAGGTCATCAAAAGCTCACCTCTCAAATCCATGGCGAGAGGAGGGTATTGTCCAAGCAACTAGAATATAAGCTCACCTCTCAACTTAAACGAGAGAGGGGTATTGCCCACATTACTAGATCTCAAACTCACTTCTCTAGACCAAGGAGAGAAAGGAGTTTTGCTACCAAAGAAAACCCCAACTATGGTTCGGCCAACTAGGTGTAAAGGCATATAACCCATCATCATCAACAACAACATCATGCTCATAAAATCCATAAGATCAACAACATGTTCTAGAGCAAGAAACATACATGCATGTCCGATTGTCAACTTATACGAAACATGCAACATAGATAAAGTAGTATAGCTAGGGTTAGAAGTTATGTAACCCGCCTTAAGCAAACTCCTCAAGCTCCAAAGCTCCAAGCTTCAAGCTCCTAACTCCAAGCTCACCACAAAGGACAAGACCCACCTAGGGTTCGACCACCAAGCTAAAGGTAGAAGAAGGGATCACCACCAAGGGAGAAGGATCGGCCACCAACTTGCTCCAAAGGGTAGGTGTATCGTGCACCAAGGAAGAGAGGAGCAACAAAGAGCTAAAGGGTTCCAAAGGAAGAGAAAGGCAAGGAATATATAGAAGAGGATGGAGGAGAAAATAAGGTAATGTGTCGCCCACCTAGGACACTTGTCCAAGGGCAAAAGCCACCTCCTTAACTCACCTTATACACATGTCTAAGGCTATTGCCACATGCAATCACTATGCACCAAGTGTCCACTAGTGGTGACACAAACGAGGTCAAGGGTCAAAGATGGTCCATGGCTGATACTCTCTACCACTATGCCCGATACACCCTATGGGTGACACAAAGCAAGGCCGACACAAGCATCCTTGCCTGATACAGAGCTCAACTAAGCAATGAAAGACCCAAACAAGGGAAAACAAGGCCCAAAAGAGCTCAACCAAGCCCAAGACAACTCAAGGCACGAGCCCAAACTTTCCTCTCAACCCTAGAGGAAGCAAAGAGAGAGAAAGACATCTCTCAAGGTGACAAACTTGCTCTCCAACCCTATCTTAGGGTATTTTGCAAGTAGCACCTCCAGCTCTCAACTAAGCACAAGCAAACCCTAATCACCACTAAAGGAGATTAGCAAGCAACCAAGCACCAGGTTAAGGCAAAACAAACAGGTAATCCCAAAATGAAGGTCAGGGTCCTTACAAGCCATAAACCTCTACAAAAGGATTTCGTCCCCGAAATCTGAAGAGAAAAGTGAGGGATACTTCCTCCTCATATCTTCCTCAAGATCCCACATGGCTTCCTCAACACCACGACGATGCCACATGACCTTCACAAGAACCAGGTCCTTCCTCTTCAGCTTCTTTACTCTTCTGTCAAGGATCATCACCAGACCCTCCTCGTAAGTCACATCTTCATCAAGCTCAACCTTAACTGGATGTATCACTATCCCTGTGTCTAGATGACTTTTCTTCAGCATAATGACATGGAACACTGGATGCAACCTGTGCAACTCTGGCGGCAACTCTAACTTGTACGCTACCTTACCAACACGTGCTATTACCGGGTATGGCCCCATATACTGGGTGCCAGTTTGCCCTTCTGGCCAAACCTTAGCACGCCTTTCCAAGGTGAGACCTTGAGATACACTTTGTCTCCCACTTGGAATTCTAGATGTCATCGGTGATTGTCTGCATAAGACTTTTGTCTGTCCTGTGCCATTTTCAATTTTTGCTATATAACTCTAATCTTTTGTATTGTCTGATGTACTAACTCAGGACCCAAAAGCTGATTTTCACCAGACTCATACCAGCATAAAGGGGATCTGCACTTCCTTCCATATAAAGCCTCATAAGGAGCCATGTCAATGCTCCGCTGGTAACTATTGTTATAAGAGAACTCTATCAAACTGAGATGCATGTCCCAACTACCTAGGAACTGCAAAACACAAGCTCGGAGAAGATCCTCCAAAGTCTGAATAGTCCTTTCAGACTGTCCATCCGTCTGCGGGTGGAAAGTGTTACTGAACCTCAACTGCGTTCCCAATTCTTTGTGCAACTGTTCCCAGAAATGACTTGTGAACTGAGGACCTCTGTCGGAAACTATTGTTGCTGGTACACTGTGCAAACGCACTATCTCATCTACATACACCCGAGCAAGCTTCTCTGTTGTATATGTTGTTTTTACTGGTATGAAATGAGTAGATTTTGTCAACCTGTCCATTATTACCCAAATGGAATCATGATTCCTAGCTGTCTTTGGTAGACCAACTATGAAATCCAAGGTTATATGATCCCATTTCCATTGTGGTATCAGCATGGGTTGCAACGTACCTACCAGCTTCTGATGCTCAGCTTTAACTTGCTGACAAACTACACACTTAGCCACAAACTCAGCTACATCCTTCTTCAAGCCAGACCACCAATACATGTCCTTCAGATTATGATACATCTTGGTGACTCCTGGATGCATAGCGTACATCGATGTGTGTGCTTCCTCGAGTACTAGCTGTTGGCTAAATGGACATCTGTAAATCCCTCTGTTTTAATAATGACAAACATTTCATTCTTGTTAATCTAACGTGCTACTTGAGTGTGCAGGAACAAGGTGGATGACAAAGTACTAGGGAAATCCATATGCTTACATGTTTATATTTTCATGAAATGTAATCGCTTTGTAAAAACTTGTACAAATATATAATGTACAAGTACTTAGATTTCATGTAAATCAAGTGTTAGATTCTCCCTAGATAAACACCACATTTAGATAGGTCATCCCCTTCAATAGTGTCACTCATACACACACTTAGTGCTTTAATTGAAAAATTGAAACAGGGTCAACCTCGGTCGACAAACTCCTCGACCGAGACACTCTCGGTCGACAATCTTCTCGACCGAGAAAGACCCAAGTAGCCGTTAGACACAGCTGACAAGGTGGTTGGCAGTTGAAGATAAACGTTGCATACACTTGTTCCAGAGAGCCTGTCGGTCGACAAAAGTTCGACCGAGTAGGTGTCTCGGTCGACCATTCCTCGACCGAGATGGAATCTGACATCAACTGCAGAGTAAATTAATTAGCCGTTGCTAAAGCAACAAACTTGTACCTAACGGCTAGTTAAGCACTTAGAAACCCCTAGAAGGTGTCTAGAACGTCCTTAACCATCCATAGGCCATTCCTATAAATAGGACAAGCTATAGGACACTCAAACACACTTGTTACACTTGAGAAATCCTTGAGCATACTTTGAGCAATCTGTTTGTGAGCAATTTGAGCATTGTGACAATTGGCTACTTTCTTCCTTAGCTCAAAATTCGTGTCCTATAGGCTAGCATCTCCTATCCACTGCAATTACAATTCCATACACTTTGGTTAGGAGATCTACACGCTTGATCTAGGCAAATCAAGCCTTGGGCTACAAAAGGATAAGTTGTAATTTCCTTTTCCTTTCTTGTTCTCTATTATTGTTTGTACTCTCCTTGCTACTCCTAGGTTGGAGGCTGCGGATTGGAGAGGGTGGAGATCTTCTTGGTGAAGAAGGAGACCTTGAGCTACTTCAAGAAGGCTGGTGCAACGGGAGGTTACTTCTAGAGAGGAAGGCTACTTCAAGGGGGAGCTTGGAGTTACTTCAAGAAGGCTACCTCGGGTTGGTGCACCTACTTCAAGTGAAGTCTGATCAAGGGGTGTAAAGAAAGTATTGTATTTTGTATAAATCCTTGTGAAGGTAATAAAATAAATACTTTCAAAATCCCGGTTGGGTAAGCAATCGGGTAGTGGACTGACAACTTTAGTATTTGCTAAAGTTGGAACCACTCTAAACACATGTCTCTTTCTTCCATTTATAATTGTGGTTGTTTTGAGTTAAATAATTGTTAAAATAATTAAAAACTCTATTCACCCCCCCCTCTAGTGTTTTTCACTAGCTTCCTTAGATTATCAATGTCGGGGACCATCATCCTACCATGATAGCAAACTAGTCCATCCTCGGACTCATGGAACCCATCACACTTTTCACTGTCAATCTCTGATCTGATCAACTGCACTGCACCATCTACCTATTTTGCATCTTTGATCTACTGTCTTAGCGTAGGATTGACTTGCATTTGTGCCAATAGTCCTGCCAACAAGGAAACTTCCAACTGCACATTCATCTGCCACAAGGAGACAAACATATCCCGCCTATGGCATACCAAGGAACTCAACTGTGCCTTCTTTATGGAGAGAGAAGAAGAATTTCTGCTAAGCACATCAGCTACCACATTTTCCTTATGAGGATGATACTCAATGGTGCAATCATAATCATTAATTAGCTCCATCCAACGACATTGTCGCATGTTCATCTCACTTTGCAAAAAGATATACTTCAAGTTCTTATGATCTGTAAAGATCTGACACACTTCCCCATAAAGATAGTGTCTCCAAATCTTTAACACATGGACTACTACTGCCAACTCCAAATCATGTGTCAGATAATTCTCCTCATGTTTCTTAAGCTATCGTGAAGCAAAAGAAACCACATGATCTTCCTACATCAGTACACAACCTAAGCCCTTCTTGGAAGCATCGCAGAAAACAACATAGCCCTTCCTAGGCTCGGGCAGCACTAGCACTAGATCACTAGTCATCTTCTCCTTCAAACTTTAGAAAGCTTGTTGACAACTATTATCCCAAACAAAAGGTACATTCTTCCTGGTCAGCTTTGTCATCGGCAATGCAATTGCACTGAAGTCCTTGATAAACCTCCGGTAGTATCCGGCCAAACCCAAAAAACTACGAACTTCTATTAGCATCTTTGGTTGCTCCCAATCTGCAACTAACTCCACCTTCTTAGGGTCCACTTGGACTCCTTCTGTAGATATCACATGACCTAAGAAGGTCACTTCCTTCAAGCAGAACTCACATTTGCTGAACTTGGCATACAGTTGATGTTGGTGAAGGAGAGTCAACATTTGTCGAAGATGTCGCTCATGCTCTTGACTATCCCGACTGTAGATCAAGATGTCCTCTATAAAGACTACAACAAACTGACCTAGGAATGGGGGGAACACTCGGTTTATCAGGTCCATGAAAGCAACAGGTGCATTGGTTAGCCCAAACAGCATAACCACAAACTCAAAGTGACCATACCTCGTCCTAAACGTTGACTTTGGTATGTCATCTGCATTAATCCTCAACTAATGATATCCAAACCATAGATTGATCTTTGAGAACACTGTATCACTACGCAACTGATCGAATAGATCATCTATCCTCAGCAATGGGTACTTATTCTTAATCGTGACTTTGTTCAACTGTCGATAATCTATGCATAGCCGCATCGACCCATCCTTCTTCTTAACGAACAACACTGGAGCACCCCAAGGTGACGTGCTCGGTCGGATGAAACCTTTCTCCAACAACTCCTATAACTACTTCTTCAACTCTGTCATCTCTGCTGGAGCCATCCTATACAGTGTTTGTGCAACTAGTTGTGTTCCTAGTATCAGACTAATCTCAAAATCAATCTCTCAAGGTGGGGGAACACCGAGAAACTCATCAGGAAACACATCTATGAACTCTCGGACAACCGTTACCTCCTCGAGGCTAGGACCTTTTGCCTTAGTATCCACAATGTGAGCTAAGAACGCTCTACAACCTTGTCGTAGCAACTTTTCTGCCACCATTACTGATACTAGACATCTTGGAAGAATCTTCCTATCTCCTTGGAAGATCCACTTCTCTCCATCTTCATCAAACACTGCCTGCTTGGAACCATAGTCCAACACGACCTTATACTTCTCTAAGGTATCCATCCCAAGGATCACATCGAATCCATGCATATCAATTGGTATAAAATCCACTTGTACACTGTGTCCTAAAAAAGATAAGACACAAGAGGGACACTCTTCTCAAAGCATCGAGGAACCATCAAGAGGGGTTTCTAACAACAGGCTATCTTTCTTACAACTAACAGGTAAAGGACAGCTATCAAGCAGACTATGTGCGATAAAAGAGTGTGTAGCACCTGGGTCAACCAAAACAGATATAAAGCAAGAAGAAGACAAATCAGAATGAAATAACTCCATCTGACATGTCACCACTCGTGGATTGACTATCGCCTCCGGCTGACTCATAGCATAGAATCGAGCTGTTGCTTGTTGTCCACGTCCGCTGCTTCCTTGAGCAAACGATCCCGCTTGTGACGCTTGACCGCGTCCTCACCCTCTGCTAGCACTGGGCTACTGTCTGTCAGACCCTTGTTGATTCTATCTCAACTGTAGCGTTACCTCAACGTCTCTTCTTGGGCAATTTGACTTTAAATGTCCCGTCTGTCCACAGTGGTAACATGACCTACCTTCTGTCTATGGTCTAGATGGCTTGGTTACTACCATAGAAGTTGTACTATGCACCTTCGACGGCAAAGAAACATGACCTCTTCCCTTACTCGGAGACCACTGTGACAGTGTACTAGAACCTCTCATCATGGAAGTTGCTGAAAACCTTGACTTCTTGAAGCCACCAGATCTCTGTCCCTGGAACTGAGCAGGCCTTTTTCTGGTCATGGACTCCCTTTTCTCCTTAACAGATCATTCAATCCTGCAGACGGACTCCACAAACGTGGCAAACTTCTCCCGATTCTCTAAAGCAGTAGTAGGTGTCGACAGTTCAGCACTCAAACCTTTCTCGAACCACCTGATCCGCTCATCATCTGTCACTGCCATGTGAGGACAAAACCACAGCAAGTCCATGAACTTGGCTTCATACTCGATGATGTTCATCGTTCCTTGGCGTAGATGCTCAAACTGGTTTATCTTCTCGTCCAGATACATCTTCAGAAAGTATCTGCTGACGAACTCTTACCGAAAGATCTCCCAACCGATCTCCTCAGTGGGTCGCTTTTCCTCCTCGATGGCCCACCAGTGGCCAGCACTGCCTTTCAGAAGGTAGACAGTGTGCTTGACTTTGTCTGCTTCAGGGATGTCAAGGATCCAGAAGCCCTTCTCAAGACCTGTCAGCCACAAATCTGCATCTGTTGGATCAGCCGTCCCAGCATAATCCGAAGCTCTGACTCGGCAAAGCCACTCAAAGGTCTTCCCAATACTCGATGCTTCACCATGGGGAGCCTGTACTCTTGGCTGAGGCACTGGCAACCTTTCCACCATGTGATTCATCGTAGCTATCATACGCCCCATAAGCTGTTGGTAGGAAAGATTTTCAAGAATGGCTAGGTTAAGTTGGGGGACCTCAGGCACCCGATCATCATGTGCCTACCCTCCTGCTCCATCAACTAATGCAACATCATTGCTCTCGGCAGCATGTTCTTCATGGTTTCCAGACATCTTTAAGCTTTATCTTCTGCTGAGAGCAGAAGGTTATTGTAAGAAAATCTAGAAAACTCACAAGAACAGATGCAAACCTAGTCCTAGATCCCTGAAGACTCAGCGAACCTAGAGCTCTGATACCAAACCAACTGTGACACCCCACCATCACATAGACAATGAGATGACACGTGAAAACATGTGGAACCATATATTACCGAAAACCCGGGTTAATTAAAACCGATTGTAGAAACATTCATACAGAACATTTGCAACCAGGCCCTGCAAGAAGTTCAGGTCATATATATATATATATATATATATATATATATATATATATATATATATATATATATATATATATATATATATATATATATATATATATATATATATATATATATTCGAGATCACCTTCCAGATATGTTCACATCTTAAAGCCACCCACTTTCACATCAGCACATTTGTTCAACACCTGTTTATACATACACACCGGTCACGTACGGCCATCAGCAGGGTATACAAAAAATTAGAGTAGCTAAACATCATGAAACATCGTCAAACACCTATGAGGACCTGAGAGTACATGGATGACTCTAGGACTCTACACAAAAGCACCAAAACAACAGCATGTCCATCTCTTGCCTTCTACTGCTCTTCTTGCTGCTCGACCGCAACCTCACGACCACCACCATGTCTAGAGCAATCACCTAAAAAGGGTGTAAACCAGCGGGGTGAGACACATAGTCCCAGCGAGAAACATAACTCCCCGCTGCAACTATAAAACCTCAAAGTTTAAAGCAGATAACAGCAAATAACTGAATAAGCGTATAGCAAGAGTAGCATACTGAGCAAAGCTAACATTACCTTCAAGCTTACCAAGATATTCGGGAGGAATATAACCAAGTATTTCTTTATTGAACATAATTGACAAGATAAGCTTTATAAGGACTTATCACAAGATATAAGGATCGTACACGTATCTGCAAGGTATAACTAGATCATCTATGTAAGCAAGGCCTCAATCAATGTTCTGTGTTTTGCTCTAAGCAAGATATATTTATTCGACTGGGTTACGTTTTATTATGCCCTGAGGAAGTGAGCCTTCCCTGCTCAAGTCCAACCATTGGCTACCAAGCCCAATCTGGTGCCATACAAGGTCTAAGGAGATCCGGACTCCATCACCTCACCTTCCCGTGGTTAGTACAGGAATCATCAAGCAAGATCGCAGTCTTATGTTTATAGGGCCTCAGCCTCTGGGTCATCTCCGCAAGCTACCCATATCTCTAGTTCACCTCATCATAGGTGCTAGTACATACATCCGAGACATGAAGGCATCATGCTCATCATCACATATCCTGAGCCATGGGTATGTTCACCATGTTCCATATATCCTGTGTCTGCAACCACAGTTGCACTCAACCCTCCTATTTTAGGCTAGGGGAAACCTCGCATATTCAACAATATGCACTCCAGGTAATCCCACAAGATAAACCTATTTCACCATCACCAATTACTTACGGTAATGGGTCTATGGCCAGGGCAAACTACATGATATGTTCATCTATCATTGATTAGTATATTTTAAGCCAGTTATTTAGGCAAAACAAGGTATAAACATAGCCTTATATAATTACATCATTATTGCCATCAACATACTATCTTGGGACCTCAATCCCTCATGATATCAACCATTTCCTCTCAAGGCATCACAATCATGCATTAGCATCCTGGGAACGCATCCCTTATCTCATCATCAGAGGATAACACCTCAACTAGGCGCTCAACCTTATATCAGGTCCTCACACCGATCAACATGTTACTTTATTAACAAGGATTATCATCACATTGTACTAGTCAAAGCACATATATCTCATAGCTCTTACCAGGCTATGAATCCACATGAAATACCTGCATGGTTAGTATCACATTTGCAGAGATTATTGAAACCATCATGGATTAACAGAATGATCATGATATCAAGTATAAAGAAGCATTCATGAATATATTACACAAGCTTTATCATTCATAGTATCATTATCAAACATGGGCATATGTTATGCCTTATACTTGTGACCATATGCATGTGTTATATCAACATGTGAAGGAATATCATAAGCTTCCTGGTTCACATCCTATCATTATAACTCATCATCATATTTGCAGGATGCAAGGTGATTACATCATATCACTTGTGTTATCATTATTAAAAGAGAACCATCAACTATATACCTTCCGGGTTATCAGAACCCTCACCAAAACTCCTGCAACCCTCAATACAGGTATGGCGAGCAGCGCCAACCCTTATCAAAGGGTGTACCGGCTAGGGTTCCAAACCCTAAAGCAACTCACCACCATATCAACCAAACACTGCACATCCTCTAACATGCATCAAGGTTCCACTAATACTCATGGCATCGAGAATCCATCCACGAGGTCATAACGTGAAGCACCAGCATGGCTATCGGCCAAGGGTCTAATGTGCACCAAGCTAGGGTTAGAGTTAGGTTCCACTATCGGGCTAACCTTCAACATGATTCGTATCAGCCAAAGGGGTGTCGCCCAAGGCGCCCCTATCGTGAAATCTTCTAGCATCATCCGAGGGTTAACCCTATCGTCCAGGGTAACCATGACGCCCAAGAAAGGTGTCGTGCATAGCCATCATCATAACAGTTAGCATCCTAGGGTTGGCATGTCGGGCATGAAACCATATTGTCCTATCTTATCAAGGATAATGGCCAAGGCCACCTACAGACAAGGGAGTGCATCGAGCACCCTCTCTACATGGTGTGTCATCCAAGACTTAACCCTAAGGAGGGTATCGGGCAACATCTCATCAAGGGTATATCGCCCATCTATCAACTCCACCAAGGGTATCGACTAGGGGACCATAACGGGCACTAACTAAGCTTCAACTAGGCATATCATCTAGGGTGACAAGGATCACCCAAGCAAGCTTATCTACCAAGGATTATACCTCAAGGACATATCGTGCATTAAGGGTAGACAACTCATGTCGCCTAGAGCAACACTAACGCCCAAGCTTGGGTTGAGACTTCATATAGACCAAGATGCCCATCCAAGGGTTTAGCAACCATGTCACCCAAACCCTAACTCTAGGGTGGATAAGGGATATCGGGCACCAAGGTAAAACTATCTCAACAAGGTGTATCGTGCAGGGCACTCAACAAAACATAACGCCCAAGCACACGTGGGTATGATCCAAAGGTACAACCCAAAACAAGAAGGTTATTGGGCAGCACCATCCCAAGGTCACATCATGCAAGACTCAACCCAACAAGGTCGTCTTCAACCTCAAGCATAAGGGCACCAAACCCTAGTTGCTCAAGAAGGTCGGCTCACCTCTCAACAACCAAGAGAGAGGGGTGTTGCACAACCTCTTTCACTAATCGGGCAACCACAAGGACCAACCTCAATATAGGTCATCAAAAGCCTACCTCTCAAATCCATGGTAAAAGGAGGGTATTGTCCAAGAAACTAGAATATAAGCTCACCTCTCAACTTAAACGAGAGAGGGTATTGCCCACATTACTATAGCTCAAACTCACTTCTCTAGACCAAGGAGAGAAAGGAGTGTTTCTACCAAAGAAAATCCCAACTATGGTTCGGCAAACTAGGTGTAAAGGCATATAACCCATCAACAACAACAACAACATCATGCTCATAAAATCCATAAGATCAACAACATGTTCTAGAGCAAGAAACATACATGCATGGCCGATTGTCAACATATATGAAACATGAAACATAGAGAAAGTAGTATAGATAGGGTTATAAGTTATGTAACCCACCTTAAGAAAACTCCTCAAGCTCCAAAGCTCCTAGCTCCAAGCTCACCACAAAGGACAAGACCCACCTAGGGTTCGGCCACCAAGCTAAAGGAAGAAGAAGGGATCACCACCAAGGGAGAAGGATCGGCCACCAACTTGCTCCAAAGGGTAGGTGTATCGTGCACCAAGGAAGAGAGGAGCAACAAAGAGCTAAAGGGTTCCTAAGGTAGAAGATGATGGAGGAGAAAACAAGGTAATGTGTCACCCACCTAGGACACTTGTCCAAGGGCAAAAGCCACCTCCTTAACTCACCTTATACACATGTCTAAGGTTATTTCCACATGCAAGCACTATGCACCAAGTGTCCACTAGTGGTGACACAAATGAGGTCAAGGGTCAAATATGGTCCATGGCCGATACTCTCCACCACTATTCCCGATACACCCTATGGGCGACACAAAGCAAGGCCGACACAAGAGTCCTTGCCCGATACAGAGCTCAACCAAGCAAAGAAAGGCCCAAACAAGGGAAAACAAGGCCCAAAAGAGCTCAACCAAGCCCAAGACAACTCAAGGCACGAGCCCAAACCTTCCTCTCAACCCTAGAGGAAGCAAAGAGAGAGAAAGACATCTCTCAAGGTGACAAACTTGCTCTCCAACCCTATCTTAGGGTATTTTTCAAGTAGCACCTCCAGCTCTCAACTAAGCACAAGCAAACCCTAATCACCACTAAAGGTGATTAGCAAGAAACCAAGCACCAGGTTAAGGCAAAACAAATAGGGTAAGCCCAAAATGAAGGTCAAGGTCCTTACAGTTTAGGTGCACTCTGTTCCTCATTCCGTCCATTGAATGCTTTGTGCAACCTACGATACAGATGGAATTTTGGAAGAAACCTTTGATGACCAATATATATAGTCTTGTCACAATGTTTTATTCGTATTGAATCAGGGTTCTCTTCACATAAAGGACACACTTTAGATCCTTTCATTTATTTCCAAGATTCCAGTGATATGATCGCCATCCATGCTTTGGTCATAGGTATATTTGACGAGGTTATGATCATTCAGTGGGGATCTTTGTATGCCTATCAAAGTAAACTTTATTGTATTGACTATATGTTTCATGGGTGTATGTTTTTCTTGAAAGATAATCTTATTCCTCTTCCCATATGCTGGAAAGTCATTAACAGTGCAAAACAACATAGCGTACAAACAAAATGTCTCTCTTCGTGAAGCATCATAGCTCATCACACCTTCACCCAGATTTTCTTAAGTCATCAATCAGAGGTTCAAGATAAATGTCGATATCATTTCTTGGTTGTTTAGGGACCGATATCAACAATGACAACATAACGTACTTATTTTTCATACACAACCAGGGAGGAAGATTGTATATAACAAGCATAACTAGCCAAGTGCTATGTTGGCTACTCAATGTCCCATACAGATTCATCCCATCTATGCAAAGCCCAAGTCTTAGATTCCTGACTTCTTCACCAAATTTAGGGTACAATTAATCAATCTTCTTCCACTGTGGGGAATTAGACGCATGTCGTAGGGTCCCATCATTATTTTTCTTAACATCTGCATGCCACCTCAAATTCTTTGCATCTATCAGATTGGCAAACAAGTGTTGAAACTGTGATATTATAGGTAGATAGCACATCACCTTGGAAGGAGAACCAGTTTTGGACTCCCCCAAATTCATCAATTTATACCTTGACGCACCACATTTTGGACAATTTTTCAAATCCACATAGTCCTTTTGAAATAATACACAATCATTCGAGCATGCATGTATCTTCTTGGCCTCCATTCCCATTGGGCACAACAATTTCTTTAACGGTATGTTGAGATTGGCAGCTCGTTTCCTTTAAGAAGAATTTCTTTCAACAAAGATAACAATGACATGAAGCTATTATTAGCTTTTACCTTATACAATATCAACACAATGCTAAGCTTCGTAAACTTAGTACAACCTGTATATAATGGTATCTCAGCATCATGTACAATGTTTCTAGAGATGGGAGTTGGATCGGTGTTCTCTACCCCACAACTATCCAGCATCGCATCAACAATGTCTACTGGAACTGGTTCGTTCACATCTACGTCATCGAAGGCAATTTGTTCTTCCACGCAAGCACTGCTATCGACATCCACTGACTTTAGGTTTGAAATCTCTCCATGCCAGTGCCATTATGTATAGACTTGTACAATCCCATTGCAGATGACATGACTTTTGATTTGGTCACCAGTGCTGACTTTCAAGTTGTTATCGCAATGCCTACATGGACAATAGAACCTATCTCTAGGTTGTTTCCTATGTTCTTAGGCAAATCTAATAAACTGATCAAGACTAGAAATAAACTCAAGGGTGCAGTGATTTGGAATGGACATCCATGATCTATCCATTCTATGATCAAAGAGAAAACAAGTATATATTAGGGTTTAGGGTTAAAAGATTACGGTCTAAGGTTAAGAGATTATGCTACTGAAATTTTCTTGAAAACCCAATACACATTATACACTTACATCCTAAGTGAGATTAAGTGTTTCAAGAACACATGTGTTGTCATTCTTATACCTAGAATCTGTGTACCATCTATCCCATTCTTGAACACCTAATCTCACTAGTAAGTGTATAATGTGTATTGGGTTTTCAAGAAAATTTCAACAGCATTTCCCCACTGTTCTCCAAGTACATATGTACTTAGAGAACAAACGGGGAAATGCTACCGAAATTTTCTTGAAAACCCAATACACATTATACACTTACATCCTAAGTGAGATTAAGTGTTCAAGAACAGTCCCAAATCGGGGACTATCCAAGATTTACTCCTAATGAGTAAATCTTGGATGGGTTTCTAGGCCAACAAATACATGTGTTGTCATTCTTATACCTACAATCCTAGTTTCATCATTCATATCCTAGTTCTTCAAGTTAGGGTGATTATTGATGTCTTTAGAAGCATGATTGGAAATATAGGGCAAAGTTCATCATTTACATTCCAAGCATGTCACATGAGTGCATTAGAGTTCATCATTAAGCAAGAAGGGTGACTAGGATTCTCAATATACTCAACAAGGAAACAAGTTACCAATTTCATAGTTAGGAGGGTAGAGATACCCTAAGATCTAGATCTAATGGTTCATAATGAGTATGTGATAAAATATTGAGCTTGACACACTACCTAAGGATGGAACTTAGTCCAATATGATTTAGATGTACTACATCATCATCTAATTAGGTTTATTTGTCTATGCTTATTCACTCTTTTTCCTACTATTATTACATATAGCTAGGGTTAATAACCTGATTTACATCAAATTTGGTATATTTACTAATTGGACTATGAAGAACCAAAAATTATAATTAGATTCTAGGTTATGTGATTCATAATATTAGATACCTAGGGTGATTAATGAATTAATAATTATTCAAGAGGAGTTAGATTACCAAATTGTACAGGAGGCTATAATATATCACAACACATTCATATACCAAGTAATGGAGAATAGATGAACACATATGGAGTAAATTGATATAAAGTAACATAACATATATAAGTATAACAAGTAATTAAGTACTAATAAAGTAGTTACTAACTTAGTGTGACAATACACAGACAATAAATATGTAAATGCATAACTATAGCACGTCAATAGCTAGTAATAATTAGCAACTGTTATACTATTTATCTGTAAAAGTCATAATTAATTAGCATAACAACTAATAACTAACTATATTATAATTGTGTGTATGAATCAAAGAGTTACTCTAACTTCTACAAAGAATAAAGAGGTATGTAGAAGTATTGTACATGAATACAGCAATATGATTAATGCAGTAAGTATATAATTTTTTTTGGTCAGTTAAAAATGTGTGTTGCTAGTATTACCAAAACTTTGGGCACTAGGTACCCCATTATATCAGACAGAAACGAGCAAACATATCTAAGGATCATTACCCCACGTAGAGGGAACAAAGATCTCTAGAGAAACCCCCATCACCTGCCACAGCCAAAACCTCCATCACCCCCGCCCAACTGTGCTTCCAACCACCAAAATGCCCTCCAACCTATCTAACAAATCACCACTTGCTACTATAGGCAACCCCAAGCACAAGAATTGGAAATGAGGGAAAACTTACCAAGCAGGCGGCGGCGGCGTTGAGCAGGCGGTGGAAGCAACGTTGAGCACATGGGCAAGCAGCGGCATTGAGCACACAAGTAGGCGGCGACATTGAGCACACGAGCAGGAGGCAGGGGTGGCAGATGAGCGACATGTCGAGTCGAATCGCCAGAGACCAAGCCTTGTTTCACAATGAAACAAGGAATGGGGAAGAGTCTATTTTGTGGGGGCTATTAAGTTAACAATCATCATCGGTTGTTTTAGAAACCGACACCTAAGATCCAAAATCGTCGGTTGCCATAAAGAACTGACACCAATTGGGCAACCTAAACTCTAAAAGTTTTTGTGGGGACAGTGCATGAAATCATATCAGCATCGGTTATTTCAAGAAAACCGACGACAAAAGTGGGTCCGATTTCTGTCTTACGAAAAATATTTAGTCATCAGTTATTTGGTAAACAACCTACGTCATATGTGAAACTTTGGAGGTAATTTTTTTGCACTGGAAAATTTGGATTTGGCGTGAAATTTTAGGCATCAGTTTCTTATTGCGCAACCGACGCTAAATAGAAAGTGATACCCGTATCTGGCTGGTCTTCACATATAGATGTCAGTTTGTGTCTTCAGCCGATGTTGTAGGGTTTAGGTGTCATTTTTATGGATACAACCGATGCCTCTAAATGTGACGTTATAAGCTATTTCTCTAGTAGTGAAAATAGATTCAACTAGGGATACTTCTTGCTCTGAAGATGATTAGATGACTCATATTGTATATAAAAAATTATCTAAGCATCCCATCTCAAGTTCAGAGATGGAGAGAGAAGAGAGGAGTCCTCTAGAAGACTGTCATCCTTTCCCCTCTGTCTCATCCCGTGTTGACATCATATGGCCTTCCTGTTTGGATTCATATCTTGGAAGGTACCTCAAAGATGATTTGCTGAAGAATTCATTTCAATGCAGTTCAAGACAATTCCATCACAAGGATGAATTCACTGAGTCATCAGATTCTATTCCTCTACTTCAGACTCAGAAGGGTCCAGATCTCTGCCTCTTGTTCTCTTACATAGTGGACCCCATCGACAAGACACATGTGACACTGGTCCCAAAACTTATATTTGAATGTTGGTATCATGGGGAAGACACCCCTTTTTCTCTCACCCCTTTCTTTTCCCTTTTTGCTAAAATAAATTCCTTTTTCATATTCTTTCTTTCCTCTAATAGATTAAATATATCCTTGCATACATGCATCATTTTAGGACTTTAATAAACTTCTTTCCTATACATCCATGCATTCCTACCCTACTGTCTCAAGTTTAGGTCTTCCTCGAGAACGATCATAGTTTTAAGCTTGGGGTGGTAGAGTATTTGCCCTTCTATCTCTTCATTTTTCATGCATGCATCTTCACATCCTGTGTTTAGGAGTAAATTTTGAAATTTTTATATGCTTTCACCTAGATTTATTGTTTTGTAAAACTTTGTTGTGTAATTTGTAATCTTGGAAGCTAAGGCTATTCTAATATCATATTTTAATGCTTATCTTTATGCCTAAATGCACTATTTTCATATTAAAAAATGCTATCCATTTCTTGACTAGCTTATTGACTCTTTCCTTAAGTTTGGCCAGCAATATGAGGTTATGCACCTTTTCATAACTTAAAACTTCAATCCCTTGACCTATGTTGTGAACGACAAATCTAGGATATAGGACCGTTTGAAAGAGATATAGTTTGATCAAACTCCAAGCCGCATTATTCACGAACTTGCCTCTACTCTAAGGATCTTTGAATCATAATTACTACTTTTCACACAAGATTCAAGTGGATAATGATGAGTTTTGATCTATAGTCAAGTAGGATTGTTTATCCTTGATGGTCTACGTGCCCTCTCACCTTAGATTGAGACAAAAAGATGAAACATTAAAAATTTGCAAAAGAGGCTTGGACGCCCACAAAATTCCAAAAATATCAAAATAATTCTCATCCAGGCCTACAAGATAGAATGCAGAGAATAAAATTGTGAGTGTGAATAAATGAGCACTTGTTTTCTCTTTCAAGAGAGTTGAGGATGGTACCCAGCCGGTGTATGATTGTGCTCATGAATGCAGATATGTCTTGCCTAGTAGTACCATTCTGAAGGCTCATTAGAGAGTCACCAAGAACCCCTATGAGACCTATGAGATCATTCTAGTAGTAGGGTTGGTTCGAGCACAATACGAGGAGTTCGTCTCACTACTCTGGGCCAACTGGCTCATACTACAAGGACTGTTTCTTGTTACATGGACCAACCTAACATAGATTAGGGTCCTTAGAAGTAATTAGAGTCATTTTGATTTCTTATTGCTTCTTAGGACCTGAATAAGTGGGAGGCATGTTGTTCCTGATTGGTCTACAAGAATACACGATAGTAGCTCATTACTCATCACCTGTGGGATCACCTTTGTGACAATATTTTAATGTTGAACTATTATGATTTAAACTCTCACGAGTACTAACAAGTTGCAGAGAATTTGCTTAATCTTTCCTGGATGCTCTTTGATCTTACTTTAGCAGGTTGTGCTCTTTAAGTGGGGATTTGTTTTTAAACAACATGCATAGGGAGAATTGGTGTTTCAAACTATTTTTCTTAACCTTAGCATGCATTGTCAAGCTTGATTTGTATGTTATCTTTTTGTTCTTTGAGAACAGTCTTGCTTGAGGACAAGCAAGGGTTTAAGATTGGGGTGGTTCATAACACCCAAATTTAGGCATTTATGTTAAACATTTGTTTATAGTTTTGTGTCATTATATCCTTTATATGAAGAAAAAACCGTAGATTCTTATCTTTTAGTAATTTATATCTTTATATAGATTGAATTTATCAACTAGCAAATGTTGGGACTTGCAGGTACAAAACTCAAGAAGACATAAATTCTCTAGATTCAACCCCACAATCATCATGTTATGTGCACCGCATAGGAGACGGTGGTCCCACTACATCCATCTTGGCCACTATGACCATTGCAACTGTGATGACATGGCAATCACTGCATCCATCTTGGCCACGACGACCGTCGTGACCGCAACGAATGCGACTCCTATAAATACCCTCCCCCTACTACCAAGGAGGGGTTTCTGCAAATCTAAATTTTGAAGATTTCTTTTGGTGATCAACGGTTCCAAGAGCTCTGTGGGAGTGCTCCAAGGCCCGAGGGCACCGAGGAATGCACCCTACATCCATCCTTGTAGCCTTCCACCATCCACATTCCACCATCTTCCATCCATTTCCAGCCATTCCCATCCACCTTCATACATCCACCAAGGCTGTTGCTTGGGGCGGAATCAAGGAGAAAGGAGGCCAAGGAGTCTAGAAGACCAAGGAGGACGACCCATTGGATGAGATCTAGCCCTTCCGGAGGCTAAGGAGGGAGAGCCACCTCTCCTCTCTGGGCTAAATATCTCCTCAGTTTCTTTCTTCTTCTTTTCTCCTTTGCTTTTGTACAAATGATGCTCTTCCATATTTGTTCGGTGCCAACTATGCTTTCCCATGGCAAGTTTAGCTCCTTCTTAGCTATGTAGCCTATTTTGGGTATGTTTATGTACTTTTACTTTAAGTGAGTAGTTTTATTCTAGATTTAGTATGTTTTTTATTCTATCTTCTCTTTCTGGTTATGATTGCTATTTTGGTTTATCTTTTTCTTACTTGAACTTCCATTTCCACATGGACAAGAGATCTGTTCTAGAAATAGATAAGAGAAGGTAGTTTGGATTAAATCTGAAAGGGGGAGATCCAAGGGAGTTGTTCCTAACAGCTTTGAATACTCCAGACTTGAGAGGGTATTTGGGATATTTGGGGGGTGTTGATCCATAACCCTTGAGAGAGGCTTTGGATCATTGATGGGGTTTTAGTCACACTGTGCGAGAGTGAGTGGGATGACCCCCACAAGAGAAACCACCATGTTAAATGCTATTTTTGGATGTTAGACACTTATTAGGGTGTTCGAGGGTTGTCTACGCCCTTGAATGGGTGTGTAGGCTATCCAACTTGTGGTTACATAGCCAGGAACTTGTTCTCTTTTATTAGTAGAATATAAAGGAATCTATTTTGTTTTGTTCTCTTTACTTTGTTTTGTTTATTTTGTGACATTTTTCTAGACTAGTAATAGTCCCAAACTCTTATCGACTATCAGTTTGACTTAAGAAATAGGTCTTAAGCTTCCTAAATGTACCAATGTCCCTGTGTCTGACCCCATATATCTACTTTAACCCCATAATAAAGTTGTGAGGGTCTTTGAAGGTTTCAGATTATAAATTTAAAGTCTGATTCTCCTTCAAGGGTGCGATCAGGTACCCCTGGGATCATAATATTTTCATATGTATCGATTACCTCCTCCACCCCCTCGAGGGAGCCCCAATCCTTGGCCTCCTCATCTTGGTTCAAGTCTCCAAAGAAGTTTGCATATAATTTTTCCACTTCTTCCCTCATTTACTTTCATCTTCCACCACCATGCCACCTATGCCCCTAATTCTTTTGACAAACTTCTTCTTATTCCTCACTCTCACAACTGCATGGTAGAACCTCATGTTTCTCTCCCCCATTCTGCAACTAGTTCATCTTGGATTTTTCTTTCTAAAACTCCTCCTCATATGCTCGCATGTTTCCAATTCCTCTTCAGACCTCCTAATATTTTGAGAATTCAATTCATTTCGTGACTCATCATAGTCTATCTATAGATGACACACCCTTCCTCTAAGTCTTTCACTTTTTGTGTAATATCCCCTAACACATCCCTACTCCATCTCAATAAGATCTTTCTCGGGTTCTTCATCTTGAGAAACACATGTGTTGAAGGCTCCGCCCAACCCTCATATGTCCATCCCCTAATGATAACACCCATGCATTCTCGGTGCCCAAGCTAGGATCACTTGAAGGTAAAAGGTGAACATGGATGAATATTCTCTCACTAATAGGGGTAGTGATCAAATGATCTATGCCTGGTTAAGTGTTGGACAATTGAGTTGTTCTGCTTCCTCCATACGGTATTGACAAACCCCCTATCTAGGCGTGGCCATTTATTTGGATTTCCCCTTTTTTATCCACCTAAGTGAAGGCACTCCCTTTAAAATCCACTTCCTTGATGTTCATACTATCCACCCAATCATTGAATTCCTTGATGGGTTTCTTCTCCGATTTAATCTAACCTCTATGTTCCCTCTCTGATCTCAGTACATTGTAGTCACCTACCATTAACCATTGCTCATCTCCCACTGAATCTTTCATGTCCTTCATATTGATCCACAATATCCTCCTATCATACATGTCAAATTTAGCATAGATCATTATTACAAAGGTACTCTACCCCTTGTCATCCTTCCAAGTGATGGTTATCTATTGAGCATCAACTTCAAAAACTACAACATCAATATTTTGATCCACATACAACCATATATTACCCCTTTCTCTTTCACCAGAGTAAGAACACTCGAGGCCTACACTCTCTACCAACTCTTCTATTCTTTTCTCTCTCAGGAATATTGGTTCAAAGATTGCAAGCACAAATGATTTATGCTTCCTGCAGACTCTCTCTGACATTGTTCTCACATTCTTACTATCTATTCCTCTCATGTTCCAGAAAATCATGGTTTGTATTAATAAATATGCAAAGCATCCTCTCAATACCTCACCATTCTTCAAAAGGACCTCATCCTTCCTTGGTAGTCCATATCTCTTCTGCTCATGCTTGTCATGGCCAAGAACTCCCTACTGATATCATCTTGGACCCTATAATCCTCTCTTTCATCCTCCGTCCAGGCCTCCTTTCTTCCACCATGTCTATACTCATCCTGCCATACCCATGGTCGTTGTATATCATCTTGGACTGCCCCCTGGTAAATCTTCTATCCCTACTCAGATATCTTCTTCTCCGCTGACTCTTGAATCTCGTATATAGTATGAGGTTAGCTATTTTTTTGTCTCTGAGATTGATCCTCTCTACCCTTTGGTCCATCACCTTCCTACCCTCCTTTTTATCCTTCTTAAACTTCCTCGAATCATAGAACTCTACCACCTTAGATTGATAGCCCATCTTCCCATCCTCCTCAGGACCAGTCTCTTTTTAGATTCCACAACAACTCCACTTGGACTCATTTGTGTTCCAGCCTCTGCATTTGGGTCAGGGATGGGTGGCACAAATGCCTCAACTGGTATCCCCTCTACTTTCCTTCTGCATTTACCACCACTATAGCTATGTTATGAATGCTCTTAACTACCACATTCAATTCCATCATGAATCGTCTATCTCCAGATGATACCTCTATCATTGGAGGGATGTCTCCTTGGAAAGCCTTCATGTCCATCAAGACCCTATAGAGTCATTTGGGTATTTATACAAGTCTGACATGCCCAGAAACTCCCCCACTCTATTCATTATCTCTCTGAATTATCCTTCATCCCTACAATTGTATGGGACCCCTTCCAACCAACATCAGAATGTCCTCTTTTCATGTTTTTTGGGATCCAGTTGGCTCAACATACCTTTAGATCCCTAGCCTCCATGCATGGAGTGAGAGCTGAAACTATTGATCTAACTTCTCCCACAAACCTGAAGAACATAATTGCTTCCTTTTTATTCATCCTCTCGACAAGCATAACCTCCGGCCATATTACATTCAGGTAGCCAAGCTTAACCGACCATTCCTATTATGAATCTCATTCAGCTAAGATCACTAAGAGTAGGTCTTTATCGGCCTCCTCATGTTCCAAGATGTTGTGCGCCATCAATTCTTTCATAGCAAGTCTCCCTCCACAAGGCCACAATAGAGTCGTAGGAATCCTTGGTTTGCCTAGAACCGAAATGCCCCCCTCTGCATCTTGAAGGATCTTGTGTGATTCAGATAATTGATTGATAAATTCTCCTTGTTGTGACAACAATAACAAGCTCTCTTTTTGGTACATTGTCTCTGTTAGTGACCTTTCTCCAAACACTTGAAGCACACATTCTTTGGTATCTCAAAGAATTTCTTCTATTATCTTGCCTAGGTCATGATTTCTCTATCATCTTCAGTCGATCTCGCCCTACTCTTCCCCTTTCTTCTCCCCCATGTTTCCCATTTCCCTTCCATGATCCTGTTCTTGATAATGTTCCTAGTTACATTCCTCTATCAGTTCAAACCAGGTCCCTTATCTATCAGGCGCGTCATGTCGTTGAGTATCTCTTCAGGTTGCTCACTATTTTTTGCCAACAGTCTCCTAATCACCAACTCATGGTTCTATGGTTGGTTCAACTTGGCCAGTTACATCGTATCCCTCATCTTTATAGTCTTCATCATTAGCACATATGGAACATGTAACAGTGTATTAGTGGGTTCAGGGCACCCAGAGCCTACATTGTCCAACCTACGACTGAAGTATTAGCTCCCAGTCCCGAAGCCCCAACAACCAGTTGATTGGGATTGTGAAGAACCTACCTTATCTGACTGCCCCGGATTATCATTTTTCCACCCCGACCCAACACGCGCCCCGCCATAGGTCACACTAGATAGATAGATCTAATTACACACTCAACTCACCCTCGGATGGTGGAAGGCTAGCGGGGATGTGGATTCCCTTCTCTAGACGGAGGGATTTTTCTCAAGGAAAGTCGGGGGGCACAACCACACTCAAGATCCTCAATTCCAACTCTCCACTTATAGAATTGGTTTTTTGGTAGGAGAGATCATCAAGCAATTTGATCTCCCAAATATAGGCGGTAGAGTTATGGATGGGATCGACCAGTTATATCGGTCTCCAGCATCCCTGCCGCCGATACCCCGACGATTGGGCGTCGTTCAAATTGCCCCAAAATCACCCTCTCCCACTCCACCCTTAGTATGTCAAATATATATGTTAACCAACACTATCCAAACCCATGTGAGCCTACTCTTAAGGGTGCTAAAGCCCATGGACCAAAGTCTAAAAGGGGCCAAAGCTCAAGCAAGGGAGTCAAAACTCTGAGAGATCAACTTTAATGCTATGTTAATATTCACAATATGCCAAGTTTATTGAAACATAGATGGTGACTTTGAAGAGGCAAGGATGGGCTAATCTAATTTGGGTCACCACCATACTAAACTGTATACAGTATCATAAAGGGAACAATAATAACTCAATAATGAATCAAAGATCTAGTTCCTTCTTTTCAAGCAAAATGTCTAATTTTTTCACAACCAGATTTCAAGGATCCCCAAAGTCTCAAATTTTGGCAAGGGAAAATATTCCATGTCACTATGTGATTTTTGGCTTGGAATCAATCACTTGTACAATCTATTTAGGTTCTTGTTTTTCTTTATATCGTTTCATGGTTCTTCCATTATCTGTCTTTCTTGGGTTTCTAGTTGAAGTATACATACGTGTCTACATATTTAGTGTTACTTGTCCATGTATATTATCATCTTATCATACTGATATAACTGCCACATTAAATTCCTTAGGTTCTATCATATTCTGTTTTTACTATGTTTCCAAACATAAGTTCCATAATGGTCATTGATTCCTCCATTCAGTTCATATAGGGTAGTGATTGCATTAGGAAATATTCCATGTGAATCTAAGAAATTAAATATGAAGGTTCCACAATATTATTTAAATAAGTAATTTCCATTTAAATAGGAGTATGTCCGAGGCACCTTTACTATCCATTTTTAGGGTATACTGTTTAGTTGTTCCATCATAGCATGTAATAACTATTTAGAGCTATCTAAGTCATTAGGTTATCATTATGTGAGACCATTTTGCCCTTCATAATCACATCCCTAATACATGTCTTTATCCACATGTGTCTATCCTTATTATAACATAAAATAAAGATTCACTATATTCACCTTTGTATTAATCGAGTCATAATCTGAATACTCATAATGATAGATAGGACCCACATGCTTTATTACTATGGTCCCTTCCACATGCATATGTATGTACTAATATGTATATTAGTATGATTAGCATCTAGGAGCGTTTCAATCTTTCTAATATGTGTTAGGACTATGTTTTTGGTATGCAGCAGAACTAAATTAGAATCTAGTTTCCTACCTATATACACTAAAAAAATCATGTGATACAGTAGATAACGTACGTTACAGACCGGATACAAAGTTTGATGGGTTAACATAGCAGCTCGACAAAATTATAACACATATAGCACGTCAATATTTGTATACAGGTACACACTCATACACTATACACATAAGTGATGGTTAGTTGGTTATATTCATTTGTATCCATTACCTTACTGTCTCTGTCTCAGGTCTTATCTAATTGATTTCTACTGGGTCTCTGAATGTGATTCAAAATATAGGGGATGACTGAAACGTGATTTGCCTATTAGCATATTCATAAGTATACTAGTAGTGCTTATGTATTTTAAACGATATGTTTTAGGAAAAGACGTCCAACTATCCAGAGTAACCATTGCTTAATGGATTTTTGTCACCTTCTGTTCTAAACAAAACTTGAAGATAGAAGAGAAGAGTACGTATTGAACTTTCATTGATATCAAATGATTATTTGCAGATTGTGCCATGGTACAGAACGGTTGTTAGCGTCTTCATTTGCGGTTTGTTGGGGCTTAGCTGGAAGTTGTCCCGCGGATGCTAAGGTTGGAGCCATCCGCAATCAAGGAAATGGCTGCGGGGGTCGGATCATGATGCTCTTCATTGTTGCGGGTTGCCTATTGGCTTAAGAACTTCCATGGAGGCTGAGTCAATCAAGGAAGGTCGACGGTCGGGTTCCAGACACCAAGATATGTGGGGAATCAGTGCAAGTGGCCGTTGGGGACTGATTTGCAGGTGGTGTCGACAACAGGGTGCGAGATATCGTTGGGAGGGATTTGTGACGGAGTTTGGTTGACTGGTGGTGGGATCAGGAGTAAACGAAGGCGATGGTGGCTTGTTTGCAGGTGATCGTGATTGAGGGTGGTGGTTGCGAGATGGAGATGTGTCCGGATGCCTGCAGGAGGGCACGAGGGGTGTTCTGCATCGCCGCCAGTGATCTAGAATTGAGTTGCAGGTAAATCAGAAGAGGTCAGGGTACTGTGTGCAGGCTTGGGTGGAGATTTTATGGCGAGTCAGGTAGTTTCTGGTGAGATCGGCAGAGGGGTCGAGACTTGGCTGGAGATGTGAGCCGGCTGTGTTGCAGGTCGGCTGCCATGGTCTTCAGGCTAGCGCATATGGTTTGCAGGGGGCGGTGAAGGCTTCCGCCAAAGCTAAGAGGTCCGAGAAGAATGGAAATCGGCGGGGAAAGGAGAATCTGACTGATCTGGGGATCCAGATCAGGAATTGATTGATCTATGCATGAGTTTTTTCACTAACTCATGGATGTCCATTTCCATTGTGGTAAATCATGAGAAGTCAGGCTTTTTGGTAGACTGTGATGACCAGGTGCTGCTACGGAGACTTGCACAGGACCTTCATATTTCTAACTCTTGCGAATCTTTTGAGTACCTTGGTATGCCATTGACGAGAGTTAGGATTAAGATTCAACACTTCGACTTTTTGATGGAAAAATTCAAACGAAAGGTGGCATTTTGAAAGAGTAGCCTGTTATCCTTCGTTGGACGGAAATTGCTGATCTCTCACACATTATCTTCTATTCATCTATATTCTTTGGCGGCTATGGATGTAGCTAAGGGTGTTCTGAAGAGGGTCAACGTTATGTTCTCGAGCTTCCTTTAGAGGTCGAGGGAATAAGAACCAAGGAGAGTGACCAAATCACCAGGCCAACTCAGGACGGGGGGTTGGGGGGCCTCCAATTTACAGTGAAGGTTTCAAAAGTTCATATACAAAACTGCGTGGGAGATCCTATTGAACACCTCGCATTGGGCGTCTTTCATGCGAAGAAAGTATGCCTCTCCATATAAATGTGATGACGCCCATCCCCCCTATCTCAAACTCATCTCCTTTGTGTCACCGGTTTGGAACAGCGTGTGGAAAGCTTTCACAGATTCAGATTGATCGTTGGAAGAATATGTCCTTCTGGTGCCACTTATGGTGTGATATGAAGCTAGGGACTTTTGCCTTACAACCTGAGCATGTCAATATAGACATTAGGGTCAAGGATGTATGACTTGAGGACCAGGGATGGGATTGGAACACGCTGGCGCTAATCAGATTAGAAGGTCTTTTTAGATGGTTTCTCAAGATGAAGATACTCTTATTTGGTCGCATACCCTTCAGGGTCACTTCTCCTTGAGATCAGCCAAGTAGGCGATCGTCACGAACTCTGGTCTGTTGGAAATAATCTAGTAAGTAGCCAGGTGTCTAAGTAATGTCCGAGTCTTTAGTTAATTAATTAGAAACGTGTGTGACACAAGTTGTAACAGATATGTGCTACGCGTATGGCACAGACTGAGTCGTAGGTAAGATCCTAGTTTGTTGGATCAAGGTCAGATCGTGTTAGTTGTGTGGCCACCTTATTAGGATCCACGATCGTCTTTATCTTCTGTATTTAAAGAAAACGAGAGACTGGAATAAAGTATCACTTTCTCTCTTCTCAAATTGCTAGGGTTTTATCCGAACTTGTGTCTGTATCCTTCTCCAGGAACGTTGTGCTTAGTTGTGATCCAAGGTGCTCGATCCTACACGTGGTATCAGAGCGTCCAGGATGCCAAAATACGGATCATCCTCAAGCGGGTCGCGAGGAGTTGAACCTGCAGAAACAACAACAACAAAAGAAGGATCTGTCACTCTAAAGTACCCAATGCTGACCAAGTCGAATTACCCAATTTGGGCACTGAAGATGAAGGCTAACATGTGCGCCCAAGGGGTATGGGCGGCAATCGAGCCTTCCAATGGTGACAGAGAGGTTGAAGAAAGAAAGGATCAAATGGCATTGGCCGTAATCTACCAAGCCATTCCAGAAGAAACTATACTGCAATTGGCCGAGAAAGAGACAGTGCGAGAAGCATGGGAAGCCCTCAAAACGATGCATGTCGGAGTAGAAAGGGTGAAGGATGTGAAGCTTCAAGTGTTGCAGTGGGAGTTCGAGAACCTAAGCATGAGTGAGACACAGCAGGTCGACGAATTTGCAGGTAAGCTGAGCGGCCTGATCAATCAAATTCGTTCACTCGGAGAAACCATGGAGGAATCTCACATCGTGAAGAAGATGCTTAGGAGCGTACCCCCAAAGTTTCTGCAGATTGCTGCAACAATAGAGCAATTCGGAGACTTAAAAACAATGCAAGTTGATGAGGTCGTCGGAGCGTTGAAAGCTCACGAAGAGTGGTATCGTGATTACGATGCACGACAAGAGTAGCAGGTCCTCCTAATGAAGAAGGACGCTCGATCAGAGGTGAAATCAACCTCAGGAGAAGACGTCTCACACAGCAGCTCCCGCAGACGTGGACGAGGTGGTCCACGAGGGCGAGGACGCGGACGTGGTCGAGGTAGAGGAGGACGCAATGACGGGAGCACTTCTTGTCAAGGGACAGATGGAAATCGTGATGCAGCCCGCGATAAAAGCAAGGTTAGGTGTTTTCATTATAACACCTATGGACATTACGCCTCAGAATGCAAAGAAAAGCAGCGTTCTGAGGAAGCCAACCTGGCTCGTATGACAGACGATTAACTCGTGCTACTGCTCACTAGGCACAGTGAGTATGAACTAAATATGGTGTTGCTTAACGAGGAAGACACCGTGCCGCCTACACAAGCCAGGGATCAAGCAAATTCTGACCAGTGGTATCTCAACAATGGGGCGAGCAACCACATGACTGGCTGCCGGAACAAATTCAAGGAGTTAGATGAATCAATCCAAGGCCAGGTAAAGTTTGGAGATGGCTCGAAGGTTCAGATCAAAGGTAAAGGGTCTATTCTACTTCAGTTCAAGAATGGTGAGAAATTGTTGCTGTCTGAGGTTTATTACATTCCTAATCTCGATAGCAACATCATTAGTCTCAGCCAAATGACCGAACTAGGTAACAAGATCGCACTCCAAGGAGATTACCTATGGTTGTATGACAAGGGAGACCATCTTCTCATGAAGGTCAGACGATCAGCCAACAGACTCTACAAGGTGGAGATAGAGTCAGGAGATTCCATGTGTTTGATGGCAAAGCTTGACGATCCATCATGGTTGTGGCATGCCAAGTTAGGCCATGTTAATTTCCAAGCATTGAAGGAGATGACAGAGAAGAAGCTGGTACTTGGAGTACCAAAAATCAATCCACCTGCACAAGCATGTGAAGCCTGTCTAGCCGCGAAGCAGACCAGATCTCTGTTTCCCAGTAAAGCAAGCTTCAGAGAAACTCAAAGACTAGAACTAGTCCACGCCGATTTATGTGGACCCATAACTCCCTCAACGCTAGCTGGAAACAGGTATGTTTTTCTTCTCATTGATGACTTCAGCCGAATGATGTGGGCATACATGTTGAAGCAGAAGAGTGAAGCACTCAAGAATTTCAAAAAATTCAAAACTTTGATCGAGAAGGAGACATGACTTCCATTGAAAACCCTGAGGACAGATCGGGGCAGTGAATTCTTATCAATAAAATTCACAAATTATTGCGAGAGGGAAGGCATGCGAAGACAATTCACAGCTCCTTACACACCACAGCAGAATGGAGTGGTGGAAAGAAGAAACTGCACGGTTATGGCCATGACGCGCAGTCTGTTGAAGACAATGAGTGTACCTGCAACTTTGTGGGCCGAAGCCGTGAGACATGCAATCTATCTTTTGAATCACATGTCGACTAAGGCATTAGATGGAGTCACTCCTTATGAATTATGGTCTAGCAATAAGCCCCATTTGAATCACCTGAAAGTGTTTGGGTGCGTAGCGCACATGAAGTTCCCAAGCATACAAACAAAGAAATTAGATAATCGAAGTACACCCATGGTTTACCTTTGTGTGGAACCAGGTAGAAAGGCTCACAGATTATACGATCCTCGACAGAAAAGGATCAATGTCAGCAGAGATGTCATATTCGATGAAGAAAAGAAATGGAGATGGAATGAAGTAGAAGAAACTGATCCACAACTTGAGGTCAGGTTCACTAGAGGCGAAGAAGATCAGTATGACAAAAATGAAGAACAGTCATCTGACAATTCTACACCACCACAATCTCAAGGAGCATTGTCACATGTGGAACCTGTATCCCCAATACAAGATGAGCATACATCATAATCTTCTACTCATCCCGCCACTACTTCACCTGAAATGTCTAAATCTTCACCAAGCGAGGGTGCACCTGTGAGGCTCCGCTCAATCGAGGACATCTATAATGATACTAAAGAAATACGGGAAGAATTACTACTACGAATTTTGAAGAACATGTGAGCTATGATAAAGCTGCAAAGAACCCAGCATGGCAGGAGGCCATGATCCGGGAATTGGAAGCAATAGAAAAAAAATAACACATGGAAGCTAACTCAACTACCACCCGGCCACAAAGCAATAGGGGTAAAGTGGGTTTATAAGTTGAAGAAAAACTCACTGGGAGAAATTACCAGACATAAGTCAAGGCTTGTGGTTAAAGGATATGTCCAGAGATACGGGATAGACTTCCATGAAGTCTTCGCTCCAGTGACAAGAATGGAAAAAGTGAGGTTAATGTTAACAATTGCAGCTCATAATGGGTGGTTTGTGCATCATCTTGATGTCAAAACAGCCTTCTTAAATGGGGAACTCCAGTAAGAGGTTTACATCTGCCAACCAGAGGGATTCGTAGTGAAAGGAGAGGAAGATAAAGTGTTCAGACTGTACAAGGCTCTGTATGGGCTCCGTCAAGCACCTAGAGCCTGGAATGCCAAGCTAGATCAAAGCATGAAGATGATGGGATTCAAACGATGCAAGCACGAACAAGCTGTATATACAAGGAACACTAATGGAAATATACTCATCATGGGAGTATATGTTGACGATCTAATCGTCACTGGACCAAATCAAGCTGAAGTCACTAAATTCAAAGAATAGATGTTGAAGGAGTTCGAAATTCGTGACATGGGACTCCTCTCACACTACCTTGGAATTGAGGTGCAACAGAAGAGAGGTTTCATCTCCTTGAAGAAGATATCGTATGCTATAAAAATATTAGAGCAAGAAGGAATGACAAAATGCAATCCATGCAAATTACCTATGGACCCAAAGCTGAAGCTAAGGAAGGAAAATGGTGGTGAGGAAGTTGATGCTACTGAATACAGAATCTTCATTGGGATCTTGAGGTATTTGACGCACACTAGGCCAGACTTATCATACTCGGTTGGTCTACTGAGTCGATACATGAAAAAACCCAGACTTATGCATCAATAGGCCATCAAACATGTCCTCTGGTATGTGAAGGGCACCGTGAATCATGGTTTTGTCTACAAAATTGGAGAAGATGACCTCAAAATAAATGGTTACACGGACAGTGACTTGGCTGGAGACACTGATGAATGAAAAAGCACATCAGGCATGGCATTCTGCCTGAATGAAAAGTTGATGTCATGGGCTTCTCAGAAGCAAAGATGTGTAGCTCTATCCTCATGTGAGGCTGAATTCATGGAAGCCACATCAGCAACATGTCAAGGCATATGGTTGAGGAATTTGTTGCATGAGATCACTGGAAAAAGGGTGAAACTAGTTCAAATGTTCGTGGACAACAAATCTGCTATAGCTCTGATGAAAAATCCAGTTTTTCATGGAAGGAGTAAACATATTGATACAAAATTCATTTCATCCATGAAAAGGTTGAAGAAGGGTAGATAACTGTTGATTACATCAACACTGACGATCAATGTGCTGACATCCTTACTAAAGTTCTCAAAAAGACAAAGTTCACAGAGATGAGCAAGCAAATTGGAGTCTGCAACCTTGGCTACTCAGTCCTAGATTAGGAGGGAATATGTTGGAAATAATCTAGTAAGTAGCCAGGTGTCTAAGTAATGTCTGAGTCTTTAGTTAATTAATTAGAAACGTGTATGACACAAGCTGTAATAGATTTGTGCTACGTGTATGGCACAGACTGAGTCGTAGGTAAGATCCTAGTTTGTTGGATCAGGGTTAGATCGTGTTAGTTGTATGGCCACCTTGTTAGGATCCACGATCGTCTTTATCTTCTGTATTTAAAGAAAATGAGAGACTGGAATAAAGTATCACTTTCTCTCTTCTCAAATTTCTAGGGTTCTTTCCGAACTTGTGTATGTATCCTTCTATAGGAACGTTGTGCTTAGTTGTGATCCAAGGTGCTCGATCCTACACGATCAACATAGAGATAGATCATGGATCTGGGCAAATGACTCTCTCCCTAAAGCTAACACCATGTACGAGATAGTGATTCGCGCAATACCCACAAATGATACCATCAAAAGCTGTAGGATTCAAGGACCCTCCAGGTTTTGTTGATGTGCGAATCCACAAGAGGAAACTATGGATGACATGTTCCTAAAAAGTGAGGTGGGTAGGTTCCTATGGGGATGCCTAGCAGACCTTACCATCTGTGTTGAAGGATGGAAAGGAGAGGCCATCCAATTCTTTGTCGATACTCATCATATATACATTAACTGGAGAGATTCAAGGGGCAGGATCCTCACAAATGCCCCTTCCATTATATGTTGTTCCATATGGAAGTACTAATGTACAACTAGATTCGAAGGAGACATGACTCATCTTCAAGGACTCTCGAGGAACATAATTGGCATCATGGACACAAAGATGTCAAAGAGATGCTTCAAGGGGATGGATGAACCACCCTTCTATAGATCCATGAAAGTCCATGGCCTCTCAGATCTGAGTTTCAAGATTAGAAAGATCAAGATACTGCGTTGGATCCCTCCCTACCTTCATAATCTAAAGGTCAATATAACATGTCAGAATTATCGTGATGCGGCAGGTTTTAGAAGGAGATGGACTGCAGGGATCCTCAGAGATCCACGGGGACACTATATCTTAGCATACAGGTTTTGGTTAATGGCAAAACAACATCTCCTTGAATTAAGGCCAGTAGTATCTATCAACCATCACACATATAGAAATAAGAAGCAAAGAGTAGCGTGCACCTTCTTACACCAGGTGCAACAAATCCTTGCTCAACATCGTGATGCGATGATCCAAGCCTTTATTGTTGCTTTACAAACTCTGGAAGAGAGGAAATTTAGTTGCAATGTCATAGAGATGGTGATATCATCAAATGTGGGGAAAGAGGTCCTGCCCATAGCATTTGCATGCTCACATGAAAGAAATTGAAGAGCATTTGCACGCTCACTTGGTAGTTGTGTGCATAAGATCGTAAATTCAGTGGCCCGATCTATAGGCATCGAGAGAGCACTCCAAGCGGATGGCCGCTCCACAACTGTGTCCCAAGATATGCCTATGCAAACGAAGGGGTTAATGGTTCTTGATAGAAAAGGTGTCCTATATGTTAATACCACGTGGATAGACACGTAGCTGTGTACGAATGGGCCTGGTTGATGGCTCTGATACTTTTTTTTTGTTTTTGGTGTGGGGGTAGAGTAATATAGCTATCTTTTTTGTTGATATATATATATATATAGAGAGAGAGAGAGAGAGAGTCAGGCTAGAATACACTCGAGTGTATCCTGAGCGGAATACACTCAAGTAGTTTTTCATGATGCAATATTTTTTCAGAAATCTAATCCATGGATCTTCTTAAACATCTCGTGAACAACTCATACGCAAAATTTGAGCACATTTGGATATGTATAGCTCATGTTATGAAGACTGCAAAAATTATGCATTTCAAATTAGTTTCGCGCGTCGATTTGGTTGTCCTTGGATGAGTGACTTACACTCATCCAAATGGGCTCAAAATTTGTATGTAGCCTAGTTATAGTATCACGGTGAAGATCAACGGTTTACATTTTGCAAAAAATAGTCTTGATATGCAAACACACTTGAGTGTATTCATGCGATCCATACACTCGAGTGTATTCTAGCCTATATATATATATATATATATATATATATATATATATATATATATATATATTTATATATTTATATATATATATATTTATATATATATATAAGATCAATGGTTTAGAATTTTCAAAAAGTTACAACATCTTTAAAAATGACTGAGGTGTACGGTGCCTCCGGTATACTCGAGTGTACACTAGCCTGAGTCTCTCTGTGTGTGTGTGTGTGTATATATATATATATATATATATATATATATATATATATATATATATATATATATATGTGTGTGTGTGTGTGTGTGTGTGTGTGTGTGTATGTGTGTGTGTGTTTAAATATATATAGATATATATATACACACATATATATATACATATGTGTGTATATAAATAGACATATATACATACATACATACATATATATATATATACATATATATACATATGTATACATATATATGCCGGCAATGGAATAGCCCAGTTGGCGAATTCCGCTGGTCCGCAATGAAGGGACCCGGGTTCAAAACTACACAGAGAAGCATCTCTTGATTTATCACCCTCTCGGGCGTCCGGCCTCCGTCACAGGTTATGGGAGAGGGGAGAGAAATCTTTCTTTCTTAATCCCATATGTATACATATATATACACATATATACACACAATATATATATATATGTATATATATATAGTCAGGCTAGTGTACACTCGAGTGTAGCGGAGGCGCCATACACATCAGTCATTTTTGAAGATGCAGTAAATTTTTGAAAAATCTAAACTGTTGATCTTCTTAATTATCATAAGAAAATACTATATAATAAATTTTAGCTCATTTGGACACTTATAGGTCGTGCATCTAAAGGAGGAAAAGATCATGTATTTCAAATTCGTTTTGTGCGTCAATTTTGTTGTCCTTGAATGAGTGACTTACACTCATACAAATGGATTCAAATTTTGTATATGACCTACTATTACTGTAACCATGAAGATCAATGGATTTGATTTTGGAAATATATAGTCTAGATAGGAAAACACCATTGGGGTGTACGTCGTGATCTATACACTCAAATGTATTCTAGCCTGACTATATATATATATATATATATATATATATATATATATATATATATATATATATATATATATATATATATATATATATATATATATATATGTATATATATATTTGTGTGTGTGTGTGTTTGTTAGGAGGGGAGGCATTGTGGCTCGAGTTAGGAGGGTTGAGGGAAGAAGATATAGGGAGTAGAGAAAGAGGAGGAGAAAGAAGTGAAGCAAAGGAGAAGGCAAGGTTGTGGAGAGGAAGAACAAAACAACTCTTGACTTTAGCCATTTACGGCGCTGAGGAGATGAACAATGTGGAAGGGAGGGCAATATATGGGGATAAAAATTAAACACAACTTATTTGTGGTTCAATGAGTGATTTTAAGGTAAATGATTGTGATGCTTCATATCAATTATTTATAGGGTCAAACAAAGTCAAAATAAGATGAAATTTGGGTTGGAGGTATATTAGTTAGAGGACTCTCTAAATATGATGCTAATTCTCTCATTTATTTCTCTAATCTAATATACTAAAAAATTATCACAAATCACTTAAAAAATAAAACATAATGTGTCAATAATATTTCTAATTTATTCTATAGCCTTTAGTTTTTTTATATTGTCAGGATATGATCTATTGAAGGTCCAATCAATACTTTAAGTCTCAAATATATTTAAGTGCATGAAATGATAGAATAGTGATTTATAAATGTAAGTTGAGGAATCATATTACAAATATTTCTCTAATCTATAGCAATATCTTATTTGGTCACAAGGGGACCAAGTAGTGCAAAGATATATGGTGATTGAAGGAAATTAATGGAACTTGAAAGAGGGGGAAATTGGTCAATGAACTCAATTGAGTAAACCTGGAATATGGGGTTGATTTTTTTGCATGTTGCATATTTCTCCATTATTCCACGAGTCTCAATGCCACCTCCCAAGTGAGTTGAGAAAAAATTGAAGAATCGGGCCATTTTGTTAACACATCTTCGTTCTTTTTATGCTATGTGAACTAAGGGGTATGAGTTTTGTTGCCTTGACACTAGTCTCTTAGAGAAATTCATAGAGACAACTTGATAGAGTCAAGTCAGTTGTAGTCAAGGGGAGCTGATGTAGGACAAAAACCACCTATATGTTGGATTTATGAGCTCAAGAGGGAGGATGAATTGAGATAAAATTAATTAAAGAAAATTTGTTGGACTTTCATTATATTTTCTAATAGTAAAATTGCAAGTATTGAAATCATAGGAGAAAGAGATTGAAATAACCACACATGAGGCAATTATTTATACAGGTTACTTCTATCAAGGATATAACTATATTATTCAAGACTAAATAAATACCTATGAGACTTACAATCATTGGCAAAGGTAGATATTGCTTGGCCAAGCTCTAGAATTTGTAACCTTGTAAACCACCTCATATTGCATTTATAGAAATTACTACAAGTGTCCTTCCTTTTAAGATCAAGGATGACGACCTGCCTTTTTCCCAGAAAAGGGAGCTGACATTCAGAAAATGGTACTGACCTTCTTAGGGGAGTACTTATTACCCACACTTATATATGGGTCTTTTTCCTTTACCTTTCATATTCTTTTACAAATAATCATCTTTAAACTAACACCTTTAAATGGAAAGAATAAAGAAGAGAGTGTACAACTTTACAAATGAAAACTAGTGCTAGCTCTCATCAATATATTCATAATTCACTCTAATGGTTGTATAGAAATGATCAATATTAAAAGTTGACAGGCTCTAGAGGCTCGACAATCAACTATAGCATAGGAAGATGGAAGCTAACCTTTATATGAAACTCAAAATGTCCAATTAACAGTTGAGGGTGCCTAATAGAGATTAGACATAACTAATTTGAATTCTAGACATTATTGGGGACCTCCAACAGATATATTTTTCAATTTATTCCCCTCTATCATCTATATTTCACTTTAATCAAAGGTACAACCATAGTACCTTGATTAAGATTATGGTGCCAAACTTTGGTCAATGGCAGTACTGGACAAGAAACATCTATTTCACTCAGCTAAGTTTTGCACCCTAAAATCTCGATTAATGGACATATTAATTTTGAATGCTTTATCAAGGTCTAAGTTTTCTATTAGTAAATTTTGACTAATAGTTGTTTACTAGAAACTCAACAAGTGTCGTCGGTTGAGGTTTCATATGAAAAAATAGATTGATGAAAGTGCATAGTTCGTGAATCTCTCATTTAGGGGAATTAGAATATTAATTTGATCTAAGTAACTCTATTAAATTTTTTATATCAATATAAGTTACACAAAAATTCAAGTGAGTTACAACAAATTTCTTAGAGGATTCTTTCTATTCTCCAATACTTTGAACTTTGAGTCGTATGACTTGAATTTCACTAATCTAGGTATATGTGAAATACATAGATTGGCATGTATCTATTGTTGGGAAATATGGCATCATAATAGGCATCGGGAATGAAAATTTTTACTGTCATATTCCCTTTTAACAGACGATCCGTCAACAACTATGTAATGTGAATGATGGTCTATGAGGTCATACCTGGTCCGGGAGCAATTCTAGTGACTATTCCCTCATTGTAGTATGTGGATTTCTTTAAGTCACTCTTGAATGATGTCTACAACATCTCCAGGTTGACTACCACAGACAATATGTTGAGGTTGTACTCTTTGTGGGAAAAGCTCCACTCCTCTACAGTAGTCCACACGGACCACCATAAACTCTTGATATTCTAGTAGAACGAACAAGGAGTTGTCTCCTGATGTTTGCATACTAGTCACCAACTTACTCTCCCACAATTGTTCTCCATTATTGTCCCTCCCTTTATTGAGTAGGACTAGCTTGGTTTCTCTCAGTTACCAGAATCAAAGAAGATAAAAAAATTCAGAGCCAATTATTTTGTGTCTGAGAAGCCCTCAGTACCCCTCTATTTATAGGAGGGTCAGGGTCAGGGTTTCCAGTTTGAATGGGAGTGGAAGGGATCGGAATTTCACAAATTTTCACAACATGTAAGTGGAGAAACAATCGGTTCATAGGTGAATTAATCGGTTGGCATGTTAGCCGATCATTTCAACCCTTGAACCGATCGTTTCTTCAAGTTTCCCAATCACAATTGTATTGACAGTTAATATCTGATTTAGTGCACAATATGACATCAACACAAATCCTTGAATCAATAAAATTGATCCATCAACCGCTCGGTTCACTACCTGAGTTGGTCGGTTCATGGACCAAAGCCAATCGGTTCACTTCTTGTATTGGTCAGTTCACTGCCTAGAATTGCCAAATTTGGTTCAATTTACCTAACACACTGAAACCTTCGATCCAAAATTTGAATTAGTCAGTTCACTTGTCTACTCAGAAAATTTTCAACCAATGTAATCAAATTCAAACCATATTCATGAATGAACTCCTATTCCAAGTGTATCCTATGTGTGTGACCCTATAGGTTCCAAGTTACATTGGAAGTGTATGTCCATAACTCATTTTTGACATCACAACCAAAGAGCAATGTCTAGTCACACATCATTTCTACCCAAGTAATTGGAAAGTTAGAGAACAACTTCAACCTACAATCTATGATAGGTGTTATAGTGATTGTATAATTCATTTGTCTATGATATCAGATTGAACTCAAGGCACGGAATCATCATCCTTTCAATGTTCAATCCATGTTCCTTGAACTAGAGTAGACTATCTAAGATATATGTGACCTCAATATCATATATCGATTCATGTGTCCATGAAATGGTTTTCTTCAGTCTCTCTTATCAAGTGGCCAAGATATCAAACTCATGTAGGAGAGACAAATCCCATCTACACCACTCACAATCATCTCCATGTGTCACAGTGCATCTGATCATCACCTTTATGGAAACCCTTGTTCAAGATCACAATGGATGATGTCAAAATACACCAAATAACATGTGATGAGTGTAGTGATTTTAGGTCTAAGAACCACAATCACCACCTTCACTATGAGATATGACTATGACCACCAATTATGGCTTCCATGTGTCACTCTCAAGGTAGGTTTGTCTGATATACTATTCTCTAGCAAGTCTCTATGTGCTTGGTTTGATATCACATACCATGACTGGAGAGATTATTTCATCAACCAACCCAAACTTTAGTCTTATGTGTTATTATTTTCTATCAACCTTCCACAATAAAACCTGAGTAGGGACTTAATAGAAATGTACATACTCTTAACATCCATTTGATCTCATTGTCCAGGTCATCAACCCAAAGACATACCTCATTGAGTAATGTCATTCTTTAGAAATTCATTATATTTCCTCATTATCTCATAACTAAGTGAAAAAGAATAAATTATAATATTGCCTTTATTAATACGATCTATTTACATAATATTCCATCATAATCATCATATGATTGCCTCTCTGGGTATACATTCCAATAGACTCCCACTTGCGCTTAGAGCCAATCACCCTCGAATCTTATTCTTAGTGACCTAAACATGTCCATCATTTTTCTACTATGTAAGTGCTAATCCAGGTGTTTAGCAACACTTTGTCTTTGGTTAGTATATTTCATGTTTCATATCTCTTCATTATACGACATCTCATATGAGATAGAAATTTCCGTAACATGCTATCTGATATTCCTTGAATAACCAATATCTCCATTGTTTTCATAGTATTTCTAATGTGTCATCAATGGTTTTAGCATCTCATAAGTTCATCTATATGAACCTTTAGATCCATACAGTATCCACTCATGTGTTCTTAACACCAGGACATACAACCTCTATTATAGAATTAAAACAATGCTCTGTAGGAAACTCTTTCCAACTTGTAGCTCTTCTTTAAAGATTAAACCCAATTTTATATTGTAATCATTCTTTGTTATTTTAGAAGCTTGCATCGATGTAACCCTTTATACCCAACTCTTCCTTGTTACCATGGTATAACAATTGAACCTTTAGTTCTTCTCAAGTACTAATAGATGCTTTTATGGTGTTCCAACGACCTTTCATCGGAATCTGACTATTAACATCTTATCATGTCCAATACATATAAGAAAATGAGATGAGTACATTATATTACATACATTATAGATCCAAATGTGGATGTGTATGGCATCTCTTCCATTATTCACAAGAATGGGAACAATAGGTTCTTGAGATATTAATCCCGTGTATGATGGATAGATTCTTTCTCATTGAATCCTTCATGCTGAACCCTTTATGCATCTTGCCAATATATGTGCTCGTACTTAGGTCTAGCAAATTTCTAGAACTATCTTCTAGATGTCAACTCCTATCACATAGGATGTTTCACCCAATCCTTCTTAAGAAGGTTATATCCATTCTAGGATTCAATAATTAGTATTGAGATGTTGTTCCTTATCATGATGTGGAATATTTATATGCTCTCGGTAAACCTTTTATAATCATATATTTCATCATTTATCTTGACTCATGTCAAACTCTTTGACTTTCTTGTCAAATCAAAAGATTCCATCTCTGACATGCTTGTTTTCAATCTTTAGATTGAATATTGTAGCTTACATGCTTTAGTTGCATTAATGGACTTATAAAACCTACAAGTTGTATCACATATACATCCTCTCTATTATTCCTATTAAGGAATGTGATTTTAATTTCCATATGCCAGATCTCATAGTCTTAATAAGATGCAGTAGTATGAATGTCCATTAGTGATGGGATTTCATCATGTTCTACACTTTGAACTAGTTTGAAAACCTTTAAAACCAATCTGTCCTTTTATGTCATCCATTCTGGTCTTCCTTGTGAAAGCCCAACTACACCTTACGGGTTTTACCCCTTTAGGTGGTACCATTAAGGTCATACCTTGTAGGTGTTCATGGATTCCATACTGGATATAATGGCTTCATGCCATTTCTAAGACTTTGGTCCTTTAAGAGTTCTTAGTTGATTGTTGGTTCATCAGCTTATGACCAACTCACAACCTATCTGAGTTATAAGATTCACAATCTTTTAATCTCGACGTGTTCTACTAGAACTACAAATTTTGTGTTATAGAATGAATTTGAGATTCCACAATAATGAGTGTTTCTCTTAATTCTCATTGTACCTTCTTAGGTTCAAATGTTTTTCTTATTTAGCTCAAACTTTTTGGGTTTTTCTTTACTCCCACGGATTCCTTTAGAATTCAGCTATCCTAAAAACAAACATTTTTGTTATCAGATTGACATAAGTAGTGTTCAACAAAATAACATTTATGTGATTAAATATTTAAAAGAACTATTTTCTTGTATAAGTTTCAATCCTTAAGACATATTGGGACATTCCCATACCATATCTCATATGGTGTCTTCTTAAACCATTTTAGATGGTAGATTGTTTCATAGTTAAGCATGTTCCAAAAGGAGGTTAGAAGATTAGATTAAATCATAATCACATCATGACTGATCAGTATGCATTTTCTTCTTTCTAATACATCATCATGTTTTAGGTGGACTTGATATAGTCTTTCTAGGAGGTTCTCAAACTCTTGATGTAAAGTATTTCAACATTTGATCATATCAAAGTTCTTAACACTTCTATCAAAGTTATTTATGTAATTCACTCATAATATTCTTAGACATTTCATGAGATTCATGTTTGCATTTCACAAAGTACAAATCCCATATCTACCCAGATCATTGGTAAATATGATGAAGTACAAAGAACTACCTATATCATTTATTCTAAAATATCTTCAAACATCAATATGTATAAGCCCTAGTAGAATGCTTGTCCTCCCACTACACCTAGTAAGATTTGGTTTGTCATGTTGCTTATATATAAGACTTGCATGTATCGTATTAGTTCAACAACCAAAAGAGTCTAGATAAAACATCAACATGGATTCTAGAAATGCATTTTTCATATATGTTCTCTAGATGACTATTCTGCATATATTGATTGTTTGAATTGATAAGTTTTAATCCTTTAGATATTTATGTTATGAACATTCAAATTTGGATCCTTCAAATAAATATTGCAAGACATCTGGGGTACTGTCATACAAGACCATATCTTTCAAATAGAACCATTAAACATTGTATTCATAATCATCCTTGTCATATAAGGTGCCAAAAGTAAAAGTGTTTCTATTATTTACATAATGAAATAGCAGTTGATTTAACTCTATTGCATGCCCTATGGGCTAAGATAAATTTTAAATGCAGAATAAAGTTGCAACAACTCTTACTCCATTACTTTCCATCTTTGCCCTTTTGTAAAGTCTTACTTCTTATCAGATCTTGCATACCAATTATATGTCAGATCTACATCTAGTATCACATAACCAAGATGAAGAAGTAATCAAACTTATCTTATGATATATATACCTTAAGAAGGGGTCTTTATACCCTCGTTCTTCTTCTTTAGTTCCTCCATGTAGAGAGGACGATTCCTTTTCCAGTGTCTAGGTTGGTGAAAATAGTGACAATTTCCTCCCTTAGTTGCTCCTCCCTTTGCTTTGAGTGCTGAAGACTTAGGATTCTGGCCTGCTTTAGAACTCTTTTTAGATTTCCCTTTGCCTTTAGAGTTTCCCTTTGGTTTGGTAATCATCATCACAGACTTGGACTTTTCTTGTTTCATCTGTGCCTCATTTGTTCTCAACATGCCAAGTAACTCTATCAATGTTTTGTCAAAGTCATTCATGTTGTAGTTCATGACAAACTGACTATATAATTTTGACAGAGACTATAGAATCACATCAGTGACCAAATCTTGACCCTAGGGGAACTCCATTCTAGAAAGGTACTCCACATACCCAATGATCTTGAGAACATGAGGTCCTACTGGATCTCCTTCTGCCATTTACATTTGAACAGTTCTTTAGAGACATCAAATCTCTCCTATCTTGCCTGATCTTGGAACATGTTCTTAAGATGTGTGACCATCTCAATAACACCCATGTTCGTGTGTCACTCTCAAAGTGGGTATGTATGATTCACTATATTATAACAAGAATCTATGTGCTTGGTTTGATATCACATGTCATGACTTATGATATTTTTTCATCAACCAACTGACACTCTAGTCTGATGTGTTATTGTTGTCTATCGACCTTCCACAATAACATATGGCTAGGAACATAACAAGAATGTACATACTCTTGACATCTGTATGATCTCATTGTTCATGTCAACAACCCGAAGACATACATCATTGAGAAATATCATTCTTTAGACATTCATTATGTTTCCTCATCTCATAACTTAGTGAAATAGAATAAATTGGAAGATTGCCTATATTATTAATCAAATCAATTTACATAATATGCCATCACAATCATCATATGATTGGCTCCTGGGCATACATACTGTAACAAACTAAAACTTCAACATTTTCTCTTTTTGAGCCTCTTTCCGAGCTTTTATTTGATTTTTATCATTTTTGACTTTGATGTTTAATTTGTGGAAACAATAGTGGTTTGGTGAACATTTGTTCATTATTTATGCCAACAATTGGGTTTATGCAAAAATACCTCACTGAATGCTTTAATAAGGGTCTAATATGCAAATATATGACTCATGTGACACATTGATAAAATAGATTCATTGTAGATCATTCCTTATCCTTATGGAACAAGGAAGAAAAAAATGAATGAATAATAATTCTTTAAACATGTTAATGTGATATGGAATCATTTAATATGAGAAATAGTGGTAATATTGGATAATAGAATAAAACTCATAAAAGGAAGACTAATTGATTAAAGATAATTTAATATTCATTTTCCTTGGTTTGGTTTGGCTTGGAGGCCAAGTTTCATAATTTTGGAATGATAGTAACTATATATCTTTTATTTTGAAAAGAAAAGATGATTTTTCATTCAAAATATGAAATAAAATACTTAATGACTCAAAAAGTAGAAAATAATCTTGGATTTGTGATCTACACAATAAAATATGCCTTTGGGTGAATTTTCACTAAATTTGTTGAATATTTGTTTAAAAGATGAAATTAGGAGAGAGAAAGTGTGTAGAACCTTCAAAATATTAAATAAATGCACAAACAACTCTAACATATAAGATTGATGGCAAATTTGTATCCAAGGAACTTAGTGTGACTTGTCAGTGAAGTTTCATAAAAGTTGGAGAATCTTATAATCATTAATGATGGAGGAAAGAGAAAATAGGATTTGGTTTATTTAACATAGAAAAAAGTTATCAAAAAGAAAATCTAATTGCACATTTGCATTCTAAATACTAAAATTAGTTTAGGTGTCAAATCACATTTAATTTGGGGTTTGTTTGCACCCTCAAAAGAGGAGAGAGAAAAAGAGAAATAATTGCATTTACACTTTATTCGAAATTGACCGGGCATAGAATTTAAATAGGTCACATGCCACTATGATTTTACATCACTTTCTGACTGTTGGATGTCCAATCTGATAGCTCCAAAATCATCTTCTACCCGCGTCAAAAAGGAAATAGGTGCAGTCAAGTTTGGATTTTCATTTTGTGATTTCTTTCTCTACAATGCGTCTTTGCCCAATATTCTTTTGCCAATAGTTTTGAAATACAATTATGGATCTAACAAGCTTTTACTCGAGTCCTAGTTTTATAAAATGAGAAAGATCCCTATGTGGTCGCTAGCCTCTCACTGCCATGAAGTTTTTCATCCTCTACAATATTTTGTGGCCCTATATAAAACCCCAGATAGCTTCGCCAGGTCCTACGAAACTACTCTTTTCTTTCAATTTGATCTGAAGGAGCAAGCATTGTCTTTGTGAGCCCTGACTCCTCCCACCTCAACTCACCTAGCCACCGGAGACTCACAACACCATAGACCAATCACCTTTGGAGTAAGGTCCTACGACGTCTCCCCTTCATTTCTTCGATCATGTATCTCACTATCCTTCTGACGTTGGTTTACCCCAATTCAACTTGGGTGGGAGGTGTTCTACCTTGTGGCCATGACACGCGAGAGCAAGGTTGGGATAAATCCGATGAATTTCCAATACTACCCTCGCTCAACTTTTCCCTTTCTTTTCTTTGCCAAGGGAAAACTCATATTTTTGCCCGCTATTTCCTTTATTTTGGATCAGTCAAAAATCGAGCTTTGACTAATGACTTGGCTGCCCCTGATTGGGCGATGCAGTAGGTCAGTCACCTCTCCTTCTCTCACCTATTTTGATGATGTGGCAAATTCTGATTAGCCATTTTTGCAAAAATCATAACTATAAATTCGCTTGTCCAAAAATTTAAAAAATATATGATTTGAAATTGGAAAGATGTGATCTTTTTTATATAAATTCTTTAGTGGTTTTATTTTGACTTTTCATGAAAGGTAATTTCTAGAAAATGATTTTAATGCATAAAAATTACCAAAAATACACTTTAATCCTCATAACTCCAAAATTGATAAAATCATATGTTTATTTAATCAATGGAACCTAATAATGTCAATGGTGATGTTTTATGAGTCTATATTGGAGTTTTGTTCAAAAAGTCCAAAACTAGGGTTTTCTTTACATTAATGCATATGAAAAACCCTAACACATGATTATACATTGAAAATAAAAAAGTGGTCCTTGGAATCATTTAAATCGGTGAAAGTTCATAATGAAATCAGTAAGAGAGGTATGTGCAAATCTTGCTCTTAAGTTGGGATATTTGTGAACCAACCCTATTTTCCATAGTCAAGCTTGAACCCTATTTCCTTTATTATTGTTTGTATTGTTCTAGTTGCCTCAAAATCAAATTTTACATATTATATCTTGGGTTTTAGAACCCCACTGCCATGTTGCAATTATTTATGATTTAATCTTTCTATATTACTATTTCTTGAACATGATGGTTTATTTGACTATTTAGCTATGGGAGTGGTACTTATGTACAAACACCCCTAGTTAGGCATGAGTTATTTCTCCCCGGGGAATCTGTTCACTCTCCCCCTAGGGAATGTGTTATTTCTCCCCAATATAAAATATTTGATAGGTGACTGGGAATGTGATTACTCTCACCTCATCTATTTGGTTGAGGTACAATATGTGCTCAACCCTACATAGTTAATTTAGTCCAATATTAATCATTCACATAAATTCATTATTATTTGTTAGTTTTGGCAAGAATCTTTTGCTACATGCATCATTCTCTTGTCCCTATCATCTTATGATGAATATATATCCTTATGTTTCTTAGTGTTCTTACCTTTGTTTCTTGTACATATTGTTGACACATACCTTGTTTCTCTCTCTTACTAGGTGACTTCCCAACCACCCAGGTAAAGTGCAAGGTGTAGAACAAGATCAAGGAGAACATAGCTTTTGTGCATGGACCTAGCTCTTAGAGATGTTGCTTTGGAGACAAGATTTGAAGTAATTTAGACTTTCCTCTATATTAGATCCTTTTAATGAATCTTACCTATAAACCCTTAATGGGTGATATGATGGAATCATGAAATCTTTAGACAGATTAAAATATTCATGATTTTATTCCGCTACTATAACTTTAGTCTTTTGATTATCATTATATAAATATATATGAATTCAACATACCTTTTGAGTATGTTTTGGGATGGATGTTTTATTTTTCAAATTTTTAGTGAAGGGGTGATTTCACTCTTCTACGATATGATATCAGAGCCCATGGTGGTTAGAATCTGACTATTTTAATATTTTCTCCCTAATTAGGAACCTTGTCATGCATAGTTCCCTTTTAAGTGACATGTTTGTCTTATAATTGATCTATTCAACACTTGAGATGATGAAAGGTTGATTTAGGATCATATGAGTTTCACCTTAGAATCATGATGAATAAACACCTAAAATATTTACAATTAAAAGATGTAAGTAACCATAGTAACTTGAGGTTATTTTGACATGTCATTAGACAACTACTAGAACATGAAGTTGAAAGCAAAGGTGTCTAGAAAGGATCCGAGTTTGGGGGTTGGCAAGATTTTCCTCCGTGCCATTAGCTTAGTTTATAAGGACTCCCGAATCCAAATGATACCTACTTGGCCTGAGCTGATATGGATCGTCAAAAATGGCTTGCTTTTAGGAAATATTAACCTTAGCCATCTTTGTTGGATATCTTTGGAAACCTTATGTGGTGACCTAGTCTTTCAGGTGTTGTGATTTGTTTTGAGGATGGATACCCAATAAAACTTCCTAATGTCCCTTAGGACCACATGTTTGGTCAGTCTATTCCTAGAATCTAGACCTTCAGGTGGAAGCATAATGAATCTTATACATGGTTTAATTAGACGCACCCTTTTACATATAGATTAGTTTGGCATCATAGTTCAACCCTTTAAGGGGTGGCGAGTAGTTGGTTGTTGATACTCGGGTAGTTATATTTTGAGGGCAAAATCCTTATTATGGGGAATGGAGCCTTGTGCCATACCAAGATCTAGCTATGTGACTTTAGACAACCCTAACTCTATGATTAGGAGGTTAGCTTGCTTGGATCCTTAGTTTTGACCAAACAAGTTATAGTTATAATTTAACATGTTTGTTTATACACAAAAGAACGTATAATGGTCATCTAATGAATAGTTCATATGTTTGAACCCTAATAAATATCTAATGTACATAATATGCATAATTCACATATTAATACTATTTTTGGATACATGTGATGCTAACCATGTCATAAACCAATAAACCCTAATAATATGCAAAGCAAGGTAATTGTAACCTAATCTTGAACTTAATGCATGCTAAGAAGGTATAAGTAAAATATAATATGATTATGTTGAGCAAAACACTAAGATGTAATTATCTAACCTTAATATATACAACTTTGATAACTTTCATGATACATTAGTTACATTAAGTGTCATATTCAAATAACATTAAGTGTAATGAACATAAACTTAGACATTTTATCCTTTTGACCCTCTTTCCAAGATTTCCTTTCATTTCTATCCTTTTGGGATTTGATGTTTAATATGTGGAAATAATAGTGGTTTAATGAACATTTGTTCATTATTTATGCCAACAAATGGGTTTATGCACAAATACCTCAGTGAATGCTTTAATAAGAGTCTAATATGCATATTTTACCTCATGTGATACATTCATAAAATAGATTCATTCTAGATCATTTCTTAGCCTTATAAAGCAAGGAACAGAAAATGAATGAATAATAATGCTTTAAACATGTTAATGTGATATGGAATCCTTTAATACGAGAAATAATGGTAATATTGGATAATAGACTAAAACTCATAAAAGGAATACTAATTGAATATAGATAAGTTGAGATTCATTTTCCTTGGGTTTGGTTTGGCTTGGAGGCCAAGTTTCATAATTTTGGAATGATAATAATTATTTATCTTTTATTTTGAAAAGAAAACGTGAGTTTTCCTTGAAAATATGAAATAAAATATTTCATGACTCAAAAAGTGAGAAACATTCTTGGATTCGTGATTTACACATTAGAATATTCCTTTGGGTGAATTTTCACTCAATTCGGAGAATATTTGCTTGAAAGGTGAAATTGGGAGAGAGAAAGTGTGTAGAACCTTCAAAATATTGAATAAATCTGCAAACAACTCCAACAGGTAAAATTGATGGCAAATCCGTATCCAAAGCACTTAATGTGACTTGTGAGTGAAGTTTCATCAAATTTGGAGAATTTGATAATAATTAATGATCGAGGAAAGAGAAAATAGGATTTGGTTTATTTAACACATAAAAAGATTCAAAAGGTAAATCTAATTGCACATTCACATTCTACAAACTTAAATTAGCTTAGGTGTCAAATCTAATTTAATTTGGGGTTCATTTACACCCTTAAAAGAGGAGAGAGAAAAAGAGAAATAAATGCATTTACACTTTATTCAAAATTTATTGGGAATAGAATTTAAATGTGTCACACGCCTCTGTGAGTTTGAGTCACTTTCTAACCATTGGATCTCGAGTCTGACAGCCCTAAAGTCATCTTCTACCCCGCATCAAAAAGGAAACATGTGCCTCAAAGTTTAGATTTTAATTTTGTGATTTATTCAGCTATAATGTGTCTTTGTTCAAGATTATTTTGCCAAAAGTTTCTAAATACAATTCTGGATCTAATGAGCCTTTACTCGAGCCCTAGTTTTCCAAAATGAGAAAGATATGTGGCCACTAGCCTCTCACTGCCATGGAGTATGCCATCCCTCTGCAATGTTTTTTGACCTTATATAAACCCCTAGATAGCTTTGTCAGGTCCTAAGAAACTACCCTCTTCTTTCAATTTGATCCAAAGTAGCAAGCATTATCTTTGTGAGCCCTGACTCCTCCTGCTACAACTCACCTTGTCATCGGAGACTCACATCATGATAGACCAATCATCTCTGGGGTAAGGTCATGCGATGTCGCCTCTTCATTTCTTTGATCTTGTGTCTCACTATCCTTCTGAGGGGTGGTTTCCCCAATTCAACCTGGATGGCAGGTGTTCTTCCTCGCGGCCATGGCACGTGAGAGCAAGGTTGGGGATAACTTTGATGACTTTCTAATACTACCCTCGCTCGACTTTTCACTTTCTTTTCTTCACAAAGGGAAAAATCATATTTCCAACCCCTATTTCCTTTGTTTTGGATTAGTTAAAATGTGAGCTTTGACTGACGACTTGCCTGCCATGATTGGCCCAAGTCAGCAGGTCAGCCCCCTCTTTCGCATGTTTTGATGACAAGGTAAATTTGGATTGGTTTTTATTGCAAAAACTAAAAAATTTAATTCGCTCGTCAAAAATTTAGCAAAAATATGTTTTAGAATCATAAAAATGTGATCTTTCTGATATAAATGCTTTCAAGGTTTGGTTTTGAGTTTTGTTTAAAGGTGTTCTCTAGAAAATGATTTTAATACATAAAAATCACCCAAAATACACAGTAATCCTCATAACTCCAAAATTGACAAAATTATATGTTTTATTAATCAAGAGAACCTAATAAGATCAATGGTGATGTTTTTAGAGTCTAAATTAGAGTTTTGTTCAAAAAGTCCAAAACTAGTGTTTTCTTTGTATTAATGCATATGAAAAACCCTAATACATGATTAAACGTTGAAAATAGGAATAGTGGACCTTGAAATCAATGAAAGTTGTAAAATTTAATAATTGGATTCAATAAGAGAGGTATGTGCAAATGTTACCCTTAAGTTGTGATATTTTTGGCCCAACCCTATTTTCCATAGTGAGGCATGAACCCTATTTTCTTTTGTATTGTTTGTCTTGTTCCAATTGCCTCAAGATTAGATTTGATATATCATTTCTTGGGTCTTGGAATGCCACTTCTATGTTACAATTATTTGATGATTTAATCTTGTGATAGTAGTATGTCTTGAACATGATGGTTTATTTGACTATTTAGCTATAGTAGTGGTACTTATGTACAACCACCCATAGTTTGGGCATGTGTTATTTTACCCTAGGGAATGTATTTACCCTCCCACCTGGGGAATGTTTTATTTTTCCGCAATATAAAATATTTGATAGGTCATTGGGAATGTGATTACTCTCCCCTCATCTATTTGGTTGAGGTTTGGTAGGTGCATCAACCCTACTTAGTTAAATTTAATCCAATATTAATCATTCATGCAAATTCTTTATTGTTTATTGGTTTTGGCAAGAATATTTTGTTATATGCCTCATTATCTTGGTCCTCTCATCATATGATGAATCTACATGCTTATGTTTCATTGTTGTTCTCAACTTTATTTCCTATTCATATTGTCAAAACATTCCTTGTTTCTCGTTCTTGTTGGGTGACTTCCCAATCACCCAAGTAAAGCACAAAGTGTTGAATAAGGTCAAGGAGAACATAGCTTTTGGGCATGGACCTAGCTCTTTCAGATGTTGCTTTGGAGACAAGATTTGAAGTAGTTTAGACTTCCCTCTATCTTGGATCCTTTTTATGTATCTTACATGTAAACCCTTAATGGGAGATATGATGGAATCTTGTAATCTTTAGATAGATTGAATATAGTCATAATTTTATGCCGCTGTTATACACTTTGGTATTTTGATTACAATCATATAAGGATATGAAAATTTTAGACATGTTCCAACATATCTTTTTATATGTTTTTTGGTGGATGTTTTATTTTCAACTTTTTTGTAAAGGGATGATTTCACTTTTTTAGAGCATGGAATTAGTGCCCATGATAGTCAAAATCTAACTAGTTCAATTTTGTCTCCCTAATTAGGATCTTGCCTTGAATAGTTCCCCTTTAGTGACATGTTTAGTAAAGCATTGATCCATGCAACCCTTGAAATGATGAAAGGATGATTTAGGATCATATGATTTTAACCTTAGAATCATGATGAATTAACACCTAAAATATTTACAATTAAAAGATGTAAGTAACCATAGTAACTTGAGGTTGTTTAGATTTATCTTTATCTAGCTACTAGGACTTGAAGTTGAAAGCAAAGGTGTCTAGAAAGGATCAGGGTTTGGGGGCTGGAAAGATTTTCCTCCACACCACTAGCTTTCTTTAAGAAGACTTACAGATCCATATGATACCTTCTTGGCCTGAGCTGATACAGATTATTCAAAATAGTGTGCTTTTGCAATATTAACCTTAGCCATCTTTGTTGGATAGCTTTGGAAACCTTATGTGATGACCTAGTCTTTCAGGTGTTGTGACTTGTTTTGAGGATGGATACCCAATAAAACTTCCTTATGTCCCTTAGGACCACATGTTTGGTTAGTCTCTCCCTAGAACCTAGACCTTGATCTAGAAGCATAATGAATCTTATACATAGTTTAGTTACACTCACCCTTTTACCTATAGATTAGTTTGGTTGGATAGTTCAGCCCTTTAAGGGGCCGTGAGTAGTTGGTTGTTGATGTTTGGGTAGTTAGATTTCTAGGACAAAATCCTTTTTATGGGGGGATCGAGCCCTGTGCCATACTGAGATCTAGCTACGTGACTTTAGAAAACCCTAACTCTATGATTAGGAGGTTAGCTTGCTTAGATCCTTAGTTTTGACCAAACAAGTTATAGTTATAACTTGACATGCTTATTTATACATTAAAGAACGTATAATGGTCATCTAATGAATAGTTCATATGTTTGAACCCTAATAATTATTCAATGTACATAATATTCTTAATTCACATATTAATCCTAATTGTGGATACACATGATGCTAACCATGTCATAAACCACTAAACCCTAATTATATGAAAAATAAGAGAATTGTAACCTAATCTTGAACTTAATGCATGCTAATAAGGTATAGGTGAAATATATTGATCATGTTGAACGAAACACTAAGATGTAATCATCTAACCTTAATATATGCAACCTTGATAAGTTGCATGATACATTAGTTACATTATGTGTCATTATCAGATAACATACTTTGATACACATAAATGGTATATAATCACCTAATCAAAGATTAGTCAAGTTATCAATATGCTATGCATATTGCCTTGTTCTCTAATACACCTAATCAACCATATGATCATGACTACTAAGTATGAGAATCAAATCATTATTTGATTGTATGTTCCATCTTGTTCACTAAAATAAATGTAATGACTTCAATATGGATAATATGTAATTGGATTCAAGTAAATTTTCATAATCAATAATTGGAAGTGAATAAACATGAGTAAATGATTTATGATGACATTAATGTCAGTAAGAAAGGTATTGTGAGAGGGTGACAATGTTTAATATAGATATAAGTAATTAATGTGACATAGTTTGGATTAATTATAGTCTATAACAAATTGGATAAAATGCCATAATTCATGAAAATTATTTGTTATCCAATTTATTAAGGATAATGATCAAATATCATATTAAATATTGAGATAATTAAAAAACCCTAATTTTGCTTAAAATTCTTAATAAGATAAATGAGATATATATATATAACGTTTCATGCATAATAATGAAATGTAACTCCTTTGGTAAAAAAATGAATATAACATGACATAATTAATAGAATAATAATGATAATGTGATATCCTAATATAGATAATGGTAATAAGTCTAAAATGTTAATTGTGTTATATCATATAAAAGAAATCTTAATAGTGGAACCCTAGGTGATCCTTGAGAACCTGACCTATGAGGAGTTGTTAGTGAAAGTTTTGGTGAAAGTTTTGGTAAAAGTTTTATGAGCTATTTAAACATGAGTTGTTAAATACTCGCCCTTCCCTCTTTTCTTGAGATTTTGGGGAAGGAATCCTTTTTAAGGGGGTGATGCTGTAACAAAATGAAACTTGGACATTTTCTATTTTTGGCCCTCTTTCGAAGCTTTTCCTTTCATTTCTATCCTTTTTGGCTTTGATATTTAATTTGGGCAAATAATAGTGGTTTGGTGAACATTTTTTCATTATTTATGCCAAAAAATGGATTTATGAACAAATACCTTAGTGAATGCTTTAATAAGGTTCTAATATTCAAATTTACCACTCATGTGACATATTGATAAAACAAATTTGTTCTAGATCATTCCTGAGCCTTATGGCGCAAGGAAGAGAAAAATGAATGAATAATAATGATTTAAACATGTTAATGTAATATGGAATCATTTGATATGAGAAATAGTGGTAATATTGGATAATGTACTAAACTCATAAAAGCAAGACAAATTGATTAAAGATAAGTTGAGATTCATTTTCCTTGGGTTTGCTTTGGCTTGGAGGCCAAGTTTCATAATTTTGGAATGATAGTAACTACATCTCTTTTATTTTGAAAATAAAAGGTGATTTTTCCTTCAAAATATGAAATAAAATATGTATTGACTCAAAAAGTGGAAAATAATCTTGGATTCATGATCTACACATTAAAATATGCCATTGGGTAAATTTTCACTCAATTTGGAGAATCTTTGCTTGAAAGTTGAAACTATGAGAGAGAATGTGTGTAGAACCTTCAAAATATTAAATAAATGTACAAACAACTCCAACATATAAAATTGATGATAGATTCATATCCAAGGTACTTAATGTGATTTGTGGGTAAAATTGTATCAAATTTGGAGAATGCTATAATCATTAATGATGGAGGAAAGAGAAAATAGGATTTGGTTTATTTAACACATAAAAAGTTCTCAAAAGGCAAATCTAATTGCACATTCATATTATACATACTAAAATTAGCCTAGGTGTTAAATCTCATTTAGTTTGGGTTTCATTTGCAACCTAAAAATAGGAGAGAGAAAAAGAGAAATAATTCCATTTACACTTTATTCAAAATTTTTTGGAATAGAATTTAAATGTGTCACATGCCTCTATGATTAGGTGTTTCTTTGAGACTATTGGATCTCAAATCTGACGGCTTTGAAGTCATCTTCTACCCCACATCATAAAGGAAACAAGTGTCGTCAAGTTTGTATTTTAATTTTGCGATTTCTTCCTCTACAATGTGTCTTTGCCTGAGATTCTTTCACCTACAATTTCTAAATACAATTCCAGATCTAATGAGTCTTTACTTGATCCCTCATTTTCTAAAATGATAAAGATCCCTATGTGGCCGCTAACCTGTCACACTGCCATGGAGTTTTCCATCCCTCTATAATGTTTTGTGATCCTATATAAACCCCCAGATAGCTTTGTCAGTTCCTAAGAAACTACCCTCTTCTTTCAATTTGATTCGAAGGAGCAAGCATTGTCGTTGGGAGCCCTGACTCCTCCCACTACAACTCACCTCACCGTTAGAGACTCACAACACCATGGACCAATTGCTTCTGGGGTAAGGTCCTACGACATCTCCCCATCATTTCTTTGATCTAGTATCTCTCTATCCTTCTGAGGGGTGGTTTTCCCCAATTCAACCTAGGTGGTAGGTGTTCTGCCTCGCAGCCATGTAACACGAGAGAAAGGTTGGAGATAAGTCCAATGACTTTCCGATACTACCCTTGCTTGACTTTTCCTTTTCTTTTCATCACCAAGGGCAAACTCATTTTTTCTCCCTCTATTTCCTTTGTTTTTAATTATTCAAAAACTAAGATTTTACTGATGATTTGACTGCCCCTGATTGGGCCAAGTCGGTAGGTCAGTCCCCTCTCTTGCCTATTTTGATGACATGGCAAATTCAGATTGGTCGTTATTGCAAAAATCATAACTTTTTATTCACTTGTCCAAAAATTTAACAATATTATGTTTTGGAATTGAAAAAATGTGATCTTTCTAATATAAATGCTTTCCAGGTTCGGTTTTGAGTTTTGTCAAAAGGTGTTTTCTAGAAAATGATTTTAATACATAAAAATCACCAAAAATACACTTTAATCCTCATAACTCCAAAATTGACAAAATTATATGTTTTCTTAATTAGGAGAACCTAATAATATCAATGGTGATGTTTTCAGAGTCTAAATTGGAGTTTTGTTCAAAAAGTCCAAAACTAGGGGTTTCTTTACATTAATGCATATGAAAAACCCTAGTACATGATTATACGTTGAAAATAGGAAAAGTGGACCTTGATATCAATTAAAGCGGTGAAAGCTAATAATTGAAATCAGTCAGATATGTATGGATCTTACCCTTAAGTTGGGATATTTTTTAGCCAACCATGTTTTCCATAGTGAGGCATGAACCATATTTCCTTTATTATTGTTTCTCTTATTCTAATGGCCTCAAAATCAGACTTGATATATTATTTCGTGGGTCTTGGAACCCCACTACCATGTTGCAATTATTTGATGATTTAATCTTTCCATATTACTATTTCTTGAGAATGATGGTTTATTTGACTATTTAGCTACAGTAGTGGTACTTACGTACAACCATCCATAGTTAGGGCATGTATTATTTCACCCTAGGGAATGTTTTTACTCCCCTAGGGAATGTGTTATTTCTCCCCAATATAAAATATTTGATAGGTGACTAGGAATGTGATTACACTCCCCTCATCTATTTGGTTGAGGTCTGGTAGGTGCCTCAACCCTACTTAGTTAATATAGTCCAATATTAATCATTCATGCAAATTCATTTTTTATTGGTTTTGGAAAGAATCTTTTGTTATATGCCTCATTTTGTTGGTCCTCTCATCTTATGATGACTCTATATCCTTATGCTTCATTGTTGTTCTTACCTTTGTTTCTTGTTCATATTGTTGACACATACTTTGTTTCTCTCTCTTGCTGGGTGACTTCCCAACCACCCATGTAATGCACAAGGAGTTGAACAAGATAAAGGAGAACATAGCTTTTGGGAATGGACCTAGCTCTTAGAGATGTTGCTTTGGAGACAAGATTTGAAGTAGTTTAGACTTCCCTCTATCTTAGATCCTTTTGATGTATCTTACCTATAAACCCTTAATGGGAGATATGATGGAATCTTGTAATCTTGTGAAAGATTGAATGTAGTAATGATTTTATTCTGTTTTTATACACTTTGATCTTTTGATTACCATTATATAAAGATTTGAAAACCTTACACCTTTTCCAACACAATTTTTGAGTATGTTTTGGGATGGATGTTTTATTTTTCAAATTTTTAGTAAAGGGGTGATTTCACTCTTTAACACATACCAATATCTATAAGTATGAAATGATATCAATAGAATTCTCATATTCACATGATTCAAAAGCTGAACTCATCATCGAAATATGGATAATGTATAATGGTTAGGTCAACATTATTATCCTTTTTAAAATGACAAACCATTCCTAAATATATAGAAAAAAATAATATTATATTTCCATACCTTTGAATCATCAAGGGTTTATGAATTGAGTTAATCATCTCTCTATCAATTCATGCTTATTAAACTTAATGTGCTAGTTATAAGAATGATGCACAAATTCTACAAAAATTTCATGTATTTCACAATTCATAAAGATATGTCATTTATATCCATTTTAATATTACTATGTCTTTCTCCCCCTTTGTCATATCAATAAATGGAGGGTATAATTTTAAGAATTTATTTGATGAAGGCATAGAGGAATATTAAATTTTTCTTCCTAAAATCCCCATTCCAAAGGATCTGTCATATCTATAAAAATCTAGTAGGAAAAAGTACAAAAGAAGGTAAAATTTGATACTTTTATGCACACTTTTTTTCAATAAAGAAGATGTGTCTTTTCCAATGAAGATCTTGATCTACCAGATTCAAATCCAAGTTGACAAACAATAATCTTGATAGAGGATAGAGTATACAAATTGTCCTTCAAACAATAGACTTTTGTCATCTTTTAGAAGATGCTCTCCAAGTCTCTGAACGTCGTGTCTTGACCTCTAATTTGTCCACACAAATGAGGGAGGACGTGATGCACCACCTTGGCCACCCCGTTGAAGAGGAATAGAAGTTGTGTGCATGCTAGTCATCCTAGAACTTCCTTTTATCTTTTATCTTGGGTGGTAGCCTTAGGGTTTCTCTCTCTCTTTGAGACAGAGAGAGAGAGGATGGCCAACTTGCCTCACAATTTGTCTTTAAAAGATGCATCTCACCCTTTGATACATGCCCCCTTTATATAGGAGATTCATGGGCTTGGTAAACCATATTTCTAATATGTTTCCTATTGGCAATCCAAAAAATAGTAAAATGTTGAAAACCCCAGATAAGATTAGGAAGGACTAATCACATTTTGTTATTTCCCGATCATTTCCCTTGATCTACCGATCACATTAGTTGGTTGAATGATCACAACTATTTAGATCTAGATCTAAATTTCTTTCCAATATTTTTACTTTTCCTATTACATTGTGATCGGCCGATCAGGTTTCCTGATCAATTGGTCACCCCAGTACAGTGCAAAACTCAGTCGATCAATTGAAAATCAATTTATCAATTGTCTCAACCAATCCCATCGACTGATTAAACATTCTGGTCACACGATCATATGGTTAATCAACATGTTTATAATAGATAACCATTCTAATCATATGCTTGATTTTGAACTTAAATTCCCTTGTACATCCTCATGTGTGTGACTCAATATGTTTCTGACTATGTTGGTAGTGATGCTCAAAACAACACAAGCAAAGGTTGGTGTCTAGCCACACATCATTTCCACCCAAGTATAAGAAACAAGTTGGATAAAAACAACCTATAAAAGCGATCAATGTTGCCATGATAATATAGTCCTTTTAACAGAGGTATCCAAATAGAAATTGGGACAGGGAATGTCATTCTCTTAACTTCCAATCAATGTTCCTTGAACTAGAGAAGACTATTTGAGTTATTATGAATTTATATTATAAATATTGACTCACATGAGAATGGTCATGTATTTGATAGTCTCGCTTATCAAGTGGCTAGGATATCACTCCTAATGGAGGGACAAAATCCATATACATCACTCACAATCATTTGCAAGTGTCACAATGCACCCAATCACTACCTTTTAGGCAACTCGTGTTTCATAGCATGTTGGGCTAATGGTCAAAGCACACATATTGACTTGTGATTATTGTAGTGACTTTACGTCTAAGGACCACAATCACCACACTCAGATTGATATATGACTCTGACATGTCATTACATGACTTCCATGTGTCAATCTCAATGTGAGTCTATTCAATATAGCTTGTTCTCTAACAAATACCCATGCATCTGAGTTGATATCTGATATCATGACTAAAGAGAATAGTCATCAATCAGTGTTGCTCTTTTTTTTATTGTTGGCTTGTGGTATCCAAAATATCATTACTAGGACAATAACAAGAATGAGCACTCTTATTATAGATATGATCTCATATTCATGTCCTCAACCCAAACCATATGTGATTGATTCATATAATTATTAGGACATTATTATGTTTGCTCATTATCTCAATAATGAAAAAAACATAATAAGTGAATTTCCTTTTATTAATAATCAAATTATGTACAAAGTATCCCTATTACAATCATCACATGATGGATCTAGGGCATACAAACAATAGTCTCCCACTTGCAATAGACCCAATCACTCATGAATCTTATTCCATATATACTAACATGACCATCATGCTTTTGTTGTGAAAGTGATTTTATCAGGGGATCAGAAATGGTGCTTTCACTAGATACTCTAAAAATCTTAATATCTCCTCATTGTAAAATCTCTACATGAGATAGTAATGCCAGTTATGTGCTTGAAATGATGATGTGATATGGGTTCCTTAGCTTGTACAATAGCTCCATTAGTATCACAGTAAAGCTTTTAGTGTCTTCAATGGTTGGAACCACCCCAAGTTTGTCAATTATCTTCTTGATCCATATTGATTCCTTTGCTGCATTAGATGCATAAATATAGTCAGCCTTTATTGTATAATCAACTACTTTCTCTTGTACCCTAAAAAAACTACTTTCTCTTTCTTAGAACTATTCTAACTTATAGTTCCATCATTTCACCAAAACACAAATCCTAACTGTGGTCTATAATCATCCTTATTAGTTTAGAAGCTTGCATCAGTGTAACCCTTTACAACTAACTCTTTCTTACCTATAAAAATAAGGAATTGATCCTTAGTTCTTCTCAAGTACTTAACGATATTATTCGCATCTATCCAATGGTCATCACTTGAATTTGGTTGGCACCTACTTGTCATGCTCAAAGAATAGAAACATTTGGGAGTGTACATATCATTGCATAAATGATGATATTGAGTCTACATGTCGTAAGATACTATAGTGTACTAATCATACCTAAATAGAGCTTCTCATTTACCTTTTCTTCTTACTCATCCTTGACAAGCTTGTATGTGTTATACACGAGAGTGCCTATTAGTTTGCAATTTTCCGTCCAAAACCACTTTATGAGCACTTGTATACTAGATTTGGTTGATGAAGTTCCCATCCTTTATTTTCTTGATTCAGAATCCTAGGAAGAAGGTGATCTCCCCCATCATACTTGTTTCGAATTCACTTTGTGTAATGAACCCCATTTTTTAGTGTCCCCAATCAAGGTCGACCTTAAATTCGAGGGTCATTACCTAAAATTTTAAGAATCATGATTCAAAAAATAACATATAGTAATCAATAATTTCCATAAATTGAAAAAATATTGTTCAAAAAGATGTATAATGAGGCTCCCCTAAGGAGTTACAAGCATTTATCAAAAGAAAACTAACTTATACATTAGAATAAAATATTGAAACTATGACTTCGCTTTAATATCATCAATTAATTTCATAAATATCACCATGTATTTATGACTTTCTGTGAGGCAATTAACTAAAATAAAATTTAGATCAATATATCATTATCTTGTCTAAATGGTGAAACTGAAATGTGTGCAAGTATAATAACAAGTAAATTTATCAAAAACCAACTTTTGGCATATAGGAACTTGTATTTTTATTTCATATTAAAACACATTCTTGGTATGCTATCTCATGTGCAATCACTTTCCATTCCTTGGACTTATGTGCATTAATCCTTGAATCATGTAACCTAGGGTTCAGAATATGATAGATACTTAATGTGATACTCATGTTAGCATTATTTTGAACTAATTTAAATAAACTTCCAGTATTTAATTTCATTAAACTTCAAGAAACCTGGATAAACTTCAAAAATCTAATAATGCGGATACTCATAAATAACTGCGTACTTCATTGTAGAATCATGTAAAATACCTTAGGTACATGTAGAAGAAAGGTAGATTTGGGAAATAATCAATGAATTAGTCATGGACATGGGTGATGTGGAAGCCTCTTATTGGGCCATGCCACTTGGGACCTGGGGTCACTGGATAAGTGGGGACACGACTCTCATGTTGGATTAAGATGAGCTATACAATTTAAGGCCAATATGATTCCTCGATCGCACTTCACCCTTGCTCTTGTAAAGGGTTGCATCATCCAATGTACAATGTTGAGGTAGTGCCAATAGTGATGCTGAACTCCTAGTGGCCGAGGGTGCTATCTTCTATGGATTTTCCTATCTTCGCTTGTGGTTGCCACTTCCCATGAAGTGTCAATAGGAAAGGGATGAAGCAGTCTAAAAAATCCTAAACTTCCATGTGCTATTGTGGCAACTCACTATCACTGGACTGCTAGGCTGAAAATGTAACATACTGAATTCTGGGCATCTTGCCTTTTGGTCCTGTTTTCCATCTTTTCCTTCTATTTCTATCCTCTTTGGCCTTTCTATTTAATTTGTGGACAATATAATGGTCTAATGAACATTTGTTCACCTTTTATTCCAATATTTGGGTTTATGCATAAATACCTCAGTGGAAGCTTAGTAATGGGTCAAATATGCTAAATATCCACTTGAGTAAAAAAAAGAATAAATAAATTCGTCCAAGAACTTTCTAGTGCTTTTTAGAATATGAAAAAGAAAGAAAATCCCGAAATATAAATAAAGGACATGATAAATGCAATAGTTGGGGATAATATGGGTAAAAGAAGGTAATGAGGAATATATTATTCCAAAAATCCTAGATAGAAACCCAAGAAGATAATTTGGATAATGAATATATCAACCTCGTTTTCTTGACTTAAAAGTTGCTTAATAGCCAAGTATCATTTAAAGTGGAACATAAATATAAATATTAATGACATTATCAAAAGAAAATAGGAAATATGCCAATAAAGTGAAATAAAATACTTAATGTTCTCAAATCAAAAAAATAACTCCAAATTCGTATTCTAAAGATAAAAATAAGCCTCTGGGCAAATTTGCAACTAATTTGGATAATGTTTGAATAATGAATAAAATAGGAGAGAGAAAGTGTGTAGAATCTTCTATTTATTTAATAAATAAATAAATAATCTCACCTTGTCAAATTAATTACAAAATCGTGTTCTATTCCCATAGGGAGACTTATGGGTGAAGTTACACAAATTTTAGATAATGTTATCACCTCTTTTGATGAAGGAAAGAGAAAATGACATTTTAATTATTTAACATATCAAACTTTCTCAAAAGGAAAAATTAGCTCCATATTTGGATTCTACGTGTCAAAATAAGTCAGAATATAAAATTCGGTAATTTTTGGATAACGTTTGAGCCTCCAAACAAAGAGAGAGAAAAACATTTAGGAATTAAATGACACTGGTCGAATTTTAATGTAACAAGGAAATATCTCCTTATCCCATCCGTGAGATCGGATGGCTCGGGATCCTTCGCGGACCCAGGTCCACTGATCTGACGACCCATGGTTGTCTTCTTCCTCTAATCGTTAAAGGCAACATGTTCATTGTTTCTCTTATTTTCAAATCGATTTATCCGGAGTTATACTCGATGGTTTTTGCTAATTTTTAGTTCTATGAGTTCCTTGTGAGATTCTGCACAGATACATTCCAAAATTCTCATATTTTGACGAATATTCGGGGAACGCCCAACTTGGGCCCCGCCACCCTCTACATCCACCTAGTCCAACCCTAACTCGGGGTCCCTTGCCTATAAATAACTATGCCCCTAGTACCGCCATCACCTTAGCAACTCGCCCGTGCCTTCAATTTCGAGTTTCATGAACGTTTTGACCACCGACTAGCCACTGAAGACCCTGAACTTGCGGCGCCTTTCTTTTCCTCCACAGAGCACCTTCTGCTTGATTCAAGGTATGGTTGAATCTGTCTTTGTGTTGGCTTTCCATCACATATCTATATGTTAAGTTTCGTGCACTGTATCGAAATCGCCCAAAATCGCATCTTAGCAGCAGCTTGCTGCTAGCGCCATGACGTGTGGGCTGCGGGAAGGAGAGAACCCCAGGCAAATTACCTTTTTGCCCTCCTGCAGTTCCTTTTCTTTCCCTGATCCGCGCAAGGGACTTTCTGGTCTTTTGCCCCACGTTTGACTGTGTTGACCCCAGCCCACTCACCTGCTGTGAGGGGTTCAGAGACGCGGGACCCCCCGCTCTTTCTCCATCTCTCTTGCTAGCTCTCTCTCCCTCTTGCTTTGCCTACGTGGCATGTTTTGTTTGGTCAAAATAAAACAATTTCTATAAATTATTCCTGATGTCAAAAATAGAAAATAAATAGTGTTTTGAAATCAGGAAGACGAGATCTATCCATTAAAAATGTTTTTTAGTTTTGATTTTGATGTTTGTGAAAACTTATTTTTAGAGTCGATTTAATTAACTAAAAATCACCAAAAATAACCCTAAAAGTCCATATCTTCGAAATATATAATATTATATGTTATCTTGATTAGAAAACCGTAACTAAGATGATGGTGAGGTTTTTAGAGTCTAAATCGATCATTTGTGGAAAAAATCGATGGTTTTGAGGTTTTAATCCTTTAATGAATATACATATATCTAATATATAAATATGATGATCATATTAGGGAAAGTGGATCTGATCTCGTGTAAAAGTTATGAAAAGTGATTCTAAGATTTTAAAGAATAAAGGTATGTGCATCTACACCTTCAGTTGGGAAATTATTTATACCATTACCTATGTTCCCTAATGAGGCTTAACCTGACTTAATCCATTATTCTTGAAACCTAATTTAGTCATGCCTCAAAATCAGTTGTAGTATTATCTTATTTGGGTTTTTATACCCCACTGCCATGTTGTATAAATCCTTTGATTAATCTTTCCATAGCTCTTTTTCTAACATGTAGTTATATGTTCTATTTAATTTTAAAGTAGTGGTACTTATGTACAACCACCCACAGAGGGTATGTATATAATCGCCCTAGGGGAATGTATATAATTCTCCCCATAATATTATAGGTGATTAGGAATGTCTTATTCTCCCCTCACCTAAGGTTAGAGGTCCGGTAACATAGTCAGTTTGATGAAACTCCATCCAAACTCAGAATGAATTTTCTTATTGGGTTAATGATCATACACAAAATATAAATTGGAAAATGAATTGATAAAGGAGAGTTTTGAAGCAACTTGATTATAAACAAAATATTAAGAAAATGGAAAGTAGTTTAGGGCTAATTTTTTACATAAAATGGGAGAAGCACACATTTGAGTAGCTTGACAACAAGAGAAGATGGATGAAAATATATACTTCACCATATTACTTATATAATATGGAACCCTTTTTTTACACCTTACAACTGATTAATATGTTTAATGGCATTGGTATTTGAAAACATTTTTAAGGTAGATATTGTATGGTTCGAGTAAGATATTTACATGCCAAAATGAAAAAAAGAAAATCAGGAAGTCACATATATGTGATATTTAAATAGTAACTTTTAAATGGAAGATCGACAAAGATTGATGTTGTCAAAAATCAAATCTATAACTCTCTTAATATTAATTGGGACATCAATACTCAGATTTATAAGTGATTGATATATTCTTATCTATATTATACAAGAACCATCATTTCTAAATTTATTAACTCAGAACATACTGGCTTGTTAAAATTCAGACTCGAAATTGTGTAGGTTTCGTTTCAAACATCAACTTTTGTGCCCAAAACCAATTGATTAAATAAAAAACTAGAGACATTTTTCCTAATTGAAGAATTTGTGTGTTATAGGTTTTGGATGTAACTTTTACGGACATAGTGTCTTATATGGTTCAATGTTGTAATTTTCATATAATACAAACAAAAAAACTCAGAATAAATAGGGTTGTCAACATTCAAACTCAACATTGATTAGGCTTCGAGTTGAACATCAACTTCTACACCCAAAACCAATTTGTTAATATAAAAGCATGATTTTTTTTCCTAGATTGGGCCAATTGTATTTTATGATTTCACTTTGACAAACATAATGTCTTATGTTGTCTACTAGTGCAATTTGGTATTTCACAAATGAAAGCATCAACATATCAAATAATTATCCTTATAAAAGATTTAGTACGATAAAATACGAAAATATATATGCTACAAAAAAAGGTCTAACCAGAAGCAGTCTCACATACTACTAAAAAAGGTTTCACCAGAAGCAGACACACATCCTGCTAAAAAGGTCTGACTAGAAGAAAACACACATGTAGTAAGATTAGTTCACAAACAAACTATCAAGCATAGTGATAGAAGAATGCACACTCACAAGAAGATATTCCATGTCACTTACGCGAATGAAAATAGGAATGTCACCCATGAAAGTAAAAAAATACACAACAGAAGCACATACACACATAGGTGGAAGTACACACACACATTGGAAGGAAGAGCAGGCATGCCACCCTCTCTTCTTCATATGGATATAGACACTTGATGTGAAGATCATGTATGCATATATGTAATTTCATCACAAAGAAATCAATTTCAAACTCTCTCACATGGTCACTATATATGGAAATGATTCTGAAGAAACATCATATACTTGCAACAATATGATAAATCCTTGAGAGTGTCAATTTTAGAAGAAATCCCCTATAAAGGTTGTGAAATAGTCAAAAATCACCAAAAAATTCCGTACCTCTAATTGGTTGTATTTTTTCTCTAAGTGATTGTATGTGCATTGGTCCAAATAGATCAATGTGAAGAAGTTCAAGAGTTCTTTAAATGCTAAGGATTGTTTATACTTGAAAGAGGGTTTGGTTTGCTTTCCCTAGACATAAGGTTGGAATTCTTTGTACTTATAAAAATTTCAATTTGAGAAGTCCTTTATCTAATAAATTTCTTCTTAATTTATTCATTTGATGCATTTTACATGACCTAGATTAATGTGCAAAAGATATATATCATTTTTTCCCAATAGGTAAAAATTTATCGCAACAACTTTTAAACAAGTAAGCACAAAATCATATGCATTTGCGTTCCTAGCTCCCTTATAAAACATTGTAGGTGAGGGAATATAAAAATAATCATTTAATACAAGTGAAAGCACTAAATATCCACTATCACATCATTGGCTTACATGAACTAAATTGATATGTAGGCCATACACAAGAAGAACATTCTTGATGCATAGTGAGTTGCCTACATCACCCTCACCTACTAGTGTACATGTCTTGTTGTCCCTAAATTTTATTTAACCTCCTTTCTTCTTATTAAGTGAATGGAAGTGTAGTTTGTTCATGTGCTTGGAGCATCCAATATCAAAAAATATTTTATCATAAATCTATAAAATTAATATTAAACCTTTGAATTTGGGGTCATCTTCTGGGGTTTGGGGTGAATAGGAGTCCCAAGTGCCATATTGGGTTTCTTCTTTGTTATTTTTCTCCTTGTTGTCTCTCTTCTTGTGTTTTTCCTTCTTGTGCCTGACATCCTTATTCTTATAGATATTCTTGTGGTGGTGCTTCTTCACCTTAGGGCATTCATGTTATAAATGTCCTTCTATACACATTCATACCATCTAGGAGAGTCATAAGAGGACTTGCCCTTGTGGGGATATACTTTAGAGTAGTGAGCTTATTCTACACGAGAAGAGTAGAAATCACTTGAATATGAGGATTGATATTGAAGTTGAGATTGAGCGATAACTTCCACCTTTGGAGGTTTACTCATTCTTCTTCTTATAAGATTCTTCTTTGTCTTCCTATATCTAGTGTTGAGTCTCACCTCATAGTTTTGAACATTTCCTATAAGGGTTTCAGCTAGGATCTTAAAGAGTTTGGTAGATTATTTAATGGTTGTATTCTTCTTATATTGTAGTTGATGAAGTGAGTAGGGGATATTTTTACACACATCTTTAGGATCCACTTTCCTTCCAAGAGTTGCAAGGCTATTGATAATTGCATGAGCCTTCATTAATCTTGGAATTTTTTTCCTTCTTTCTTGTGAGGAAGAGATCAAGTCATTGTGTGAGCATGTTGATTTTGTACTCTTTGACTTTCTCCATTCCTTCATAGGTGATGGTGAGCTTCATATAAATTTCTTTGACATTCTCACAAGAAGAGATGATGAGATTAACATCTCATTTATAAATCTATCCACTCTCTTCTACACTTCTCCTTCTTTGAACATGATGATTTTAAAGTGCTTCCTTCATAAAGGAAGGTGAAAACTAAAGGTAAAAGATCCTTGGATAAGTGTGAGTTAGTTTTTTTCTTAGTTTGTTGGCTCCCTTTACTAGGAAAATGTAAGTTAGTATCCTTTCTTTGAAAGGAATTTCACATGGTGTTATTTCTAATCAATGAAATATAAGGTTGTTAACAAGGTTAGAAACCCTAGAGCTTGAACCCTCCAAGTATTGTAGCTATATCTTTAAGAGATGGTTATGCTTCTCAAACAAGGTACCTAGGATCAACAAAATTTTCAATTGCTCATGAGTATACTTCTCTATTAATTTCTAATCCCATCATCCCAACTTTATCAATCAAAAATAGGATTCTTACTTAAACTAAATCAAACTCTGATCTAGAACCATTATAAAATCTTTTTGATACACATAATAAACTTTACACTCAAATAAACCATAATAGTCAGACAGTGTACTAATATTTGAATATATTCATCCTTAATCAAGGGAAAACTCTAAAACATAATCTATGTCTATTACAACTTGAATGAAATTGGTGTCAAACATCCAAAAGAACAAATTCCACACCTACCATATATATACCACATATTAATAGTTAAGTATCCCATATAACCATCACTTAGATCCAAAATATCGTGTACTTATACAATTAGGAGTGAAACTTAACCAAGACTACAAATATTAAGAATACTGACTATTAGGGTTTCTCATAAAACATCACATCTTTCATAGTAACATCATGGGTAAATTCCCAAAATACCCTCATTAGGGTTTACATGAAAACATAGATAAAAGATCATATTCAAAAGGTCATTCTTTAGGTTAGTGTTCTACATATCAAAATACACTTTAACTAAATTATGTATTAATTTTTGATGTTGATTGATATTTTTAATGCATCATATTGAAATCATATAAATCTTGGTACATAATATATACATGTATAAATATCAAAACCATCCATTGAAGTTATTTTCAAAAAAATAGTACATTCAAAAACAATTTATATTGGTACCTTATTTGTTGAAACCCAAATCTCTATTTATGATCTTGGGAAAGGGTTACCTTTAAGGGATACCAAAGCCCTACATTCTTGATCCAAGGGCTGGAACTGTCTGATCACTCCTTTGTTTACCAGTGGCGCTAGCTGGATCTTGGGAGAGATCCTCCTTTGTCGATGTCTAGAGATGACTGGACTCTTCTATTTCCTGATCACGTACATGAGCGTTTATGACTCTCTTAGAAAACCTAACATAGCACAAACCACTTCCTTAGCCTTCAGTTTGTAGGAATCTTCTCTACACACAAAGCAAAATCCTTTGCAATGTACATCTCTAGAGGGGCCCTACCTTCTATTCCTCTCAAACCTCCGCACACCCAAAAACACTAGGGTAAGTCATCAATGGCGGAAGGAATATTGCCTAGAGATCCATCTCCAAAGTAGGTGACCTATAGGAATCATTAAGGTGCTGCTACAGGAACATGGGAGGGGGAAGTATTTCCCCCCATCTAACGATGAAGATTCTCCTCTACCTCAGACTTCACCTTAGTTTGCAAAGGCCACATGAGGGTCCCATGAGATCTAGATGACAACCACCATGAATAGTAGAAGCTTGCGAGGCACCATGCTTATTTTTGTTGTCAAGGAACCTACTCCACATGGTGGGGACTCATCAAGCTTCTCCACACCTCTCCAAACACATAGTTCCTTCCAATGAATATCTTTCAATCTTTCCACTCCTCATCACATCCTATGGGAACCCCACATGCGTCATCCAATTCATGCTCTATTTTTCACATAAGATATGCAAGTTGTAAACCTGAGATCTCAATCACCAGTACTAGCATCAAACCATACACATGCCATTCCATAATGCCTCATTTCCTGAGACCTCCAACCTCTTATATGTATATAAGTCCTGGAGTCCAACCCTAATAGGTTAGATGTCCTACAAATTATGGTGCATCGATAGTTGGAATTCGTGTAGGATGCAACTATTCATATATCCTTATATGTATACTAGTTGATAAGTTTTGAACTACGGTTATACCTAGTAACCCCAAATAGGAAGGAATCTACCACTAAGGTCTACATATGCCAAAGTGTAACCAGCATGGTCCTATAACTCAAAAGTTGTCTAAACACCTCAAAGTATATCCATGTATATCATGTTAACATTGCACATCCATTCATATATCTAGGAAAAGATTTTGTGACCTAAACATGTACTAAGAAATTGAATTGACTACCCAACTATATTAATTAGTTTCTAGTCACATAATTTTACCTGTATACTTCGATCACTTGATTTTCATCATTATTCATCACCAACCACATGCTTGAGTTCACTTATAGACCCAAATATATGATCTTACATATCATTGTAACCATCATGTTGCTCCATTCCAAATCTTGAAACCAAATAATACCCATAATTCAGTTTCATATAGGTTTTTTCTAGATAATGCAATCTATAAATCCATGTAGACTATAATAGATTATAAAACCATAAAGTTATGGATGTTGCACTTTAGGTACTTATCAACACATGCATCATTATTCTGATGCACTTGTAGATCAAGTTAATTGTAGATTCTTTGCAACCAACGCTTTTGGTTATTTTTATGTTGTTAGACTTTTGGTAAGTCATGAGGTTCTATCCCACATTATCAAACACACTATTCCATCAAGTTTTAATCCCTACATATCTGATTTGTAAGCCGCATTAGATAAACAATTGATGTTTTAATTTGTTTGAAGTTATTTTTTTGCAATACTTGGAAGAATTTAAACTTTGTTAGATTCTAATCATTAATCTCGAATTAATTAATTGTTTTTCTTGAAATGAAACAGAAATATGCATACAACTGCATACTTCTTCAAGATTCATGTGACAATTTAAATTGTCCTATATATGATAATACTTTATATTTTGATTATAAAATTTTGAATACAAGGATTAAAATATTTGATTTGATGTTTTTTATATATGTTCAAAAACAAGATTGCAAAGAAATTCTAGTGAATAATTGGCACTTTGTAATGCCCCTCCAAGTATATGTACATCAGTAGAAGAAAACCCTATGTTGTCCTTAACATGGATAACTTATCTTGTAGGAACATTACAAAACATGATAAGCATAGCAACAACATAAATCAAACACCATGCACTAACTCAAAATATAGATTCATACATTGTTCTTTGAAAGGGGAAACATAAATTGTCTCATCTTGATCTCAAGCCTGATACATGTAGACTAAACAAATCTAGAACATGGAATGATGAACTATACTAAAGAATCTATTGAGTCATAGATGGAACCCCACCAAGCTAAAGTCTCCTCTGGTGTCAGCTACTCTGAAGGGCCCTCTTCAGTCCTCTCTTTTTCCTTGATCTAGGGACATTTCATCCCACGGTCATGCAAAATAAAGCAACAATGTTAGTAAGCGACACTATACATCTTATAAGAACTGAAAATAAGCATATATATACTTAAAGTGAATAAACTTGACATGCCTTAACATTAAGAATTATCATTACACTATAGTTATCATTACATCAATGAATTAAGAAACATTACTATATCTATACTCTCCATCACTACCCACATGGGGCACATCATGCTTGGAAAGACCATCATTGCTAGGTAGCCCATAATAACCATAAAGGTCCATCATTGTGAGAAACATATAATAAGTTACTTAGTTATCTTTACATAATCATTAACATCATTGTTCTTATCTTGACATCAATGTAAATTGTCCTCATCCAATAATTGCACTGAAGTTCTCATCAGGTCAGTTAATGCTCATCTTAGTTGCACCAAAGTGCTCATCAATGCCATAAAGACAAAATAACATAAAGAGGAACAATTCATAACTTAAGTACATTATCTTAATCATCATGGGATTTCTCTGTCTTAATTTTGAAATTAACATTACATGAGTTACATGACTCTTTCTTCAATGTCTTAATCATTACTTGATCATAGCATCAAACTAGTGAGCATCAGTGATAAACATAGGGCTTTATGAATATAACAAATACAATGCAATAATATAATATAAGGAATCATCTTTATGTTAACTTCATTCATTAACTTGGAAATTTAAAGCATAATATGAAATCATACATAACATGCACTTCATTCAAATCACATATGCATAGTGGCATGACCCGCTTACGTGGAGAAAGATAGATCCTAACTTAGTTCCTAGGATCTTAAGTCATTCCTAAGTTCGTGAAATTACATGATTCATATTAATTATCATCATTAATACATCCTAAATGCTAATTTGAGTAAACAATGTCTGATCTTATAGAACTAGGGTTTGAAAACACTGAAAATAGGTTCCTCTTTGAAAATATTTTCCATCAACTATTTTTGGGTATTTAACTGATCATCCTATGATTTATTGTGAATTTGTGAATATTCGGCCAATCACAAAACTCTGTGGCAATCTATAAAATCCCTGCAAAACACTGACAATGCAGCCAACTAGAATCGTTGAAAGCCACATGGATAAAGGGGACTGATGTTTAAGGCTTTCCCACATAGGAAGACCAAAAACCCTATAATACCCCTGGGACTGCAATATTGATAAAAATTCGTGAGGGGCAAAACCACGAAAGTGCAATCTCCTTTGTTCTCTCCCGATCGTCAACTACAATCAAAAGCTCAATGATGGAAATGGATCCTCGAGTCCAAATCTCAAAACCATACTTTTTCTTTGCATAAAAATCAGGTGTTAACCACCCTTCTCATCATCACTAGACCTGGCAAGACCAAGCATAAAATGTGGAGGGCCCAGAACAACCAAAACACCCACCACCATGAATGGTGAGGAGGTGCTAACTAGGGAACCACAAGGCACAGAGTTGCATATGAAACCAAGCACACGAGGAGATTTTTCTATCAAAATCAAACTCAGGCATGGTGAGACCGTGAGTAAAGGCTATTAGACTCTGTGGGAACAGATAAAGGACTCCAGATTGAGGAAAAAAAGGGAAAACAAGAATGCAACTTGAGAGGATGAATCACACCAGCATGCACCACAAAAGAGTCAACCTTGTCGACATATGAAGATGGAATAGGGGAGGGTAGGGAGATGGTGTAAAGGGAAAAACAATTGGTGGGTTATGTTCCTTAATGTGTGAGGATCAATTTCGAGGGTTCCATTTATAGTTTTGGTGGTCTGGGTGGCAAGAGGAACCTGCGGAGGTGAAAACATGGGAGAGTTACAGCGGCTCTGGGAATCCAGGAGATATAGCACACATAAACCCTACATGTTAAGGATCAATAATCTCAGGAGATAGAGACATATGTCAAAGAGAAGTCCAAAATGGGATTCATCGAGGAGGGAGATCATGATCGGAGAGGGCTGCAATTTCTATAGAGTCCTAAAAGGACAAGGATTCACGTAGAGGATATGGTCGTGAAGCATCGGATATCTCCATGAAAAATAGCAAGGAACAGGGTATGTTCGAACAATACACGGGAGAAAAGATGCACGCGATAGGAGAAAAAAGGAACATTGCTAAATTGACTAAAATAAATCGAGCATTAATTGCTTTAGGGTCAAAATTTTATTAAAATTTTCCCAAAATTGTTTTAGGGGTCAAACAAAGTCAAATTGAACTCAAATTTGAACTACATGTTAATTAGAGAGTTTAGAATCTTCCTATCTTATTAGATTTAGGTTTCATCCACCTTTTGTTCATCAAACTCATATGGGTAAATATCTTAATGCATATATTATTAAAATATGAGATTAATGGAATTATGATTCCTTAGTTACTTGGTTGAACCAATATTTGAGGTTAAGAGAATAATTCATTATTTTGGGATTTAGATGTCACATTAGACTCTATCTGATAGATGAAATCATTACGCTGCAAATTAGGGTTTTGGATTAAGGATCATTGATAAGATTAAGATTTTGAGGGTGTTACAATTTTACCCACCTTAAATAAATTTGTCCTGCAAATTTTCCTATACTACTCACCTTAGGATTTTACTTACTCCATGTATACACGCTTTCTAATATCATCTTAAAGTCTCATCCACATGGTAGAAGACTATCAACGTGTAGGTATACTACTAGTGAACCTATTTCATATCATCATTGACATGACAAAGGACCTCACTTACCTCTTTCCTTAGAGTTCTGATTCTACCATGGATCTTACTTGCTTATCAGATATCTACCCTTTTCATGCATGCTTGGTCCTACTATGTGTTTGATTAGGTTTAGGTAACAATAGGTCTCAAACTCTTAATGCAACTCTTATTTTCTTTGTCACCTTTATATACATGTCGGTCAATCATATATTCATAGGTTACATGTTTATCACACTTATCTTGCACCTCCCTCATCCACATGCCCCATACCACATGCACTTGAAAGGGAAATACAAGCATGATTATGCAAATAACATCCTCTCTACAAATTCCCATAAGTATGTGTCCCATACAACAAAGATGTGGGAAAGAGAGAGATAATGCTATATACAATTCTATACTTAACATAAATGTCCAAAACTTCTAGTCACATAACCCTAATCCTCACTCTAAACTTATATCTCTTATCTAGAGCTCTACTTTGGTTTCTAATATCTTCCCCTACTTCTTCTATACCAAGGGTTAGAACATATGAATATTTAGCTTAGTGCCCATCTACTCATTGCTCTGATACCATATTGTAATGCCCCTCTAAGTCTATGTATATCAGCAGAAGCATACCCTATGTTGTCCATAACATGGGCCACTTGGCTTGGAGGAATGTTACAAAACATGATAAGCATAGCAACAAGATAAATGAAACACCATGCATAACTCAAAATATAGATTCATACATTATTCTATGAAAGGGGAAACATAAATTGTCTCATCTTGATCTCAAGCTTAATACATGTATACTAAAAAAAATCTAGGAAATGGAATGATGAACTAGACCAAAGAATCTACTGCGTGGTAGATGCACCCCACCAAGTTAAAGTCTCCTCTAGTGTCGACTTCTCTAAAGGGATCACTTCGGTCCTCTCTTGCTCCTTGATCTAGGGACATATCGTACCGCGGCCATGCAAAACAAAGCAACAACATAAGTAAGAGACACTTTTCATTTTGTAAGAACTAAAAATAAGCATATAAATACTTGAACTAAAATAAACTTGACATGGCTTAACATTAAGAATTATCATTACACTTTAGTCGTCATTACATCAGTGAATTAACTAACATTACTATATGTATTCTATCCATCACTGCCCATGTGTGGCACATCATGCTCTGAAAAACCATCATTGCTAGGAAGCCCATAACGACCATAAAGGTCCATTATTGCTAGAAATAAATAATAAGTTACTTAATCCTTTGAACTTCATCATTAAAATTGTTATTATTATCTTGCCATCAATGTAAATTATCCTCATCCAATAATTGTTCCAAAGTGTTCATCAGGTTGTTTAAGGCTCCTCTTAGTTGCACCAAAGTGCTCATCGCTGCCATAAAGATAAAATAACATAAAGAGGAACACTTCACAACTTAAGTACATTATCTTGATCATCATGGGTTTTCTCCCTCCTAATTTTGGAATTACTCTTTCTTCAATGTCATAATCATTACTTGATCATATCATTTAACTAGTGAAAAATAGTGATAAACATGGGATTTTATAAATATAACAAACAGCATGCAATAATATAATATAAGGAATCATCTTTATGTTAACTTCATTCATTAACTTGGAAATTTAAAGCATAATCCTAAATCATACATAACATGCAATTCATTCAAACCACATATGGATAGTGGCATGACCCGCTTACCTGGAGCAAGGTAGATCTTTAGCTTAGTTCCTCTAATCTCAATTCAGTCCTAAGTTCCTGAAATTACATGATTTATATTAATTATCATCATCAATACATCCTAAACCCTAATTTGAGTCTTCTAAGGAAACAAGGTCTGATCTTAAGGAACTAGGGTTTGAAAATAAAAATAGGTTCCTCTTTGAAAATCCTTTCCAACAACTATTTTTGAGTTTTTTTTATCATCCTATGATTTACTATGAATATTTGGCCAATCAGAAAATTCGGTGGTGATTTATAAAATCTCTACAAAACATTGCCGACGTGGCCTACTAGACATTGACATGTCCCAGTTGCTGGATACCACATGGATAAAGGGGGCTGGCATTTAAGGCTTGCCCACATAGGAAGACCAAAAGCCCTATCCTACCCTTGAGATTGTGATGATGATAAAAAATCATGAGGGGAAAAACTAGGAAAGTGCAATCTCCTTTGTTCTCCCCGGGTCATCAAGTGTGATTAAAAGCACAACGATGACAATGGATCTTCGAATCCAAATCTCAAAACCATAGTTTTCTTTGCATAAAATTCAAGTGTTAACCACCCTTCTCATCACCGCCGGACCTGGCGAGATCAAGCATAGGATGTGGAGGGCTCAGAATAGCCAAAACACCCTCTCCACCATGGATGGTGAGGAGACACTAACCAAGGAACCACAAGGCACTGATTTACATACAAAACCATGCCCACGAGAAGCTTTTTCTATCAAAACCAAACTCAGGTTTGGCCAGATCACAAGGAATGGCCATCAGACTGTGCGGGAATAGATAAAGGACTCCAGATTGAGGAAGAAGGGGAAAATGAGAATGCACCTTGAGAGGGTGAATCATACCAGCATGAAGCTTCTATGTGGATGGTGGGGTTGAGCCAAGGTGTTTGGAGACATCTCGATGGCCACCGGAACCATAGTAGAGTCAACCTTGTCGGCAGATGCATATGGAGTACGGAAGGTTAGGGAGAGGGTGCTAAAGGGAAAACGTTTGATGGGTTATGTTCCTTAGTGTGTTGGGGTCGATTTTTAGAATCTTTTATAGTTTTGGTGGTCTGCGCGGTGAGTGGAATATGCGGATGTGGAATTAGGGGAGACTTACAGCGGCTCAGGGAGTCCAGGAGATATCGGGCACGTAAACTGTACATGTTAGGGATCAATAAGCTTGGGAGATAGCGACAGATGTCAAAGAGAAGCCTAAAGGGGTGGGATTCATTGAGGAGGGAGATTGAGATCGGAGAGGACTGTGATTTCTATAGAATCCTAAAAGGACAAGGACCCGGGCAGAGGCGACGGTCGTGAAGCATCGGGTACATCCGCAAATAACAGCAAAGAACATGGGAAGTTCGATCAATCCAAGAACAAAAGATGTGCATGATAGGAAAAAAAGGAACATTACTAAATCGACTCAAATAAATCGAAGGTTAATTGCTTTAGGGTCAAAACTTTATTAAAAATTTCCCAAAATTGTTTTAGGGGTCAAACGAAGTCAAATTGACCTCAAATTTGAATCAGAGATTAATTAGAGAGTCTATAAACTCCCTATCTGATTAGCTTTAGGTTTCATCCAGCATTTATTCATCAAACTCATATGGGTCATTATCTTAATGCATATATTATTAAAAGGTGAGATTAACGAAATTATCCATTCCTTAGTGATTTGGTTGAACCAATATTCGAGGTTAAGAGAATAATTCATTATATTGGGATTTAGAGGTCACATCAAACTCTATTTGATAGCTGAAATCATTAAGTTACAAATTAGGGTTTCATATTAAGAATCATTGATAAGATTAAGATTTTGAGAATGTTTCACCCTTTATATTCCCAACAATTATGATAAACTAAATTTTAGATTCATAAATTTTATCAAGATAGTAAAAAACCCTAGTTACACTTGTTTGTGAATATTATCACATATTAGATGTGGACGTGGATGTGGGGTTTCTTTCAAATGCGGGTGAAAGAAACATAATTATATTACAAGAATTTTGATGCCTATTTTGATGGTAAATGAGGGACTTGACTTACACTTGCAAGCATATTCCATATGCATAACTTTATATAGAGAGAGGTATCTAGTATGAAGTGTGCGAGATAATTATTCAGTTAATTGTGTGGGCTTCAGATTTGTTCATCATAGATGGACAAATTCTATTACATGGTTTGGGAGATTCTAATGGAAGGAATCATGGTTAATGGTCATAATTTTATTTGCACTGTAATCATTCTCACAAACATGTGACAATTAGAGTAACATGGAATTGTGACCAAGTAGAATGGCATAAGGTCACCCATTTTCTATTCTCTAGAAGAGAGCGGACCAGTGAACATTCATTGATGTCATGTGGCTTGTTTTGTAAAAACGACTTACAATGGTCAAATTTTTGGCAAACAATTCATGCTATCTGGTCCTGCTAAACCAAAGATGACCACATGACTAGACTATACTTGTCTTTGTACAGGGTAAGAATTCTTATCTTGATATTTCACTTTTTGATAATGATTTTTAATTAAAAAAAATTGTGGACAATCCAGGATCTACTAATTCAACTACAAATCTACTTTGTATTAAAGGACTGGTCTAGGTAACCCATCTCTATCTACTATAGTACCATACTAACGACATGTTTGGTTTGCAGTATTATAGATGGGATAGGACTCAAATCCCATTAGTAGTCCCAATCCTATGTTTGCTTGCATTAAATATATACAAGGATATTAATCCTTCTGGGACTGAAGTCCCATATGAATAGAACTTTTCAGTTCCGCACCTCCCCTAGGTATTAGGCAGTATAACCACCCCGCCCCGATTCCCGACCCCGACTTCGAAAATTTGTTTTCTGACGACGCATCTTCCAGTTCGCTCGTTGCTGCGCTCGCCGTGCGAGAAAAGTTTCTCGCCAAACTCCTTGGCAGCTGAATCAGTTACTCATGTAGGAACTCTGATGGATTTTCGTGTCTGATATATTCCTTATGCCGCACAGAACTCCTCCCAGGCTACTCCGGTGACTACAAGGAAAATTATTTTGTTGTTAATCAATTGTGTTAGGCACTGTTGGTGCTGAACATCTTATTCGAAAATCAGGACTTGAATCTGCTATTCGTACTCCTCTTGACAATCTGATGTTCGTCATTCTCTTGATCATATTTGTAACGTGGTATTTCTGGAAAAAAAAACTTGCCGACTGGTCTTTTGTCTTGTTGATTCGTGATCGGCAATTGCGAAAATAATCCAACATGTATCTCTTCTTATTCTTGTCGATTTCTACACAACAACATGATGATCAAGCACATGCCCTATAAATTTTGTAAGCGACTTTATTCCATACTGAATTAATAGCAGATGTTGAAACATTTAACATGCTTCGATGATTACAAGATTAACTTTTTGGCTATTGACATTGGTCTGGATGATCCTTGCAATACGAATATAGGAACAACTTTAATGACTAAGTATAGCCATCACAAGTCCTATCCTGCGTTGAATCCAAACACATGATGGGATCACCGAACCTCCCATCCTCCACTTATACCTTATAATCCCATCCTCTTGCATACCCCATCTTAATCCTTTCCTGTGAACCAAACATGCCGTAAGTACCAAAGGTTTTTGCACTCGTTTCCGTCCTACATGCTTAACACGTGAGCAACAGATTCATATACACACGTTAATTATCTCACATGTTTATTATAATAAAATCAGGCTGATTCTCGTCTGTATCATTATTTGTATCATGAGTATGGAGTATACATCCCTCCGTATTAACAGTCTATCGTGATAAAGCATTGCAGAATTCCAAATCTTCACGATAATTAACCTATTTTTATATTAATAAAATCAACTATTCCCTTCCATATTGTCACACTGGAACGGATGACTTTGTCTCGTATTATCCTTCCATATTTAGACCCCAACATAGTGCTGGTTGGTGTATTGCACAGCAATGTCATGATATAGATGCCCATAAATGAAGAGTTGCAGTATTTCATCATGATGTTCAGGCGGAGAACTATTAAATGTTATAGTAGTCCACCATCGCGATATAATTCTATAAAAAATCTATTCCATGGACGATTGAGATCTGATTTTCTCACCAGAACAAGGCGGGCTGTTATGCATCCACCCGCAATCCGATGTGGAGGAGGAACGCAAGCTCTGAAATCCTCACACAATGATTGTCAGTGCATTTCTCATTCTCATTAAGAATCCGAGAACACGTTTAATGCCTAGGTGAAATATCCTCATCAAGTATTTATTTGCATGGCAGTTGATTTACATTTCTACGTTTACGCTTGGCTCCTCTATTTGGCCTGATTGGTCCAACTCCGGGATCCATCATTTATAAACACTAACAAATTCTGATCCATGGAATGACCTACAGCAGCTTTGTGTGATCGACGGAGTCCTATTCTTTGGCAAGAATACGCAAAGATCCACTACTTTACTGAATTTCAGAATGATCAGACCCGATAAAGTCAGGAATCTTTACTGGCATTTATTCATGATAGAGTTTTTTTATATGGTGATATTCAAGTGCATATATTATAACTATATTTACCTTTCGTAAATCATGAACTATCCATTTTTCTTTGAGTTTATTATTACTCATTGTAAAATCGAATTCCAGAACATGGGATGCAAAAAATATTAGAACTGGAAGGCAATGCTTTCGTAGCATGTGCTGATAGTAGAGACTACAACAACTTCTAACCATAAGAGCAATTACAATGCAAAAGGTGTATCTGATACTTTCGAAGTACAAAAAATGTGACATTAGATCTACATGTGAAACTAAATGATTTATATTATGTTGCAGTTCTAAGTCAGCGTGCAACTACATGGTTACATGATTCACCATTGATATAGTTATTTTGTGACTTTTAAGAAAACTTGGACAATTCGTATCCATTTGTAAGTACTTGTCTTGTACATGAAATCAACAGACTTCAGTTACACAGGTCCAAGAATCATATATATGTCAGCTTCGGCAGGAATCACCACGCGAGAGGAGTTCTCTTATCATTTTAAAGATGTTATCACCACTTGTTTGACGTTGAAAATGGCAAGATCTAGACTTATTGTCTTCAAGAACTGCACAAATTGTAACGGGAATAAGCTCTTCTAGGTCATTCAACAACAATCTCATCTAGAATACCAGATATACAATGAATATTAGAAAAATACAATTTTATTAATGCTTTGTTAATTGAAAGTTGAAACCTTCCTCCTGTGAGCAACAACATCTGAAATACTTTGGTATGGTAGAAAGGTAATGCGATGGTTATTTTAATCTTAAAATATCTCTCTGCAAAAGAATCAAATCTTCAACAATATATACATACACTAAACAAAAATGTAACTATATGCTCTACAAATATATTGTTAGTTGAGACACATACAAATATGAACGTGCAGACTCAAGAACACGCACATACACACATCCATTATATATGACTACAATATTTTTCAGTAAATGATAATCTAACAAGACTATATCTATTATGAAGATAGACAACACAACTTCAAGTGAGCAAAAGTACTTAAATGTATGATGGTGACAAAAAAATGAGGAAGTACATAACAAAGATAAATTTATATTATTTTTCAAATAATTAGGAAAATGTGATCTGATCTCTTGATAATGATGGTTTCAACCTCATAAATGTATTATTTCTTGTAGCATTTTTATCATATATACGTCGTATTCCATTGATATATGACTAATTATTTAAACTCTTTTACAAAAGTTTAAATGTGACACTCTACATTGAGTTATATATTCACATATATAAATATAATAAACTTTAAAATCTATAAACTTGCCAATAAAATGTAATATCTGTATTAAAATGTGAATATTATATCTTTCTCATAATTTTGTATATTTAATTATCATGTCTTGTCTTGTTTATAATGTATCTACTTTTATTCATATATAACAATGATCTACATCTTAAATGTAACTACATGTCTAGAAGCTTTTTGTTTATGCCATCAACTATTCAAATATTGCACAATCTATTACATGAACGCTTCAAAATATTATTATCAATCATTTTTTCTTTCTTGCTAAGAGAGATTTGTGTCCATAGATCAAGGAATTGAAGTTTGTTTTCACCCTAAGTGTATGACAAATGAAGTCAATCATATAGTCGAAACTGCAATTAATAGGATATTTAGTATATGTTGAAATAACATCCCTATATCATGTAAGGAGAACTATATGATTCAAACATACATGTTTTGAAGAACTTTGTCAATGTTAAATTAAGCTTGACACATAAAATATGTTGGTAAAAAGTGTGATATAAATATAGGAATATAAATTCCATTTAAAATGAGAAAATTAACTTTCAAATTCTAGAAAATCATGTCCTTAGTACATATGTTTTCATTTTTAAAATGTTGATATAACTTTTGGGTGTGCATTAATTTCTAAGCATATACTCTATATAGTAAGAGTATGGATTCTTTAAAATAATGATATTCACTCAAAGAATAATAAATATTGGGTCAAACATTACTAAGAATGATATGCCCACGGATCCAATTCGGTTAGAGACGTCAAAAGATAGAGAACCAAAGTTATCTCACTACAATATGACACCCATGTGCAGTTTTGTGGACTTCATTTAAACAATAACATACATTTGATGATTAGTGAGGCTAACGGCAGGTTCAATGTAGAGTATAAGGTTCATTTTGTTTGTTAATATATTCTTGATAATTAAGTAGAATTATGGTGTGGAATAATCAATGCCAATATGAATATTTGAAATATATGGTTGATCTTTGAATGAGAAAAATTACACCCATTTAGATGATTGCTAGATAGTTAGAAATATAAAAAATAAATACACATTTATGGTAAAAATCGAAACAATAATGCTCTCATCAAAACACAATTGATGTACTATTTCATATGCTAAACGGTATGCGTTCAAGAACTTAAAATCCTTGTCTAAATGACATACATGCTAAATAATTTTTTTTCATTTAAAATTAAAATGAATATTTTCTATGCAAAAAGTGAAACGTGCAACGCACGTGCAGTTACTAGTTTATCTATAAGGTTGAGAATATGTCTACCAAGCTTAATCAAGATAAATCCTCCAGTTGAACTACACTACAATTGTAATTGTCACTTTTCACAAGAATATTGAGTCGTTGCATACTCTAGAGCTACCTATCTAGAAAATCTATCAAGACAATCCCACTAAAGCCAATTGTTGATAAAAGTGTATAACACTTCATAGAGAGATACATCGAGTATACAAAGGAAACTCGTTTACATACTAATTTCACAAATTTTATGAGTAATAATTCAAGGAAGATGTCCCAACTTTAGAAATAAAATATCATTGACAAACTACCTACTAAAAATAGATGTACAAACCTATAAGGGTAGAAATTATGGAAGGTCCCAAGTCTTTTACACAAAAATTGGGTGCCATTTGTGATTTTTGGTAGGTTCTAACTAGTAGCATAGAAGAAGTTCCCAAAACCAAATGTCTACATTTTCATAATATGTTCTAAGTATATCATTCCTAAACTAGGTGGGTAGCTAATTTTTATTATCCAAAACTTTTTGAATTTTATGTACAATAAATATTACCAAAAATTCATATATCTACGAAATCCTTTAGTTGAACAAATGAGAATATACTGTTAGTAAGAACATGTAGCCAAAGAAATTAAAATATTTGTTTGGGTGAAGCCTTTAGAAACTAGACTGGTTTTAATAGATAGATAGATTTGTCAAACCTATGGTTGATGGAGAAGACCCATCATAGTCAACAATGTCCTTAACATGGAGTGTCATAACAAGATTTCAAGTGAGACACTCAAATCATCCATGCCCACTACCATCGATGCTTTCCACTCTAGATGTTGGACAACATAATTATTATTTTGTAGAATGTTGTTGTTAAAGGCCATGAAAATAGAACAATCATACAATGGAGTAAACACAAACAAGACAATATGTGCATGATATATGTAAGAAATACTAGCTCACACGTGTTTATGATGGACGATTAGATCATAGGATTTTACTAGAAGAATGTCACAACTTACAATTTTATGGATCTTTTCATATATAGATAGTCAAGAAGCCATAGTATAAGTTCCATATACAGAGACTGACCCTTTTACATATATTCCTAATACATTGACTGAAATATAATACCTCTTGTCAAAAGTCTCTGTATACAACCCAGATTTATAAATTTAGGTGCAACATATCACCCTATACAATGCTAATAGTTGTGAAATATTAGTGAATGGCCTTAGACTTTTCATAATCATTACACAAGATAGTCTTGCGGCAGACTCAAGACCAATCTTGATTCCATAAACTCAATCAAGAGGACTCCTAATATTCTATATTATCAATCCAATGTGATAGAAACTTTGATGATTTTGAAGTCTTTTAGGTCTTTGACTACTAATATACATGAAAATTGTTCACAATAGACTAAATGACAACATGGATGTATAGATTGTGTATCTGTTATACGTATAACACTAAGAGGAATCATTCAATCATTACTTTTTTATTTTAAATACAACAAAAGCATATCCCCAGTTATTTGGTTTCATGGTGTCTGGAAGCAATCAGAAGAATGTGATACCATCACATCCTTGGTTGGTTCATCTCAATTTTTGTAGGGATAAGAAGTAGGTCAAACCTTTCTCACCCTCTTAGTTATATATTGTAGTGACATAGGAGGAGTGATGCTCAAATGAATAGGCAAGGATGGTGCTCCTTTGTGAAATAAAACTGGGGAGGATTGTGCTCCCTTTTTAATTCTACTTTTGTGCCTCCTCCAAGTACATGAAACCTCTAGAGGGGATGCATAGAGCTATAAATCTATTACACATGTTGAGACAAAAGTTGGTGTATGCAACTTGCTTATAGTATATAAAGTAATTTGATTGATACAAAATGTAAACAACCACAAAAGACACAATTTGTGTAGTAGTTTTGGTTTATAATGTAGTAGCTTCACTACCTTGTTATCAAAAAATAGGATTTCAAACTATAATTTTATGTCTTTCCTTCACCAATAAAAATTAGGATCACTAGACACTTTTTTCGATCAAGACTAACCTCCTTTTTTGTATCAAGGATAACTATTGCCTTCTTTTCGATCAAACAAAAATTACATTTTAGATCGCAATCGACCTCCCTCGCCTTTTTCGTAGCCTTTTCACAGGAAGTGGCTCCAAAGCTAGTTTGACGCATCCTTCTTTCAAGAAGTATAATCAAATATCCAAATAAAATAGGGAACAATAGAGATGAAGGAAACTAACCAATCCACAAAATACATATTTTTTAGCACTAAGCAACAAGTGATGAGCAATTCTACACAATTTCGGTAAGTTTATATTTTGGAAAGTAGGACACAAGAGATGGGATAAATCTTAGTCTAACTTGTAAGAAGTTGATATGAAATAACAACATCAAAGATAGACAAAGCTTAATCATTGGATGTGACTCATATCTTTCTAGAGGGGGAGAAACTAGAGGAAGTACATTGGGTGGGCAATATGGGAGTCTGCAAGAAATTAGTCACTTCTATGCATTGATGCTACATAAGGAAGTATCTTTTACCATAGTTGAAATAAGTTTTGTGCTTTGTTTAAATTACATACTAGTTTTCATGTTTCTATATCCAATTCACTACACATTTCAATATTCTTTAAATTTAGATGATTGAATCGAAGGGGTGAATAGAGATAATAATACTTTACACATGTTAAAACACAAGATGGTATTAAATGCAAATTGCTTAAGAACTATTATAGCAAAAAGATAAATGCAAGTAACAAAATCTATAAACAACCACAAAATACACAATTTTTTGTTGTGGTTTTGGTTGGCAATTTAGTAGCTTCACTACCTTTTTATGGTAATATATGAATTCAGCCAACAATTTACTATATTTTCTATACCAATAAATATTATACTTACTAGTGAATAATCAAGACCAAACCCCTTTTCTATATCAAGGAAGTTTGATCACCTTCTTTAAGTGAACCACTGGTGCAAGGGAACCCAAGAAAGAAAACCATCAAAATACTACCTATAGATATGACCATAGGTTGTCTCCACCTGGTTATGACCACCAGATGGAAACCACACATGGGTCCATCATTTAATGGCTTCTCAAGGTAGCTCATCCATGAGGGGGTAAACCCTAACTCACCCTAGAAAGGTAACACCACAAAAACAAGGTATAACTAGGTACCCCATGCCCCAAAAATCTCAAGAATGATAAGAAAACATATAAGGAACATAAATCATGTAAAAAAATGTAAAGAAAACCTCATATGTAGGTTAAATTGCAACAAATCTCAAAATGTGCACAAATTTGCATAACTTACACAAACATTATCCAAAATGGACTAAAACTGAAACTTAAGCTTGTCATATGATGTAAAAGCACTTAATATGATTTTATTAAGTTTTTAAGAACTTAGTAAGGACAATTAAGCATGTTTAACCATTTAATCAAGGTCAGGGGTCTTACAACAATGAACCCCTAATAAGGATTTTGCCCTCGAAATCCTACACAAAGAGAGATGGGTACTTCCTATGCATCTCACCCTCTAATTCCAATGTGGCTTCCTCCATTCCACGGTGATGCCACAAAACCTTTACTAACACTATATCCTTCTTCTTCAAATTCTTCACCCTCATATCCAAGATCAACCCAGGACCCTCAACATAGGAAACATCCTCATCTAACTCAACCTCCACTGGTTGGATTGTCTGCTCTGTTTCTGGATGACATTTCCTCAAGATAGAGATATGAAAGGCATTTTGCAACATGTGCAAATCTGGTGGTAGCTCTAACTTGTATGCCACTTTTCCAACATGAGCTAGAATATGGTATGGTCCCATAAACCTAGGAACCAACTTACCCTTCTTTCCAAACCTTAGCACACCCTTCTAAGGGGAAACCTTGAGATTTAATCTATCTCCCACTTGGAACTCAAGTGATTTGTGATGATTCTCTGCATAAGACTTATGTCTATCTTGGGATGCTTTTAACTAATGTTGTATGACCTTAATCTTCTCTGTAGTCTGTTAAACTAGATCAAGCCCCAAAAGTTGATATTCACTTGTCTCATACCGATAGAGCGGTGACTGGCAAAGCCCCCCATACAAGGCCTCATAAGGTGCCATATCTATACTCCTCTGATGGTTTTTATTGTAAGAAAACTCTATCAAACTCAGGTGTACATCTATAACACTCCTCCTGATGATATATAATACAACTGAGCAGAAGCTTTAATCTTTAAGGGGGATGTGACATTTATGAAATCATAGATAATAAACATATATTTCACCATTGAGATTCATACATGGTTCTTTTTAATAGGAAACTGTACTTAAGTTCTATGATATATTTAAAAAATTCTAAATATGAGTGGATCGCCTAGTATGGATGGCACCCCACCAGTAAGCTCTTTGTAGGTCTTCTAGTCCTTGTTTTCTCCTCTTGAGCCCTTACTTGATCCAACTCTAGGGGACATCGCATCCCCAGCCATGCAAAGGGGAAAAACAACACATCAGTAAATGGTACTAGCACATTATAACATAAGCAAAATAAAGTATACTTGACATGTAAGAAAAAGTTGACATGAATTGACTATAAGCATTTTTAATAGCATTATTGAATCATTATTAACATGAATAATTGAATAGTAATTGTATGCAGCCTTCTATAATGCCCCTTAGGATCACATGATTTTTAAAAAAGCCCTTGATGCTAGGAAATCCCTTAATGACCCCTTAAGGTCCATGATTTGGGAGAATATAAAAACTAGTTCAATTCCAATTAACTTGATCACATTAACATTAACATAATAGTGATTCTTGAACTTAACATGATGGGATTTATTCCTCTTGAACATGATCTCTTAACATGATGGGATTTCTCCCTATTGAACATTAACAATGATTTCATGAGTCATAAATCATAAACCTTAATCATAATTTATATTTTAACCATATGACATAACATATGGAAATCATCAAACAATAATATAGAGTGAACATGATTAAAACATTAAACTTGCAATAATAATATCTACTTTGTACTTAACATGCAAACAATATTAATTACGTGTGATAAGTAGCATGACTCGTTTACCTTGGAGCAATGTAGATCGTAAGATAGTCTTCCTGATCCTTGAGTCAAATCTAGGTCAAACTTCCTCTTGTCTTTATTAGGCTCTAAATACTTGTTCATAAACATCATTAATCAATACCTTGTATGGATCTTAGGTTGAATTAGGGTGAATTAGGGTTTGAGTGCATCAAGGTTAAGCCTACTGATTAACATCACTCAATTAGAAAAACTTGGTTGACTTAGATCATATTGATTACATGTAATACATATTTAGAGTTTCATGGGTCCAAATAGGGTTTATAATAAAACATCAACATGGAAAGGCAAATCATGGCTTGAAAACTTTAAAATCAGATTATACTCAACAAATTCTTTCCAGTGACTATTTATTTGTAATTTTCTAAGCATCTTGTGATTTACTATGAATATTATAAAATTGAAAAACCAGAATCTAGGAAACCATATAGTGACATTGAATTAAATCGACAATTAACCCGATGTAAATAAAATGCAAAAAGTCAGAAAGACCATGTCACACATGAAAAACTTATCAACCGTGTGGGGGTATTCTAGTCATTTAGCTACAAGACGAAGCTCGCAATTGATATATCAAAATTTTGCATGAAATCTTGAGAATACACATACTTATTAAATCACCCTATTAGAGCAGCATGGATAGTATGGTCATTCGTTGACCAAGGATCTTCCCCCTCAGCCATGGCATGAGGAGTAACTTCAAAGAGCATTGCTACAATGGGATTCTAGGGTCCCTCAGAGCATTCATACATGTCAGAAGTCTTTGCAGTGGCTTGGCAAACTCAATGAGCCAAAGAGGAGGCTTTGTGGTGCACTGGAGCACTAAAGGCAAATTGTGGTGACAGATGGGTAAAACTAAATATAGGGAAGGTGACGTCGAGGATCGAAGAGGAGTGAAGGAAATGCATGAATGATTCTCTAGGGCCTTTTGAAGTCAAAGAAATAAGAAGAGATGGACGAGAGGATCTATATCCTCTACGCTCATTGGAGGAACATGAAAATAGGGGAGATTATTCATGACTAGAAAATGAGGACCAAGGAAAGGTCGTTGATAACTGAGCACAAGAAAACATTCATTGAGGTCTGTTGACCCTACATAAAGGTTTCTTGAGACTAGAGGGACCCTGAAACTCCATGGCAGTGGACGCCGATGAGAACCAAAAACTTGACTATAGGGTACAGTGATTGGGTACACCACAAGCCAAAGAAATGGCAGGGAAAGAAGGAGTAAGGTTCCTTGATGCTTACCTAGCCTTTAATTTGATCAGAGGTGTTCTTGAAGGTAGGGGTGATGTTAAGGTCGCCCGAAAAACCAACGCGAGTAGGGTGAGGAGTTGCAGGGCGCATGGGATGCAATTGGAAGAGGTGTAGAAGGAGGTGAAGGCCAGTGGTTGTTCCTAGTCCCTTAAATGAGAAGGGGGAGTTGTGTGGTAGCGTTTGTGAGTTCATGGTGGAAAGAGGATTCTAGCCCTGATTGGGCATTTTATCTGTAGACCATGATAGTGGTTGAGTAAGGGGTCTCTAGGTGAGGGGAGAGAGATGGTGATGATGGTGAAATAATTTAGCAAAACTGTTGAGAGGGGATCGAGAATGGGATTGGGGAAGAAAAGGTTGTCATGCATTAATACTTGCCCAAGACGACGAAGGTAGTTCACGAGTTTGGGGTGGTCAGATCGGGTATTGATCAAATATGAGTCATTGGATGGCACGTAGGAGATGGAAATTAAAATGTTGTAGCGTGTGACATTCATATTGGATCACTTCAGGAAATAAATGCAATTAATGTAAATTCGATTGATTTTATAGTAAAACTATATTCAAACCTCTCCTAATTCAATTAGAGGGTCAAACATGTTCAAATTACTTCAAAATTGAACCATGAATTAGTTATAAGGTTTAGAATATTCGTGTGAAGTTAGATTTCATTTTTTTTCATATCTTGGTCCATAACTTCTATATTGACCATTAAAATACATATTTTGAAAAGGGTTATTATTATTGAATTCTTGAATCATAATTTCGAGCTTTACTCATTCAATAGTCACATTTTCACCTTATTAACCTCTTTCTATGCTTTATGGCCATTTTGAAGGAGAGAGAAAATGAAAGAGGATTTATATGAGTTATTTGATATGCATAATGCATATTTGAGAGAAAAAATGCAATTGAGTCTTATTTTGAGTTTTCTTATCCTATTTTCATATAAGGACAACCATTGTTGGTATGTTTGCAATAAAACACATCAACTATTATTATTTATAAAAACTCCATTCTAAGTTTTAAATTGGCTTTAAATATTGGGGTGTGACAATTCTACCCACCTTGAACAAATTTCGTCCTCAAAATTTTCTAGGGTACTATCCACCTTAGAGATTTTGTTACTTCTTCATTTAATGAAAGCATTTATAAAATTGAATATAGTTCATAAAAAGGGTTCAAATGGACATAAACTTGCTATTACATCATTGCTCATTTCCTTAACTTATACTTAGGGTTTACTAATCCCATATTCACACTTAGGACACCTACCTTCAACTTGGCATAACTTTGTAAATTAGGCATAGGTGACTATCTACCCTTAGGTCTTTAGGCTCTTCCTACATTCCTAGATATGTTGTGATCAAGCACATACCCAGAGATGTGAAACTTTAACATGCTACCTCTCAGTAGCCTACTAATGGACATGTCCCAATACCACATGCATTAATGATAAAGGAGAAGTACATAAAAGGTTTCATGCTCATGACATTCCTCTTTAAGTCTCAATTGGCTGGCCATAACCAATGAGAATGGAGAGGTCGTCTCATTAGAAAGGGTAGGTTGACACTTGAGATCTAACTAGGTAAGCATTTATCTCTGATATCTATCTCTTTTAAGGTGAAACCCTAATCTTTTTAGGTCATGGTATCATTCCTTTTAGAATCTATCCCTAAACCCTAATCTCATATCTTCATTATAGGTTTAGAACATATGAATCAGGTTGCTTCCTGGTGGCCATCCATTTATTGGCTCGGATACCATTAATGTAACACCCCTTGTTATGATATATAATACAACTGAGTGGAAGCTTTCCTCCTTAAGGGGGGTGTCACATTTATATAATAATAGCTAATAAACACATATTTCACCATTGTTATTCATACATGGTTCTTTTAAATAGGAAACTTTGATTAAGTTCTATGATATATTTAAAAAAATTTAAACATGGGAAAGTAGTCATAAAGGTAAACATGAGTGGATCACCTAGTATGGTTAGCACCCCACTAGTAAGCTCTTTATAGATCTTCTAGTCCTTTCTTTCTCCTCTTGAGTCCTTACTTGCTCTAACTCCTAGGGACATCGTGTCCCCAACCATGCAAAGGGGAAAAATAACACATCAGTAAATGGTACTGGCACATTATAACATAAGAAAAATAAAGTATACTTGACATGTAAGAAAAAGTTGACATGAATTGACTATAAGCATTCTTGAATATTATTAACATGAAGAATTGAATAGTAATTGTATGCATCCCTCTATAGTGCACCCTTAGGAGCACATGATTGCTAGGAAATCCCTTGATACTAGGAAAGCCCTTAACAACCCCTTGAGTTCCATGATTCAAGAGCATATAAAAATTAGTTAACTCCAATAAACTTTATCATTAACATGAAATTAAAATTTACATAATCATGATTCTTAAACTTAACATGATGGTATTTCTTCATCTTTAAAATGATCTCTTGACATGATGGGATTTCTCCCTCTTAAACATTTACATTGATTTCATGAGTCATTAATCATAAACCTTAATCGTGTTGAACATTTTAACCATACGACATAACATATAGCAGTCATCAAACAATAATATAGAATGAACATGATTAGAACATTAAACTTGCAATAATAATGTCTACTTTGTACTTAACATGCAAACAATCATAATTACTTATGCTCAGTAGCATGACTCATTTACCTTGGAGCAATGTAGATCCTAAGATAGTCTTCCTTATCCTTGAGTCAGCTCTAGGTCCAAATTCCTCTTGTCTTGATTAGGGTCTAAATACATGTTCATAAACATCATTAATCAATACCTTGTATTGATCTTAGGTTGAAATAGGGTGAACTAGGGTTTGATTGCATCACGATTATGCTTACTAATTAACATCACTCGATTAGAAAAACTTGGTTGACTTATATCATTTTTTATTTATGAGAGAATCACCCCCATAGAAGTGCCACAATCATAACCCCCTAGATGGAGTAAACTCTTGGGGCATGAGAGGGTGTGGTCCGGTCACCCCCCCCCTCCCGCGCCCAATCAAATTCCTATTACTTTTCATAGAGTGCCTTCATCATGATTCGAACCTGGGTCCTTAATTATATTGATTACATGTAATACCTAATTAGTGTTTCGTGGGTCCAAATAGGGTTTATAATAAAACATAAACATGAAAATGCAAATCATGGCTTGAAAACCTTAAATCGGATTCTACTCAAAAAATCCTTTCCAATGACTATTTATTTGTATTTTTTTGCATCCTATGATTTACTATGAATATAAAATCAACCAATCAGAATCCAGGAAACCATATAGTGACATCGATTTAAATCAACGATTAACCTGATGTAAACAAAATGCAAAAAGTTGGAAAGACCAAGGCACACATTACAAACTTATCAACTTTGTGGGGGTATTCTAATCATTTAGATATAAGACAAAGCTTGCAGTTCATAGATCAAAAGTGTGCGTGAAATCTCGATAATACCCATACTTATTAAATCACCCGACTAGAGTAGCTTGGACAGTATGGTCATTTGTTACCAGGGATCTTCCCCCTCGGCCATGGCATGAGCAGCGGATCTGGAGCTTTAAAGAGTAGTGTTGTAATGGTATTCTAGGGTCCCTTAGAACACCGCTAGATGTCGGATGTCTTCGCAATGGCTTGGCAAACACAATGAGCCAAAGAGGAGGCTCTTTGGTGCACTGGAGCACCAAAGGAAAATCATTGCGACAGCTAGCTCAAACGAAAAGCAGGGAAGGTGACATCGTGTCTAGAAGAGGAATGAAGTAAAGGCATGAATGATATTTTGGGGCCTTTTGAAGTCGAAGAAACAAGATGAGATGGGAGAGAGCATCTATGTTCTCAACGCTCATCGGAGGAACATGAAAATAGAGGACACCATTCATGACTAGAAAATGAGGACCAAGGCAAGGTCGGTGATAACTGATCATGAGAAAACATTCATTGAGGTTTGTAGACCCTGCCCAAAGGTTTCTTGAGGCTGGAGGGTCCCAGAAACTCCATGGCAATGGATTCCGTTGAGAACCAAAAACTTGACTATAGGGTACAGTGATTAGATATATCGGAAGCCAAAGAAATGATAGGGAAAGAAGGAGGAAGGTTCCTCGATGTTTACCTATCCTCTAATTTGATCAAAGGGGCTCCTGAAGGCAGGGGCAATGCCAAGGTCACTGAAAAACCAAGGTGAGTAGGGTGAGGAGTTGCGGGGAACATGGGATGAAATTGGAAGATGACGAGAAGGAGGTGAAGGCCAGCGGATATTCCTAGTCCCTTAAATGGGAAGGGGGAGCTATGTAGTAGTGTCTATGAGTTCATAGTGGAGAGAGGATTCTGGCCCTAATAGGGCATTTTATTTGTAGACCATGACTGGGGTTTAGCAAGGGGTCTCTAGGTGAGAGGAGAGAGGCAGATACGATGGTGAAATAATTTCGCAAAACTATTGAGAGGGGAGCGAGAATGGGATCGGGGAAGAAAATGTTGTCATGAGTTTATAATTTCCCAAGATGACGGAGGTAGTTGACAAGTTGGGGGCCTTCAGATCAGGTCTTGATCGAATATGATCCATTGGATGGAGTGCAGGGGATGGAAATTAAAATGTTGTCATGTGTGACATTTATATAGGAGCGATACTTTAGGAAATAAATGCAATTATTGTAAATTTGATTGATTCTAGAGTAAAACTATATTCAAACCTCTCATAAATCAATTGGATGGTCAAACATGGGTCAAATGACTTCAAATTTGAACTATGTATTAATTAGAAGGTCTATAATATTCTTGTAAAGTTAGATTTTGTTTTGTTCATATATTGGTCCATAACTTCTATATTGACCATTAAAAGACAGTAAAAGTAATATACTTTGAAAAGTGCTTTTATTATCGAATTCTTGAGTCATAATTCTGAGATTTACTCATTCAATAGTCACACTGTCACCTTATTAACCTATTTCTATGATTTATGGCCATTGTATAAGAGAGAGAAATGAAAGAGGATTAATGAGTTATTTGATATGCATAATGCATATTTGAGAGCAAAAATGAAATTGAGTATTATTTTGAGTTTTCTTATCCTAATTTCATATAAGCACAATCATTATTGGTCTATTTGTAATAAAATCCCTCAACTATTATTATTTAGAAAACTACATTCTAAGTTTTAAATTGGCTGTAAAAATTGGGGTGTGACAACATCCCAACTTCCAAGAAACTACAACACACATGCCGTCAAAAGATCCTCTAAAGTCTATGTTACGACCCCATTTGAGCTTAATTGGTAAACTAGGGTTTACCTAGACAATTGCAAAGATTAATTGGAATAATCATTCTTGAAATCTAATTAATGACGATAACACAATTAGGATGTTTTAACTATGATAATAAGTTTAAATGTTCTTTTGTCTTGAGAATTAGGGTTTGAGAAGCATAGACCCTAATCGGCCCAAAATAGGGTTTTGATGATACATGAATACAGAATTTGATAAGTAGAATGTCTCACTAAATGATTTTTAGTATTTTATGTGTAACTATGATTTACTTCAAATTTGGATATGATTTGTATATATAAAATGTGAACAATATTGGTAAATATCAGAATTTTTGAAGAATGTTCTGACCTGTTTATCGGTCGAGTTTCAAACTCGGCCGATCACATTTCCAGAATTATACAGCAGTGTGGTAATTGAATTTTATCTTTTTATTGGTATATCCAATTGATCTCAAATTTTAACTGTGCTTGAAAAACACAGTTTTAGACACTCTGTTAAATTGGAATAATTTTTGGATGACTTTTGATCTCTACAGTAAGGGTGTCGGTCGAGTTCTGTGCAGAACAAACTCGGCCGAATATTCTGCAGACTGCAATATAGCAGTGCACTGTTCTATTTTTAATTATTTATTGGTAACTCCAAATGATCTCAAATTTTATCTGAAGCTTTATAAATCAATTATAAACACCTTTCTAAATTCCCATAATTGTTGGAGAATGTTTGGTCTCTGAAATAAACGAATTACAGTAACTTTTGTATAACTGAATATTCAGCCAATATAATTAAAGTTGAGTGTTGGGTCAATATGCAATTGACCCAAGCAGCTCAAATGGTCTATATGAGTAACCACAGACACAAGTAGCTCTCATTCTTCGTCATTCACTCCAGAGAAACGAAAATCTAGAGAGAGAGGGAGAGTTAGGGCTTGAGTGGAGAAAGAGGAGGAATTGCTGAATTAGGGTTCTGCGGTCCCAAGAATGGTGAAATCAAGTAAGTTTGGATCCTTTGCATAGAATTTTATGGTGGATCTTCTCTCTCATGTCAAGATTCCGTCCATGCTCTGATTTGATCCAAGATGATGTCGAAATTCCCTCTTTTCTCACCCTTTCTTCATAATCCCTCATTTTCAAGGTTTCCGAGTTGAATGGAAGAAGAATTGGGAGATTTGCTAGGGATTTTTTAGGAATTCGAGATTCCCTGAGTTGAGCTGCAGTTGTGAGGTGTTTTCACACCTTAGGGTGAGTGGGTTCTTCCTTCAAACAGTGTAATGCACGAATTTGATTATAGCATCCAAATCCCTAATTGCTTAGTATGTGATTCTAAAACCTAAAATGTCTGTTTGATTTAAGATTGTTGCAAATTGATATGATATGGATTTCTTCTCTGTTTGAATGATTCCTAAATGGTAGATTCATATCAGAAACGTATACAACACTTCCTAGTGAGAGTGCTTTTCAGATTTATATCAAATGATGTAATTAGGGTTTAACCTAATTGAGACATCACTAGAGCTTCAACCTTATTGAAAAGGACCGGTAATCCTATAAATGGTTAGGATGTACCTCATGGGTTATCTTAATTGAATTTTATCCTTGATACATGATATCTCAGTGAATGGTATGGAAAACCTAAATTTAGTTCAATTTCCATGGTTTCATACATATATTGATTGTATATGATTTGTTGAAAACAATCTTTATTTAGTGAATGCTTATATCTTATGAAATCCTTATGAGAGCCATGTGAAAAGTGAATGAGGTAAATGAAAAGATGAATAAGGCAAATGAAACCCTAAGGATAGGGTGTTCAATGAATCATGTTATGGTGACATGAAAGGTCTCGATATGAGATGTGGTGATACTTAACTGTTGAATTGTATGTTTCTAGTGCATTTAACTTTGTGTGCTTGTTCTCTCTGAGTTGATATCTACATACTGCAGGGCTTCTTATATTTCAATACATATCTCGTAAATTGCAGGTGATGAGATATGACATGCCCTAGAAAGGGATGTTACTGAGACATGGTATATGTTGAATACATGAGCTATGATATTTATATGTTAATCAGTTAATAGACTTAGGTGCCCTAACACCGTAGAACCCCTTTGACAGATCTGCTTCTTAGGGGTGAAACTCGTATTGCAACATCATCCGTGCTTGTGTCATGGACACACGAGGAAAGAGAGGCAGTGTCCAACAACAATCGTGCTTGTGTCACGATGGCACTGGAGGAAAAATGGGGGTTATCCAACATCATCCGTGCTTGTGTCACGGAGGTAACCCGGTGAGACTCTTCGCCTGTGTACTCAGGTTAGAGGAGGAGTCTAGAGCACTCAGAGTAGTGCCTTGAGGCCGTAGAGCCTATGAGTCAGGCCGGAGAGCCTGGGGTCCTGTGGCAGAGCTGGGCTGGCGTCAGACTTAGCATTTCCTGGGTGGTCGCTAAGTCTTGTACGGTGGGATCGTAGTTCGCTACGGATCTTTATATGCAGAGTACAATGCATATGATTAGGGCATAAGCTAAAATATGATTATATAGGTTCACAGAGTTCCTTATAAATGAAATAGTTAAGGAAGACTAGAGCATAGTCTTCTAGTAGTTATTCTTTGGATGCAATATTTACATTCATTGTTATTTCAATTATATTGTTTAGAACTGCTCAGTGTAGTATTTATTATTGTTAAATTTTATATCGTTTACTCAAAATTATATATGTAATCACATTAGTGCATTAGTCTGTTTCCTTGAAGTACTCATTCACTGAGCGAGTAGGCTCACCCCTCTACTCAAACATTTTAGGGTTAACCGCGTGGACTTGAAGATGGTCAGAGCATCAGTGTAGATCTGCTACAAGAGTTAAGTACAAGATTAGTTGAGTCAGTCGGTCCTTGTCACTCTAGGTCCTCAGTAAGAGATAAGAGAGAGAGTTATAATTACGATGTGTAATATTGTTCCTCTTTGATATGTATGCTAATTAACAAGTTTTATGTGCACAAGTTGTGAAAGACATCATGAATGTTATACATATATCTTTTCTATTGAAGTATGATTAGTAAAGGAAATGTTCAGATTCCTTTGTTAAGATGATATGTGGTTCAATGCGGTGAAACAAGAGTTTAAAGGAAAATAAAAAGTTAAGGGTGTTCTTTGTGTTACATATAAATCCTATCTTATGCCCTAATCTCATGATTTGAGGAAATTGTGAGATCGGGGTGTAACAGTCTGAATAGTCCTCTCAGACTAAAAATCTATCTACAGGTGGAATGTTGTACTAAACCTTAGTTGTGTTTCCAATGTTTTATGTAGACATTCCCAAAAATGACTTTTGAATTATGCACCTCTATCAGAAACTATGGTAACTCGAATACCATGCAACTGGACTATCTCATCAACATATATTTCTACCAATGTCTCTATTGTATATGTCATTTTGATTGGAAAGAAGTGAGCTGACTTGGTCAATCTATCCACTATCACCCATATGGAATCATGACCTTTGGTTGTCCTAGGAAGATCAACCACAAAGTCCATACTGATATGATCCCATTTCCAATTGTGGTATTAGCAAAATTTGTAATGTCCCTACAGGCTTCTGGTGCTCAGCCTTGACCTATTAATAGACTAAACATCTAGAAATGAACTCTACCATGTCATGCTTTAGACCTGGACACCAATACAAATCCTTCAGGTTGAGGTACATCTTTTTACTACCAGGATGCATCGCATACATTGAGGAGTGAGCTTCCTCAAGCACCATCTTTCTCAACCCATTATCATTAGGAACCAATATCTTGTTGTGTAAGCAAATTGTACTATCATATGTCTCATGGAAACCATCATGCTTCTCATTGCCCATCTCTAATTGGATATTATGTATTATTGTATTATTTTGTTGTGCATCAATCTGTTGTCACAAGGTAGGTTTGACTTGTAATTGTTCCAACAATTTTGCCAATAAAGAAACCTCTAGTTGTACATTCATCTAGCAAAGAGACACCAACATGTCTCGCTTATGGCACACCAAGGAGTATAATTGTGTCTTGTCTGTAAATGATGATGAAGACGAGTTCCTACTTAATGCATCAACCACCACATTCTCCTTGCTTGGAGGTAGTCTATCGTGCAATCATAGTCTTTAATCAGCTCCATCCATCTCCTCTGCCTCATATTCGACCCCTGCTTTGATAAGATATACTACAGATTCTAATGGTCAGTGAAGATCTAACATTTTCTCCATATAACTAGTGTTGCCATATCTTTAAGGCATGAACCACTTATACAAGATCTAGGTCATGTTTTGGGTAATTCTCCTCATGTTTCTTAAGCTATCTCAAAGTGAAAGAAATCAAGTTCTTATCTCACAGCAGCACGCATCCCAAACCATTCTTTGATGCATCACAGAAGATGATATAGCTTTTCCCTTACTCAATCATCACTAGAATTGGTGAAATGATCAACTTCTCCATACAATTGAAAGGAATGTTGACATTTATCTTCCCAAAAAAAAGAAACATCTTTCTTGGTCAACTTAGTTAGGGATAATGCTATAGCGCTAAAATTCTTTATGAACCTCCTATAGGATCCCTCTAGAACTAGAAAATTGTGAATCTCTATATCTATCTTGGGTTGTTCCCATTCCCCAATGGACTCAAACTTCTTAGTGTCTACACAAACACCCTTATATGATATTACATTCCCTAGAAAAGACACCTCAGACAACCAAAACTCACACTTGTTGAACTTAGCATACAACTTGTCATGCCTCAACAATATCAATTACTGGCAAAGGTGTTGTCTATGTTGTTGACTATCCTTAGAGTATATCAAGATGTCATCTATAACACAGCCACACACTAATCTATATACGTCTTGAACACCATGTTCATCAGATCTGTGAACAATGTTTGTGCACTGGTTATCCCAAATAGCATAACCACAAACTCGTAGTGACCATACCTGGTCCTCAAAGCATACTTGGGTATGTTATCCACCTTTCTCCTCAACTGGTGGTAATCTAAACTCAGATTTATCTTTGAGAATACTTTAGCTCCTCTCAATTGATCAAAAAGGTCATCAATCCTTGGCAATGAATAATTGTTCTTTATTGTCACCTTGTTCAACGATCGCTGGACTATACACAACATCATTGAATTGTCCTTCTTCTTGAAAAAAAAACATGAGAGAAGCAATGGGGAAGTGATTAGTCTATTAAAGTCCTTCTCTAAGTTCCTACAATTATTTCTTCAAATATTACATCTCTGTCGGTGCCATCCTATACGGTGCTTGCACTATGGGTTGTGTTCCAAGGACAAGATTGATCTCAAAATCAATCTCTCTAGGAGGGGGAACACCAATAAACTCTTCAAGAAAAACATCCTCAAATTCTCAAACCACTGGTTCCTCTTGGGTACTAGGACCTGTCACCTTGGTATGCATGACATGAGCCAAAAAATCTTCACAACCTTGCCTCATCAATCTCTCCATTGTCATGGCTAAAGCCAAACATGTGGGAAGAATCTTCATATCACCTTGGAAGACCCACAAGACATTTTTATCCTAGAATGTCACCACTTTAGAACTATAGTCCAACACCACCTTGTACTTTTCCAAGGTATCCATCCCTAGGATCACATCGAATCCATGCATGTCAAGTGGTATAAGATCCACTTGGATGTTGTGTCTTGAGAAAGAAAGAATGCATGAAGGACACACCTCTTGCAACTTGGAGGATCCAATTTCTAGTCGGAGACTATCAATTCTACAACTAACATGCAGATAACAATTATCAGTCACCTCTCTGGTGTGTTGCACCTGGGGCAACTAGAAAAGATATAAAAGAAGAAGCAAACAAAAATGAATGAAATAACTCCATCTAACATGTCACGACATGTTGATTGAACATTGCTTCTAGATGGCTCATAGCATAGAACCTGGCAGTCGCCTACTATTGTCCATGTTCTCTGCTAGCTTGTCTAGAGGATCATGTCTGTGATGCCTGACCTCATCCTCTTCTACCACCATTGTTAAACTGTTGTTCCTACTGTCAACCTCATTGATTTTGCCCTAGTTGTTGGGTCACTTCTCATTCTTCACTGGGAAAATTCATCTGATATGCCCTCTCTATCCACACTAATGACATGTCCTATTGTCATTTTTTGACCTAGATGGCCCCGTCACTGAGACTGACACTACACTGCATGCTCCTCCCGACAGAAAACTATGACCTATGCCCCTACTCAGAGACCACTATGATGGTGTATATGACCTATGCTCGATAAAAGTTGACATTTGCTACGATGTGGTGGAGAAAACCTTGTCTTCTTAAAGCCTCCAGAAAACTACCCTTAGAACTAAGATGGTCTCTTAGCTTTAGCTTCAGGGCTTCTCCATAGAAGACCTCCCAATCTGCCTTACCAATTCCACAAAGGTGGAAAACCTTTCTCTACTCAAACCCTTCTCAAACCTACAAATACTTTCATTGAATTGTCATGGCTAACACCAAACATGTGGACTATACACAACATCATTGAATTGTCCTTCTTATTGAAAAAAAAACATGGGAGAAGCGATGGGGAAGTGATTGGTCTATTAAAGTCCTTCTCTAAGTTCCTACAATTATTTCTTCAAATATTGCATCTCTATCGGTGCCATCATGTACGGTGCTTGCACTATTGGTTGTGTTCCAAGGACAAGATTGATCTCAAAATCAATATCTCTAGGAGGGGGAACACCAATAAACTCTTCAAGAAAAACATCCTCAAATTCTCACACCACTGGTACCTCTTGGGTACTAGGACCTGTCACCTTGGTATGCACGACATGAGCCAAAAAATCTTCACAACCTTGCCTCATCAATCTCTCCATTGTCATGGCTAACACCAAACATGTGGGAAGAATCTTCATATCACCTTGGAAGACCCACAAGACATTTTTATCCTAGAATGTCACCACTTTAGAACTATAGTCCAACACCACCTTGTACTTTTCCAAGGTATCCATCCCTAGGATCACATCGAATCCATGCATTGTCCTTCTCTAAGTTCAACCAATCACTTCCCCCATTGCTTCTCCCATGTTTATTGTCACCTTGTTCAACGATCGCTGGACTATACACAACATCATTGAATTGTCCTTCTTCTTGACAAAAAACATGGGAGAAGCGATGGGGAAGTGATTGGTCTATTAAAGTCCCTCTCTAAGTTCCTACAATTATTTCTTCAAATATTGCATCTATTTCGGTGCCATCCTGTACGGTGCTTGCACTATGGGTTGTGTTCCAAGGACAAGATTGATTTCAAAATCAATCTCTCTAGGAGGGGGAACAGCAATAAACTCTTCAAGAAAAACATCCTCAAACTCTTCAAGGTATCCACCTTGTACTTTTCCAAGTGGATCTTATACCACTTCATGCATTCTTTCTTTCTCAGACCCTTCTCAAACCTACAAATACTTTCCTTATTTCTTGTTAACATATGATGGAACAACCTCAGTAACTCCATAAACTTCAACTCATACTCATTGATGGTCAATAATCCCTATCGGATCTTCTCAAACTTTGAAATCTTCTCATCCAGGTATGTCTCTAGGAGGTATCGGCTGACAAACTCCCACCAAAACTCATCCCAACCTATCACAACTCCTAGCCTCTTCTCCTCTTCTATGGCCCACTAGTGGCCATCACTACCCTTCAACAAGTACACAATGTTCTTTACCTTGTCCTCTTCAGGGATGTTTAAGATCTTATACATGTTCTCCAACTCTGTAAGCCGCATATTGGCATCTTCTGGGTTAGAGGTACCCACATATTCAATCGCCCTAACACGCCTAAGTCATTCAAACATCTTACTGACACCCTAAGATTCTACATTAGGGACAGATGCCCTAGCTTGAGGTATTGGCGATCTGCCCACTAGATGTGTAATTGTGGCCATCATCTGTCCAAACATGGGCTAAAATGCAGGGATGGCCATAATTGTTGGGTCAAACTAAGGCATCACGGGCTTCTCTGGCCCCATCTTTGGCACTCTCTCATCACGTGTTTGCCTCCTATAACCACCTCCAGGGGCAACATAGATACTCTCAGCATGTTCTTGGTGTCTTCCAGATGTATTTGCATAAGCATAAGTTATGATCAAGGATAATGTAAGAACAAAACTAAACCTAAATCATATGTCATTGTAGACTCAAGAAACCTAGAGCTCTGATACCAACTTGACTGTAACACCTCGTCACCCAAAAGAAGAATACTCAAAACATAGAACATGATCAACTAACCAATTTCAACATTATAAACATGTTCTAAAACATCTACATAAATGTTCGTCTTTTCCATAAACTCATATACAGTAATAGGTATTTGCTTATGTATCCAGTGGCTTCAGCCACAACCTATATACAAAAGAGGTGTTTCACATGTAATGTCATATATACAAACACTGGCATACTTCCAAAAACTCATGTCAATACATGTATATCATCTACAAAAACACATCCCATATCTGGACATCAAAGTATAGGGACGATACTAAGACTCTACTACTATAACTACAATTGTCCCACCTTCAAGGTGCGATCATACCAGCACTAATGCACCGGATCCCATCAGAACTCTACAGTTAAGCGTGCTTGGGCGAGAGTAGTACTAGGATGGGTGACCTCCTGGGAAGTCCTCGTGTTGCACCCCTTAGCCGACCAAAAAAAATTGTCCCACCTTCAATGTCTATTGATCACCATGATGATCCTCTTCAACAGCACAGTCCTAACCAAACTACCGTCAGCCACCTAAAAAAGAGATGTGGTGACCCATGAGGTGAGACCCATGTCCCTATGAGAGATATAACTCTCCACAACAATTATTGATTATATCAAATTATGTAATGTTAAATAGATTAAACATACTAGGTAGGTTAAGTAGTTGAGTAACTAAGAAGTGAAGCAAAGGAGCAAGTAGGATCAACAATATATATAAGAAGGCAAGAAAAACTCATCATTTACTTACAATTCATCTCTCTAATTGCATTACATAACATTTATCAATGTAGGAGAACATGACAAGGGTTAACATCCATGGTGAATGATTTTTAACCCTAGTAGGCATACTACATGGCAATATTACATCTTTTATTATGCCTTGAGGAATTTGAGGAATACCACTCAAATCCCAAATGAACATTGTTGAGTCGAAATCAATGCCATACAAGATCTAGGAAAACTGGATTCCTAAGATCTTCTCCACCCTCGGTTAGTATGAGTCTGCCACAGTGACACATAAGGTCAAGTTGCTAATAGACTAGTCCTTCTTTGGTACAGGTCATGACACTAGTAAAAGGAGGTGGGTATGTAAACCCTACCATCTGAGGTACAATTGGAGCCGTCCTCAAATCTTGTCACATATATAATCACCAAGACACGACCGTAGTCATTCTCAAACTGAGGCCTAGGTATGACTGCAATCATCCTCCTAAATCTTGAAATCAATACGTCAAGAACACACAGTCACTTGCACCTCTCATACTCAACCAGTATGCGCTCTTAGTTTCCCTTAGGAATACTCGTTTCACCATCTAACAAGTTCTGACACTAGAATGGATCTATGGCACAGGGCACTATATGATTATGGGATCATTTGATTAGTTCTGTCAATTGAGTGAATTGAGGCCACATCATTCAAGTGGACATACAAACCCTAATTCGTTCTAGAAATCATTGACATAAAACAACTCCAGAAGATATAAAATGTATGAGACAATGTTCCTCATCAAATTATCACATGGTACTAATTTCATTTCCATCATGAGACTATACCACTCATCATACCACCACTGGATATGATTTTTTATCACATTATTCCAAGGTTCTCAGCCCTTGTCATATCATGAAGAGGATTTTACCTCACTTAGGGATCAACCATGCCCAAAGTTCATTAATAGCATTACATTATTCCCTATAAGATCATCATTATCTTCTACGCCTTAGAACAAGGCTTGACAAGTTGACACCACATGTGACATATAAATTTAACATAAAAAGGAACTATGATGTTCATATCGCACCATATTAGGGTTTCAATAAAAACAAGAAATTATTCCATTATCTAAGTAATCATTCAAGAAATATGATTACAATCAATCACCATCACTTAGTTACATTTGGTTAGGTGTAACAAGATATGTTTCATTAGGGTTGCATATCAGCACATTATGGTGATTATCAATTATATTAATCTAAGGGCAAAGGTAAGAGTGCAACATTAAGAGTTTTAAACTATATAATCATCATCATTACAACTAAAACTTTACACCATGGGCTTATCCCAAAACCAGCAGATGCTAAAACAACAAATCCTAACCATTGGATCATGTTATTTATTCAAATCCATTAGTTGAAGTATAAGTCAAAACTCTTTAATCATTTAACCAAGAAAACTATCAGATTAGGGCTTAAAAGAATCAACACATGAGACTTAGTTTCAGCATCAGTTTTGATGTCCAGGACCACCATCGTTTGTGACACTTTGTGTCACCATCAGATCATTGAGTCAGCACTACCATCGGTCAACACCACCGGGTGTTGAACTACTACCATAATCAATTGATGCCATCTTTAGAGCACTAAACCATCGAGTGTTGGGCATCCAAAAGAGTCCAAAATAGAGATAAGGTATGACCATCAATTGACACCATCATTTTTTGCACAAGATCCAAGTCTAAACAACAAAAGAACTAATCCATTAGGTTAAGCACTAAGGTGGAAAACAACCTACAAGCCCTAAATGTAATTCATCATTTGAGAGGTACTAAGCACCATCATTTGACATGTAAGCAAGGTATAACCCTTCCTATACCTTATGAAGGTAGTGCACAAGGTTTCATGTTCATTTAGAGTTTTAAACTACTCAAGGAATAGCAATAGAACTGAAACCCTAGGCAAAGATAGCTTCTATATGCTTAGATCTTTGTTTTAGATCAAGAACATGAGTAAGCAAGCTAGTTGTAAGCAATAAACGTGAGGAAGGTTATATAACTTGCATATAATAAGAATAAAATGATCTAATAAGCAATAAAAATCGATCAATGAAGGTAGAAAACCCTATTTTTAACTTTGATCTTGGCCAAGCTAGGTCTTTCTCCGCAAGGGAAGCAAACCCTAGATCAAGGAAGCAAGAAAGATAGGTTCTTTAAGCTTTAGAGCAAGGTTTACCATGAAAAACCATGGTTCCATCCAGGAAAAAGGAAGAAGGAGATAGAAAATCAAGAGAAACAAAGAATAGGAGGAACTTACTTGCTTAGGTCAAGAGCAAGCAAAGGAAGCTCCAGAAACTCTAAAGAAGAGTAGATCTGAGCTCTAGTCACTTATACAAGGAGATCATCCACCTTCTTTTACCTTGGGCACACTCTTCACCAATAAATAGGGGAATATAGAGGTTCATACAAAAGTTAAGTGATAAGGATCCAAAGGTTTCATTTGTGTGTTAAAGGAGAGGTATATAAAGCTTATGGATAAGGGAGAAGAGAAGCTTGAGGTGTCCTAGAAGGTGTGCCATGTGTCCATGGCCTATGGCTGTCACGGCCATGCAAGTAGAAGCTCCACCAATTGTGGAGACCTGCTAAGATACCAGATGATGACCTCTAGTGTGGACATCAGTTTCCATCACATGGTAATCATCAGTTCTTAAAACCTTAGGTCATTGAGTGGTGAACCATCGTTTGATCACCTCCTTTAAGTGGACCACCTGTTCAAGGGATCCCAAGAAAAAAAACCATCGATAGAATACCTCTAGAGATGAAAATTGGTTGTTACCACCTGGTGATGACCATTGGATGTCAACCAAATAGGGGTCCATTGTTTGATGGCTTCTCAAGGTAGCTCACCCATGAGGGGGTAAACCCTAACTCGCCCTAGAAGGGTAACACCATCAAACCAAGGTATAACTAGGTGCCACATAGACCAAAAAGCTCAATAAATGATAAGAAAACATAAAAGGAAAATAAATCATGTGAAAAATTGCAAATAAAAGCTCATATATTGGTAAATTGCATAAAAGCACAAAATGTGCACAAGATTGCAAAAGTTGCACAAACAGTGTCCTAACTGGACCAAACTTGAAACTTAATCTTATCACATGATGTCAAATCACTTCATATGATTTGATTAAGGTTTTAAGCACTTAATTAGGATAATTAAGAATGCTTAACCATTTAAGCAAGGTCAGGGCTCTTACAACTAGAGCACACCATTACATTTATTCAGCAGAAGCAATAGAATAATAGCAACATTCTGAGTGCTTGATAGTCAACATGAACTCATACATACACAACTCTAACAATAAGGTCAAATGTTTCAAACAACTAATAAGAAAATCATAAAAGAAACATGTGCCTACAAGTTTGAAATCTACTTTGGAACCGGCAGCTCATCCAAGGAAGGGATTCTTTAATACTGATAGAAGCCCACCTATAGCTGAAAGACAGAACTCAAAAGGCCTAATTGCCATAAGGAAATATATCATAAGGTTCAAGATACCATAAGACTGATAAATTCCATCATGCATCGTGAATGAAGTCGGGAATCATTATGGTATTTGGTTGGCCTTTTCATAAAGAACGAAAATTAAATAAACAGTTAAATTCAGAAATAGAACTATAATACATATAGCACTTCTCAATATTATTTGTAAAATCCATGTAGGTATGTTATTATAGTCAGTTAATTTAGTTAATGGGATATTGTATGGTAAAAGACTCATAACTATCATGATTGAGTTGAGAGGAGAAAGATATGCTCATAACATGTTGATATGACACACACTATACGGTAGAATTCCAATAAATAAAACAACATGGGAGTGTAAGATAGAATAGTAAAATGATAAGAAAAAAGGTTTTCCAAACATAGGTCCTCTGTCAAAGTTAGTAATGATTCAGAAACTTTATGGAAGTATACATAGATGCACCATCTAGGATTGATCATGGGTTTGTGTTGTTCAATGGTACTATTCTTCCACTAGATCTTTGGTGCCTCTGACAACTTGACAAGATATACTTCTACCATGAAAAATATGTTGGTGGTTATGGAAAAACAGTCTATCAAACATGTGGGATGATTCCATTTGTTACCCTATTACAAGTCTAGGTATGGTTGGCACTAGGAAAAAAAAGAACATTTCAAACATGAAGAGCAATGATAATACTATATTAGAAACCACATGCTCTCCATTTCAAGAATATAATAGGAAATCTTTTAAAATTGTTTGTAAGAGCAAACGAAGGTTTGGAAATAGAATCAGTGGATCTCATGAAAAGTAAAAGAAGACAGATACCTAACTAGCAAATATACACCAAGTATGGGCACATTTATGTATAGTTATCATTTCTTAATAATAGAAACATGAGGTGATAGATCTAATATGATTGGGATCCTATTTTTATGAAATAGAAACCTTACCCATTTTTAATCATTTCAGAGCAAAGTACAAGATATACTCATACTTTTTGCTTTAATATATTAGAGAAAATCATAGTATTGTATTATGCTCATATGAAATCCTAAAAATTAGCAAAATATAATGTCGAGAGAGAGATGATGTTCTTGTCGAATCAGTTTTCTTTATTCTTCAAGTTAACTAGGCAACATACATTTGCATCCTGGATAACTTTGCACCTATCATGATCATAATAATAATAGGACTGGCCACTTAGTCGAAGAGCATCTAGTTATTTTTCATACCTCTAACAACTTCCCATAAATAAAACATAAAATTAACAGCCACTAGATAGTTGTCACAATTTTTCTGACCCTGCTTGTAGGTTTATTTGTTAAGTGTTCACCCTTAGTGATTTCATTGATAGTATCTACCTAGACTACCTTGGGCATAGACTAGAACGATATTTGATATTTGTGATTCGTGATATTGGTGTTACACCTAGAGAATCAACAACACCTAATATAGTTGCTACACCTAGAGAAGCAACAACCAATTCCAAGTTGTATACCATCTGCAACCATGATAGTACAATGCATTGAGTGTTAGGCTTCCTAGGTTTAAATAAATCTCAAATTACATAGATCTAGCATCTTCTCTTTTGTTGAGTCATCATCTACTCAGTTATATATTTTTCAATTTCCTACAAGTATGATTACAATATCAACAATCATTCCTAATGAAATACCTTTATGACTAGTTTCTAGGATGGCATATTCTTCAAAACAATAGGTTACCTAAATTATGTTGAAATGCATGCATTTAAAAAATATCTAACTCAAAATTAGATGAAAGCAAGCCAATCTTACCAAAACCTTTTTACCATTTAGTATACATTGTACTCCTTTTCCAAGCAATGTGGAAAAAGTGTGGGTTTCAAAAAGCAACTCATATAGCTTTTTGAAGTCTGACATCTTCTTGTTTAGTAGAAATCCCACTGAAAAAGATGACTGTGGTACCTTATGAATAATTAATAATAGCTCTTCCAAGTGGGTCTCATTGTATGAGTAGACCACAATAGCAGAGGGAAATAATTAAATTAATTAAATTTTTTTGTATGATGTTAAGAAGTAACTATACATCTGCTAACACAACTAAATTAAGAAATTCTCCAGGGTTTGAACCATTGATTTTTTTTAATTAGTAACAAAATTCTTTCGTTGAATTATGTCCCACTTTCATCAAATACAACATAAATATGTTTCTGCACACTCTTCAACATCACCACCCTTTATCAATACACCGCTAGTAGCACCAACACTAATTGTCATCTTAACAACAGTAGGTGTAGCCAGTCGAGGGCAGACAATCACAACCAATGATATAGAAATCATTAAGGAGAAAACAAAGCATTTGTCATTTTTGGAAACACATGACTAGGGATATGCACCTAAAGAACTACAAAGGAACCTACATAGGAAAAAATAATTGTCACACAACTTAAATATGAAAACAAGGAAGCTATGTATAGAACCTAAATGTGTACCATCCTATGAAAAATGGGAATGACAGAGCAACAATGGTAGGTACAAATATGCTTACAACTTGCAATTGCAAAGCATCATTGTCCTAGGAAGCACTAACTGTTATAGTATCATAGATCTCTATCACACAAGATGTTTAGGATGGTTTTTTTTCCATCATAGATCTCTATCACACAAGATGTTTCGGATGATTTTTTTCCATTAGATAAGTATTGTTCAATGCACTAGAAAAATTATGTTTAGTTAAATAATGGATAGGTAAATATTTCTTAAGCAGAGCCCATATCTCATCATTCCTTTTTGAAAATCATCTAGAACTAGAATTAAACTAGACTCCCAAAGAAACTGCTTACCAACAACATTTATGCCTGATAGGTTCACCACTTGAACCAGACTACTCCAATTGTAGTTGACCACAATCTAGTTTAAAAAATTACATTGAGCATATATTGTAGAACAACAATGTGTTTTTTATTTAAAACTTGTGTGCTAACTTTAATTCTAACTATAAGAAAAGGTCTTCCTAAAACCTAACTCAATCCCATCATGTAATGATCATACACCTTTTGATCTATTACCAAATCCATAAGCGTGTTTCTGAGGTGCTTTCCTCCCTCCCCCTTTCTATATGTTCCACAAACTTCACACATCAAGTTGTAGTCTAAATATTTCTTTAATATAATATATATAAGAACAATCTAGTGATTACTTTGAATACTAAAGTTAAGGGTAACTATATAAAAAATGCCCAATATTTGATATGTATAACTGGTCTATCTCATGATTTGTTAAGAAATCAACACTTGGCTTATCTAAGGTAGTACTCATCTAACCACAATAATATTCAAACTCTCCTTGAATATGATCAATAAAATTGAAAGGGTAAAGAAAAAAATTATTTCTGTAAAGGGGAAGTTTGGTCGTAGGTATTGACATTTAATTTCATGGATCATGGTCTGTCTGTAATGAGAGTGGAGGTGTTTACCTTTTTAGCTTAATTGATTCAGTCCCCTTAATCAAGTGTTTATGGTAGTTGAGAGGACATGGGAAACTTTGATGTATGGAAATGGGTGAGAGAATGAGTACCTTCCTAATGGAAGGTGGTCGATTCAGGGAGGTAGGTTTTTCACTTATAATTAGGCAGGGATGATGCATGTCTAGTGCCTATACTTTCTCTATAGGTGAATTACATATTTCCTTTTGGTGTATGTAGTGTGGTGGTGACATGTGCTTGGCTAAATAATTTCGCAAGTCAATCCATGGGTGGAATCTACAACAGTGAGGCATTAGAATTGCATGTGGAAGGATATGCCTTCCAAGAAGGAGAAAAACATGTGTCCCTTCCCCCAACATCAACAACGGCTTGAATAAAATCTTTAAATTCGCTACAAATTCACTACTGGGAACCAAATTTCAGGTAGCTTGGCTATAAGGTTCATATCTATTCTACATATACAATATTGGGAGCATCAAATAATTTTATATTCAAGCAAAAAATATTAGTCTTGATAAGATTTTGAGTAATTTCGTGATGAAATTGACTGTTCACTATCAACAATTTGGTATATGGGTAAATTCAGGGGATCCTCTACAAAGTTTCTCAAGTAAATTTATACTCCAAAATCTTATCCAATTACAGCATAGAAATTAAATCATCCACCAATCTTGCAAAATACCTCTTCAATAAACCACAAAACAAGACTAACAATGAAATGTGGAGAGATTACATTACATGGTGAAATTTGATTACAAATAATATGAAAACATAATATTGCATAGGGACAAATAGGTGTTTTATTACAAACTCTCTAGAATGCATGTGCATCAATATTAATTATCTATTTATAACCAGGAAGAGTAAAATCATGTGGATGGATTCCAATCACAAAGACGACGATGTATTTAAGTGAAAACACAAGCACCATATCTTCCTATCAAAATCTCACTTGCACTATTGACTCCACTTGACTGAAAATTGACTTTTAATCTGACCAATAGAATCAACTCTTATCTTCGATAGATAAATTAGGCTTGCACACTCATAAAAGGAACTTGCGCTTTAACGTCTTGGCCCATCTTGATGCCTCATCTCGTTTATTTACTATGTATTCTCCAATTCACTAATTAAAGTTGATTGGAGTGTGAATTTTCTTGTATGGTTTTTTATTGTGACACAAGGTGAAATAATAGCTTATCGGAATTTTACATCACAAAACATTTGAGTTTTATCAAGGAGCGATACTAGCCATATACGGTAGATCCCATATATATCCCTAATTTCATATACATACAAATGATTTAACCCAAAAAACTATACGTAGAATTCATTTATAGTAATGCCAAAATACAAGTATCGTGGTTATTTTTGACAATCTACTATAGTTCAACTCAATAAGCAGATATACATTTTTCTTGAAAATGAAAATTTGTCTACATGGAGTGCACTATCAACAACCCACTGTGTACATTATTCAAGATATAATTATTCAAGCATTCTCCAGGGCAGACTAGCAGTTTATTAAAGAAGTGATATTAGTATAGTTGATTAATGTGCATCTTGTGAGACAAGTTGATGCAAGAGTGATAACATAAGTCCTGTCATAGTAATTGAATCAGAAAAAAGATGGTTAGAATTTCCATGTGTACTACTGGGAACCAGATTTTAGGTAGCTTGGCTATAAGGTTCATATCTTATCAAGACTAATATTTTGTGCTAGAAAATAAAATTATCTGATGATATTGTATATGTAGAATAGATCTTGACTGTTCACTACCAATAATTTGGCATATGTAGTATAGATCTTGACGGTTTACATAGTTGTAACTTTACTATTGCTTTATCTATCTTGTTTGTGGTGAGTTATATCTCCCGTTGGGATTTGAAATCTCACCTTGTGGTTTTCCCACATACTTTTTAGGTAGACGAGCACGAAGAGGTAGAGATCGTGCAATGGAGGTTGAGCAGCAACAAGAGGAGCAGTAGCTGACAAGGTTGGAAGTGTTGCTGATGTCTTTAGTTGATAGAGTCCTAGAGTGGTCCTTGTACACTCGGGTCTTTGGGAATGTTTTGTAGATGTTTCACGAACGTACTTTCTTTATGCAGTTGGTCTATATTCCTGTTATATATAGATGTGGTGGTATCGTGTATATATGTTCTGGAATAGTTCTTTAGTTATAGGTTGATAGCATGTCTTGTACATGCTTTGACGCAAGAAAAGACTTATATGTAAAGGTTCTTATTGTTTGGCAGTTTTATGAAAACAATTTTAATTTGTAGTGTTTTTTGATAATACGCTTGTTAATCTTTCTTCCGCAATTATGTTTTGATAATCTCGCTTTGTGTGGTGTGGGCGTCACAATTTTTCAAAATAGGTCATCTATTAAAGTTTTTATATGATTCAAAAACTTCATGGAAGTATACACGGATGCACCATCTAGAACTGATCCTGGGTTTGTACCGTGCAATGGTATTATTCTTCCACTAGATATCTGGTGCCTCTAACAACTTGACAAGATATACTTTTACCATGAAAAATCTATTGGTGATTATAAAAAAATAGTATCAAGCATGTGGGATGATGCCATTTGTTACCCTATTACAAGTCTAGGTATGGTTGGTACTAGGAAAAAAGGAACATTTCAAACATGAAGGGCAATGATCATACTATATTAGAAACCACATGCTCTCCATTTCAAGAATATAACATGGAATCTTTTAAATTGTTTGTAAGAGCAAAAGAAGGTTTGGAAATAAAAATCAGGGCATGTAATGCAAAGTACAAGAAGACAGATACCTAACCAGGACATGTACACCAAGCATGGAACAAAAAGGCGTGTCTCGAGTCGAGGCTTCAAAGGCGTACGCCTTGAGGCGAGGCGGCCCTCAATACACCCTGAGGCGTGCACCTCACTGTCCAGGTGAGAGGCGTGCGCCTCATTTTTTATGAGACGTAAAAAGGCGTTGAGGCTTTTTCGAGGCCTAAGCCTCAGTTCAGACCCCAATTTAAGCCTCACATGCACATGTATAATCTATATATATATATATATATATATATATATATATATGTGTAAATATGCATATATATGTATCTAAATATGTATATTTGTGTATATAATCTATATATATGTGTATATATGCATACATATGTATCCAAACATGTATATTTGTGTGTACATATTTATATATTTGTGTATGTATCTATAATGTATATGCATATACATGTAATGTCGCACATGGTATATAATTCCATGTATATATTTGTACATGTATATGTATATAATTGTAAGATGTGTACAGATTTACATGTATATATGTTGATATTTTATATTGTTTTATATATTGGACGTACTTGCATATGTTTGTGTATATGTAATGGAGTTACATGTATGTATATCTATATGTATAATTTTTTAAATGTGTACACTTGTGTATGCCTATGTGAATGTACATACTTGTATTAAAATATATGTACATTATAATATAACATATATATATAATATGAACGCCTCGGTACATTCTGAGGCCCGCGTCTTGCCTCGCCAAGACAAAAATGTCTCGTTACGCCTCACGCCTTTTTCAACCTTGACACCAAATATGGGCACATTTATGTATAGTTATCATTTCTTAATAACGGAAACATGAGGTGACACATCTAATATGATTGGGATCCTATTTTGGTAAAATAAAAACCTTACCCATTATTAATCATTTCATAGCAAAGTACAAGATATACTCATACTTGTTGCTTGAATATATTAGAGAAAAAGCACAGTACTATATTATGCTCATATGATATCCTGAAAATTAGCAAAATACAGTGTCGAGAGCGAGATGATATTCTTGTCAAAACAGTTTTCTTTGTTCTTCAAGTTAACTAGGCAACATACATTTGCATCCTGGATAACTTTGCACCTGACATGCTCATAATAATAATATGGTCACTTAGTGGAAGAGCATCTAGTTATTTTTCAGACCTCTGACAACTGCCCATAAATAAAAACATAAAATTACCAGCCAATAGATAGTTGTCACAATTTTTCTAACCTTTCCTGTGGGCTTATCTGTTAAGTGTTCATCCTCAGCGATTTCACTGATAGTATCTACCTAGACTACCTTGGGCATAGACTAGGATGATATTTGATATTTGTGATCCGTGATATTGGTGTTACACCTAGAGAATCAACAACACCTAATATAGTTGCTACACCTAGAGAAGCAGCAACCGATTCCAGGTTGTATACCATCTGCAACCATGATAGTACAATGCATTGAGTATTAGGCTTCCTAGGTTTAAATAAATCTCAAATTGCATAGATCTAGCATCTTCTCTTTTGTGGAGTCATCATCTACTCAGTTATATATTTTTCAATTTCCTACAAGTATGATTACGATATCAACAATCATTCCCATTGAAATACCTTTATGACTAGTTTCTAGGATGGCATATTCTTCCATCCTAGAAAGATGGTTAGAATTTCCATCTGTACAACTGGGAACCAGATTTTAGGTAGCTTGGCTATAAGGTTCATATTTATTCTACATATACAATATCATCAGATAATTTTATTTTCCAGCACAAAATATTAGTCTTGATAAGATATAGAAGAATTTTGTGATTAAATTCAGGGGATCCGCTATCAAAGTTGCTCAAGTAATTGTATACTCCACAATCCTATCCAATGGCAGCATAGAAATTTTATTTTCCATCAGTCTGGCAAAATACATCTTCAAAAACTCCACAAAACAAGACTAACAATGAAATGTAGAGAGATTAAGATAATGGAAAACATAATCCTGCATCGGGACAAATAGCTGTTTTATTGCATACTATCCTGAATACATGTGCAGAGCCTTTGATAAGGCAAATTAAAATTTGCACACGTTAGGGACTAATCGTATAGCTATGCGTGGCTGTGCATTAAGAGCAAAATGGCACGCCAAAAAGGAAAACAACATCCTTTGCCCTGTAGATTAAAACGTCGGGACCGGTACTGTTTTCACTACATTTTGCTCTTTGAGGATTCCTCACTATCTGCATCCGGCTCATTCGGTTCCGTCAGCCGCAAACACACCATGCCGGTGATCTCCAGAATCAGTTGGACGGCAACGAAGACATGATTCAATCGCTCAAAGAAGGAAGACACGGCTTCGAAGTCGTGATAACAAAGGCTTGGCCAACGGTAGCAGTAGAACATAGGAATGTTGCCAGTAGGAAAAGAGTGAACAGAAACAGGCGGCGGTTATGGCATAGTGCAGTTACTATGACAGCCATCAGCAGTAGGCAGCAAACTGACCGCGTCAAATGGAGCTCAGCATCACGCGTTGTCATCTCCTTCTCCTGGAGATCAGCGGAGGAATCGGAATCTGCCATCCCAGGCGCGGCTGTAGTCGCCGTGACTGTTGCGGGATCTGGAGTCGGCGCAGGGGACGCTCAGAGCGCTGCGGCCACATGAGTCGTAAGCAGTGCTGTCCTGGTGCCGGACTACCGCGGCTTCATCCTGCTGCCGCTTCTGCAGAGATCGTGGCGCCGCCCGGATTCCGGCCAGGCTTCCTCGCCATCGTCTGCTTCCGCAGTGAGTGCAGAGCTGGCGGCGCATGATTCGGCCAGGAGTTCCGACTCATCATCGTCGGCCAGGACAGCCGGCCGTCCAGCCAGTCAGCGCCAGAAGCAAACTCCACGAGCTGGAGTCCACGGCTCCAGACTCGCTACTCGCGGACGCCGCCATGAACTCTGCATCGGAGTCGACCGACGATGATGAGTCGTTCGACGAACTCCTGGCCGAATCATGCGCCGCCAGCTCTGCCCTCACTGCAGAAGCATCGTGATCCGGGCTCCTCGGCGACGACGGCAATGCTGAAGCCTGGCCGAAATCAGCAGAAGCTGCAGCAGGATGAAGCCGCTCTGCGGTAGCCCGGCGTAACTCCTCTGCCGTCCAGCCAGTCAGCGCCAGAAGCGGACTCCACGAGCTGGAGTCCACGGCTCCAGACTCGCTACTTGGACGCCGCCACCATGAACTCTGCATCGGGATCCGTGGAGCGGGAGTCCTCAGGTGATGATGAAAGCCTGGCCGGAATCAGGCAGCGCCACGATCTCTGCATAAGCGGCCGGCGGCAGGATGAAGCAGCTCTGCGGTAGTCCGGCGTGACTCCTCTGCGGAACCGGTCAGAAGCGGACTCAAGGAGCTGGAGTCGACGGCTGCATATCCGCTACTCGCCGACGCCGCCATGAGCTCAGACGGGTGAGGCAGATCTGCACCAGCCAAGCCGGAGTTCTCTGCGGAAGACTTGAGGAACGCCGTGGGAGGAGAAACCAAAGGGAGCACAGACAAAAGAAAGAGAAAAACAGAGACAGGCGCCGTAGAGGCGCCCCATGGCACGACAATCGAAATTCTTGGCGGACCGAATTCAAATTCCATTTTGGTTTGGTGCGAGTGACGTGTGGCTCAAGATTTTGAAAGTGAATTACTTGGAAGCTACGTAGGATTGATCCCTTCTTCATTTATTTATTTTATAATTGTTTTAGCTCATTTATGTTGACGCTCTGGTGTGTCATGTAGAGGCGACGATTTCATTTTACTTGAAATTTTAATTTAAAAATAAACAATTCTAACTAACTAAGAAATTTTATAACTAAGTAAGATGGAGGTTTATGTGCCCATACTCTAATTTTGTTCCCAACATCATATTTAGGAGATTGTGTTCTACTTTATAGGGAATTTTGTTATGCAGCATACTATATCATTATTTGGGTTATGTGCATATGCAGTTAGTACCAAGTTCATATCATACATGTTGACAATTGTTTTTGATGGGTTGTTTTCCCTAATAGATTTTGATTTTGTGGCATAGATTGCAATTTTTGGTATTGAAATCATGTTTTGGAATATATCTGGACATTGTAATCCTATTTTAAAGTATTATGCCTCAAAATTCAAAATTTCCTCCACTGTATATTTTTCACCTTAATATCAAGTTTCTCTTGTCACTTATTTGGTCGCCATGTCTCTTTATCATGTTTGTTTGTTGCCTTGTTATCTTATATGATATATGTCTTTCTTGTTTGTAGATATTGTCCCACTTCATTATTATATATGCAAATGGCATTATACTCTAGTTTTTTTTATTTTATTTGTTGATATTGCATATTTATAGACCTAGTGTCCCACTCATTTCAAGTATGATATTAGAGACAAAGAGTTTGGTCAATCTGACTATATCAAAATCACCTTCCATAGGTTTTGTACCCCATATCAAAATCACCTCCCATAGGTTTTGTACCCCATTATAAGTTGCATTGTACTCTTGCCTAGAGCACGCACTCCGACATTTTAGAGATAGCTCCATAGTTGGTGTAAGCCCCCTGGCCTAGTTTGTGGGCAAACCTTATTTGCTTTGCTTAATAAGATGTTTAAACTTTAATCTAATCTCTTGAGATGCTTTGTTGACATGTAACAAGCTTGTGTTTTCGGTTTGATCCTATTTGGATGATGTTTGATCTATGTATCCTTATTCTAGACCAAGTTGCAATTTACCCAAGTCGAGGGGTTATCTTGCAATTTGTCACATGTAGAGTGTGCCTCTCGTGCTTTGGCATCATGAGAGAGAAGATGATGTAGACGGGCACCTTGCTTGGATCATGGTTGATGATGTGGCATCATGTGGTGATGCTAGGGTTTCTAGGGTTTCCTTTGTTGTTGAACTTTGACCTTGTGTTGGTTTATGGAGTGTTGCGACCACAACACCTCATTTGTGAGTGTTGTGATTGCAACACTTGTCCTTGTTGTGACCACTGGTTCTGATAGAGTTGGGAGAATTAAAGAAGTAGTTTAAATAGTTATTACACATGTATTTTACACACCAAGTATGTCACATTGGGATACATCAACCTTATTTTTCTAGAAGAAAGATGGTTCAATGCACTTAATGTGGCATTAGAGACCAGATTTGATAATAATAATGGTAATCTAGTTTATTATGTTTGTCTCCATTATGAGATGATGACACATACATAGTAGATGTCTAAAGAATGATGTTACACAATGATATATGCCATTAGGTTGATGACCTGAACACTGAGATCATATGTGTGATAAGAGTACATACATTCTTTTTATGTCCCTATTCAGATATTACTATGGAAGAAAAATAGACGACAATACTATATAAGACTGGAGTGTGTGTTGACTGATGATAGAGTCTCATTAGTCATGATATATGATATCAAGTCAAACCCAGGTACATCTTAGAGAACATTGTATCGGACAGACCCACCTTGAGAGTGATACATGGATACCATGGAATGGTAGTCAGAATCAACTCTCATAGTGATTGTGGTGATTGTGGTTCTTAGGCATGTAGTCACTACACTCATCAGATGTTGTTCATTGTATTTAGGCATCATCCAATGTGACCTTGAATAAGGGTTTCCATAAAAGTGATTCTAAGGTGCATTGTGGCACATGAAGATTGGGTGTGAGTGATGTAGATGGGATTTGTACCTCCTGTGGGAGAGATTGATATCTAGGCCTCTTGATAAGAGAGACTGAGAAATGTATGACCATACTCATGTGATTCAATATGTGATATGTGAAATCACATGCATCTCAGAGAGTCTTCTCTAGTTCAAGGAACATTGATTGAACATTGAAGATGATGATGATTCCATGCCTCGAGTTCAATGTAGATATCAGAAACAGAGGAACTATACGATCACGATAACACTGATCACAAATTGTATGTTGAATTTGTTCTCCAACATTCTGAACTACTTGGGTAGCAATGATGTGTTGCTCGATACCTCTCATTGCTTGTGATGTCATAAATTGGTTATGGACATACACTGCCAATGTAATTTGGGACCTACAGGGTCACACACATAGGATACACTTGGAATAGGACTTTATTCATCAATGATGTATATATTGATCACTAAAAGTGTTTAGGTATTCAATTAAACAAATGAGGTTCAAAATTGACTGAGTGGACTCTAAATTGACTGGTTCAAGTATTGAACTGATCAGTTGGAGTGTCAGGTCAATTGAAAACACAATTGGAAGAATATTTGCCTCACTTGGACATGTGAAATGACCATTTCTCATATGAAACAACTATTTCATGATGTGAAATGATCATTGCATGATGTGAACTGAATGGTTCATCATATGGGTTGTCTGGTTCAATGATCAATTCCATGGGATCAAGGATTTGATGTTGACATCATGTTTTGCATTAATTGAATATTGAATGTCAATTTCATTCTAAAAAGAAAAGTACATGAACCAATCAGTTCAAGAGATGAACCGATCGATTCACCTATGAACCGACCGATTGGATAGTGAATCGAATGGCTCACCATTCATAGTTTCAAAAAAATATTTTAAACTCCATCTCTTCAACTCCTAGATCGACTGGAAATCATGACACATGACCCTAGCCTCACCTATAAATAGAGGGGTACTGGGGGCTTCCCATACACAACAATGATCTCTAATAATTGTTGTCCTCTCTGGTTGTGATAATCAATAGAGACCTTGAGCAATTCCTACCCGATAAAGAGAGGGATGGCAAGGGAGAGACAATTGTGGGAGAACAAATCGATACTAGTACATTGACGTTCAAAGGGACAACTCCTTCCCCTTGGCTCTAATAGTGCAACGTGGAGTTCCAATTGGTCTGTGTGGACTAATCTAGAGGTGAGGTAGTTTCACCTGCTAGGAGGACACTGTCAACTGTCGTCTATGGTGTTGCACTAGGAGGACATTATTGATGACTGTTCGAGTGTTTCTACTTGAAGAAGAAGCACGATACTGCCTCAAGAGTTGTCGTCGGACTTTCTCTAAGACCAGATATAATTCTTGTTACCTTACTTCCTACATACATTTTTGCTGACGTGATCTTGCTGATTGGGGAATTAGGCTTTAAAAAAAATTTCCCACTGCCTCATTTGTCACCTCGATTTCCCAAGAGTTGTCTTAGAGCCGCATCAATTTATGTTGTATACAGATTTAAATCGATATGATCGAGTTTATTTTATTGCATACAATGCAAATATTCCCCGATTTCCCAAGAGTTGTATTAGAGCCACATCAATTTATGGTGTATATAGATTTAAATAGATATGATTGAGTTTATTTTATTACATTCAATGAAAATACTAAAATGATTAATGTGCATATATGATTAAACACCACATATGATCCCAACTAATACATATATATATATATAAATATATATATATATATATATATGTGTGTGTGTGTGTGTGTGTGTGTGTGTATGCGTGTGTGTGTGTTCGTGTGTGTGTGTGTGTGACATGATAAATAAATGCATCTTACACGAGTCGCCCTAAAATTGGTTTCGATGGTGGATGTTAGCATGGTTATGCACCTAGATCTGTGTGTGCATGGTTGTGGTTGTTTATTCTTATTTATATCTCAGTTTGCATGCTGAGCTTCTCTCCTTCTTTCCAAATATAAACTAATGATCTTATTCTTATTTCCCCTCGAATGTAATTTGAGGTTTTCCTTTTTACAATATAAAATAGGATAGTTTTAATTTATGTTTCATCGTGAGAAGTCATTCTACACCAGACGAACCGACCGGCTTGTGAGATGAACTAATTGGCTGAATGATAGAAGAGGCAAGATGACAAGATGAGCTGGTCGACTAGTGCACCAACCAATCGTCTGGTAGAGTCCTGCCATGAGTTGAGCCTGAGACAAGATGAGTGTTTTAAGAGCCCAATCGAGCGGCTTGGAGGTGAGCCAATCAGTTCAAATTTGAATCGATCAACCCAGATTGGTTTGAGAACCAAAAACATGTTATTTCATATGATGTATACCTTAGGTGGTAGTAATTGCTTGTGGCTCTAAGGAATTATAATATTATGTCCATAACCATCACTTATGTTTACAATTGCATACTTTTGTTTGTGGGATATAGAATGTAACATACCGAATTCAGAAATTTTGTCTTTTGACCCTCTTTCCCATCTTTTCCTCCCATTTCTATCCTTATTGGCCTTTCTATTTAATTAGTGGAATTTATAGTGGTTTAGTGAACATTTTATCAATAATTATATCAATGGAAGGGTTTATGCACAAATACCTCAGTGAAAGCTTAATTACCATAATTAAGTGCTCTAAACCTTAATCTAACTTTTTGATGTGATTTGAAAACATAAAATATGCCACAACTCATTTTAGTGGTAATATGAAGATAAAAAACTTAATTGGATGAACAATTTAGATAATGGGTCGTTAATGGACTATATGACATATCTCATTAAAAGAAGTCTCAAAAGAGGAAACAAACTTCAAATTCGAAATCTACATATCAAAATTAGCCTACATGTCAAATTTCATCTAATTTGGACCACCTTGAAATATTAGGATAAGTTTAGGGGAGAGAAAATGAGTAAAAGACATAAGTAATGAATAATATGATTATATAACTTAAAAATAAGGAAATAATGGAAAATTAATATTCTACACATCAAAGATAACTTGTGCATGGAGTTTGGTCCAATTTGGATGTTGTTTATGTAGATTATACAATTATATGCACATTCTGGACTTTTAAGCAATTTACCCAATTGGAAGGTTTTCTTTGCAAATTATAACCTGAATTTTAATCCTTAGATATTACCTTACCATTATCAAGATTTTAAACCATGGGGCATCTGGTTGCACCTTGGTTTGAAGGTATTTCTATCCAAGGGCATTATAGGGATTACCCTCTTTATAAATGTGCTTATCTTTAAAAGTTATCAACCAATGAGGTTATTTATTTATTTGAAGGATGGTGGGGATGGCATAGAAGTATCTAGGGGCTCTTAGCACCGACCTTTGGTATACAAGAAGAGTCTATGAGCTGTCCTCTTGCATGGCCATGAAGCCTTAGCCGAAGGACACATGGAAAGTCACATAGACACCTCATGTTTGCCCCCTTCTTTATAAAGCCATGCCTACCCCTTCCCACCTAACAATACAAGAATAAATCCTCTCATTTTATTTATAACAGCTTAGAGCATCATCCCTTATATGTTTTTCCACAAAGTTGCTGTCCCAAGGTAAAAGAGGGTGCCTATCTTGGTGAAGAAGGCTCCTAGGGTTCCAAATTTCTCTATTTAGGATTTCTTAAGCTCCTCCTTAGTGATTTTAACCAAAACAAGTAAGAATCCTCCTTTCCTTCCCTGTTTTCATGCTGTTAGTATTCCTCCCACCTTCTTTGGGGTCGGAACCATGACCTTCCATGGTAAAAATCCACTTAGAACCCTAAAACATCTCATCTCCATGCTCTTTTGCTAGGGTTTGCACCTCTAAAGTGGAGAAGGCGATCTTTGCTCAACAAAGGAGCTTGACTTGGAGCAACCAGACCTTCTATTCTCGGGATCCTTTCTGTTTGTACCTTATTACCTTCCTATAGGCAAGTTTTGTTAACCCCCTTCTCATATATTGCTTAGTACATGCTTAAAACTCATGCTTCTAGGTTGAAAATCGATGATTTCCATTGTTTTTTACCATGTTCTTCTAGGGTTTTGGTTTCTTACTATTTTACCTTATCTAGAAGCTCTAGTTTGATTACATATTCAACTTAAAACCTGATCTTGGGTCAAATGGTGTTTTCTCCCTCTCCCTCTCTCTTCAAATATCTCAATCGGTTTGATGATTTGGTAATTTCCTATTGGTTAGTATTGAAAAATTCATATCTTCTAAACCACTTATCCAAATTTGACAATTAAATATGTTTTGGAATTGGAAAATTAATATATATATAATAAAAATATTTTCAAGGTCTTATTTCATGGTTTGACGAAGGGTGATTTTTGTAAAATGAATTTAATGCATAAAATCCATAAAAATTACATCGTGATCATCATAACTCCAAAATTAACATAAAAATATGTTTTGTCGATCAGGAGAACCTAATAAGTTTATTGGTAATGTTTTAATAGTCTAAATTCGAGTTTTTATAAAAAGGTCTAAAATTAGGGTTTCTATACATTAATGTGCACTATGTACTCTAATACATGCTAATACATTGAAAATAGGCAAAGTGGAACTTGGACTCAATTAAAGTGGTGAAAGTTATTAATTGATATCAGTAAGAGAGGTATGTGCATTTAGACCTTAAGTTGGGAATAATTGTGCCTTAACCTATTTTCTATAATGAGGCTTTATTTAACTCTATTTCATATACTCTTGAATCTTTTGCTATACTTGCCTCTTAAATCAGTTTTGGAACATTATTCTTGGGTCTTGGTACCCCATTGCCATGATTATTGATTCAGATGACTATTCTTGCCATGACTACTTTTTCTATCATGTGGATTTATGTTCTATTTAATTTACAAGTAGCAGTACTTATGTACAACCACCCACAGAGGGCATGTAAATAATCGCCCTGGGGAATGTCTTATTCTCCCCATAATATTGTAGGTGACTGGGAATGTATTATTCTCCCCTCACCTAAGGTTAGAGGTCTGGTAGGTGCCTCAACCCTACTTAGTTAGGTAGACATAATTATCTTACATGCAAATCCTTTTTAAATATAATTTTTAATGGCAAGTTTCTTTTGAATATAGCCTCATACTCTTGTTATCTTCATATTATGATGAACCCTAGGATGTTCTTATTTGCTTTACTTATCTTGATATCCTAGACTAGTTTTGTGACACATACTTTTCTTCCATTTCCCTTTTTGCTGGGTGCCTTCCCAACCACCCAAGTGTTGAGCAAGGTGATGGATAAGACAAGGAAGATCTTGAAAAACACTAGAGATGGGGTGAATAGGGTTTTATGATTATTTTAAAATTAATTCAAGCAAACACCCATAAAAATGTTGGAGAAGGAGACAAGGCGTTTAGAGTGGTTCCACCCTTAGCAAATACTAAGGGAGTCAGTCCACTACCCAATTATTTCCAATTGGGATTTTGAAAGCAATTGTATTTTATTACCTCGCAAGGATGTTACATAAGATACAACTACCTTCACAACCCTTTGTACAGCCTTCACCCCAAAGTTGTCTCACCAACCTTGAAGCAGCCTTCACTTGAAGTAACTTCAAGCTCCCCCTTGAAGTAGCCTTCCTCCTTGAAGTAGCTTCTCGTTGAGACCTGCTAGAAGTAATCCAAAGTCACTCCGAGCTACCTTCACCACCGAAGAAGCTCCTACAACCTCCTTTTCGTAGCCTCCAACCTAGGAGTAGCAAAGGAGAACAAAATACAATAAAAGGAACAAGACTGGAAGAAAGAAACAATGTTACCAATTTCGTACAATGCTTTGATCCTATATCAAGCGTATTGATCCTATCCATTGTGGATGAACGTGGTAGTTTGGTGGCTAGGAGATACTCAACTATAGGACACTAATGTATAACAGATTGCAAGTGTAGCTCATCTTGTTGCTCACAAAGATTGAATCTCGAGTGTAATTGTATGCACAAGTGATGCTTTGGGTGTCCTATAGCTTGTCATATTTATAGGAGTGGATTGCTAATGCTTGGGACGTTCTAGACACCTTCTAGGGTGTTCTTAGTGCTCAACTAGCCTTTATGTGTCCACTAGTTACATTGCAACGACTAGTTGTTTAATACTAAAAAGTGCAATCTAGAACCTTTCTCGGTCGAGTAGTTTGTCGACTGAGAGTCTCTCGGTCGAGGAATTTGTCAACTGAGGGTAAGTATGGAGTAAGTTTTTACATTTGATTACAATCATGAAAATAAAGCAATTTTAGCAAATTGATCTTCCAAGTCTTTGCTATCCACCACCTTATATGCTTGTCCCTGAAATACTCAAATAGCAAGTCAAAACTACAAGAAAGAAATGTTTGTCATCATCAAAACAATGAGATTATAATAATGTCCAATTTAGCCAACAATCTCCCCCTTTTTGAAGATGACAAACATTTCCAATATAAATCAAGGAAATATAAATCATATGAGTTTCTTACCTAAAGTTTACCTTTTGCAGCCATTCTCTTGTTTGTGAAGTGTGTTCTAACCAAGAGATTATGAAATTCATTTTACTTTATGTTATTGATTTTATATTATTTCTCCCCCTTTGTCATTTCAAAAAGATAACCAAGATAATCATGACTTTTATTACTCCCCCTTAATTTGATAATTTGATGCTCAATTTTTAAAACAAGGGTAATCAACACAATTGAATGCAAACCATTTATTTTTATGTCAAATTTAGCCATAATTTCTTTCTCAATCATTTGCAAAGGATGTTAAGCCTTGAAATGATATGAGATCCTTTTAGATTCATGGCATATGTGTTTTGATTTCTCATCCATTTTACAAGGGATGTTAAGCCCTGAAAATGATATAAGATCCATTTAGGCTCATGATGGATACATATATTGATTTCTCATCCATTTTACAAGGGATGCTAAGCCCTGAAAATGATATGAGATTTTCTTTACGGTATAGTAGGATCAAGAAATATATCTCTAATCAATAATGAGGGATGTTAAGCCCATATTGATATAGAGAGTCCATTTTAGATCAAGATAATTTAATAATCCTAAGGTCATAACTAGTTTTTAAAGTTGGATTTGATCAAGATTTATCATAATGTTTACAAACTTTTGTGAGCTCCCCCTTAATATTATAATCAAGATAATTTAAGAATTCTAAGGTCATAATAAGCATTAGAGTTTGAATTAACCTTTATGAGAGCTTTGCACTAAACTCTCGTTTTCAATATGATGAACGAGTTTCAGATCAATATACTAAGATTGAGTGCAAAGAAATGATTTACAATTAAGCATTTTGTCAAGCTTATTTTAGGTCGACCTTAACTTCGACCTCGACACCCCTTCGTCAAACTTGATTTCGACCGAGAGGCAAATTCTGCAGATTTCTAGTTTAAGCATTCACAATGATCCACTTGATTGAATATAAGGCCTTTATGTATCTTACATATGTGGATATCAATTGAAAAATGTGTACCTTAAAAATAGGTTTAATTCTTATAGTATTTAATGACTTGAAGCAAGATCTTTAATTCATATCAGTTGTAACATTTTTTCTCTTAGAACAAACAATTAGATAAAACATTAATATTCTTGTTCTAAGCAAAATATTAAAATCAAATAATTTTGCTTGCCTTTTTCTTCATTTAAGATTTTATATGCAAGACATAAAACTTGAGGTCCATAGTAAAAATATTCATGCATCACAAAAATGATATCCTTTTCCATAAGCTAAGCACAAGATAATCATTAACTAATATGTCAAGATGCATTTGTGCCATAGAGATTTTCCTTAATGCAATAATGGCATTTTCAATTATAGCATCATCTATATATGCAATGAGCTGAATTACTATAATCATTTTGATGATAAGAGATATTCATTTAATTTCATAAGTTTCAATAGAATTTCAAAACACATGGTTTATTTATAGACATAGACCAGGGATTATTTTAAACAAACCATGTGGAATATGATGAAACAATAGAAACATATCCATAATTTCACAATAGAAGCATATCCATAATTTCTTTGATTAAGTTTTCTCAAATCAAAATGATTTTTGGATTTAAGATAGACAAGGTAGAAAATCATGGTTCATAAATTTTCAAATTTAAGGCAAATCATGAAAAGGAGCATGCTTAATAAACTTTTTCAAAAATATGAATCTTCAATCAGTGATTTTGAGAAAGTATGTCCAATATCAATTTGCATATAGTAGTTTTGCAATATGTTTAATAAGAATGTCATATCCAAAATGTGCCTTCATTCAACAAATCATGATGTAAAAGATCAAATGGTCTCCAAGATTTGTGATTCATCCTTGATTTCCAGTTAAATCAATTTTTCATTGTTGCTAAATTGATGGAAATTGAAATAGTTAAATAAGTTTTCCAGAACCTTGATCGGTCGAATTCTTTCTCGACCGAAACAAGTTTCGGTCAAGGTTTTTTTCGACCGAGAAAGTTGTTGTACTTCTGGTTTTATTAGTTAAGATTTGGTCCAGTAATTTTTCAAACGAATTTATCTCAGTCGAAGTTTATTTTGACTGAATAAGTTACTATTTTTACAAATTCTTACAGGTTGTTCCAGTTTTTGGTTCGGTCCACAAATTTTTGACCGACTGATATCTCGGTCAAACAATTTTTTGATCGAATGAGTTACTGATTTTCTAGTTGTTTCAGGTTCAATGCAGAGCCTCTGTCGGTTGAATATTTTCTCAACCAACTTACTTTCGGTCGAAGTATTTGTCGACCGAGAGTGTTTCTGTAGATTTGTTTAGAGATATGTATATTCAAGTTTAATGATTGAATTACTTAGATCAATTTGTTGTCCCATTATGTTAAGTTGACATAAACATAAGAGTACTCAATTTGAAGTTATTGGTCAAATCTGAACTTGATTTATTAAGTTTAGTTTGGGGGTCTTGGAACCCATACCATCTCAATATCCTTTTTCTTGTAAGGACATGAGAATGAATAGTGTCCATGTCTTAAGCAATAATGACAATAAATTGAATCAATCTCATTTCTCTTCTTGATTAAATTGTCTTTAGGCACATACATACCTTTATTATTGGGTACTTGTATCCCTCTCACTCTAGGTTTTTGATAGGATTTGCCTTTGGGCTTATAACCTAGTCCTCTTCTTCCAATTTGGCCAGAAGAATCTTTTAGGATCTTATCAAGAATACCATTATTTTTCAAGCTACTAATTTCCTTTTGTAACTTAGTAATTTCATCCATTCTCCTTTTAACATCTAAGATTGCTTTCTCTAGATTAGACAACAAACTATCTCTTTCTTTGATAACAACATCATAATCTAAATGAGTACACAAGATAGGTTGTGTTTGAAGATCATTCAATTTTGCAAGCAATTCAACCTTTTCTTGAGAAAGATAATGTAACATCCCTGACCTGGGTTATGCTTAAACCTAGATGTTTTGCTTAAGGAAGTTGATTATATGCTCTCTCTTATCTATCTAAAAGTAATTAAGGATCAAGAGGAACTTATATTTCAATTTTAGTTCCTTTTGAATAATGTTGAAACAATGTTTTGTTAGTTTTGGAGTAAAGTGCAAATTACCCAAGTTGAGGGGTTAAATTGCAAATTATGCATGATAATATGTTCCTCATGTGTTGAATCATCATGGGAATGAGTATGATGCATTATTATGGCTTCTAAAAGCCTGAATAACAAGAAAGAGCCTATTCAGCAATGTTTGTGCATTAAAACCTAGTTTTGGTGTAATGTGCAATTTACCCAAAACCTAGGGTTCAATATGAAAAATACCACTTCAAGAGGGTCCATTATGATTCTTGGAATCATTTAGAGAAAATAATTTGAGAGGGGCGCCTCATTTGAATCATTTTGAAGGAGAGAGAATCTTGATATTAAAATAATCAAGATTTAAGCATAATTGAAACCCTAATTCAATTTAATGCAAAAATAATTACATTAATTGGATTTCCCTTCAACCAAAACTATAATGGTTGAGTTTGGTTATGTGTGGACGGCCTTGTTCCTTGTAAAGGCAAAGGAAATATCTACGTGAGTGGAGAACCCACTCACATTAAGAAAAGAAAAAGAAATATCCACTCACTTATGGATATTATTATAATATGATTTAAGGTGCTTAGTTTGTTTTCCTTTAAATCGTGGATAATTGAGAATAATAAGAGGAAAATAGGATATCCTCGTCCCTAAGGAAGAGAAGGGGGCATATGGCAAGAAAGTTGAGGAGATAATTCCTACTTTCTCTCTCTTAAATGAATTTTCAATAAAATTCATATATAAGCACCTTTATCCATGAGGTGAAGGGATAATTTCGAATCCACTTTCACTTCTTACTTGAAAAAACGACCAAGAGAGCTTGGATCAACAGGAGGATGACCCCCAACCTGTTGGTAAGCTTCTTGACCTTCTTTCACCTTGAATTCATAGTGGAAATCACAAAACAATGCATGATTTCTTCTCTATTTCACTCCATCTTCAATCCTAGCCAATCTTTTCACTCCAAATCTTGAGGACGAGCCTTGGGAGGGTTTCAAAAGCTTCATCCACCATTGTTTACGTGAATCTACAAGCTTTTAAGCTCAATTGAAGGCGGGTTATATAACTTGAACCCTTGAACTTTGTTATTGATTCCATATTTTCATCAATTGTTGATTCTTTTTTTGTGTCCAAAATTTTAATTGGTTGATTGATGCAATCACCATGAAAATAACAGCAAGTTTCATGGGTTTAGAGCTTGATGATGATGACATCATCATAATCACACACCTCCCCAAATATCTATTGCAAACGGTTTCCAACAAAATGGTCCAAACGGTTTCACCAAACCGTTTGGAGACCAAACAATTTTCAAACCGTTTGGTGATTTGAATCCCAATCCGCATGAGAGTGTTGACCATTTGGATGGGTTTACCATTTGAGGTCAGACCCTATAAAATGTTGGATGATGATCCAAGGGTTCCAATTGATTGATTCAATATAAAGACAAACCTCCAAGTGGAAACCCTAATCGGGTTAAGGGCTGATATTCAATTTGGTTAATTGAGATTTTTGGGTTGACTAACCCAAACGGTATCAAGACCATTTGGAGGTCACCCAAACGGTCTCAAGACTGTTTGGAGGTCACCCAAGACCATTTGGAGGTCCAGGGTTGAGTGTGGTTGAGTAATTGAAGATCCAAAGATATTAAATTAAGCTACAATTAAATGTTGATTTGATGATCAACTCAATGATCTAAACCCTAATGGAATTTCACAAATTCCAAAGATAGAATGGGGAAAACGGTCTCAAGACCGTTTGAGGTCAGGTCATGACATAGCTAAGTGGTTATTCAATGATTGTAATTGAATTAGTTCCACAATGTCAACCATTGATGGTTCCTCATTTTCAAAACCCTAAGTGATGATTTCTTGATTATAATCCCTAGTTCAATTGGGTTCAAAACCTTAATTGAAGGTCCAATTGAAGGGTGATTCAATGGTTCAATTGAAGAATAAATCAATGATCCAATTAATAGATGGTTCAATGATTGAAATCCTAAATTGACGGAGTGTTGGAAGACCCTTTTGGTCCATTCTGTTTTGAGAGAGTTTGGACCAAACGGTCTCAAACCGTTTGGAGACCCAAATTCATTCAGTTTCAAATATGTTGTCTAAACGATTTCAAGCACTAACTTTGCTAAACGGTTTCAAACCGTTTGGACTTAATTGATCAAGACCGTTTGAGGTCTAAGTGACAAAGACCGTTTGGGATCTAAGTAACCAAGACATTTTGAGGTTCAAACTGGTTAAACCATATGGACACCTAATATGATTAAAGGTCAGTTAGCTACTTTATTGATAATGATGTAGTCTAATGGTAATCATAATGATTAACCCTAAACTGTGTGTACTTAAAAGAAGAGCTGACCTAGATCAATCTTGGAGTACTTAACATCCTAGAGAGGATGAGAGAGAGAGAATAAGAGAGATGAATACTTATCTAATTAAGCCCTAATTCTCTCATTATGAAGAAAATATATGATTAGGGTTTGATCCATAATAATGAGATCATGAAACCTTAATTGTAAAGATTAATGAGCCTTGACCCTAAATTAGGGCAAAGCTAAGTGAAATCCTAAATTAGGGAAAAGCTAGATGAAACCCTAATTGAGGAAGATGTCAAGTGAAATCCTAATTTTAGGTAACACTATGTGAAATCCTGACATAGAAGAATATTATAAGAAACTCTAATGAAGAGTGATATTATGTGAAACCCATATTTATGGGAGATGCTATGTGAACCTTAAATTATAAATATGGAAAAATCCTATTCCAAATAATGGAGTAGTGATGAACTGATGCATAAAGTATTAGGATGAGGAATACCCTAATACAAGCTAAGTGGATGAACTCAAGTAAGATAAAGGTGATGAGGGAAGTGATACATCAAAATATGATAGATATCACATCCAACACCTCACTTGATGTGTTTTAAATCCAATATATTTGGGTGGGTGACACATGTAGTATGTCATGTTAATTGTTACATTGAGATGTAATGCACTTTGATAAGTGTAGGCTAACCTACCTTATGAAAAGGTTAATCCCAACCAATAAACTATGATGCAATCATATTCTCGTAAAGATAAGAGAAAAACTCATACTTTGTGTTGATGATTCATCTAATGATGAATGATGAGAATAAATAAGTATGATTGAATACTTATATTATTCATATTAATTCCTAGTAGTGTGAGGCAATGGAATAGGATTTGATCATTAATAATATGATCTTGAGAACCTATATGGTTATTTATGGGAAACCCTAATCCAGGGTAATGAAGTGTAAATCCCTAATATGGGATGATGAATGTGATACAAAACCCTAATCCAGGGGGATGTTATGTAATGTTACAATAAACCCTAAATTGGGTAAAAGGACATGATGAACCCTAATATTATGTTAATAGTGCATCCTAACCCTAAATTGGGTAATAGGATATAATAAACCCTAATCCAGGGTGATGCTATGTGAAGTTCTAACACAGAGTAATCCTATGTGAAGCTCAAGTACATATTGATGAGTTATGAATGTAATAAGAAAACCCTTATATTGCATGGTACTGATATATAATTGTTATCATGAGTACTAATCATGTAGGTATGTTGAGATAATGAGCATAGCCAGGTATGAGCTATGATGCTCTTATATTGAAAATGTTTTATAGGCCTTATAAGCCTTCATATGCTTTGTTGCTTAGTGAGAGGTAATCTGAAATTAATGAGCCATGTATGCCATATGATGTTTTAATTATTGAAATTGTTCATGGGCTTCATAAGCCATAATATGCCTTGTCGCCTACTAAGAAGTCACAAGAGGTGAATTAAGCTTTGTGTGCTATGTGTGATGCTTGTGTAGTAAGAATAATGCTTACCTTGGTCAAATGACCTAAAGGTATCTAGTTACCTGTTAAGTGGTAACAAGTAATTATGATGAATTAAGGGTTTGAATACCCATATTCTATGATCATGATGATGAATGGAAATGTGTTTGGTGAGATGAGGGATTAAGATCCCAATGCTTTGTTAGAAGAGTATGGCTATAGACCATGACTCCACAAAACAATTCCCAGGCATTAGCTATGTGTTCTAAGCCTGAAGAGAGTATATGTTGTGGCTATAACTCTATAATGAAGATGTCAATTTACTCTGGCAAGTTAATTGTAGCCTGACACTTGATGTGTAAATATAACCAGTTGTGTAGTGTATTTGCATAAAGATGAAATGCGAGAAATATTAGTTGATATTATAATGCTCAGTGTAGTGGATAAATGTTATACACGTTCTTCACATTTCTTACTGGATAAGTGATATGCTGCTCTATCAGGTTATAGATGGAAGGCTTCTGACCAGATTAATGTTCTAATATGTTAAATAATGAATTAACTGCTGTTAAGCAATTATGGTTCTTCTTTTCAGTTTTATCTTAATAAACTGCAATAACAATGTTTTTGGCGGAGAGTTATATCTCTCGCTGAGGCAATTTTACAATTGTCTCACCCCCGTGGGAATCACATTTTTAGGTGGATGCGGATGAGGAGGCATGAATCCTTCAGTAGGTGAAGGACAACAACAACAGCAGTAGGGACAATAGTGAAGTCTCAGGTGGAGACACTGGCTGATATGCCTTGTATAGTTGTACACAGAGTCCTATCTGTCATCTCTGTACTCTCAGGTCCTCGGAGTAGTAGTTAGTACTTTTGAGATTTTGGCTCAGTGCGTCAAGATTTTATACTGCCTGTATCTAGTTTAACAGGGCAGTTGATGCTTGTAATTCTCAGGAAAGATGATGCAAGACATGTATTTGTAAACTAGTATATAATCAAATTACTTCAGTCCTTTGTGAAAGAGTTTTCCTATGTGTGGGCCTTTCTATAAAATGGTTTTAATTTTTTGTGAATTTTTGGTAATCCGCTGCTTAGTGATCGCTTCCACTTAGTTATTAACGTTTTATTCGAACGATGTGTCACAATTAAGTGGTATCAGAGCTTTAGGTTTGTTGAGTCTACAGAGACATAGGACTAAGGTTGTTGAGTCTATTCTAGCGTCTTCCAATTATCTGATAGTGACTTCTTCTCATATAGGAGGAGAAGAAAAACTTGAAGATGTATGGAACACACGAAGAATATGCTACTAATAGCAGTGTTGCTGCACCAGGAGGTGGTGCAAGAAACCAGAATAGGGAAGGGCTTGTACCTAAACAGCCCCAGATTGACCCAGCTGTGATAGAAAACCCAGCCCTCCATGATCTATTTGAAAAATTCCTAATAACCATGACACACATGGAAGACAGGATGTCACCACCTACACCTAGAGCACTAGCCCACCATGAGGGATATGGAACCGATAAAACTTTTGAGAGGCTTCGTCGGGTTGGAGCCATAGATTATGCTGGTACATCTGATCTAGCGGATGCTGATTTGTGGCTGACAGAGATGGAGAAGGCTTTTAGGATCCTTGATATTCCTAAAGCTGAAAAGGTAAGACATGTTGTGTACCTCCTAAAAGGGAGTGCGGGTCACTGGTGGATGATAGAAGAAGATAAGAGACCAGGTGAAGAAATTGGATGGGAGGTATTCTGATGAGAATTCGTCAGTAGATACTTCCCTAAGACGTATCTAGATGAAAAGATCTCTCAATTTGAGAGGATCAGACAAGGACAGATGAATGTTAGCGAGTATGAAGCTAAGTTCATGGAGCTGCTTTGGTTTTGTCCACAAATGGCAGTTAATGATGAGGAAAGAATTCAACATTTTGAGAAGGGGTTGAACGCTGAAATGACCACTCCCGTGTCTGCTTTAGAGAACAGGGAGAGGTTTTCCACCTTTTTGGACTCAGTAAAGAGGATAGAAAGTTCTGAAATTGAGAAATGACAGACCAGTGGCAAGAAGGTGTACACTCAATCTCAAGGACAAAGATCAGAAAGTTTTAAGAAGCCAAGATTTTTTGCATCGACAGCACCATCGAGATTCCATACCCAGACGTCTTGGGCATCAAGTAGGGGTAGGGACCGTAGTTTTGCTCCTAGCAGAGCCCCTAGCATGGCATCAACATCGGTGACTGGATCTCACCGACCCTATTTTGTGCCCAGGATCTATTACCAATGTAGACAACTGGGACATCTAGCAAAGGATTGTCCAGATGGGAATTCGATGATGACTCAACCCCAGGGGCAGAGTCAGCAAGGCTCTCAAAGGAGGTAGTTTTCTAGTAACAATGGAGGACGTGGACAGACGTCCCAGACATGTCAGATGAAATAGTTTCATTTTGATATTCCATTTCATGAATCTATGTGTTAAAAAAATAAGAAAGTAGTTGTTTTTGAACTCCCTCTAACTAGTCCTATAAGGACACAAGGGAGATGAGAACTTACATCTTACTCAGTTTTCCTTAAAATGCGTTATAATCTCCCTTATCTGTGTGTTAAAAGATGAGATATATAAGTGATGCCTGAAGAAAATTCAAGAATGAAAAATCATGTGTGTATAATGATATGAAAAGTGAGGAATATGATAGCAAATAAAGTGCATACTACCTAATCTCAATACTTGTATACCCTACCCAGGTATATGATTATTTGAGATAAGGCAAGTATGAAACTCTTAGATTGTTATCTTCCTGATTACTCTGATCAAGTAGTCATTTTGAAACAATCTAGTGAGTATAATGAAACTAATGAGGAAGAGCTAAGTGAACATTCCCAACTAATAAGGAAGAGCTAGGTGAACATTCCCAATCAATAAGGAAGAGCTAAGTGAACATTCCCAACTAATAAGGAAGAGCTAGGTGAACATTTCCAACCAATAAGGAAGAGCTAAGTGAACATTCCCAACTAATAAGGAAGAGCTAGGTGAACATTCCCAACCAATGAAGAAGAGCTAAGTGAACATTACCAACTAATAAGGAAGAGCTAGGTGAACATTCCTAACCAATAAGGAAGAGCTAAGTGAACATTCTCAACTAATAAGGAAGAGCTAGGTGAACATTCCCAACCAATGAAGAAGAGTTAAGTGAACATTCCCAACTAATGAGGAAGAGCTAGGTGAACATTCCCAACCAATGAGGAAGAGCTAGGTGAACATTCCCAACTAATGAGGAAGATCTAGGTGAACATTCCAAACCAATGAAGAAGAGCTAAGTGAACATTCCCAACTAATGAAGAAGAGCTAAGTGAACATTCCCAAACAATGAGGAAGAGCTAAGTGAACATTCCCAATTAATGAGGAAGTGCTAAGTGAACTTTTCTAATAACATAGGAAGTGCTAAATGAACTTTCCTAATTACATAGGAAATGCTAAGTGAATTTTCCCAAACAAATAAAGGATTGCTGAGTGAATTACCTCTGTTATATATATATATATATGTTTTCCCTTTGATGAACAACTTTGGGTAATGATAGGAGTATGATACTTTATGTTCTCCTTTCATTTACATGACAATCAAGTAAGTATTATAACAGTTGATGTACTTGGATTAGAAATAATCAGTTGATGGATACTTAGAAAAGTATCAGTTTGCTATGGACTTTGGTTCTGAGATAATGATATATGGAACAAGCAATGTCCTAAAATAAAAGAAATACCTTGTGCATGTGTACCCTTGGTGGTAACAATAGGAAATCGAATATGATAAGGATGAGATGTGTTCTCAATACATATGATGAATACCAAAGTAAGGTATTTATGTTGGTTACCTATATGGGCCAACTGTGAAATCAATCTAGTTACATCAAATAATATGAACATCATATGTTAGGGGTTTATGCTCTGCATAAACATAAACATTGATAAGGTTGAACTAATGGAAGGAACTTTGTATGGATTAAAGATCTATGGTATCTCCATGACATTAAGATGTTATGTAGAGACTTGATGGTATGATAAATGATTAAAAAAACATCTCTCCATTTTCTTGGGATTTCGGGGACAAAATCCTTGTTAGGGGTTTATAATTTGTAACATCCCTGACATGGGTTATGCTTAAACCTAGATGTTTTGCTTAAGAAAGTTGATTATATGCTCTCTCTTATCTCTCTAAAAGTAATTAAGTCTCAAGAAGAACTTATATTTCAATTTTAGTTTCTTTTGAATAATGTTGAAACAATGTTTTGTTAGTATTGGACTAAAGTGCAAATTACCCAAGTTGAGGGGTTAAATTGCAAATTGTGCATGATAATATGTTCCTCATGTGTTGGAGAATCATGGGAATGAGTATGATACATTAGTATGGCTTATACAAGCCTGAATAACAAGAAAGAGTCAGTTGAGCAATGTTTGTGCATTAAAACCTAGTTTTGGTGTAATGTGCAATTTACCCAAAAGCTAGGGTTCAATATGCAAAATACCACTTCAAGAGGGTCCCTTATGATTCTTGGAATCATGTAGAGAAAATAATTTGAGAGGGGCGCCTCATTTGAATCATTTTGAAGGAGAGAGAATCTTGATATTAAAATAATCAAGATTTAAGCATAATTGAAACCCTAATTCAATTTAATGCAAAAATAATTACATTAATTGGATTGCCCTTCAACCAAAACTATAATGGTTGAGTTTGGTTATGTGTGGACGACCTTGTGCCTTGTAAAAGCAAAGGAAATATCTACGTGAGTGGAGAACCCACTCACATTAAGAAAAGAAAAAGAAATATCCACTCACTTATGGATATTATTATAATATGATTTAAGGTGCTTAGTTTGTTTTCCTTTAAATCGTGGATAATTGAGAATAATAAGATTCAAAGAGGATATCCTCGTCCCTAAGGAAGATAAGGGGGCACATGGAAAGAAAATTGAGGAGATAATTCCTACTTTCTCTCTCTTAAATGAATTTTCAATAAAATTCATATATAAGCTCCTTTATCCATGAGGTGAAGGGAGAATTTGAATCCACTTTCACTTATTTCTTTCCAAAATGACCAAGGGAGCTTGGAGCAACAGATGGACGACCCCCAACATGTTGGTAAGATTCTTGACCTTCTTTCACCTTGAATTCATGGTGGAAATCACAAAACAATGCATGATTTCTTCTCTATTTCACTCCATCTTCAATCCTAGCCAATCTTTTCACTCCAAATCTTGAGGATGAGCCTTGGGAGGGTTGCAAAAGCTTCATCCACCATTTTTTACGTGAAGCTCCAATCTTTGAAGCTCAATTGAAGGCGGGTTATATAACATGAACCCTTGAACTTTGTTATTGATTCCATATTTTCATCAATTGTTGATTCTTTCTTTGTGTCTGAAATTTTATCTGGTTTATTGATGCAATCACCATGAAAATCACAGAAAGTTTCATGGGTTTAGAGCTTGATGATGATGACATCATCATAAGCACACACCTCCCCAAATATCTATTGCAAGCGGTTTCCAACAAAATGGTCCAAACGGTTTCACCAAACCGTTTGGTGATTTGAGTCCCAAACCGCATGAGAGTGTTGACTATTTGGATGGGTTGACCATTTGAGGTCAGACCCTATAAAATGTTGGATGATGATCCAAGGGTTCCAATTGATTTATTCAATATAAAGACAAACCTCCAAGTGGAAACCCTAATCGGGTTAAGGGCTGATTTTCAATTTGGTTAATTGAGATTTTTGGGTTGACTAACCCAAACGGTCTCAAGACCATTTGGAGGTCACCCAAGACCGTTTGGAGGTCTAGGGTTGAGTGTGGTTGAGTAATTGAAGATCCAAAGATATTAAATTAAGCTACAATTAAATGCTGATTTGATGATCAACTCAATGATCTAAACCCTAATGGAATTTCACATATTTCAAGGATAGAATGGGGCAAACGGTCTCAAGACCGTTTGGAGGTCATCCAAATGACCTCAAGACCATTTGAGGTCAGGTCACGACATAGCTAAGTGGTTATTCAATGATTGTAATTGAATTAGTTCCACAATGTCAACCATTGATGGTTCCTCTGTAAGGACCCTGACCTGCGTTTAGCGTTTACCCTGTTTGTTTTGCTTAATCTTGGTGCTTTGGTGCTTGCTAATCACCTTTAAGTGGTGATTAGGGTTTTGTTATGCTTTGTTGAGAATTGAGGGGGCTACTTGCAAATAACCCAAGTTTAAGGTTTCGTGTGCATGTTGGACATCTTGTGAGATGTTTTTCCCTCTTTGCTTCCTCTAGGATTGAGAGGAAGGCTTGGGCTTGTTGTTTGAGTTCTTTGGGCCTGAGTTGAGCTTGTTTGGGCCTTGAGGTGCCTTGGTTGGGCTTGCTTGAGCCTTGTGTCAGCCGGGACCTGCTTTGTGTCGCCCAGCAGGCTGGTGTGTCGCCCAACAGCTTATCTGTGTCGCCCAGCAGGAGTTGTTGCTTGTGTCGCCCATGTGGCTTGACCTTGGTTGGTGACACTTGGTGCCTAGCTTGGACAAGTGTCCCATGCCTTGCTAGTGTGTTGGCTTGAACCCTAGGACAAGTGTCCCTTGGGTGGACGACACATTGCATGGTTGTACCTTGGTTTCTCCTCCCCTTCTTTCTATATAAGTAGCTCTTCTCCTTGCCTTAGTCTCCTTTGCTCTTTTGATCTCCCCTCCACCTTGAGTGCACGATACCCCTCTCCATCTTGCTTGGGTTGGCCGATACACTTCCTTGGTGAAGCAGTGGTGGACGATACACTTTCTTGGATCAGCTTGGTGGATGATATCCCTTGCAGCTTGAAGTGCTTCTTCTTCCTTGCTTCAAGGCGGGTTTCATATCTTCTAACCCTAATTTCTTTACCTCTAGCTATGATCTTGTTGCATGTTAGTAGCTTAGCTTGGCTCCTTGCTTTTGTACCTTGCTTGAGTTTCTTTTGGTGGCCGATATGCCCTTAGGGTTTAGGGTTCCTAGTGATCTAGGGTTTGTGATGCTTTGAGTTAGAGGTTGATGGTGACCTTGTGTTGGGCGATATCCTTCCTTGGTTGGATGTGTTGGGCGATATCCTTCCTTGGTTGGATGTGTTGGGTGATATCCTTCCTTGGATGGGTATGTTGGGCGATATCCCTCCATGGTTGGGTGAGTTGGACAATATCTTTGAGTTGGACAACATGAGTGATGTCCCTTTGTGCTGGCCGATATGGTGACCATGTTGGGCGATATGGTCTTTGTGTTGAGCAACACCTTGTCCTTGAGTTGAACGATAGGATGAGAGCTCTTGTGTTGGGCGATATCCTTGCCCTTGCGTGGGCGATAGGTCAAGTTAGTGAGGTGTTGGCCGATAAGTGTGGTTGGGTATCGGGCGATACCCCTTGTTGTGTCGGTCGACATGATGAGCATGATGGGTGATATGGACCTTCTTGTGTTGAGAGACATCCCATTCTTTTTAGTGGACGATAGACCTAAGTTCTCGTGGTTGGTTGGTGCTGGACGACAGCCATGCAAGGAGTGATGGCCGATATCCATGTTGGCCGATATCCATGGTGGTCGATAGCCAAGATGGGCGATAACCTAGGTTGGTTGTGTGTGTCGGCCGATAGGCCTTGATGAGTTTTAGTAAGGGGTGGTGATGAGTTATAGTGAGGGTCATGTGTTCTTATAGTGACGGTCTCATGTACTATGGAAGTGCATGTTCATGCTCAAACAATAATGATGCCTTGCAAACAATATTAATGCTAATGATAGTAATAATAAATGGTAATGACGATGCTAGGTGACAGTTACACTAATAGCTTGCTAATGATAGCAATAATGCTAAGGTAATGAGGTATACGAAGTAATCCTTATGTTTATTTGTTAATGGCAATAGTAAGTTGTGGTTACATTAATGGTTGTTTAGAGATACGGATAATAATGACAATAGTAATGGATGGTGACAATTATGATTACTCGGTATACTCAAAGTGAACACCTTGATTGTTTGTATGATCCTGAGATAAGGGTAGGCATGATTATGGTATGATGTGCTTAACAAGCTTGATCATCAAATATTGTAAATATTGATAAATAGATTATCTTGAGTGATAGCCCATGATAGTGAGCATATTCCTTATGATTGAATCTATGGTTATTGTGTATCCTAACCATGCATGTGATGTGTAGCCATGAGTGGGCTATGTGACAGATGTGATGAGTAGCATTACCTTGATAATTGTTCTATGAGATTATATATGTAATGTGTTGGTCCCATGATGATGATGTGAGCCCTGAGAGGCAGTGACAATACAGGATGAAGGATTGATATCCTATGGTATGTGATAATCCTTGATATGGATCTGGATGGTCGGCAAGAGGCCGAGTGGTAACATGTGATGCTGGATCCTTGTGATGGATCAAGTTGAAGAGGTTTCAATAATAATATAATGTTCTTTATTCTCTGTTACATCTTGCATGTTATATAACTTGGTTGAATCCTGCAATCCATCTAAAATATACTAATTAATCACAGTAAAATATATCATGTAGTTGCCCTGGCCATAGATCCATCATCGTCATGACTTGGTGATGGTGAAACGGGTTCTCCTACGGGTAACCCGGAGCGCATATTTTTGAATATGCGAGGTTACTCCTAGCCTAAAGTAAGGAGGTAAGAGTGTAACTTCGGTTACAGACTCAGATACGTATATAGAGCATGGTGAACAGGCCCATGGCTCAGGATATGTGATGTGAAGAGCATGAATGCGTTCATGGCTCAGAGCACGGTGATAAGGCTCGTGGCTCAAGTTGTACTAGTGCCGAGACCTGTACCAAGGCGGGCTAGAGTGAGGGTAGCCTATGGGACTGACCCAGTGGCGTAGACCACTTCAGCATGTGACTACGGTCATGCTTGTGTTGTACTCGTGTACTGACCACGAGGTGGGATGTCGTGGAGTCCGGCTCTTCCATTGACCTTGTATGGCACCAGTCTTGGGCTTCGCAGCCAGAGGTTGGATTTGAATGGTACGATTCAAATCCTCAGGGCATAATAATAATACGTAATATAGCCATTTAGTATTTACTGCTTAAGGTAAACACGAAACATTGGTTGAGGCCTTGTTTGTGTATTAAACTCAGTTATACCTTGCAGGTACTTCTATTTATATATTCTTCAGGTATGAGGTATTATGACGCATCTTGATAATCAGGATATGTGACCTTATATCGTGTTCAGATAATCATGTTATAAAGTGATATATCTTGTCAATCATGTTCCATCGAGAAATATCTGGTTATATGCTTTTATATAGCTGGTAAGCTTGTCAGTAAGAATAGACTTGCTTTATATAGACTGCTCTTGTTAAATTCTGTTGATTAGTTATCTGCTGTTATAGTATATCTTCTTGAGGTTCTGTAGTTGCGGTGGGGACTTATGTTTCCCGCTGGGACAATGTTCGATTGTCTCACTCCGCTAGTTTTTAGGTGGTCGAGGTAGACGTGGTCGTGGTGTTGCGGCCAAGCAGCTTGAAGAACAGTAGAAGGCAAGCAATGGATATGCTGCTGTTTGGATGTTTTGTAGTAGAGTCCAGAGTCATCCCTGTACTCTCAGGTCCTTGGCAGTGTTTTGACGATGTTTCACGATGAACGATCGAAGATGTTTTGTATATCCTGCTGTCGGCCGGATGCGGGCCTCCATGTATATGAACAGGTGATGAACCCATGTGATGGATGAACAGCTGTTTCAGTAAGCTGTGGACACGTATCATATCTTGTGTATGTATATATGACATGTTTCTGTGCAGGATGAGGACTGGAAAGTAATAGTTTCATAGTTTATCAGTTTTCTGCAATCGGTTTTAATTAACCCGTATTTTTCATAATCTGTGGTTATGGTGATATCCGCACGTTTTCGCGTAACACCTCGTTATCTGTGTGATAATGGGATGTGTTGCCACATCCTCATTTTCAAAACCCTAAGTGATGGATTCTTGATTATAAACCCTAGTTCAGGGTTCAAAACCTTAATTGAAGGTCCAATTGAAGGGTGATTCAATGGTTCAATTGAAGAATAAATCAATGATCCAATTAATAGATGGTTCAATGATTGAAACCCTAAATTGACTAAGTGTTGGAAGACCCTTTTGGTCCATTCGGTTTTGAGAGAGTTTGGACCAAACGGTCTTAAGACCGTTTGAGTCCAAACGGTCTCAAGACCGTTTGGGACCAAACGGTCTCAAACCGTTTGGAGACCCAAATTCATTCAGTTTCAAATATGTTGTCTAAACTGTTTCAAGCACTAACTTTGTTAAATGGTTTCAAACCATTTGGACTTAATTGATCAAGACTGTTTGAGGTCTAAGTGACCAAGACCGTTTGGGATCTAAGTGACCAAGACTTTTTTAGGTTCAAATTTGGACACCTAATATGATTAAAGGTCAATTAGCTACTTGATTGATAATGATGTAGTCTAATGGTGATCATAATGATTAACCCTAAAATGTGTGTACTTAAAAGAAGAGCTGACCTAGATCAATCTTGGAGTACTTAACATCCTACAGAGGATGAGAGAGAGAATGAGATAGATGAATGCTTATATAATTAAGCCCTAATTCTCTCATTATGAATAAAATATATGATTAGGGTCTGATCCATAATAATGAGATCATGAAACCTTAATTGTAAAGATTAATGAGCCTTAACCCTAAATCAGGGCAAAGCTAAGTGAAATCCTAAATTAGGGCAAAGCTAGATGAAACCCTAATTGAGGAAGATGTCAAGTGAAATCCTAATTTTAGGTAACACTATGTGAAATCCTGACATAGAAGAATATTATAAGAAACTCTAATGAAGAGTGATATTATGTGAAACCCATATTTATGGGAGATGCTATGTGAACCTTAAATTATAAATATGGAAAAATCCTATTCCTAATAATGGAGTAGTGATGAACTGATGCATAACGTATTAGGATGAGGAATACCCTAATACAAGCTAAGTGGATGAACTCAAGTAAGATAAAGGTGATGAGGGAAGTGATACATCAAGATATGATAGATATCACATCCAACACCTCAAGACTGATATACCTTGATGTGTTTTAAATCCAATATATTTGGGTGGGTGACACATGTAGTATGTCATGCTAATTGTTACATTGAGATGTAATGCACTTTGATAAGTGTAGGCTAACCTGCCTTATGAAAAGGTTAATCCCAACCAATAAACTATGAATAAATATAAGAGAGAAACTCATACTTTGTGTTGATGATTCATCTAATGATGAATGATGAGAATAAATAAGTATGATTGAATACTTATATTATCCATATTAATTCCTAGCTGTGCGAGGCAATGGAATAAGACTTGATCATTAATAATATGATCTTGAGAACCTATATGGTTATTTATGGGAAACCCTAATCTAGGATAATGAAGTGTAAATCCCTAATATGGGATGATGAATGTGATACAAAACCCTAATCTAGGGGGATGTTATGTAATGTTACAATAAACCCTAAATTGGCTAAAAGGACATGATGAACCCTAATATGATGTGAATAGTGCATCCTAACCCTAAATTGCATAATAGGATATAATAAACCCTAATCTAGGGTGATGCTATGTGAAGTTCTAACACAGAGTAATCCTATGTGAAGCTCAAGTACAGATTGATGAGTTATGAATGTAATAAGAAAACCCTTGTATTGCATGGTACTGAATATAATTGTTATCATGAGTACTAATCATGCAAGTATGTTGAGATAATGAGCATAGTCAGGTATGAGCTATGATGCTCTTATATTGAAAATGTTTTATAGGCCTTATAAGCCTTCATATGCTTTGTTGCTTAGTGAGAGGTAATCTAAAATTAATGAGCCATGTATGCCATATGATGTTTTAATTATTGAAATTGTTCATGGGCTTCATAAGCCATAATATGCCTTGTTGCCTACTAAGAAGTCACAAGAGGTGAATTAAGCTTTGTGTGCTATGTGTGATGCTTGTGTAGTAAGAATCATGCTTACCTTGGTCAAATGACCTTAAGGTATCTAGTTACCTGTTAAGTGGTAACACGTAATTATGATAAATTAAGGGTTTGAATACCCATATTCTATAATCATGATGATGAATGGAAATGTGTTTGGTGAGATGAGGGATTAAGATCCCAATGCTTTGTTAGAAGAGTATGGCTATAGACCATGACTCCACAAAACAATTCCCAGGAATTAGCTATGTGTTCTAAGCCTGAAGAGAGTATATGTTGTGGCTATAACTCTATAATGAAGATGTCAATTTACTCTGGCAAGTTAATTGCAGCCTGACAGCTGATGTGTAAAATATAACCAGTTGTGTAGTGTATTTGCATAAAGATGAAATGCGAGAAATATTAGTTGATATTATACTACTCAGTGTAGTGGATAAATGTTATACATGTTCTTCACATTCCTTATTGGATAAGTGATATGCTGCTCTATCAGGTTATAGCTGGAAGGCTTTAGACCAGATTAATGTTCTAATCTATTCAATAATGAATTAACTGTTGTTAAGCAATTATGGTTCTTCTGTTCAGTTTTATCTTAATAAACTGCAATAACAATGTTTCCGGCAGAGAGTTATATCTCTCGCTGAGGCAATTTTACAATTGTCTCACCCCCGTGGGAATCACATTTTTAGGTGGACGTAGACGAGGAGACAGGAATCCTTCAGTAGGTGAAGCACAACAACAACAGCAGTAGGGACAGTAGTGAAGTCTCAGGTGGAGACACTGGATGATATGCCTTGTATAGTTGTACACAGAGTCCTATGTGTCGTCTTTGTACTCTCAGGTCCTCGGAGTAGTAGTTAGTACTTTCGAGATTTTGGCTCAGTGCCTCGAGATTTTATACTTCCTGTATCTAGTTTAACAGGGAAGTTGATGCTTGTAATTCTCAGGAAAGATGATGCAGGACATGTATTTGTAAACTAGTATATAATCAAATTACTTCAGTCCTTTGTGAAAGAGTTTTCCTATGTGTGGGCCTTTCTATAAAATGGTTTTATTTTTTTGTGAATTTTTGGTAATCCGCTTCTTAGTGATCTCTTCCTCTTAGTTAATAATGTTTTATTCGAACAATGTGTCATAGATAATCATAATTTGTTTCTAGAGTAAGCAACTTTATATTTCAATCATTGAGAGATGATTTCAAGGTAGAATTTTTAGAAATAATAATTTCCTTTTTAGAAGCAAGATCATTTAATTGAGCATACAAATCCTCATTAGTTTTAGTAACTCTTTTTAGTTTCTTTTTACAATAAATATATTTATGATGTAATTCCTCAATGCTAGCAATTAACTCTTCTTTAGATGAATCGAAAAGACTTACCTCTTGTTATACTTCATTTGTAGTAGTAATAAAGCAATGTGCCTCTTTATGCACCTTTTCTTTCTTTAACCTCCTTGGGCAGCTAAGTGTTGTATGTCTCGTTCCTAAGCACCAGCTACAGCTTGTTGAAGGTGGGTCCAAGTTTCTCCTTTACTTGACGGTGTAGACACCACCACCCTCCATATACTTCAAGACTTGTGAAAGGTCCTTGAAGCCCTGCTCCGATACCAATTGAAAAACACTAGAGGGGGGGTGAATAGGGTTTTATTATTATTTTAAAATTAATTCAAGCAAACAACCATAAAAATGTTGGAGAAGGAGACAAGGCGTTTAGAGTGGTTCCACCCTTAGCAAATACTAAGGGAGTCAGTCCACTACCCAATTGTTTCCAATTGGGATTTTGAAAGAAATTGTATTGTATTACCTCACAAGTATGTTACATAAGATACAACTACCTTCACAACCCTTTGGACAACCTTCACCCTGAAGTTGTCTCACCAACCTTGAAGTAGGCTTCACTTGAAGTAATTTCAAGCTCCCCCTTGAAGTAGCCTTCCTCCTTGAAGTACCTTCCTGTTGAGACCTTCTAGAAGTAGTCCAAAGTCATGCTGAGCTACCTTCACTACTAAAGAAGCTCCTACAACCTCCTTTCCGTAGCCTCCAACCTAGGAGTAGCAAAGGAGAACAAAATACAATAAAAGGAACAAGACTGGAAGAAAGAAAGAATGTTACCAATTTAGTACAATGCTTTGATCCTATATCAAACGTATTGATCTCCAATCCATTATGGATGAACGTGGTAGTTTGGTGGCTAGGAGATACTCAGCTATAGGACACTAATGTAGAATAGATTGCAAGTCTAACTCAGCTTGTTGCTCACAAAGATTGAATCTCAAGTGTAATTGTATGCACAAGTGATGCTTTGGGTGTCCTATAGCTTGTCCTATTTATAGGAGTGGTTTGCTAATGCTTGGGGAAGTTCTAGACACCTTCTAGGGTGTACTTAGTGCTCAAGTAGCCATTATGTGTCCACTAATTACATTGCAACATCTAGTTGTTTAATGCTGAAAGGTGCAGTCCTGAACCTTTCTCGGTCGAGAAGTTTGTCGACTAAGAGGCTCTCGGTCGAGGAATTTGTCGACTGAGGGTAAGTCTGGAGTAAGTGTATTGCAATGTTTAAATCAACTCCCAACTACTTTTTCTAACTCAGTCTAATGGCCAGGAGGGTCTATTCTCAGTTGAGAATTTTTTCGACCAAGAGTGTCTCAGTCGAAGTTTTTGTCGACCGAGAATATCCCTGATTCAATGTATTGAGTCATCTACTGAGTGTATCAATGTGTAATTGTGACGCTAACTTAGGAATGACCTATATAAGTCTTGTGTGTGGATAGGGAAGATCTAAATGCTTTATTTACATGATATCTAAATATTTGTACATTATATACTTTTACATGTTTTTACATTTGATAACAATCATGAAAATAAAGAAATTTTAACAAATTAATCTTCCAAGTCTTTGCTATCCACCACCTTATATGCTTGTCCCTGAAACACTCAAATAGCAAGTTAAAACCACAAGAAACAAATGTTTGTCATCATCAAAACAATGGGATTATAATAATGTCCAATTTAGCCAACAGATCTTAGCTGTTGGCCTGGACTCGGTTGATGGAGATGTTGCTTGGAGATAAGATTGTAGCAGTCTAGACTTCCCTCCATCTAGATCCTTTTGTTGTATCTTATTATAAACCCTAATGCGATATTTTGATGTATTTTTGTAAACATTTTATCAAAAATTGAATATAGTTAGTTATTTTTTTTATTCCGCTTCTTTCTAATGGTCTTTTGTACACCAATGTTTAATAAATTTGTAAAATTTATGCCCACTCCATCATACCTCTAAGAGTGTTTGGAATGGACGTTAATTCTTCAAATTTTCAATAAAGGGGTGATTTCACTCTTTTACAGCATGGTATCAGAGCCAATGGTAGTCGAAATCTGACTATTTTAGTTTTGTCTCCCTAATTAGAATACCTACCTTACATAGTTTCTTTAGGTGACATGGTTACCCTATAATTGATCTATAAATGATGAAAGGTTGATTTAGGACCCTATAGTTCCACATTAGTATCATGATGAATAAAACACTAAAATACTCATAACTAAAATATGCATAACTTAATGTTGTTTAGGTTTGTCTTTAGGCAACTATTAGGGCATGAAGTTGAAGCAAAGGTGTCTAGAAAGGGTCAGGTTTTGGGGGCTGGCAATATTTTCCTCTGTGCCACTTTCTTGGTTTACGAGGACTCACAGATCCATATGATATCGGCCTGGCCTAAGCTAAAATGGATTGTCCGAAATAATTTGCTTTTAGGAAATAGTGACCTTAGACATCTATGTTGTATATCTTTGGGAACCCTAAGTTTTAGGTGTATGATGACTTGTTTGAGGATGGATACCAAGATAGTCTCCTTATGTCGCTTGGGGCCACATGCTTGGATAGTTTATCCCTAGAACCTAGACTCTGAAGTTTGGGGTTAAGTGAGCTATCAGAGTGCGCAATGGAAGTGTGATGGATCTTGTACATGGTTTAGTTAGACTCATCCTTTCACCCTAGTATAGTTTGGCTTGATAGGTCGAACTCTTTAGGGGATGGAGTATAGTTAGTTTGATGATGTTGGGTGGTTATATTTTGAGGAAAAAATCCTCTTTAGGGGGATGGATCCCTATGACATCTTGAAATCTATCTACACTATCTTTAGAAACCCTAACCCCATTCTTAGGAGGTTGTTGTTCTTGAAACCTAAGTGGGGTCCAAACAAGTTATAGCTATAACCTAACATGATTATTTATATATTAGTGAACATATAATGATCATCTGAGGAATAATTTATATGTTCAAACCCAAATGAATACCTAATGCACATAATATGAGTAACTCGCATATTAATCCTAATGGATATGCATGGTGTTGCCCATGTCATAAACCAATAAACTCTAATGAAATGACAAGTAAGATAATTGTAACCTAATCTTGGACTCAATACATGCTAAGTAAAATATAGTGATCATATTAACCTGAACCATAAGTTGTAATCATCTAACCTTAACATATACATCCTTAATGACTTTCATGATACATTAATGACATTAGGTGCGATAATCATTTAACATACTTTGATACACATAAATGATATATATAATCATCTAATCACATTTTAATCAAGTCATCAATATGAAATGCATGGTATGTTACCTTGTTAACTAATACACACACGATTAGTCACTTAATGTGAATCAATTTGTAATATGCCTCGACTTGATCATTAAAATAAATGGAATGGCTTCAATATGAATATGAAGATTCACTTAAATGTGCAAATCAATAATATAAATGAATAAATATGAGAAAACATTAATGTGAGCAATAAAGATAATGTGGCAATGAGATAACGTTTAATATAAATATATGTAATTGATGTGACTTAATTTGGATTGAATGAAGACTTAATGACAAATTGAATATTTCATGCAAAATAATTTATTATAACTTAATACGGTGATAGTATAAGGATAATGAATTCGAAGTTCAAAATATTAAGGATAATGATCAAGTATATTGAGGGAATTGAATAACCCATAATTTTTATAAAATTCTTAGTAAGATAAATGAGAAATATATATATATATATATATATATATATATATATATATATATATATATGATGTTTCATGGATGATAATGAAATATAACTTCCTTGGAAATAAAGTGATTATGACATGACATAATTGAAATAAGGGTGATAATGTGATATCATAATGAATATAATGTCAATGAGTCAAAACCATTAAATCTCCTAAAAAGAATATCTAAACAATGGAACCTAGGTGATCCTCAAGAACCTGACCTATGTTGATATGCTTGTGGAGTATATGTTGATGAATTGTTTGGTGGAAGTTAAGGTTGGAGAAATAACTTGAAGTTTTGTGATGAGATGTTGCACACTCACCCTTCCCTTCTTGCTTGTGATTTTAGAGACAAAATCCTCTTTAAGGGGTGGAGTGTTGTAACATACCGAATTTTGAAATTTTTTCTTTTGACCCTCTTTCCATCCTTTCCTTTCATTTCTATCCTTGTTGGCCTTTCTATTTAATTAGTGGAATTTATAGTGGTTTAGTTAACATTTATTCACTAATTATACCAATGGAAGGGTTTAAGCACAAATACCACAGTGAAAGCTTAATTACCATAATTAAGTTCTATAAGCCTTAATCTAACTTTTTGATGTGATTTGAAAACATAAAATATGCCACATAACTCATTTTAGTGGTAATATGAAGATAAGAAGCTTAATTGGATGGACAATTTAGATAATGGGTCGTTAATGGGCCATATGACATATCTCATAAAAAAAGTCTCAAAAGAGGAAACAAACTTCAAATTCAAAATCTACATATCAAAATTAGCCTATGTGTCAAATTTCATCTAATTTGAACTACCTTGAAATATTAGGTTAAGTTTAGGAGAGAAAATGAGTAAAAGGCATAAGTAATGAATAATGTGATTATATAACATAAAAATATGAAAATATGGCAAATTCATATTCTACACATCAAAGATAACTTGTGGATGAAGTTTGGTCCAATTTGGATGTTGTTTGTGCAAGTTATTCAATTATATGCACATTCTGGACTTTTATGAAATTTACCCAATTGGGAGGTTTTCTTTACATATTATCACCAAAATTTTAATCCTTAGATACTCCCTCACCATTATAGAGATTTTGAATCATGGGGCACCTGGTTGCACCTTGTTTTGAAGGTATTTCTCTCCAAGGGTATTATATGGATTACCCTCTTTATAAATGTGCTTATCTTTAAAATCTATCAACCAATGGGGTTATTTCTTTGTTTGAAGGACAGTGGGGATAGCCTAGAAGGCTATAGGGGCTCTTAGGACCTACCTTTGGATACTAGAAGAGTCTATGAGCTGTCCTCTTGCATGTCCATGAACCTTAGCCTAAGGACACATGGAAAATCACATAGACACCTCATGCTTGTCCCCTTCTTTATAAAGCCAAGCCTACCCCTTCCCACCTCCCAATCCAAGAATAAATCCTCTCCTTCTCTTTCTCACAGCTTAGAGCATCATCCTTTATATGTTTGGCCACAAATTTTCTGTCCCAAGATAAAAGAGGGTGCCTACCTTGGTGAAGAAGGCTCCTAGGGTTCCAAAATTCTCTATTTAGGATTTCTTAAGCTCCTCCTTGGTGATTTTGACCAAAACTAGTAAAAATCCTCCTTTCCTTCCCTGTTTTCATGATGTTAGTATTCCTCCCACCTTCTTCTGGGTCGGAACCATGACCTTCCATGGTAAAAATCCACCTAGAACCCTAAAACATCTCATCTCGATGCTCTTTTGCTAGGGTTTGCACCTCTAAAGTGGAGAAGGTGATCTTTGCTCAAGAAAGGAGCTTGTCTTGGAGCAACCAGACCTTCTAATATCAGGATCCTTTCTGTTTGGACCTTCTTACCTTCCTATAGACAAGTTTTGTTAACCCCCTTCTCATATATTTCTTACTACATGCTTAAAACTCATGCTTCTAGGTTGAAAATCGATGATTTTCATCGCTTTTTACCATGTTCTTCTAGGGTTTTGGTTTCTTACTGTTTTACCTTCTCTAGAAGCTCTAGTTTGGTTACCTATACAACTTAAAACCTGATCTTGGGTCAAATGGTATTTTCTCCCTCTCCCTCTCTCTTCAAATATCTCGATCAGTTTGATGATGTGGTAATTTCCTATTGGTTAGTATTGAAAAATTCATACCTTCTAAACCGCTTAACGATTTTGACAAATAAATATGTTTTGGAATTGGAAAATTAATATCTATATAATAAAAATATTTTCAAGGTCTAATTTTGTGGTTTGACGAAGGGTGATTTTTGTAAAATGAATTTAATGGATAAAATCCATAAAAATTACATCGTAATCATCATAACTCCAAAATTAACATAAAAATATGTTTTCTCGATCAGGAGAACTTAATAAGTTTATTGGTGATGTTTTAAGAGTCTATATCTGAGTTTTTCTAAAAAGGTCTAAAATTAGGGTTTCTATACATTAATGTGCACTATGTACTCTAATACATGTTAATACATTGAAAATAGGCAAAGTGGAACTTAGACTCAATTAAAGTGGTGAAAGTTAGTAATTGATATCAGTAACAGAGGTATGTGCATTTACACCTTAAGTTGGGAATAATTGTGCCTTAACCTATTTTTCTATAATGAGGCTTTATTAAACCCTATTTCATATACTCTTGAATCTTTTTCTATACTTGCCTCATAAATCAGTTTCAGAACATTATTTTTGGGTTTTGGTACCCCACTGCCATGCTTATTGATTCATATTACTATTTTTTCCATGAATAATTTTTCTAGCATGTGTATTTATGTTCTATTTAATTTACTAGTAGCGGTACTTATGTACAACCACCCACAGAGGGCATGTAAATAATCGCCCTGGGGAATGTCTTATTCTCCCCATAATATTGTAGGTGACTGTGAATGTCTTGTTCTCCCCTCACCTAAGGTTAGAGGTCTGGTAGGTGCCTCAACCCTACTTAGTTAGGTTGACATTATTATCTTACATGCAAATCCTTTTTAATATAATTGTTAATGGCAAGTTTCTTTTAAATATAGCCTCATACTCTTGTTATATTCATATTATGATGAACATTAGCATGTTCTTATTTTCTTTACTTATCTTGATATCCTAGACTAGTTTTGTGACACATACTTTTCTTCCCTTTTCCTTTTTGCTGGGTGCCTTCCCAACCACCCAGGTGTTGAGCAAGGTGATGGATAAGACAAGGAACATCTTAGATTTTGGCTTGGACTCAGTTGATGGAGATGTTGCTTGGAGACAAGATTGTAGTAGTCTAGACTTCCCTCTATCTAGATCCTTTTTTTGTATCTTATTGTAAACCCTATTGGGAAATTTTGATGTATTTTTGTAAACCTTTTATCAAAAATTGAATATAGTCAGTTATTGTTTTTATTCTACTGCCTTCTAATGGTCTTTTGTATACCAATGTTTAATAAATTTGGAAAATTTATGCCCACTCCATCATACCTCTGAGAGTGTTTGGAATGGATGTCAATTCTTCACATTTTTAGTAAAGGGGTGATTTCACTCTTTTACAACATGGTATCAGAGCCCATGGTAGTCGGAATCAGACTATTTCAGTTTTGTCTCCCTAATTAGAATACCTGCCTTACATAATTCCTTTAGGTGACATGGTTGCCCTATAGTTGATCTATAAATGATGAAAGGTTGATTTAGGACCCTATAGTTCCACATTAGTATCATGATGAATAAAACACTAAAATACTCATAACTAAAATATGCATAACTTAATGTTGTTTAGGTTTGCCTTTAGGCAACTATTAGGGCATGAAGTTGAAGCAAAGGTGTCTAGAAAGGATCAAGTTTTGGGGGCTCGCAATATTTTCCTCCGTGCCACTTGCTTGGTTTATGAGGACTCCCAGATTCATATGATACCAGCCTGACCTAAGCTGAAATGGATTGTCTGAAATAGTTTTCTTTTAGGCAATAGTGACCTTAGACATCTATGTTGTCTATCTTTGGGAACCCTAAGTTTTAGGTGTATGATGACTTGTTTGAGGATAGATATCAAGATAGTCTCCTTATGTCCCTTGGGGCCATGTAACATCCCATGATTTGAGACCTCAGATAAAATGATCTTATAAGGAATGATTGGACTACCCATATCACCAAGGTGCACCTCCTTTTCTGATAGCCCATCACTAAAGAACTCCATAGTCAAGCGTGCTCATCTTGGAGTAGTACTAGGATGGGTGACCAGTCGGGAAGTTGATCATGGCTAGCACATCAGTGAGGACAAAGTGCGCAGTTAAGGCTAGTGGTGATTTGTGGGGCTAGTCGTCGTTCCTGAAACCCTACTAGAGCATTGGGTAGTGGGCCCAGGTGTTACAAATGGTATCAAAGCCTAACCCATCCAGTAGGTGGGGTCCACATGGGCTTGCGGCATGCCAGTCTTGAGCTGTGCGGTCCAGCCGGGTAGGAAAGGGTTGTCCATGGTTGACATAGCCACCCTTACCCTGGTATTTCATGATCGGGAGCTGGGCATCCATGGTTCATGGGTCTGCACTGAAATGGGGTCAGATTATGAGTCCATATAGTTGAGCCATGATGAGGACGTTAACAGTATAAGTGGAGGAGATTATAACATCCCAAGATTTGAGACCTCGGATAAAATGATCTTATAAGGAATGATTGGACTACCCATATCACCAAGGTGCACCTCCTTTTCTAGGAGCACATCACTAAATAACTCCATAGTTAAGTGTGCTCAGCTTGGAGTAGTACTAGGATGGGTGACCAGTCGAGAAGTTGATCCTGGCTTGTACGTCAGTGAGGACAACATGCGTAGTTAAGGCTAGTGGTGATTTGTGGGGCCAATCGTCATTCCTGAAACTCTACTAGAGCCTTGGGCAGTGGACCCAGGTGTTACATGCCGCATTCTTGGATAGTTTATCCCAAGAACCTAGACTTTGAAGTTTGGGGTTAAGTGAGCTATCAGAGTGTGCAGTGGAAGTGTGATGGATCTTGTACATGGTTTAGTTAGACTCATCCTTTAATCCTAGTATAGTTTGGCTTGATAGTTCGAACTCTTTAGGGGGTGGAGTATAGTTAGTTTGATGATGTTGGGTGGTTAGATTTTGAGGAAAAAATCCTCTTTAGGGGGATGGATCCCTATGACATCTTGAAATCTATCTACACTATCTTTAGAAACCCTAACCCCATTCTTAGGAGGTTGTTGTTCTTGAAACCTTAGTGGGGTCCAAACAAGTTATAGCTATAGCCTAACGTGATTGTTTATATATTAATGAACATATAATGATCATCTGAGGAATAATTTATATTTTCAAACCCTAATGAATACCTAATGAACATAATATGAGTAACTCACATATTAATCCTAATGGATATGCATGGTGTTGCCCATGTCATAAACCAATAAACTCTAATGAAATGACAAGTAAGATAATTGTAACCTAATCTTGGACTTAATACATGCTAAGTAAAATATAGTGATCATATTAACCTGAATAATAAGTTGTAATCATCTAACCTTAACATATACATCCTTAATGACTTTCATGATACATTAATGACATTAGGTGCCATAATCATTTAACATACTTTGATACACATAAATGATATATATAATAATCTAATCACATATTAATCAAGTCATCAATATGAAATGCATGGTATTTTACCTTGTTATCCAATACACACACGATTAGTCACTTAATGTGAATCAATTTGTCATATGCCTCACCCTGATAATTAAAATACATGGAATGGCTTCAATATGAATATGAAGTGATTCGTTTCACATAAATATGCAAATCAATAATATAAATGAATAAATATGAGAAAACATTAATGTGAGAAATAAAGATAATGTGGCAATGAGATAACATTTAATGTAAATATATGTAATTGATGTGACATAATTTGGATTGAATGAAGACTTAATGACAAATTGAATATTTCATGAAAAATAATTTGTTATAACTTAATATGGTGATAGTATAAGGATAATGAATTTGAAGTTCAAAATATTAAGGATAATGATCAAGTATATTGAGGGAATTGAGTAACCCATAATTTTGCAAAACTTCTTAGTAAGATAAATGAGAAATATATATATATATATATATATATATATATATATATATATATGATGTTTTAGGGATGATAATGAAATATAACTTCCTCAGAAATAAAGTGATTATGACATGACATAATTAAAATAATGGTGATAATGTGATATCATAATGAATATAATGTCAATGAGTCAAAAACATTAAATCTCCTAAAAAGAATATCTAAACAATGGAACCTAGGTGATCCTTAAGAACCTGACCTATGTTGAGATGCTTGTGGAGTATATGTTGATGAATTGTTTGGTGGAAGTTAAGGTTGGTGAAATAACATGAAGTTTTGTGATGAGATGTTGCACACTCACCCTTCCCTTCTTGCTTGTGAATTCGGGGACGAAATCCTCTTTAAGGGGTGGAGTGTTGTAACATACTAAATTCTGAAATTTTGTCTTTTGACCCTCTTTCCCCTCTTTTCCTTTCATTTCTATCCTTATTGACCTTTCTATTTAATTATGGAATTTATAGTGGTTTAGTGAATATTTATTCACTAATTATACCAATGGAAGGGTTTATGCACAAATACCTCAGTGAAAGCTTAATTACCATATTTAAGTGCTCTAAACCTTAATCTAACTTTTTGATGTGATTTCAAAACATAAAATATGCCACATAACTCATTTTAGTGGTAATATGAAGATAAGAAACTTAATTGGATGAACAATTTAGATAATGGGTTGTTAATGGGCCATATGAAATATCTCTTAAAAAGAAGTCTCAAAAGAGGGAAAAAACTTCAAATTCGAAATCTACATATAAAAAATAGCCTACAAGTCAAATTTCATCGAATTTGGACTTCCTTGAAATATTAGGATAAGTTTAGGAGAGAGAAAATGAGTAAAATGCATAAGTAATGAATAATGTGATTATATAACTTAAAAATATGGAAATAATGGCAAATTAATATTTTACACATCAAAGATAACTTGTGGATGAAGTTTGGTCCAATTTGGATGTTGTTTGTGCAGGTTATGCAATTATAGGCACATTCTGGACTTTTATGCAATTTACCCAATTGGGAGGTTTTCTTTGCAAATTATCACATGAATTTTAATCCTTATATATTCCCTTACCATTATCGAGATTTTTAACCATTGGGCATGTAAAGAGTGAAATCAACCACCCTCTACTAAAATATGGTAAACAAAACTCATTGGAAAGCAGCGGAAAAAAAAATTCTGACTATATTCAATTTCATAAAAGATTGTACAAAATACATCAAAAATCTCCCTTTTAGGGTTACATCATCATACACAACTAGGATCTAGATAGAGGGAAGTCTAGACTACTCCACTTTGAGGGGACGAAATCCTCTTTAAGGGGTGGAGTGTTGTAACATACTGAATTCTGAAATTTTGTCTTTTGACCCTCTTTCCCTTCTTTTCCTTTCATTTCTATACTTATTGAGATTTCTATTTAATTATGGAATTTATAGTGGTTTAGTGAATATTTATTCACTAATTATACCAATGGAAGGGTTTATGCACAAATACCTCAGTGAAAGCTTAATTACCATATTTAAGTGCTCTAAACCTTAATCTAACTTTTTGATGTGATTTCAAAACATAAAATATGCCACATAACTCATTTTAGTGGTAATATGAAGATAAGAAACTTAATTGGATGAACAATTTAGATAATGGGTTGTTAATGGGCCATATGAAATATCTCTTAAAAAGAAGTCTCAAAAGAGGGAAAAAACTTCAAATTCGAAATCTACATATAAAAAATAGCCTACAAGTCAAATTTCATCTAATTTGGACTACCTTGAAATATTAGGATAAGTTTAGGAGAGAGAAAATGAGTAAAAGGCATAAGTAATGAATAATGTGATTATATAACTTAAAAATATGGAAATAATGGCAAATTAATATTTTACACATCAAAGATAACTTGTGGATGAAGTTTGGTCCAATTTGGATGTTATTTGTGCAGGTTATGCAATTATAGGCACATTCTGGACTTTTATGCAATTTACCCAATTGGGAGGTTTTCTTTGCAAATTATCACATGAATTTTAATCCTTATATATTCCCTTACCATTATCGAGATTTTTAACCATTGGGCATGTAAAGAGTGAAATCAACCACCCTCTACTAAAATATGGTAAACAAAACTCATTGGAAAGCAGCGGAAAAAAAATTCTGACTATATTCAATTTCATAAAAGATTGTACGAAATACATCAAAAATCTCCCTTTTAGGGTTACATCATCATACACAACTAGGATCTAGATATAGGGAAGTCTAGACTACTCCACTTTTGTCTCCAAGCAACATATCCATCAGCTAAGTCCAAGCCAAGCTAAGATCTTCAAGTCCTATTCATCACCTTGCTCCACATCTGGGTGGTTGGGAAAACACCCAGAAAGAGGGAAGGAAAATAAAAGTATGCATCACTAAACTATACTAAAGGTGACAAGATAAATATAACAAGTAAATCAGGCTAGGAAATCATCAAAAGATGAGACATCAAGAGAATGAGGCCATTTATATAAAAGAATATTTTAATAGATGCTTGCCATAAACATAGTAAAACAACAACATTGCATGTATGATTAATATTGACTATCTTAACTATGTAGGGTTGAGGCACCTACCGGACCTTGAACGAAAGGGTGAGGGGAGAATAACACATTCCCAGTCACCTGCACATATTTCATGTGCGGGGGAGAGTAACACGTTCCCCAGGGGAGAAATAACACATTCCCCAACTATGGGTGGTTGTACATACAAGTACCACTACACTAGTTAATTAGTCTAATAAAATAAACATGCTAGAAACAATGACAAGTAATAGCATCATCCAAAAAGAACATGGCAAAGGGGTACCAAGACCAAGAATAATATTCTAAAACTGATTATGAGGCAAGTATAACAATAGATTCAAGGGAAAAGTTTACAAGGTGCAAATAAGCCTCATTATGGAAAGCATAGGTTAAGGAACAAATACTTCCCAACTGAAAGGTTAAATACACATACCTTATTCTTTCGAATCCTAGAATCACTTTTCATAACTTTTACACGAGATCAGATCCACTTTCCCTAATATGATCATCATATTTATATATTAGATATATGTATATTCATTAAAGGCTTAAAACCTCAAAACCATTGACTTTCTCCACAAACGATCGAATTAGACTCTGAAAACCTCACTACTATGTTATTTACGTTCTTTTGATCAAAATAACATGTATATTTGTATATTTTTGAGATACTGACTTTTTTTGGCTATTTTCCATATTTTAGAGTAATTTAAATCATCCTTAAAAACACATATTTGAAAACATCAGAATCAAACCACGAAAACATTTTTATTAGATAGATCTCATTCTCTCAATTTCAAAACATATTTTATTTCTATTTTTCTACCAACAAGTAAAAAGATATGATTTTTACAATCTCAACCAATCATAAAATGCCAGTAGGCAAACTTATTCGAGAAAAATCCAAGAGAAGCGAGAGAGAGCCGGGCCCGCCTGCTGACTTGGCCCAATAAGGGGCGACCAAGTCACGCAGCCAAGGCCGGGTTAAGCTGCGGTCAACACGAATTAAAAAGTCGAAACTACCCTTCGTGCGAACAGAGAGTGATGAAGAGAAAACTGAGGGGCATAAACGTAAAATGACATTGGGCTTTCTTCCGACGACAACAAGCTGTTGCTTGCTGCGATTTTGGGCGAAAGTGCAATACACGTCCAAACTCGATGATCAAATATGCTAAAGAAAGCTTATGAAAAACCAAACCTAATGGTATTTTTAATTTGCTTGGAGACTAAGCAAAGAGAGAGAGAGAGAGAGAGATATGTGCAGCAAACGCTGCTGCTTCGGCGGCTCTACGGGGGTCGAAACGATGGCTATTTGCATAATTGAATGGTGGGTTGTGTCGCAAAGGTGCCGACGCACATATGGGTATGGGTATATATAAGCAAGGAGATGTGGATTAGGGTTTTCATAGTGGGCCATCGAAGCTTGGGGAGCAAGCTTTGGGGGTTTCTCGAATCTTCGTTAAAACGCAAAAATTTTGGAATAGGGTGGTGCAGAATCTTGCGAGGAACTCGTAGAGCCAAACATCATTGAATTCCATGGAGTATATCTCAAGATATATGGATTTGAAATCTTGGAAACAAGCAACCTATTTCCTTTTCGGTTAGAGGAAGAAGACAATACACGGACCCTCAGATCAAAATCCAACGGTCGAGATTAGCGCGAAATCACAGTTGTATATTTGATTCCCATTCAAATTCGACTAAAGTGATTTAATGTTTTTCTCTCTCCTCATTTGGAGGCCCAAAAATTATCCAAAAATTACCAAATTTTATTATATGACTTATTTTGATGCGTAGAATCCAAATATGAAATTAGATTAAACTTTTGACAACTTTTAATGTGTCAAATAAATTAATTATTATTTTCTCTTTCCTCCTTCACTAATGGCATTAGAATTATTCAAAAATAATAAAACTTCACTCATAAGTCATATAAAGTATGTTAGACACGAATTTGGTATTATTTCCATTTGTTGAAGTTTTTATTATTTTAAATAATGAGTTGAAAGTTTTGCACACTTTCTCTCTCCTAAATTTATCTTCTCATCAAATATTTTCCAAATTGAGTAAAAATTCATCCAAAGGTCTATTTTAACATGTAGAACACGAATTTGACATTAATATATTTTTTAAGACTTTTAATATTTTATTTAATTCATTTAAATTTTATCACTTATTTAACCTTTTAATTTATTAGAGGCATCTAAAAACCTTCTAAAAATATAAAACTTGGTATACAAGAAATACTAAACATTTGGAACACGATGTTGCCATTAATTAATTTTTTTAACATATATTTAATATTGTTGGTCTTTAAGTCATTTTCTCTCTCCTGAATAAAATAAAATATTAAACCTTGACCAAATTTAATGCAAATTTGCCCAAAGGCTTATGTTTTTGTATAGATTACTAATCTGGAGTTAGTTTTCTAATTTGAGGGAATTAAATATTTTATCTCTCTTTCTTGGCTTATTTCCCATTATCCTGTATTAAAGGCATTATATATTTATTTATTATCCAAAATAGATGATACTTGCCATTAAGCAACTTTTAAGTCAAGAAAATGAAATTGATATATTTATTATCCAAATTATCTTCTTGGGCTTCTATTTAGGATTTTTGGAACAATATATTTCTCATTATCTTCTTTTATCCAAAATATTCCATATTATCCCCAATTATTGCATTTATCATCTCCTTTATTTATATTTAGGGATTTTCTTTATTTTTCATATTCTAAAAACACTAGAAAGTTCTAGGACGAATTTATTTATTCTTTTTATCACTTAGTGGATATTTTGCATATTTGACCCATTACTAAGCTTCCACTGAGGTATTAGTGCATAAACCCAAATATTGGTATAAAAGGTGAACAAATGTTCATTAAACCATCATATTGTCCACAAATTAAACAGAAAGGCCAAAGTGGATAGAAATGAAAGGAAAAGATGGGAAAGAGGGCCAAAAAGGCAAAAAGTCCAAAATTCAGTATGTTACAGGACACCTGGTTGTACCTTGTTTTGAAGGTATATCTCTCCAAGGGCATTATAAGGATTACCCTCTTTATAAATGTGCTTATCTTTAAAAGTTGTCAACCAATGGGGTTATTTATTTGTTTCAAGGATGGTGCGGATGGCCTAGAAGGCTCTAGGGGCTCTTAAGACCGACCTTTGGTATACATCAAGAGTCTATGAGCTATCCTCTTGCATGGCCATGATCCTTAGCCTAAGGACACATGGAAAGTCACATAGACACCTCATGCTTGTCCCCTTCTATATAAAGCCATGCCTACCCCTTCCCACCTCCCAATCCAAGAATAAGTCCTCTCCTTCTCTTTCTCACAGCTGAGAGCATCATCCCTTATATGTTTGGCCACAAATTTTCTGTCCCCAGGTAAAAGAGGGTGCCTACCTTGGTGAAGAAGGCTCCTAGGGTTCCAAAATTCTCTATTTAGGATTTCTTAAGCTCCTCCTTGGTGATTTTGACCAAAACTAGTAAGAATCCTCCTTTCCATCCCTGTTTTCATGCTGTTACTATTCTTCCCACCTTCTTCTGGGTAAGAACCATGACCTTCCATGGTAAAAATCCACCTAGAACCCTAAAACATCTCATCGTCATGCTCTTTTGCTAGGATTTGCACCTCTAAAGTGGAGAAGGTGATCTTTGCTCAAGAAAGGAGCTTGTCTTGGAGCAACCAGACCTTCTAATCTCGGAATCCTTTCTGTTTAGACCTTCTTACCTTCCTATAGGCTAGTTTTGTTAACCCCCTTCTCATATATTGCTTAGTACATGCTTAAAACTCATGCTTCTAGGTTGAAAATCGATGATTTCCATCGCTTTTTACCATGTTCTTATAGGGTTTTGGTTTCTTACTATTTTACCTTCTCTAGAAGCTCTAGTTTGGTTACCTATGCAACTTAAAACCTGATCTTGGGTCAAATGGTGTTTTCTCCCTCTCCCTCTCTCTTCAAATATCTCGATCGGTTTGATGATGTGGCAATTTCCTATTGGTTAGTATTGAAAAATTCATACCTTCTAAACCGCTTATCCAAATTTGACAAATAAATATGTTTTGGAATTGGAAAATTAATATCTATATAATAAAATATTTTCAAGGTCTTATTTTGTGGTTTGACGAAGGGTGATTTTTGTAAAATGAATTTAATGCATAAAATCCATAAAAATTAAATCGTAATCATCATAACTCCAAAATTAACATAAAAATATGTTTTCTCAATCAAGAGAACTTAATCAGTTTATTGGTGATTTTTTAAGAGTCTAAATATGAGTTTTTCCAAAAAGGTCTAAAATTAGGGTTTCTATACATTAATGTGCACTATGTACTCTAATACATGTTAATACATTGAAAATAGGCAAAGTGGAACTTGGACTCAATTAAAGTGGTGAAAGTTAGTAATTGATATCAGTAAGAGAGGTATGTGCATTTTCACCTTAAGTTGGGAATAATTGTGACTTAACCTATTTTTCTATAATGAGGCTTTATTAAACCCTATTTCATATACTCTTGAATCTTTTGCTATACTTGCCTCATAAATTAGTTTTGGAACATTATTCTTGGGTCTTGGTACCCCACTGCCATGCTTATTGATTCATATGACTATTTTTCCCATGATGACTTTTTCTAGAAAGTGGATTTATGTTCTATTTAATTTACAAGTAGTAGTACTTCTATACAACCACCCACAGAGGGCATGTAAATAATCGCCCTGGGGAATGTCTTATTCTCCCCATAATATTATAGGTGTCTGAGAATGTCTTGTTCTCCCCTCACCTAAGGTTAGAGGTCTTTAGGTGCCTCAACCCTACTTAGTTAGGTAGACATTATTATCTTACATGCAAATCCTTTTTAATATAATTGTTAATGGCAAGTTTCTTTTGAATATAGCCTCATACTCTTGTTATCTTCATATTATGATGAACCCTAGCCTATTCTTATTTGCTTTACTTATCTTGATATCCTAGACTAGTTTTTTGACACATACATTTCTTCCCTTTCCCTTTTTGCTGGGTGCCTTCCCAACCACCCAGGTGTTGAGCAAGGTGATGGATTAGACTAGAAAGATCATAACTTTTGGCTTGGACTTAGTTGATGGAGATGTTGCTTGGAGACAAGATTGTAGTAGTCTAGACTTCCCTCTATCTAGATCCTTATGTTGTATCTTATTGTAAACCCTAATGGGAGATTTTGATGTATTTTTGTAAACCTTTTAATAAAAATTGAATATAGTCAGTTATTTTTTTATTCCGCTGCCTTCTAATGGTCTTTTGTATACCAATGTTTAATAAATTTGGAAAATTTATGCCCACTCCATCATACCTCTGAGAGTGTTTGGAATGGATGTCAATTCTTCAAAATTTTAGTAAAGGGGTGATTTCACTCTTTTTCAACATGGTATCAGAGCCCATGGTAGTCAGAATCTGACTATTTCAGTTTTGTCTCCCTAATTAGAATGCATGCTTTACATAGTTCCTTTAGGTGACATGGTTGCCCTACAGTTGATCTATAAATGATGAAAGGTTGATTTAGGACCCTATAGTTCCACATTAGTATCATGATGAATAAAACACTAAAATACTCATAACTAAAATATGCATAACTTAATGTTGTTTAGGTTTGTCTTTAGGCAACTATTAGGGCATGAAGTTGAAGTAAAGGTGTTTCAAAAGGATAAAGTTTTGGGGGCTGGCAATATTTTCTTCTGTGCCTCTTTCTTGGTTTACGAGGACTCCCAGATCCATATGATACCGGCCTGGCCTAAGATGAAATGGATTATCTAAAATAGTTTGCTTTTAGGCAATAGTGACCTTAGACATATATGCTATATATCTTTGGGAACCCTAAGTTTTAGGTGTATGATGACTTGTTTGAGGATGGATACCAAGATAGTCTCCTTATGTCCCTTGGGGCCACATGCTTGGATAGTTTATCCCTAGAACCTAGACTTTGAAGTTTGGGGTTAAGTGAGCTATCAGAGTGCACAGTGGAAGTGTGATGGATCTTGTATATGGTTTAGTTAGATTCATCCTTTAATCCTAGTATAGTTTGGCTTGATAGGTCGAACTATTTAGGGGGTGGAGTATAGTTAGTTTGATGATGTTGGGTGGTTAGATTTTGAGGACAAAATCCTCTTTAGGAGGATGGAGCCCTATGCCATCTTGAAATCTATCTACACTATCTTTAGAAACCCTAACCCCATTCAGGAGGTTGTTGTTCTTGAAACCTTAGTGGGGTCCAAACAAGTTATAGCTATAGCCTAACGTGATTTTTTTAATATTAATGAACATATAATGATCATCTGAAGAATAATTTATATGTTCAAACCCTAATGAATACCTAATGCACATAATATGAGTAACTCACATATTAATCCTAATGGATATATATGGTGTTGCCCATGTCATAAACCAATAAACTCTAATGAAATGACAAGTAAGATAATTGTAACCTAATCTTGGACTTAATGCATGCTAAGTAAAATATAGTGATCATATTAACCTGAACAATAAGTTGTAATCATCTAACCTTAACATATACATCCTTAATGACTTTCATGATACATTAATGACATTAGGTGCCATAATCATTTAACATACTTTGATACACATAAACGATATATATAATCATCTAATCACATATTAATCAAGTCATCAATATGAAATGCATGGTATGTTACCTTGTTATCTAATACACACACGATTAGTCACTTAATGTGAATCAATTTGTAATATGCCTCACCCTGATAATTAAAATACATGGAATGTCTTCAATATGAATATGAAGTGATTCCATTCACATAAATGTCAAATCAATAATATAAATGAATAATTATAAGAAAGCATTAATGTGAGCAATAAAGATAATTTGGCAATGAGATAACGTTTATTATAAATATATGTAAATGATGTGACATAATTTGGATTGAATGAACACTTCATGACAAATTGAATATTTCATGCAAAATAATTTGTTATAACTTAATATGGTGATAGTATAAGGATAATGAATTCGAAGTTCAAAATGTTAATGATAATGATCAAGTATATTGAGGGAATTGAGTAACCCATAAATTTGCTAAAATTCTTAGTAAGATAAATGAGAAATATATATACGATGTTTCATGGATGATAATGTGATATCATAATGAATATAATGTCAATGAGTCAAACATAAAATATCCTAAAAAAGAATATCTAAACAATAGAACCTAGGTGATCCTTAAGAACCTGACCTATGTTGAGATGTTTGTCGAGTATATGTTGATGAATTGTTTGGTGGAAGTTAAGGTTGGAGAAATAACCTGAACTTTTGTGATGAGATGTTGCACACTCACCCTTCCCTTCTTGCTTGTGAATTGGGGGACGAAATCCTCTTTAAGGGGTGGAGTGTTGTAACATACTGAATTCTAAAATTTTGTCTTTTGACCCTCTTTCCCCTCTTTTCCTTTCATTTCTATCCTTATTGACCTTTCTATTTAATTAGTGGAATTTATAGTGGTTTAGTGAACAATTATTGACTAATTATACCAATGGAAGGGTTTATGCACAAATATCTCAGTGAAAGCTTAATTACCATAATTTAGTACTCTAAACCTTAATCTAACTTTTTGATGTGATTTGAAAACATAAAATATGCCACATAACTCATTTTAGTGGTAATATGAAGATAAGAAACTTAATTGGATGAACAATTTAGATAATGGGTTGTTAATGGGCCATATGAAATATCTCATAAAAAGAAGTCTCAAAATAGGAAACAAACTTCAAATTCGAAATCTACATATAAAAATTAGCCTACGTGTCAAATTTCATCTAATTTGGACTCCTTGAAATATTAGGTTAAGGTCAGGAAAGAGAAAATGTGTAAAAGGCATAAGTAATGAATAATGTGATTATATAACTTAAAAATATGAAAATAATGGAAAATTAATGTTCTACACATCAAATATAACTTGTGGATGAAGTTTGGTCCAATTTGGTTGTTGTTTGTGCAGGTTATGCAATTATATGCACATTTTGGACTTTTATGCAATTTACCCAATTGGGAGGTTTTCTTTGCAAATTATCACCTGAATTTTAATCCTTAGATATTCCCTTACCATTATCGAGATTTGGAACCATTGGGCATCTGGTTACACCTTGTTTTGAAGGTATTTCTCTCCAAGGGCATTATAGGGATTACCCTCTTTATAAATGTGCTGATCTTTAAAAGCTATCAACCAATGGGGTTATTTCTTTGTTTGAATGATAGTGGGGATAGCCTATAAGGCTCTAGGGGCTCTTAGGACCGACATTTGGTATACAAGAAGAGTCTATGAGCTGTCCTCTTGCATGGCCATGAAGCCTTAGCCTAAGGACACATGGAAAGTCCCATAGACACCTCATGCTTGCCCCCTTCTTTATAAAGCCATGCCTACCCCTTCCCACCTCCCAATCCAAAAAGAAATCCTCTCATTCTCTTTCTCACAGATTAGAGAATCATCCCTTATATGTTTGGCCACAAATATTTTGTCCCAAGGTAAAAGAGGGAGCCTACCTTGGTGAAGAAGGCTCCTAGGGTTCCAAAATTCTCTATTTAGGATTTCTTAAGCTCCTCCTTGGTGATTTTGACCAAAACTAGTAAGAATCCTCCTTTCCTTCCATATTTTCATGCTTTTAGTATTCCTCCCACCTTCTTCCGAGTCGAAACCATGACCTTCCATGGTAAAAATCCACCTAGAACCCTAAAACATCTCATCTCCATGCTCTTTTGCTAGGGTTTGCACCTCTAAAGTGGAGAAGGTGATCTTTGCTCAAGAAAGGAGCTTGTCTTGGAGCAACTAGAACTTATAATCTCAGGATCCTTTCTGTTTGGACCTTCTTACCTTCCTATAGGCAAGTTTTTTTTTAACTCCCTTCTCATATATTGCTTAGTACATGCTTAAAACTCATGCTTCTAGGTTGAAAATCGATGATTTCCATCACTTTTTACCATGTTCTTCTAGGGTTTTGGCTTCTTACTCTTTTACCTTCTTTAGAAGCCCTAGTTTGGTTACCTATGCAACTTAAAACCTGATCTTGGTTCAAATGGTGTTTTCTCCCTCTCCCTCTCTCTTCAAATATCTCGATCGGTTTGATGATGTGGCAATTTCCTATTGGTTAGTATTGAAAAATTCATATCTTCTAAACCGCTTATCCAAATTTGACAAATAAATATGTTTTGGAATTGGAAAATTAATATCTATATAATAAAAATATTTTCAAGGTCTTATTTCGTGGTTTTACGAAGGTTGATTTTTGTAAAATGAATTTAATGCATCAAATCCATAAAAATTACATCGTAATCATCATAACTCCAAAATTAACATAAAACTATGTTTTCTCAATTAGGAGAACTTAATAAGTTTATTGGTGATATTTTAAGATACTAACTCCGAGTTTTTCTAAAAAGGTCTAAAATTAGGGTTTCTATACATTAATGTGCACTATGTACTCTAATACATGTTAATACATTAAAAATAGGCAAAGTGGAACTTGGACTCAATTAAAGTGGTGAAAGTTAGTAATTGATATCAGTAAGAGAGGTATGTGAATTTACACCTTAAGTTGGGAATAATTGTGCCTTAACCTATTTTTCTATAATGAGTCCTTATTAAACCCTATTTCATATATTGTTGAATCTTTTGTTATACTTGCCTCATAAATCAGTTTTGAAACATTATTATTGGGTCTTGGTACCCCACTGCCATGCTTATTGATTCATATGATTATTCTTGCCATGAATACTTTTTCTAGCATGTGGATTTATGTTCTATTTAATTTACAAGTAGCGGTACTTATGTACAACCACCCATAGAGGGCACGTAAATAATCACCCTAGGGAATGTCTTATTCTCCCCATAATATTGTAGGTGACTAGGAATGTCTTATTCTCCCCTCACCTAAGGTTAGAGGTCTGGTAGGTGCCTCAACCCTACTTAGTTAGGTAGACATAATTATCTTACATGCAAAACCTTTTTAATATAATTGTTAATGGGAAGTTTCTTTTGAATATAGCCTCATACTCTTGTTATCTTCATATTATGATGAGCCCTAGCCTATTCTTATTTTCTTTACTTATCTTGATATCCTAGACTAGTTTTTTGACACATACTTTTCTTCCCTTTCCCTTTTTGCTGGGTGCCTTCCCAACCACCCAGGTGTTGAGCAAGGTGATGGATAAGACAAGGAAGATCTTAGCGTTTGGCTTGGACTCAGTTTATGGAGATGTTTATTGGAGACAAGATTGTAGTAGTCTAGACTTCCATCTATTTAGATCCTTTTGTTTTATCTTATTGTAAACCCTAATGGGAGATTTTGATGTATTTTTGTAAACCTTTTATCAAAAATGGAATATAGTCAGTTATTTTTTTATTCTGCTGCTTTCTAATGGTCTTTTGTATACCAATGTTTAATAAATTTGGAAAATTTATGTCCACTCCATCATACCTCTGAGAGTGTTTGGAATGAATTTAATTCTTCAAATTTTTACTAAAGGGGTGATTTCACTCTTTTACATCATGGTATCAGAGCCCATGGTAGTTGGAATCTAACTATTTCAGTTTTGTCTCCCTAATTAGAATACTTGCCTTTCATAGTTCCTTTAGGTGACATGGTTGCCCTAAAATTGATCTATAAATGATGAAAGGTTGATTTAGGACCCTATAGTTCCACATTAGTATCATGATGAATAAAAAACTAAAATACTCATAACTAAAATATGCATAACTTAATGTTGTTTAGATTTACCTTTAGGAAACTATTAGGGCATGAAGTTGAAGCAAAGGTGTCTATAAAGGATCAGGTTTTGGGGGCTGGCAATATTTTCCTCCGTGCCACTTGCTTGGTTTACAAGAACTCCCAGATCCATATGATACCCGGCCTGGTCTAAGTTAAAATGGATTGTCCAAAATAGTTTGCTTTTAGGCAATAGTGACCTTAGACATCTATGTTGTATGTCTTTGGGAACCCTAAGTTTTAGGTGTATGATGACTTGTTTGAGGATGGATACCAAGATAGTCTACTTATGTCCCTTGGGGCCACATGCTTGGATAGTTTATTCCTAGAACCTAGACTTTGAAGTTTGGGGTTAAGTGAGCTATCAGAGTGCGCAGTGGAAGTGTGATGGATCTTGTACATGGTTTAGTTAGACTCATCCTTTAACCCTAGTATAGTTTGGCTTGATAGGTCCAACTCTTTAGGGGGTGGAGTATAGTTAGTTTGATGATGTTGGGTGGTTAGATTTTGAGGACTAAATCCTCTTCAGGGGGATGGATCCCTATGACATCTTAAAATCTATCTACACTATCTTTAGAAACCCTAACCCCATTCTTAGGAGGTTGTTGTTCTTGAAACCTTAGTGGGGTCCAAACAAGTTATAACTATAGCCTAACGTGATTGTTTATATATTAATGAACATATAATGATCATCTAAGGAATAATTTATATGTTCAAACCCTAATGAATACCTAATGCACATAATATGAGTAACTCACATATTAATCCTAATGGATATGCATGGTGTTGCCCATGTCATAAACCAATAAACTCTAATGAAATGACAAGTAAGATAATTGTAACCTAATCTTGGACTTAATACATGCTAAGTAAAATATAGTCATCATATTAACCTGAACCATAAGTTATAATCATCTAACCTTAACATATACATCCTTAATGAATTTCATGATATATTAATGACATTAGGTGCCATTATCATTTAACATACTTTGATACACATAAATGATATATATAATCATCTAATCACATATTAATAAAGTCATCAATATGAAATGCATGGTATGTTACCTTGTTATCTAATACACACACGATTAGTCATTTAATGTGAATCAATTTGTAATATGTCTCACCTTGATCATTAAAATACATGGAATGGCTTCAATATGAACATGAAGTGATTCGATTCACATAAATGTGCAAATCAATAATATAAATGAATAAATATGTGAAAACATTAAGGTGAGCAATAAAGATAATGTGGCAATGAGATAACGTTTAATATAAATATATGTAATTGATGTGACATAATTTGGATTGAATGAAGACTTAATGACAAATTGAATATTTCATGCAAAATAATTTGTTATAACTTAATATGGTGATAGTATAAGGATAATGAATTCGAAGTTCAAAATATTAAGGATAATGATCAAGTATATTGAGGGAATTGAGTAACCCATAATTTTGCTAAAATTCTTAGTAAGATAAATGAGAATATATATATATATATATATATATATATATATATATATATATATATATATATATATATATATATATATATATATATATATACGATGTTTCATGGATGATAATGAAATATAAATTCCTTGGAAATAAAGTGATTATGACATGACATAATTAAAATAATGGTGATAATGTGATATCATAATGAATATGATGTGAATGAGTCAAAAACATTAAATGTCCTAAAAAGAATATCTAAGCAATGGAACCTAGGTGATCCTTAAGAACCTGACCTATGTTGAGATGCTTGTGGAGTATATGTTGATGAATTGTTTGGTGGAAGTTAAGGTTGGAGAAATAACCTAAAGTTTTGTGATGAGATGTTGCACACTCACCCTTCCCTTCATGCTTGTGATTTCGGGGATGAAATCCTATTTAAGGGGTGGAGTGTTGTAACATACCAAATTTTGAAATTTTGTCTTTTGACCCTATTTCCCATCTTTTTCTTTCATTTCTATCCTTATTGGCCTTTCTATTTAATTATTGGAATTTATAGTGGTTTAGTGAACATTTATTCACTAATTATACAAATGGAAGGGTTTATGCACAAATACCTCAGTGAAAGCTTAATTACCATAATTAAGTGCTCTAAACCTGAATATAACTTTTTGATGTTATTTGAAAACATAAAATATGCCACATAACTCATTTTAGTGGTAATATGAAGATAAGAAACTTAATTGGATGAACAATTTAGATAATGGGCCGTTAATGGGCCATATTACATATCTCATAAAAATAAGTCTCAAAATAGGAAACAATCTTCAAATTCGAAATCTACATAACAAAATTAGCCTACGTGTCAAATTTCAACTAATTTGGACAACCTTGAAATATTAGGATAAGTTTAGGAGAGAGAAAATGAGTAAAAGACATAACTAATGAATAATGTGATTATATAACTTAAAAATATGGAAATAATGGTAAATTAATATTCTACACATCAAAGATAACTTGTGTATGTAGTTTGGTCCAATTTGGATGTTGTTTGTGCAGGTTATGTAATTATATGCACATTCTAGACTTTTACGCAATTTACCCAATTGGGATGTTTTCTTTGCAAATTATTACCTGAAATTTAATCCTTAGATATTCCCTTACCATTATCGATATTTTTAACCATGGGGAACCTGGTTGCACCTTGGTTTGAAGGTATTTCTCTCCAAGGTCATTATAGGGATTACCCTCTTTATAAATGTGCTTATCTTTAAAAGCTATCAACCAATGGGGTTATTTCTTTGTTTGAAGGACGGTGGAGATGGCCTAGAAGGCTCTAAGGGCTCTTAGGACCGACCTTTGGTGTAAAAGAAGAGTCTATGAGCTGTCCTCTTGTATGACCATGAAGCCTTAGCCTAAGGACACATGGAAAGTCACATAGACACCTCATGCTTGCCCCCTTCTTTATAAAGCCATGCCTACCCCTTCCCACCTCCCAATCCAAGAAAAAATCATCTCCTTCTCTTTCTCACAGCTTATAGAATCATCCCTTATATGTTTGTATGTTTGTACACAAAGTTTCTATCCCAAGGTAAAAGAGGGTGCCTACCTTGGTGAAGAAGGCTCCTAGGGTTCCAAAATTCTCTATTTAGGATTGCTTAAGCTCCTCCTTGGTGATTTTGACCAAAACTAGTAAGAATCCTCCTTTCCTTCCCTGTTTTAATGCTGTTAGTATTCCTCCCACCTTCTTCGGGGTTGAAACCATGACCTTCCATGGTAAAAATCCACCTAGAACCCTAAAACATCTCATCTCCATGATCTTTTGCTAGGGTTTGCACATCTAAAGTGGAGAAGGTGATCTTTGCTCAAGAAAGGAGCTTTGCTTGGAGAAACCAGACCTTCTAATCTTGGGATATTTTCTGTTTGACCTTCTTACCTTCCTATAGGCAAGTTTTTTAACCCGCTTCTCATATATTGCTTAGTACATGCTTAAAACTCATGCTTCTAGGTTGAAAATCGATGATTTCCATTGCTTTTTACCATGTTCTTCTAGGGTTTTGGTTTCTTACTATTTTACCTTCTCTAGAAGCTCTAGTTTGGTTACCTATGCAACTTAAAACCTGAACTTGGGTCAAATGGTGTTTTCTCCCTCTCCCTCTCTCTTCAAATATCTCGATCGGTTTGATGATGTGGCAATTTCCTATTGGTTAGTATTGAAAAATTAATATCTTCTAAATCGCTTATCCAAATTTGATAAATAAATATGTTTTGGAATTGGAAAATTAATATATATATATAATAAAAATATTTTCAAGGTCTTATTTCGTGGTTTGACTAAGGGTGATTTTTGTAAAATGAATTTAATGCATAAAATCCATAAAAATTACATCGTAATCATCATAACTCCAAAATTAACATAAAAATATGTTTTCTCGATCAGGAGAACTTAATAAGTTTATTGGTGATGTTTTCAAAATCTAAATATGAGTTTTTGTTCTTCTAAAAAGGTCTAAAATTAGGGTTTCTATACATTAATGTGTACTCTAATACATGTTAATACATTGAAAATAGGCAAAGTGGAACTTGGACTCAATTAAAGTGGTGAAAGTTAGTAATTGATATCAGGAATAGAGGTATGTGCATTTACACCTTAAGTTGGGAATAATTGTGCCTTAACCTATTTTTCTATAATGAGGCTTTATTAAACCCTATTTCATATACTCTTGAATCTTTTGCTATACTTGCCTCATAAACCAGTTTCAGAACATTATTCTTGGGTCTTGGTACCCCACTGCCATGCTTATTGATTCATATGACTATTCTTTCCATGACTACTTTTTCTAGCATGTGGATTTATGTTCTATTTAATTTACAAGTAGCGATACTTATGTACAATCACCCACAGAGGGCACGTAAATAATCACCTTGGGGAATGTCTTATTCTTCCCATAATATTGTAGGTGATTGGGAATGTCTTGTTCTCCCCTCACATAAGGTTAGAGGTCTGGTAGTTTCCTCAACCCTAATTAGTTAGGTAGACATAATTATCTTACATGCAAATCCTTTTTAATATAATTGTTAATGGCAAGTTTCTTTTGAATATAGCCTCATACTCTTGTAATCTTCATATTATGATGAACACTAGCCTGTTCTTATTTGCTTTACTTATCTTGATATCCTAGACTAGTTTTGTGACACATACTTTTCTTCCCTTTCCCTTTTTGCTGGGTGCCTTCCCAACCACCCAGGTGTTGAGCAAGGTGATGGATAAGACAAGGAAGATCTTAGCTTTTGGCTTTGACTCGGCTGATGGAGATGTTGATTGGAGACAAGATTGTAGTAGTTAGACTTCCCTCTATCTAGATCCTTTTGTTGTATCTTACTGTAAACCCTAATGGAAGATTTTGATGTATTTTTGTAAACCTTTTATCAAAAATTGAATATAGTCAATTATTTTTTTATTCCGCTGCTTTCTAATGCTCTTTTGTATACCAATGTTTAATACATTTGGAAAATTTATGCCCACTCCATCATACCTTTGAGAGTGTTTGGAATGGACGCCAATTCTTCAAATTTTTAGTAAAGGGGTGATTTCACATTTTTACATAGAATGTATGTGATATGTACTATAAGTATGTGATGATTGGATATGTATATGTATTTGTATATAATATCTCTCAATCAAAAATATTATTCCTTAGATGCTTTCTATAAGCAACACACATGAAAAGCTTGATTGTCTATGCATGGGTACACCAAGCATGGTGCACTCTCTATCTCGTGGAAGTGTGATGGTAGTTATGTGGGTCTGCCAAGCGGGGTGGATTGCTATCGTGTTGACTTTTGGGTCAGGCTTAACTAGATGATCTTAATGAGATTAAGCACCTTGAAGCATGAAGATGAATATGGCAAAGTGTTGCACATATCATCTATCCCCCAAGTTAAGACCCATCATTCAGATAGATGGGGGTAAATTAATGGGTTCGGATATTAATGAACTCTATAGAAGAGTTTTTCCATTTTTCAATATTTTCAATATTAAAATATATATAAATATTGAAATATAGAAATAAAGATATATATATATATGTATATATATACGTATGTTTTACTCCTATTTCTATTTGAGTTAGTTACTTAGGGACTCTTTATGTTTCATATCTATCATACAAAATATTTGAATTATTAGATAATCATGATCATGATGCATTTTGAGTCAAAATGCAAAAAAAAAGGCTAAAAATTGTATAAGATGAAATTGGAAAGTATTGCCTACGTCAATAATTAGTTATGGACGCTGGCATTGGCCGAATAGTAATTCAATTATTTTGGATCTTGGATCACTACAAGATTGTATGTTACAATATTCAAATTGGTAGTGAGAGCTATCCATTTAAGCAAATTAGTGGGAGTGATAATTAATTAAAGGCCTAATTAAATATCGATCTTATTATCAAATCAAAACAAAAATATTTTGACAAAGTTGCAGTATCTTTTCTGGAATCTAATGGCAAGCACAAACATGTTATCAATGTGATCAATACTTGAGTAGGACAAGCTAAATGAGATTAACTTCCATGTTTGGTTTAGGACTTTGAGAAATGTTCTCACCAATGAGTGAAATCTCTATGTCCTTGAAAGGTTGGAGCCAAAGGAGCCCACTCCAAATGTGCCTAAGGCTGAAATGGATTCTTAATTGAAGCATGCCAATGATGCCATAGACATTGAGTACCTTATGATATGTTATTTGAACTATGAGTTATATAAACAACATGAAAACATGAATACTCTTGAGATGATAACACATCTTACGAATCATGTAAAAAAAAAGAGTATAATGTCTCCAAAGTGATGTTTGAGTGCAAACTGACAGAGGGAGATCTAGTATAGCCCCATGTGCTCAATATGATTGGTCATGTGGAGAGACTATGATTTTTTTAAGGTCGAGAGTTGGCCATGGAATCGATTCTACAATTGTTGCCTAAATCATATAGCTAGTTTATTGAGTGCTATCACTTGAGCAAACAACTGTCTGAATTTCTTGGCATGTTGATGAATGTTAAAGCATAAATAAAGATGGACAAACCAGTGATGATGATTAGTGGGGAAGAGTCCAAGGATAAAGGAAAGTCCAAGAAAAGTTCTGAGGCTAAGCTGAAGTCCAAATCTTCTGCACTTAAGACTAGGAAAATGGTAAGTACAAAAGGAATATGTCATTTTCACTTAAATTATTTAGGAAGGGATGTAACAAATTAAAATCCATCTATCATATTAGTTTAGCCTTTTCCTAAGCTTTTTATTTCATTTTTGTCCTTGATGTTGAATTAGTGGAAATTTTAAAGGTTTGGTGTACATTTGTTCCCAATATTTTACATTATAAGGAGTTAAGCACAGATACCTTGGTGAAAGTTTACTAACGGGTTTAATTTGAAAAATATCCACTTAAGAGGGATAAGAATAAAATAAAATAGATCTAGAAGTTTCTATGGCTTTTTGTGTGGGAAAAAGAAAAGAAAATCCAAAAATTAAGATAATGTGACATTAAATGAATTATTTTTTTCATTAAGTGAAAATATGAGTAATTGCCTAAAAATCATAAAAGTGGAACTCAAAAGATAATTCTAAGCTCAAATTCATTTTCTTTGAGTACAAGTTTGCTTGAGGGATACGTTTCACAACTTTTGAAACATTAGTAAGTATAGTTGTATTAATTATATGGGAAAATAAGAGATAACTCAAAAATACAAAATAAAATAATTAGTGACTCTAAATGTAACAATTTATTCCAAATTCATGATATACACATTAAAATATGCCTTTGGGTGAATTTTCACTCAATTTGGAGAATATTTGATTAAAAAGTTAAATCAGGAGAGAGAAAGTGTGGAGAACCTTCAAAATATTAAATAAATGTACAAACAACTCCAACATATAAAATTTATGGAAAATTTGTATCCAAGGCACTTAATGTGACTTTTGGGTGAAGTTTCATCAAAATTGGAGAATCTTATAACCATCGATAAAGGAGGAAAGAGAAATAAGATTTGATTTATTTAACACATTAAAAATTCTCAAAAGGCAAAACTAATTGTATATTCAGATTCCTCATATAAAAAATAGGCTATGTGTCAATTTTCATTTAATTTGGTGTATGTTTACAACCTCAATTGAGGAGAGAGAAAAAGATTAAATAAAATAGGTGTCACTTTAGTCTGATTAAGATTTGGAATGCAATAAATGTGTCACTGTAACACCCCTGGCCTGGGTTTTGGGATAACCTTAGAAGATTTGCTAAAGTAAGTTTCTTAGAACCTTGTCTTAATCTTTTAAAAAGTAATTAAGACTTGAAAAGAGTTTATTTCTCAATTTTGAACTTATTTGCAAATTGTTTGTGCCTTATATGATAACTTTGGTATGAATTGCAATTTACCTAATTAAGGGGTTTATGTACAATTTATCATCTCTATAATGTCTATTCTCTCTCTTAGAATCAACTAGAGGAAAGAAAAAGAAGGGGGCGCCTTGTTTGAGTCTTGGTTGAATGATAACACTCTTTGTGGTAAAAGAACCAAAGAAGTGTTGAGTACCTTGAACCCTAGATGAGGTTGTATCAAGTTTTGAAGTATACATGGGAATGCCTATCAGCTTGGAATACATAGAGGAGGTCCCCTATCAGTTTTTTAACCTTTGAAGGAGATCATGATAGGCTAAGCACCTCAAGTAGGTGAAGCCTATCGGTTTGCAAGTTCCTTGCAAAAGTGGTATCAGTTTGCACATAAAGCAAGATTGGGTGATGATATCTTGTCAAGAAATATACCCAAATGATCGATATATTATCCATGAATTATACTCAAGAATTTTTCATGACTATATAATTATGATTGCATGAAGTTACCATGCATGGACATGTGTCACTCAAGGGCACATAGTGATGACACCTTATACACACTCTCTTTCATGAATGTCAACTATATATACCTCTCTTTTCACTTCCAAGTAAACCTTTCAGTTCCTTTACCATATATTGCTTGGAGGATGATCCTAGGAGCTCAAGGAATAAATAGAAGGTCGAGCATCTTGCCTAAGGTGATCCATGATCGTCTTCAACCTTGGAAAGATTATACTTCTTGGATCATGATTCTTTCCTTCTCTCCTTTCTTCATCTAGTTCTTAAATATGGTACCTTGTTTCATAGAGAAGTGTTGTGATCGAATCTTGGACTTCTATGAGTTCTAATGAATATATAGTATTGTTGTCCATGAACTAGAGTAGTTATGCATGAATATCTTGAGCTTGAAGATGATAAAACCGATATGCACAAATTGATATTTGTTTATGGGAAACCCTAACCCGATAGAAGGGTAAAGTATGGAAATAGATACATATAAATGCCTATTCTTTTGTATTGATTTCTTGAGTAGGACTACTATTCTCTTAAGTGTTTTATCTTCCATCTAAATGCTAATAACATGGTAGGCCGATATCTATAAGATATCCAAGTTAACACCTATTTTTTTCTATAACATGGATGGTTTTCGTGACTTGTGATGTTTTAAATGACATGTTGCTAATCTGATATGACCAAGAGGGATCTAGGCCGATATGCTAGACTCTATAAATTGATATTCCTTGAATGATATTGGATTGTAATAATCTAGAGATGACTAGTGAAGGAATTGTATGAAATCATGTTTAGTTGGTTGAGTGTGGTGGTTGATATAGCTAACCCTAAACTGATACAACTCAAACCCTAGAGGCTGATATCCCATAATGTGCTATGTGGCTGATACACTAATTAAAGGTGTGGCCAATATCCTAGTTGTTAGTGAGGCCAATACATAAGTTGATAGTGTTGTCGATACACTAGCCAATGTTGAGTGGCAGATACACTACTTGATTGAAGAGGCCGATACCCTAATTAAAGGTGAGGCCAATATCCTAGTAGAAGATCAGGCCTATATCTTTGTTAATGGTATGGTCGATACCCTAGTCCATGATCTATTCAACACACTAGTGGTTAAAGTGGTTGATACTCAATTTGATGTTGAGTGGCCGATACCCTAAGTTGAAGGGGTGGTCGATAGTCAAGTTGATGTTAAGTGGTCAATAGCTTAGTTGATATGGAGTGGCCGATACTCTAAGTTGAAGGGGTGGCTGATACTCAAGTTGATGTTAAGTGGTCGATACATTAGTTGATGTTGAGTGGCCGATACCTAAGTTAATGTTGGGTGTCTGATACATAAGATGTTAGTATGGCCGACTAGTATGTGATATGGTTGATACACTTCAAGCACCACACAAATGATACCACTCTAAGCATCTCTAAAACGATAACATTTGACATGCTTTGGTCGACACAAGTATATGTGTCTGGGCTAACACAAGTGATGTGTTTATCTTGATACACTCTGTGGAGTGAAGGCTGATACACCTTCTAGAGTGTAGGTCGATACACTTTGAAGAGTGTAGACTGATACACCTTGTAGAGTGTAGGCCGATACACCCTAAAGAGTGTAGGCTGATACAACTTGAATTTAATCAATGCATGCATCATGAAAGTAATGAGATGAATACACTTTAATAGGTGTAGGTTGATAATCCTAAAGAAGGGTAAATGAATGTATTAGGTATGTTGAAGTCAATATCCTAGCAAGGATAAGAAAGAAACTTATATCTCATGTTGATAATCAATTGATGATATTTGATGTAATATGCTTAAACATTTATGGCAATCAAGAAGCTCTTGTAATGTGAATAAGGGTTTTCATTGATAAGTATGCACTTGGAAACCCTAATTTAGTTACAAAGGAAAACCCTAACCCTATCCATGAGAGGGTTGCAATTTGAATGATTCTTCTTATATCATGGTCCTGATATTTTCTTGATATTGCATTTGCTATGAATCATAACCATGTAGGTATTATGAGATGATGAACATAGTCAGGTTTGAGATATGATGATTTAGTACAATACAAATTATATAAGGCCTTATGAGCCATGTGATATACTTGTACAACAAGTGTGATTTGTATATGGGTTGGATGACTTAGAGTTGGTTATTGCCTAATGAGAGATGATATTATTCAACAATGAACTAAGAGTTTGATACCCAAACATATGATCATGATAATGATAATGATAATGGTGTAGGGATGAGATTCCCAATAAAGTATTTAGGGGACTGATATCCCAGGATAAGTGTAGCCATATATGTACCAATTGATATAAGATCTCTTGAAAATATGGTACACCTTTCTGTATAGAATTTAACTATAATTTATGCTTGTACCTTGATTAATGCTAAAAGATGTTGTAATGCATTTAATCTATCAAGTAAACTAAAAATGTAGTTTCCTTGACCATAGAATCATTTAGTGTCAGTATCTGCTGAATGATGGAATGAGTTTTACTCAAAGCGCATATTCTTGAATATGTGTGGGTGCAAGATGAGTAATACCTTGCTTCCTTCAAACCTCAGGATTTGACCTTGATCCATTTTCCTAAGAAAGAGTGCAGTTGTAGGCCGTAGCTGTATTGCAACAACGGGATTGGCAGTAAAGGCTTACCCCCAGAATAGCATGGTTGCAGGTCATGACTCAATATATATAAGCAAGATTGACTATAGGTCATACCATAAACAAAGAACACGCTACGCGTTGTATCTCTATAGTGAAGAGCCTCTATACACCAGGCTAGCTAAAATGTAGATTGACTCATAATGCCACTACCACTCTTGTACTGACTGAGAAAGGAGAGGTCATGGATTCTGCTTCTTCTATATACCTATATAGTACTGATGCTAACTTCACAGTGGTCAATTGGAGATGAAATGTATACTCCCATTTCCATTGGGAATAACAAGATAAAATGTTTAAAGATGTAATCAACCATGTAGTGTATTTGTTTAAGAACCAAATATGAAAACATTGGTTGATGCCTTGCTTTGATTTTATACTATTTAGTTTATAACAGTTATACATGTTCTTCATATTCCTTTTTAAAGTGATTCAATGATCTATTTTTTAGTTGTAGATTCTTGAACTAAAAAGATATTGAGACTGCTCTGCTCTACATATAATCAACAGTTATACTTGTTTAATTCAATGTAGGTTTCTTCTACTCTCATTTATAAAAGTTTAATTGTGACAATAATTCTGTTGGCAGAGAGCTATATCTCTCATTGGGACAAGTTGTCTCACCCCGTGGGTTCCACAACCTTTTAGGTGGATGTGCACGAGGAGGTAGAGATCATGCAGCAGAGACCGGACAGCGACAACAAGGACAACAGTAATAGCTCAGGTTGAGTGTGTTGTTATGTGTCTTGTAGATATAGAGTCTTATGTGTCGTCCCTGTACTCTTAGGTCCTTTGGGAGATAGTGCGTAAATAGTTTCATAATCAATCTGGGATTCTGGCTAGTATACCTCGATACATGATGTTGCTTCTATGTATGTTTTGATAAAACAACCATTATCTCAAATCCTTGCAAGGAGATGGAACATTGGTATGTACAAGTAAACCATGATGTATATATATGGCTTGATTCTTACTGAAAAGAGTTTCCTGGTGATGGATCTCTTTGCAAAAAGGTTTTAATTTTTAGTGATTTTCGGTAATCTGTTGTTAATGATTAATTTCACATAGTTTTGTGCGATTAAACTATCAATGTGATAGCGGTCGTCACAATTTTTGGTATTAGAGCCTTAGGTTTGTGGAGTCTACAAGGACATAGGATTAAGGTTGTAACATCCCAGGATTTGAGGCCTTGGATAACATGATCTTATAAGGAATGATTAGACTACCCATATCACCAAGGTGCACCTCCTTTTCCGGGAGCCCATCACTAAAGAACTCCATAGTTAAGCGTGCTCATCTTGGAGTAGTACTAGGATGGGTGACCAGTCGGGAAGTTGATCCTGGCTTGCGCGTCAGTGTGGACAAAGTGCGCAGTTAAGGCTAGTGGTGGTCTGTGGGGCCAGTCGTCATTCCTGAAACCCTACTAGAGCCTTGGGCAGTGGGCCCGGGCGTTTACAAATGGTATCAGAGCCATAACCCCTCCAATAGGTGGGGCCCACATGGGCATGTGGCATGCCAATCTTGAGCCGTGCGGTCCAGGCAAGTTGGAAAGGGCTATCCGTAGAGACGAGACGGAGCCACCCTTGCGCTGGTAGCTGTGGACGGGAGCTGGGTGTCCATGGGCCATTGTGGGTCTGCACTGAAATGGGGTCAGATTATGAGCCCATATAGTTGAGCCTTGACGAGGACGTCAAGAGTCTAAGTGGGGGAGATTGTAACATCCCAAGATTTGAGGCCTCGAATAACATGATCTTATAAGGAATGATTAGACTACCCATATCACCAAGGTGCACCTCCTTTTCCGGGAGCCCATCACTAAAAAACTCCATAGTTAAGCGTGCTCAGCTTGGAGTAGTACTAGGATGGGTGACCAGTCGGGAAGTTGATCCTGGCTTGCGCGTCAGTGTGGACAAAGTGCGTAGTTAAGGCTAGTGGTGGTCTGTGGGGCCAGTCATCATTTCTAAAACCCTACTAGAGCCTTGGGCAGAGGGCCCGGGCGTTACAAAGGTCATTGAGTATGTTCTAGTGTCCTTCAATTTATCTTATAGTGACTTCTTCTTATATAGAAGAAGAAGAAGTAAAGCTCAAAGATGTCTGGAGAACATGAAGAACATGTTGCTGAGAGCAACTGTGATAATCCGGATTTTAGGATTTAGATATCGAATATAGAATTTGAAGACCATGAATGTTATGTAGATGACCAGTAGAAAACTAAGGAATTGATTATTCAATCATGGACTCTTGTCACCCAAAAGGTATGACAAGATATGCAATTGATGATTATTAGATCTAATTGAGTTCAATTATGAGGAATATATATGGTTAATCAAATTAAGTAATGATGTGACACATCATCTATTAGTGATAAACAAGAATCTGAATGGTTGAATAGTGATGTACATGTTGCATATTGATATTTCAATTCTATCAAAGTTGTTTGGTTATAAGTAAGGATCAAATGAAAATTACATATGACCATATATCCCCTAAATAAGATCTTATTTGGTGATATTATGTGGCAAGACATACATTGGATTTTAGGTCTCAAACTCGGGTGGAAGCATTACTGGATCATTGTGATCTTATGTTAAAAACTGTAGGTTTAATTGGGATTCCTATGAAAACTTATTCATGTTTTAAAATACTGAATTATTTGAGAAATTGAGGTTGAGAACTATAGGTGGGTGAATCATATGTGTCATGGGCCAACTAGAGTCTGGAAGACATGACTTCGCTATGTGAGGCAGCTTGTTGGGAGGTGTGGCACCACCTCAGCCTTTGGATGGTTAGATCTAATGGATGTGGATCTATCTGCTACCTCTGCTTCTCATGGAGAAGGTGGTACCTGCAAGACCAGGTCTGTTGCTGCTACACATCTGGGTTGATAGGAATGAGACTCTAGACCTAGAGAGAACCATCACCTCTGCTAGGCTCGTATCTATCTAACAACCCCTCTTATGGAACTTTTTCCATGGAGAATCGAGGGGGATTCCTCGCCCCATCGAGTCTGCTTTTCAACCGCAAATACAAAAGAAGCGAGAGGAGGGGTGACACAGAGGAGTAATATAGCTTTGGGAAGAGGATATCATGGCCGACGCACTCAGCTGCGATCTGGAGGACTCAAGGCATCTCAGAACGCCGTCGGGTTTAGGGGCTAGCAACGAGGGTCCCAGATGGGTTGGAAAAGGTGGAGAATCCACAAAAAGCAGAGAGCCCGATTCAGCCGCTATTCACTTTCTCAGTCCTTGTGGCGATGGTGTGACCAGCAGGCCGCCGAGGATCGAGATGCTAATCCCTCTGTGGGAAACCAACATTGCCCAGATTAGAAGCCTACCTCCACCCATGATCTATATATGGAGATCCTTCTTCCCTCTCCTTGTTCCCTGTGGTGGCCGGGGAAGCAACCAGTCACCAGATCTATGTATTCCTCACCGCCTGTTTCCCTCACGACGCCAGCGATGGAACAAGGATGAGCCGCCATTTTGCAAGATGATGGCAGGTTTGTTGTTCATTAGGAACTAGGAGATCGAGTCTGCCTTATCTCCTTGATGCCTTGCGAGTTGAAGAGGGCCATTCACCTATGATTTTTGGGAGGATCACTGCTAGAGATGCCATCTGCGGCGGCTACTTCAAGCAGAAGACCCATCCCAGTCGTCCTAGATAGCCGATGATGGCCGATCGTCACCCACAAGCACTTGGTGCCCATCAAGGTCTCACAAGGGGGCCCTCACACCCGTGCTTCCTCTCGCCATGGCCCTCAGACACGGTGGCTCCCTGATCTGGAGCGACTCCCGAGCACGGTGGAGATCACCTATAAGAAGAGGAGGGGGAAGTCGCGCCCAACCAGAGGACGAGTCCCACATTGGGTGTCACTGTGTGAAGGAGAGAACAGAGAGAGAGAGACCCAGACCCTCTTGAATCTCCTCTTAGACTGAACCGGGTTCAAACCTGCTGACCCAGCTGACCCAGTCCTTCTATAAGGTAAATCAATTATTAATTCTCAAGAAATAGATATGATCTTAGAAAAGTGGTTAAAAATAGCCCCCTTACCCTAAAAATACCCCAAAAATATCCCCAGACTCAGAAAAACATCCCCCTATATTATTGGACCCTTATATTAGTCTTTTGAAGAAATTTAAATGTATATTTTATAATATAAATGATAATGCTTCTTTTAGAATATTTTAAATTGTATAATTAGGATATGATGAATAATATATCTGAGAAAAATACTACTGAACTCTAATATTATTCTGAAACTAATGATGGAGCCTGATCTGATTGTTATGCCAAAGTACAAGGTATCTTCTTACTAAATCATAATTAAATTGTTTAAATCTCATATTACTTATAGAAAATAGACCAATCATCAGAAAATTACAAAAATTGGACCAAACCTCTAAAATGACACCCTAGTCAGTAGAAAAAGATCAAACACAAGTTTAGATCAGTCTGAACCAAGGTTGGCCTAAACCCTAATTTGGACCTAAAATACCAAGAATATGGTGTACCTATATTAATGATGATTAATTTCTTTAAATCAGGTGCTGACCAGTTTATCTAGATGATCATGGATATGTGAGGAATCTCTGAACTTAGGTACATGGGTTTTATTAAGTATAAGACTAGTTTTCATGAATGCATAATGATATGATGTACTTTGGATGTTTGTGTTTGCATATAAATTCTTGGATGTGTATTAGTAGTATATGCTCCGCAAAACATTAAAGAATATAGATGGTTTGTAGCTACTAAGTGGATATATGCTCTCTCTCTCCCTCAATTCTCTCTCTTCCTCTAAATATAAGGTCGGCACTCGGTCCCCATAGCCTAAGGGGCAGGGAAAATAAAGTGTGATATCTCTCTCTCTCCCCTCTAAATATAAGGTCGACACTCGGTCTTCATAGCCCAAGGGGTGGGGAAAAATGAAGTGCGACACCACTTAGTAGTACAAACACATCAAAAGATATCTAAAAATATGTGTTACCTGATTATCACTTTAAACAATGCTTTTCTTTTAATCTTTCTTTCTCAAGTTATTTCAATTATGCAAACATATTAGTATGTATCTTTCTACCCACATGCACAACACCTTGTGTGTTGATTCGCTGTTTCACGTATGTTTTAGGTTTAGAGATAGTGTGGGATAAAAGACGAGAAGTGAGAAATTGTCCAGGTTGTACCTATTGTGTTAAGATCCTGTTAGCATACATGTTCATAGACTTATAGAATTTTCTTCAAACTATGTAAATGTAAGTTGTAAAAATAATTCATTTGTAAAGTACATATTGAATGTTGATAATGTTAAGGTTGTATGTTCATGTATGCGTATTATGCTTCTGCATCACTTTCTGATATGATTGGATGATGTTCTCAGATTCTGACCTCTCATTCCCAATAGGGTTTGGAGAAGCCAAAATCTGGGGACGTCTCAGTTGGTATCAGAGCATGAACAATAGCTACACCTAACAATTGCTCACCATGAAACATAAAACTAAAATTCACCTCTCACTTTAAATCTTAGAAACTTAATAAGTTGTTCTATAGGTATAAGGTTTGACTTATCCTCTAGGTTAGAACCTAGATGTTCGAGAACTAGGTTTAGACAAGTGTCTGAAACCCTTTGCATATAGAGCTCATATGTATCGGGTAGCTACACTAGTCTACATATTATTCTCACCATTTCACTAGGTGACATGACACTAGACTATCTACTATGTGTGGCACACTCGAGTTTGCTGGTTTGGGTTTGTTTTCTCAATCGCCTCGCACCTCGACAGTTCTCTCTGACGCCTTCTTTCTCGGAGAAAAACTATATAATATTTTATTAAATATATGTAAATATAAAATGTGTCCCTCACACTGGAGAGTAGTTAGTGTTCATGCAATCTAAGTGAAAGGGAGTGACATCAGTCTATAAGAGAGAATAGATCTAGATTAGATGTCTAGAGCCTCATAAGGTTATGTGATAGATAGATAGACAAAATAAAGATGAAGGAAATAAGTATTTAGAATCTTACCTAAGTTGATCTATGATGGTATAAGTTTCCTTATTAAGATTTGAGTTTTATATGAGCCGAATCCACTCTTAGAGGATGTATGCTAAGTTGTGATGATGAAAGTATATTCCCTTTTCCTACTTAAGATAAGCTAAGTTAAGATAGAGATGAGTGTGCATGAGCCTCAAGCTCTTATACAAGGAGGATGTCTAGTGGTAGGACGAGATATGTGGTGAACTCTAGAGAGAGTAAGACCCACAGGGAGAAGGTCATAGGACCTAGCCTCCAATATAAGAGATATGTGTTAAAAAAAAGGTCCTACACTAGATTACTCTTGAGTGTTGAGTTGAGTCCTTTTTCATGATTCAATCCTATATGTGAGAGTTGGGGTTTAAAACAAAATTATGGGTAGGCGACTCATAATGAGAAAGTCAATCCTTTCGATTGAATTAGGTCTTAGCTTGAGTGACATATGTTTGTGAATCTCATCATTAGCTGCAAGTGAGGTGATATATGAACTGTGGTTCTAAGGGTAAAGTACTTCTGCATAAGAAACTCATAAATGTTGTTCCTTCCACTTCTCTTTCTCCATATATGATGCTAGAAACCTCACTTGAGCTATTTGGATGATTATGTATGAAAGGTCACTTAGATAAGCTTGACCTATTCTATATTCCCTTCCTATATCATACATGAAATATCTAAGTTTGAAATCGTGATAAAATTGGCTTAGTATATCCTCCTTCCCTCTATGTCATGCAGGAAAGATATAAGTTGAAATCACGAGTTAGAAATAAATATATCTTTGGATCTGGGTTACATGATCACAACATATAGTTCTTAACTTCAAATCTTTTGACTCTAAGCTTATAGTTTGGTAATAACTATTACATAATAGGGTGAAACCCTGATATACAAAGATGAATATTAGTTCCCTCTAATGATGCAATCCTAGTATGATGTTGAGCATAAATAATAATAATGATTTTAAGTATGATAAATTTCAGCAGCTAATGATATTGAAACCTTGATATCACCTTGCATGCTTTAACAGAGGAAAGGTGAAACCCTTAGTAATACCTTCCCTACTCTATATGAGTAAGTAAATCCATAATTATTAAGGTAATAAGGGATGTAAATTCTAGAATAATAGAATGTCAAGTTCTGACTCAGCCTTTATATGATGCTTCAATTCTATTAAAAAAATGTTATACTTCAACCTATATAAGGTGGGGTGGTACACCCTAGATTTTAGAGAACCTAAGATGTCAACTTGGGATACATCTAAAAGTATGAGAACTTTGGAATCCAGAAATGATGACCTATACAAAGTTGAAGTTAGCTATATCACCTTAATTATGCTAGCAGCTGAATTTCGAGGACGAAATTCCTTTTAATGTGGGGTGAATGTGATAACCCGAATTTTAGGATTTTGATATCGAATATATAATTTGAAGACCATGAATGTTATGTAGATGACTATTAGAAAACTAAGGAATTGATTATTCAATAATGGACTCTTGTCACCCAAAAGGTATAACAAGATATGCAATTGATGATTATTAGATCTAATTGAGTTCAATTATGAGGAATAGATATGGTTAATCGAATTAAGTAATGATGTGGCACATCATCTTTTAGTGATAAACAAGAATCTGAATGGTTGAATAGTGATGTACATGTTGCATATTGATATTTCAATTCTATCAAAGTTGTTTGGTTATAAGTAAGGATCAAATGACAATTACATATGACCATATATCCCCTAAATAAGATCTTATTTGGTGATATTAAGTGGCAAGACATACATTGGATTTTAGGTCTCAAACTCGGGTGGAAGCATTACTGGATCATTGTGATCTTATGTTAAAAACTGTAGGTTTAATTGGGATTCCTATGCAAAGTTATTCATGTTTTAAAATACTGAATTTTTTGAGAAATTGAGGTTGAGAACTATAGGTGGGTGAATCATATGTGTCACGGACCAACTAGAGTCTAGAAGATGTGACTTAGCTAGGTGAGGCAGATTGTTGGGAGGTGTGGCACCACCTCAGCCTTTGGATGGCTAGATCTAATGGATGTGGATCTATCTGCTACCTCTGCTTCTCACGTAGAAGGTGGTGAAAACTACTAGAGGGGGGGTGAATAGAGTTTTATAAAGATTTTAATAATTATTTAACTCAAACAACCAACCACAAAAATATTGGACAAGGGGACAAGGATTTAGAGTGGTTCCAACTTTAGCAAATACTAAAGTTGTCAGTCCACTACCCGGTTGCTTACCCAACCGGGATTTGGAAAGAATTTAATTTTATTACCTCGCAAGGACTTTACATAAAATTACAATTCTCTCCCTAAACCCTTCAAGCATCCTTCACCTAGAAGTAATTGCCCAACCTTGAAGCAGCCTTCACCTAGAAGTAATTGCACCACCTTGAAGCAGCCTTCCTCTTGAAGTAGCTTCCCGTTGCAATAGCCTTCTTGAAGTAGCTTCCCGTGCGATAGCCTTCTTGAAGTATCTTGAAGTCCACCTTCTCCTCTGAGAAGAACCTTCTCCAATCCGCAGCCTCCAACCCTAGGAGTAGCAAGGAGAATACAAAGGATAAAAAGGAACAAGAAAGAAAATAGAAATTACAACTTATCCTTTTAAGCACAAGGCTTGATTTGCCTATATCAAGCGTATTGATCTCCTAACCAATGAGTGTAGAAGTGTAAGTACTGTAGTAAGGAGATGCTAGCCTATAGGACACGAATTTGAGCTAAGGAGAAAGTAGGCCAATGATCACAGTGCTCAATTTGCTTGCAACAGATTGCTCAAGTATTTCTCAAGTATAACAAGTGTAAACAAGTGAGTTTGAGTGTCCTATGGCTTGTCCTATTTATAGGAATGGCCTAAGGATGCTTAAGGACGTTCTAGACAACTTCTAGGGGTTTCTAAGTGCTTAACTAGCCGTTAGGTACAAAGTTGTTGCTTTAACAACGACTAATTAATTAATTCTGCAGTTGCTGTCAGAGACCATCTCGGTCGACAAATGGTCGACCGAGACACCTACTCGGTCGAACTTTTGTCGACCGACAGGCTCTCTGGAACAAGTGATTTGCAACGTCTTTCATCAAATGCCAACTAACTTGTCTGTTGTGTCTAACGGCTACTTTGGATTTTTCTCGGTCGAGAAGATTGTCGACCGAGAGTGTCTCGGTCGAGGAGTTTGTCGACCGAGATTGATCCTGTTTCAAGGTTTCAATTTTGGCACTAATTATGTGTGTGAGTGTGCATAAGTAATCCTATTTGAATGGGATGACTTGTCTAACTGTGGTATTTAGCTAGGGAGAATCTAACGCTTGATTTACATGCAATTCTAAGTACTTGTACATTATATTTTTGTACAAGTTTTTACAATAGTGATTACATTGCATGAAAATATAAATGTGTAAGCTTGTAGATTTTCCCTTGTTGCTTTGTCATCCTGCACACTCAAGTAGCTTGTTAGATTAATAAGAATGAAATGTTTGTCATAATCAAAACAAAGGGATTTATAGATGTCCATTTAGCCAACAATCTCCCCCTTTTTGAAGATGACAAACATTTCCAAAATATAAATAAAGGAAATATAAAACATATGAGTTTCATACCTTTAGATTACCTTTTGTAGCTTTTTCTCTTGTGTGGGAATATAGCAACTTTCAATGTAAAGCCAAGAGTTTATTTATGAAACTCATTAATTGAGTTTTACATAATTACTAAATTTTAGTTTTATATTTATCTCTCCCCCTTTATCATTTCAAAAAGATAACCGTTAAGAATAAAAACTCCCCCTTAATTAGATATCCCATCAATTCTAATGAAAAAGATGTCCATTTAAAAGCCAAAAATGTAAACAAGAGTTTTTGTTTAAGTAGCACAAATATCAAAGAAAACATCCTCCAAAGGAGTGATAAGCAATTTCTTCCTAATGTTGTTTAAATTGATCTAGTGGAAGCGGTTTTGTAAAAATATCAGCCAATTGATCTTTCGTATGAACATGATGAAGGGAAACATGATTCTTGGAGATATGATCCCTTAAGAAGTGATGACGGATTTCAATATGTTTAGACCGGCTGTGTAAAATAGGATTGTGTGCTAAGTTTATGGCGCATATACTGATTTCTTACGCATTTTTCAAAGGATGTTTAAGCCCTAAAAAATGAAATGAGAATCCTTTGATCTTAGAGTACATAAAAATGTCTTTTAACCAAATGCAAGGGATGTTAGGCCCTGATTTGTTTAAAGAGTTCCTTGAAGTACAAGATCATTCATAGATTTCTTTATATCCAAGAGTAAAAATACTAAGGTATTAACAAGCTTCAAATGATATTTACAACGTTTTTATGAGCTTCCCCTTAATCTTACAATTTAAAGCAATTTAAGGCTTCTAAGGTCACAAATGATTTTGATTTCGACCTTTAAAAATATACTAAGAATAAAATAATGTCTTGCTACAATAATTTTCTTCCAAGATTTTATTCTTGATTTGCATGTTAATTCAATCATCAATAACAGTTTGATAGCAAACTAGGTTGATTGAAAAAACAATTTTAGAAGATTTATGTCAGATTTGACAACAGAAGCCTACTCGGTCGACGATCTTTTGACCGATAGTGTTCTCGGTCGAATAGTTTCTCGACCGAGAATGTGTCTGGATTTGTTTCATAACTGTTTTATGTCATAGATCCTTGTCAATTTTGCCACAATTTTAAAAGTTGCAATTTTTATTTATTATTGACAATATTGAGACAAGTTGTTATCATAAATTAATTATTCTTTTAATCATAAAAGGATATCCAAATAGTTTATTATGTCAAAACTTATTTTAGGTCGAATTTGACTACGACCATAGCGCCCCTTGGTCAATTTTGATTTTGACCAAGAGGCAAATTTTGCAGATTTTTCAAATTGAGTATATTGAGTATAATATCTGCAATAAATATCAAGTTGAAGCATAATACTACTAATAATTCATTTTTCTTGCCTATATATATATTTCATGAATCCATGCATATAATTATCATTATCTATGTGCACTTAATAATGAAAGCATATCCATGGTGTAACAATGATAATTCCAGCACATGATTTGTATATGAATAGACCAGAAGATACTTTTAGAAACAATCATGTGAAAATAGGAATTTTCTTTTCATTTATCTAAGCATAATTTTAGCTTAAACTTAAATTTTCTAGAGAATAAACTAATATTAATTTCATTTAAATTTGTAGAAATGATTTCCAGTCATCAATCATAAGAAGATAGCAATTTCATCAGAAAAATAAATGCAGCAAATTTTTGTAGTAGACTGAAAACAGTGATATGCTCGGTCGACAATTGTTCGACCGATGAGGTCTCGGTCGACAGTTTCTCGACCGACAAGATTCCTGGAACTGTTTATTTATTTCGAAATTATTATGTGAGTTAACTATTTATTTGTAATCTCATTATGTTAAGTTGAGATAGACATAGAATTATGCAACTAATGTCTTTGGTCATATCTCAACTTAATCTTATTTGTTTAGTTTGGAGGTTTAGGAACCCAAACTAACTCGACATCTCTTTTCTTGTAAGGACATGAAAATGAATAGTGACCAAGGCACAAACAGTAATGACAACATATTGAGTCAACTTCATATCTTTTTCTATGGTTGTGTCCTACGTTGTCATTAGGTGAGGATGTCCTTTTAGGTACATATATGGATTGATGGATTTGTGACTTTCTCTGACTAGGTTGTTGATGAAATTTTCTTTTAGGCTTGTAACCTAGTCCCCTTCTCCCAATTTGTTGATAGGGATTATCTAGAATTTGATCAAGAATGCCATTGTTATTCAAACTACGAACTTGTTGTTGTAGCTTAGCAATCTCATCCATTCTTTTCTTAATATCTATTTTTGCTTGGTCTAGATTAGATGACAATAAATTTCTTTCTTTAACAATAGTGTCATAATCTATATGGGTGCACAATAATGGTTGTTTTTGAAGATCGTTTACTTGAGTCTGCAAGTTTGAATTTTCAACAGAAAGGAGCTTGCAATCGGCTTCCATAGATTTTAACTTAAGATCAGAATATTTATTTCCCTCTTTGAGATCCTCATTTTCAGATGCAAGAGCAAGAAGTTTAACATTTAGATCATCATTTTCTTTATTTGATTTCTTTAATTTCTTTTTGCACTCAACATATTTATTATGTGTCTCTTCAATAATAGCAACTAGTTCTTCTTTAGATAAATAAAAAAGACTTACCTCTTCTTCTTCTTCACTAGTTGTAGCAATAAGACATTCTTTGTGCTTATCCTCTTCCTTTGATCTCCATGGGCATCCGGTTGTTTTGTGGCTTGTTCCTAAACACCAATTGCAGCATGTTGTGGTTTTGTCCAAACAGCACCTTTCACCATTTCCCTCCATTCTTCAAGACCTGGTTAGGGTTCCTTGAAGCCTGCTCTGATACCAATTGAAAACTACTAGAGGGGGGTGAATAGAGTTTTATAAAGATTTTAATAATTATTTAACTCAAACAACCAACCACAAAAATATTGGACAAGGGGACAAGGATTTAGAGTGGTTCCAACTTTAGCAAATACTAAAGTTGCCAGTCCACTACCCGGTTGCTTACCCAACCGGGATTTGGAAAGAATTTAATTTTATTACCTCGCAAGGACTTTACATAAAATTACAATTCTCTCCCTAAACCCTTCAAGCAGCCTTCACCTAGAAGTAATCGCCCAACCTTGAAGCAGCCTTCACCTAGAAGTAATTGCACCACCTTGAAGCAGCCTTCCTCTTGAAGTAGCTTCCCGTTGCAATAGCCTTCTTGAAGTAGCTTCCCGTGTGATAGCCTTCTTGAAGTAGCTTGAAGTCCACCTTCTCCTCCGAGAAGAACCTTCTCCAATCCGCAGCCTCCAACCCTAGGAGTAGCAAGGAGAATACAAAGGATAAAAAGGAACAAGAAAGAAAATAGAAATTATAACTTATCCTTTTAAGCACAAGGCTTGATTTGCCTATATCAAGCGTATTGATCTCCTAACCAATGAGTGTAGAAGTGTAAGTGCTGTAGTAAGGAGATGCTAGCCTATAGGACACGAATTTGAGCTAAGGAGAAAGTAGGCCAATGATCACAGTGCTCAATTTGCTTGCAACAGATTGCTCAAGTATGCTCAAGTATTTCTCAAGTATAACAAGTGTAAACAAGTGAGTTTGAGTGTCCTATGGCTTGTCCTATTTATAGGAATGGCCTAAGGATGCTTAAGGATGTTCTAGAAAACTTCTAGGGGTTTTTAAGTGCTTAACTAGCCGTTAGGTACAAAGTTGTTGCTTTAAAAACGGCTAATTAATTAATTCTGCAGTTGCTGTCAGAGACCATCTCAGTCGACAAATGGTCGACCGAGACACCTACTCGGTCGAACTTTTGTCGACCGACAGGCTCTCTGGAACAAGTGATTTGCAACGTCTTTCATCAGCTGCCAACTAACTTGTCTGTTGTGTCTAACGGCTACTTTGGATCTTTCTCGGTCGAGAAGATTGTCGACCGAGAGTGTCTCGGTCGAGGAGTTTGTCGACCGAGATTGATCCTGTTTCAAGGTTTCAATTTTGGCACTAATTATGTGTGTGAGTGTGCATAAGTAATCCTATTTGAATGGGATGACTTGTCTAACTGTGGTGTTTAGCTAGGGAGAATCTAACGCTTGATTTACATGCAATTCTAAGTACTTGTACATTATATTTTTGTACAAGTTTTTACAATAGTGATTACATTGCATGAAAATATAAATATGTAAGCTTGTAGATTTTCCCTTGTTGCTTTGTCATTCTGCACACTCAAGTAGCTTGTTAGATTAATAAGAATGAAATGTTTATCATAATCAAAACAAAGGGATTTATAGATGTCCATTTAGCCAACAGGTGGTACCTGCAAGACCAGGTCTGTTGCTGCTACACATCTGGGTTGATAGGAATGAGACTCTAGACCTAGAGAGAACCATCACCTCTGCTAGGCTCGTATCTGTCTAACAACCCCTCTTATGGAACTTTTTCCATGGAGAAACGAGGGGGATTCCTCGTCCCATCGAGTCTGCTTTTCAACTGCAAATACAAAAGAAGCGAGAGGAGGGGTGACACAGAGGAGTAATATAGCTTTGGGAAGAGGATATCATGCCCGACGCAATCAGCTGTGATCTGGAGGACTCAAGGCATCTCAGAACACCGTCGGGTTTAGGGGCTAGCAACGAGGGTCCCAGATGGGTTGGAAAAGGTGGAGAATCCACAAAAAGTAGAGAGCCCGATTCAGCCGCCGTTCACTTTCTCAGGCCTTGTGGCGATGGTGTGACCAGCAAGCCGCCGAGGATCGAGATGCTAATCCCTCTGTGGGAAACCAACATTGCCCAGATTAGAAGCCTACCTCCACCCATGATCTATAGATGGAGATCCTTCTTCCCTCTCCTTGTTCCCTGTGGTGGCCGAGGAAGCAACCAGTCGCCAGATCTGTGTATTCCTCACCGCCTGTTTCCCTCACGACGCCAGCGTTGGAACAAGGATGAGCCTCCGTTTTGCAAGATGATGGTAGGTCTGTTGTTCATTAGGAACTAGGAGATCGAGTCTGCCTTATCTCCTTGATGCCTTGCGAGTTGAAGAGGGCCATTCACCTATGATTTTTGGGAGGATCGCTGCTAGAGATGCCATCTGCGGTGGGTACTTCAAGAAGAAGACCCTTCCCAGTAGTCCTAGATAGCCGGTGATGGCCGATCGTCACCCACAAGCACTTGGTGCCCATCAGGGTCTCACAAGGGGGGCCTTGAACCCGTGCTTCCTCTCGCCGCGGCCCTCAGACACGGCGGCTCCCTGATCTGGAGCGACTCTCGAGCACAGTGGAGATCGCCTGTGATAAGAGGAGGGGGAAGTCACGCCCAACCAGAGGACGAGTCTCGCATTGGGTGCCACAGTGTGAAGGAGAGAATAGAGAGAGAGACCTAGGCCCTCTTGACTCTCCTCTTAGACTGAACCGGGTTTAAACCTACTGACCCAGCCGACCCAGTCCTTCTATAAGGTAAATCATTTATTAATTCTCAAGAAATAAATATGATCTTAGAAAAGTGGTTAAAAATAGCCCCCTTGCCCTAAAAATACCCCAAAAATATCCCCAGACTCAGAAAAACATCCCCTATATTACTGGACCCTTATATTAGTCTTTTGAAGAAATTTAAATGTATATTTTATAATATAAATGATAATTCTTCTTTTAGAATATTTTAAATTGTATAATTAGGATATGATGAATAATATATCTGAGAAAAATACTACTAAACTCTAATATTATTCTAAAACTAATGATGGAGCCTGATCTGATTGTTATGCCAAAGTACAAGGTATCTTCTTACTACATCATAATTAAATTGTTTAAATCTCATATTACTTCTAGAAAATAGACCAATCATCAAAAAATTACAAAAATTGGACTAGACCTCTAAAATGACACCCTAGTTAGTAGAAAAATATCAAACACAAGTTTAGATCAGTCTGAACCAAGGTTGTCCTAAACCCTAATTTGGACCTAAAATACCAAGAATATGGTGTACCTATATTAATGATGATTAATTTCTTTAAATCAGGTGCTGACCAGTTTATCTAGATGATCATGGATATGTGAGGAATCTCTGAACTTAGGTACATGGGTTTTATTAAGTATAAGACTAGTTTTCATGAATGCATAATGATATGATGTACTTTGGATGTTTGTGTTTGCATATAAATTCTTGGATGTGTATTAGTAGCATATGCTCTGCAAAACATTATAGAATATAAAAAGAATATAGATGATTTGTAGCTACTAAGTGGATATATGCTCTCTCTCTCAATTCTCTCTCTTCCTCTAAATATAAGGTCGGCACTCGGTCCCCATATCCCAAGGGGAGGGGAAAATAAAGTGTGACATCTATCTCTCCCCTCTAAATATAAGGTCGGCACTCGATCTTCATAGCCCAAGGGGTGGGGAAAAATGAAGTGCGACACCACTTAGTAGTACAAACGCATCAAAAGACATCTAAAAATATGTGTTACCTGATTATCGCTTTAAATAATGTTTTTCTTTTTATCTTTCTTTCTCAAGTTATTTCATCCATGTAAACATATTAGTATGTATCTTTCTACCCACGTGCACAACACCTTGTGTGTTGATTCGCTATTTCACATGTGTTTTAGGTTCAGAGCTAGTGTGGGATAAAAGACGTGAAGTGAGCAATTGTCCAGGTTGTACCTATTATGTTAAGATCCTGTTAGCATACATGTTCATAGACTTATAGAATTTTCTTCAAACTATGTAAATATAAGTTGTAAAAATAATTCATTTGTAAAGTACATATTGAATGCTGATAATGTTATGGTTGTATGTTCATGTATGCGTATTATGCTTCCGCATCGCTTTCTGATATGATTGGATGATGTTCTAGGATTCTGACCTCTCATTCCCAATAGGGTTTGGAGAAGCCAAAATCCGGGGACGTCTCAGCAACATTACTTTACCTGGAAGTGGTGTAAGGGAACAGGTGAGAGAAGAACAAGTGCCTAATAATCCTCAAGTGGATCAAACTATGCTAGAGAACCCTACCTTTCATTCTTTGTTTGGACAGTTCATGACAATAGTAACACATGTGGCAGTCAGGATACTAGTACCACCTCCTAGGGCACCAGTTCCTAATGAAGCTTCGAATTCTAGTAAGAATTTTGAACATCTATGTAGTGTGGGAGCCCTAGAATATGTTGGAACAGCTGACCCAACAGATGCAGATATGTGGCTCATTGAGTTAGAAAAAGCCTTTAAGATCATTAGCATCCCAAAAATTGATAAAGTTAGACATGTTGTGTACCTATTAAAGGTAAATACGGGCCACTGGTGGGCCATCGAAGAAGAGAAAAGGCCTAATGTTGAGGTTGGATGGGAGGAATTCTGATGTGAGTTCACCAATAGGTACTTTCCTCATACGTACCTGGATCAGAAAATCTCATAGTTTGAATGGATAAGGCAAGGGCCTATGAAGATAAATGAGTATGAAGCTAATTTCATGGAGCTTTTGCAGTTTTGTCTGCACATGGCTACTACAGACCAAGAGAGGATTCAACATTTTGAAAAGGGTTTGAACACTGAATTGACTACACCTGCAGCTACTCTGGAGAATACAGAAAGCTTTGCTACATTTGTGGAATCAGTTAGGAGGATAGAAAGGTTAGTAACTGATAAATGTGAGGCCAATTTTAGGAAAGGACCTACCCAATTCCAGGGACAGAGGTCTGAAAGCAATAATAAACTAATGTTTTATGTGTCATCGACACCACAAAGGTTCATTACTCAGACATAGTGGATGTCAAGTAGGGGTAGAGGCCATAATTTTCTACCTTCTAGAGCCCAAAGTATTGAATCAATGTTAGTGACAAGGTCATCCAGGCCACAATAGGAGACTAGAATATGCTACAAGTGTGGGCAGATAGGACATCTAAAGATAAAGTGTCCAATAAGAGATATTAAGGTAACTCAACAATCGAGGCAGAGCCAAAAAGGCTCTCAGAGGCAACAATTTGGTAGAGGTGTAAGAGGACAAGGACGTGGATAGGCGTCTCAAGTAGGTTCATCTACACAAGGTAATAGAGGATGTGGTCAGCAACAGACAACAACGAGATTCTATGTGAGTCAGCCAAAAGCAGTAGTGTGACGTCCCCGGATTTTCTAAAACTTAATCTGATGTGTGACGTCCAAATTGAGACCTCACCTCAGCGAGAATCACAATTTAAACACCACACACTAGGCTAAGAAGAAGAAAATCAAGGGAGTCAGGAGGAAAAAATCAGTAGCACATGCACATGAACAATAATAAAACCATACAACACATGTTCACCATTCAACATATAGTTACAACATGAATTTTTACAACATTGGATATTACATATTGAACAACAAACTTTAACATATACATGTACTGCCACTAAACTACAGGATCTTAAGACAACATGTCCACCTGTACATCAGCTCGCTATACAACTCACAACTATCCTGGATCTTCAAGAGCATAACCACAACCTAAACAAAAGATTACATGTGGTACACGTCAACACAATATTCAAGAATATTATACTGAGTATGCCTACGTGTCTTTAATATACCTCTCATCATATCTTGGGAATAAGATAAAACTAATACTTGGCAGTAACATAAGAATATAAGAAAAGCGTACTTGAACAAGAATGTTTATTAACAAAAGAGAACACATGTCTTTTAGGCATATTTTCCATTATATCATCCATGCATTTACTACCTGAGAGTTGAATGCATTAAGGCCTTTATGATCTACTACCAAAGAATTGGATCATTTCACAATGTGATCTACTACCAAAGAGTTGGATCACTTCTGAGTACTTTACTACCAAAGAGTTGAAGTACTTCTTTTCCAACACTTTACTACCAAAGAGTTGAAGTGCTTGGATATAATGGAACATATATATTATGTGTCATGTGTTCATAGCAATAAGTATGGAAAATCAAGCAACATAGCATACAAGAACAATCATTTCAATCAATACCATATGCCAAGTTTGTACTACCATATAACACAAGAATATTGTATAATAAGCCAAGTAAGAGGTAATGGTGCACCTTAGATCAAGAAAGACAAATCTAATCATCATATCCTCATATCATCTACATCCTGGTCAATCATGATTAAGACAAGATCATATGTGCCATCATTAGATTCTCATCATCTTTAACCCTGGTCGTGTTTATTAGGGTTTGCATAGTTCATTAGGATATGTGTATCATTACTTGTATTCTTGTCTTATATTTATCTTACTGATATCATTTTCTAGATTATGGTTCATTATCTGAACATTAGGTTCCATATCCTTTTTGTGCACATATTAACCCTAGTTTTATATACATTATTCAACTTAGGGTTACAACCATGTATTAAGGGTGCTCTTCATATAACATGAATTTCATGTATATAACTGATCTCAGACATATATGTTATCTTCCAGTTACAGATATGGGGGGTTTTCTATAAATCCCATCATTTATTGAGCATGTATGTATTAATTACATTTTATTTAGGGTTAAAAGCCCTAATTGGCCATATGGAGTAAATTACATGATTTCATACATTCATATCATAATTACTGACATCATGTGCATTATAAACATGATTATGAATTTACTAACATTTTATCATGATTTTAGGCCATCGTTTGATATTTATTATCCATCAAAAGAGCATTTCACAACTTACACTATACCACTAATATTAGTGCATCAAAAACCTGATATTATGGTTTCATGTCATTCTACACAATTTTCAAAGAATTTTGGTACCTTATTTGTAATTTTATGATGAACGTTCTAATTACTGCGATTTATCTAAGAACTGGGCATTTTAGAGGTAATTACCTTTTTAAGGCCAATCACACGTTGCCATGCATCCACTTTGGGGGTGCGCTGGTTCTTCTTGAGGCATAGGTGGGCCGACCGGTTCAGGGTTTTGAGCCCATTCTGGTTCTCTGATCAGAACCTGGTTCACCCGTCCTCTCTTCTCCACGTGATAGCAGTGATCTCAGGGTGAGTCACGCAGGGAAGCTCCCCTTTCCTATGTGACGCTGATGCTGGCTGGCCTCTAATGTGTGATCAAAAAGAGAGTTCCTTCTCCTGCTCTGAGTCTGCCTGAGGTCTCTGTTGTCTGGGTCACGCCTCCACCATGGGGGAGGTATGCAGCGTGAGGTAGAGGGATCTCCAGCTGGCTTGTCTGCATCAAAAACCATATTGTGATGCAGCACCCCTTCATGGTGCTCTTCTGCTTCTCCTTTCACCTACTAGGGCTCCAGATTTCCTCCTTGATGAACTCATTGGAACCATACACCATTTTTGTAGTCCATCCCCGGCAAGCCATCTTGCCGACCTTTCATTCCCTCCAGAGATTCATGGTGCCACGAAGCTTAGTCTTGATGCCACAGATCGCCATCTTGTACATCATGTCACCAGCCCGTCCGAAGCCCTCTTGTTTCCTCCTTTGATGACCTAGAGTCAGTCACCTTCCCCAGCTGTCGAGTCGTCCATCTTGTTCACAAATCAGGGCTCTTCCCAAAGCTTCACCTTTCTCCCTTTGTGGTGGCTCCTCACGTCTGGAGAAACTCACCGCTGCCAATAAGAACTGATGCATCGAGGAAACATCTTTGGCTCCTCCTAGCTTGAAGCCTTGTCCACACTACAGGAGCAGTGGATCATTAGAAATAGACAGAGACTCTTTCTCCCTTGAAAGCTTCTTCTACGGTCATCTTCTATCTCAACATTCTACTTCAAACCCTACTGGGTGGTTGCAGATGTGGGGGCTTGTTCTCTATGCTCTTGCCTTCAAAACACTTGAGTGAGCGGTCAACCACTTCCACTCATCATGGTGAGACTAATCAATCTTCAGTTGGTTTTTCCCTCTTGCCCATGTCCTCCACACCACTACGTCATGGACGGTCATTACAGATGCAACTGCTATGAAGAAGTCTGCTCCTCAAACTGTTTGATCTAGAAGATCCAAGGGCAGAAAAAGACCCAAGGCATAAACTTATGGATCTTAATAATGATATTAACACCAATTAACATCCATATTTTGTCAAATTACTTGTAACTCTTCAAATTACTTAAAGATATGCGTTCACTTATGTCATTGGACATTTATGGATTCCAAAAGTCCACTCCATTACATCTTACACACCTTAAGAGAAAATTCGTCCTCAAAATTAAACTAAAAAATCCATTCTTTCACATCATATACATCTCAAAAGAAAATTTTGTCCTTTTAGAGGTAATTGCCTTCAAAACACTTGAGTGAGGGGTCAACCGCTTCCACTCGTTGTGGTGAGACTAATCAATCTTCAGTTGGTTATTCCCTCTTTCCCATGTCCTCCACACCACCATGTCATGGACGGTCATTACAGATGCAACCGTTTGATCTAGAAGATCCAAGGGAAGAAAAAGACCCCCATAGCCAATCTGTGGTTCACTCAAGTATGGGTTGCATGACACTGTATATCCGGATCTGAGCTAAAAGCAAACATGTACCTTGGTCCATTATGGTCAAAACTACACATGATTTAATTATATTCAAACCTAAATAACTTCATCTAGGAACTTCCAAACCTCATGATACTTTGACCATAGCTTTATTATCACCCAAGCTACCTCCCATCAAACTTTGGTGCCAAAACTCAATTATATGACCAATCAATTAAATTCCTCAAATAGGCATAAACTTATGGATCTTAATAATGATATTAACACCAATTAACATCCATATTTTGTCAAATTACTTAAAGATATGCGTTCACTTATGTCATTGGACATTTATGGATTCCAAAAGTCCACTCCATTACATCTTACACACCTTAAGAGAAAATTCATCCTCAAAATTAAACTAAAAAAATCCATTCTTTCACATCATATATGTGGGCTCTGATCTCCAAAACCACGATATAAACTTAGCAGAAGCAATTCGATTAACAACGGAATACGAAAATCATGAGAAATTAAAACTTTTCGAAAATGAGATCTTAAAAACCTGAAACTCCTTTTATAAAAGTAAGATGAACTATTTACATCTCTGATAAATCACTTCTTGAGTGATTATATACGTCATGATACAAAATCTCAAGATTCCAAAATTCTCAGATCAACAAACTCCTAGGACCTGAGTGTACAGAGACGACATAAGACTATTCTGACTATAAGACTAGACCGCACAGTGTTTCCACCTGGAGTCACAGCTGCTCCTGAAATTGATGCTGTTGTTGTTGTCCACCTGCAGATTGGTTCCTTCGACCACGATGTCCACCTAAAGGTAGAAATCTACGAGGTGAGACAATTTTAAATAATTGTCCCAGCGAGAGTTATAACTCTCCGCCAGAAACTTTGTTAAAAGCAATTAAAGGAAATATCATGAGCAGATAATTTAGGTTACTCACAGCAGGTTTACTAACAAATGCTCATCTTTATTTAAGGAATATGAAGAACATGTATACTAATACATGAACAGGATAAGCAATATAATATCAATCAATGTTCTTCGTAGTTCAACCTAAGAAGTTATGCTACGCGGTTGATTATGTTTTACAAACATCATTATGCCCTGCGGAGATGAGGTATATCGCTCATGCTCCAACTGATCACTAGTAAGTCGCATCGGTATCATACTAGGTCATCGAAAGAGCCGGATTCTCATGACCTTCAACTACCTCAGTCAGAATGAGGATAAACATGCATGACATCTAGTGTCTCTACTACTATAGCTTACCAGTGTATTCTGGTACTTCGCTATTAGAGTCACAGTGGCATTCTGTACTCTCTTCGCCATCGAAAGATTTCTTGTTTATCTCTCATCGATGCGGTATAAAAGTTTTCCTTGGGAGATTAGTGTTACATCACCCCGGCATAAACACATAGTGAAGGATTGATAGATTAAGATACATCTACATCAATTCCTATACTAGGATGTAAGGTTTTACACATCCATATACCCCACATACTCAAAAGTATGTGCTCCAGGAGTTCCCTTAGGAAAGCCTGTATCACCATCATATAACTTCTGACTATGATGGATCTATGATCAGGGCTCTACATAGTATGATTATACTTGATTAGTTAGGTACAATTTAGTATTCATTTATCATCATACAAGTTCTCAAACATTAATCATTAACATAGCAACTATGAAGGAAGAATACTAAATGTAACCAGCCTAACTCTCATCAATTATCATTTCTCAATACTCTCATCACAAGTCAGGATATATGTCACTATTCATAAAGCTAACAACATGCTTTTAATGAATATAGTATCATCATCCATACCTGGATATGATTATCCTCATATAGGAACCTGCATGATTAAATCAACTGATAACAATAAATAACTCATTTAAAGAAGTTGTATCTCCCTACTCATACAAGAGCTAGATTTCCCTGATTTTCATCAATTAGGGTTTACTATTCATAATACATGTCATCACCCTAGAATTAGGGTTTACTATTCACAATACATGTCATCACCCTAGAATTAGGGTTTACTATTCACCTATTGGTGAATTGATCTCTTAACATCACTATGTATGAGAAACATCATCATTAAAGTCCTCAAATAAGATTAAGATTCATCAATTATCATATTTAGGGTTTCCACGATCTCATCTGGAGGATCATACCCTAATCATGCACATTCATGTATATTGAAGGTATTTTACTTGAGTTTCCATCATAATTGGTACTTTCTCTCTCCTCTTACTAGTAGATGGTGATTACACCACTCTAGATTTGGTTAGATTAAGTCCTCTTTGATTAACATAGACCAATTCACCACTATTGAGTGATTAGGATTTGGTTAGGACAAAGTATCACTCAATTGAATCTTTCAAGGGCATTTTGGTAATTTACCCATTGACCATAATCATGGGTCAATTCATTAATCATTTGGTCCCTTAACATCTTATGTTACCATTAGGGTTTAGATTAGATCATCATTGAACCTTTGACACTTTCAAGTGATTAAGTATAATCAACCTTGAAAGTCTCCAATTGGTTTAGGGTTTAACCTTCAATCTTCAACCCATTTGATTCTTAAATGACCTTGAACTCATTTAACCTCAAACGACCTTGGACCCATTTGAGCTTTAAATGAGTGTGGACCTTCTTGACCTTAAACGGTTGTGGACCCATTTGAATCCAAACGGGTGTGGACCCATTTGAGTCTAAACGGGTGTGAACCCGTTTGAGTTCAAACGAGTGTGAACCCGTTTGAGGTCAAATGAGTGTGGACTCGTTTGGGCTTAAACGAGTGTGGACTCATTTGGACTCAAATGAGTGTGGACTCATTTGGACTCAAACGAGTGTAGACTCGTTTGGACTCAAACGAGTGTGGACCAACTTGGGTTCAAACCACATGATCATAAAGGTGACACATAGGTTATATTTGAATAGGGTTTCTTATGTTGAAGCCTTTAATTGATCAAGGCCATGTTAACCACTTATAATTTGAGTCAATTAGGATGAGACTCAATCAATTGGACTCCAATGAGACCCTCAATTGAAAGCCAATTAGGGTTAAGTCTAACTCAATTAGGGTTTCCAATCGGCTAATCCTCAATGTTCAACAATATAATTCAAATCAGAGTTGAACCTATCAATTGACCTCCAATTGGGCCCAAACTTGGCTCAAACGGTCTTGAGGTCGTTTGGATGATCTCCAAACGGTCTTGAGACCGTTTTCCTAAAGTTTGACCAAAAATTAAGTTGATTTGATAAGGGTTGAGTCCTAATTAAATTACAAATCAGCACTTTTCATCAATCTATCAATATCTTGTAATTGGACCCTCAAACCATCACATTTCTTTAACCCTAGACCTTCAAACGGTCTTGGGGGGTCACTAAACGAGTGTGAGGTCGTTTGGATGAACCCCCAAACGGGTTTGAACTCGTTTGGGCCCTTCAACCCAACACTCACCACAATCTATATGAAAATCAGCAAATTTAACCCGATTAGGGTTAGGCTGTTGAAATGCCTTCAAATCTTAATTGGTTAGGAATTAGATCATAATTCTTGGTAGAAAAGAAACTCAATATATTATGAACAGGAATACCAAACGGTCAAGACTTGGTCAACTCCTTCAAACGGGTTGGAACCCGTTTGCCCAAAGATTCAAGTAAATCAGTTTAGAAAACAGCACTTAATTCAATTCAATTACCTAATTGATTGACCTTCAATCTACGATTCCTTTGGAGTTAACCCCTCAAATTTGGTGGATCATTAGCCTACATAATTGTGAACAGAAATCCCAAACGGTCAACGCTTGGTCAATGCCCTCAAACGGGTTGGAACCCGTTTGGCCAAACCGACCTATTGAACCCGTTTGGAATGAAACAAGTGTGAGATCGTTTAGTAAAGTTGGATAAGGAACAACATAGTTATTAACGCCCCTTGTATTCAACCTTGAAACCAAGGTCTGTTCTTCACGAAAAAGCTTGCAAGGGTATAAAGAAGGGTGGGGAAGAAGAAGAACTAACTATTATTTGCACGAATAAAAGTATGCATAACAAAGCAAAAAGGTTTAGAATTATAAAACCTGCCTTAAGGTCGTTCCTTGAGCTCCAAGCTTCCAGGCTTGAAGTCTTTAATGGTGTATTGAGCTCCACAGGTCGGCCAAGGTCAATCTTTCAAGAAAACGATGGGGATGGTCGGCTAGAACAAGGAACCTAAGTAAGAAAACTAGCAATCCAACCTTGTAATACGATTTCCTCCATGAATCCAAGCTAGAAGATGGTGTTCTCTTACCTAGAACAGGTTGGTCGTCCCCTTGAGCTCCAGATTTTTGCCTTGGTTAGTTGAGAAAGATGAGAAGTGAGGAAGTGAAAGGAATACGTTTGCTTGGTTTGGAAAGAAAGGTGCTTATATAGATTAGGCTGATTTTCACCATAAGGACCTCTAAAACTTTGAAATTCTCATCCAAGTCCTTTCTTATTTAAGGGATCGCCCAAACTCATCTAAACTTATGCAAAGCTCATGAAATCTCAAGATATAGGGGTAAAGAAAGCCAACTTTCAACTAGGGTACATATGTACATAAGGGTCTCCTTACTTACATCTTGATGATTTAATTACAAAGGTGTTCCTTATTACATGATTATTCAAAGAAAGTGCCCCCTTCATCATTATTAGTTTAAATGATGTCAAAAGTCATAAAAGATGTTCAAGAGGGTGTATCTTATAAGTTGCACCCCACATTTGGGTAAATTGCACTTTAATCCAAATTAGGGGTTTTAAGCACAAGGATCATTCCACAAGCTGTATCTTGATGCCCAAGCTTGGGAAATCCATCTTACCTCATCATATTTACTCATATGATGTCTCATCATCATAGGAACATCTTAACTTGTGAAATTTGCAAGTTAACCCCTTAACTGGGTAATTTTCACAAGGTCCATGTATTACAAAACAATATTACACATTATTCAAAAGGGACAGAAAAAGGAATATATGTTCCTTAGGAACTTAATTACATGCCAAAAGATAATCACAAGGATTTTATTACACATTTAGGCAAAACACCTAGGGTTAGTTCATAACCCAGGTCAGGGATGTTACAAATTATCCACCCCTTACAAGGATTTCATCCCCGAAATTGATGAAACGTATTAAGAGAAAAGAGCAGGGTATTTCCTTCTCATCTCATCCTCTAGTTCCCAAGTGGCTTCTTCAACACCACAGTGGTTCCAGAGGACTTTCACAAGGCTTATATCTTTCTTCTTTAGCTTTTTAATTCTGTTATCAAGGATCGACACTAGTCCTTCCTCATAAGATATATCATCATTCAATTCTACCTCCATAGGTTGTAGAACTGACTCAGTATTAGGGTGACATTTCCTTAGCATAGAAATGTGAAACACAAGGTGTAACCTTTGTATCTCTGGTGGCAGCTCTAGTTTATAGGCCAGTTTTCCAATTTGTACAATGATTGGATAAGGCCCCATAAATCTAGGAGCTAACTTCCCTTTCCTTCCAAAACGAAGGACTCCTTTCCAAGGCGAGACTTTGAGATACACTCTGTCTCCTACCTGGAACTCTAAAGGTCTACGATGCTTGTCAGCATAAGATTTCTGCCTATCCTGTGCAGTCTTAATCTGTTGTTGTATTACCTTAATCTTTTCTGTAGTTTGCTGCATAAGATCAGGTCCTAACAACTGATGCTCACCAGTCTCATACCAACACAAGGGTGATCTACAACGTCTGCCATACAAGGCTTCATAAGGTGCCATATCAATACTATGCCGATAGCTATTGTTATAGGCAAACTCTATCAAGCTTAGGTGTAGATCCCAACTTCCGGTAAACTGGAGAACACATGCTCTCAACAGGTCTTCCAAGGTATGTATGGTTCTTTTCGACTGTCCATCAGTCTGTGGATGAAAGGCTATACTAAACCTTAACTGGGTGCCTAGTGCCTTATGAAGCTACTCCCAAAAACGACTTGTGAACTGAGGGCCTCTGTCAGAAACTATGGTGACAGGAACTCCGTGCAAACGCACTATCTGAAACTATGGTGACAGGAACTCCGTGCAAACGCACTATCTCTTGAACATATAACTGGGATAACCTTTCAGCAGAATAGGTTGTTTTGACAGGTAAGAAATGCGCTGTCTTAGTCAACCTATCAACAATTACCCAAATGGAATCATGTCATTTGTTTGTTCTAGGTAAACCAACAACAAAGTCCATGGTTACACGATCCCACTTCCACTGTGGTATGGGTAAAGGTTGCATTGTTCCTGCAGGCTTCTGGTGTTCAGCTTTAACTTGCTGACACACTGGACACCTCAGAACAAACTCAGCTACGTCCTTCTTCATCCCAGGCCACCGATACATATCTTTCAAGTTTCTATACATCTTGGTGCTTCCTGGATGCATAGCATACATTGAAGAATGAGCTTCCTCCAGGACTAACTTCTTCAGGTTATCTACATCTAGTACTATCATCCTCCCATGATAGCATGCCACTTGATCATCTGATTCATGAAAACCTTCTCGCTTCTCATCACCATACCCAGATCTGATCTGCTGAACTGCAACATCAACTTGCTGTGCCTCCTTAATCTACTCTCTTAGGGTGGGTTTAATATGCATCTCAGCCAACAACCCGGCAATCCATGACACCTTCATCTGTACATTGTCTTGCCTTAAGGAGATAAGCATATCTCTCCTAGGGCATACTAAAGAGTTTAGTTGTGTCCTATCAGAGGTTGATGTTGCTGATTTCCTACTCAAGGCATCTGCAACTACATTGGCCTTTCCTGGATGGTAATCTATTGTACAATCGTAGTCCTCGATTAACTCCATCCAGCGACGTTGCCTCATGTTAAGTTCATGCTGAGAAAAGATATACTTAAGGTTCTTGTGATCTGTGAAAATCTGGAAGGTTTCTCCGTAAAGATAATGTCTCCAGATTTTCAAGGCATGAACCACAACAGCTAACTCTAAATCTTGTGTCGGATAATTCTCTTCGTGTTTCTTAAGCTGTCAGGAAGCAAAAGAAATCACTTGTTTATCTTGCATCAACACACACCCGAGTCCATTCTTGGAGGCATCACAGAAAATTATGTATCCTTTGCCTTGCTCAGGTAGCACAAGCACAGGTGCACTTGTCAATCTCTCCTTCAGCAACTGGAAAGATTGCTGGTACTTATCATTCCAGACAAAAGGAATATCCTTCCGGGTTAACTTAGTCAAGGGTAAGGCTATAGAACTGAAGTTCTTAATGAACCTTCGGTGGTAGCCAGCTAACCCTAGGAAACTTCGAATCTCCGTCGGTGTTTTCGGTTGTTCCCACTGTAGAACAGATTCTATCTTTTTAGGGTCAACATGAATACCCGAGGCAGATACCACATGACCAAGGAAAGATACTTCTGGCAACCAAAACTCACACTTGCTAAACTTAGCGTATAGCTTATTTTCTCTTAGCAAGGTTAGAGCTTGACGAAGATGTTATTCATGCTGTTGTGCATCTCTACTATAGATCAGAATGTCATCTATGAAGACAACAACACACTGATCGAGGAAAGGTCGGAAGATTCTATTCATAAGTTCCATAAATGCAGCCGGTGCATTAGTTAGTCCAAATGACATAACTGTGAACTCATAGTGACCATACCTTGTCCTGAAAGAAGACTTGGGTATGTCACTGTCCTTAATATGAAGTTGATGATATCCTGACCTCAAGTCTATCTTCGAGAAGACGGTTGCACCACGCAACTGGTCAAAAAGATCATCAATTCTCGGTAGAGGATACTTATTCTTTATCGTTACTTTATTGAGTTGTCTATAATCAATGCACAACCGCATTGACCCATCTATCTTTTTAACAAACAAAACCGGAGAACCCCACGGTGAAGTGCTCGGTCGGATAAAACCTTTCTCAAGCAACTCTTGAAGTTGTTTCTTGAGTTCTGCCATCTCAGCAGGCGCCATCCTATACGGTGTATGGGCTATAGGTTTCGTATCTAGGGTCAAATTGATTTCAAAATCAATTTCCCGAGGCGGTGGTATACCGGGAAGTTCTTCAGGAAACACGTCCTTGAATTCCCTAACTATAGGAACTTTAGCAGGGTTGGGACCTTCTTTTGTAACATCTACTACATGTGCCAGGAATGCATAGCATCCTTGCCTCATCAGCTTGTTAGCAACCATAGCTGACACAAGACAGGTGGGTAGAATCTTTCTCTCTCCTTGAAAGATCCATGTATTGCTCTCATCAGCAAACACAGCCTGCTTGGATTCACAATCCAAGACAACTCTATACCTTTCCAAGGTATCCATCCCCAGGATTATATTAAATCCTTGCATATCAAGTGGTATAAGATCCACTAGAATGTGATGATCAGAAAAGAAGAGGATGCAGGGAGAGCATACCTCTTGTAAAACAACAGATCCTCTCAACAGAGTTTCAAGCAACAATCTATCTGCCCTAGGTCTAACTGTCATATTGCAGTTACGAATCACTCTTTGAGTGACAAAAGAGTGCGTAGCACCCGGGTCGATCAAAACAAATACCACACAGGATTTAGACATATCATAATATAAAAGTTCCATCTGACCTGCCACAACCCGTGGATTGACTACTGCTTCTGGTGGGTTCATAGCATAGAACCTCACTGCCGCCTGGTGTTGAGGTGGTGCTGATGATCCAGCTTGAGACACTTGTCCACATCCTCGAGCTGCTCCTTGAGATTGCCTTCTCTGTGATCCTTGTTGATTCTGTCTCTAGACTGTGTCACACTGATAGGCCTAGACCTGCAATCCTTCATCAAGTGTCCCACCTTCCCACAGTTGTAGCAGCTCCTTTCCAGTTGTTGTGGTCTGGGTGGTCCTGTGACTGACATTGACGTTGAACTGCGAGTCTCTTGTAGTGGTAAACCTCGTCCTCTACCTCTACTTGGGGACCACTGAGTCTGAGAACTCGATCTGGGTGGTGGAGGTGTAGGTGCAGAGAATCTAGGCTTCTTAAGGTCTCTAGATGAAGATCCCTTGAACTGTGGATATCTATTTTGGGTTTGTCTTTTCTCGACTACGGATCTTTCTATCCTTCGGACTGATTCAACAAAGGTAGAGAATCTCTCCCGGTTTTCTAGTGCAGACACGGGAGTAGTCATGTCGGCATTCAAACCCTTCTCAAACCTCCTAATCCTTTCTTCATCTGTGGTAGCCATATGCGGACAGAATCACAACAACTCCATGAACTTAGCCTCATACTCACTAATGTTCATCATACCCTGTCTCAGTCTCTCAAACTGAGAGATCTTCTCGTCTAGGAAGGTCTTTGGAAAATATCTACGGACAAATTCCCGACGAAAGTCTTCCCACGATATCTCTATTCCAGGCCTCTTCTGCTCTTCCATGGTCCACCAGTGACCAGCACTACCTTTGAGAAGATAGACAGCATGTACAACCTTCTCACCTTCGGGGATGTTGAGGATTCTAAAAGCTTTCTCCAACTCGGTTAACCATAGATTGGCATCTGCAGGATCAGCTGTTCCAAAGTATTCGGTTGCTCCTACACGACGAAGTCGCTTGAACGTCTTACCGATACCTTGTCCTTCAGGCTGGGCAGGTGCCCTAGGTGCAGGCATGGGCATCTTGTCGGTGATATGTGTCATGGCAGTCATAAACTGCCCAAACATAGTTTGAACAACTGGGTTTCCCATGTCAGCTGGGTCAAACCGAGGTGGCTCCACGGGTGGCTCAGGTGCAGGTTGCTCTATTTCTAGGTTCCTTGCACCTTCTCGAGGCGCAACAACACTACTTTCGGCCTCGTACTCCTCCTGTGATCCAGACATCCTTAATTATCTTCTTCTCCTGAGGAGCAGAAGATTCTATTAGATAAGAAAGAAGTACTAAGGATATACTTGACATTCTAAGTCCTATGTCTCTGTAGACTCAGCGAACCTAGAGCTCTGATACCACTAATTGTGGGCTCTGATCTCCAAAACCACGATATAAACTTAGCATAAGCGATTCGATTAACAACGAAATACGAAAATCACGAGAAATTAAAACTTTTCGAAAACGAGATCTTAAAAACCTGAAACTCCTTTTATAAAAGTAAGATGAACTGTTTACATCTCTGATAAATCACTTCTCGAGTGATTATATACGTCATGATACAAAATCTCAAGATTCCAAAATTCTCAGATCAACAAACTCCTAGGACCTGAGTGTACAGAGACGACATAAGACTATTCTGACTACAAGACTAGATCGCACAGTGTTTCCACCTGGAGTCACGACTGCTCCTGAAATTGCTGCTGTTGCTGTTGTCCACCTGCAGATTGGTTCCTTCGACCTCGACGTCCACCTAAAGGTAGAAATCTACGGGGTGAGACAATTTTAAATAATTGTCCCAGCGAGAGTTATAACTCTCCGCCAGAAACTTTGTTAAAAGCAATTAAAGGAAATATCATGAGCAGATAATTTAGGTTACTCACAGCAAGTTTACTAACAAATGCTCATCTTTATTTAAGGAATATGAAGAACATGTATACTAATACTTGAACAGGATAAGCAATATAATATCAATCAATGTTCTTCGTAGTTCAACCTAAGCAGTTATGCTACGCGGTTGATTATGTTTTACAAGCATCATTATGCCCTGCGGAGATGAGGTATACCGCTCATGCTCCAACCGATCACTAGTAAGTCACATCGGTATCATACTAGGTCATCGAAAGAGCCGGATTCTCATGACCTTCAACTACCTCATTCAGAATGAGGATAAACATGCATGACATCTAGTGTCTCTACTACTATAGCTTACCAGGGTATTCTGGTACTTCGCTATTAGAGTCACAGTGGCATTCTGTACTCTCTTCGCCATCGAAAGATTTCTTGTTTATCTCTCATCGATGCGGTATAAAAGTTTTCCTCGGGAGATTAGTGTTACATCACCCTGGTATAAACACATAGTGAAGGATTGATAGATTAAGATACATCTACATCAATTCCTACACTAGGATGTAAGGTTTTACACATCCATATACCCCACATACTCAAAAGTATGTGCTCTAGGAGTTCCCTTAGGAAAACCTGTTTCACCATCATATAACTTCTGACTATGATGGATCTATGATCAGGGCTCTACATAGTATGATTATACTTGATTAGTTAGGTACAATTTAGTATTCATTTATCATCATACAAGTTCTCAAACATTAATCATTAACATAGCAGCGATGAAGGAAGAATACTAAATGTAACCAGCCTAACTCTCATCAATTATCATTTCTCAATACTCTCATCACAAGTCATCTCTTAAAGCATGACCTTGATGGTATTCATGGCTCTCACAGCCTATCAATCTCATAAGATGCTATTAAAAAGGCATCAGGATATATGTCACTATTCATAAAGCTAACAACATGCTTTTAATGAATATAGTATCATCATCCATACCTGGATATGATTATCCTCATATAGGAACCTACATGATTAAATCAACTGATAACAATAAATAACTCATTTAAAGAAGTTGTATCTCCCTACTCATACAAGAGCTAGATTTCCCTGATTTTCATCAATTAGGGTTTACTATTCATAATACATGTCATCACCCTAGAATTAGGGTTTACTATTCACAATACATGTCATCACCCTAGAATTAGGGTTTACTATTCACCTATTGGTGAATTGATCTCTTAACATCACTATGTATGAGAAACATCATCATTAAAGTCCTCAGATAAGATTAAGATTCATCAATTATCATATTTAGTGTTTCCATGATCTCATCTGGAGGATCATGCCCTAATCATGCACATTCATGTATATTGAAGGTATTTTACTTGAGTTTCCATCATAATTGGTACTTTCTCTTTCCTCTTACTAGTAGATGGTGATTACATCACTCTAGATTTGGTTAGATTAAGTCCTCTTTGATTAACATAGACCAATTCACCACTATTGAGTGATTAGGATTTGGTTAGGACAAAGTATCACTCAATTGAATCTTTCAAGGGCATTTTGGTAATTTACCCATTGACCATCATCATGGGTCAATTCATTAATCATTTGGTCCCTTAACATCTTAGGTTACCATTAGGGTTTAGATTAGATCATCATTGAACCTTTTACACTTTCAAGTGATTAAGTATAATCAACCTTGAAAGTCTCCAATTGGTTTAGGGTTTAACCTTCAATCTTCAACCCATTTGATTCTTAAATGACCTTGAACTCATTTAACCTCAAACGACCTTGGACCCATTTGAGCCTTAAACGAGTGTGGACCTTCTTGACCTTAAACGGTTGTGGACCCATTTGAATCCAAACGGGTGTGGACCCATTTGAGTCTAAACGGGTGTGAACCCGTTTGAGTTCAAACGAGTGTGAACCCGTTTGAGGTCAAACGAGTGTGGACTCGTTTGGGCTTAAACGAGTGTGGACTCATTTGGACTCAAACGAGTGTGGACTCGTTTGGACTCAAACGAGTGTAGACTCGTTTGGACTCAAACGAGTGTGGACCAACTTGGGTTCAAACCGCATGATCATAAAGGTGACACATAGGTTATATTTGAATAGGGTTTCTTATGTTGAAGCCTTTAATTGATCAAGGCCATGTTAACCACTTATAATTTGAGTCAATTAGGATGAGCCTCAATCAATTGGACTCCAATGTGACCCTCAATTGAAAGCCAATTAGGGTTAAGTCTAACTCAATTAGGGTTTCCAATCGGCTAATCATCAATGTTCAACAATATAATTCAAATCAGAGTTGAACCTATCAATTGACCTCCAATTGGGCCCAAACTTGGCTCAAACGGTCTTGAGGTCGTTTGGATGATATCCAAACGGTCTTGAGACTGTTTGATCAAAGTTTGACCAAAATTTAAGTTGATTTGATAAGGGTTGAGTCCTAATTAAATTACAAATCAGCACTTTTCATCAATCTATCAATATCTTGTAATTGGACCCTCAAACCATCACATTTATTTAACCCTAGACCTTCAAATGGTCTAGGGATGTCACTAAACGAGTTTGAGGTCGTTTGGATGAACCCCCAAACGGGTTTGAACTCGTTTGGGCCCTTCAACCCAACACTCACCACAATCTATATGAAAATCAGCAAATTTAACCCGATTAGGGTTAGGGTGTTGAAATGCCTTCAACTCTTAATTGGTTAGGAATTAGATCATAATTCTTGGTAGAAAATAAATTCAATATATTATGAACAGGAATCCCAAACGGTCAATGCTTGGTCAACTCCTTCAAACGGGTTGGAACCTGTTTGCCCAAAGATTCAAGTAAATCAGTTTAGAAAACAGCACTTAATTCAATTCAATTACCTAATTGATTGACCTTCAATCTACGATTCCTTTGGAGTTAACCCCTCAAATTTGGTGGATCATTAGCCTACATAATTGTGAACAGAAATCCCAAACGGTAAATGCTTGGTCAATGCCCTGAAATGGGTTGGAACCCGTTTGGCCAAACCGACCTATTGAACCCGTTTGGATTGAAATGAGTGTGAGATCGTTTGACCTATTGGTCCAAGATCGTTTAGTAAAGTTGGATAAGGACCAACATAGGTATTAACACCCCTAGTATTCAACCTTGAAACCAAGGTCTGTTCTTCACGAAAAAGCTTGCAAGGGTATAAAGAAGGATGGGGAAGAAGAAGAAATAACTATTATTTGCACGAATAAAAGTATGCATAACAAAGCAAAAAGGTTTAGAATTATAAAACCCACCTTAAGGTCGTTCCTTGAGCTCCAAGCTTCCAGGATTCAAGTATTTAATGGTGTCTTGATCTCCACAGGTCGGCCAAGGTCAATCTTTCAAGAAAAAGATGGGGATGGTCGGCTAGAACAAGGAACCTAAGTAAGAAAACTAGCAATCCAACCTTGTAATACGATTTCCTCCATGAATCCAAGCTAGAAGATGATGTTCTCTTACCTAGAACAGGTTGGTCATCCCCTTGAGCTCCAGAGCTTTGCCTTGGTCGGTTGAGAAAGATGAGAAGTGAGGAAGTGAAAGGAATATGTTTGCTTGGTTTGGAAAGAAAGGTGCTTATATAGATTAGGCTGATTTTCACCATAAGGACCTCTAAAACTTTGAAATTCTCATCCAAGTCCTTTCTTATTTGAGGGATCATCCAAACTCATCTAAACTTATGCAAAGCTCATGAAATCTCAAGATCTAGGGGTAAAGAAAGCCAACTTTCAACTAGGGTACATATGTACATAAGGGTCTCCTTACTTACATCTTGATGATTTAATTACAAAGGTGTTCCTTATTACATGATTATTCAAAGGAAGTGCCCCCTTCATCATTATTAGTTTAAATGATGTCAAAAGTCATAAAAGATGTTCAAGAGGGTGTATTTTATAAGTTTCACCCCACAATTGGGTAAATTGCACTTTAATCCAAATTAGGGTTTTTAAGCACAAGGATCATTCCACAAGCTGTATCTTGATGCCCAAGCTTGGGAAATCCATCTTACCTCATCATATTTACTCATATGATGTCTCATCATCAGAGGAACATCTTAACTTGTGAAATTTGCAAGTTAACCCCTTAACTGGGTAATTTGCACAAGGTCCATGTATTACAAAACAATATTACAACATTATTCAAAAGGGACAGAAAAAGGAATATATGTTCCTTAGGAACTTAATTACATGCCAAAAGATAATCACAAGGATTTTATTACACATTTAGGAAAAACACCTAGGGTTAGTTCATAACCCAGGTCAGGGATGTTACAATATACATCTCAAAAGAAAATTTCGTCCTTTTAGAGGTAATTACCTTTTGACCATAATGGACCAAGGTACATGTTTGCTTTTAGCTCAGATCCGGATATACAGTGTCATGCAACCCAGACTTGAGTGAACCACAGATTGGCTATGGGGGTCTTTTTCTGCCCTTGGATCTTCTTGATCAAACGGTTTGAGGAGCAGTCTTCTTCATAGCAGTTGCATCCGTAATGACCATCCATGACATGGTGGTGTGGAGGACATGGGCAAGAGGTAATAACCAACTGAAGATTGATTAGTCTCACCACGAAGAGTGGAAGTGGTTGACCCCTTGCATAGGTGGGCTGTTGATTTATCTAAGAACTGGGCATTTTAGAGGTAATTACCTTTTAAAGGCCAATCACGTGTTGCCATGCATCCACTTTGGGGGTGCGCTGGTTCTTCTTGAGGCATAGGTGGGCTGACCGGTTCAGGGTTTTGAACCCGTTCTGGTTCTCTGATCAAAACCTGGTTCACCCGTCCTCTCTTCTCCTCGTCATAGTGGTGATCTCAGGGTGAGTCACGTAGGGAAGCTTCCCTTTCCTATGTGATGCCGATGCTGGCTGGCCTCTAATGTGTGATCAAAAAGAGAGTTCCTTCTCTCACTTCGGGTCTTCCTGAGGTCTCTGTCCTCTTGGTCACGCCGCCACCATGGGGGAGGTCTGCAACGTTAGGTAGAGGGATCTCTGGCCGGCTTGTCTGTGTCAAAAACCATATTCTCATGCAACACCCCTTCATGGTGCTCTTCTGCTTCTCCTTTATCCTATTGGGTCTCCAGATTTCCTCCTTAATGAACTCGTCGGAACTATACACTATTGTTGTAGTCCAACCCCGACAAGCCATCTTGCCGACCTCTCATTCCCTCCAGAGATTCATGGTGCCACGAAGCTTAGTCTCAACACCACAGATCTCCATCTTGCACAGCATGTCGCCAGCTTGTCCGAAGCCCGCTTGTTTCCTCCTTCGATGACCTAGAGTCAGTCACCTTCCCCAGTTGTCGAGTCTTCCATCTTGTTTACAAATCAGGGCTCTTCCCAAAGCTCCGCCATTCTCCCTTTGTGGCAGCTCCTCACGGCTGGAGAAACTCACCACCGCTAACAGGGACTGCTACATAGAGGAAACGCCTTCGGCTCCTCCTAGCCCGAAGCCTTGTCCACGCTACATGAGCAGTGGATCATTAGCAACAGATAGAGATTCTTTCTCGTTTGAAAGTTTCTTCTACGGTCATCTTCTATCTCAGCCTTCTACTGCAAACCCTACTGGGTGGTCACAGATGTGGGGGCTTGTTCTCTGTGCTCTTGCCTTCAAAACACTTGAGTGAGGGGTCAACCGCTTCCACTCGTCGTGGTGAGACTAATCAATCTTTAGTTGGTTATTCCCTCTTGCCCATGTCCTCCACACCACCATGTCATGGACGGTCATTACGGATGCAACTGCTATGAAGAAGACTGCTCCTCAAACCGTTTGATCTAGAAGATCCAAGGGCAGAAAAAGACCCCCATAGCCAATCCATGGTTCACTCAAGTCTGGGTTGCATGACACTGTATATCCGGATCTGAGCTAAAAGCAAACATGTACCTTGGTCCATTATGGTCAAAACTACACATGATTTAATTATATTCAAACCTAAATAACTTCATCTAGGAACTTCCAAACCTCATGATACTTTGACCATAGATTTATTATCATCCAAGCTACCTCCCATCAAAGTTTGGTGCCAAAACTCAATTATATGACCAATCAATTAAATTCCTCAAATAGACATAAACTTATGGATCTTAATAATGATATTAACACCAATTAACATCCATATTTTGTCAAATTACTTGTAACTCTTCAAATTACTTAAAGATATGCGTTCACTTATGTCATTGGACATTTATGGATTCCAAAAGTCCACTCCATTACATCTTACACACCTTAAGAGAAAATTCGTCCTCAAAATTAAACTAAAAAAATCCATTCTTTCACATCATATACATCTCAAAAGAAAATTTCGTCCTTGAAATTAAGCCATCCTCTTACTTTGAGGGGAACCCAAGAAGTCTATGTTTGCTTGTAGGGTACTAACATAGGTTCAACATTTCAACAATGATAACTCCATAAAAGGTTGAACAAGGGTCTAGAAGCTTAGGTTATGTCATGACATATTTCACAGGTTAGGATTGCATCCTTATCTTTACCCATGCATTAGGGTTCAGTCATCATGTTACCATGTTCTAAAGGATTTAACTAAGATTAACTCATATATCAAGGTGTCATCAACATTTTATTGATATATTAATTAGAACATGATCAACATTATCATATGCCTTTTAGAAGGGAGTTAACTAATGTTAACCCACCTTATCCATCTAGATCATATCAAGGTGTCATAATCATTAACTGCCAAACTATATATATATATATATATATATATATTAAGCACTAAGATTTACACCTCATGTAACTTGTTTCATTCAAATGATCATATTTCATTGCTCATAATAAATTGTCACATTTACTAAGGATTTCATCGCAAGATTAACCAACTATATTACATTATCATCATTATTCATGTATATGGTTAACCATTTATGCATTCATATCTATTAAACCATCACTAGGATTTCCAACATGTCTTGTCTATATATCATGTCTCGAGATTAGATCACACCCTTACATACATTACATCATGGTTGTGCTAAACAAACTTATGTGAGTGGCTAATCAAAACAGATATCAAAACTTTATCTATGCCAAAAGAGGTTCCTCTAACCCATACCACGGGGGTAGTGCCATGCTCAGTCTCTCTGAGCTAACTCAACTCTATGAGTATCTCATATACAAACTTTATCTTCCCTTTCTTAGCCTAGGGTTTTCAAATTACCTCATTGGCACTAGGGATAGCCTTACAATCTCTAGCCACAATGTACAAACCAAAACATGCTATGCCATTCTCTTCATAGGTCTTCTACCCATGAAACATGCTTACCCAAAACTCTCTTATATACACCACTAGATCCCTATGTGGGAAACCACCAACTCGAGCATGAGGCTTCATAGAAACTAACATAGTTACCTCCTCCAGGGTCTTGGGCTCTCTTCCTCACCCAAATGACAGGCACTCATATTCATTTTCACATATGCACATGTATCCAGCCTCTCTCTGTCTCTAGGGTTTGGCCCTCCCAAAGACATCTAGGGTTCATAAGGACTATAAGAATCATGCATTAAGCAACTCAACTCAATCACACATGAGTATTCTAGTTTAGGCCACATCATATCACATATTTCTCATAATTCTCATATCTTGGAGTTTAGGTTCTCTAACCTTCTCCCTGTGGGGTCTCACTCTCTCTGGAGTTAACCCTAAAACTGGTCCTAACACTAGAGGTCCTCCTTTGTAAAAGACCTTGAGGCTCGTGCTGATTCACATCCTTGTCTTAACTTATCTTATCTTACCTCATAAAAGCCTAGTTACTTGCATCATCAAACTTATCTCAAATCCTCAAAACTGAACTTACGTCCTCAAAGACAAACATAGATCATCATAACCATCTTATATCATCTATATAAGACTTACATCATATCATCAAGACTTATATCATCTATTGCATCTATCATATGTTCCAACAAGGCTCTAGACATCTAATCTAGAACTACTCTCTCTTCTAGACTAATGTCATTCACTTTCACTTAGGTTGCATGAACACCTCCTACTCGTACATGTGTGGGGACACATTTTTGTAATACGTATACATAATAAAATATTATATAGTTTTTCTCTAATAAAACAAGTGTCAGAGAAAACTATCGAGGTCTGATCTGATTGGAATCAAAAACCAAATCCGGAAAACGAGTGCTCCACACATAGTAGAGAGTACAGTGCCATGAAAACTAATGAAAAGGGTGAGAACATGATGTAGACTAGTGTAGCTACTCTAGACAATGAGCACCATATGTCTAGGGTTTCTCTTCCTTCGATGTATGTCATTTTCAAATAATACAACGTCCCATACCGCTGTACTATAAGGAAAGAAGGACATCTAAGGACTTGCTTTACAATAAGCATAAGTCTAAATCTAGTTCTCAAACAACTAGGTGCTAACCTAGAGGTTAGGTCAGATCTAGTCCCTAAACAGACAACTAATCTAACCCTAATGACGTTTTTAAGTTCAAGGTTCTTTAGTTTGAGTTTCACAATGAGCAAATGTCACACTTTGCTATTGTTCACGCTCTGATACCACCTGTGACCTCCCCAGATTTTCTAAAACTTAATATGATGTGTGCTGTCCAAATTAAAACCTCACCTAAACAAGAATCAAAATTTAAACACCACACACTAGGCTAAGAAGAAGAAAATCAAGGGAGTCAGAAGGAAACAATCAGTACCACATGCACATGAACAATAATAAAACCATACAACACATGTTCGTCATTCAACATATAGTTACAACATGAATTGTTACAACATGAATTGTTAGAACATTTGATATTACATATTGAACAAAAAACTTTAACATATACATGTACTACCACTAAACTACAAGATCTTAAGACAATAGGTCCACCTGTACATCAGCTCTCTATACAACTCACAACTATCCTGGATCTTCAAGAGCATAACCACAACCTAAACAAAAGATTACATGTGGTACACGTCAACACAATATTCAAGAATATTGTACTGAGTACACCTACGTGTCTTTTATATACCTCTCATCATATCTTGGGAATAAGATAAAACTAATACTTTTTTTTGGATCAGGTAAGATAAAACTAATACTTGGCAGTAACATAAGAATATAAGAAAAGCGTACTTGAACAAGAATGTTTATTAACAAAAGAGAACACATGTCTTTTAGGGATATTTTACATTATATCATCCATGCATTTACTACCTGAGAGTTGAATGCATTAAGGCCTTTATGATCTACTACCAAAGAGTTGGATCATTTCACAATGTAATCTACTACCAATAAGTTGGATCACTTTTGAGTACTTTACTACCAAAGAGTTGAAGTACTTCTTTTCCAGCACTTTACTACCAAAGAGTTGAAGTGCTTGGATATAATGGAACAGATACATTATGTGTCATGTGTTCATAGCAATAAGTATGGAAAATCAAGCAACATAGCATACAAGAACAATCACTTCAATCAATACCATATGCCAAGTTTGTACTACCATATAACGCAAGCATATTGTATAATAAGCCAAGTAAGAGGTAATGGCATACCTTAGATCAAGAAAGACAAATCTAATCATCATATCCTCATATCATCTAGCATCCTGGTCAACCCTGATTAAGACGAGATCATATGTGCCATCATTAGATTCTCATCATCTTTAACCCTGGTCGTGTTTATTAGGGTTTGCATAGTTCATTAGAATATGTGTATCATTACTTGTATTCTTGTCTTATATTTATCTTACTGATTTCGTTTTCCAGATTATGGTTCATTATCTGAACATTAGTGTCACGACTCATTGACAAAACCGTTACTAATTAAATGCGGAAGAAAACATTAGCAGCGGATTACTGAAAATCACTAAAAATTAAAACCATTTACAAAGAGATCCATTCCCAGGAAACTCTTGTATCAAGAACCAAAATATTATATAAATTCTGGTCCACATAGTACATACCATGTACCTTCTCTTCTCGAGGATTACATACAACAGTTGCTTTGTTAAATCTACACATAAGCAACATAAAACCTCAAGGCTTTCAATGCCAAAATCTCATATCGATCATTAAAGCACTAACTACTAAACTGAGAGTACAGAGACGACTCATAGGACTTGTATTTACAAGACACAACAGTCAGTATCTCTACCTGAGATGTTACTACTGTCCCTAATGCTGCTGTCCTTCCCCTGGTGTAGAGTTTCTACCTCCTCATCCTCTTCCACCTAAAAATGTTGTATCCCACGGGATGAGACAATTGAAAATTGTCCCAGCGAGAGATATAACTCTCCGCCAGAAACATTATTATTGTAGATAATTAGTAAAAACTAGACAGAGGAATCTTTATTAAACAACAAGATTTAATCATTATTGAGAAGAATAGAGAAATATTATCTTTTAAAGAATTACAACTATAAATGATAAAGTAGTAAATCATCTATTCATTTTAATAAGGAATATGAAGAACATGTATAACATCTATCCATTTAGGATACAGTAATAAATGTAGCATCAACCAATGATTTCTGTAATTCGTCCTTAAGAAAATATGCTACACAGTTGATTACAATTTACAATCATTCTTATTCCCTGAGGAAGTGAGCCGTACTGCTCAAATCCAACCTTCGGTTGTGAAACTTAAAGCCGGTACCATACAAGATCAAAGGAAGAGCCAGGCTCCTCGATCTCATCTGTCTCAATCAGTGCGAGACCACAAGTAGGACTGCAATCTCTTGCTTAAGTGACGTCAGTCACATGGTTAGCTCACATGGCTACCCATTCTCTAGCCCGCCTTGGTACAGGTCCTGGCGCTAGTAAATCTGAGCTACATGCCAGTTCACCATACTCTCTGAGCCATGAACACATTCATGCTCTATCACACAGAGCCATGGGCATGCTCACCATGCTCTTATACATATCTTGAGTCTACAACCGAAGTTGCACTCTAATACTCCTATTTTCGGCTAGGAGCACCCCGTATATTCAACAATATACGCTCCGGATTAACCAACAGGAAGACCCGTTTCACCATCACCAGCTACTGACGATGATGGATCTATGGCCAAGGCTCTACATGATAATACTCCACTTGATTATTTAAGTATATTACCATATTCTTTTAGCATCAGTCAAGTTTTCAAACAAGAATTATTATGACAAATGCTACAAAGAAACAATACTCTTATCAAGTGCTTTTCAAAACTTTATAAAACATTGGGATCTCAATCCCTTGTCTCATTACCAGGAATTCACATCCCTCAACAACATCATCATCATGTTTGCTGGATCTGGGTATTCGAACCCTTAGTTCATCATTGAACATGGTTACCACTATCAGGTAACTATTACCTCCAGGTCATCTGACCAAGGTATTCATGATACTTGTTACACAAGCATTTCACATAGTTTACCAGGCATATTCAACTTCTTGTCACCTGTCACTAGGCAACAAATAAAGTAATGGCTCACAAGACCCATTAACATTATAACTCATACCTGGTTATGCTCATCATCTCATGATACCTGCATGGTTAGTATACTTGATAACAGCCATATCAGTTACATATCAGAATTATAAAATACAAAGATAACATCACTATTATATTCCCTCATTAGAGTTAGGGTTTCTCATATTTATCAATTAGAGTTTCACATAACATCACCCTGTATTCGGGTTTCACATAACATCACCCTATATTAGGGTTTCACATAACATCACCCTTTATTAGGGTTTTACATAACATCACCCTATATTAAGGTTTTACATAACATCACCCTATATTAGGGTTTCACATAACATCACCCTATATTAGGGTTTCACTTATGCTTAAATCATGATTATTTTATTATCAGGATTATCTCTCCTCAAATATGATTTAAACAAGATGCCCCTTTCTTTTTATTTTATCTAAATGATACAAAAAATAGTAGGGACATAATGGAAGTGGTATTTTACATGTTAAACCCTAGGTTTTGGGTAAATTTGCAAATTACACCAAAACTAGCATTTAATGCACAAACATTATTCAAACAAGCTCATTTTTGGAACTTAGGCTTGTGGAAACCATACCTCAGTATCATTCTCATTCTAATGATGCTATAACACTTGAGGAACATTTATCATGTAACATTTGCAAGATAACCCCCTTAAATTGGGTAAATTGCACTTTAGTACAAAACATGTAAAATATTGTTTCAACATTATTCAAATAGGACCAAAATGGAAACATAAGTTCTCCTTTAGTCTTAAATACTTTTCAAAAGATAAAGACAAGAATCTAAAATACTTACTTAGGCAAAACTTCTAGGGTTAAGCCTTAACCCAGGCCAGGGATGTTACAATTATCCACCCCTAATAGGAATTTCATCCCCGAAATCATCAAAAGAAAAGAGAAGGGTACTTCCTCCTCATCTCTTCCTCTAGCTCCCACGTAGCTTATTCAATGCCACGATGATGACAGAGAACTTTCACAAGCATTATGTCTTTCTTTTTCAACTTTTTGATTCTCCTGTCAAGAATCAACACTGGTCCCTCTACATAGGATATATCTTCATTTAATTCTACCTCCACAGGTTGTAAAACTAACTCCGTGTCAGGGTGACACTTTCTCAGCATGGATATATGGAATACTGGTTACAATCTGTGTAGTTTAGGTGCAACTCCAACTTATAGGCTACCTTTCCAATCCGTTCAATGATTGGATAAGGCCCCATAAATCTAGGAGCTAACTTACCCTTCTTTCCAAATCTAAGAACACCTTTCCAAGGTGAGACTTTGAGATATACTCTGTCTCCAACTTGGAATTCTAAAGGTCTTTGTCGTTTATCAGCGTATGACTTCTGTTTATCCTGTGCAACCTTTAACTGTTGTTGTATTACTTTAATCTTCTCAGTTGTCTGTTGTACTACTTCAGGACCCAAAAGTTGATATTCTCCTATTTCATACCAACACAATGGAGATCTACAACATCTACCATATAATGATTCATATGGTTCCATATCAATACTCTGCTGATAACTATTGTTGTAAGCGAATTCTATTAAGCTTAAGTGTATATCCCAACTTCCTACAAACTAAAGGACACATGCCCTAAGAAAATCCTCCAAAGTTTGTATAATCCTCTCAGATTTTCCATCTGTCTGTGGGTGAAAGGTGGTACTAAACTTTAACAGCGTACCGAAAGCTTTATGTAGTCGTTCCCAAAAATGACTCGTGAACTGGGGACCTCTATCAGAAACAATTGTAGCTGGAACCCCATGTAAACACACTATCTCATCTATATAGATCTGTGCAAGTTTCTCAGCAGTATAGGTTGTTTTGACAAGAAGAAAATGTGCTGACTTAGTCAACCTATCGACTATCACCCAAATGGAATCATGACTTTTGGTTGTTCTTGGCAAACCAACCACAAAGTCCATGTTCACGTGATCCCATTTCCACTATGGTATAGGTAAAGGTTGCATCGTTCCTGTGGGCTTTTGATGTTCAACTTTAACCTGCTGACATATTGGACACCGCATAACAAACTCAACTACATCTTTCTTCAAACCAGGCCACTAATACATATATTTCAAGTTATGATACATTTTGGTGCTCCCTGGATGCAATGCATACATAGATGAATGAGCTTCCTCCAAGACTAACTTTCTTAAGTCATTGGCATCAGGTACTACCATTCTACCATGGTAACAGAATACCTCATAATCTGACTCATGAAAACCATACCATTTCTCACTACCATATTCTGACCTGATCTGCTGAATCACAGTATCAATTTGTTGTGCCTCTTTGATCTGTTGTTTCAGGGTAGATTTTATATGCATCTCAGCTAATAGTCCAACTAACAAGGATACTCTAAGTTGTACATTGTCTTGCCTCAAAGAGACAAGCATGTCTCGTTTAAAGCACACGAAAGAGTTCAACTATGCCTTATCCATGGTTGATGATGATGATTTTCTACTTAGTGCATCAGCCACTACATTAGCCTTTCCTGGATGATAATCAATTATACAATTGTAGTCCTTGATTAACTCCATCCAATGGCATTGTCTCATATTCAACTCATGATGTGAAAAGATGTATTTTAGGTTTTTATGGTCCGTAAAAATCTGGAATGTCTCTCCATAGAGATAATGTCTCCAGATCTTTAACGCATGAACCACTGCAGCTAGTTCCAGATCATGTGTCGGATAATTTTCCTCGTGTTTCTTAAGATGTTGAGAAGCAAAAGAAATCACTTGTTTATCCTGCATCAACACACATCCTAGACCGTTCTTAGAAGCATCATAGAAAACAATATACCCCTTTCCCTTCTTAGGTAACACTAACACAGGTGCACTGGTTAACCTTTCTTTCAACAACTACAAAGAATGTTGACACTTGTCATTCCAAACAAAAGGAGCCTCCTTCCTGGTCAACTTGGTTAGGGTTAAAGCTATAGAACTGAAGTTCTTAATGAACCTCCTATAGTAGCCTGCCAGTCCTAGAAAACTAGGTATCTCCGTCGGTGACTTTGTCTGTTTCCACTCCAAGATAGATTCTACCTTTTTAGGACCAACACGGATACCTGAGGCAAATATTACATACCCTAGGAAAGACACATCTGATAACCAAAATTCACACTTATTGAATTTGGCATATAGCTTGTGCTCTCTTAGTAAAGTCAGAGCCTGACGAAGGTGTTGCTCATGCTATCAAGCATCTTTACTGTAAATCAGGATGTCATCTATAAAGACTACTATGAATTGATCAAGGAATGGCCGGAAGATTCTGTTCATGAGTTCCATGAATGCAGCTGGTGCATTAGTTAGTCCAAACGACATAACTATGAACTCATAGTGACCATACCTTGTTCTGAAGGCTGATTTAGGTATGCCACTCTCCTTGATGCGTAACTAATGGTATCCTGACCTCAGATCTATTTTAGAGTATATAGTTGCACCACACAACTGGTCAAACAGGTCATCTATCCTTGGCAGAGGATATTTGTTCTTAGCACATGTGGTGGATACCAAGGTAGAAAGTCCTAGTAGTCCAAAAGTGCCAACTGTTAGGGAGTTTAAGGATGTGTTTCCTGAGGCATTTCCTAATGTTCCTCCACCTTGAGAGATTGATTTTTAGATCAATCTAGTTCTCAGTACGCAACCAATAGATCAAACACCTTATAGAATGCAACCTACTCAGATGGCAGAATTAAAGAAACAGTTGAGAGAGTTACTTGACAAAGTCTTTATATGACCAAGTACATTGTCGTGGGGTGCTTTGATACTTTTTGTAAAGAACAAGGATGGGTCTATGAGGCTATGTATAGACTATAGACAGTAAAACAAGGTGACAACAAAGAACAAATATCCTCTACCAAGGATAGATGATTTGTTTGACTAGTTGTGAGGTGAAACAATGTTTTCTAAAATAGACCAGACATCCGAATATCATCAGTTATAGATTAAGGAGGATGACATATGCAATTCAGCCTTTATGACAAGGTATGGTCATTATGAGTTTATAGTTATGTTGTTTGGACTAACTAATGCATCGGTAGTGTTCATGGATCTAATGAATAGAATATTCTAGCCATTCCTTGATTAGTTCATAGTGATCTTTATAGATGACATTCTAATATACAGTCGAGATAGCCAATAACATGAACAACATCTTCGACAAGCATTGACTTTGTTGAGACAACACAAGCTATATGCTAAGTTTAGCAAATGTGAGTTTTGGATGTCAGAAGTATCTTTTCTAGGACATATTATATCTACTAAAGGTATTTGTGTTGATCCTAAAAAGGTAGAGTTTGTTCTATATTGGGAACAATCCAAGACACCAATAGAGATTCATAATTTCCTAGGTTTAGCAGGTTACTACAGAAGATTTATCAAAGACTTTAGTTCTGTAGCATTACCCCTAACTAGGTTAACCAGGAAGGATGTTCCTTTTGTTTAGAATGGTAAGTGTCAACATTCTTTCCAGTTGTTAAAGGAAAAAGTTGACCATTGCACCAGTGTTAGTGTTACTTGAGCAAGGGAAAACATTGTCTTTTGTGATGCTTCAAAGAATGGTTTTGGATGTGTATTGATGCAGGATAAACGAGTGATTTCTTTTGCCTCTTGACAGATTAAGAAACATGAGGAGAATTATCCTACACATGATTTGTAATTAGCTATACTGACACATGATTTGGAATTAGCCATAGTGATTCATGCCTAGAAAATCTAGAGACATTACCTGTATGGGGAGAAGTGTATTTTCACAGAACATAAGAATTTGAAGTATATCTTTTCACAGCAAGAACTAAACATAAGAAAACGTCACTAGATGGAACTAATCAAAGATTATGATTGTATGATTGATTATCATCTAGGAAAGGCTAATGTGGTGGTAGATGCACTAAGCAAAAAGTCGTCCATCTTCATTTACAGATTAAGCACAATTGAACTCTTTGCTATGTCATAAGAGGGACATGTTGGTTTCCTTAAGATAGATGAATGTACAACTGGAAGTATCTTTGTTAGCTGGATTGTTGGCACAGATGCAACTTAAACCTACACTAATACAAGAGATTAAAGAAGCACAACATGCTGATATTATGGTTCAACAGATCAGATCAGAATATGGCAGTGAAAAGTGGGATGGCTTTCAATAGTTAGAAGATGGAATAGTTTGTTACCATGGTAGAATCATGGTACCTGATGTTAATGACTTAAGGATGATAGTTATGGATGAAGCTCACTCATCTATGTATGATATGCATCCATGATATACCAAGATGTATCAAAATCTAAAGGATGTGTATTGTTGGCCTAGTTTGAAGAAGTATGTAGCTGAGTTTGTTATGCGGTATCTAGTGTGTCAGCAAGTTAAGTCTAAGCACCAGAAGTTGGCAGGAATGGTACAACCATTACCTATACCACAATGGAAGTGGGATCATGTGATAATGGATTTTGTAGTTGGTTTTCCTAGAACAACCAAGGGTTATGATGCCATTTGGGTGATTGTTGATAGGTTGACAAAATCAACAAATTTTCTCCCTATTAAGACAACATACACTACTGAGAAACTTACGTAGGTTTCTATAGATGAGATAGTGCAGTTGAACGGAGTCCCAACAATAATTGTGTCAGACAGAGGTCCTCAATTTAAAAGTCATTTTTGGGAGCAATCACATACAGCTTTGGTTACTTAGTTAAAGTTTAGTACTGCTTTCCACCCTCAAACATATGGAAAATCTAAAAGAACTATACTGACTTTGGAAGACTTGCTTAGGGCATGTGTTCTTCAGTTTGTAGGAAGCTAGGATATACACTTAAGCTTGATAGAGTTTGCTTATAATAATAGTTATCAACACAACATTAAGATGGCACCATATAAAGCATTATATGGTAGATGTTGTAGATCTCCATTATGTTGGTATAAAACATGAGAATACCAACTTCTTAGTCCTAAACTTGTGCAAAAACCTATGGAAAAGATCAAAGTAATACAACAATAGTTGAAAGCTGCACAAGACAGACAAAAATCATATGATGACAATCATGGTAGACCTTTAGAATTCCAAGTTGGAGACAGAGTGTATCTCAAGGTCTCTTCTTGGAAAGGTGTTCTTAGATTTGGGAAGAAGGGAAAGTTAGCTCCTAGATTTATGGGACCCTATCCAGTGATAGCACGTGTTGGCAAGGTAGCCTATAAGTTGGAACTTCCACCTGAGTTGCATATACTACATCTAGTGTTTCATAAATCTATGTTAACAAAATGTTACCCTGATATAGAGCTTGTATTACAGTGTGTAGAGGTATAATGTGATGAGGATATATCCTACGTGGAAGGTCCAGCGTTGATTCTTGACAGAAGAATCAAGAAGTTGAAAAAGAAAGACATAGTGCTTGTAAAAGTTCTTTGGCATCATTGTGGCATTGAAGAAGCGACATGGGATCTAGAGGAAGAGATGAGGATGATGTACCATTCTCTTTTATCTTGAGATTTTGGGGACAAAATCCTTATTAGGGGTTGATAACTTGTAACACCCCTGACTTGGGTTTTGGGATAACCCTAGAAGCCTTGCTTAAGTAAGTTTCTTAGAACCTTGTCGTAATCTTTTGAAAAGTAATTAAGCTTAAAAAGAGTTTATTTCTCAATTTTGAACTTATTTGCAAATTTTTTGTGCCTTATATGATAACTTTGGTAAGAATTACAATTTACCCAATTGAGGGGTTTATGTGCAAATTATGATCTATAGAATGTCTCTTCTCTCTCTTAGAATCAACTAGAGGAAAAAAAGAAGGGGGCACCTTGTTTGAGTCTTGGTTGAATGATAACACTCTTTGTGGTAAAAGAACCAAAGAAGTGTTGAGTACCCTGAGCCCTAGATGAGGTTGTATCGAGTTTTGAAGTATATCTGGGAGTGCCTATCAGCTTGGAAGGCATACAAGAGGTCCACTATCAGTCTGCTAACCTTTGAAGGAGATCATGATGGGCTAACCACCTCAAGTAGGTGAAGCCTATCAGTTTGCAAGTTCCTTGCAAAGTGGTATCAATTTGCACATAAAGCAAGATTGGGTGATGATATCTTGTCAAGCAAGATACCCAAATGGCTGAGATCTTATCCATGAATTATCCTCAAGAATTTTTCATGGAAAGATAATTATGATTGCATGAAGTTACCATGCATGGAAACTTGTCACTCAAGTGCACATAGTTATGACACCTTATACACACTCTCTTTTATGAACTTCAACTATATATACCTCTCTTTTCACTTCCTAGTAAACCTTTCGGTTCCTTTACCATCTCTTTCTTGGAGGACAATCCTAGGAGCTCAAGGAACAAAGAGAAGGCCAAGCATCTTGCCTAAGGTGATCCATGATCGTCTTCAATCTTGGAACGATTATACTTCTTAGATCATGATTCTATCCTTGTCTTCTTTCTTCATCAAGTACTTAACTATGGTACCTTCTTTCATAGAAAAGTGTTGTGATCAAATCTTGGACTTCTGATTAGTCAACTTCAACCTTGAAATGTGGATCTTTGAAGCTTTAAGCTTTAGAGTTATTCTTGAGGTGGGTTATATAACTTGAACTCAACTTTATTATTATGTATCTTTTATCATGTAGTACTTGGTGATTTCTATCCTACTTTGACTTTCTTATTTGAACAATGGTTCTATGAGTTCTAATGAATATATAGGACTGTTGTACATGAACTAGAGTACTTATGGATGAAGATCTTGAGCTTGAAGATTATAAAGCCGATATGCACAAACCAATATTGGTTTATGGGAAACCCTAACCCGATACAAGAGTATAAGTATGTAAACATATACATATGAACTCCTATTCTTTTGGGTTGATTTCTTGAGTAGGACTACTATTCTCTTAAGTGTTTTATCTTCCATCTAAATTCTAAAAACATGGCAGGCCAATATCTATAAGATATCCAAGTTAACACCTATGTTTGCTCTATAACATGGATGGTCGTCATGACTTGAGATGTTCTAAACGATATGTTGTTAATCTGATATGATCAATAGGGAGCTAGGATGATATGCTAGACTCTATAAACTGATATGTCACTAATGATATTGGCTTGTAATAATCTAGAGATGACTAGTGAAGGAATTATATAAAATCATGTTAAGTTGGTTGAGTGTGGTGGTCGATATAGCTAACCCTAAACTGATAAAACTCAAACCCTAGAGGCCGATATCCCATAATGTGCTATGTGACTGATATAGTAATTAAAGGTGTGGCCAATATCCTAATTGTCAGTGAGGTTGATACATAAGTTGATAGTGTGGCTGATACACTAGCTAATGTTGAGTGACCACTACACTACTTGATTGAAGAGGTTGATACCCTAATTAAAGGTGAGGCCGATATCCTAGTAGAATATGAGGCCAATATCCTTATTAACGGTACAACTGATACCCTAGTCCATGATCTAGCCAACATACTAGTGGTTGAAGTGGCCAATACTCAAGTTGATGTTGCGTGGCTGATACCCTAAGTTGAAGGGGTGGCTGACACTCAAGTTGATGTTAAGTGGTCGATACCTTATTTGATATGGAGTGGAAGATACCCTAAATTAAAGGGGTGGCTGATTCTAAAGTTGATGTCAAGTGGCTGATACCTTAGTTGATGTTGAGTGGCCAATACCAAAGTTGATGTTGGGTGGCTGATACATAAGATGATAGTATGGCCAACACACTCAAGTATGTGCTATGGACGATACACTTCAAGAACCACACAAACGATACCACTCAAGCATCTCTAAAACTATAGCATTTGACATGCTTTGTCAGACACAAGTATATGTGTCTAGGCTACACTTTGTAGAGTGAAGGTCGATACACCTTGTAGAGTGTAGGTCGATACACTTTTAAGAGTGTAGACTAATACAACTTGTAGAGTGTAGGGTGATAACCTTAAACAGAGTAGGATGATACAACTTGAATATAATCAATGAACACATCATGAAAGTTATCAGATGAATACACTTTAATAAGTGTAGGTTGATAACCCTAAAGAAGGGTAAATAAATGTATTAGGTATGTTGAAGTCAATATCCTAGTAAGGATAAGAAAGAAACTGATATGTCATGTTGATAATCAATTGATGATATTTGATGAAGTATGCTTAAACATTTATGGCAATCAAGAAGCTCTTATAATGTGAATAAGGGTTTTGATTGATAAGTATGCACTTGGAAGCCCTATTTCAGTTATAAAGGAAGACCCTAACCCTAATCATGAGAGGGTTGCAATTTGAATGGTTCTTATTATGGCATGGTCATGATATTTGTTGGATATTGTGTTTTGTATGAATCCTATCCATGCAGGTATTATGAGAGGATGAACATAGTACAATACAGATTATATAAGGCCTTGTGAGCCATGTGATATACTTGTACAACAAGTATGATTTGTATATGGGTCTGATGACCTAGAGTTGGTTATTGCCTAATGTGAGGTGATATTGTTCAACCTGAACTAAGGGTTTGATACACAAACATATGATCATGATAATGATAATGTTGTAGGGATGAGTTTCCCAATAAAGTATTTAGGGGACTGAGATCCTAGGATAAGTGTAGCCAGATATGTACCAATTGATATAATATCTCTTAAAAATATGTTTTATATAACATTTATATATAATTTATGCTTGTAACTTGATTGATTCTAAAATATGTTGTAATGCACTTAATCTATCAAGTAAATTAAAATGTAGTTGCCCTGACCATAGAATCATTCAGTGTCAGGATCTACTGAATGATGAAATGAGTTTTACTCAGAGCGCATATTCTTGAATATGCTAGGGTGCAAGACAAGTATTACCTTACTTCATTCAAACCCAAGATTTGGCATTGAGCCATTTTCCTAAGAAATAGTGTGGTTGTAGGTTGTAGCTCTATTGCAACATTGGGATTGGTGGTAAAGCCTTACCCCCAGAAGAGTATGGCTACAAGGCATGACTTAATATATATAAGTAGGATTGATTATAGGTCATACCCTGAATAGAGAACATGCTACATGTTGTACATCTATAGAGAAGAGCCTCTATACACCATGCTAGCTAAAATGCAGATTGACTCATAATGTCACTACCACTCTCATACTGATTGAGAAAGGAGAGGTCGTGGATTTCGGTTCTTCCATAGACCTATATGGTACTGATGCTAACTTTGCATTGGTTAGTTGGAGATGGAAGGTATATTCCCATCAACACAGAGCATAATAAGAAGGAATGTTTAAAGATGTAATCAGCCCTGTAGCATATTTGTTTAAGGACCAAATATAGAAACATTGGTTGGTGCCTTGCTCTGATTTTATACTATTTAATTTGTAATAGTTATACATGTTTTTCATATTCCTTTAAAGTGATTAATTGATCTATTGCTCAATTGTAGATTCCTGAACTAAAAAGATATTGAGACTGCTCTACTCTGCATATAATCCACAGTTATACTTGTTTAATTCAATATGCGTTTCTTCTACTTTCATGTATAAAAGTTTAAATATGATAATAATTATATTGGCAGAGAGTTATATCTCTCACTAGGACAAGTTGTCTCACCCCGTCGGTTCCACAACGTTTTGGGTGGACATGCATGAGGAGGTAGAGACCATGCAGTAGAGAGCGGACTACAGCAGCAAGGACAACAGTAACAGCTCAGGTTGAGTGTGTTGTTATGTATCTTGTAGATATAGTGTCCTATGTGTCATCCCTATACTCTCAGGTCCTTTGGGATATAGTGCATAAATAGTTTCATAATCGATTTGAGATTTTGGCTAGTACACCTTGATACATGATGTTGCTTTTGTGTATGTTTTGATAAAACAATTGTTATCTCAAATCCTTACAAGGAGATGGAATATTGGTATTTACAAATAAACCATGATGTATATATATGGTTTGGTTCTTTCTGAAAAGAGTTTCCTGGTGATGGATCTCTTGGAAAAAAGGTTAAATTTTTAGTGATTTTTAGTAATCCGCTGTTAATGATTAATTCCACATAGTTTTGTGTGATTAAGTTGTTGGTGTGATAGCGATCAACATAGTCACATGCATTATCTTTTTATTTTTCAATGTTTTGTCTGGTTGGAAGGTCCATATTTCTCATCCACTTGATCAGATGACTGAGATATTGTCTGCTAGCTCGCACCTAACAAGGAAAACATGGCTATTCACATTGGAATTTCAAATCGGGATTTCTCAGTCTGTAGTCAAACTTTTTATGAGGTTTTTTATCCCACATTTTCCTCACATGATTCCACACCGATTGATCCATAAGTTGTGGTGTTTTGTTAATGATTTGAGAAACATAAAAAATCGTCTGCCGAGCTCTCTCACTGCCATGGTGTTTAAACCCTAGGACAAACCATACCTATAAATAGTACCCCCAATAACTTTGTATCCTTTTACCCAACTATCCTCTTCCCTTAATTTCCTTATTGTTTGTATGTGTGGACATCAGGAAGCTTGGATTGGGCATGGGTTTGCGGTGGTTGTTGCTCGTTCTCTACTGCATATCAGATCAAATTGTCTTCACCAACAGGTTCATGGTGATATCTTCTTTCCTTTTGTAACCTTATTTTTGAGTATGGTCACGTGTAGAAAAATTGCCCAAAATCTAGCTCAAAGTAGCTTTGTTGCTTGCATGCATGGCTCCCAAGAAAGGGGATGAATCCCCTAGGCGCAATTATGATTGTGCCCCCATTTCCTTCTCTCTTTTCTTTCTATTCTGTCGCGATGGTAGTGTGGTCTTTTTGCTAGCACCTTCTTTGGTTGAGCGAGTCAAACCACACTTTTGACCCTTGACTTGGCTGGACCTAATTGGGCCAAGTCAGCAAGGTGGGCCCCTTCTTCTCTTTTCTCACAAATTTTGTCACTTTAATGTAATTTTCTAATTTCCTGATTAGTCAGGATAGGAAATATCATATCTTTTATTCCCTTGCCCAAAAATTAAAAGAAAATATGTTTTGGAATTTGAAAAATGTAAGCATTCTAACAAAAATACTTTTGAGGTCTGGATTTAAGTTTTGTAAAAAGGTGTTTTCTAAAAATGAATTTAATACATAAAAATCACCAAAAATGCACTTTTAACCTCATAACTCCAAAATAGATAAAATTATATGTTTTCTTAGTCAGGAGAATCTAATAAGGTCAATGGTGATATTTTCAGGGTCTAAATTGAGGATTTGTTCAAAAATTCTAAAATTTAGGGTATCTTAACCTTTATTCATATGTAAAACCCTAATACATGATTATACATTGAAAATTGGAAAGGTGGGCTTTGGACTCAATTAAAGTAGTGAAAGAGTAGTAATTAAATTTCATTAAGAAAGGTATGTGCTTTCCTTACACCTAAGTTGGGAATAATTGCAAACCCTAACCTAGTTTTCCTAATGAGGCTTTTATGAAACCCTAATTCCTCTTTTGTTATTTCCTTTTCAATATTTGCCTCAAAAATCAGTTTTGCTACATATTTCTTGGGTCTTGTACCCCACTACCATGTTTTTATTACTTGATTCTTATACTTGCCATAGTTCTTAGCATGTTTATTTTATTAGACTAGTTAACTAGTGCAGTGGTACTTTTTTACAACCACCCATAGATAGGGCATGTTAAATTCACCCCGGGGAATGTGTTACTCTCCCTAATATGGAATATTTGTAGGTGACTGGAATATGTTACTCTCCCTCACCTATTGGTTGAGGTTAGGTAGGTGCCTCAACCCTACATACTTTAGGTAGTCAATATTAATCATGCATGCAAACTTTTACTATTTTTGTTATGGCAAGCATTTATTTACTTATGCCTCATAATTTTAACCGTCTTCATCTTATTATGAAATCTTAGCCTTTATTTCCATGTTGTTTTCTTATTTTTTTTCCTTGTTCATTAACTCTGACACATACCTTATTTTCTATCCCTTTTGTTGGGTGCTTTCCCAACCACCCAGGGTTAGATAAAGGTGTTGAACAAGGCCAAGGTGACCAAGTTTAGGAGTAGATCCTATGATTTCTTTTCAGTTTTTTCCTTTTCAAAGAAACTCATGTAGTGAACTGAGTTCAAAAAGCAATGTAATAACTTAGTTTATTTTCCGTAGCTATTGACATTTTACATGTATCTGAAACATGCTTATTTACTTAGATTATTATACATGCATTCCACAATGTCTATTTTCTTGGAAAAAGTGGATGTTTTGTATTTGTTTTAAATTTTAGTAAGGAGGTGATCTCACCTCTTTACAACATGGTATCAGAGCCTGTTTGGCAACTACTAGGGCACAAGTTGAAAGTAAGAGTGCCTAGAAAGGATCGGGGTCTGGGGGCTTGCAATATTTCCCTCCATGCCAGCTTGGTTTACAAGGACTCTCAGATGCATATGATACATGTCTGGCCTATGCTGATACTAACTTCCTAAAATAGTATGCCCATAGGCAATAGTAGCCTTATATATCCTTGTTGTCTACTCCTATTATTTTATGTTATACCCTTATCTTTTAGGAAGGGAGATTTGTTTGGAAAAATGAACAACTCCTCTTTAGGAGCCACCTTCGGCAACATTGACAACCGAGATACTCTGGTGACTCCCTCCAACACCAAGACAATCCCTACTACCCCTATTGGTACACCTCATCTGAACCCTAAGCAAGAGCCAACAATGTCATTCCATCTACCCTCGACTACCTTGGTGGGACAACTTTCCAATTCTACAGTTGTTGTAGCTAAGCCAAAGGAGTTCACCCTTATAGATTCTTTTGGATAAGGTAATATATTGTTCATCAAAAACCATATAGGGGAAACCTATACTGTATAGGGGTGTGTTAGCTACAAAAGCCCCACTGACTTCTAACAATCAAGTCTAAACCTTTACAAATATCAGGTTTGACCTTACACAACAAGGTAAGCATATCCACCAAAACATCAAAATGGTAGAATTTGTCTTTTCCAAACCGCCATGAAGCCTTGAATTTCTTTCACTCCAAATGAGGTAAATGATAGAAGAAAGACTTAGACCAGCAAAAGCCATCATGCCATTGTCCCTCTAAGATTTCAAACGGATCCACTGCAGGAAATCATCGATGTTGTGTGAGGCGTCGCCACCCCAACCATTTTTTAGGGCCCACCTTGTCACCATATAGCTGGAGAAATTACACGTGAAGAAAAGATGCCCATGTGATTCATGTCCAACCCTACATAGTAAGCATCTTTCATTCACGTTGATTCCCCAACCAATCAATCTATCTACGGTAGGCAGCCACCCAAGAATGGACCTATATAGGCAACAACTCCATTTCGGAGTGTGCCACCTGTTCCATAAGATCTCAGCCCAAGGAACCAGCGGCCCGCACTGAGGTTGGATCCATGGCGGCACCACCGCACAACCCCAAACACCCTGCTCGTCAACAACAAAATCAACCTTCACCTGGTTCCACTGCTGCGTCATCTGTCTCTAGGTCAGGGAGCAGCCCCGCAATGCTCCCACATCCAGGGAAGAGCCATACCGCCACTACATCCAAGAGGACCAAGGGGACCCCTGGTCGATGAGGAAGTTGTATATACGCTTCTGGGTACATCTTATAGCCATAGACCAAGGATCAACAACCCCCAGACCCCCCATGTCTTTCTCTTTGGTGATAGTATCCCAGGCGATGCTGTGAGGCTTGCCACTCCACAGGAACCCACAAAAAAGGCTACGAGCTTTGTCAATGATGAAGAAAGGTAGCTCCTCCTACCTTGTCCAGAAGTCAAATTTCCCCATAAGAACGGTGTTACAGAGGACCATACGCCCCGCCATAGATATGTTCAGCCCTGTCCATTTTTCCATGGTGCTTCTGAGGTCATCAACCAAGACCTCATAGTCCCTTCCTCTACCTCGCCCACTCGAGATCGGAATCCCCAAATATTTGGTAGGGAACCTGCCTCAGGTCAGGCCAGCAACAACCTAAAGATGCCCTCTTCGTCCATCACAAGAGCGCGAGAGAAAGACTTTGGACTTAATTTGACTAATGTATAGCCCAATCAGATTACCAAAATGCTCCAAAATTGTTTTAGTGTATTTCAAGTACTTGCAGTGACCCATCGAAAAAACCATAACATCATCGGTGAAAATCAGGTGAGATATGACTGGGGTATTCATTACCTTGAAAGGCTTCATCAACCCTTCCTCCTCCACCTGATTAATGCTAAGAGTAAGGGATTCCATGACCATGGCAAAGAGTAGGGGGATAGGGGGTCCCCCTGTCTCAAACCATTCGACACCTTGAAGAACCCCTGAGGCACCCCGTTAACTAGGATAGAAAAGGAAGTAGATTCAACACATTGAGTGATCAGGTTTATCCACCTACGAGAGAGGCCCAAGGCATTCATAATCTCCCAGAGAGCGGGCCACTCCACGTAGTCATAGGATTTAGTAATGTCCACCTTGAAGCAGGCCTTCTTAGTACCAATCTTACGATTGAAAGATGTGAGGAATTCTACAGCAAGAAGGGCACCGTCACAGATCGACCTCCCTTTCACAAAGGCCAGCTGGTTAGGGGATATGATACTAGGCAAGATTTTCTTCAACCGATTGGCCAACAGTTTGGCGAACACCTTATAGAGCACAGAGAAGCATGCAAAAGGCCTGTAGTCGACCATAGAGGAAGGCATGCTCTTTTTTAGAATCAACTTGATGAAAGCATGGTTCACCTGCTTGGTCATGAAACCACCAACCATAAACCACCAAACAACACAACACATGTCTTATTTAATAATATCCCAACATTTATGGAAGAATCTACCATTAAAGCCATCTGGGCCAGGGGCTTTAGATGCCCCAATGGCAAAAACGACATCCCTGATTTCCTACTCAGACACCGGCCTACAGAGATCTCTGTTCATAGCTTCATCAACACGTCTCAGAGGTAGAACGCGTGACTGTATATGATGATTACTGTTATAGAGGTTCTTAAAATATGTAACTGCTTCTTCCACCACTTCCTTAGGTCCCCTAGCTTGGCTGCCATCTTCTTTTATCAACCCATGGATGCAGTCTCTCATGTGATTCTTTTTTGTAGCATTATGGTAGATTCTAGTATTTTTGTCCCCGTCTCTGATCCAGTTCATTCTACTCTATTTCCAGTGATATGATTCTTCAGCTTTTTCCACCTGTGTGAGTTTCTTTGCTTTAGTTTCTTCCTCTCTCATAAGGTTAGGATCCGTAGGATACATTCTGAGATGTGTTGCTGCCTCCTCATACTCCTTCTTAGATTTCTTCACCATATTAGCCAGGTTATAGAAGTCAGTTGACCATTTCTTTAGGACCTCCTTGGTTTTCTTTAATTTCCCAGCAAATCTGAAAATGGGGTTCCCACCCACCGGTTCAGCCCAAGCTTCTCTAACCTTTTCCTCGAACCCCGGCCAGTCCACAAAAAAATTGAGGAATCCGAACGGTTTCTTCTTCATGGTGTTCTTCAGCAAAGGTATGTGCAACCAAGAGTGATCGCTATTGGGGTGTCCTACAAGACACACCCTCACTTCAGGGAAAACTTCAAGCCAAGTAGAGTTCACTAACTTGACGTGTATTTTACTACGCGCTAAAAACGCAAGTATACGCGTCGAGTAGTACATGCCTTGTGAGGCCCGAGTCGAACACAGGGATACTCGGAATTGTTGGTGACTCCCACTAACTAGTCGCGATCAGCTAAGCCGATTAACACGTTGAGAGTTGTTGTTAAAACTAAAAGAAAAATAAAAACAAAACAAAAGAAGCAATCGATTAAATGTTGGTTTAATCAATTCAAAAGGTATCTTTAGGATTGCGGTTTCACCGCGGGTTTTCATTGTATTAGATTTTATATAATGCCTCAATCTTCTCTCTCTATCTGGGTAGTGGCCTGAAAACAGAATTGCCCACTGTCGTGGTACAATTCACTACTTAGGTTTAGGTCGGTTCCACCGTCGTAGTAACCTATCCCCTAAACTAAGTGCATTACGAACGATCTCTCAGTATCCACCATTAATTTTACACCACCTTGTTCAAGGGATTTATCGATTAATGTGGGTTTCGTCTCTTTTCAGCCGTTAATCCTTCTGTCGAAGTGATTGAAGGCGTTAGGTTATTATTATGGTGATCAAGCATAACAATATATGGAGAAAACGAAGCTATACCACGGATTTAAGAGAGAAAATATGAATTACTATTATAAAACTGTCATACAATGAATTCCCGGGCTACTCCCGGTCCTAAAGATGGAGGGGATTAGCCCCACATGTTCATCTCACACAAGTACATGGTAGAAATAGGGGAAATCATATGAAAAACGTGAATAGAGAGGGAAAACCCCTGAACGGAGAAGAACCGATTGATCCTTTGCGTAGAACACGTGCTTTCCCGCCTCTCGGTGGTGAAATCCGTTTTCGGCAGCGTCTGGATCGACTGGTATGAACTTCTGGCCTCCGTTCTCCTTTCTCTCGCTCCTCGGCACTCGTGCAATGGCTAATCCGATCTCCCTTTTGTGTGGGCGGCCGTCCTTAGGTATAAGTCCCTAATTAGGTCGCTAATTAACTCCAGTCGTCTGATTGAGATCATTAGAAAGCAAACTCATATCCTACGGCGTCGATACCATCGACACGAGTCGATGGTATCGACCCGCTATAGTAGCGGCTGGCTGCAAACCCTTCCTTTGTCGTGCCCGACATCATCTCGATACCATCGACTCGGGTCGATGGTATCGACTTCCTTTTGGCGTCGGTTTTGTCATTTTGCGACGCTGTAGCCTCCATGTGTCGATGGTATCGACTTGGTGTCGTTACTATCGACTGCTTCTCCGCCAGCAACCTGAAGGTGTCTCGATACCATCGACATCAGCGTCGATGGTATCGACTCTTTGCTGCTCCTTTCGGCTGGCAACCTGCGGCCTTGTCGATGGTATCGACTTCCGTCGATGGTATCGACGGAAGCAAATACTTGTTTTTCCTGAAATTCAAAGACAAGATCAAATAAATACACACAAATAATAATAATGTGATAATTAATGATCAAAATGATAAAACTAAGGGGATTTGACATAAAATGATGGCAAAGACCAAAATGAATGAATTATGCAATATTAACCATAAAAATGACTAATAAAAGCACAAAACACATATCAAACAGGTCTATAAATGCGAATCAGAATCATCGCATCAAACTCCCCTAAGCTTGAATATTGCTCGCCCACGAGCAACTCATCCTTAGAATAGGATTGCAAACGTCAACTGAAAAACAACAAACCAACCCAACATCCCATATGACTCCCACTAAGCATTCACAAACCGGCCTTCTCTAACCACAGAACGGTATTTACCCTAAAGGCGACAGTAATCATCAATAAAAGAAATTGACCTCCAAACCAATGAACAATATCACATAAGGCAGTTAACATAATAAGATTTGCCAGTTCAGACTTGGTGCATCCTGTGATCGCCTATACTACGTTGCTTGCCCTAACTACCATCTACATGGAAGCAATTCTCCTGATATTCATTAGTGAGGAGAAATTCACGGTGGCCTACCAATCCGAGCAACGGGTGGATGAAGATGGGTGGCTCATGGAAGAACGTGGAAGTATTGTACAGTTTCAACATGCATATACAAAAATGTCCTATATGATGCAAATGCACATTAGAAATGCCCTAATGCCTAAACTTGGGTGGAATGATGCATGCACTAACCATCCATCTCAAAATGAGATGGATATCTAGTTAAGCTACATCATGTACTCAATTATCCTGAAATGCAACTAATATCATGTTCCTTTCTCCTTCTTATTTCACTTTCTTCTAAATTCGTTTTCTTTTCCTTTTTTTTTCTATTACAGATTTTCAGATTTTTTTCAGCCCACATATCCATAATTAATTAAAGATAATTTTGTGGGGCTATTTTCTTCATACTCAAATTTTTTTTTTACTATTTAGAAGGTATGGAACAATTAATTCACCATTGGGGAAAAATTGAGATACATGATATACTTTATGCATGAAAATCATGAATGCAACTACATGGCATGCACCTAAAGGTAATGTGCATGCATCACTATATATATATATATATATATATATATATATATATATATATTTGTGCAAACATATGGAAAATACCAATGCAAGTCCTATCTAAATTCTATGCACACAAAAAGGAATTAAAACTGCACTTTACTTCCAATTCTTAGGTGGATTATAAATAAAAAAATGGAGTGGAACGATCACAAGACTAGATGACTGAACCTTAGAAAGATATTATGCGTCCCTCCTTACTGACCTGTGTAGTAGTTTAGAGGGTTCTCTCTCTTACATCCAATTAAGATCTCATTACCATTTGGTTAGGTTAGGCTCAAACAACCATTTCCGGCCACTTTCATGAATCATTAGGAGTACAGGTATGAAATGTTGTTTTAAAGTTGACATAATCAATCATTTTCGTAGGATGTGTGCCCAAGGTCAAAACAAAACAAGCTATCCAAAGACACAAAAATTTTCAAATTTCCCTTAAATTCCCCATGCACTAACAACAAGATGACACACTTTTACAACATCCACAATTACACTAGATAGCACGTGGATCCTACAAAACTAAAATTGCAAGAAACAAATAACAAGAGAACAAAAGCAATAACGCTAAAAACTGAAGACAATAAAAGATAGAGCTGTTCCAACTACCCCCCAAGCTTGAATTCGACTATGGCCTCATAGTCAAAAACAAACTTAAAGATTGGAACAGGGATACCCGATCACTCTTGTGGTGGTGGAGGCGGGTATTGCGGCGCCGTGGGGTCCCAAGACGGGTATTGCCCCTGAAAGGTCGGATCATACTGGGGCATCGGAGGAGGCTGTGGATACCCCCCAAAATAATTCTGGCTCCAGTAATGATCGTAAAATGACTGCTGCTGCTGCTGCTGCTCCATCCTATGCAGCCGATCATGGATGTTCTCTTTATTTGTGAAAAGAAGGCGTTCATTCTCGAAGATCGCCTGCTGGTTGACAAAAAGCCGGTTGGTGGTATCTTGAATACCGACGTATGTAGCGGTGTGGCTGTGCTGCGTCTGCTGAATATCTTGGAGCATGATGTACATGCCTTGCATGGAATAGGCATCCTCGCTAGGCTGCGAGGGCTGTGGTGATGGCGGCGTAGGCTGTGATGATGAAGACGCACCCGGATGCATCCGAGGATGCTTCCAGGGCGCTACTCGTGCTCGAAGAGGTGTAAATGCCTCTTCTTCCTCCTCAGCCTCATCGTCCTGTCCGTCGTCGCCTCCGTCATTGCCGCCTTCTTCATCATCAGAGTCGATGGCTATGATCGTCCATCTGAAGTGTTGTGCGTCCTCGATGTTGAAGACGGGATCCGGCAGCGCGCACTCCTGGTACGCTTGATTTACGTGGCAATGCTCAAAATCCACGCCAGCTCGGAGAAGAACGAGATTGGCTCGGTGTAGATGTTGCAAGTTGACCTTGCTTCTCATAGAAAGAGGAGTCAGGTGATCGAGATTCAAGCCCAAGTAGAGGGCTACCTTGGTGACAAGCCCCCCAAAATGAATCGGGGCTTTTCTCGTGCTCCTCTTCACCGCCAACACTCTTTGTAGAAAGAATGCACCCCAGTTGCATTCTTGGCGCTTCAGGAGCTGATATAAGAAGAAAAGATCCATCTCCTGAAATTTGCTTAGCACCAAATCACTTCGAGCAAAGATGGTGGAACTCAACATCCGGTGCAATACCCGAACAAACGGGTGCTCGAAGTCGGCTACCGCAGCATTGTGGTAGCTCACCGACCTCCCTTGTGGCACCGTCACCAACTCGGAGAAGAGAGTGTCGTAGTTGGTGCGGTTATCCGGCCGTAGGTGGTCGTATGGAGAATGATTCCAATTGAAGATCATGTTGAATTGGCGAAGCGTGAGGGTATAGTCACGGTTGTACAGTCAGAAAGACACCCGACCCTTTATCCATTCACGGTCGGTGGAGACGATGTCGTTGGGCACGACGCAGACGTCAAGTGACGCCATGAACTCCGCCACCAACTCTTTGTAGGTTGGCCACTCGCCGAAAAATGGCTGGCCATCTGCATGGTTCTGTAACTCATCGGGCCTCCAGCTTGTACGTTTCGCCTGCCCCTGCAGAACATAGGCCAGATTGGCCTCGAATCCAAGGTCTCAGATCATTTCCCGGTCCACATACCGAGTGGGTTCGATCTTCCTTTTTAAGATCTCCTCATAGATCTTCCTCACCTCTATGGAAGGATGCATCATGCACGGCTGAGCAACCGACCCGGGAGGAGGTGGCACAAACTCCTGAATCTCCTCCGAGTCCGCACATGAAGAAGATGCTCCAGCGATGTGAACCATGTTGGCGACGAGAAGGGGATTAGAAAGAGAGCTCGGTGCAGAATGGAGATATGAATCTCCGCTCGGGGAAGATCGTCGCTCGGTGACACTGCTCTTCACTCTTGGATGGCTCGAGGGAGTGCTCGGCGCAAAGGGAGGAGATCACTCTGAAGGTGTGACGTCAAATGACGTATTGGTTCTCCTTAAATAGACTTGGCCGGCGCTACTGTTGGCCCGTCGATACTATCGACGTGAGTCGATGGTATCGACTTGGGTCGATGCTATCCGCCCCTCACTGGTATCGACGGTCATCAATTGCTGGATCTTGTAAGCCGGATCACTGTCGTGTCGATACCATCGACTTGGGTCGATGGTATCGACACTGCACCTGGATCGATGACGTGGAAGCCGCGATCGCCGTCGATTTCTTTGCTCGGATCGGTGACATGGATGGTCGATACCATCGACAGGTGTCAATAGTATCGACTTGGCTTCATTGCGACACCGCTTTTTTTCATTTCAACCTGGAACCATGTCGATAGGCCGTCGATGGTATCGAGTAGATTGAGACAAATCGGTCTGAACTTCTCCAGAGATCTCGATGGTATCGACGCCTGTGTCGATACTATCGACGTTTCCTTCTCGACCACCTGTAGGTATGTCGATACCATCGACGAGGCCGTCGATGGTATCGACTCAGAACGAAATCTGTAGTCTTCAACCTGTACCCTTGTCGATACCATCGACGAGGGTGTCGATGGTATCGACTTTGCCTCAGCCTGCACAATGAACAAACGGATCAAGGTATCTTTTTTTACACTAAAAATTAAACGAAAATAAAGCAACCTATGATTATAATTAAACCATCCTAATGTATCGATGGTTGGGTTGCCTCCCAACAAGCACCCTTATTTAACGTCTTAGGCTAGACGGCTTCCGGGCATCTCATTCATCCGAAAGTGCAATGAGTTTAACCTCATTCACCTTCCTCTTGTAACTCTCCCCAAAATAGAGCTTCAGCCTTTGTCCATTCACCAAAAACGTGGTATCACCATCACGCACTAAAATCGCGACGTGTGGTTTGACCTCTTCCACCACGAACGGTCCACTCCACCGGGATTTGAGCTTCCCGGGATGCAACTTGAGTCGGGAGTTGAACAACAAAACACTATCTCCTTTCTTGAATGTGCGCAATTCGATATGGCGATCGTGGATCAGTTTTGTGCGCTCCTTGTATATCCGGGCATTCTCATATGCCGTCATCCGTAACTCATCCAGCTCATTCAATTCGAACATTCTCTTTCTCCCAGCTTCATCATAACTTAGATTTAGCCTTCTAAGCGCCCAATGGGCCTTGTGCTCCAACTCCACCGGTAGGTGACAAGCCCGGCCATACGCCAACCTAAAAGGCGTGGTGTCTATAGGTGTTTTGTATGCCGTTCTGTATGCCCACAGTGCATCCGATAGTAGGGCACTCCAGTTCTTCCTCGTGGATGCAACCATTCGCTCTAAAAGCTTCTTAATTTCACAGTTGGAGACCTTCACTTGGCCTTGAGTCTGCGGATGATATGGGGTGCCAATGTTGTGCTTGACCCCATATTTCTTCAATAATGTAGAGAACTTCTGATTCCTAAAATGTGTACCCCCATCACAGATTATCATTCGGGGTATCCCAAACCTACAGAAAATATTCTCCTTCATGAACCTGCACACTACAGTGGAATCATTAGTCATTGTGGGGATTGCTTCCACCCACTTCGACACATAATCAACTGCTAATAAGATATATAAATTGGAGTTCGAGGACACAAAGGATCCCATGAAATCTATACCCCACAAATCAAATACCTCAACTTCCTGAAATACATTCAGGGGTATCTCCTGTCGCTTTGAGATATTACCTGCTCGCTGACAAGGGTCACATTGCCTCACAAAATCGTAGGCATCCCGAAATAAAGTTGGCCAATAAAGGCCGCTTTCCAAAACTTTAGCTGCCGTTCGCGAGCTGGCGTGGTGTCCTCCCGTAGGTGATGCATGGCAATGATGGAGAACACTCTCATACTCCACTTCAGGCACACACCTGCGTAAAATATCGTCCCTGCATTGCTTAAGAAGAATTGGATCATCCCAAAAATAGTATCTCAAAGAATTAAAAAAAATCTTCTTCTCCTGATATGACCAATCTTCCGGGATGATCCCGCAAGCTAAATAATTTACAATTTCTGCGAACCATGGTTCTTTAGAGTTAATTTTCAAAAGCTGTTCATCCGGAAACATCTCGGTTATGGGTATATGTAAATCTTTTTCATCCACCCTTTCTAACCTAGACAAATGATCAGCCACTACATTCTCAATCCCAGATTTATCCTTGATTTCAATGTCAAATTCCTGTAAGAGCAAAATCCACCTAATGAGTCTAGGCTTTGCGTCTTTTTTTCCATCAAGTATTTTATTGCAGCATGGTCAATCCATACAACTACTTTAGATCCAACTAAATACTGCCGGAATTTTCGAAAGCAAACACAACGGCAAGTAATTCTTTTTCAGTAGTTGTATAACTCAATTGAGCATCATTCAGAGTTTTTGAAGCATAGAAAATCACAGCGGGCTTATTATCTACCCGCTGCCCCAATACGGCTCCTACCGCAAAATCCGAAGTGTCACACATCAATTCGAAAGGTTTTGTCCAATCCGGCGTTTGAACAACCGGGGCAGAAATCAATTTTTCTTTCAAAACATCAAATGCATGTAGACACTTATCATTGAAATCAAAAACCGCATCTTTCTCCAAAAGCTCGGATAAAGGTTTTGCAATTTTAGAAAAATCCTTTATGAATCGCCGATAGAACCCGATGTGTCCCAGAAAACTTCTCACCCCTTTTATAGAATTTGGTAGGGGCAACTTGGAAATGACCTCAATTTTCACCGGGTCCACCTCAAGACCTTTTCTAGACACCTTGTGTCCTAGCACTATTCCCTCTGTCACCATCATGTGACATTTCTCCCAGTTAAGGACCAAGTGTGTGTCCTCACAACGCTGCAACACTTTGTCTAGGTTATAGAGACATTCATCAAACGATGCACCATAAACCGAGAAGTCATCCATAAAAACCTCAAGACAACACTCTACCATGTCAGAAAATATGGCGAGCATACAGCGTTGAAACGTCGCCGGTGCATTGCATAAACCAAACGGCATTCGACGGTAAGCAAAAGTCCCATAGGGACAAGTGAACGTAGATTTCTCTTGATCCAAAGGATCAATCGAGATCTGGTTGTACCCCAAGTACCCGTCTAGAAAACAAAAGTGTGATCGCCCGGCAAGACGTTCTAAAATTTGATCAACAAACGGTAAAGGAAAATGATCCTTAAGTGTGGCAGCATTCAGACGACGGTAGTCAATACAAACTCACCACCCAGTTACCAATCGGGTGGTGACAGGTTGATTCAATAAATTTTGAGTGACAATAATTCCCCCCTTCTTAGGGACTACCTATGTGGGACTCACCCATGTCGAGTCTGATATGGCATAGATAATCCATGTAGTGAGAAGTTTAATGACCTCTTTCTTCACAACCTCCATCATGCTTGGATTTAGACGTCTCTGAGGCTGAATCACTAGCTTGGCTCCCTCCTCGAGCCGAATCTTGTGCTGACATAGAGTAGGGGAAATCCCCTTGATGTCTGCAACGGACCACCCAAAAGCTCCTTGGTGGTTTTTCAGCACTATCAACAGTTGCTCCTCCTCTTCCGCACTCAAATAAGCAGAAACGATCACCGGTAACTTGTCTTTCTCATCTAGAAAGACATACTTGAGATGCGGGGGCAGCAGCTTTAATTCCAAATCCGGAGGGCTGATAAGAGATGATTGCAGTGGTGGGGGAAGTGCACCTAAATCTTCATAGTGCCTCGCATAGAAGCATGGAAGCATATGAAGCATTTTAGCGCACTCCTTGAGTGATTTACTCCGCATCCAATCATATGTAATATTCAACAAACAAGCCTCCAGTGGTAATTCAAGATATGCATCAACAACAGAAATAGCAATCGCATCATCCTCCCAAGAAGGTGGAATGTCCTCATTCTCATCATTCAGAAATCCCACCGCTTTACACAAAGAAACAACCTTAGTCTGCTCCATGATATCTACAGCTAAGGTTCCATTGTCCACCTTGCTCATCACATGAGCCATGTCCAGAAATGGTTTTCCAAGGCAGAGTGAAATATTGCAATCCAGATGTTTCACCATATTACATTGTTCTTTTGCTTTAGATGATGCAGTGCTAGAAGGCATGACCATCTCAAAGCGGTCATCTGCTATGCCCAAGGTCAAGCGACCTCTCCCCATCTCTAAGATCATGTCGGCTGTAGCTTGGAAGGGACGTCCAAGTAACAACTCGTTGCCATGCTCATCCTGCATCTCCATAACCACAAAATCAGCCGGAAAGACAAATCTATCCACCTTTACTAAGACATCTTCACAGATTCCGTATGGCTTCACCACAGAGTTGTCGGCCAATTGAATAGTCATATTGCTCGGCCGTGACTCCTTCAGTCCCAAATTTTTAAATGTCGAAAGGGGCATCAAGTTGATGCTTGCCCCTGAATCACACAATGCTTCTCCAAATTTACACTTCCCGATATAACAAGAAATGTTGAAACACCCTGGATCCTGTCTCTTTGGCGGCAAAGTGCCCATAATGAAGGCACTCACTTGCTCCTTTAGCACAACAACCTCAATATCTGGTATTTTCCTCTTCTTGGTAATGACATCTTTTAGAAACTTCCCGTATGAAGGGATTTTCTCAATGGCTTCCAGTAACGGGATATTGACTGAAAGCTTCCTAAAACTGTCCAGGAACTTCTTGAACTGTGCATCTACCTTCCTTGCCTTCACACTATTTGGATAAGGGACCAGAACAGCTTGTGTCCTTTGATGAGGTGGCACATAAGGCGTCTTTTTCTGCGGTTCCTCCTCAGCATCCTGTTCTTGAGTACTCTCCACTGCTATGTCTCCAGCTTGCCCTGTGACTGGTGTGGGATGCTCCGTAGTGGTTTCACCTTCAACTTCATCTCGCAGTGTGCTTGTTTCATCAGTTCTTGGATTCAACACTTTCTTACCGCTTCTAAGCAGGATGGCCTTAGCTTGCTGGTTTCCCCCGGGAACATTAGTATTCCCTGGAAAACCCGGATGTGCCGGTTTCTTCAAACTAGCTATCTCAGCTGCCAATTGTGCCATGGATGTCTCAATAGTCCTCATTTGAGCCCCATGGCTTTGCAATGTCTGCCCAAATTGATTCATGTATTCTCCTTGCTGCTTGATTTGCTGCCCGAATGTGTTCATTAACTCTTGATTTTTCTTGATGACCTGATTGAGCAACTCCGTGCTCTTGTCTTCTGCAACTAGCGCGGGCTTGGCTTCCGGATCCTGTAGAAAATTGTTCAGATATTTCCATGAGAACTTTTTGTCCTTTCTCCATGAGTAGTCATTGTTCCTATACCCTTGCTGTTGTCTCATGTACTTGACTTGAGCCTCATTCTCGGACTCATTATCTTCCTTTTGCAATAACTTTTTTGCGAGAAGATCCATCTTCTCATTCATCTCTCTCATTGCCTTTGATTCACTGGCGACTCGTGCTTGCTCAACTGGGCCTCTCTCTCTTTCTCCCCAGGACTCTTTCTAGCCATGTTCTTGAGTATTTCCCAGCATCTGGTGTCTGTATTGTTCAGAAAAAATCCCGACCCGGCTGAATCCAGATTACTCCTATCATGCTTGGAGAGAGCAAAATAGAAGATTTTCACCTGCATTTCCTTGTCCAGCCCGTGATGCGTACACCTCCTCAACATAACCTGAAATTGCTCCCAGGTCTCAGAATATGTTTCACCAGCCTGTTGGGTGAAATTATGAATCTTCCGGATCATGTCGTTAGTCTTCTCAGGAGGGAAGAACCTCTCAAAGAAGACCTCCACCATATGGTCCCAAGACTCCATGAACTCATCGTCTAGATTATGTAGCCACTCTCTTGCTGCTCCCGCCAAGGAACTTGGGAAAAGCTTGAGATACAACGCATCTTGTGAAAACCTGTCTATTTTTACCATGTCACAGTTTTCAACGAACTGGCTGATGTGTGCAACAAGATCCTCATTCTTCAGCCCATGAAACACATTTGATTTCACCAAATTAATCAACACTGGATCGATCTTATATGTCGGTATGTTGATCGCCTGCTTCTTTATAGGCCCCTTTGAAGCTGATGAGGAAGAAGCTTTGATCTTCTCCCATATGGTCTGTGGCTTGGCCATCTCTTCTGGTTCAGATTCAGAATCTACCTCTTCTTGGTACTCTTGCTCGGAATGCTCCTCGTCCTCAGGTCCCGATAGCGGAACCTCGGGTGTGGGATTCACGTAGTCAGTACTGCGCGTTTGCACCATACACAACACCTGAAATAAAAAAAAAATTCAGTTCAGTACAGTGCTTTGACGAGTATAAAAATGAACGAACACTAGAAAGAAAATATTTTAAGTTGAATGAAAATTAAATAAAAAAAAATGTGGGTTAGAGTGGCCGCTCGTAGCACTCGAAGTGCCAACAATTTCGCCGTATCCCCGGCAACGGCGCCAAAAACTTGACGTGTATTTTACTACACGCTAAAAACGCAAGTATACGCGTCGAGTAGTACAGGCCTTGTGAGGCCTGAGTCGAACACATGGATACTCGGAATTGTTGGTGACTCCTACTAACTAGTCACGATCAGCTAAGCCGATTAACATGTTGAGAGTTGTTGTTAAAACTAAAATAAAAATAAAAACAAAACAAAAGAAGCAATCGATTAAATGTTGGTTTAATCAATTCAAAAGGTATCTTTAGGATTGCGGTTTCACCGCGGGTTTTCATTGTATTAGATTTTATATAATGCCTCAATCTTCTCTCTCTATCTGGGTAGTGGCCTGAAAACAGAATTGCCCACTGTCGTGGTACAATTCACTACTTAGGTTTAGGTCGGTTCCACCGTCGTAGTAACCTATCCCCTAAACTAAGTGCATTACGAACGATCTCTCAGTATCCACCATTAATTTTACACCACCTTGTTCAAGGGATTTATCGATTAATGTGGGTTTCGTCTCTTTTCAGCCGTTAATCCTTCTGTCGAAGTGATTGAAGGCGTTAGGTTATTATTATGGTGATCAAGCATAACAATATATGGAGAAAACGAAGCTATACCACGGATTTAAGAGAGAAAATATGAATTACTATTATAAAACTGTCATACAATGAATTCCCGGGCTACTCCCGGTCCTAAAGATGGAGGGGATTAGCCCCTCATGTTCATCTCACACAAGTACATGGTAGAAATAGGGGAAATCATATGAAAAACGTGAATAGAGAGGGAAAACCCCTGAACGGAGAAGAACCGATTGATCCTTTGCGTAGAACACGTGCTTTCCCGCCTCTCGGTGGTGAAATCCCTTTTTGGCAGCATCTGGATCGACTGGTATGAACTTCTGGCCTCCGTTCTCCTTTCTCTCGCTCCTCGGCACTCGTGCAATGGCTAATCCGATCTCCCTTTTGTGTGGGCGGCCGTCCTTAGGTATAAGTCCCTAATTAGGTCGCTAATTAACTCCAGCCGTCCGATTGAGATCATTAGAAAGCAAACTCATATCCTACGGCGTCGATACCATCGACCCGCTACAGTAGCAGCTGGTTGCAAACCCTTCCTTTGTCGCGCCCGACATCATCTCGATGCCATCGACTCGGGTCGATGGTATCGACTTCCTTTTGGCGTCGGTTTTGTCATTTTGCAACGTTGTAGCCTCCATGTGTCGATGGTATCGAATTGGTGTCGATACTATCGACTGCTTCTCCGCCAGCAACCTGAAGGTGTCTCGATACCATCTACATCAGCGTCGATGGTATCGACTCTTTGCTGCTCCTTTCGGCTGGCAACCTGCGGCCTTGTCGATGGTATCGACTTCCGTCGATGGTATCGACGGAAGCAAATACTTGTTTTTCCGGAAATTCAAAGACAAGATCAAATAAATACACACAAATAATAATAATGTGATAATTAATGCTCAAAATGATAAAACTAAGGGGATTTGACATAAAATGATGGCAAAGACCAAAATGAATGAATTATGCAATATTAACCATAAAAATGACTAATAAAAGCACAAAACACATATCAAACAGGTCTATAAATGCGACTCAGAATCATCGCATCACCCCCTATCAAGATGACTCGAAATTCTATTCTCTGGGAATCTTTTGTTCTGCAAGTAGAAATGCCGCCACTCATATTGAGTTCAATCAAATTAGCCTCATCAATGGCATCATTAAACCTCCCCAAAATAGAGTCAGGGATTGGTAGGCCGCCAAACTTCTTGGTCGCTTTACTCACATGGTTAAAATCCCCTATAACAAGATGTGGAACATGTTGTTGTGTCGAAGTCCTGATCGTTTCCCAGCATTCCCTGCGCCTCCCTTCATCATTATGTCCATACACTCTCGTAACAACGCAATGGAAACCCCCCTGATTAATGCAACTGGCCACCATAACCTGGCCGGTCGCATTAATAACTTGTACATCCCACTGGTCTTTGTTCCACCCCAGCACTCTCCTACCTCCTTCTATCCGGTCGAGGTTAGAATGAAACCGCCAACCAGTAGGAAAGAGCCCAGACATTTTCTCCTTGTACTGCCTTTTTATTCTAGTTTCCAAAATGAGCACCAGCGACGCATCAGCCTACATGATGACCTTCCTTACTCTTCTCTGTCTCCTAGGCCGAGAAGTGCCCCTCACATTCCAAGTGAGGATAAACATCTTTAAGATTTGTTGTGACCCCCTTCCAGGGGTGGTCACTCTTGGAGATGTTCTTCTACCTCTGACACTAGACACCACCCACTGAGCCCCATTCCTCCTAGACGTACTAGATAGTTCCTCAATAAGCTCCTTAGGATCCAGGTTCTCCAAGATGGAGAACTAGTTGCAGATCACATCAAGCCCGCCGAGCCCGCCTCCATCCAGGACCTCTTCAACCTCATCAACAGTCTTACTGTTATCCTTCTGTGTTATGCAAATCCCCTTCCCAACTCCCTGCTGGCCTGGGAAAGACGTTGCCCCTATCTCTGTAGCAGGTTGGGAGCTCATACAGGTGACCACCTCAGGTGGCGGTCTCACTCCACCCGCCTCAATAACCGTCCTCGCCGCCGTGGTAGCGGCAGTAGTAGCGTTGTTGTCATTCCCGCAGTCTTGAGTCCTCTTGTTCCTTCCCCAGTTCTGGTTACCAGGCCTTCTGCTCAATTCACGCCCACGGGCCAAAGGTGGAAGAGGATGTGCATATCTCATGCCCGGACAGTCATCAGTAAAGTGCCCAAAAACCTTGCAGGAAGCACAATGGTGTGGGAGAGCATCATATATTACCTTGAACCCAAGTTTCTTTCCATCTGGCATTTCAACCATGACCACTTTGGAAAGTGCCCTATCCACCTTGATCTCAACACAGACATGGGCAACGCCTTCGAAACGCCCATTAGAATGGAAGTGGATGACTTTGGGATCCCCCACGCCAGAGGCGATGATGGTAATGGCCCTCTTGGACCAATGGTGACCGACATCGGGTAGGGTGATCCACAATGGGGTGGAAAAGAGAGCCGCCCATCGGATATCTACATTCAGAGTCCACCTCCGTGTGAGTACCAGCTTGCGGTCAAAGAACCAAGGGCCCTTGTCTAAGGCAGCCCTCATATCCTCCTCAAAGGAGAAGTGGGTTAGGAAGAGGCCGCCCACCAGAGGTGAGTGTTGCAGATCCCCTTTCGGCTGCCAGTTCCAGATCATCCACTCATAGAGATGATTCAAGATGCATTTACTCCCCATGACTTGAACGATCACAGAGAATTGGTGGAAATGATCCATCTCGGCCACGACTGGTTCCGACATCTTCATCCAAGGTCGCACATCATCAACCATAAAAGAAGGTCCTTTAGGATTGCCCACCACAACAACCGGTGACAGGGTTGTTCGCACCACCAATGGCCGGGCCACAACCGATGACCAACCCCGTCCTACTTTGACATCGGTGGACGGGTCACCCCAGCTGCCGGAAACCAACGGGGAGGGGGATGAGGTGGAGGAGACCACCCCACCCAAAGCAGCGATCACCATCGAACACCCTTATAGACTTCCTCAAGCTGCAACCACCATAATTCTAGGGTGAGAGTGAGCGAAACATGGTGGATAAAGCTAATGACTAGGTTTTGGCTTTGGAGCATATCTTCGAGGGCATGGTTTATCCTCCTCACCAGAAGGTTTGCTTTGCAACGTATGAGTTGGGTGGACCAACACAGGTCTGGTGGATGGGTATATCTCATACCCACAACACTTCAAGCATGACCTGGGAAGAGTTCCTCAAACTTTTCCCCAAGAAGTATATCTTCCCCGCCTATTTGAATAGGAAGGGAGTAGAGTTCTACAGTCTGCAACAAGGAAGCATGAGCGTCTCTAAGTATGTGCAACATTTTCTTCTCCTGGAGTGTTATGATGTGGACCTCAGAGTTGAAAGAATATCAACCTTTTTCCTCAACGGTTTAAGCTACAGTGTAGGACACAACCTTGTTCCCTAATTGCCATTGACTTTTCAACAAATGGTGGATAAGGCTTTGGTGATCAATTCTTACCTCGGGTTTCATTCTTTCTGGAACAACAACAACAACAACAAGAGAAAAAATACTGCTAGATACCAAGGGCATGACAAGTGCAACCATTGCTCACATTCTCACCTGCCAGAAAGATGCCCTGTGGGCAATGGTCAACCCCATAGAGATGATCGAGCTGCACCCATATGTCATGAGTGTGGTCAAGCTGGACACATCTGGCCTAACTGCCCCAAGCTTGGGCGGGGGCTAGCTCCAACTTAGTAGCCACAACAATGACATAATCCACCTCTAAGAAACAACAACAATAAGAACTGGAAAAGGCCGTCAACCTCTGGTGGAAAGGCAGAATGTTAGGGTGTTTTCCCTTAATGCTGAGGAAGTTGGAGGAGATAATGCAGTCATCAAAGGTATTTTATATCTTAATATGCATCCAGTTAAAGCAATCTCTTCGATTCTGTTCATCGAATACATTCATATCAACTAAGTTTACTACCATGTTAGAGACATAATCAGAATATATGGATCATGTGTTAGATGTTAAAACCCCTAGTGCTAGGATCTTCTCTTATTATCTCAAACTCCCAACCTTGGACCTATGTATCTCTAGAAGGATTTTTCCCTTGGATTTCATCTTGCTTGACATGACCTCCTTTGATGTTATCTTGGGTATGGATTGGTTGAAGAAGTAGTAGGCTGTTTTGTTTTGTTAAGTATCAAAAGTTAGCTTGTTACATCCCATCGAGGGAAGGTTGCGTGTCAAGGGTAGGAAGCGAGAGGATCGGCAGTTTATCATCTCCACCATCAAATCTAAGAAGCTTGTCTTGCAAGGGTGTAGAGCATTTCTAGCTTCTATCATCCTCGATGCCACACCTCATGTTCTTGATCACATAGATATTGTGAAGGACTTCCCTGATTTCTTTCCTAAGGAGTTTCCTAGGTTTCCACCAACTCACAAGGTGGATTTCTCCATCGAGATCACACCAAGAACTTCTCCTATCTCAAAACCTCATTACCTCTTGGTCCCAGTAGAACTTTTTGAGCTTAAGAAGCAGTTTCAGGAGCTTATCGACATGGACTTTATGTGCCCTAGTGTTACACCATGGGGAGCCCATGTATTATTTGTGAAGAAGAAGGATGGTTCGTTGTGTATGTACATGGATTATTGTGTGCTTAATTAAGGGATGATAAAGAATCACTATCCTTTGCCTCACATTGATGACCTATTTGACTAACTGAAGTCAGCCACTCTGTTCTCGAAGATGGATCTATGAAGTGGCTACTACCAAATGAGAGTTAAAGATGAAGATGTCCCGAAGATAGCTTTCAGAACATGTTATGGGCATTATGAGTTTCTGGTCAGGCCTTTTCCCTTGACTAATGCCCCTGCTGCTTTCATTGACTTGATGAATCAGGTGTTTCATTCTTAACTCCATCAATTCATTGTGGTGTTCATCGATGATGTTTTGCTCTACTCTGAGTCAGAAGAACAACATCATGTACATCTGGAAATCATGTTGAACACATTGAGAGAAAATCAACTATATGCTAAATTCTCAAAGTGTGATCTCTGGATCAAGGAAAATATGTTTTTGGGTCATGTGATTTCTACTAGACATATTTTTGTTGATCCTACAAAGGTAGAAGTTGTGACCAAGTGGAAAGATCCAAAGACTCTGTCTGAAATCTGTAGTTTCCTTAGTTTAGTAGGTTACTATAGGAGATTTATCAAGAGTTTTTCTGAGTTATCTCTTCCTCTGATAAATTGACATGAAAAGAAGTCAAGTTTGTGTGGTCACCGGAATGTGAGAACATTGTTTAGAAGCTGAAGAAATGGTTGACATCTACTCTTGTTCTTGCTTTACTTATGGAAGACAAACCCTACATCATCTTCATAGATGCTTCTAAGAAAGGATTAGGGTGTGTCTTGATGTAAGAAGATTGAGTGATTGCCTATGCTTCACGCCGGTTGAAACCTAATGAAGAGAACTAGCCTATACATGATTTAGAGCTAGCCACTATCATGCATGCTTTAAAGATCTGGCGACACTATTTTTATGGAGTGAAGTCTGAAGTTTTCTTAGATCACAAAAGTTTGAGATATATGTTGGCATATAAGGATCTGAATTTGAGACATCGAAGATGGATGGAATATCTCAAAGACTATGACTTTACCATCACTTATCATCTTGGTAATGTGAACATAGTTATTGAAGCTTTGAGTAAGAAGAAAGATGTAGTATGTGCTGCTATGAACTTGGAGTATGTTTCCTATTGGCAACCACAACCTGATGATAAAGATGATACTAAGAAGATGTGTTTTCACATGGCTAGTTTGTCCATTACACCTTCTTGGATCTCAAAAGTTGTTGTTGCACAGCTTGAAAGTTTTGAGCTTGAAGAGATGAAGGCCTTAGTTGAGAAGCCACAATCTGAATTTTCAGTTAGAAAGGATGGTGTGTTCATTTCTGATAAAGCTTGTGGATACTTGAGGTTTGGAACCTGTTGTGGAAGGTTTTGAGCAAAGCCCATGGGTCTAAGTACACAATACACCTTGGTATTACGAAGATGTACAAGGATAAGCAATGAAGTTTTTAGTGGAAGAACATGAAGATTACTCTGTTTGTTGCAAAGTGTTTGACTTGCCAGCAAGACAAGATGGAGCATCAACGATATGGTGATCTTCTGCACCACTTGATATTTCGAAATGGAAATGGGATAAGATTACTATGGACTTCGTCACTAGTTTCCCTAAGACCAGGAAGTGTTTTGATGTTGTGTGGGTGGTGATTGATTGGCTTACCAAGTCTGCCCACTTTTTTCCTTTCAAGTCCACTTACAAGGTTGAGATATGGCTCTATTGTATGTGGGTTGGATCGTTCGCCTACTTGGAGTCCTTAAAGTGATAGTATCAGATCATGACCCAATGTTGACCTCTTGTTTGTGGTGTTAGATTCATGAAGAGTAGGGTACTAACTTGTGTTTCAGTATGACTTATCATCCAAAAAACACTGGTCAATATAATAGTACACTGCAAATCCTGGAATATTTGCTTTGTGCCTGTGTTATGGATTGGGGAGGTTCATGGGATAAAGTATCATCCATTGGTTGAGTCTGCTTATAGTAATAGCTACCAAGCTAGTATTGGTATGCCACCTAATGAAGCTTTATATGGAAGACCTTGCCATTCTATGTTGCACTGGGATGATGTGGGAGAATGTGCTATAGTGAAGTCTGATGTTATGCAGATGATGATAGAGAAGGTTCAGTTGATCAAGAAGTCGATGAAAGTTCCACAAGATCGACAGAAGATGTATGCGGATAAGAAAAGGTCTGACGTGAGTTTCTGAGTATGTGACTATGTCTTTTTGAAGATCAAGCCTATATGTTCTATTGTAAGATCTAAAGTTAAATCCAAGCTTAGCCCTGCTATGTTGGACCATTTGATATCCTAAATAAGGTTGGAGACTATGCATATCGTTCAGATCTTCCTCCTGCCTATGACAACATCCATAATGTGTTTCATGTCTCTGTGCTGAGAAAGTATGTGAGGGATCCTTCTCAAGTACTCTCAATTGAGCCTTTGGAAATTCAAGAGAATCTGACTTATGAAGAGTTATATGTGAAGATTCTTGACTCCTGAGTTAAGTAGTTGAAGAACAAGGAGATTGAGTTGGTGAAAGTCTTATGGCAGTATCATGGTTTGGAAGAAACCACTTGGGAGCTTAGAGATGAGATGTTATGTACTCACCCTTCTCTTTTTGTATGAGATTTTAGGGATGAAATCCTTTATAACTAGTGGAGTGTTGTAACGAACTGGAAATCCATGTATAATATTAGTTTATCCTTTTCCTAAGATTTTTCTTTCATTTTTGTCCTTGATGTTGAATTAGTGGTAGACCTATAAATGGGTCGAATATGGAGTGGATATTACTATATCCGATATTCGAATCCAAAAAAAAAAATTTGATCTGATATCCAATCCGATATTCAACAGATCATATGTGATAATAACCGAATCTGATCCGACAAATAATATCATAATTTAGATAATTATCTGATCTGAACCAAAAGTCATAAATGCATTGTTATTAATACATTATATATAGAAAACCTTGATATCACTATGAAAATATATGATAAAACATCTATATTTTTATTTACTATTCATAGATAATATATATTTGATAATATGGGATTAAGAGAGAAATATTTCTCCCCCCTCTCCCATGCTCATTGTGATGACATAGATTTTTGGATTTTCTTATATAATACAATATTCGAGGACGTACCTGTGACAAAATGATGAATGATTATTTTGAGGTGTTATGTGGTCAAATGATGCAAGTAAAACTCATTTAATATGGATTCGAGGATTAATGGAATTGAACACATGGTTTGTACAATTTGGTATGAGGTTATTTAAAGAATTAAGTTAGATGACCAAATCTCATAATTATGGTTCAAACATGGAAATACGAGGGTTCATGTGATGAGGAACACATAGTTCAAATTCCAACCAAATGGGAGCTTCCTACTAGGGGATATAACTGTTTGAGTTATGCAATATTTTGATTCAATGAATATCATGGGATTATAGTCTAATAACACTTGAACAAAGTCAAAGCTGGCATGCTACATATGTGTTACGCAACACATTCAGTTGTAAGGTGCCTATCACACCCCAATACTAGCCATCTACGTGTATGCAGTGGTTGATACTTCATCCCCTAGATACAAATCTTATGGGGAGAAGATAGATCCCTATCCACACACACATCCTCCTTACAGGACTTAGGCTGAAGAACCCTTCCTTTCTGAACCTATCTCCCCAAAACTAAAGGATCTCCCCAACAACCCTTATCTTATGGCCAAAACAGAGGGAGAGAGAGATCGACCCCTCTCTATTTGCATCTATATAATACTACGGGTAGAGGACGAGGATATGGAAGTGTAGAAGATGACCGACCCACATCAACCCCTCACCCTTCTTTGCCAATACAGTAGTTGATTAGGTTTTGTAGATCGAAATGTTGACGAACCTCAAGGTGTCTGTGTGCCCAAGAGTCCTAGTTCATAAAGTCTACGAGTGCAAGTCCAATGGGGATCTGTACAAGACCCACGTCGTGCGGATGATGTTGTTGATCACTGGAACTAGCAGCAGTGCTGAAACCAGAGGATGGAGGCGTGATAATTGACGAAGAAGACATGAGTTGACAACTTGGTTCATAGTGACTGCCTTTGACTTCCCTCTCCCACAACAAGTGTTGATGCAACAGAGCCACCTGGATATCAAGCTACAAAGCATGTCACAGTACAACTAGGGTCCGAGATACATATGGAAGATGGAGCCATTATCCCCACTTTCCTTCCCCGCGGTGGCTCCTTGCCGGTGAGAGCACAACTTCACTACTGCTCGCCTCCTTGACCTAGATCCATGGAGGACAACATCCTTATGTTGCAGACCAGAAGCAGATCGCGTAGGAGGATCCATGTGTCGGTAGTTTTCTACTGTGTCGTTGGTGATGGTGGTACTAGCTCACTAGATTTCGCTCCCTGAGCCAGGCCACGGCAGCGGTGAAAGCAAGGACGAGAAGGATTTGAGATCATGTAAAGAATTAATCTTTGCTTCTGGTGATCCAGTCTGGTAGTGACTTCACGCCTAAGGATGGAGTCCCGCATCAGGTTCCAGGGCTTGAGGGAGACAGACAAAGAGAGAGAGGGTCACGAGAGATGAGAATTGAGAAGCGAAGAGGGATCGGGCCCAAACTGCCCAATTGACTCCTGAAGCGCGTGAACCAGATCCAATAATCAACTAAGATGGGATCAACCTACGGAGGTGGTGTGGCCACAATCTACAACCCTGACTATGCTAATCTGATGGCCAGTGTATTTCCCATCAAGGTAATTGAGCTCTAATTCTTAAAAATGACATTATTCTTAGAAATTGCTTAGTCAATAGATGCTTTTACCTATAAATGCCCCAAAAATATCACCAGACTCGGGAAAATACCTTCTTGTATATGAAACCATCGTATTAGTCATTTGAGACATTTTACTTATGAGTTTTTATCTACAAGATAAAACTCCCTTTTAGGGTTCATCACACGAAATAAATAGTAACTAATCGATACTAATTCTCAGAAAATTCTCCTAGATCTCTAATGATAATTAAAGTCTATTTTTGAACTCTAATCTAAATATCATTGCTAAATATTTGGTCTTTCCTAATTAATGACCAATTAGATGTTTCTAGCCCCATATTAATCATAGAAAATAGATCAATCATCAGAATATTATGAAATTTGGATCAAATCCCTAAAATAGCCTCATGATCAGTTGAAAAATATCAGTCAGAAGTTGGTAGGTTGTTTGAACCTATATTTAGCCAAACTTTAATCTAGACCTAAAATACCTAGAATATGATGAATAGTTATTAATAATGAATATTTGTTATTATTCAGGTGATGACCAGATTGTCTAGATGATCAAGAATTATTAGGAATCTCTGAACTCAGGTATGTGGGTTTTTATTTAAGTATATGACTAGTTTTCATGGATGCATAATGATATGATGTACTTTGGATGTTTTTATTTGCATATAAATACTTGGATGCGTATTAGTATTATATGCTTTGCCAAAACTTAATGAAACATAAATGGACATTTTGATGAGTTGTAGATACTAGTGCACATGGCCCAGTATGGATGTATGTTGCCTAACATGGATGTATGATGAATTCCCATGTTATATGTATGATAAAATAATTTGCACATACTGGATGTATGAGAAGTGCTTATAAAATTGTAGTACAACTGCATCTAATGAAATGTATAAAAGATGTGTTTACCTGATTATCACTTTAAATAATGCTTTCTCTTACTCTTTCTTTGTCAAGTTATTTCAATTATGCAAACATATTAGTATATATCTTTCTACCCACGTACACAACACCTTGTGTGTTTATTTGTTATTTCACGTATGTTTTAGGTTCAGAGCTAGCATTGGACAAAAGGACAAGATGTGAGAAAGTTGTACAGGTTGTACCTATTGTATAGATCCTAGTTAGCATACATGTTCATAGATTGTAGAATCTTCATTCAATATGTAATTGTAAATCATTGTGTAATAATTCATGTTGTATAAATATACATTTTGAATGTTGAGATTGTCATGGTGTATGTTATATTTGAATGTTCATATATGTGTATTATGCTTCCGCATCACTCTCTGAAAAAATTAGCTAACATTTTCAGCTTTGTCCTCTCGGGCCTCCTAAGTCTCAAGATGGCAGAATCTGGGGACGTTACACCTGTGGCAGAGGCCGAACGCCCGGGAGGGTGGTAAATCAATGTGACAACTGGGATTCAAACCCAGGTCCCTTCATGAGCAGACATCATTCTTGACCACTTGAGCCACTCCTTGTCGGCATATATATTTCATAATTTATGTATATATTTGTCAGACTTTAGATTTTTTTGGAGCGGATATAGCTGTATCCAAAATACTATCTGAAATTTTCAGATATGAAATTTGATATCCTAAATCCAATTCGGACTATGCAGATGTCATATTTTTTTCAAAATTTCAGACTCAAATCCAAATCAAATTTGTGGATTCCAGATATCCATTTACATGTCTAATTAGTGGAAATTATAAAGGTTTGGTGTACATTTGTTCCCAATATTTTACATTATAAGGAGTAAAGCACAAATACCTTAGTGAAAGTTTACTAATGAGTTTAATTTGCAAAATATCCAGTTAAGAGGGATACAAATAAAATAAATGATCTAGAAGTTTCTGTAGCTTTTTGTGTGGGAAAAAGAAAAGAAAATTCTAAAAGTAAGATAATGTGACATTAAATGAATTAATTTTTTCATTAAGTGAAAATAATATTAATTGCCTAAAAATCATAAAAGTGGATCTTAAAGGATAATACTAAGCCCAAATCATTTTCTTTGAGTACAAGTTTGCTTGAGTGATAAGTTTCATAACTTTTGGAAAATTAGTAAGTATAATTGTATTAATTGAATGAGAAAATAGGAGATGATTGAAAAATACAAAATAAAATCATTAATGACTCCAAAAGTAATAATTGATGCCAAGCTTATGATCTACACATTTTAATATGCCTTTGGGGAATTTTCACTTAGTTTGGAGTACATATGATTAAAAGGTGAAATTAGGAGATAGAAAGTGTGTAGAACCTTCAAAATATTATATAAATGTATAAAAAACTCCAACATGTAAAATTGATGGGAAATTCATATCCAAGGCACTTAATGTGACTTGTGGGTGAAGTTTCATCAAAATTGGAGAATCTTATAACCATTAATAAAGGAGGAAAGAGAAAATAAGATTTGATTTATTTAACACATTAACAATTCTCAAAGGCAAAACTAATTACATATTCAGATTATTCATATCAGAAGTAGTCTAGGTGTCAATTTTCATTTAATTTGGAACATGTTTGCACCCTCAGTTAAGGAGAGAGAGAAAGATTAAATAAAATAGCTGCCACTTTAGTCCGATTAATATTGGGAATGCAATAAATGTGTCAAGCGCATTATCTTTTTATTTTTTATTTTTCACACCATTTGATGGTCCAATTTTTCATTTGCTTAAATGGACGGCTGGGAGCTTGTCTCCTAGCTCATGCTTAATAAGGAAAACAAAACTATTCACATTGGAATCTTAAATCGAGATTTCTCACTCGGTAGTCAACCTTTTTACTAGATTTTTGATCCTACACTTCCCTCATACGATTATGTGCTAATTGATCCATATATTGTGGTGTTTTTCAATGATTTAAGAAATTCCTAAAATCAGCCTTCGAGCTCTCTCACCGCCATGGTGTTTAAACCCGAGGGCAAACCATACCTATAAATCGTACCCCCAATACCTTCATCTCCTTTTACCCAACTCTCCTCTTCCCTTGATTTCCTCATAGCTTGTGCGTGTGGACATCAGGAAGCTTGGATTGGGTCTGGGTTTGCGGTGGTTGTTGTTGTATGGGAGAGTGAAATCACCCTTTTACTAAAAATTATAAGAATTGACATCCATTCCAAATACTCTCAGAGGTATGATGGAATGGGCATAAATTTTCCAAATTTATTAAACATTAGTATACAAAAGACCATTATAAAGCAGAGGAATAAAAAATAATTGACTGCATTCAATTTCATAAAAGGTTTACAAAATACATCAAATTCTCTCATTAGGGTTTACATCAAGACACTCAATCATGATCTAGATAGAGGGAAGTCTAGACTACTACAATCTTGTCTCTAAGCAACATCTCCATCAACTGAGTCCAAGCCAAAAGCTATATACTCCTGGTCTTGTTCATCACCTTGCTATCACCTGGGTGGTTGGGAAGGCACCCAGCAAAAAGGGAAAGGGAAGAAAAGTATGTGTCACAAAACTAGTATAGGGTATCAAGATAAGTAAAGTAAATAAAAATAGGCTAGGGTTCATCATATGATGAAGATAACAAGAATATGATGCTATATGCAAAAGAAAATTGCCATTAACAATTATATCAAAAAGGATTTACATGTAAGATAATTATGTCTACCTAACTAAGTAGGGTTGAGGCACCTACCGGACCTATAACCTTAGGTGAGGGGAAAATAAGACATTCCCAATCACCTAAAATATTATGGGGAGAATAAGACATTCCCCAGGGTGATTATTTACATGCCCTCTGTGGGTGGTTGTACATAAGTATCGCTACTTTAAATTAAATAGAACATAAATCCACATGCTAGAAAAGTAGTCATGGAAAGAGTAGTCATAATATTCAATAAGAATGGCAGTGGGGGTATAAGACCCAAACAAGAAGAAATTATAATCTAATTTGAGGCATGAACAACATTAGGATTCAAGAATAGGATATTTAGGGTTCATTTAAGCCTCATTAGAGAAATATAGGGTGGGGCTGCAATAATCCCAACATAGGGAGTAAGGAATGCACATACCTCTCTTATTGATATCAATTACTAACTTTTACCACTTTAATTGAGTCCAAGTTCCACTTTGCCTATTTTCAATGTATTAACATGTATTAGAGTACATAGTGCACATTAATATATAGAAACCCTATTTTTAGAGCTTTTTAGAAAAATTAGGATTTAGAATCTTAAAACATCACCAATAAACTTATTAGGTTTTCCTGATCAAGAAAACATATATTTATGTTAATTTTGGAGTTATGATGATTAATATGTAATTTTTATGGATTTTATGCATTAAATTCGTTTTACAAAAATCACCCTTCGTCAAACCATGAAATCTGACCTTGAAAATATTTTTATTAGATAGATATTAATTTTCCAATTCCAAAACATATTTATTTGTCAAATTTGGATAAGCGGTTTAGAAGATATGAATTTTGCAATACTGACCAATAGGAAATTGCCACATCATCAAACTGATCGAGATAATTAAAGAGAGAGGGAGAGGGAGAAAACACCATTCGACCAAGATCAGGCTTTAAGTTGCGTAGGTAACCAAACTAGAACTTCTAGAGAAGGTAAAACAGCAAGAAATCAAAACCTTAGAAGAGCATGGTAAAAAGAGATGGAAATCGTCGATTTTCAACATAAAAGCATGAGTTTTAAGCATGTACTAAGCAATATGTGAGATGGGTGTTAAACAAACTTGCCTCTAGGAAGGTAATAAGGATCAAACAGAAAGTATTTCGAGATTAGAAGGTCTGGTTTCTCCAAGCCAATCTCCTTTCTTGAGCAAAGATCACCTTCTCCACTTTAGAGGTGCAAACCCTAGCAAAAGAGCAAGGAGATGACATGTTTTAGGGTTTTAGGTGGAGTTTTACCATGTATGGTCATGGTTCCGACCTATAAGAAGGTGTAAGGAAGACTATCAGTATGAAAATACGGAATTAAGGGAGGAAATTTACTAGTTTTGGTCGAAATTACCAAGGAGGAGCTTTAGAAACCCTAATAGAGCAATTTGGAAGCCCTAGGAGCCTTCTTCACCAAGGTTGGCTCCCTCTATTACCTTGGGGCAACAACTTCGTGGCCAAATACAGAAGGAACTATTATATAAGCTATAGGAAAGAAAAGGAGAGCAAGAGTTTTCGAATTGTGAGTTGGGAAGGGGTATACATGGCTATATATAGAAAGAGGTGAAGCATGAGGAGTCTTAAGGGACTTTCCATGTGTCTTTAGCCTAGGGATTTATGGCCATGCAAGAGGATAGATCATAGAGGCTTCATGAATATCAAAAGTCGGTTCTAAGATCCCAAATATTATTCTAGGCCATCCCCACTATTTTTCAAGAAATAAATAACCTCATTGGTTGATAGCTTTTAAGGATAAGCATCTTTATAAAGAGGGTAATCCCTATAATGCCCTTGGAAAGAAATACCATCAAACCAAGGTGAAACTAGGTTCTCCAATGGTTTAAAATCTCGTTAATGGTAAGGGAATATATAAGGATTAAAATTCAGGAGATAATTTGCAAAGAAAACCTCCCAATTGGGTAAATTGCATAAAAGTTCAGAATGTACCTAAAATTGCATAACTTGCACAAACAACATCCAAATTGAACCAAATTTGAAACTTAGGCTCATTTTATGTTTTCAAATAATATAAAAAAGTTATATTAAGGTTTAGAGCACTTTATTATGGTAATTAAGCTTTCACTGAGGTATTTGTGCATAAACCCTTGTATTGGTACAATTAGTGAATAAATGTTCACTAAATGACTATAAATTCCACTAATTAAATAGAAAGGCCAATAAGGATAAAAATGAAATGAAAAGATGGAAAAGAGGGTCAAAAGACAAAATTCCAGAATTCAGTATGTTACAATTGCTCATTCTCTATTTCATCTCAGATCAAATTGTCTTCACCAACAGTTTCGTGGTGATCTCCTCTTTCTTTTCATACCCTTGTTTTCGAGTTTGGTCATGTGTAGAGAAATTGCCCAAAAGCTAGATCAAAGTAGCTTTACTTCTTGTGCACATGGTCTTGTGCACATGGTGCCCAAGCAAGAGGATGAATCCCCTAGGAACAATTACGCATGTGCCCCCATTTCCTTCTCTCTTTTCTTTCTATTCTGTCGCAAGGGTAGTGTGGTCTTTTCGCTAGCACCTTCTTTGCTTAAGCGAGTCAAAGCCATGTGTTTGACCCCTGACTTGGCCAGCTATGATTGGACCAAGTCAGCAAGGCTTGCCCATTCTTCTCTATTCTCATGAATTTCATCACTTTAATGTAATTTTCTAATTTCCTTATTGGTAAGAATAGGAAAAATCATATATTTTTATTAACTTGTGCAAAAATTAAAAGAAAATTTGTTTTGAAATAAAAAAATGCAATCTTTCTAATAAAAATACTTTTGAGGTTTGGTTTGGAGATTCATCGAAAGGTGTTTTCTAAAAATGAATTTAATACATAAAAATCACAAAAATTGCACTTTTAACCTCATAACTCCAAAATAGACAAAATTATATGTTTTCTTAATCAGGAGAACCTAATAAGGTCAATGGTGATATTTATAGGGTCTAAATCAAGATTTAGTTCAATAAGTTCAAAAGTTAGGGTTTCTTTACCTTTATGCATATGTAAAACCCTAATACATGATTATACATTGAAAATAGGAAAGGTGGGCATTGGACTCAATTAAAGTAGTGAAAGAGAAGTAATTGGATTTCATTAAGAATGGTATGTACTTTCCTTACACCTAAGTTGGGAATAATTGCAACCCTAACCTAGTTTCGCTAATGAGGCTTTTATGAAACCCTAGTTCCTATTTTGTTATTTACTTTGCTATATTTGCCTTAAAAATCAGTTTTGCTACATATTTCTTGGGTCTTGTACCCCACTTGCATGTTTCTATTACTTGATGCTTATACTTGCCATAGTTCTTAGGATGTTGATTTTATTAGACTATTTAACTAGTTTAGTGGTACTTTTATACAACCACCCATATCTAGGGCATGTGTAAATTCACCTAGGGGAATGTGTTACTCTCCCCAAATAGAATATTTGTAGGTGACTGGAATGTGTTACTCTCCCTCACCAATTGGTTGAGGTTAGGTAGGTGCCTCCACCTTACATAAATTAGGTAGTAAATATTAATCATACATGCAAATATTTACTATTTTTGTTATGGAAAGCATATATTTACTTATGCCTCATACTTTTGACCATATTCATCTTATGATGAAATCTTAGCCTTTATTTCAATGTTGCTTTCTTATCTTTTGTTCTTGTTCATTATCTATGAAACATACCTTGTTTTCTTTCCCTTTTGCTAGATTCTTTCTCACCCACCTAGGGTTAGATCAAGGTGTTGAACAAGGCCAAGGTGACCAAGTTCAGGAGTAGATTCAAGTTTTTCTTTCAAGGATGACTAGGTTTCTTATTGCTAAATCCTATAGTTTCTTTTTAATTTTTCCCTATTCAAAATAACTTATGTAGTGAATTGAGTTTGAAAAGCAATGTAATAACTTAGTTTCTTTTCTGCTTCTATTGACATTTTAAATGTATATGAAACATGCTTATTTACTTGGATTATTATACATGCATTCCATAATGTATATTTTTATTGGAAGAAGTGGATGTTTTGTATTTCCTATAAATTTTAGTAAGGAGATTATCTCAGCTCTTTACAAGGGATGTGTCACCATTGTCACTAGACTAGACATTTGAAAGGAACTATCCTCTTTATATAGAGGATCTCTGGAAGAAGAGTGAGATAGAGATCTGCACTTTAGGTCCTGAGAAGAAGTAAGCTAGAACTATAGCGAGCAAGGGTTTCTGCAACTATAATTGGAAGTTGTCATATATGGGCATAGAATTAGTGAATGGCTATTATGTACCTACCATTAATGAAAACATCATGTATCATTTATGAACAAAAATATAACAAAAAATATGTCTGATGTTTTTCTTTTTAAGATATGATCTTTTGGGCAAATTCCCTATGTCTCATATACTATACTTGGTAGTTATAGAAATAAATGTGTATGACACATATACTGAATGACTCAATGACTCAAACAGTGAATACCTATAGAATTGTCATATAGAGAACATAAATGAGAAATGCAAATCTAGAATCCATAATGATGGTTAACTAGACACTTTTGGTTATTGAACCAATAAAGGTATGAAAGTCTTATTTATTGGGTAAGATGACAAAACCATCTTCAGTAGATATTTTGGGAGAATGGTTGTTCTATTAGGGCTCAAACATATTGATGTATATAGACCTTATAGAATTCATTCCAAAGGTATTTACCAGTACCTAATAATATTTATTGATGTTATCAATACATATGGTAATTTGTACTTAATGAAATACAAATCAAAATCTCTTGAAGAGTTCAAGGAGATAGAGAATGAACTTTCTAACTAACTTGGTAAAAGTATAAAGACACTTTGATATGATTGATGTTGAAATATTTGAAACCAATAGTTTGAGGACCTTCTAGAGAAACCATGATAGTGTATCACAATGAACTCCGCCTGAAACATAATGATGTATCCACAAAAAAGAATCACACTATGATTAAGTCATGGTGTGATTATCAATAAATTTTGCAAATTTTCCAATCCTTTTGAGCACATGATTTACACTAAAATGATGTACCGTCAAAATGGTTCAAAAGGACACCATATGATATATGGCATGGGAGATGTCCTGATATGCCTTTTATAAGGATTAGGATTGAAAGCTTGTATGAAAAAATAGTTTCTTGAAAGACTTTGTCTGCATATCACATAAATGTTATTTTTTGAATACTAATTCTATTCCAATCTGACAACAAAATATTTTTAGACATGATGGTTGTATTCCTAAAGGGAATTTAATTCAAAAGGAATCAGTGGGAGAAAAAGTAGAACGTAAAAAGTTTGAGACCAACAAAAAGACATTGAACCTAAAGAGGTATAGTAGGAACAAGGAGAATCACAAATTGTTGTCGAATCTCAAGATTCCTTATATAACAAAAAACCTCAAAAATCTAGTAGACCACACATTGAGCTTGAAAGATTGTGATATCTTTTGCTCACAAAGGTGGTAAGTTGGTCATAGATGATGAGTCAAAAACCTACCTAGATGCTATTGAGGGGCCACAATATGAGAAATGGCTTGAAACCATTAGATCCAAGATGGAGTCCATGTACACCATCAAGGTATGACCTTAGTGGATCCTCCTAAAGGGGAAAAACCCATAAGGTGCAATTGGTTCTTCAGGAAGAAGACCAACATGGAAGTGTAGATTGGTTGCAAAGAGTTTCAAACTAGTTCAAGGTGTAGAACATGATTAAATCTCTTCACTAGTTGGCATGGTTAAATCCATTAGGTTAATGTTTGTTATTGCATCTTAATGTGACTATAAGATTTAGCAAAAGGGATGTTAAAACCACATTCCTTAACTGGAATATTGTATAGGATGTGTACATGACACGGCCTAAAGGTTTTATAAATTCATATAATGAAAATAAAGTCTATAAGAAACAAAGGTCAATATTTAGATTGAAGCAAGCATCTCTGAGCTGGAATCTTCAATTTGACAAGATAGTCAAAGAGTTTAACTTGAGTCATAATGAAGAAGAAATCTCTGATTACTAAAGATTTAGTAGGAGCATATTTATAACCTGGAAAGGAAACTACCTTCTCTATGAAGGGCTTAGGCAAAGAATCCTATGTGATAGGAATTGAGATCTATAGAAATAGATCTGGAAGGCTTCTCAAACTAATAAAGAGAACATAGATTGGCAAGATGATGAAGGGTTCAACATGCATCACTCAATGAGAGAAAACTTGTCCATATTCCTTGGGGTTAGTCTCTCAAGGGTCAATTGTCCCAGTTCTTATGAAGAATGGGAAAACATGAGTGAGATTCCATATCGATCTATCACATATAAAATGTTATGTACTCATATCATTATCTGTAGTGGACATGATGAGAGGACATCTGTCAGATCCCTGTGAAAGTCACTAGACTTTGATAAAGAACATCCTTTAGTACTTGAGTAGTACTAAAAGGATAGCTTCCTTGGTTATGGTAATAAGGAATAGTTGGTTTAAAGGGTTACATTAGTGCAAGCTTCCAAAATGACAAATAAAATAAATGATCACAATCTAAATTTATGTGTGACCTTAAAACTAGATATGTAAGATGGAAAAGGTTCTGAGCTAGAGTCAGTTGTTTAATTCTACAATACAAGTCTAGTATCTTGGTGTTATGAGAACAACAAAGGATGTTGTATGGATCTAGAAATTCATATAGATGAACTAGTGGGAGGTTCCAACCATTCATGACATAGTAGAAATACTATGACAACACTTCCATCTCATATGAGATGTCGTACAACAAGGAGATGTGAATCATTCAAAATTCCAAATAGAAGCAAACATCTCAAACCCTCTATAAAAGTACTTGTGCAATAGAAACATGATGGACATGTTAGGATCACTTAGAATAATATTGACGGGTGATTGGCTATAAATGAATTGGTAGTTTGTTGGTATGTATGCCCAGAGAGCCAATCATATAATGATTGGAATGTGGCATTAGTACTTGAAGTGATGATAATAAAGGTAATTCCATTTGTTATGTTTGTCTCAATCATGAGATGATGACACATACATAGTATACGTTTAAATAATGATGTTACTCAATGACATATGTCTTTAGGTTGATGACTTGAACAATGAGATCATATGCACGATTACAATACATACATTCTTGTTAAGTCCCTAGTTGGATATCACTATGGAAGAAAAATATATGACAACAATACATAAGACTAGAGCGTGTTTTGATTGATGACAGAGTCTCATTAGTCATGATATATGATATCAAGTCAAGAACATAGGTACACGTTAGAGAACAAAGTATCATGCATACTCACCTTGAGAGTGATACATAATTACCGTGGGATGGTAGTCAGAATCAGCTCTCATAGTGACAGTTGTGATTGTGGTTCTTAGACCTGAAGTCTCTAAACTCATTACATGTTGTTCATTGTATTTATGCATCATCTAATATGACCTTAAATAAGGGTTTCCATAAAGGTGATGCTCAGGTGAATTGTGACACATGGGGATTTAGTGTGAGAGATGTAGATGGGATGAGCCCCTCCTACAGGAGTTTGATATCCATACCTCTTAATAAGTGAGACTGATAAATGTATGACCATACTCATGTGATTCAATATATGATATGTGAAATCACATGCAACACTGATCAATATCTTTTCTAGTTCAAGGAACATGGATTTAATGTTGATGAGGATGATGATTCCATGCCTTGAGTTCAATCCAAATATCAAAGACAAAGGAACTATACAATCACGATAGCACTGATCACATCTTGTAGGTTGAAGTTGTTCTCCAACTTTCTGAACTACTTGGGTAGCAATGATGTGTTGCTAGATACCACTCATTTCTTGTGATGTCATAAATTAGTTATGGACATGCACTACCAACGTAATTTGGGACATATAGGGTCACAAACATAGGATACACTTTGCGTAGGAGTTTATTCATGAATAATGTTAAACTTGATTACTAAAATTTTATAGATATTCAATTAAACAAGTGAGGTTGAAAATTGTTTGACTAGACTCTAAATAGACCAGTTCAAGTGTTGAACTGATCGGTTGGAGTGTCAAGTCAATTAGAAACATAATTGGCTAAATATATGTCTGACATGGACATGTGTCAGGATTGACAACTGTCCTCCGAGCGACCGAAGTCTCCCACCTCTACAGTCATCCACATTGACTGCCTGGAACTCCGATCTCCTTGTCCCACAAGGAATCAGAAGGAGTCACACCCTCCTATCAGTGTACTAGTCACTGACACACTCTCCTGCTACTAGTCGCTTTTCTGTAGTTGTCTTTCCCTTGCTGTGTCTCCCTTATTGGGTAGCACTTGCTCGGGCTCTCCTAGTTACCAAAACCAGAGAGAATGACAACTTTGCAGAGCAATTGGTGTTTTGAGTTTTACTTTGAGAAGCCCCCAATATCCCTATATATAGGAGGGTCATGGGACATGGTTCTTTTGACAAAGTGGACTTTTAGCATAAGTACGAAGTAATTAACATTTTTGCCCTCATTATACCTACTAATAGTCCCTAATTATTTTTCTTGTCTTCATAATCATTATTTAGACTCAGATGTGAAATATGGTGATCAATATAGTTTTATACACATTATAACACTTCCAAATAGATTTAGTCACCACTTTGTCCAAAGAAACAAATTGGTCAATCAACCTTCATATTTTGATTCTCAAACTTTTTCTAATTTTTCTCCACATTATTTTGAAGCTTTGGTCCAAATTTGAGAACAATTGGACTTTTATACTAATTACTATGATTTCTTGAAGTTAATGGGTTAAAACCCCTTTTATTTGCCTTTTTATTTGGCTTTTTCAAGTCAGCAATCCGGGTGAAGGGTCGGGGGTGAGCCACGGCCCTTGGATCTGGCTGTCATGGATCCAGGCTTGATCTAACAGCCAGGAGATCATCTTCAACCTCCCACAATCAGCGGGGAGGTGTTAATGTGGCTAAAACGGCAGATCTATCACTCGTGACCCCGATTCAAATTTCTAATCGAGAGGGAATGTTCACCTCACGATTTTACACTCACCCAACTCTACTTTGACTGGGTTTCTCACGTTGTTGCTCTGCCAAAACGACCCCCTTTCCTCCCATTCTCTTTCCGGTGAACAAGGGCTGCTACCTATCTCTCTTAAGCCCTAAATCTACCCCCTAGACACTATAAAAGGACCCCCCAAGGTCCGCAACAAACACATATTGCGTAGAGCCATGCCCTTGCTCACTCCCTCAGCCCTGAATGGCACAATTTCTCCTCACCACCTCCTGTTGCCATGGCGGCACCGCCGCATAGCCCAGCTTGGGCATCCTTCCTCCACGACCTCTCTCCCCATATAACCACCCCCTACTGCTTCGCGAGGGAGAAACAAGCATGGGCGGCACCACTACTACCCATGTGGACGTCTGCTTCCCAAGGAACCCACACGCCAGTGAGCATCCCCCTGCCTAGTTCCCAGGCTCACGAGGGAGTGCTAAGTGAGGAGAAATAGACCTGAGAACCGCTGGTCCAAGCCGAACCAACCAGCCCAAATGACCCAGCCGAACCGCTGATCAATCGACAAATTGAAGATTGAACTGATGAAATCCAAGACTGAACCAGACCCCTATGCAAGTGAACCACCATACCTATGTGGCTCAATTTTGGCCATCAATCATGCATCATACAGCCCACATTTTTCTGATTTAAGGTATTATTTTCCCCTCCCTACTCAGAAAATCAGTAAAATATTAAGATCTTGAAAAAATCATATCTAATACATCCTAACTCCAAATATTACGAATAAGTAGTCCATTTTGATCAGAAAAATCCAATGGATCATTTAAAAACACTTTTAAGATCATATTATGAATTTTCCTCGCTGATATCTCTAGATCTTGGATCATTTGCATATTTAAATTGTCAAATGACTCATAATCATGATTAACCTTTGGAAACCATAGATTTGGACTCTAATGATTATCTTGTAACCTAGATCTGATATATTTGAATCATCTACTCTTGAAAATGAATCATTAATGATCTAGATCTTTTTACTAGATTCAATCTTGGTTATAATCTTTATAATGAAGTAATCTTCATCCTAATCTTGCAAAACACTTGATATAATTTTGACCCATCAATCTGATCTTGATTTTCAATTATACTAAGTATCATGATGATGATCTAGAAACTTGAATGATGACTCAATATTGATGGTAATAATTAGGGTTAGCAAATATATTCCTAAAATACCTAGTTAGATCATCCATCCTCGAATATGCTTGACACTTGAGTAAATATTGAAATCGTGATATAATGTTGACTATAAATGAATGATCTACCTTAGGGATGAATAGGATTGGAAAACCCTAATCTGGTGTACTTGGTATTGGTGTATAATATGATCTTGACCCTCGATCCATATCTTGATTGATCTAGGAACTACTTGAGACCCTGATCTTCTACTCTTGTTGTTATATACTCAAAATCTTCAGTGAAAGGTACGCTATTATATAACTCTTCCTTGATTGTATTGAAGATAATTTTATGTATCTCTTGACCGTATGCTTGGCTATTTACTTGGATGAGCTACTATTCCCTATGATTAGTCTTCTATTTTTCTATACTATATTTTGAAAAACATGAAAACATAAATTGCAATCCCATTATGACTGCCCGTATATTGATAATGATGATGATATTGATAATGTTGATAATGTTCATATTGAGTGTAACAACCCCCTCATTTGGAGGTGGGACTTGCACATTGGCCTCTTATGTTCCTATGGTGAGAAGGAGCCTAGTGACCTTCCCCATCGCGTTGGGGTAATAGAGTCACATAAAATATATAAGCATGCTTCTTGAATTACAACATAATGGGAACTCGTAATAAAGTTGAATTGCTTGAAAAACTAGTCGAATAAATGTTGGTTTTGCATATTGCTTGTTTTGAATATAAGTCCTACCAAGTATACTTATTTTCTTATAAAGTGTTTTACTTGATTTTGATAGCGTACCGTGCAATTGCATGATTGTGTCTTGATTTTCTTGATTTTAGGCAATACAAATGGAATATTGAATAAGATCGCTTCCGCACTCATACACTCTGATGACAAAGATAGTTCGGATATATCTCCATATTGGGTTAGTTTGTTATTTAATTATCTAGTTTTTGAGTTATTTATTTCTTATTGTATATGCCAGTGTGATTGATCCTATTGGGACACTCAGGGACGGGCGCTTCAATCCCTTTTCTACTGTCTAGGCAGTGGGATTGGGATTGGAGTAAGAACAGTTCTGTGACAATTGGTATCAGAGCTTACACACTCTCATATACTTTAAGTAAATAATATCTCAAGTCTCTTATACCCAAGAAACCCTAAAGTCCATAATGGTGAAAATTGAGGTGTCTAGGCTCGGGGTCCTGGCATAATTTCTCCTATCTGTCTTCACAGTGGCTCAGATCCCCCGCTCTACCTGGCCTTAATTGATCCAAAATTGGACCTAAAGGTTCTCTTGTGAAACCCTAGAGAGTCTTCTAGCATCTCATCTCTTATTTAAGGACTACCCAAGCCACCCATGTGGATGAAGATTATGTAGTCTTCTCATCCCATCATGTGGTCTTTCTCATTATATTTTTCCACATGATGTCTCGATTATGGGTAGCTTATGCATGGGAAAAGTGAATATCGTTAAATCTTGAAAATTGATACCATGATCTGACCTGAATTTGAAAACTCAATTTTGATCAATTGATTTTGAAACCAAATACTCATGTATGACCCCTAATATCATGAACACTCAAATTAGCTACAACTTGACTATATGCTTCCTATGTTGAGGTAAATCTTGATTTGGTAAAATAAGAATGACTTATACCTTATACCTTATTTTTTTATAAGGTCCCTATTTGATTAAGCCCATGTTGCCCTATTGTTGATTAAACCTCAAACATAGTTAAGAAAACTCGTATCCTATTTTATACACAGCTTGACCATGCTATCAAATGACTAAGTCTAGAACTCACAAAATCACGATATAAGACTATGATGCAAAAAGTAGTTTTCCTATTGAATACTTATGCCTTTTGCAATCTCGGTTTTGATATGATGATTATGGGACTATATTTTTCACTATTATGCTCTAATTCCAAAACATATTTATTTGTCAAATTTGGATAAGCGGTTTAGAAGATATGAATTTTGCAATACTGACCAATAGGAAATTGCCACATCATCAAACTGATCGAGATAATTAAAGAGAGAGGGAGAGGGAGAAAACACCATTTGACCAAGATCAGGCTTTAAGTTGCATAGGTAACCAAACTAGAACTTCTAGAGAAGGTAAAACAGCAAGAAATCAAAACCTTAGAAGAGCATGGTAAAAAGAGATGGAAATCGTCGATTTTCAACATAAAAGCATGAGTTTTAAGCATGTACTAAGCAATATATGAGAAGGGTGTTAAACAAACTTGCCTCTAGGAAGATAATAAGGATCAAACAGAAAGGATTCCGATATTAGAAGGTCTGGTTTCTCCAAGCCAATCTCCTTTCTTGAGCAAAGATCACCTTCTCCACTTTAGAGGTGCAAACCCTAGCAAAAGAGCAAGGAGATGACATGTTTTAGGGTTTTAGGTGGAGTTTTACCATGTATGGTCATGGTTCCGACCTATAAGAAGGTGTAAGGAAGACTATCAGTATGAAAATACGGAATTAAGGGAGGAAATTTACTAGTTTTGGTCGAAATTACCAAGGAGGAGCTTTAGAAACCCTAATAGAGCAATTTGGAAGCCCTAGGAGCCTTCTTCACCAAGGTTGGCTCCCTCTATTACCTTGGGGCAACAACTTCGTGGCCAAATACAGAAGGAACTATTATCTAAGCTATAGGAAAGAAAAGGAGAGCATAGGAGGCCAATATGCAAGTCCCACCTCCAAATGAGGGGGTTGTTACACTCAATATGAACATTATCAACATTATCAATATCATCATCATTATCAATATACGGGCAGTCATAATGGGATTGCAATTTATGTTTTCATGTTTTTCAAAATATAGTATAGAAAAAAAGAAGACTAATCATAGGGAATAGTAGCTCATCCAAGTAAATAGCCAAGCATACGGTCAAGAGATACATAAAATTATCTTCAATACAATCAAGGAAGAGTTATATAATAGCGTACCTTTCACTGAAGATTTTGAGTATATAACAACAAGAGTAGAAGATCAGGGTCTCAAGTAGTTCCTAGATCAATCAAGATATGGATCGAGGGTCAAGATCATATTATACACCAATACCAAGTACACCAGATTAGGGTTTTCCAATCCTATTCATCCCTAAGGTAGATCATTCATTTATAGTCAACATTATATCACGATTTCAATATTTACTCAAGTGTCAAGCATATTCGAGGATGGATGATCTACCTAGGTATTTTAGGAATATATTTGCTAACCCTAATTATTACCATCAATATTGAGTCATTATTCAAGTTTCTAGATCATCATCATGATACTTAGTATAATTGAAAATCAAGATCAGATTGATGGGTCAAAATTATATCAAGTGTTTTGCAAGATTAGGATGAAGATTACTTCATTATAAAGATTATAACCAAGATTGAATCTAGTAAAAAGATCTAGATCATTAATGATTCATTTTCAAGAGTAGATGATTCAAATATATCAGATCTAGGTTACAAGATAATCATTAGAGTCCAAATCTATGGTTTCCAAAGGTTAATCATGATTATGAGTCATTTGACAATTTAAATATGCAAATGATCCAAGATCTAGAGATATCAGCGAGGAAAATTCATAATATGGTCTCTAAAGTATTTTTAAATGATCCATTGGATTTTTCTGATCAAAATGGACTACTTATTCGTAATATTTGGAGTGAGGATGTATTAGATATGATTTTTGCAAGATCTTAATATTTTACTGATTTTCTGAGTAGGGAGGGGAAAATAATACCTTAAATCAGAAAAATGTGGGTTGTACGATGCATGATTGATGGCCAAAATTGAGCCACGTAGGTATGGTGGTTCACTTGCTCTAATTCCTCGAATGTCAAATTCAAATCCTTGATTTCCAAATTATATCACTACCTTGATCATTAAAGGAAAGGAATGCAAATATTAACTTAACTTTGTAAAATCTTGACATTATTGCCCTATTATGATCTTGAATTTTGATGTTATGACCTTGTAAAACAGGCTTTGATCATTGATACTCTCTCTATTTGAATAAACTCGATTGGATAATGACTAATGTTGGTAATGTGCTAGATTAGGGTGGTAGTTGACTCATGACTCCCCTAACCTAGGTCACATCTCTATTTTGACTACCGCTAAATTTTCGTATTGTTGATCATTTAGAGTTTGGGAAGGTATAACCTTTCACTCGATTTGGATTTGGTTGACCTAAGCCTAATAGGTTAAAACCATGGTTGATATCTTAAATATTGATAATGACCTTGATATATGACAATATTGACTATACCGTGTGGTTGACTTCCTAGATAGACCTAGGTCTAGATCATTCATCAACCTTGGATACAATGATAATGAAATTTGATATGTTACTCAAATATTGCTTAAATATTGTTGCTCAAAATTTGAATATAGATGAGTTATCTCTACTAAGGTCTAAATAGGAATCTAAACCCTAGCTTCAAAATTATGGATCTATGACTTTTGATGTCCAAAAATCTTGACTCTTGATACTGATATATAATATTGTGACTCATGATTATCAAATCTCAATAATGATACAAATCCTATGGTCACATTTTTTTGGATCTACAGATCATACTATATATATGACTAATGACTTCAAAATCCCAGATCTTGAAATTTTTGAAATGATGACAATTTTGACCCTCTCGATTTATGACTTAGGGTTTAGCTCTCGTTAGGACTAGGGTGGGACCTTCCCATTGTTTTTGAGCTCAAAATAATGATATTGAAATTATGATGTTGTCTTTAAATGTTGAAATATGAAATCTCAAATCATGGAAGTATAACCCCACCCAGGCCAATGTAGAGTCTAGGACCCTGAGATATTGGGATTGAAAGTCACTTTGTACACTTGAACTCTATTTGTTTGACCTAAAATATGATCTCTACAAATTTGTGACCAATAAGATGCTTTCCATATTCGTTACTCAAATGATGACTTTGAACAATATATGCATTGACCTTGATACTCAATTCCTCGATGATGAAATAATGCTGGAACCAAGTTAGTTATGATATGAAACATGGAATCCCAATTGTTACTATTGGATTACTTGGAATTTGAGGACATGATTTTGATTTTATACTTGAGGATACCCCAGTATTTGAGGAAATAACTTAGGTTGAATAATCCAAATTTTTGAGGTTGTTTTGAATTTTTGGGGACAAAATTCCTTTTTAAGGAAGGAAGGATGTCACAAAGTGGACTTTTAGCATAAGTATGAAGTAATTACTATTTTTTCACTCATTATACCTACTAATAGTCCCTAATTATTTTTATTGTCTTCATAATCATTATTGAGACTCATATGTGAAATATGGTGATCAATATAGTTTTATACACATTATAACACTTCCAATTAGATTTAGTCATCACTTTGTCCAAAGAAACAAATTGGTCAATCAACCTTCATATTTTGATTCTAAAACTTTTTCTAATTTTTCTCCACATTGTTTTGAAGCTTTGGTCCAAATTTGAGAACAATTGGACTTTTCTACTAATTACTACGATTTCTTGAAGTTAATGGGTTAAAAACCCTTTTATTTGCCTTTTTTATTTGGCTTTTTCAAGTCAGCAATCTGGGTGAAGGGTCGGGGGTGAGCCACGGCCCTTGGATCTGGCCGTCACATATCCAGGCTTGATCTAATAGCCAGGAGGTCATCTTCAACCTCCCGCAATCAGGGGGGAGGTGTTAATGTGGCCAAAACAGCAGATCTATCACTCGTGACCCCGATTCAAATTTCTAATCGAGAGGGAATGTTCATCTCATGATTTCGCACTCACACAACTCTACTTTGACTAGGTTTCTCACATTGTTGTTTCGCCAAAATGACCCCCTTGCCTCCCATTCTCTTTTTGGCGAACAAGAGCTGGTACCTATCTCCCTTTAGCCCTAAATCTACCCCTTAGACACTATAAAAGGACCCCCCAAAGTCCGCAACAAACACATCTTGCTTAGAGCCATGCCCTTGCTCACTCCCTCGGCCCTGAACGACCCAATTTCTCCTCGCCACCTCCTGCTGCCATGGCGGAACCACCACATAGCTCAGCTTGGGCATCCTTCCTCCACGACCTCTCTTCCCATATAACCACCCCTTGCTGCTTCGCGAGGGAGAAACAAGCACGGGAGGCACTGCTACTGCCTGTGCGGACGTCTGCTTCCCCAGGAACCCACACGCCAGTGATCATCCCTCCGCCTAGTTCCCAGGCTCATGAGGGAGTGCTGAGTGAGAGAAACAGAGTCGAGAACCGCTGGTCCAAGCCGAACCATCCAGCCCAAATGACCCAACCGAACTGTTGCTCAATCGATAAATTGAAGATTGAACTGATGAAATCCAAGACTGAACCAGACCCCTATGCAAGTGAACCACCATACCTACGTGTCTCAATTCTAGCCATCAATCATGCATCATACGACCCACATTTTTCAGATTTAAGGTATTATTTTCCCCTCCCTACTCAGAAAATCAGTAAAATAGTAAGATCTTGCAAAATCATATCTAATACATCCTAACTCCAAATATTATGAATAAGTAGTCCATTTTGATCAGAAAAATACAATGGATCATTTAAAAATACTTTTGAGACCAGATTATGAATGTTTCTCACTGATATCTCTATATATTTGATCCTTTGCATATTTAAATTGTCAAATGACTCATAATCATGATTAATCTTTGGAAACCTTAGATTTGGACTCTAATGATTATCTTGTAACCTATATCTGATATATTTGAATCATCTACTCTTGAAAATGAATCATTAATGATCTAGATCTTTTTACTGGATTCAATCTTGGTTATAATCTTTATAATGAAGTAATCTTGATCCTAATCTTGCAAAACACTTGATATAGTTTTGACCCATCAATCTGATCTTGATTTTCAATTATACTAAGTATCATGATGATGATCTAGAAACTTGAATGATGACTCAATATTGATGATAATAATTAGGGTTAGAAAATATATTCCTAAAATACCTAGGTAGATCATCCATCCTCAAATATGCTTGACACTTGAGTAAATATTGAAATCGTGATATAATGTTGACTATAAATGAATGATCTACCTTAGGGATGAATAGGATCAGAAAACCCTAATCTGGTTTACTTGGTATTGGTGTATAATATGATCTTGACCCTCGATCCATATCTTGATTGATCTAGGAACTACTTGAGACCCTGATATTCCACTCTTGTTGTTATATACTCAAAATCTTCAGTGAAAGGTACGCTATTATATAACTCTTCCTTGATTGTATTGAAGATAATTTTATGTATCTCTTGACTGTATGCTTGGAAATTTACTTGGATGAGCTACTATTCCCTATGATTAGTCTTCTGTTTTTCTATACTATATTTTGAAAAACATAAAAACATAAATTTCTTTCCCATTATGACTACTTGTATATTGATAATGATGATGATATTGATAATGTTGATAATGTTCATATTGAGTGTAACAACCCCCTCATTTGGAGGTGGGACTTGCACATTGGCCTCCTATGTTCCTATGGTGAGAAGGAGCCTAGTGACCTTCCCCATCGCGTTGGGGTAATAGAGTCACACAAAATATATAAGCATGCTTCTCGAATTACAACATAATGGGAACTCGTAATAAAAGTTGAATTGCTTGAAAAACTAGTCGAATAAATGTTGGTTTTGCATATTGATTATTTTGAATATATGTCCTGCTAAGTATACTTATTTTCTTATAAAGTGTTTTACTTTATTTTGATAGTGTACCATGAAATTCCCCAAAGTTTCTACCAGGGCTACAAATACCCGAGGATCTAAAAGACCTTCAGGTCTCCAGCCTGGTTCTAGACGACGGGAACTGGGACAAGGATTTTCTCCAAGCCTGGTTCACCACAGACTCTGTGAGGGACATTGTCAGTATGCCCACGCCCAGGCTGGATCTTGGTGAAGATGGTAGAGTTTGGTTGCTCTCTACTGACGGAGAGTTTACGACTGGCTCAGCATATAGCGGCATGGCGGACGCGCAGAGCCCGGAACACTCTAAATGTCTGTCTGTCTTGTGGAAGCTTCCCATTCAGCAACACATGAAAACAACCAGGTGGCTCATCTTTCATAACCGACTTCTCACGAATTCCATGAGATTTCGCCGGAGGATGACGGAGGATTCGCACTGTCCAAGATGCCAACACCAGGAGGAGATGGTGCTCCATGCTCTAAGGGACTGCTCGGACGTACTGCAAACCTGGAAACAAGTACTCCCGATAGCAGCCACATCTTTTTTCCAGCAGCAATCTACAGCAGAGTGGATGGAATATAATCTCACCACTTCCTTTCAGATGGAAGATCGGAAGGTCTTGTTTGCTACGACGTGCTGGTGGCTCTGGAGAGCCTGTAATCAAACAATTTTGAAGGCAAATGAACGCCCCAGGCAATCCTTGCATTAAACTCCAGGGCAAGTGTCGCTAGTGCAAAGACGACCTTCTGCAGCTCGACTTACGAGAAGAAACATCCGCTGATCTCGCCATCCGCCTCCTCCTTGGAAGTGAGCAGCGGGTCTGCTATCATTCAGGTGGACACTACAGTAGACTCAAAGCACAATACCAAAGCTACGAGCGTCGTCCTGCAGCACACCTCGGGACACTAGATATCGGGGTGGGCTACTAAGTATCAAGGCTCCGATCCGATGGACGGGGAGCTAAGAGCCATCTTGGATGGTCTTCGTTGTGCCAATCTTAGAAATCTCTCGTAATATACTGTGATTATTGACTCAAATAACGCCTTTCAATGGATCAAAGGAAAGAAGCATACTCCTCTGAGATACATACTTCAAATAAAGGCCATCAAGGATGGCCTCGAGCAATGCGCTTCTGATATCATCTATCAACAGCGAGACCAGAACAAGCTTGCTGATCAGCTTGCCAAGCGCCATCTAAAACAACCTGCTCGGGATGGTCGTTGGGTAGATTGTCCAGACTTCTTATTATCTTTGTACCTGAAGGACATAGAAGCATTCTCCACTCCTACAGCTAGCCCTAGCGGCATGTAGTCAGTTCTACTGGCATGTCCCCCAAAAAAAAAGATAGTGTACCGTGCAATTGCATGATGGTGTCTTGATTTTCTTGATTTTAGGCAATACAAATGGAATATTGAATAAGTTCGCTTCCGCACTCATACACTCTGATGACAAAGATAGTTCAGATATATCTCCATATTGGGTTAGTTTGTTCTTTAATTATCTAGTTTTTGAGTTATTTATTTCTTATTGTATATGCTAGTGTGATTGATCCTATTGGGCCACTCAGGGACGGGCGCTTCAATCCCTTTTCTACTATCTAGGCAGTGGGATTGGGATTGGGGTAAGAACAGTTCCGTGACAGTTCTCTATCCCGAGCAATGCGGGATTAAAGAAGGAGTAGAAGGGTTCAAGATTTTCCACAAAACAACCAACTGCGCCAGCTGAACCGATCATTTCAACCCTGAAATGGTCGGTTGGTGACCTCAACCGATCAGTTCACACCTGAATCAATCGTTTGGGACCCCTGAGCTGATCGGTTCAAGCATGAGCCGATCGGTTCATGGTCCTGGTCCAACTCAAATTGACTTTCATATTTGTTTCCGATTAATCAAATATTAATCCTTGTCCAAATAGAATTTGTACAAGTGAAACAAATTGTATTTGAAAAATAGTCTTCTGACTTTCCAAACGATCTCGATTGGTCCACGAATCGACCGGTTCAACAATTGAGTTGATCGTCTCATGACACATGAGCTGATCGTCTCACCAGTTGAGTTGATCGGTTCACCAACCTGAGCCGATCAGTTCAACCCTTGAGCCGATCAGTTGGAAGTGCATACTGTGCAAAAAATAGTCAATCACAGTTTCAATCAATCTGATACTCTAATCAATTGGTCCAACACTTTGAACACTATGATTTTGAGCTATCAATCAACTAAGTTCTTAATTGAACTACTAAACTCCTTTAGTAATCAATCTAAACATCATTTGTGGATAAACTCCTCTTCCATGTTAAATCCTATGTGTGTGACCCTACAGGTCCATTTCACGTTGGCAGTGAAAGTCCATAACACTTATGACATCTCAAGCAAAGAGTGGTGCCTAGTCGGACATCAGTGCTACCCAAGTGAAATAGAAAGTTGGAGAACAACTTTCATTCCTACAATCCGTGAATGGTGTTACAATGAATGTATAATTCCTTTGTCACTAATGTCCTGAATGAACTCAAGGCATGGTACAATCATCCTTTCAATGTTCATCCATTTCCTTGATCTCATAGCAGACTGGGTGAGATGTGTGTGACATCAATATCACATATTGATTCACACATGCATGCACATGCCTTTCTCAATCCTACTCATCAAGTGGCCATGGACATCAAACTCCCTTAGGAGGGACAAATCCCATATCTATCACTCACCCCTCAAAAGCCCCATGTGTCAAAGTAACCCGATCATCACCTTCATAACAACCCATGTTTCAGGACTGTGTTTGATAATGTCAAAGTGTACCCAATGGCATGTGTTGAGTGTAGTGATTGTAGGTCGAAGAATCACATTCACCACCATCACTGTGAGAGTTGACTGTGACTACCAAATCATGGTTCCATGTGTCACTCTCACGGTGGGTCTGTTCGGTACGCTTGTTCTCTAACAAGTACCTATGTGCTTGGTTTGATATCACTATATCATGACTAATGAGATTCTGTCATCAACCAAAACACAATCTAGTCTTTAGTGTTATTCATGTCTATGGTTATTTCCACAATAACAACCGACTAGGGCCTAAACAAGAATGTATACTCTTAACATCCGTATGATCTCATCGTTTAGGTCCTCAACCCAAAAGCATACGTTGTCGAGTAAAACAATTCTTTAGACATCTATCATGTTACACTATCATCTTAGAAATAGTTAAAACATATAGATCGGAAATTACCTTTATTATTATTTAAATCATTTACAAAGTATCCCATTACAATCATCACATGACTTGCTCTATGGGCATACATACCAACAGATTCTACATACCAATATGGGCTTAACGTCCCTTATATTTGGTCTAGAGTTGACCTCTTTGTGTACTTAAAGGATTCTCTAATCAGTTCTAGGCTTAATATCCTTTGAAAAATGATTGAAAAATTAGTTTTATCATTATATTTTGATTTTTATGGAATATCTCTATATCATGGAGGACTTAACATTCCTTACATTTATATTTATATGTCCTTTATAATATAGTGTTTTTCATGACATATCTATACCATGGTGGGCTTAACATTCCATACCATTGTTTTAGAGTATCATTTTAACAATTTGTGCTAATTTGGGTCTTCTTATCATGAAGGACTTAACATTTCTCTCATTGGAAATTAGACAATATCTTAAAATAATTCATTGATGATATATGGATTTTTGACTATGTCGTAATGTGATTAATGTCTATCTTTGTTTTTGTCTCTCCTAATTAGTTGGTATTCTTTTTCAATCAGCTTTGGGTATAAGTTTTTCCCTCTCTAAATTGAAAATCATACTTAGGGGGAGTATCTCACTAAGAAGGATTCATTTTCATAAAATTTTAAGTTTTTGATATGACAATGGGGGAGAAACGATTCATACTTATGGGGAGTATCTCACTAAGGAGGAGTCATTTTCATAAAATTCTAACTTTTTGAGATGACAAAGGGGGAGAAAAAACCAATGAGATAAATTGGCTATCATCAAAGCAATTCAAAAGGGGGAGAAATGTCATGAGATAAAATTAAAGGTATGAAGTTCTAATTTGGACACTTTCAATTTATCATATGGAAAGATTTGTCATCATCAAAATTGGGAGATTGATGGATTTGTCATCATCAAATATTTCCAAGATCCAACTACAAAGACCTTATAATTTTATATATTTAGATGCTTGCAAATCAAGTTATACCATTTATTTGATTGTACACATATATTTTTGTAAAACTTGATAGATATGATGAAAGGACAAGTGATGATCTTCCTAAACCTACCCAAAACCCTATGTCATACTCATATGAAGACTTTAGGGTTTATAGGTTTTATTTTTTAAGTCATTGGATAGGTTTTCACACATTTGCATATTCCTTCACTAATTCTATCCTAGTTGATTTTTTGTCAACAAAAGTCCATTTGGTTGAACTCTTTGTCTATCAAGAAATAGTCATTTGCATAACTTGTATTCTGGGTCATTCTTGGTCGAAGAAAATCTTGATCTAGATGGTCTTTTGAAGAAATGTTCGACCAACAATAAGCCATTGTGCTAGCTTGGACCAAGTAGTTAGACCGACACTTTACCGTTACACTTAGTTGAAACACAGAGCACTTCTCGTTTGAAAGAGAGTTCAACCGAAATAGTTCCCAATTGAATAAATTCTCGATCGATGATGTTCTGTAGGAAATAAAATATTCACGATCAAATTACCCATTGCAACCTAAAACACTTTGTCCCAACAACCAATTGACCATTAATAATGATATATACTCTCACCATAGGTACCCTAACCACTTGCAAACATTCCTATAAATAGGAGTGGTCTTAGGACACCCAGACATCAACTTTGTATACACCTTTGCACATTATTTTGCAACAACATTTGATACATACTTGAGCATACTTCTACATTCCATCTTTCTCAAGAGATCTTAGGTTCTATACTTCAAGTTTCTATTATTCTAGCCTAAGACCTTAGCTCAGTTATAGTATCCTCTCCACCTAATACTACGTTACCTAAATCCTTTTGTGAAGTGGATCATCATCACTTGTCCATAAGAGCTAAGCTGTATATCTTGTGAGCTTATTTTGTTACTTTCTTACTCCAATCTATTTCTTCATTGTTGTATTAATCTAGGGATACTTATTGGAGTGAACGTTGTCCAAGAACCTATGAGAAGGAGTCTTCTCAACTTGGTTCTCTTCCATTAGCCGTTAAAGAAGAGGTGAAGAATGCTGCTCTTCCAAATGATTTGGTGCTCTTCCATATACATTAAAGAAGAGGTGCAAAGGGCGTCCTTCCTACGGCCCACCAAATAAGGTGGTAGTTCTCTTTGAGCTAAAAAGGAGGGTTTGTCTTGACCCACAAAAGATACCATAAAACTTTGTGTATTTTGTATCGATATATAAAAGGAATAAAATACAAGGTTTATAAATCCTAGTTTAAAATAGTTAGGTAGTGAACTAACATCATTTGACAGAACCAGACTCTAAATATGTGTCTTTTATGGTTGCCTCCTCTGTTTTATATTTCCAGTGAGCTTTAAGTGAAGTAATTTTATTTGGATAAAAATTGTATAAATCTCTATTCCCCCCCTCTAGATCTTTCACTTAACTCACTAGAATATTGCTCATTGTAATTATGAATTAATAGTGAGGGCTATTTATTTGATACAGTGGGAGAATTGTTAACTAATGGTCAATTCGATATCATAAATTAAATTAATTTTCAAATAAAAGTGTTGACCCCTTCAAGTATGTTTCTTACACGTCTAATGAAAAACAAAAATAATAACTTCTCATTCTTACAATCATTATAAAAGAAGAGTTGAATGCAAATATCTTTCATAAATGGCATAGGATATTAAGAATTGTTCTCAGTATGATCATAAACCCAATATTTTGAAAACACCAAAACCATAAGAACAAACTCCAATGTTCCTAGAGTATAAAGGGAAGCTTATTGTAAGCACACCCATGACACTATTGATGTCAAGTTCCTAATTCTATGCTCATGAATCACAAACTTTAGAAGCAACATGAGGACATGTGAATTCTATATATGTCCACACATATCAAGAATATATTTCATGAACAAGAAAGTCAAGAGGGGTATGATGTCTCAAATGACATGCTTAAGTGCAGCATGATTAAAGGAGATTCAGTAGGGCCACGTGTACATGAGTTGATTAGGTATGTGGATAGACTTGAAAGACTAGGATTCCTCTTAGTCCATGGGTTGTCCAGTGATGTAATCATGTAATCATTTCTAGAATCATACAATAATTTCATAATGAGCTCCAACATGAATAATGTTTTTGGCCATTGCCTGAATTGCTTGGCATGTTAGATATGTTGGTGTCCATATGAAGAAAGAGAAGAAAAGTTTGTGTTGATGGTTAACAAAGGAAAATGCAAGTCCAAGAGAAAAGGAAAAGGTAATAAGAGCTACAAAGATGGCTGGAATCTCGATTCGTCTTCACTTAAACCTAAAGGATAAGCAGGCAAGGAAGGCGATTGTCACTATTGTCACCAGCCTATATATTGGGAAAGAAATTTCCCTATTTACCTTGAGAAACTAAAGAAGGAGATGTAGAGGATATAAATTTCCACTTTTAGAATATATATTATAGAAATAAACAAATATACTTCTTCATCCTGGATAGTGGATACCTAATGTGGATCTCACATATGACCTAATATTCTATATTTGAAAAGAAGTAAACCCTTTTTGAAGGGAGAGGTGGATCAATAAATAGAAAATGGATCAAGAGTTGTTGCCACAATTATAGCCACCTATAATTTATCTCTTCCCAATGGGCTTGTGATAGAGTGAGCCAATTGTGATTATGTACCTACCATTAATGGAAAAAGTTTGTCCTGTTTGGAAAAGAAAGATTTTTTATTTCAAATAAAAAGGGTCAAATTTCTATTTCAGGACATGAGATATTCTATGATGATACCTCATTATCTTGTGGTATGTACTAATTGAAACTTGAGAAAAGTGTATATAGATATATACCAAGAAGTTAAAACTCAATGACTCAGACAAATGTGTGACACTATATTCTAAGGAACATAAATGAGAAACACATTTCTAGAATCCATAAACATGGTTATCTAGACTCTTTTGATTTCATATAAATAGAGACATATGGATCTTGTTTATTGGGATAACTGACAAAAACACTATTTACTGGCATAATTCAGAGATTATGTGACTTCTGTCCCGGTGAGACCAGGAGCTGCACAGACACCGTCCAAGATCGGAGGTGAAGATTGCGCAAGCCGTGAGGTAACGTCGCCGAGCAAGCCTCGGGACAAGGTACGCCTTTACAAACCATCCTTCCTATTGTATAGACATTGACGTGATTCCTTTATTCTAGGTTTGGGAAGAGAAATTTTTTGTTTCCGCTACATTTTCTGTCTCCCCTAAAACTCGATAGTGGTATCAGAGCCACGTCAACTACTCTATACTTTAGGATTATTGATGTGATCAATTTTGGTTTGTCGCCTTTATTTATTGCATACAATGTGAATAAAATTGGCTTTCTGCATGTCCAATCCTAAACCCACAAATCCCAAAGTACATATATGATATGTACTATAAATGCACTCGATGCGCATCGCCCTTAAATGGGTTTTGTGGTGGATGTATAGCATGGTTATGGCCAATAAACCCTATTTATGTGGGCTTGGTTGAATGTGGTTGCTTGCATCTCGGTCTGCGCACCGATTCCCTATCTCTTATTCCTGATGTAACTCGAGATAACTCAAGATTTCTTTCCTACCTTTGCTCCCCATGAATGTAACTTGGGGTTTCCTTTTTCAAATGTAAAATAGGATAGATCTTTTATTTCCTATTATGTCAAAGAACGGCAGACATTTTGACGACCGGTTCGAGGAGTGAGATGAGCGTGTGGTGACCTGAAGAGATGCACAATGACCAGTGAACCGATCGGATGGAGGCACCAATCGATCGGCTGGTGGCACACAATGGACCGGCCTGATGGCTAGCCAATCAATCATGGAGATGAGTTGATCAAACCCAAAATGGTGAAGCACATAGTTCATCTTGTACAGGTTGCATATGATGTGGACCTAGATGACTGTGATTCCTCTTGGCTCAAGGAATCACATTAGGATGGCCATAATCATTGCTTTTATCATTTCACATGTTTTCTATGGGATATAACATGTATATGATACTTACTATATTGTGGTGATTGGATATGTATATGAACCAATAAAAACCAAATACCTCATCTAAATATTAAGTCTTTTAATCCTTCCATTAGAGACACACATGAAAAACTTGATCGACCAAGCATAGGTTACACCAAAGCGTGGTGTGCCATCTATCTCGTGGAAGTGTGAAGGGTAAACATGTAGGTTCTGCCAAAGTAGGGTGCATGTTTATCGTGTCGGCTTTTGGGTTAGACTTAAATGGTGATTCTTAGAGCGTCTAAACCCAGAGGCATGGAATGTTCATGGCAAGGTGTTGCACATTTTCATTCATTAAGAGTTGCATATGATGTGATTGGCATGATGGCCTACCTAAATAATCAAGATTGTGGTCGATCAGCCAAAGCTGACTCATGACTTGATGAAATATGGATCTTGACCCACTAGAAGATTGTGCACTGCAATCTTCCGAATTGATGGTGAGGGATGTCAATTTGAATCAAAATAGTGGGAGTGATAATTAATTAAAGGCCTAATTAACTACTGTCAAATTTTATTCAAATCAAATCAAATCAAAAGGAGTTTTGACAGATGCAGTTTTCTCTTATAGAGTGGCAAAAGAATCATCTTTTAAAATGGGCAAATTAATTGAGAATAAATTCCATAACTAGTTGGGGATTGTGAGAAGTGTTCTGCACAATCCAGATATACCTGTAGCCTTTGAATCCATTTTATGTGCACTTAAGAAGAAGGATAGTTCATTGATGGAGATCAATGGAACAAAGTCTAAGGACAAAGGTGAGGGAGAGAAGGGTTCTCTCACCGAACCAATGTCAAAATCTTCTGCGCTCAAAACATAGAGAGGATGGAAGGAACGATGGAAGAAGAAGCGAGAGATAGAGATCTCAACTTCTGGTGTATACGTGATAGAGATTAACTTTACTATTTCTTTGTCATGGGTACTTGATATCGGATGTGGATCTCACATTTGTTCAAATGTGAAGGATCTTAAGAGAAGTAGGCCTTTGGGGAAATGTGAGGTTGAACTACGTGCTGCCAATGGGGCAAGAGATTCTGCCAGTGCCGTAGGAACCTATGAGTTAACTCTACCTATTGGGCTAATAATAGAGTTGAAGAACTGCTATTATGTACCTGCCATAAATAGGAATATCAAATCTGTCTCTTGTTTGGACAAGGATGGTTTTGAATTTCTTATTAAGAATGGAAAGTGTTCCATTTCAAAAGATGGGATCTTTTATGGTAGTGCCCTAATGTCTTATGGTCTATACTTGATAGATCTAGAGACAAGTGTATACAATGTAAACACCAAAAGGCAAAAACTCAACAACTCAAACAAAACATATCTTTTACATTGTCGTCTAGGGCACATAAATGAGAAGCGCATCTCTAGACTCCATAAAGATGGTTATCTAGACTCTTTTGATTATGAATCAATAGAGACATGTGAATCTTGTTTGTTGGGCAAGATGACCAAGACTCCCTTTTCAGGTAAAGGTGAGAGAGCTAGTGATCTATTAGGACTCATACATACTAATGTATGTGGGCCTTTTAGAACTAATACCAGAGGTGGGTATTAGTACTTCATTACCTTCACTGATGACTTCAGTAGGTATGGCTATGTGTACCTGATGAAACATAAGTCGGAAACCCTTGAAAGGTTCAAGGATTTCATGAATGAAGTACAAAACCAACTTGGTAAAAGTATTAAAGAACTTCGATCCAATCGAGGTGGAGAATACTTAAGCCAAGAGTTTGAGGACCTTCTGTGAGCCCGTGGTATTGTATAACAATGGACTCTTCCTGGAACACCACAGCATAACGGTGTGTCTGAAAGAAGGAATCACACTTTACTGGATATGGTGCGATCAATGATTAGTTTTGCTGATCTTCCGATTTCCTTCTGGGATTATGCTCTTGAAATCGCCGCGTTTACACTAAACTGAGTACCATCTAAATCGGTTCAAAAGACACCATATGAGATATGGACTGGGAAGCGTCCCAATATGTCTTTTATGAGGATTTGGGGGTGTGAGGCATATGTCAAGAAAATGTTTCCTAACAAGCTAGGTCCTAGATCTGATAAATGTTATTTTGTTGGATATCCTAAGGACGCCAAAGGATATTACTTATACCACCCATCTGACAACAAAGTGTTTGTTTCTAGGGATGTTGTGTTCCTAGAAAAGGAATTTATTTCCAAAGGAAATAGTGGGAGGAAAATAGAGCTTGAAGAGGTTCAAGCCCAATAAGAAAACATTAAACCAGTAGATGTACAAGAGGAACATAGAGATTCACAAGGTGTTGTGGAATCTCAGTCTCCTCAAGTAACACAAGGACCTCGTAGATCTAGTAGGACATGCCTTGAACCTGAGAGGTTTGGACACCTTGTGACTCAGGAAGGCGGTGAGTTGATCATAGATGATGATCCAACTACCTATCTAGAGGCTATGAAGGGACCAGATTCTGAGAAATGGCTTAGTCCATGAAATCCGAGATGGAATCCATGTACTCCAACAAAGTATGGACTTTGGTGGAACCACCTAAAGGGGTAAAACCCATAGGGTGCAGGTGGGTCTTCAAGAAGAAGACTGACATGGATGGCAATGTACAAACTAATAAAGGCATATTGGTTGCAAAGGGTTTTCGACAAGTTTAAGGTGTTGACTATGATGAAACTTTTTCTCCAGTTGCCATGATTAAGTCCATCAAGATTATGCTTGCTATTGCGGCTTACTATGACTATGAGATTTGGAAAATGGATGTTAAAACCACATTCCTTAATGGGAATATAAATGAGGATGTGTACATGACACAACCTGAAGGTTTTATAGATCCAAAGAATGCCAATAAAGTCTATAAGCTACAAAGGTCAATCTATGGATTGAAGCAAGCATCTCAGAGTTGGAATCTTTGATTTGATGAGGAAGTCAAAGTGTTTGACTTTATTCAAAATGAATATGAACCTTGTGTGTACAAGAAGGTTAGTGGGAGAATGACCACATTCCTCATATTGTATGTGGATGACATACTATTAATGGGGAATGATGTCTCAGCCTTAGAGAAGGTAAAGACTTGGCTTGGGAATACTTTCTCAATGAAGGACTTAGGAGAAGCATCCTACATTCTAGGTATTAAGATCTATAGAGATAGATCTAAAAGGCTTCTCTGACTAAGTCAAAGGACGTACATTGACAAAGTGTTGAAGCGGTTCAGTATGGAGAACTCAAAGAGAGGCAACATCCCCATGCTACATGGAGTCACTGTCTCTAGAGCTCAATGTCCCCAATCTTGTGAAGAGAGGGAGCATATGAATGGGATCCCATATGCATCAACCATCGGATCCATCATGGACGCTATGTTGTGCACACGCCCAGATGTCTCGTATGCTCTCAGCATGACGAGCAGGTACCAGTCAGATCCCGGGGATGCTCACTAGACAGTCGTAAAGAACATCCTCAAGTACTTGTGAAGGACTAAGGATCAGTTCCTTATATACGACAGCGAGGAAGAACTGGTTGTAAAGGGTTACACTGATGCAAGCTTCCAAACTGACAAAGATGATTACGGATCGCAATCAGGATTTGTGTTTTGCCTAAACAATGGAGCTGTGAGCTAGAAGAGTTCCAAGAAAGAAACAGTTGCCGATTCTACTACAGAGGACGAGTATATTGCTACTTCACATGCAGCAAAGGAAGCTGTGTGGATCAAGAAGTTCATCACTAAACTTGGTGTAGTTCCCAGTAGTTGTGATGCAATTGAGCTTTATTGTGACAATAATGGAGCTATTGCTCAAGTTAAGGAGCCCAGATCACATCAGCGGTCCAAGAACATACTGTGGTGCTTCCATCTCATACGAGAGATCATACAGCGAGGAGATGTGAAGATTTGCAAAGTACCAACTGAAGACAACATAGCTGATCCACTGACTAAGGCCCTTTCTCAGTAGAAGCATTATAGTCATGCTGGGTCACAAGGACTGAGGTTCCTAGGTGACTGGCTCTAAGTGCAAGTGGGAGTCTGTTGGTATGTATGCCCATAGAGAAAGTCATGTGATGATTGTAATGGGATACTTTGTAAATGATTTGAATAATAATAAAGGCAATTTCCGATCTATATGTTTTAACTATTTTTGAGATGATAGTGTAACATGATAGATGTCTAAAGAATTGTTTTACTCGATAACGTATGCTTTTGGATTCATAATCTAAACGATGAGATCATACGGATGTTAAGAGTATACATTCTTGTTTAGTCCCTAGTCAGCTATTATTGTGGAAATAACCATAGACATCAATAACACTAAAGACTAGATTGTGTTTTGGTTGATGACAGAATCTCATTAGTCATGATATAGTGATATCAAACCAATCACATAGGTACTTGTTAGAGAACAAGTGTACTGGACAGACCCACAGTGAGAGTGACACATTGAACCATGATTTGGTAGTCACAGTCAGCTCTCACAGTGATGGTGGTGAATGTGATTCTTCGACCTGAAATCACTACACTCAAGACATGTCATTGGGTACACTTTGACATCATCAAACATAGTCTTGAAACATGGGTTGTTATGAAGGTGATGATTGGGTGACTTTGACACATGGGGCTTTTGAGGGGTGAGTGATAGATATGGGATTTGTCCCTCCTAAGGGAGTTTGATGTCCATGGCCAATTGATGAGTAGGATTGAGAAAGGTATGTGCATGCATGTGTGAATCAATATGTGATATTGATGTCACACACATCTCACCCAGTCTGCTCTGAGATCAAGGAAATGGATGAACGTTGAAAGGATGATTGTACCATGCCTTGAGTTCATTCAGGACATTAGTGACGAAGGAATTATACATTTGATGTAACACCATTCACAGATTGTAGGATTGAAAGTTGTTCTCCAACTTTCTATTTCACTTAGGTAGCACTGATGTGCGACTAGGCACCGCTCTTTGCTTGAGAAGTGATAAGTGTTATGGACTTTCACTGCCAACGTGAAATGGACTTGTAGGGTCACACACATATGGTTTAACCTAGAAGAGGAGTTTATCCACAAATGATGTTTATATTGATTACTAAAGGAGTTTAGTAGTTCAATTAAACACTCAGTTGATTGATAGCTCAAAATCATAGTGTTCAAAGTATTGGACCAATTGATTAGAGTATCGGATTGATTGAAACTTTGATTGACTATTTTTTGCACAATCTGCACTTCCAACCGATTGGCTCAGGTTGGTGAACCTATCGGCTCAACTGGTGAGACGATCGGCTCAATTGTTGAACCGGTCGATTCATGGACCAACCGAGATCGTTTGGAAAGTCAGAAAAATATTTTACAAATTCAATTTGTTTCACTTGTACAAATTCGATTTGGACAAGGTTTAATATTTGATTAATCGGAAACAAATATGAAAGTCAATTTGAGTTGGACCAGGACCACGAACCGATCGACTCATGCTTGAACTGATCAGCTCAGGGGTCCCAAACGATCGGTTCAGGTGTGAACCGATCGGTTGAGGTCACCAACCGACCATTTCAGGGTTGAAACGATCAGTTCAGCTGGCGCAGTTGGTTGTTTTGTGGAAAATCTTGAACCCTTCTACTCCTACTTTAATCCTGCCTTTCCTGAGATAAAGTGCCATGTCCCATGACCCTCCTATATATAGGGGTATTGGGGGCTTCTCAAAGTACAACTCAGCATACCAGTTGCTCTGCAAAGTTGTCGTTCTCTCTAGTTTTGGTAACTAGGAGAGCCTGAGAAAGTGCTACCCGAGAAGGGAGGCACAGCAAGGGAAAGACAACTGCAGAAAAGTAACTGGTGGCAGGAGAGTGTGTCGATGACTAGTACGCTGACAGGAGGGTGTGACTCCTTCTGATTCCTTGTGGGACAAGGAGATCGAAGTTCCAGGCAGTCTGTGTGGACGAATGTAGAGGCGGGAGACTTCTGCCGCTCAGAGGACAGCTGTCAATCTTGACAGTCCTGGTGAGACCAGGAGCTGCACAGACACCGTCCAAGACTGGAGGTGAAGATCATGCAAGTTGCGAAGTAACGTCGCCAAGCAAGCCTCGGGACAAGGTACACCTCTAAAAACCATCCTTCCTATTGTATAGACGTTGACGCGATTCCTTTATTCTGGGTTTGGGAAGAGAAATTTTTTGTTTGTGCTGCCTTCTCTATCTCCCTTAAAACCCAATAGAATCCATTAAGCACGGTAAAAACAACTCCAAAAGAATATCTAAACCAAATGTCAAAGGATATCAAGCCTTTATTGATATAGAGAATCAATTAAGATCATAAAAGATATGCAAGTTATATTAAAATATTTTGAGCTCCCCCTTAGTCACAAACCAAATAATAGAGCTCAAAAACAAGGAAATGATTTACTAAAAGTAATCCATCTAAAAGGTCAAACTTCATGATAAATCACTCATGTCATATGTAGAAACCAAGAAATCAGTAATTTGAATTTGTAAACCATGTTTTGAAAGATTCAAATAATTTCTTTTACTAATAACATTTTGTTGAGAATAAGTTCAACCAAGTTTTTGCTCAGTCCAAGTGTTAGTCGATCGAGATTCTTAGAGATTGCTTCAAAAAACTTATGTGAGTACATAAATCATGAATGTGATAGCACATGTTATTTATGTCCATATTAAGATCAAGAGGATTTACTAAATTCTTTTTCCTCCTTTATATAATACTTCTTCTTAAGATATCAAACAAAAAATATGTCAAATAGCCACAGTAAGTATGAGCATTATATAGGGAGACATTAAAAGGCATTTCTTAATTCATTCCATGATAATGCCAAATAAGAGTACAATGCTTGAAGTAAAGACAAATACATGAAAAAGCAACATGGATCCAATGAAAAAGTTACATATTCTTAATGAGATCAAAATCATAGTCAACATAATCATGTCCTCTAAAAGAAGAATCACCATAGTATTGCACGAGAGTATCCCAAGTTAAAGCATTTGTGGTCACCAAATGCATAGGCCTCAAGAAAGGTAGGTGTAACATCCTAAAATTTCAAACCTTATAAAATTACCCCAATTTGAAACTATAATTTGCTTTGTTTCAAAATTAATAATTAAAACATATAATAATGTGATGATGGTTCCCAAATATGTTACATAAGTCGAATATGATAACTTTTTCACTAAATTGAAAATCAATATCATCAAGATAGCCATAATTATTAAATAATGGACATTGAGGGTTTTATATGAAATTAACTCAATCCATGTTCTTTTATGGCCCAATAATTTTAACAAAAGTTGGTTATGATAAGGTTGGGATTTTCCCAAAAGGATATCCTCAAATTCTTTTGAAATAATCTTGTATGACAAATTAAAGGTTTATCCTAAAAGAGAGATAGAATAATCTAGGTTGGCCAAATCAGGAATGTAATCCTATTTTTGGTTTCTTTGCATCCTAATTAAGTAATGCACAAAATTTGAGGAGTTTTGGACTTTCCTATCTACTCCAATTTGAACTAGAAAATTAACCCAAATTTAAAATATAACCCTAATATATCTAATCCTATTTGATATGGACTTTTGTCCATCGTCTAAATAAGTGTCACACTGAGAAGAGTCTGCTCCATTTCATAATTTTAGACTCGGAGGCATTCGCGAATGGGAGGACATCCTCCTTCACCCGAGTCCCACATCTGTTGGACTCCACAATAGCCGCCTCCTCTTCTAGCCGCATCTTCCCTCTACTGAGTCAGGTTGCTCGAGATCTCTTCACTGTTGGCGTCGGGGCCTCAATGCGAACTGACCTATACTAGATTTTTGGGACTCTCATGCCCTAGACATCAACAATAAACCCTCCTCCACCGTCCTTTTACCTCTCACTTGCTCGCAACCTACTCGCCCTTCTCCACCTTGCTCAGGCCATTACCGGAGGCCCAACTTGAGTCCTCAGACCTTCGCAAGCCTACCCGAGTACTGTGAACATCCCAACAAAGTCTGAGGATCTCCTTCAACCCTATAGACCGAGTGATTGAAGTAATCTTCCAGTTTTTTAGTTTTTCCCCTTTTCTATTATTCTCGACTTGTTGAGAACTTCACCTCTCTGGACTTCACTTGGCCTCATTTTCTTTCTTACTGCCTTCAACAGCATGTACCAGACGTGCCCAGAGCACTAGTTTTTTTTCTAGGCTTACCCTACCTTCCTTTTCTGATTTGTGCCCTACTGCTGCCATGGATGATAATGTTTTGGGGCTTTCGGCCACTGAAGGTTCTCATGGTTGGTTCCTTGAATTCGTCTGGCCATCGCGAAGGTGCCCATCACCTTGGTTCTTAATGAACAACAACCTGATCAGGTCTACAGATTATGAGTTTTGGTTTTTCACATACCCTCCTTGGTTTAGGTGAGCCTGACCTTGTGTCTGGCCCTAATTGGACTAGATAGGTAGGGCCCACATGTGCTAGTAGATAACTCGATGCCACCATGGATTTTTTGGAATTTTTTATTGGTCCGAATAGACCTAATCTTAATAAATTCATAGAAATTGCTATAGAGCTCGGATGGAGATGAACTGTATATGTATCTTGCTTAGTTTTTCGAGATCTATAGGATGGACTAAGCTTTAAAACCAGATTCGACTCCATTTTCCTTTGTTTTCTTCTAGAATCCTAAACCCAAGAAATTGGTTGAATGTTAATTATTAATGAATGATAATTGTTATAACGGGTTAATTAGGGTTTCTTAACCCCAAGATCAAGATTAGGGTTTTCTAAACCTAATAAGAGCATATAGGTCTTCTCTAAGAGAGAGGTAAGTGGTCCATGCACTTTGAACATAAGTATTTGATTGATTGTATGTGTATGAATGTACAATGAATGCTAAAAATGAATTATTTATTGTTTCAATTGTTAAAGTCAATGAATTCATGATAAATTGAAAGTCATGTTTTTTTGTCAATATTTATTGTATCATCTTTCATGAACATTAAGATTAATCACAAGATTAAGATTCTAAGAGAAAGTTAAGAGGTTTAAGAGAAAGATAATGATTCAAAGAAAACTTATATAAGATCCTCATCAAGAGGCTCCTCGGAGAAAAACTAAGAGGCACTTCGGTGCATAAGAGAAGAGGCACTCCGGTGCAACCCAAGAGGAACTTCAGTGCATAAGAGAAGAGGCACTTCGGTGCAAAACCTGATGATTCTTATATAGGTTAAGATAAAAGACATAATCTAAAAGCAATTGTCTCTTTTTCAATGTTTAATGTTTAAACTTTATTTTTTAGTTTACATGTTTTCTTAAAGATATAATATGTTCAATTCCACTTACCATTTCATTTGATGCATGGTTGGGGGTATGATGCCCACAGGTTGGGAGCAACGTCAAGGATAAAGTCATCTAAGGATCAGTTGAAGAAGGAGCTCAAGGACATCTAAGACCAAACCTGGTGGGGTGCCAACTATCTATAGATTAGATTTCCTTTATTAGTATGAAACATGTGCTTTAGTTTAGTGTGAGTTTTAGGAGAAAGTGTAGGATGTTTAAGTGTAATCATGTTTAGTTTTGTTCATGTATGAGTTATGTTGAGGACATGATTATGAGAACTGTTATTTCATCCTGTGTTGCTTTATATATGAACTTTATTTTTATTCAATGATAATCATGTTTGTGACATCCCAGTGAGATGTATGCTTCCACTCAATTTGTAAAATTGGGGTTTTACAGTAGGGGATCGAGAAAAATTGGAGTGGGAAATGATGTCTTGAAGCCAGGTTGCTAAAAACTATTTATGATGAAGGTTTCATGGTGGTACCAGTGGTTGTGTATAGTTGAAGCTTGCATTGTATAGAAGGATTCTCTCGGGATAAAGTTGAGAAGGATAGTTATCTGGGGAATTCAGTGTTAAGGCTTTCATGCGTTCATTGAGATATATCATTGCATGGTGTTGATAATCCAAGTGTTTTCCAAGTTGATAGGCAACGCCTTTGAAATAGGCAAAATCATTCTCATGAGTGCAAGAGGAAGGTGGAGTAGGAGGAGGAGGAGGGTCTTGTGGAGCCTATTCTTCATTTGTACATCGTTTGTGACCAAAGTCAATTCCCATTTTTTCAATGATTTGAAGATTAATTTTATGGGGATGACGATCTTGAAAGTAACCTAAATTGGAGAGAGGTTCATCATTGGAATGCTTAATGATATGACATATAAAGTTGGAAAAGGGTGGAGACCCTTTAAAGTTAAGCATTTCATAGAAGAGAAGCTCACAAATTAATGGGAAATTTCTTCAAAATAGAATAAATAAGATCCATGTGAAATTCAGGAATTTTGGTTTTATTGGCCTGAGGAAAAATATTTGAACAAATAATAAGATTGATTATTCAAGCTTCTTGAGTGATACAAGAGGCATATAGAGTACTTCTTGTCTCGTGATAAGTGGAACTATGAAGAAAACATCTTTTGATAGAAGTTAGGGAAATTTCTTCTCATAAGTGATTTGAAAACTTATCCAAAGTATTGTTGGTTTTAACATCAATATGATTTGCAAAATTAGCTTGGTTGATTTCCAACAAGGTGTATATGGTATCCTCATAAAAAGTAAAACTATGTCCATTGACCATGGAGGAGAAGGAGAAAACATCTTTGTCTAGAGCAAAGGTTTCATAGACAACTCGGGATGATAAAAAATGATAGCTTAGGATAAGAAATTCTTCAAGATACTGAACTTTCAAGAGAGGAACAAGTTGAATCACATTTTAGACTAATTTTATGTCCACTGACGGTCGAAGAAGTGGTTTTCTTGAAGAAAAGTTTAAGAACTTGTCGACGACGGAGAAGTTGATGAAGGCAATATCATTGATGGTCACTGGTTGCTCAACTTGCTTCTTTATAGAGAGTTTTTTCTTACTCCCATCGTGAGAAGATGATGCCATTTGAAGTTTTTGTGGAAAAGAGGATAAAAATGCTCAAAATTAGAAGAGAAGTGAGTGGAAAGAAGCTTGGTGGTGTACTGCAGCTCCCAAAATCAAATGGGAGTAGATAAAATTGGTCAAGGAGGTTTGGAGATGAGATCTAGAGATGGTGTATGGATAATGGACGGAATGGGTCACATTTATAGTCTTTTGAAATGTTCTTGGTCAAAAGAATTATCAATAAAGTTCTCCACCGGTCAAAAAATGACTATAAAATGACTAGTTTGGTCAAGGGGAGCATCAACCGTGTATTGGTCGAAAATTTTCTCAACTGGACACCTATCATTCAATTTTTTCGTGGACTGAGACTCTTATTGGATACAAATCAAACATTGACTAAGGGACCAGACGGTCCAATTATTTTTGGACGGAGCACTTTCCCGATCAAACTTTTTCTCGATCGAAAAAGTTATGTTTCAATTTAAAAGAAAATGAATTGACCAAAGTAATCAATGATTTAAATGATGAAAAAATTCCATATGACAATCATAGGTATTCAAAATATAAATAAAACAAATTTGAATAGTTTTAAAGCACGAGTGACATTATCTCAAAAAAAAGATCATAATAGATGTATTCAAGAGGAACAACATTTAATTTTTCTCTAATTACTCTATGTTGTTCCAAAGCAAGGGGTTTTGTGAATATATATGTAATTTTTTTTAATTAAATAAATAAAAGGTATGCACATTTACATCAAATTAATTTGAGATAAGACATAAAAAGATATATCAAATTAAGCATAGTTCAAATATCAACAAGTTCCCTTTTTGTTCTAATTTTGGGATTTTAGAACCCAAACCATGTCAAGGGTTCCTTTCTTTAGATAATTCAAATGAAAAGGAATAATGTCAGACATTGGAAATAGTGACATGAGATACTTCATTTCTCTTGCCAACATTTGAGAATTTACAACTTTAATCTTAGGTACATATGTAGTTCTAGCATATGGTTTTTTGGTTTTAGGCATATGTGAGGATTTTTTATTTGGCACATATCCCAAACCTCTTTTTCCTACTTGTTTAGAAGCATTTTCTAAGATGTTATCAAGACTTTTGTTTCCTTACATTAATCTAGATTTTTTTATTCAAATTTTTAGCAAGCTTTTTAGTTATATCCAGATTTACTTGAGCAAGATTGGAAACTAAATTATCTCTTTCTTTTTGCCAAAACATCATAATCTGAGTGTGTGCATAAACTAGGTTAAGTTTAATAATCATTAAATTTAGCAAGCATATCAACCTTTTCCCGAAAGATAAGATTATGGTTATTTTTAAGAACAAGTAATTTAGCCTTATAATAAATTCTTTTAATGCATTATTTGAAAGTTATAAAGAATTATTTTTAGAACTAAGATTATTTAGATTAAAATTAAGTTCATCAATTGTTTTGGCAAGTTTCTTATTTTGTTTCTTGCAATCAATATATTTGTCATGAAATTCTCCAAGGCTACTAACTAATTATTCTTTAGATAAATCAATAATATTTACCTCATTAGATTCTTCTTCATCTTCTATTGTCATGAGATATTCTACCTCCTCCTCTTTTTTGCTTTCACCATCATCACTTGATTGATCACATGAAGCTAAGTAGGCTTTGTCTTTCTTTTTTAATGGGGACTTCTTGCCTTTCTTGAGTATTGGGCATTCAAAAACCAAATGGCCTTTCTTTCCACATTCAAAGCACCTAGAAGAAGAGGAAGGGGCACTACAAGTTTTGTTAGATCAAAATATCTTATATTTCTTTCCATCTACAATCAAGGTTCATTCATAATCTTCATCACTTGTGTCATGGCCTTCTATAATGAAATTTCTTGATGACGCTTTGGTGGCGGCTTTGAAAGCAAGATCCTTCTTCATATCTTTTTGTTGTTTGATTTCCACTTTTTCTTCCTCCTCAAGGGTAACTTCATGCATCTAGGTTTTCGATGAGCTACTCCATCTTTAGTGATGCAAGATCGTTAGCTTCCGTAATAAAAGTAACCTTTAACTTGTATCTGGGAGGCAATGATCTAAGTATCTTCAATACTTAATCTTCCTCGCTTATGTTGTTTACTAGTGCACTTAGGTTGTTTACAATCTTAGAAAATCTAATCTACATTTCTGCAATGCTTATGTTAGGTTGCATATGAAATAATTCAAACTCGTGTTACAACATGCTAATTTTAATTTTTGTTACTTGTGTAGTACCCTCCTAGGTTACTGAGAGTTTATTACATATTACATAAGTTTCTTCACAAATAGATTTATGATTAAATTTGCTACATGATAAAGAACAATAAAGTATGCTTATAACCTTTGCATTTAGAGTAGATTTCTTTACCATTTCCATGTCCCAATGATCAAATTCAGTGGTTGGAAGTATGTATGGATGAGCTATCATCTTTCAAAGTTCAAAGTTGATTCCCTGGAAGTAGAACTGCATTCTCCATTTCCAATATATGTAGTTTGATCCATCAAACACTGATGTTCGTCTCACATGTGTTCCTTCTAGGTTGAGGTTGCCAAACAGCCATCCCCCATTCTTCAAGACCTGTTAGGGATCCTTGAAGGACTTCTTTGATACCAAATAAAAGATTTTGAGGGAGGGGTTGAATAAAATTTATACAAATTTTAACTAGATAAAAAAACTTTACTTAAAGTGCAATGAAAATATAAAGAAAAAGGAGGCAACCACATAAGCACAAATTTAGTGCGGTTATTTTATATGATGTTACTCCACTACCTAGTTGTTTTTAGCTAGGATTTCTAAACCTTGTATTTTATTCCTATTATATATAGATACACAATACAAAAAGATTACTGGTGGATTTTGTGGGTTGACAAATCCTCCTTTTCATCTGAAGGAGAACTACACCTTCATTGATGGGATGCAGGAAGGTCACCCTTTCTGTCTCTTTTTTGATGGATATGAAAGAACACAATACCACCTCTTCTTTGATAGACTTGGAAGAGCACCATTCTTCACCTCTTCTTTAACGAACCATGGAAGAACATCAAGTTGAGAAGACTCCTTCTTCTTCCAGGTTCCTAGACCACCTTCACTCAAAGAAGTAGCCCAAGAATATATAATAATACAAAAGTATATTGGAGAAAAAAAGTAACAAAATAAGCTCGCAAGATATACAATTCAGATCTTATGGACAAGTGACGATGATCCACTCTAGAAAGGGTTTAGGCAAAGTAGTATTAGGTGGAGAGGATACAATAACTAAGCTAAGGTCTTAAGCTAGAGTGATAGGGACTTGAAGTATGTAACCTATGCCCTCTTGAGAAATATGTCAAGTTGAAGTGTGCTCAAGTATGTATCAAATGTTGTTGCAAAGTAATGTACAAAGTTGTGTACAAAGTTGATGTCTAGGTGTCCTAAGACCATTACAATTTATAGGATATATTTGCAAGTGATTAGGGTACATGTGGGGAGAGTCTAGAGTGTTCTTAGTGGTCAATTAGACATTAGGACGAAGTTGATTGGGTCGCATCGGCTATTTTGATCATTAATTTTTTTTGCCTACAAAATATCCTTGGTCGATAATTTTTTCGATCGATAATTGTTTTGTTCGAACTCTTTTTCAAACAAGAAGTGCTCTGCATTTTAAATGAGTCTAATGGTAAAGTATAAATCTAACTACTTGGTCCAAGATAGCACAATGGCTCTTTGTTAGTCGAACATTTCTTCGACCGACCATCTTGGGTGAGATTTTCTTCGACCGAGAATGACCCAGAACACAAGCTATGCAATGACCCCCAGAAAACCAAACTCTACCTTACGTAATGTTTCCAGGGTGCAATTAACCTCTGGATTTGAAATCATTACTTATATACCTGGTATTGGCCATAATTTACAAGAAAATTATGTAGTATTAGTAAGAGGAGGAAGGGTTAAGGATTTACCCAGTGTGAGATATCACATTGTTTGAGGAACCCTAGATGTTGTTAGAGTAAAGGATTGTCAACATGGGCATTCTAGTGCATTGTAGATTATTATCCAAGACTTGTATCATTTGGTGATGCCATGTAAATTTCTAGAAACTTGTGAAGTGTATGCCTAACCCAATAATGAAAGTTTCTTAAGGGGACTAGAGTGGGATATTGTGAGACATAGGATCTTCTCTCTAAAGAGATTCGATTTAGAATATTTTTATGTCCAAGGATCAATGTTGAAATCATTTCAAAGGTTTTCCCTTACTTTGTCTGTTTCAACAAACAATTTGAAATACATCGACTTTTTTAGAACATGTCTGATTCAAATAGTTGACTCAAAGAACTTATCTTTACATTACAGTATTTAAAAAACCTAAGGACTCAATTGTATGGATATGTAAATGCAGGACTGGAAAAATGAAAAAAGGAAACATGGAATTTCCACTTTTTCTTACTTAAAAAGCATTTCTTGACAACTATTTTTTGTGAATTTAGTTTCATTATTTTTATTCCATTTATACTAGTCATTGAATAGATGATGATCAAATGGTTCTTAATCAGAGAATCCTTTAGCTTAATTAATGGCATTATTATATTAAATCATCATGGGTATAGTATGAATCTATTATTTTAATTGATTTATAGGGTCTCAACAAGATTATTTCTATCAATAGTGAAACGATAAATAAATAGTCAAATTATTTGAGTTATGCAAAAAACAACAATAAAACAAATGAATATAAAAAATAGATAGGGTAAAACCCCAGTCGAAGAAATTCTCGACTAAGAAGTGCTCAATGTTGAAACCGAGTCTAACGGTAAAGTGTCAGTCTAACTACTTGATCCAAGCTAGCACAATGACTCTTTATTGGTTGAACTTTTATTTGACCGACCATCTCAGGCGAGATTTTCTTCAGCCAAGAATGACCTAGAACACAAGCTATGCAATGGCTATTTCTTGGTTGACAAAGAGTTCAACCAAATGGACTGTAGATGATAAAAATTTGAATCGACATAGACTCCATGAAGTATGCAAATGTTTGAAAACTTATCCAATGATTTAACTAATAAAGTTTATCAACCCTAAAGGCTTCATATGGGTATGGGATAGAGTTTTTCTTAGGTTTAGTAAGCTCATCACTTGTCCTTACATAATATCTATCAAGTTGTGCAAAAACACATGTGTACAATCAAATACATGGTATAACTTGATTTGCAAGCATCTAAACATATAAAATTGCAAGGTCTTTGTGATTGGATCCTGACTTAGTTCCTTAATCACATGAAACACTTAATATACATGGTAGTGATATAATTTGTGAAATATTTGCATCATCAAAATATGAGTGTGGCATATCCAAAAAGAGAGAAGTAAGATCCATAATATAGTAAGTTATTCATCCTTTTTGGCTAACCTCTCACAATTTAACCATTCAGATATGTAAAAATGATCAATTTCATCCAATGAAAATCTTGGATAGATGGTTTCACAACTCCTTATCATAAATCATCTTATGAAGTATATGTCATATTTATGCCTCTATGTGCTTAAACCTATTAGGATTACCAAGTCAAGTCTAACCCAAAGGCCAACAAAATAAGCTATGCACCCTGCTTTGGCACACCCATATAATTATTATCACACTTCCTTGAGATATACGATGCACCATGCTTTGATGTTCCCACATGTAGTGGGTCATGGTTTTCATGTGTATTGCACAATGTAAGACATATTAAACTATGATGTTATATTGAAGGATTTTATATAATAATCATATGTGTCTAGTCACCATTATATAAATATTATTTTATGTATCATATACTAAAACAATCAATACAAGTTATAATACATGATATGGAACTTGTGCAACATATTTAGCCAGCAAGAGTTATAGAAAAACGACCAAGAGATTCACATATAATATAACCCTAAATCTATATTGGATTTTTTAGTCATTGGGATAGTGGGATATATCCTGATTGGATTCCCTATTTTGGAAGCCCTTCAGTTGTTGACGGGTTCATGATTTGTGTTCATCATCGACCCTCCAATTACCTTCCTTATTGGTGTAGGCTTCTAATTGTGTCCTCCTATCCATCACTTTTACCGGTGATGTTAGTACATTCTCCTATTCAAATTGCAAGAATGTAATTTTACATAAACAATGTAGACTGAGTCATGGAATGAGATCCGTATACACCTTACATTATTTTGGATCACAATAAAAAAACATATTACATGTTTTGTATCACAAGAATTCACCACATCGACCTAGTTTCCATATCCTCATCGACCAAAAAAAACTATTTCAAAGGTGGAAAATTGAATTATTTAATATAGATATATCATATGATATATGATAGTTTGTTATTAGCATGATGCATGTTGTAAAATTCTTCATTCATCAATGATATGTAGTTCAACACCCAAACTGGCATTGAAGGCATATAACCTTTTCTATAATACCATTGTAGGGTTTTAGTGGGAGGTGGCACAGTGGAAATCCAAAACTTTCTCATGATAAAACACAAGCTAATAGATCCATAATATCCATGAAATGTCAATATATTATAGATATAGAGGAGATATTAAATATATCTGGGTATATATAGAGGATATATTGAATATATTTGGGTGCATGCTAGTTTTCCAAAAAAGTATATACATCTTATGTTGGTGTCGAACACGCTCTTTGGGATCAAGATCCAAAGTGGTTTTGTTGTTTTTTCCTTATCATCATAGCAACACCTTGTCTTCTTCCTGAAGAACTGCTTGTTCTCAAGCGTCCCAAGGGCCTTAGCCTCTACGTCATCCACGCAGATACAAGAGCTCTTGGCTCACCACCTTGGTCACCAAGAGGTAGTGGAACTCAAGAGTTTTTGTTACAACCCCAATTTTTGGGTTCATTTGGTGAGAAATGTAATTTCTCATATTAAAGATATTTGAACAAATAATGGTATAATTTGTTTTGAATAAATGGATTTCATTTACAATAGCCTTGATGGTTGTTTTGTGGGCTTTATTGGCTATTAGGCCCAATAACAAGGAAAAAACAAAAGAAACTCCATTATTAAATGAGTAAATAAGAAAATGGAGAAAAGAAAGATGTAGAAACCTCTAGAAGGAAAAGGAATGTTATCCAAAGTTGGATTTAGTGCCTCTTGGGTTCCTTGGGTCCCAAGGAGTCCAAAGTTGCAAAGATAATGCAACAAGAAAAGAAAAGATCAATTAAATATTTCTTTATTAAGAAAGAAATTGAAAATAATGATAAAATGTGGGAAATAAGTGGAAAGAGGTATAATTGAGTTATCCTTGGTGGATTTTTGCATCCAAAGGATTCTAATGTTAAATGGAATGCCAATGGGGAAAATAAAAAGAAAGATAAAGAGAAATCCTCAAAAAGAGATATTTTAATAAGAAATAAACAAGATAATGAGAAATAATGAATATAGATGCATCTAGAAGGATAATGAGTATCCACTAAAAAGGATTACAAAATCTTAGAGTTTCTTGGGGTCCAAGGAGCCCCAATGGAGAAGAAAGAAATAGGAAATAACAATAATGCAAAATTAGAGGATAATGTGATACATTATTAATGAATTTTGTGGTATTGTTAAAAAGGTGGTATTTTCTACTAAAAGAGAACATAATTTTGTGTCAATGGATTAAAAAGAAAACATAAAGATAATAAGAGAGAGGACTTTCAAATTCCTAAATATTCAAAGGATAAAGAATTTCCAAAGATATTTAAGAGAGAGAGAAACTTGCTTCTTATTGAAGGAATCAGATTCCTATTGGAAAAGGACTTTGTTTCTTCACGGGCAAGCATCTTAGGGTGTTGATACCCTCCCCTATATAAGGGGTAGAGCCTTTGGCTCGAGTTTAAGAATCCCACGCATCCTTCTCTCTCTCCCATCTTCTTCTTCATTTAAACCCTAACCTAGCGGGTAGAGCAACCTTGGAACAAACAAGGGGTTGTGGAGCCGTCGTGATGGAGGTGGGAAGCTTCCACGACAACCCAAGACTGATCGACTACCAACCTAACGCCCTTATCTTCGTGCAACTCCTGTCGTAGGTTTGCAAGTTTGCAGTAATCACAACAGCAATGGAGGACTGGTTTCACTTGGTAACGGCCATCTTGGCCGCAACCTGGGGGCGCCCCGCGTGTGCCAGGGTGCAGCGGAGCTAGGGCTCCAACTTGTGGCGGCCCTCGAGCCTCCAGGAAGGAGGGGCAGGCTGCGGGAAGGCAACCATCGGCGGCCAGGTCAGGCTTTGTTAGGAAGAAGATGAACCAGGCGGTTGTTGATGGTTCTACCCCTCCGCACTTTGTAGAGCCAGTTATTTAAGTGAGGGAAAATGTGTCTTTCCGTTATGTTTTCCAAACCAACAACGTTGCATGGAAAGGGCGACGTGGCGGCCTGCCATTGGTCCAAAAAGGTAATTCTTGCAAAATTCATATCTAAATAATGGTAACTCGAATTGGTACATATAATATATGTATTTTGTTCAGAAAAATGAGAGGAATTCATTAAAAATATTTTTAGAGGTTAATTCCTCTTGAAATTAGAAAAGTAATGGAAGTTATCAACTTTAATGCTTTAATGATTAAGAAAACCTATTTTGAGATGATTAATGTATTTATTAGGGTTTAATGGATAATTAAAGTTAATATTAACCTGTTAATTGTAGAAAGGTATATTGAGAATAAAAAGGATGAACTTTTCATGTAATTAGTTTAGTTTAGAGTTTCATGTGCATAAATATGCTTTAATGGGCCTTGAAACCCTAATATTAGTAAATGTGACTCTTAATGGCTTTAATTGTTCAATTTCATGATTAAAGTTGAGATATGATAGTTCTAAGCTATTTTGAGTATAAAAGTTCCTAATTGTGGATAAATACCCTTAATGTAGTAATTAGGGTTTTCTATTTGATAAAGGTGGAATTAATGATAAAAAGAGTTCATATGTGAATTAGACCATAATGAACTGTGAGTTGTTAATCCGGAAGGAACCAAAGATGATAATTGGGCCTAATGATCTTGTCTTGAATTAAAAAGGATAAAAATTGTAGCTTTAATGTAAAAGAGGCATAAGGGACTTAATCGATGTTTAATTGTGCCTTTAAATCAAAATTAGGGTTATATGTGACTCTTAATATCTTTTGTGAAGAATAGATGAGATAATTAGGGTTTAAAATAGTATAATGAAATGAAATCCTAATCGCAATGGAAACCCTAAAAAGTGGACTAGAAACCCTAGGAATCAAGCTAGGTTTAATAGATCTTGATGGCATGATCAATAATAGGAAATTGTGTGCATATTTCAGGATCTCATTGTGTGCTTGCTTGCCTATTTGGATATCTTGATTGATTGGATTATTCTGTCTCAAATCATCCTGACAGGTATGTGGTTACGCTTATGGTTAATCGCTTTAGTTTCACTGCGATTCCTGGAAGTTTTATCGGTTGCCTGAAAATAACTACTTGGATGACTTGTATTTCATGCAACTATAAAGTGACTATGATTATCACCATAAGTATAGATACATTACTGGCTCAGATCCTAGTCCTTCTCTGTGGCTTGCTAATGATGAAAAGGGTAACCTAGTACATGGCCTACTTGTTAAGTAGGACATCTGGTTATCAATAGTTAGAAATTGGGCTACCCACGTGTAGTGCCATGAGACTCTTTAGCACACCATGAGTTAAGGAGTGGGCTACCTATGGGTAGTGCCATGTGACTCAACCCTAGAAATTGATTCACCTATTAGGTAGGATCATGAGGGGTTTAATGGGGATCTACCATAAGGAAGGTAGCATCCAGGTCCACTACAGGGACAGCGCATAGGTTAGGGTATGTATGGATTGAGCAGTTATGCTGAAAACGTAAAGTTGTTTGTTAAATCATAATTGACTACAATATGTTGTTACAGTAAATTGCATGATTATTGTTTCCCCCACATACCAGCTTTATGCTGACTGACATTTTGTTTGTCAGTGTTTTAGGTACAAGTGAAAAGAAAAAATAGTAAGGTGGCATATGTGAAATTAACTATGAATTAAAGTACAAAGGAGGATTAGTTAGAATAGACTCCATATGTGGATAAAAGTAGATTTCCAAGTTTTTGAAAAAGGTATGCCAAGTTAAATTTTATTACAGCCTTTCAGTTTAGTTGGTAGAATTTAATAATTATTATTGATTATTTGTTGAACCTTTGATCCATAAATTGGGATAACGGCTCTGACCTCTTGGTCTCCCTTAATTGGGGGGTTACTGGGAGGCGGGGTCGTTACAGTTTTCAACATGCAAGCACTATTCGATCTCCTTCTCCTACTATTATAGGTTGTTTTCCTTAGGGTGAGTTTCTCTCTCTCTCCTAGAGGAGTAACTCTTAGAAAACTTGTCTCACAGTGTCTTGTATGTCTCCCTTGGATATCCACCAGCTTCTATAAGAGTCATGGGCTTCAATTTTGCAAAAATCCAATTCCATTCTTCCTCACAACTCAAAATAGAATGAACTTGAAATTCTACCAGCAATCCTAATTGACACACTGGGTTATCCAGTCAATCAACTAGGCAATCTAGCATCAGTTTACGAATTAGATTCCAAAACAAACAACCCACAAATTCCTTGTTGTTTCTTGACTTTAATCCAGTTGATTGATTGGGTTATTTAGTTGATCGACTAACCATTTTCCCAACTAGTTATCAATCAATTGATTGACAACCAATTGATTGGCAAATCCGAATCATTTAGTCCACTGATCGACTTTATAAATCAATTGATTGGATAAAAAGTTTCCTTGTACATGATTCATAACCATTTTAGTTATATATTTGATTGTGAACCTCAATTCCCTCAATCATCCGTGTGTGTGACCCTACAGGTTCCACATTATGTTGGTAGTGATGTTAAAAATCTCACAAGAAAACATTGGTGTCTAGCAACACATCATTGCTACCCATGTAACTGGAATAAGTTGAGAACAACTTCAATCTATTATATTCTTAATGTTACCATGACTATATAATTTCTTAGTTACAAATATCCATAATGAAACTAAGGCATGGAATTGTCATCCTCTTAACATTCTCATGACATTATTACATTATCCATTATCTCTATATTGAAACAAGCATAGTAAGTGGAATCATAATTGTTAGCAATCCAATCATATACCATGTATCCCTATTATAGCCATCACATGATGGCTCTCATGGAATACAACCAAAAAAATCTACCCATCTGGGACAAAGGAGATCCATATCAACAAATTTGGAATGTTTTTGGTGAACGTGCAATGTTTACTATGAGGATCAAGCTTTCACAGGGAGATATGACTCGGTTCTCTCTGAGCCACATCCTTATGAAAAATTGGACATGATGGTCAATCTAATAGGCCTTAAACTAGCTTGTTAAGAGTCAACCAAAGATCACATTCTCTCTATCTTAGTTTAAAAAAAATTCCTATAGTTTTCATATTATGTTATGTAGGTTTTTCCTTTCGTTCATGCATACGATCAACCTCTTTATATTGAACAATCTAGTCGATCAAGCATACCACCTATCGGGTGATTTTGAATGATCAAAGCTTGTGTCTCTATCACCCTATTTGCTTGATCAATCATGATCGAGTAGTTTCACCTCTAGACCAATTGAACATCTTGATCGAGAACTCCTATTGACTATTTTCAATCAAGTGACACGTTGACAAATTGACATAAAGGTGACCGAGCACCCACCTTGATTCATTGAGTGCCACCTTAGTCGTTATGTGTCACACACTTTGTGGAATCCCCATTCAACCGCCTTAGCAATAAAAAGAGGAGAGGGACCACAATCTCAATTTGTGCTTTGTGAAACTTCTTGACTACAGAGCAAACAACTCTTTCTTCCCATGATAGATCATTCAAAGAGGGTGATTTTTTTTCAATAATTAAGTCTATGTAGTCAACCAAAGAGAATAAAAAAGACACAAGAGGATGAAAGATGGTTAAAAAAGACACACAAAGACAAAGAGAGTTGATGGGGATATAGTTAAAAAATTCATTATCAAATAGCTTTATCATGTGTACATAAGATAGAAAGTGTGAGAGAGAGAAAAAAATAAAAATATATACCATATTGTTATCACAATAGAGAAAGAGACAAACACTATAAAGTGAAAGAAAATGAGAAAAAATATAATTAATAATTAAAAAATATGTGTTACAACCTCAATTTTGCATGTGTTTTCATAATTGAAATATAATGATTCTGTGAATATGGACTTAATTTAAAAGGTGGTACGCTTTGATTCAAAGAATGGATTTCTTTGCAAATCTTTCTTTTAATAGGAATTTCGTGGTTCCTATGATAATATTAATCCAATAATGGATAGAAAAGAGAAGGAAAGAAGAAAAGTTCAGATAATGGAAAAAGATAAAAGATAATGGATAGTAAACAAAGTATTTTTGAGAAATACTTGAAAATATCCAAAAAAGTGGCATTAATGGCCACGATTGAGTAAAATTCGTTTACATATGATTTCTAATAAAATAAATATGAAAAGAGGATAAAAGAGATGAAAGATAATGAGAAATCCTTGCAAAAGAATATCTTAATAAAGAAATAAATAAGATAATGAGAAAATAATGGATATAGATGCATCTAGAAGGATGAAGAGTATCCTCTAAAAAGAATTTCAAAATAATAAGATTTCTTAGGATCCAAGGAGTCCCAATGAAGAAAAAGAAAGAGAAAAGGTAAAATAAGAGGATAATGTGATACATCATTAATGACTTTTGGTATTATCAAAAAGAAAAACTTTTGTAATCTTTTTAGTGGCCAATGGATTAAAAGCCAAAATTCAAAAGAAAGAAAAGATAAAGGAGATAATTAAAAGAGAGGTTACTTTGTAAATAAGGAAAGGATGATGGAATCGTATTCCATCCTTTCTTTGTTTGACGTTGGCACTACTAATAGGAAAACCAGGACAATAGGGACTCTCAAACCCTAAGTAATGTGGAGTACATACATGTGTATATAAGTAACGAACTCCAACCTACTCCCTCCATATCTCTCCTCCATTCCCCAGGGAACCCACATCGGCAGAGCAATAGTGTGCCACTCACCGACTCCCCTTGGTACCTTCTTGGGTGGGAGCGACGACGTCAAGGATGCATGGAAAGGAACCGAGTTCCTCACCTTGTCTGACTGTCTGTGGCCAAACTCAGGTTGCGACCAGTTCCGACGATGGTGGGAGGGCGCCGTCAGGGAACCTCCGATAGCGTTGGGAGCAGAGTCGTGCTCTGTGGACGTGCGTAGATTGAGAGCACCGAGAAGGGTTTTCCCTACACATCATGACAGAAGAGACGAACCACGAGGGCAGAGACAAATTGCGGCTGCAGCAAGTAGACATTGGTCTGCATCGACGTCTGTGCAGTCTAACCTGCACCTACAAGGTCACGAGGGGGTGTCGTCGGTGCCTTGCAGTCGGGAAGCACAGACCGCCTCACCCTCCCTCTAGCTAGAGAACCCCCACCATCGAGTCCGGTTGGGTCCCGCAGGGTCTGCGGAGGTATCGCAACCCTCCCCGTGCTGCTTCGCATCACCGGTGCCCAAAGGAAGGAGGCTGCGCGTGACGGACACCGTTGCTGCAGGCAGGAGCCCTGCGTCGCGAGGAAGGAGAAGAAATAAAGAAATTATGCGGCTACCCCTGGTGTGTGTGTATGAAGGCAGGGGCAGGGAGGTCTTTTACCCCTTGCAAAGTCGGCCCACTTAAAAGAATTAGTTTCGCTGACGTGTCGAGCCACCATTGGCTGAAAGGTATGTTTTCTTACAAAATTCATAACTAATCACTGGTAGCTTGGATTTGGATAAGTTATATATGTATTTTGATCAAAATAACTCAAGGAATGCAATAAAAATATAATTGAAGACTGTTTCTGATTTCAATTCAAAAAGTGTATAAAGTTATCATCTTTAATGGTTTAATTAATGAAAAACACCTAGAATTGATGATAGTTGAATATAGTGATGTTCTCTGATTGTTTTGAGCAAGTATTAACCTGGTGATAATAAAAAAAATGATTTAGATCTAAAAGAATGATCTTTGTACATAATTGGCTTAATTTAGGGTTTCATATACCTAAGTTTGCATTAATGGGCTTAGAAACCCTAATTTAGGAGAATATGTCTTTTAATGGTTTTAATTGTACAAATCCATGAATAAGATAGAGTTATGTTGTTCTAAATCCAATTTGAGTATAAAAGATCATTAATGTGGATAATTTGGGTTTCCTAGTGTATTTAATGATAAATTAGAGTTTGCTAACATAAGCGATGAGAATTGTAGTAATTAGGGTTCTTTTGAGAATCGAACTATAATTCTATGATGAGTTGCCAATTCAAAGAAACCTGAACATAAGAATTGGCCTTAATGATCTTGACATGACTTAAAAGGGTAAAGATGGTAGTTTTAGTATAAAAGTGATATATTAGACTTAATTAACTTTCAATTGTGCCTATGATGTTGAAAGTAGGGTTTATGGACTAATAGAGCATTAAAAGTGGTAAATTCATAATGAAGGTTAAAACCCTAATAAAACCCTAAAGTCAGCCTAGAAACCATAAGGTGGAATCCAAGTCGATCCTGAGAATGTTTTGAATAAAATAATGACACTAGGATGTTATGCATTATTTTCAGGATATTGTTGATTGCTTGTTTGATTGTATTGAGTTTTAATGCTTGGACATCAAGTTGCTCTGGATTAGGTATGTGGTTACATCTATGAATAATCGCTTCTGTTTCACGGTGATTCCCAAATGATTCTATCGGTTGCTTGAAAATAATTGTTGGATGCCTTTTATTTCATGAAACTATAAAGTGACTATGATTATCACTATGAATGTATATATATATATATATATATATATATATATATAACTGTCTTAGTTCCGAATCCACCTATGTGGCTTGTAAAGGCTAAAAAAGGGTAACCTAGAGTAAGGTCTAGGTTATCGTGGGTTAGAAACTGGGCTACCAAGTGTACTGCCATGAGACCCTTTAGCATGCCATGAGTTAAGGAGTGGGCTACTTATGGGTAGTGCCATGTGACTCAACCCTAGAAATTGGTTCACCTATAGGTGGGACCATTAGGGGTTTAATGGGGATCTAATATAAGGAAAGTAGCATCTAGGTCCACTATAGGGACAACACAGAGGATAGGGAATACATGGATCGCGCAGTTATATTTAAAACGTAAAATTGTTTTTTAAATGGTAATTGGCTGCAATACATTGTTATAAATAATTGCATGATTATTGTTTCCCCCACATACCAGCTTCGACTGATCGACGTTTTGTTTGTCGGTGTTTTAGGTACAAAGCCAAAAGGACAAACAATAAATCGTCATATTGTGAAATACATGAAGTAAAATGCAAGGAGGATTAGTTAGAGTAGAATTCATACATGGATATAAGTTTAGAAATCCAAAATTTCAAAAGGTATGTAAAAAATTATTTTTCATACAGCTTTCCAGTTTAGTCTGTTAAAATTTAATAATTGTTCTTGGTTAATTGCCGAACCTTTGATCCGGAAATTATGTGTGCGGCTTCGACCTCTCAGTCTCCCTTAATTGGGGGTTACCGGAAGGTGGGGTCATAACATTTGGTATCAGAGCGTAGGTTTCTCACTTAACCATTAATAATTATTAAATTTTACAAACTCCATAGAACCCAAGGGAGTTATTAGAGGATTATGCGAAAGATGGAGGTGTCTAGAAAAGGATCACGACTAGGGACTGGCAATATTTTCCTCTACACTGCTAGTCAGAATATGAGGACTCCTGGATCCGTGTGACTGCCTGGCCAAAGTCCTAGAGTATGAATCGAAATAAGATACCTTTAGGAATTTCTCATCTTATTCATCCCTTCTCATCACAAATTCTATTAAGGACCTTAAGGATTAGGGTTTTCTCTCTTCTCCTCACCCTCTTGAGGTATGGGTAAGGTTAATAAGGTCTAAGGAATCCTCCATCAAATTAATGAAAAGCATGTAAATAAGATGTCACGGACATAAACTTAATAGATTAAGCGCAAACTAAAGAATAGATACATGCTTAGGTCATATGACATGAGTTGTCATCACCCTCAGGAGAGACCTGAGGATAGACCTCCTTGACAGGAGGATGAGTAAAGAGAGTTAGTCTTGGAGGGAGGGACCTTCATTAAAAGTAGAGACCTGGCACATCCTCTGAGGATGATGTTAACCCTAACCCTAAGTGAAGGTTAGAAAGAGAGATGGCATGATGAGTTAGACCAGGTGTTTGGATGGACATGCCTTGGATGACATATGAGCCATGAGAGTTTGGATGACCTAATACCTCTGGCGACCCAACCCTGGGAAGGGTCGTGCATGTTTGAGTGAAGGATAGCTCCTTCATTGATGAGGTTAGAAAAGAACCTATGGAAACCTTATGAGCTTATATGAGCATGGCATAGTAGACACCCAGAGTACGTTAGTCGTGTGAGCAGTAGGTTGAAACCCTATCCAGTAAGCATGATGGATAGCTTATGAGATAAGCATAAAGAGCTATGAATAACCTCGAGCAAACGTAAGTTTGAACATAGGCTTCACCCACGTAGAGGTGTGCTTGTGAGCTTGATCCTTCATGGAGAGAGGACTTATAATAGTGAGGATGGTTGTAGGGTTAGCTCTAGAGAGAGGGAGAGCAGGACCCTGAGTAAGAAGGTTAGAAGCCTAGACTCCGAGATATGAGGAAAAGTGGGGAGTTAAGGATGATGCGACCTAAGTAGATGTTTTTGGTTGCCCCATGCTTGATCCCTGGAGGCTGATGATGTCCTTGTTTCCATGAGAGGAACCAAACCCTAGTGAGAGGATGAGTTTGTTGGTACCTTTGTACTTATGGTATAGATGAGAAGAAGATTTCCTTAGACCTGGAGAGGTTTAGTAACAGGTTGTGAGGCCTTATACCTTGTTGGATGTCCTTGAGGAGGACTCAACTCTAAAGTGTTGCTCGAGTAGAAGGATTACAGGAAGTGCATGTCATACCCTATACATGCTTGGCTCGTGGTTAAAAAGTTGAGCATGCAGGTGGACATCAGAAAAGAAAACCTAGGGTTCTTAGGCCTAAGAGGGGAAGTGTTGTACCTGATGATCATAATGAGTTTTGAGTTTCTACAGTTTGAGCATCGTACTCTTCATCTAGAGGAAAAGGAAACCCCTTAAGTTAAGGTATGAACCCCTCACACCTAAGTGGATGACATAGGAAGGTATGATCTTGATCCAGCGTTGAGGAAAGAGAACAAGTATGACCTAACATGGTTTATTAGGTGGTATGCTTGTGCCTTAGTGGTTTCTGGGTTAAGCATGCTCATATGGATGTAAACCCCAAGGGTGTTTGTTGTCAAGAGTTGTAGTTTCCTCCCATCATGGGAGAGGGACCCTTTTGTAGGTGGTATACCAGTGTATGGGGTTATGAAGTAACCTAAAGAGCTCTCATAGGATCTTGAGAAGCTAAGTGAAAAGTACATGGTAAGAGAATGAACCTGTAAACCCATAGATATCCATCTCTAAGTGCATGAGGATGTGTTACCATGGAGGTAACTGGTATGGGGCCTGACCAAGGTAGGCATGTCACCATAACCCTTATGAAAGGATGAAAGACAACCCTCGAATGTGGAAAGAGATGATGAAGGCTTGGGTAAGGTTCTAAGTTGAACATGTACTATAAGAGAATCCTAAGTCTATCCTAGGGTTAGGTAGGGATAAGACCTATGGAAGTAGGAGTTGCCTAATTCCCTAGTTGCACATGACCATAGGGTTGGGAGGTAACAGCTATCATTGTCTAAGGGTCATGGGTTAGGAGATTGATCACCTTCATGAACTCATGGGACCCAAAGAGCAGATGAGTAGGGAACTCTCTGGATGCATAAGGGAAGAGGGATGACCCTAAAAGTGCCAGAACCCTATAGACCTAGAGGAAATGACCAAGGATTGTGTGGTGACCCAAGTAGGTTCGAAACCAGTTTTCCATGGAGGTAACTTTGATATCGAGATGATTGTGGTGTAGAGACATATGTGGCATGTTTCAACTTAGATTTAAAGGTGTACTGGAAAGGTGGGATGTACCATCTCCACTCTTGGAATAGGAAGAACTATGTATTTGGACTGCAGCTAAATGCTTATTTCCTCTTGTTATGGGAGTGAGAGATAGGACAGTACACATGCCATACACTAAGGATAAAAGATGATGTAAGTTGGAACGCAGCTACGAGGTATGAGGACAAAGATGATAACGTACCCTAGTATAGTAAGCAATACATGAATGGTTTATAAACAGTAAGAAAAATGTGGATGTTTTTTTTAGTAGAAGCTATGTGGAACTTACAAGTTATACCAAGTTGAGTTTGATCACCATGATGATGAAATCAGAGAGTGTTCTTGATAAAGATAGACTTAGAGTTCGAGTCTGAGATGATAAGTGAAATACATGGAAGTGTATGTCTTCAATGTTACCTAATACCTAAGAATGTGAAGTGGTAATGGATGCTCTGGTTGAGATATATCTGACTAGTTTGGCTAGAGGCTAGAAGAGGTTGTTAGGCTAACCATAAGTTTGGAAAAGAAATATGTTTGACTAATACTCAGATGTAATGAGATATGTTGAACAAGTTAATGATTGTTTGGTTAGCCAGCCTAGGCCTTGATGTAGTGAAAGGGCGGTTGTAGAACCTTAAATGCACTTCTTTGGAAAGGAAGGTGATGAAACCCTAAATAGAGTGGTTTAGGGTTTCTAAAGAATCGATCTTGAGGAATCATAACATATAGGAAATCATGATTGAAGATAACCATATACCGTGGTACTACCAAGGTAATAAGTGACAGTAGTACTTCGGGTGCCTAAGATGAAGTTGCATGTGGTACGTTGCCATGCATAACAGGAGGTGAAGGACAAACACCAGTAACCCAATACATTGACATGATGGATAAAGAGAGAGTTCCCGAGAGGGAATGGGAGTTCATCACTATGGATGTTGTAAGTCTCCCCTAGACCAAGGAAGGTCCAGATGCAATATGGGTTATGGGAGATCTCCTTACCTAGATGACATGAGAAAGAAAGAGTACTGTCAAGAGACAGATCCGGTTGAACTACATATGAGAGAGATGGTTCAACTACACCATGATGCGAGTTCAAAAGTTCTTGAGTATAACCTAAAGGTTCACTTTTGTGAGATGGAAGTAGAAACATGAAGAACTCTATGTTAGTACAGTTTATCACCTCTAACTAATGGATAGTATGATCCAGACTAAAGGGTCTGATGAGAGCATGTGTGCTCATTCAGGGTGATATCTAGAGTTAGTTCTTGTCCTATGGAAGATGTGATGATAACCACCATAGCCAGTATCAGGATTGAAAGAAGCTCTATAAGGGAGGTTGTGTCGATCACCACTTCAGTAAGGAGATGTTGGTGAAAGGACCATGTGATGGATAGAAAAGGGCCACAGTGTGTGTAGATGAAGTCGCTTTGATCGTGCAATGGCTAAAAGGAGCCTAGAGACGATGGGAGTCATGAGCGGATGCAAAGTAGACTGACATGCAGTTCACTGTGGGAGAATATGTGACATGAAAATCTGACCCCTCTAAGTTACAACTAAGAGAGCTAAGTCCCCAATGCATGGGTTCATTTGAGATGAATTGGTGGAGAAGGCTAATTTTGATCTTACCCCTCAGGATAAAGTAATGTGTGATAAGTTCTAAATGTCCAATTTAGAGCACTATATGATGTACCCAGACCATGTGCTGAGCAATGAACCCAGTGAGCCCCAAGGGAGGCTGAAATGGCCTAAGTCACCTGTGTAGTTTATAGACACCAGAATGAAAGAACTCAGAGAAAAGAATATGTGATGATAAAGGTTCTTTGGAAGAACCATGAGTAAGGTAAAGCCACATAGGGGCCAATGATGGACATGGAAAAATCTTATCCTAAATTGTTTAATTGCTTGATAGAATTTTGAGGACAAAATTCCTATAAGAGGGGATGGATGTTACAACCTCAATTTTCCATGTGTTTTCATAATTGAAATATAATGATTTTGTGAATATGGACTTAATTAAAAAGGTGGTACGCTTTGATTCAAAGAATGGATTTCTTTGCAAATCTTTCTTTTAATAGGAATTTCGTGGTTCCTATGATAATATTAATCCAATAATGGATAGAAACGAGACGGAAAGAAGAAAAGTCCAGATAATGGAAAAAGATAAAAGATAATGGATATTAAACAAAGTATTTTTGAGAAATACTTGAAAATATCTAGAAAAGTGGCATTAATGGACACAATTGAGTAAAATTCATTTACATATGATTTCTAATAAAATAAATATGAAAAGAGGATAAAAGAGATGAAAGATAATGAGAAATCCTTCCAAAAGAATATCTTAATAAAGAAATAAATAAGATAATGAGAAAATAATGGATATAGATGCATCTAGAAGGATGAAGAGTATCCTCCAAAAAGAATTTCGAAATAATAAGATTTCTTGGGATCCAAGGAGTCCCAATGAAGAAAAAGAAAGAGAAAAGGTAAAATAAGAGGATAATGTGATACATCATTAATGACTTTTGGTATTATCAAAAAGAAAAACTTTTGTAATCTTTTTAGTGGCCAATGGATTAAAAGCCAAAATTCAAAAGAAAGAAAAGATAAAGGAGATAATTAAAAGAGAGGTTACTTTGTAAATAAGGAAAGGATGATGGAATCGTATTCCATCCTTTCTTTGTTTGACGTTGGCACTACTAATAGGAAAACCAAGAAAATAGGGACTCTCAAACCCTAAGTAATGTGGACTACATACATGTGTATATAAGTAACGAACTCCAACCTACTCCCTCCATATCTCTCCTCTGTTCCCCAGGGAACCAACATCGACAGAGCAATAGTGCGCCACTCCCCGACTCCCCTTGGTACCTTCTTGGGTGAGAGCGACGGCGTCAAGGACACATGGAAAGGAACTGAGTTCCTCACCTTGTCTGACCGCCTGTGTCCAAACTTAGGTTGTGGCCAGTTCCGATGATGGTGGGAGGGTGCCGCCAGGGAACCACCAGCAGTGTTGGGAACAGAGCCGTGCTTTGTGGACGTGCACATATTGAAAGCACCGAGAAGGGTTTTCCCTACACAACACGACAGAAGAGATGAACCATGAGGGTAGAGACGACTTGCAGCTGTAGTAAGTAGATGTTGGTCTGCATCGACGTCCGCACAGTCTAACATGCACCTATAGGGTCACGAGGGGGGTGTCATTGGTGCCTTGCAGTCGGGCAGCACAGACCGCCTCACCCTCTCTCTAGCCAGAGAACCCCGCCATCGAGTATGGTTGGGTCCAATAGGGTCTGTGGAGATGCCGCAACCCTCCCCGTGCTACTCCGCATCACTGGTGCCCAAAGGAAGGAGGTTGCGCGCAACGGACATCGCTGCTGCAGGTAGGAGCCCTGCGTCGCGAGGAAGGAGAAGAAATAATGAAATTATGCAACTACCCCTGGTGTGTGTGTATGAAGGCAGGGGCAGGGAGGTCTTTTACCCCTTGCAAAGCTGACCCACTTAAAAGAATTAGTTTCGCTGACGTGTCGAGCCACCATTGGCTGAAAGGTATATTTTCTTACAAAATTCATAACTAATCACTGGTAGCTCGGATTTGGATAAGTTATATATGAATTTTGATCAGAAGAACTCAAGGAATGCAATAAAAATATAATTGAATCCTTTTTTTGATTGCAATTCAAAAAGTGTATAAAGTTATCATCTTTAATGGTTTAATTAATGAAAAACCCCTAGAATTGATGATAGTTGAATATAGTGATGTTCTCTGATTGTTTTGAGCAAGTATTAACCTGGTGATAATAAAAATGATGATTTAGATCTAAAAGAATGATCTTTGTACATAATTGGCTTAATTTAGGGTTTCATATACCTAAGTTTGCATTAATGGGCTTAGAAACCCTAATTTAGGAGAATATGTCTTTTAATGGTTTTAATTGTACAAATCCATGAATAAGATAGAGTTATGTTGTTCTAAATCCAATTTGAGTATAAAAGAACATTAATGTGGATAATTTGGGTTTCCTAGTGTATTTAATGATAAATTAGAGTTTGCTAACATAAGCGATGAGAATTATAGTAATTAGGGTTCTTTTGAGAATCGAACTATAATTCTTTGATGAGTTGTCAATTCAAAGAAACCTGAACATGATAATTGGCCTTAATGATCTTGACATGACTTAAAAGGGTAAAGATGGTAGTTTTAGTATAAAAGTGATATATTAGACTTAATTGACTTTCAATTGTGCCTATGATGTTGAAAGTAGGGTTTATGGACTAATAGAGCATTAAAAGTGGTAAATGCATAATGAAGGATAAAACCCTAAAGTCGGCCTAGAAATCATAAGGTGGAATCCAAGTCGATCCTGAGAATGTTTTGAATAAAATAATGACACTTGGATGTTATGCATTATTTTTAGGATATTGTTGATTGCTTGTTTGATTGTATTGAGTATTAATGCTTGTACATCAAGTTGCTCTGGATCAGGTATGTGGTTACGTCTATGAATAATCACTTTAGTTTCACGACGATTCCCGAACGATTCTATCGGTTGCTTGAAAATAATTGTTGGATGCCTTTTATTTCATGTAACTATAAAGTGACTATGATTATCACTATATATATATATATATATATAACTGTCTTAGATCTGAATCCACCTCTGTGGCTTGTAAAGGCTAAAAAGGGGTAACCTAGAGTAAGGTCTAGGTTATCGTCGGTTAGAAACTGGGCTACCAAGTCTAGTTCCATGAGACCCTTTAGCATGCCATGAGTTAAGGAGTGGGCTACTTACGGGTAGTGCCATGTGACTCAACCCTAGAAACGGGTTCACCTATAGGTGGGACTATGAGGGGTTTAATGGAGATCTACTATAAGGAAAGTAGCATCCAGGTCCACTGCAGGGACAACGCAGAGGATAGGGAATACATGGATCGTGTAGTTATATTTAAAACATAAAATTGTTTGTTAAATGGTAATTGGATGCAATACATTGTTATAAATAATTGCACGATTATTGTTTCCCCCACATACCAGCTTCGGCTGACCGACATTTTGTTTGTCGCCATTTTAGGTACAAAGCTAAAAGGACAAACAGTAAATTATCATATTGTAAAATACATAAAGTAAAATGCAAGGATGATTAGTTAGAGTAGAATTCATACATGGATAGAAGTTTAGAAATCCAAAATTTCAAAAGGTATGTAAAAATTTATTTTTCTTATAGCTTTCCAGTTTAGTATGTTAAAATTTAATAATTGTTCTTGGTTAATTGCCAAACCTTTGATCCGGAAATTATGTGTGCGGCTTCGACCTCCCGGTCTCCCTTAATTGGGGGTTACTGGAAGGTGGGGTCGTAACAGTATGCCAACTGTCTTGCATCATAATAAAAATACCTTACACAATGAGAATAGTACCTCATATAGGTTGATTAGCCATTGGATAATGGGACCTCTTGATTTGATAATTATATATAACCCATTATAATAGTATCAATATGAATTTGTAGAATTTTACAGTATTTAAGTATTGAATATCAACATCATATAGCTAGAGTACTACAAAGTGCATCATTTTTTTAAACAAAGTATTGTAACATTCTATAATGTACACCATTAAGTAGCTAAAATACATTAAATACATGTTACAGTTCACAAAAAGAAACAACATATGCATTATATCAAATATAGCATGTAAAACAAACTTAATAAAAAAAAGTATTGAGTTGCACCTAACATAATTATCTTGGAAAATACCATCTAAATCACAACAAAAGTACCAACCATGTATAAGAAGAGTATATCCTTTTAGTACACAAATAACTCATAATAAGTATCTTTGAATTATCATATAAAGCCATTATATCCTTCTATGAGCATAAATTTTTTACATTTTTGGATAAAATGTTTTTGGGTACTTGTCGTGGTATTTATAGTATTCTTTGTAATACTTCAGGTGATTTTCTTCATTATTGAGTAGTCTATTATATAACTGACATTAGATGATACCATTTGTGGGAAATAAACAAAAACTTCTGACGTCTTTTTTCTCTAAGAATGTCCTCTGTGTATTTGTATTATTCAATTCTCTAGACACCGTTGAAAGTATTGGATATAAACACAAAAGTATCTCACGTCGTAATAAAAAGTACCCCAAATGAAGGCAATATTACCTCATACAACCGAATCTCCTATAAGATATATAAATTAACATACAATAATAAGTAAAAATATGCAATTGGAAAATTGTGTACATTATCCACTTCTATTTACAAAATAACGTGGTATTATATACAAAAATGCATCTAAATTACATTGAAATAATCTCACTATTTAGATAAAGTACGTCTAAATATTCATAGAAGAAAATACATTCAGGATATATATCCTTAGGATACATTTGTAGCAATATTATAGATAAAAACATATCGAACTAGTTTTTTACTATAGTAAAGTCTGAATTCTTCAAAACCTATTGGATATGCTAGTTTGTAACGTCCACCCCACTTTATTAAGTACCCAAACTCCAAAAAAATTCATTATTTCTGCAAGTCCATGGATTAACCTTTGTTTTCAAAACCTACAAACGAAGCACAAACTTATGGTGTTGGATGTCAAAATAATTAATCAGATCATAATAAAGCAAACCGATTAAGCAACCCCTTGTAGTGGAAGTCAAATGAGTGTAGGGTTGGTGGTGGGAGATTTTTGTGGTCTAATAAATTGGGACCAGGCCAAAGTTGCATGCATATGTAAGGGCATCTTGTTTATACCGACTGAAACTGAAAAAGGGTTTACTATACTTTTTTTGGATCTGCATGGGCCGAAGCCCACCCCCTCTCCAAACAGGTGCCAGAGCCCGGATGACCCAAGAGGTTGGTAAATACAACTGACCCGAGCGGATTCGAACCAGCGACCCTTCGTGAGGGGCGCACTGGCTTGACCGCTCGGACTACGCTGGCCGGGTAGGGTTTACTATACTTGTTAGTTAGTGGGTTAAAGATGCAAGAAAGCCGACCTGGGAAAAGGGGATGGGATTTAAAGGAAAGAAGCGCCCCCAGGTTCCATGAAACTGCTCGTCATCATCTTGGTAGTGGAGTGGTGGTGGACAGGTGGAGGTTGATGAAGGAGCACCTATTTTCTGCCTCGCGTCCACTGGCGGCAGGCAAGCAAAGCAAATAGACATAAGTTAGCATTCTCCGCTTGCGGTTGCGGTCCGGGTGGTCAGTTGTGCAACGACACCCGGTAAAGACAGGAAGCCAGTTGTAGATGTTCTGCCATCAAGAAAACAAGATTCAAATCTGAAGAAGGCATGAAATAGCATGGAACACAACAGCACAAGTTCCGAGTCCAGCAGAAGAGAGAAGACAAATGCCATCAGCACGTGTTATTGATTATTAATGTTAATTGCCAGTTAGATGGAGCTCGACAGACTAGAACAAAATACAAGAGACACCGACTTTACTAGAGTTACCCTACACACAGTCCCCCTTACCCCCGGGTTCCCACCCGATTTTTGGGAAAATACATCTGCAGCATTTGCAGTTGTCTTTGTATTAATACTCGTACAAAATCCATAAAAAGTCCATACAAAGTGCAGAGAATGACACAGTATGTCTCTCCACTCTTCTCTCCATAGTATTAATACTCATGCAAAGTCCATGCAAAGTGTATTAATTCGTTTTTTCTCTTGTAATAATTCTCTCCCGTTCTAATCCACCCATCTGCATTCCCGTATTAGTACAATATTACCTACGGAATCCAATAGCAACATTGATCTGGAAGCATAAGTACAGTACCTACGGAATCCAGTAGTAACATTTGTCATCTGGACATAAGTACAGTACATACAGAATCTATGCAAAATAAGTACACTACCCACTTGTTAATTCCAACTCAGTTTTTTCAAACATAAGTACGGTACTTACCAAATTATAAAACCAAACATAAGTACAATACTTAACAAATTACAAAATCAAGCATAATTGTATAACTGATCTGGAAGCATAAGTACAGTACCTACGGAATCCAATAACAACATTTTTCATCTGGACATAATTTTTGTGAATGTATAAGTACAGTACTTCTCAAATTCATTTGTGAATGTATATGTATTTATTGTAGGTACAGTACTTACGTAATCTGCAGTGGGGATAAATATGCAATAAAAAAATTTTGTAAGCTATAGTAGATTGATATCTGTCATTTGCATGACTGTTGCATGGAGTGGACAGAGTATATGTACCTTGCATGTATATGTACCTTGCATGTATTTTGCATGCTTTTAGATGAGTAATAGTATCAAAAACCGGCTACATGCTAGGATTAATTAAAAATCACATATTCCCGAGTACCAGGTAGGCCAACATGTAGGTCAGGTATTATGTGTAGAATTTTTCTTTTACTAAGGGCGATTCTGCTTTTTCATCTTCCCAAAGGGTTGTCGGCGGTTTACTCTACTGTCAGTGGGAAAACGTATCCTGTCAACTAGAGCTGGGTGATCTAGTTTTACCAACCGACCCATATGAGTAACGACCTGCAACAACGCAGAACTGAAACCTCTGTTCCCCAAACCCCAGCCTCTGCTTGAAATTGAATGAACATGAGAGAGAACGGTGACCATTGACCACCGGCAGTTGCTTTTGGTTTGGACCAATTATGACCAAGCAAAAGAAAGAAGAGTTTTTTTTCCTACGTAATTCGCTTCAATTTTCCCAAAATTCAGAATACTGCCTCTGCTTTCCGTAATTCCCACCAGCCTCCATTCTCTTTTCCCAAATTCCTCGTTGCCCACTTTTCCCGAATTCCTCATTGCTCACTCTCATCTCCTTTCTGCCACCTATCGCTTCTTCATTTTTCCCTCTCACATTTTACTCTTTCGGCTACTATCCAATGTAATTACGAATGAAAAGCTAATTCCACCTAATTTGAAAATAATTGAATTTTAGGTGTGTATTTAGGTTTAAAATTGGATCGGGTAAAATTGATTGAGTAAGCTTCAGGCTTGGCCATGTTCGGGTCCAATCGGGTGCAAACTGACTGAATGTTATTTTTTGTCATAATTTGTTTTGCTAAATATATGGGCCATTTTGGGATGAGTGAGATATGAGTTGGCTTTGTTTGAGTTTAAATTTATTCTGGACAAATTCTTTCAAGTTGGTCTGAGGTAGGTTCAAATTGTAGATTTTTGGGAGGGGTTGAATATACAAGACTTCAACCAATTCCATACATAAATGCAATTTTGTGTGTGTTATTAACTAAACAAATTGATTACATGTTATATACTAACTCATATAATATATTAAACAAATTGTAGATTATTAATTTCATGTACATTTGCATAGCTAAACGAGTACTTGTTTAAAATAGGCACGTAACAAAGTGGTATACATATAACGTATAAACGATAATTACTCTTCATTATAATGTATGTATACATTTATTAATGTATTATGCAAAATTAATTAATTACCCATTATTAAAATAATAATTAGGCATGACAATTATTCGGTTTTGCGACCAAGTACTCCAGTATGTACAACTTGAACTTCACCAAACCCGAACACTACTATGTAAAGTTCTAATCTGAAGAAACATAAATCAGAAAGACGAGGCCGAACCTCACCTGATACGAACGTTTAAGCAAAAGAAAGATATAATGAAAAGACCTAAAATGCAACCAGACGCCACCTAGTTAGACGAAAGACTGTCTGATTCGAAACCAACCTCTTCTGAACCGTATTTGACTTGACCCGACCTTAATTGATTTGAAACCTGAACACACACTTAAAACTCATCGTTTCCTACTTGGATCAAATTCTTTTTGCCATTCTAAATTACATTGGAATAAAGGCAGAGAGTAAAATGTAAAAGTAGAAAAAAAAATTCTCCTATTCCGTCACAGCACGTGACGGAAAGGAAAGGAGAAGGACACACTTAAAACTCATCGTTTCCTACTTGGATCAAATTCTTTTTGCCATTCTAAATTACATTGGGAAGTTGGAAAAGGAGATTGAGAGTTGGTTGGAATTAAACAATAGAAAGAGTAACCTAGAATTTTAGAGAATAGAGGGGGCTATGGCAAAAGATTCAACAACAAAAGATACAACTTTCACTTTCACTAAAATATATTTGATGAAAGTTTTGTCGTGCTTTTGCTTTAGCTTTCCGGCTATAGTGAAATCCTATACACCTACTCAAGAAAACTGCGAGCGAACACTTACTGCACCATGTTGATATTGCTGCGTGTGGCGCCACCGGGACCTGGTATATAGCATGTAGGAGAAGAGGCACTTAATACTTTCCATGATCCTTTAGCGTCTCTCTCACTCTGGTTTGCTAGCAAAGATTGATAACTAGAATTCTCTGAGCCAAGCTAATGTGGCAGCCGCACTAGCTCCATATATCAGATGCTATTTGTACTTTTATATGCGTTGTTATGTACATGGTACACCATGTCCAGTACCCGCTTTGATGACGCAGAAGAGGGAAGAGTCATGTCATGCATCATGCATGCATCAGACGCCATGTCATCCCAGCAGCGAACAATGTCCAATTGTCCATTAATCTTCAGCCCACCGCATCTCCACCACCCTCTGTAAAGATTCCTCCGTGTTTCCCCCTTACAACGATGCCCCTCTTTACTCCACATGGGCAAGGCTTTGATCCCAGCAAGCAACCTGCAGTACAGGAATAGCAAAAGCATCCACCGTAGCTAGCTTTTGGTCATTCGTCCTGGACAAGGTTCCTATCGTAGTCCTACTTCTCTGTCTCCATCTCCTAGTGCATAAGCCTTCACTGTTCGATTCTCAGGTTATTCAGCGTCTCCCAGGAACAGAGACTGCTGGCACTTGCAGATCTCACACGGTGCAAAAACAGAGGCACCTGCGGAAATGATTGCGGGTAACCACCGGTCTTACTGGCTGGGAACATCGATTACCGGCTTTGGGGTTTGACGAGAAAAATGTTGTACTTCTTGCGTGAACATCGGTTACCGGCTTTGGAGTTTGACGAGAAAAATGTTGTACTTCTCGTGTGGTGTTCCTCTCTTTTTGGGGAAATGATACACGAATGCTATTTGGACGACAAACCAGACAACCTTTCCTCAGATAGCGTTGATAGGATTGAGAGGACTGGTACCGCATGTTGTTCAAAAAGTAGGTGTTACTGCTATTTGTTGGAGGGCCATTAAAAGTTATTATTTTCAGTAAAAGTAAGAAAGAAAGAACGTAAAAGAGAGAGTGAAGAAAAGGGAGCGAGTAGTGAGAGAGGGTACAGGAGAGAGAAAAAAAAACAAATTATTTTTATTAATAACTTTTAAACCGAAAAGATTTTTTTGATGAAACAAAAATCATTGCATTTGTTACGAAAAATACTTTGAAACAAAAATACTTTGAAACAAGAATGTCAATATATATATATATATATATATATATATATATATATATATATATATATATATATATATATATATATATATATATATATATATATATATATAACGAGGAACCCGTCCCCCACTATTGGACCCCACCCAGTTAAGGATAAACTCCAAAACCAGCCGCATAATTGGGGGCACCGCGGCGCTCTGAATAATGTGAGGCCTTTATTGCACCCCAAGGGTTTTCACCTAGAGTCGAATCCAGGTCCCTTCATTGGGGATTGCCAAGCCGCACCACTTGAGCTACTCCCTCTCAATATATTTTTAAGACAAAAACATGTTTAAAATTTAAAACAAGAGACACAATGTGATCGTAAAAAGACAAAAAAGAGGAGAAAGAAATTTAATTAGCTTATAACTCTCAAACCGTAATGAACTTTTTAACGAACTAAAAATTAGTCGACTACTAATAAAAAATACTTTAAAATAAGACTAATGTCGACATAGTTTGATGATAATTTTTTCAACAAAATTAGCATAACGCATGAGATAACATTTTAAAACATGATAGTTCATGATGCAATGTTACGCCATATGTTATAGCATGTGTTATCACATACGAGATAACATGTTGTAATACTCTTTATAAAATACAGTTGTACTCTTTATAAAATATGCGTTAAATTTGAGATCAAGTTTGATAAATTTAAAAATATAAATTATACAATATAAAAAAGGAGAGATAATTTGGTTGTAAAGAGTCAAAAAGGAGGAGAGAAATTTATTCTGCTTATAAATCACAAACTGTAATAAATTTTGTAATGAAATATAAAATACTAGAATACTAATAAAAATACTTTAATATAAGACTAATGTCGATATATTTTTATGTTATTATGTTATCCATATTATATTATGTTATTATCTTATCCATATTATTTTATATTATTATGTGATCCATACTTTAAAATATTTATATTATTATGTTAATCATGTTATCCACGTTCCAAGAATAAATTTTATGTTACAACTGTTATTCAATAATATGATTGTAAAAAGTAAAAAAAAAAGAGGAGAGAGAAATTTTTTGTGCTTATTACTCTTAAATTATGTTTAGTAACATGGATAAATATATTTTATGTTATTATATTATCCATATTATTTTATTAGTGTTCTATAATATAATAACATAAAATATATTGACATTAGTCTTATATTATGGATAGCATGATATGGATAATTACAAAATAACATAATATATATCGATGTGATAATAACATAATAACATAAAATATATCGATGTGATAAAATATATCGATGAATAATAACATAATAACATAAAATCCATGTGATAATAACATAAAATAATATGGAAAACATAATAACATAAAATATATCAACATTAGTCTTATATTAAAGTGTTTTTTATTAGTGATATATTATTTTTTATTTCATCACAACATTCATTACGGTTTGAGAGTTATAAGCGGAATAAATTTCTCTCTCCTCCTTTTAGATTTTTTATAATCACATTTGCTCTCACCTTTTAGATTGTATATTTTCTTTTTTTTATGTTATTTCATGTTATCGATGTTATCCATGTTATTCAAAATACGTTATCTCCATGTTATCTATATTATTTCGCTATCCGTAAAACACAACTATTTTTTATTTCGTTAGAAAATCTATTACAGATAAATAGTTATAAGAAAAAAAATTCTCTCTCCTCCTTTTTGACTTTTTACAATTTATTTATATCTCCTTTTTTAGATTGTATAATTTTTTTTAAATACATCTAACTTGATCTTATTGTAATGTACTTTTTGTAAGGAGTGCAATGATGTTTATTTCGTCAAAAAATACGTTACGGTTTAAAAGTTATTAACAAAAATGTTGGATAAATTGGACATTATGATAAATCCCTTTGTTTCGATGATGACAAACATTTCATTCTTATTATTCTAACGAGCTACTTGAGTGTGCAGGATTATGGTGGATGACAAAGCAACTAGGGAAATCACGAGCTTACATATTTACTTTCATGCAATGTAATCACTATTGTAAAAACTTGTACAGTTATATAATGTACAAGTACTTAGATTGCATGTAAATCAAGCGTTAGATCTTCCCTAGCTACACACCATAGTTAGACAAGTCATCCCTTCCAAAAGGATCACATTATGCACACTCATAAACACACTTAGTGGTTTAATTAAAAGATTGAAACAGAGTCAATCTCGGTCGACCACACTCCTCGACCGAGACACTCTCGGTCGACAAACTTCTCGACCGAGATTGACCAAAAGTAGCCGTTAGACACAGCAGTTGACAGTTGCAAATAAACGTTAATCCAGAGAGCCTGTCGGTCGACGAATCCTCGACCGACTGGGCATCTCGGTCGACGAGTCCTCGACCGAGATGGTCTCTGACAGCAACTGCAGAATTAATTAACTAGCCGTTGCTAATGCACCTAACTTATTCCTAACGGCTAGTTAAGCACTAGGAACCCCCTAGAAGTTGTCTAGAACGTCCTTAAGCATACATAGGTCATTCCTATAAATAGGACATGCCTTAGGTCACCAAAGAACATCTAAGATATACTTGTACTATACTTGAGCTTGAATACACACTTGCAATCTGTTTTAGAGCAATAGAGCAATTCCTACACTTGCCATTCATTCCTATTGCTCCCATTTCGTGTCCTATAGGCTAGTATCTCCTATCCACTATAATCACATTGTCATATACATTGGTTAGGAGATCTACACGCTTGATATAGGCAAATCAAGCCTTGTGCTTAAAAGGATAAGTTGTAATTTCTATTTTCCTTCTTGTTCCTCGTTATCTTTTGTACTCTCCTTGCTACTCCCAGGGTTGGAGGCTGTGGATTGGAGAGGGTTGACTTCTCAGGTGGAGAAGGGGACTTCAAGCTACTTCAAGAAGGCTATCGCACGGGAAGCTACTTCAGAAGGCTGGTGCAACGGGTGTTGGTGCATCTACTTCAAGGGAAGGCTGCTTCAAGGTTGGGCGATTACTTCTAGGTGAAGGCTGCTTGAAGGGTTTGGGAAAAGAAATTGTATTTTATGTAAAGTCCTTGCGAGGTAATAAAATAGATTTCTTTTCAAATCCCGGTTGGGTAAGCAACCGGGTAGTGGACTGACTACCTTAGTATTTGCTAAGGCTAGGAACCACTCTAAACCCTTGTGTCTCCTTGTCTAATCTTTCTTTGTGGTTGCTTGAGTTTAAATTATTTTAAAATATATATAAAACTCTATTCACCCCCCCTCTAGAAGTTTTCAATTGGTATCAGAGCAGGCTTCAAGGAGCCCTAACAAGGTCTTGAAGAGATAAAGGGAGGAGGTGACTACAACCACAAGAAAAGGAACATGGACCAAAGTTCGACAAGTTGCAATTGGTGCTTAGGAACAAAGCACTCTACTTCTAAATGTCCATGGAGGTCAAATAAAGAATGTTTCGTTGCTACAGTAAGTGAGGAAGAAGAAGAAGAGGTAAGCTTGCTTGATTTACCTAAAGAAGAGTTAGTTACTATTATTGAAGAAACACATAATAAATATGTTGAATACAAAAAGAAATTAAAGAAATCAAATAAAGAAAATGATGATCTAAATGCTAGACTTCTTGAGCTTACATCCGAAAATGACGATTTATATGCTAAATTGAATACTCTTGGTTTTGAAAAAGATAGCATTATGTCTGAAAATCGTACTTTGAAATCATCTCTAAGTAATAGTGAAGTGAAAATTTTCACTCTAGAGACTAACTATGATCTTCTATGTCAAGAAAAGACTGAATTGCTTGCAAAGTTAAATGATATTCAAAAACAACCTATATTGTGCACCCATGTAGATTATGACAATATAGTGAAAGAAAGAAATATGCTATCATCCAATCTAGATCAAGCAAAATTAGATATCAAGAAAAGAATGGATGAGATCGTTAAGTTGCAACAAGAAGTTAGTAAGTTAAGCAACAATGGAATCCTTGATAAAATATTAGAAAATTCCTATCATCAAATAGGGAGAAGAGGACTAGGTTATAAGCCTAAGGAGAAATCCTATCAACAACCTAGTTGGAGAAGGACACAAGCAAGACAATCCATGAATGTACATAGAGGCAAATATACTTTTGTACCAAAGAACAACCTAGACCAAAATCATAGAAAGAGATATGAGGTTGATTCTATATGTTGCCACTATTGTTCACATATTGGACATTACTCCTTCTCATGCCCATACAAGAAAAAGAATAATGAGATGGTATGGGTTCCAAAATCCCCAAATTGATTCGATTAGACTAAGTTGAGATATGACCAAAGACTTTAATTTGCATATCTTTATGTCTATCTCAACTTAACATACAGGGATAACAAATTTATATCAATTAAGGATTAATCAAAACTTAAAAGATTTGAATATGATTAAGTTGAGATATAATCTAAATGTTACTTTGGTATTCATATGTTTATATCAAACTGATCTTTGAAATAATTAAATTAGATACAGTCTATATTGTACTTGAAATAGAATTCTGAACACTTTCCAGAAATTGGGTCGGTCGAAGATTTGTCGACCGAGTAAAAATCCGGTCGAGAAATGGTCGACCGAGCATATCACTATTTTTCAGTCTGCAGTAAAATTGCTGAATAATTGATTGATCAGTGGCTATCTAATTGTTGTTAATGACTATTTTACATGCAAAACTAGTTGAAGATCTTTTTGATATCATCATGTTTAGAATTAACTATTTCACATGATTTCCTAAAGTATCTCCTGGTCTATCCATATAGAAATCATGTGTTATGACATGATTACAATTACTGTATCTCATGAAATAATTATGGTTCTATCATTGCATCATGGGTATGCTTTCACTATTTTATCATTCAACTCATAAAAATGATGCTATGCTACATAGAACAAATAGAAAATGATTATTGTATACATGACTTCTTGATGATTTATAGCAAGCAAATGTGTTATTGGTGAGTTATTGCTTAGACATAGAACTTTAAGGTTTGAAATAAAATGAAGAATTTCTCAATAGGTATCTATAAGAAATTGAGATATTAATCATGCCTTCATTGTTAAGAAGATGTTTTTATATTAAGTATCACTTAACACGCTTCATTATGTTTTGATTCATATATACAAATCTTGAATGATCATTATAATTGTATATATCATAAAAGCATCTTAACATAATAGAAAATAATTGTGGACACAGCTTGTGATGATGATGGTTCTATGACAAAGCCAAAACGGTACTTCTTAGAACAAAATATTAATGTTTTTATCTATTTGCTTGTTCTAAGAAATTAAAAGCAAAAAGCTTGACTTTAAAGATATAAATCTTGCTTTCAAAATATATGTCTAAGAATCTTATGATAAGGGTATAATAAGAAATGGGATTTGATACTCATGTACCCATCGCAACGCATATGAAACATCATGTAAAACATGCATTCTAGAAAAATCAAGGTCAAAGACTTTACTATGATGCTCATATATACTTCAAATTGATATTTATAAGCTATCTGCAGAAATGAATGTCTATCTTGGAAATCTACAGAATTTGCCTCTTGGTTAAAATTAAAATTGACCAAGGGGCGCTACGGTCGTAGTCAAGGGCGACCTAAAATAAGCTTTGACAAAATGCTTATTTGGACATCATTTTATTGCACTTAATCTTAGTATACTTATGATAAAGGTCAAAATCAACATTTAAAATTATTTGTGACCTTAGAAGCATTAAATTGCCTAAATTATAAGATTAAGGGGGAGCGCATAAAAACGAATTTGATTGCCTGATACGACCTTAGTATTTTTACTCTTGGTTATGAAGAAATTTATAAAATTGATATATCTTGAACTTAAAGGAACTCTCTAAACAAATCAGGGCTTAACATCCCTTGCATTTGGTTGGAGACATTTTTATGTACTCTAAGCTTAAAGGAATCTCATTTAATTTAGGGATAGATGAGAGATAAATATACATTTGTCATGAGTTTAAGGGAATCTCATATCATTTTCAGGGCTTAACATCCCTTGTAAAATGGGTGAGAAATCTATATACATATGCCATGAACCTAACATGATCTCATATCATTTCAAGGCTTAATATCCTTTGCAAATGATTGAGAAACAAATAGTGGATAAATTAGACACAAATCCATGTTTCTAAAAGGATATCTATTTAAGGGGGAGCAAAATATAAAATTAAAAGGGAAAAGAAAATAAAATATTCAAATTGGATATCTTTTTGAAATGACAAAGGGGGAGAAAGAATATAAAATCAAAAATATAAATATATATGAGTTTCATCCTGATTGCCAGCACTCACACTTGTAAAACAAGAATGGCTACAAAAAGTAATCTTCAGGTATGAAACTCACATGCTTTATATTTCCTTATTTCATATTTTAGGAAATGTTTGTCATCTTCAAAAAGGGGGAGATTGTTGGATAAATTGGACATTATGATAAATCCCTTTGTTTCGATGATGACAAACATTTCATTCTTATTATTCTAACGAGCTACTTGAGTGTGCAGGATTATGGTGGATGACAAAGCAACTAGGGAAATCACAAGCTTACATATTTACTTTCATGCAATGTAATCACTATTGTAAAAACTTGTACAATTATATAATGTACAAGTACTTAGATTGCATGTAAATCAAGCGTTAGATCTTCCCTAGCTACACACCATAGTTAGACAAGTCATCCCTTCCAAAAGGATCACATTATGCACACTCATAAACACACTTAGTGGTTTAATTAAAAGATTGAAACAGAGTCAATCTCGGTCGACCACACTCCTCGACCGAGACACTCTCGGTCGACAAACTTCTCGACCGAGATTGACCAAAAGTAGCCGTTAGACACAGCAGTTGACAGTTGCAAATAAACGTTAATCCAGAGAGCCTGTCGGTCGACGAATCCTCGACCGACTGGGCATCTCGGTCGACGAGTCCTCGACCGAGATGGTCTCTGACAGCAACTGCAGAATTAATTAACTAGCCGTTGCTAATGCGCCTAACTTATTCCTAACGGCTAGTTAAGCACTAGGAACCCCCTAGAAGTTGTCTAGAACGTCCTTAAGCATACATAGGTCATTCCTATAAATAGGACATGCCTTAGGTCACCAAAGAACATCTAAGATATACTTGTGCTATACTTGAGCTTGAATACACACTTGCAATCTGTTTTAGAGCAATAGAGCAATTCCTACACTTGCCATTCATTCCTATTGCTCCCATTTCGTGTCCTATAGGCTAGTATCTCCTATCCACTATAATCACATTGTCATATACATTGGTTAGGAGATCTACACGCTTGATATAGGCAAATCAAGCCTTGTGCTTAAAAGGATAAGTTGTAATTTCTGTTTTCCTTCTTGTTCCTCGTTATCTTTTGTACTCTCCTTGCTACTCCCAGGGTTGGAGGCTGTGGATTGGAGAGGGTTGACTTCTCAGGTGGAGAAGGGGACTTCAAGCTACTTCAAGAAGGCTATCGCACGGGAAGCTACTTCAGAAGGCTGGTGCAACGGGTGTTGGTGCATCTACTTCAAGGGAAGGCTGCTTCAAGGTTGGGCGATTACTTCTAGGTGAAGGCTGCTTGAAGGGTTTGGGAAAAGAAATTGTATTTTATGTAAAGTCCTTGCGAGGTAATAAAATAGATTTCTTTTCAAATCCCGGTTGGGTAAGCAACCGGGTAGTGGACTGACTACCTTAGTATTTGCTAAGGCTAGGAACCACTCTAAACCCTTGTGTCTCCTTGTCTAATCTTTCTTTGTGGTTGCTTGAGTTTAAATTATTTTAAAATATATATAAAACTCTATTCACCCCCCCTCTAGAAGTTTTCAAAAAATAGCTTATTTATTTTTTCTCTCCTAAAACTACTCTCTCTACCCACTCTCTCTTCACCCCCTCCTCCCCTCTCCCTCTCTCTTTCTCTCCCTCATGTTTCATTCTCACGTTGGAAATCAAAAAGTGGACTGCACATCAACAACAAATGATGGGATGGAAGAACTGACTTTTTTGTCTTCTACTTAGTGGTCGTCTGGGTTGGGGTTCGTAAATGACTCCATATAGCTTATCTCTTCTTTTTGGGATTCAGAAGCCGTACAAAGTCCACTATGTACTTGTTCCATTCGTGATTACTTCGGATATAGTGGTCGTAGAAGACCAAAAGTTAACTATGGGCAGGGATATAGCCAAAGAGGCCATGCCCCCCCAATATATATATATATATATATATATATATATATATATATATATATGTATATATATATATGGTAGCGATCCAGTGAGAAACACCTTGTCGCAAAAAATCATTGCAATCAGACATTGTTTACATGTCCATATGTACAATATACACTTTTTACATCCAACGGTCAGCCTGAAATTCAATATAGAGTGTCGAAAAATATTTGGTTGTTGTGAATGATCTACAAATTGTATGGTGATAAAATTTTATAAGAAGGTAGATATTAAGGTATACTTATAATCTATATGGTTGGATTATGAAAAATTGAACTATGTGGAGAGTTATTCAAATACCTCTCACTATATATATATATATATATATATATATATATATATATATATATATATATATATATGCCAGCAATCCAGTGAGAAATATATCTGGTGAGAGCATGAGAGGCATTTGAATAACTCTCCACATAGTTCAATTTTTCATAATCCAACATGAGATTATGAAAAATTGAACTATGTGGAGAGTTATTCAAATGCCTCTCATGCTCTCACCAGATATATTTCTCACTGGATTGCTGGCATATATATATATATATATATATATATATATATATATATATATATATATATATATATATATATATATATATATATATATATATGCATTATCTACTGAAAGCAAGGCAGAAAAATACAAGTTGCGTAGCGGCGCGGGACTAGCAGCCATCTTTCCTGGTCGCAAGTTCAAGTCTCTTTGTCAAGGTTGTTACCATTTTTCACATTATTGCATACATGGTTGTCTTAAATATAGATTTGAAGTTAGTGCAATGAATATGAATCAGAAAATTGTAAGTAGAGGATTGGCAAGAAGCATGTAGTTGCATTTGTTCTTACTAAGTTTGACTTTGAGTGTTGGGGTTGTTATTTTTTTCACATTATTACATACATGATTGTCTTAAATACAGATATATAAACGTTATGTAAGGTATACTAATCAGAAAATTGCAAGCAGTGCAATGGTAAGAAGTTTCTAGCTGTATATATTGGTCTCAAGTTCAACTTTCTTTATTTATTCCCCCCCCAATAGTGGATTCCTGGATCCGCTACTGACTATGGGCAGCCATAAATTTTTACATACTTTTTCGCCATATTTGGTTCACTGGAAAGAATATGAACGGGATGAGACGAAGGATAGGATGTGATGGGATGTGGTGAGTGATAGGATATCGTGTTCCCATCCCATGTTTTGATAGAACAAATGAATGAATAGGATAAAAGGTAAAAAAATTCTTTGTAAATTACATGGTCACTATGGAAATGGAATGAAAATAACATTAATTATATATATATAGGGTAGCGATCTAGTGAGAAACATTCTACGGTGAGAGCAAGAGAGGAATTTGAATAACTATAAAGTTGTAGCTTATTTTCAATATCCAACCTTATGGATGGGAAGAACATCATTACATTTACCTTCACACAAAAAATCATCACAATTGGATATTGTTTACATCTCCATATATATAATATACATATTTTACATCCAACGGTCAGCCTAAAAATCAATATTGAGCGTTGAAAAGTATTTGCTTGTTGTGCGTGCAATACAAGTCCTATGATGATGAGATTTTTTGGGAACGTGACTAATATGGTATATTTTGAATCCATAAGGTTAGATTATGAAAATTTGATCATTGTACAAAGTTATTCAAATGCCTCTCATGCTCTCACCAAGATATGTTTCTCACTGGATCATTTCTCTCTCTCTCTCTCTCTCTCTCTATATATATATATATATATATATATATATATATATATATATATATATATGCATTGTCTAGTGAAAGCAAGGAAGAAAAATACAAGCATGGAATCATGACCCTTGGCTTTCCTAGGAAGGACAACTACAAAGTCCATAGTAATGTGATCCCAAATCCACTACGGTATTGGTAAGGGTTGTAATGTCCATGCAAGCTTCTGGTGCTCATCTTTTACTTGTTGATAAACTAGATATCTGGAAACAAACTCTGCCACATCACGCTTTAATCCTGACCATCAATACAAGTCCTTCAAGTTCTAGTACATCTTGGTACTTCTAAGATGCATTTCATACATTAAAGAGTGAGCCTCCTCAAGTACCATCTTTCTCAATCCATCAACATCGGGAATTAATGTCCTGTTATGGAAACAAATTGTTCTATCCTCATTCTCATGGAAGCCATCAAGCTTCTCACTGTCTATCTTCGATCGGTTATTCTGTATCACAAAATTATTCTATGCTGCATCATGAATCTGCTATGTCAAAATAGGTTTTACTTGTAACTGTGCCAACAACCTTCCAGTAAAGAAATTTCTAACTGTACATTCATCTGGCGAAGAGACACAAACATATCCCATTTATGGCACTCTAGGGAGCATAACTTTGCCTAATCTATAGACGATGAAGACAATTTTCTACTTAATGCATCTGATACCACATTCACCTTTCTAGGATGGTAATCTATTGTGCAATCATAATCCTTGATCAGTTCCATCCATCTTCTCTACCACATATTCAGCTCCTACTTTGAGAAAATATTCTGCAGATTCTTGTGGTCAGTGAAGATCTGACACTTTTCTCTGTAAATATAATGTCTCAAGATCCTTAAGGCATGGACCACCATTGCAAGCTCCAAATTGTGTGTTGGGTAGTTCTCCCCGTGTTTCTTAAGTTGTCGTGAAGCAAAAGAAATCACATTTTTATCCTACATCAACACGCATCCCAACCCATTCCTTAAAGCATCGCAAAAGACAATATAGCCTTACCCTTGCTCTAGAAGCACTAACACTGGTGCACTTGTCAACTTTTCTTTCAATAATTGAAAGAAATGTTGACATTTGTCATTCCAAGTAAAAGGAACACCTTTCCTGGTTAGCCTAGTTAAAGGTAATGCTACAGAACTAGAGTCCTTGATGAACCTCCTATAGTAGCCTGTCAAACCTAAGAAATTGTGAATTTCTGTTGGTGTCTTGGGTTGTTCCATTATAGTAAAGATTCAACCTTCTTAGGATCCATACTAACACCTTTAGCTAATATAACATGTCCCAGAAAAGACACCTCTGACAACCAGAACTCGCACTAGCTAAACTTAGCATATAGTTTGTCTTGTCTTAACAAGGTCAATGCCTGGCGAAGGTGCTTCTCATGTTGCTGACTATCCTTAGAATATATCAGGATGTCATCTATAAATTCGACCACACACTAATCAACATAAGGTCTAAACACTCTATTCATCTTATCCATAAAGGTTGTAGGTGCATTAATTAACCCAAACAACATAACCACAAACTCATAATGACCATACCTAGTCCTAAAAGCTGACTTGGGTATGTCATCAACCTTAATCTTCAACTGATGGTAACCTACCCTGAAATATATTTTTGAAAAAATAGTGGCACCTCTCAACTGATCAAAAAGATCACCAATCCTTGGCAAATTATACTTATTCTTTATTGTCACTTTGGTCAACTGTCTTTAGTCTATACATAACCTCATTGAGTTGTCCTTCTTTTTGACGAACAATACGGGAGCACCCCAAGGAGAAATGTTTGGCCTGATAAAACCTTTTTCTAACATTTCCTACAATTGTTTCTTTAACTCTTGCATCTCTTTTGGTGCCATTTTGTAGGGTGTCTATGCTATGGGTTGTGTTCCAGGAGAAAGATTTATCTCAAAGTCAATCTCTCTAGGAAGGGGAACACCAAGAAACTCATCAGGAAAAACATCTTTGAATTCCCGTACCACTGGTACCTCCTAAATACTAGGACCTATTAACTTGGTATCCACAATATGAGCTAAGAAAGCTTCACACCCTTGTCTCATCAACTACTCTGCTATCATGGTTGACATCAAACACGTGGGAAGAATCTTTCTATCACCTCAAAAAATCCACTATACATTTCCATTATGGAATGTTGCTACTATAGTGCTACAGTCCAATACTACCTTGTACTTTTTCAAGGTATCCATTCCTAAGATCACAATAAAACCATGCATGTCAAGTGGAAAGAGATCCACTTGAATGTTGTGTCCAAAAAATGAAAGAACACAAGAAAATCATACTTCTCGCTACTCGACAGAATGAACTAATGGAGTCCCTAGCCGTAGGCTATCTAATCTACAACTAATAGGCAGATAACAACTACTTATCACTTCTCTAGTAATAAAGGAGTGTGTTGACTCGGGTCTACTAATACTGATACAAAACAAGATATAGACAAATCAAATGAAATAACTCCATCTGACTTGTCACGACTCATGGATTGACCACTGCTTTTGCCTGGCTCATGGCATAGAACCTAGTCATCACGTGCTGATGCCCACATCCTCTGTTTGCCTATCCAGAGGATCTTATCGGTGATGCTTGACCACATCCTCTAATACTACTAGTGCTAAATTGTTGTCGTTATGCACCCTGTTGACTCTGCCTTGGTTGTTGAGTCACCTCCTCCTCCTTCAAAGGACAATACCACTTTGTATGTCCCATCTGTCCACACTTATGACATGTCTTACTTTCATACCATGGCCTAGACGACCCTCTCACTTAAATTGATGATATGTTGCGGGCTCCTACAGGTGAAAAGCATCAACCTCTTCCCCTACTCAGGGTCCACTGGGATGCTGTGAATGACCTCTGCTCACTAAAAGTCGACCTTTGCTGCGACGGAGATGGAGTAAACCTTGTCTTCTTAAAACCTCTAGATGATTGCCCTTGGAATTGAGCCAGTCATTTATTAGAATTAGTTTCACACTTTTGTAGGGAAGACATGTCAATCCTCCTTACAGACTCCACAAAGGTGGAAAACCTTTCCCTATTCTCTAGGGCTGATGTTGTTGTAGTTAATTCCCTACTTAGGCCCTTCTTGAACCTACAGATCCTTTCCTTGCCAGTGGTTGCCATGTGAGGACAGAACCTCATAAGTTCCATAAACTTTGAATCATACTCATTAGTAGACATTGCACCCTGCCTAATCATCTTGAACCGGGAGATTTTATCATCTAAATAAGTCTCTGGAAAGTTTTGTCTAACAAACTCCCACCAAAATTCTTCCCATCCTATCACCACGCTGGCCTTTTCTCTTCCTCTATTTCCCACCAGTGGCTACCCTTCAATAGATAGACACCATGCTTTACTTTGTCTTCTTTGGGGATTTTTAGAATCTTGAACCCCTTTTTGAGCTCAGTAAGACACATAGCGACGCTTGCTAGATCAGAATTACCAGCATATTCGATTTCTCATCTAAGACATTCAAAAGTCTTCCCAATTCCCTGGGATTCCACATTTGGGATGATTGCTCTAGCTTGAGGTATTAGCATTCTGTCCACTATATGAGTAATGGTGGCCATCATCTATTTAAAAAAAGACTAAAACTCAGAATTGGCCATCATTGTCGGGTCCATCTGAGGCATTGCAGGCTGCTCTGGCCCTGTCTCTAGCACTCTCTCATCGCGTTCCTTCCTCCTAGCACCTCCTCCTAGTGCCAAATAGCTACTCTCGACATGTTCTTCATGTCCTCTAGACATATATTCATAAGCATAAGCTATGATCGAATATGTTGGATTCATAAGAATAGACTTAAACCTATGTCCTATGTCCCTGTAGACTCAACGAACCTAGGGCTCTAATACCAACTTAATTGTGACACCTTGCCACGTTAAACGAGATTACTCAAAACATAAAAAACGATCAAATACAAATTAATCACATAGTAAAAAATGATGAATAATTAAAAACCTAAAATTTGCATCATGAACCAATTCTACAATATTTACATAATGGTCCATCTCTTCCATTCTTATACATTATAACAGGAAGTACATCTATGCTAAATGGCCTAGGCCACATCCTATGAAAAAAAGAAGCATTTACATGTTCATGCCATATATACATCCACTGACATACTGTCAATACCTTGTGTCGATACAATTATCTTATCTAGAAAACACTTCCTATATATGGACCTGAGAGTACTGGAAAGACATTAGGACTCTATTACTAAAAACTATAGTTTACCATCCTTCTGAATGTATTGATTACCATGCTTGTTCTCTTCCACATCACGACCTCTACCTCGTTTCTCGTGACCATTTAAAAAGATGTGGTGACCCACAGGTGAGACCTAGTCCCAACGAGAGATATAACTCTCTCCAACAAATTCTGATTACTTCAGATTAATTAACAGTAAATAAATTGAGAAGATAGGGTATTTAATAAGTACTCTAAGAAGATAAAACATTTCAAGCATATTAAGCAAGTAAACTTAATCAATAGGGATAAATACTCAAGTATTATTGGATAGCACCTTATAAGCACGGTGTAGTATGAAATCAAGTTAAGGGATAATTCATCCAATGTGAAACATATTTGTCTTTAACAAATATACTACCATTACATCTTTTATTATTATGCCCTGGGGAGTTTTAGTCGTACCACTCAAAATCCAACTGACCACTGCTTGGTCTCAATAAGTTCCATATAAGATCAAGGAGGAGTCAAACTCCAAGATCTTTTCCATACTTGGAAGTATGAGTCTGCACTATAGTGATATCTTGGTCAAACTACAAAACAATGACATATAGTCATGTAAACAACTAGCCCACCCTGGTACAAGTCAAAATGCTAGAAACCAAGATATGCAAAGTAAAACATTTATCACACGATAATCAATGAGACATGACCATTGTCGTTCTCCAAAAGAGGGCTAGGTATGACCACAATCATCCTCCCTAAACACTTAAAGTCAGGATAATAAATACCCCACATATTCAACAATATGTGCTATGAGTTTCCCTTAGGAATACTCATTTCACCTTCCAATAAGTTTTGACATTGAAAATGGCTCTATGGTTCAGGGAACTACATGCTTAGGGTTACACTTGATTAGTTATTTGCCAATTGGATAAATTAAGGCTTCATCATACAATTGGACATACAAATCTTAATTCATTTCTATCAAGTATATAAACATTACAACTTCGTAAAACACTTGAGGTATAAATCTTTACCACTTTACCACATGTATCACTCATTGCATCATAATAAACCACATGTGCCATCTTATATTTTCAAGATATCATTTCTTATCATGAGTTCCATGGTTTCAACCCTTATTGGAACATGAATAAGATTTCACCTTAATTAGGGCTTAGTCATGCCCAAAGATCATTAATACCATCACATTATTCCCTGCATGGTTATCATTATCATTCTAGGCCTTAGACAAGGCTCAAATGATCACCAACACAAAATTATCCCAGAGATTAAACATGGTAGAGCTCAATGGAAATTAATTAACACTACATTGAGATTGTAATATATTGTTACATTAATCATTCAAGAGGTCTAATTATAACTAAACATCAACATTTGGTCATATTAAAGTTGGTGTATCAAACCATGTTTAATTAAAAATACACATCTCTTGTTATGGTGATTTATCCATATATTCATACAAGGGAAAAGGTAAGATTACAAGTTCAATGGTGTTGTTTCATTGAATTCTCTTTATTAGAAACCTTTTATAAGTCTATGGAATTCACTTTAATCCATTAATTGTTGAAGCATCCAATCTCATTCATTGGATTGGGTTCATTATTCAAACATTAATTAGGTATGGGTCCAACCATCCATTTTAGCACCAACATAGGGTATCAGTTTATACTTCCTCCATGGATAACGGCCTGTTACCTTCATGGTGTAACAATTTAAACACCAGCATGGTGTACCGATTTACTCACATCACGTGTGTTGATCCAATATCAACACGATATATCCGCATGATGTATCAGTCTAACACCATCAAAAGCATGTTGGCCTATCTCACCAAGAGTGTATCAGCCATTAACCATCACGGGTTATGACCATGGTAGGGAGTTAGCCATAGACTATCATGGTTTGTTGCTATGGTCAGGGCCTCAAACACAGACCATCATGGTTTGTTGTTATGGTCAGGGCGTCATGCTGACAACAACATGGTGTCTCATTTTACCCACAATATGGGGTGTGTCATTCACTATCATCATGGTTGATATTAATACAAAACTAGTGATCAGTTTTAGACCGTTATGGGTTACTACCATGGCTATGATTTCGGCCTAATAACAACATATGTATTAGCCACTGGCCATCATGGTTTGCAACATGGCTGGGGTGTAAACCATCACAATTTACCCCTTATGTGTTAAGGTGTCGACTATAAGTCGTCATGGTTTACAACTATGACTAAACTAATGGTGTCGGGCACATCACCTCATGGATAAGTTCATCATCAACATGATCAAGCTCGAGATGGTTACAGACAAGGTCTAGAACAATAAGAACCACCACCATTACCATAGTGGAAACTTACCAAAATAAGAACATAAACTTGTTTCTATATACAAGGATGTTCGTTTTAGGTATGATCATAAGCATGCCAGCTTGAAGTAAGCAATATAAGTGACTAAAGTTATAAAAATCACCTCTATTGATAAGAACAAACTTCTAGAAGCAAGTATCACAAGAAAAGAAGGTAAGGAAATCCAAGTTGCAGATTAGAACTTGGCCAACTAGGTGCCCTTCTCCTTAAGGAAGAAAAACCCTAGAAGAAGAAGAAGCAAGAAGGATATATGCTTGAGTTCTAGAGCAACCTCTTCCATGGGACATCAAAATCTGACCTTGTGAGAGGTAGGAGGAAGAAGAACAAGGAAGAAGGAGGAAAAGAAGAGCTATTTACTTATTCAAGTCAAATATACCAAGAAGAAGCTTTTAGAAACCCTAAATGATAGAAAATCGGAACCCTAAATGCTCCTTCCAAGATGATCGTCCTCTTCTTCTACCTTGAGAAGGTTCTTTGTAGAACAGAAGAGAGAGAACACGAGATCCTTTGCAAATGGATAGTTATAGAGAGTAAAGGCTTCGTTTTGGCATAGAGATAAGTGTGTATATATATATATATATAGATAGAGAGAGAGAGAGAGAGTTTAGGGGATAAGTTTTGAGAAGAGCATGAGGTGTACAATCGATCCTCCATGTGTCCACAACTTTAATTTTTTTGCATGGTCAAGTTATCAGCAAATCCACCAACTATTGGGGACTGCTGGGCTGTCAGCTTATGCCCAAGCAAGTAAAGTCATCACTTGTTAGTCTTAAAGGTAGCTCATCCCTGGGGTTAAAGTCCTAATTCAACATAGAATGAAATCTCCTTTAATTAAATGTACATTAAGCGTCCCATAACTCAAAAAGCTCAAGAATGATAAAAAATATATAAGGAGCATAATTGATGGAACAATTTGTATAGAAAACCCCTTAATTGGGTAAATTGCCGAAAAGTCCAAAATGTACAGAAAATTGCATAACTTGTTCAAACAATGTCCAAGTTGGACCAAATTTGAAAATTAAGCTTGTCTTCTGATTCCAAAGCATAACACAAGGTTAGATTAAGGTTCTAAGAATTCAATTATGGTAATTAATCATATTCAACATTTAGGTAAGTTCAGGGGCCTTACAGGCAGTGTTATAAGTATCATGTGGTGATAGTGTGACTAGTTCACACCTTATGAATTTTGTATCTTCTGAAGTTGTACTATACCCTTATTCTTGTAGATCTTGTTATTGATTTATACTTTGTAACTTTATTGATGCTAAAAGATACCTAATTGGCATAACGAATCAAGTGAAACCCTAATCATGTAGATGCCATGTGTCGGCTCTGATCTCCAAACCATGACATAAACACGATTAAAACTTAGCGGAAGCGAATCAATAATCAGCGGAAGACAAAAAAATCACGGGAAATTAAAACTTTTCGAGATAAGAACTTGTATCCATAAAAACTCCTTTCATAAAGAGAGGTAAACTGTTTACATCTCAGGATAATTACTTCTTGAGTAATTATATACATCAAGATACAAAATCTCAAGATCACATAACACAAGACTCCAAGACCTGAGAGTACATAGGACACATAGGACTGACTCTAATTACACCACATGGCAGGACAAATCTCCACCTGAGATTACTACTGCCCCTGGTGCTGCTGCTGCTGAGACTGGTCACCTGTAGGCTGGTTCCTTTGTCTCCGACGTCCACCTAAAAAGTTGAAGTCTACGGGGTGAGACAATTATACATAATTGTCCCAGCGAGAGTTATAACTCTTCGCCAGAAGCTTTATTATAACATTTAAGAATATCTTAAACAGTAAAGCCTTCAAAGTATCCTATAACAGTTGCAAGTATAACAAGATCTCTACAATTAGGAGATATGAAGAATATAAGCACTATTGCAATGTAACATCAATCAACTAACTTGGAGTTATCTCTAACAAGTTATACTACATGGTTGATTATGTTTTACAACAACATTATGCCCTGTGGAGATGAGGCTTACCACTCATACTCCAACTGATCGCTGAGAAGCCGCATCAGTATCATACATAGGTCATTAAGAGAGCCGGATTCTCATGACCTTCACCTTCCTCAGTCAGTACGAGGATCACTTGTAGGACATCTTGTGTCTCTACTACTATAGCTCACCAGGGTAAACTAGTCCTTCGCTATTCTAGAGTCACAGTGGCGTTCTGTACTCTCTTCGTCATCAGGAGGTTTCATATTTACCTACCACTGATACGGATATCTGTGCTTTCTTCGTCATCAGGAGGTTTCATGTTTACCTACCACTGATATGATATGGAACTATAGTGAAGGATGGATGGATTCCACATCTACATCACTTTCCTACACTAGGATGTAAGGTTCTACACATCCATGTACCCCACATACTCAAAAGTATGTGCTCCAGGAGTTCCCTGAGGAAAACCTGTTTCACCATCACTTAATTTCTGACAATGATGGATCTATGATCAGGGCTCTACATTATACTTGATTAGTTAGGTACATTCAGTATTCTTTAACAGCATACATTGTTCTTCAAACAATAATAGTAGCATAGCAGCTATAAAAGAAGAATACTAAATGTAACAGGCCTAACTCATATCAATCATCATTTCTCATTATCCTCATCACAAGTCATCTCTAAGGCATGACTTTGATGGTATTCATGGCTCTCACAGCCCATTATCAGCATAGGATGCCACTGGCAAGACATCGGATTACTTTACTTATTCATAAGGCTAACAACATGCCTTTAATGAATATAACATCATTATCCATGCCTGGATATGATTACCTTCATATTAGAACCTGCATGGTTAATACATCTGATAAAGGTAATACAACAATAAGGAATGTACTTCCTACTCTTGTCCTAAGAGTTAAATCTTTAATTCAAATCAAATAGAGTTTAATACTCAAAGGCATGCCATTACCCTTGAATTAGGGTTTACTATTCACATTATATGTCATCACCCTTGAATTAGGGTTTACTATTCACATCAAGCTGAATTAAACTCATAACATCATCATGTATGAGTATCATCTTCATTGATGCTCTTGGATTAGTTAAAGGTTCATCATTTATCATAATTAGGGTTTCTATGACCTCACACAGGTGGATCATACCCTAATTATACTCACTCATGTGCATTGGAGATGCTTTAGTTGAGTTTGCACTTTAAAAAAGGTACTTTCTCTCTCTAGAAGTACTTTCTCTCTCTAGAAGTACTTTCTCTCTCTAGAAGTACTTTCTCTCTCATCATAATGTTAGGTGATGTCAACATCACTCTAAAACAGGTTGGATTGAGTCATCATAGGCTAACATAGCCAATAACATCACCATTATGTGATTAGAATTACTTTCTCTCTCTAGGGTACTTTCTCTCTCTAGAGTACTTTCTCTCTCTAAAGTACTCTCTCTTTCATCATACTCATGGTTGATGATAACATTAGACTAGATCAAGTTGGATAGAGTCATTATGACTAAAAACATCATTCTCATGTAATTAGGGTTTGAATTGAGCAAGGTATAACTCAATTGACCCTTCAGGGGTATATTGGTAATTCACCCCATTGATCATCATTATGGTCAAAACCTTAGTCAAATAACCCCTTAATATCCTAGGTTGTCATTAGGGTTTGATTAGGGCAACATTGAACCATTTATATCATCATTTGATTTAATGAAGTCAACCTTGAATCACATTGATTGATTTCAATCATTAATCATCAATTGAATTGAGATCGGTTGAAAGTGTTGACCGTTTGCCCACTTTGACTTTCCAAGACCGCGAGCCTCCTTCTAACTCCAAGACCGCGAGCCCCCTTAGGCTTCAAGACCGCGAGCCTCCTTCTAACTCCAAGACCGCGAGCCCCCTTAGGCTTCAAGACCGCGAGCCTCTTCAAGGGGTTCAAGACCGCGAAGCCTTCCATTGGTTCAAGTTAATGTTGAGACCGCGAAGATCAATTTGATGTTGAGTCCGCGAAGAGGTGTTGACCGTTTAGCTAGTTTGACCTCAGGACCGCGAGGCCCTTCGCGGTCTTGAGACCGCGAGCCTCCTCTCGTGCTTGAGACCGTGAGCCCCCTCACGGTCTTGAGACCGCGAGCCCTCTCACGGTCTTGAGACCGCGAGGCTCTCATGGTCTCAGCCGCTTGGTCCTTCAACAAGGCTCAAAGGTGCAACCAATAATGTCAAACAATGTTGAAGCCTTCAAAAGGTCCAATCTATGTTGTCCACCTATGGATTGGGTTAATCAAGATTATGCTTGACCAATTGGTCAACCAATTGACCCTCAATTGTTGACCAAGTAGGATTGAAATCGATTCAATTAGGGTCTATCAATGTTCACCCATCAACACTCAACAATGTGCATCAACACAAGGTTGAACTCTTCAATTGAGCTCCAATGGGGCCCAAACTTGGCCCAAACGGTCTTGAGGTCATGTGGGTGGACCCCACATGGTCTTAAGACCGTTTGCCCAAGATTTCATCAAAGTCTAAGGTGATTTGATAGGGTTTGAACCATGATTGAACCACAAAATAGAATTTTGATTAAATTGATAACTTATTTGCAATTAGGTCCTCAATTGGTCAAATTACTCAACCCTAGACCTTCAAACGGTCTTGGGTGATTGTCCTCTCGGTCTTGAGACCGTTTGGATGAGTTCCAAACGGTCTTGAGACCGTTTGCCCATCCAATTTTTGGATTCTAGTGGAAATTCATCAAGGTTGAACAAATTGAGTTGATGATTATATCAATATTTAATTGCAATGTAAATTGGTGTAAAAGTACCTTCAATTGGTCAACAAATCTTGACCCCAGACCTCCAAACGGTCTTGGTTGATTGCCCTCGCGGTCTTGAGACCGTTTGGTGACCCCCAAACGGTCTTGAGACCGTTTAGGTCAATCAACCCTAAAAACCCTAATTAGGTCACCATAATTTCAGTACTGATTTCGCCTAGGGTTATCCCTAGTAATCACCCTTCAACTCTTAGCCCGTTTGGAATTAGACCATAAAACTTGGTGAGTTGTTCATTAACATAATTTTGAACAGTAATCTCATACGGTCAAAGCTTAGTCAATGACCTTACACGGTCTTGAGACCGTTTGCCGAAAAAGGCAATTTCAGACCGTTTGAAAATCAGCAATTAATTCATTTAAAGTTGTGACGTAAAAAGGTCATATCTCCCGATTCATTTGGATTTAGTCTCCCAAATTTTGAGGGTAATTAGCCTATATAATTAGGAACAGATTTCTTATACGGTCCACGCTCGGTCAATGGGGCCAAACGGTCTTGAGACCGTTTGCCCTGTCGCGGTCTCGAGACCGTTTGCTCACCTCGCGGTCTTGAGTCCGAGAGAGCAAACTGTTAGGACCGTTTAAGGAAAAGAAAAGAAAAGCGGTGGGTTTTTCTTGGAAATCACGCCTTCATCTCCTAGCTCAAGAACAGTATGAATATCTCATGGGTTTGCTTGTAAAATAGCAAAGAACAGTAAGGAACATGAAGGACTATCATCTAACCGCATATAAAGGATGCATATAGTAAAGCATGGGTTTAGAGTTATAAAACCCGCCTAAAGCTTGCTTCTTGAGCTCCAAGCTTTAATGGCGTCCTTGAGTTCCCACAGGTTGGCCAAGGTGAAAACTCCAAGGAAGGATGAAAAAGAGACGGCTAGAAAGGTAGGGTTTCAAGAGTTAGCCATGAAGACGACCTTGAATTCGAATTCTAACCATGGAATTAGGCAAGAAGAAGATCCCAAACCTACCTTGCACCCTTGGTCGTTCCTCTTGAGCTCCAAGATAGTCCTTAGTCGGCCAAGCAAAGAGGAAACAGTGATATGCATGAAGGAAAGATTTCTTTGCTTGAGAGGTAGAGTGTATATATACTAGGGGTATGATTCTCAACATTAGTTCATAAGTTTCCCTTAATTCCAACTAAGTCCTTCCTTTATTACTTGCTCGTCCCTTCCTCTTTATTCTAAGGACAAACCTTATCTTAAGTTATAGAAAAGAAGGCAAGGAAGAACAATCTAATAATAAAGTTCATAGTTAAAGGGATATTGCACATATACCCTGATTATTCAATCACAAAGCCTATTTCTTAACTTGATAACTCAATTGAGGTGAATTCCTCATCATTTCTTCTCTAAATGATGGAAAGAGTCTAAAAAGATACTTTAGATGACATTCTTTACAAATTGCATCCCTTTATTTGGGTAAATTGCATTTTACCCCAAATTAGGGTTTCAAGCTCTGGGATTGCTTCCACAGATGCACCTTGGTGCTCTAGCTTGGGAAATCCATCAAACTTTGCCAAAGAGATTCTCATGATGTCTCAACATCAGAGGAACATCTCATCATGTGCAAATTTCAAGCTAACCCTTTCAACTGGGTAAATTGCACATAGGTCCCTGTATATCAAAACAATGCTACAACTTTAAATAAAAAGGAGCAAATACTGAAATATACATTTCTGAGAAACTTAATTACATGCTTAGAGTTAATCACAAAGATTTAATTACATATTTAGGCAAAACACCTAGGGTTGACTCATAACCCAGGTCAGGGATGTTACAAATTATCCACCCCTTACAAGGATTTCGTCCCCGAAATCGATAAAACATACTACGAGAAAAGGGCAGGATACTTCCTTCTCATCTCATCCTCTAACTCCCAAGTGGCTTCTTCAACACCACGATGGTTCCAGAGGACTTTCACAAGACTTATATCTTTCTTCTTTAACATTTTAATTCGTTTATCAAGGATTGACACCGGTCCCTCCTCATAGGATATGTCATCATTCAATTCTACCCCCATAGGTTGTAGAACTGACTCGGTGTCTGGGTGACATTTCTTCAACATAGAAATGTGAAACACAGGATGTAACCTCTGTAATTCTGGGGGAAGCTCTAGTTTATATGCTACCTTTCCAATCCGTTCAATGATTGGATAAGGCCCCATATATCTAGGAGCTAACTTCCCCTTCCTTCCAAAACGAAGGACCCCTTTCCAAGGTGAGATCTTGAGATACACTCTGTCTCCAACCTGGAACTCTAAAGGTCTACGACGTTTATCAGCATAAGATTTCTGCCTATCCTGAGCAGTCTTAATCTTATGTTGTATTACTTTAATCTTTTCTGTGGTTTGCTGCACAAGGTCAGGACCTAACAACTGATGCTCACCAGTTTCAAACCAACACAAAGGTGATCTACAACGTCTACCATATAAGGCTTCATAAGGTGCCATATCAATACTATGTTGATAGCTATTGTTATAGGCAAACTCTATCAAGCTTAGGTGTAGATCCCAACTTCCGGTGAACTGGAGAACACATGCTCGCAACAGGTCTTCTAAGGTTTGTATGGTCCTTTCCGACTGTCCATCAGTCTGTGGATGAAAGGCCGTACTAAACCTCAGCTTAGTGCCTAAAGCTCTGTGCAACTGTTCCCAAAAACGACTGGTAAACTGAGGATCTCTGTCAGAAACTATTGTGACAGGAACTCCGTGCAAACACACTATCTCTTTAACATACAACTCTGATAACCTTTTAGCAGAATAGGTTGTTTTGATAGGTAAGAAATGTGCTGTCTTAGTCAACCTATCAACAATTACCCAAATGGAATCATGTCCTTTGCTTGTCCTGGGTAGGCCAACAACAAAGTCCATGGTCACATGGTCCCACTTCCACTGTGATATGGGTAAAGGTTGCATTGTTCCTGTAGGCTTCTGGTGTTCAGCTTTAACTTGCTGACACACAGGACACCTCAGAACAAACTCTGCAACGTCCTTCTTCATCCCAGGCCACCAATACAGATCCTTCAAATTCTGATACATCTTGGTGCTCCCTGGATGCATAGCATACATGGAAGAATGGGCTTCTTCCAGGACTAACTTCCTCAAGTTGTCCACATCCGGCACTATCATTCTTCCATTATAACAAACTACTTGATCTTTTGAGTCATGAAAACCATCTTGCTTCTCATTTCCATACTCAGATCTTATATGCTGAACTGCAGCATCACCTAGCTGTGCTTCTTTAATCTTCTCTCTTAGGGTAGGTTTAATATGCATCTCAGCTTACAAACCGGCTAGCAATGACACCTTCAACTGTACATTGTCTTGCCTTAAAGAGATAAGCATATCTCTCCTAGAGCATACTAAAGAGTTTAGTTGTGCTCTATTCATGGTTGATGTTGTTGATTTCCTACTCAAGGCATCTGCAACAACATTGGCCTTACCTGGATGGTAATCAATTGTACAGTCATAGTCCTTGATTAACTCCATCCAGTGACGTTGCCTCATGTTGAGCTCATGCTGATAGAAGATATATTTAAGGTTTTTGTGGTATGTGAAAATCTGGAATGTTTCTCCGTAGAGATAATGCCTCCAGATCTTCAAGGCATGAACCACAACAGCTAACTCTAGATCGTGTGTCGGATAATTCTCCTCGTGTTTCTTAAGCTGTCGGGAAGCAAAAGAAACCACTTGTTTATCCTGCATCAACACACATCCTAGTCCATTTTTGGAAGCATCACAGAAAACTATATACCCTTTTCGTTGTTCAGGTAGCACTAGCACAGGTGCACTTGTCAACCTCTCCTTCAGCAGCTGGAAAGATTGTTGACACTTATCACTCCAAGAAAAAGAAACATCTTTCCGGGTTAACTTGGTCAAAGGTAAAGCTATAGAACTAAAGTTCTTAATGAACCTTCGATAATAGACAGCTAACCCCAAGAAACTTCGAATCTCCGTTGGTGTTTTCGATTGTTCCCATTGTAGAACAGATTCTACCTTTGTAGGGTCAACACGAATTCCCGAGGCAGATATTACATGTCCAAGAAAAGATACCTCCGGCAGCCAGAACTCACACTTGCTAAACTTGGCGTACAGCTTATGTTCTCTTAGCAAGGTCAAAACTTGGCGAAGATGTTGCTCATGCTGCTGGGCATCCTTACTATAAATCAGTATGTCATCTATGAAGACGGCAACACACTGATCAAGGAAAGGTCGGAAAACTCTATTCATGAGTTCCATGAATGCAGCTGGTGCATTGGTTAGTCCAAACGACATAACCGTGAACTCATAGTGACCATATCTTGTCCTAAAGGCAGACTTGGATATGTCACTATCCTTAATACGGAGTTGATGATATCCAGACCTCAAGTCTATCTTTGAAAAGACTGTTGCACCACGCAACTGGTCAAAGAGATCATCAATCCTCGGCAGAGGATACTTATTCTTTATTGTCACTTTATTGAGTTGTCTGTAGTCGATGCATAACCGCATTGACCCATCTTTCTTTTTAACAAACAAGACCGGAGCACCCCAAGGTGAAGTACTCGGTCGGATAAAACCTCTCTCAAGTAACTCTTGAAGCTGTTTCTTGAGTTCTGCCATCTCGGCAGGTGCCATCCTATACGGAGTTTGAGCTATGGGTTTCGTATCTGGGATCAGATTGATTTCAAAATCAATCTCCCGAGGTGGTGGTATACCAGGAAGTTCTTCAGGAAACACATCTTCGAATTCCCTGACTATAGGAACTTCAGCAGGATTAGAACTTTCCTTAGTAACATCTACCACATGGGCTAAGAATGCATAACATCCTTGCCTCAACAGCTTATCAGCAACCATAGCTGATACAAGACAGGTAGGCAGAATCTTTCTTTCACCTTGAAAGATCCATGTGTTGCTTTCATCAGCAAACACAGCCAACTTGGACTCACAATCCAAGACAACTCTATACCTTTCTAAGGTATCCATCCCGAGGATTATATCAAATCCCTGCATATCAAGTGGTATAAGATCCACTTGAATGCGATGGTCAGAAAAGAAGAGGATGCAGGGAGAACATATCTCCTGCAAAACGGCAGACTCACTTATCGGAGTCTCTAACAGCAAACTATCTGTCCTATGACTAACAGTCATATTGCAGTTACGAATCACTTCACGAGTGATGAAAGAGTGCGTAGCACCCGGATCAATCAGAACGGATACAATACAAGATGTAGACATATCAGAATATAAAAGTTTCATCTGACCTGCCACTACCCATGGATTGACCACTGCCTCAGTTGGGTTCATAGCATAGAACCTCGCAGTCGCCTGGTGTTGAGGTGGTGCTGATGATCCAGCTTGAGACTCTTGTCCACGTCCTCGAGCTGCTCCTTGATGTTGTCTATTCTGAGATCCCTGTTGATTCTGTCTCGGGGGTTGTTGTGTCACACCGACAGGCCTAGAACGGCAATCCTTCATCAAGTGTCCCACCTTACCATAGTTGTAGCAACTCTTCTCCTATTGCTGTGGTCTGGGTGGTCCAGTAACTGACACTGATGCAGAACTGTGCATCCCTTGAAGCGGTTGACTCCGTCCTCTACCTCTGCTTGGTGTCCATTGAGTTTGAAAACTCGATCTGGGTGGTGGAGGGTTAGGTGCAGAGAATCTAGGTCTCTTGGAATCCCTAGATGAAGAACCCTGGAACTGTGGATATCTTTTATGGGTTTGTCTTTTCTCAACCACAGATCTCTCTATCCTTCAGACTGACTCAACGAAGGTAGAGAATCTCTCTCTATTTTCTAAGGCAGACACAGGGGTTGACATATCGGAATTCAAACCCTTTTCGAATCTTCTGATTCTTTCCTCATCCGTAGCAGCCATGTGCGGACAGAACCGCAACAACTCCATGAACTTAGCTTCATACTCACTAATGTTCATCATACCCTGCCTTAGTTTCTCAAACTGAGAGATCTTCTCATCTAGGAAGGTCTTTGGAAAATATCTATTGATAAATTCCCGACGAAACTCTTCCCATGAGAACTCTACTCCAGGTCTCTTCTGCTCTTCCATGTTCCACCAGTGACCAGCACTGCCTTTGAGAAGATAGACAGCATGTCTAACCTTCTCAGCTTCCAGAATCATAAGAATCCTGAAAGCCTTCTCCAACTCTGTCAACCATAAGTCAGCATCTGCAGGGTCGGCAGTTCCGAAGTACTTGGTAGCTCCGACACGACGAAGTCGTTCGAATGTCTTACCAATACCTTGTGCTTCAGGCTGGACAGGTGCCCTAGGTGTAGGAATGGGCATCCTATCGGTTATATGTGTCATGGCAGTCATGAACTGCCCGAACATCGTCTGTACAGCTGGATCACTCATGTCAGCTGGGTCGAACTGGGGTGGCTCTCTTGGCGACTCAGGTGCAGGTTGTTCTATTCTCAGAACTCTTGCACCGCCTCGAGGTGCACTAGCACTACTTTCTGCCACGTGCTCATCGTGATGTTCTAACATTCTTATGTATCTTCTTCTCCTGAGGAGTAGAAGATTCTATTAGATGAGGAAGGAGTACTAAAGGTAGACTCAACATCCTAAGTCCTATGCCTCTGTAGACTCAACTGAACCTGGAGCTCTGATACCACTAGTTGTCGGCTCTGATCTCCAAACCATGACATAAACACGATTAAAACTTAGCGGAAGCGAATCGGTAATCAGCGGAAGACAAAAAAATCACGGGAAATTAAAACTTTTCGAGATAAGAACTTGTATCCATAAAAACTCCTTTCATAAAGAGAGGTAAACTGTTTACATCTCAGGATAATTACTTCTTGAGTAATTATATACATCAAGATACAAAATCTCAAGATCACATAACACAAGACTCCAAGACCTGAGAGTACAGAGGACACATAGGACTGACTCTAATTACACCACATGGCAGGACAAATCTCCACCTGAGATTACTACTGCCCCTGGTGCTGCTGCTGCTGAGACTGGTCACCTGTAGGCTGGTTCCTTCGTCTCCGACGTCCACCTAAAAAGTTGAAGTCTACGGGGTGAGACAATTATACATAATTGTCCCAGCGAGAGTTATAACTCTTCGCCAGAAGCTTTATTATAACATTTAAGAATATCTTAAATAGTAAAGCCTTCAAAGTATCCTATAACAGTTGCAAGTATAACAAGATCTCTACAATTAGGAGATATGAAGAATATAAGCACTATTGCAATGTAACATCAATCAACTAACTTGGAGTTATCTCTAACAAGTTATACTACATGGTTGATTATGTTTTACAACAACATTATGCCCTGTGGAGATGAGGCTTACCACTCATACTCCAACTGATCGCTGAGAAGCCGCATCAGTATCATACATAGGTCATTAAGAGAGCCGGATTCTCATGACCTTCACCTTCCTCAGTCAGTACGAGGATCACTTGTAGGACATCTCGTGTCTCTACTACTATAGCTCACCAGGGTAAACTGGTCCTTCGCTATTCTAGAGTCACAGTGGCGTTCTGTACTCTCTTCGTCATCAGGAGGTTTCATATTTACCTACCACTGATACGGATATCTGTGCTTTCTTCGTCATCAGGAGGTTTCATGTTTACCTACCACTGATACGATATGGAACTATAGTGAAGGATGGATGGATTCCACATCTACATCACTTTCCTACACTAGGATGTAAGGTTCTACACATCCATGTACCCCACATACTCAAAAGTATGTGCTCCAGGAGTTCCCTGAGGAAAACCTATTTCACCATCACTTAATTTCTGACAATGATGGATCTATGATCAGGGCTCTACATTATACTTGATTAGTTAGGTACATTCAGTATTCTTTAACAGCATACATTGTTCTTCAAACAATAATAGTAGCATAGCAGCTATAAAAGAAGAATACTAAATGTAACAGGCCTAACTCATATCAATCATCATTTCTCATTATCCTCATCACAAGTCATCTCTAAGGCATGACTTTGATGGTATTCATGGCTCTCACAGCCCATTATCAGCATAGGATGCCACTGGCAAGACATCGGATTACTTTACTTATTCATAAGGCTAACAACATGCCTTTAGTGAATATAACATCATTATCCATGCCTGGATATGATTACCTTCATATTAGAACCTGCATGGTTAATACATCTGATAAAGGTAATACAACAATAAGGAATGTACTTCCTACTCTTGTCCTAAGAGTTAAATCTTTAATTCAAATCAAATAGAGTTTAATACTCAAAGGCATGCCATTACCCTTGAATTAGGGTTTACTATTCACATTATATGTCATCACCCTTGAATTAGGGTTTACTATTCACATCAAGGTGAATTAAACTCATAACATCATCATGTATGAGTAACATCTTCATTGATGCTCTTGGATTAGTTAAAGGTTCATCATTTATCATAATTAGGGTTTCTATGACCTCACACAGGTGGATCATACCCTAATTATACTCACTCATGTGCATTGGAGATGCTTTAGTTGAGTTTGCACTTTAAAAAAGGCACTTTCTCTCTCTAGAAGTACTTTCTCTCTCTAGAAGTACTTTCTCTCTCTAGAAGTACTTTCTCTCTCATCATAATGTTAGGTGATGTCAACATCACTCTAAAACAGGTTGGATTGAGTCATCATAGGCTAACATAGCCAATAACATCACCATTATGTGATTAGAGTTACTTTCTCTCTCTAGGGTACTTTCTCTCTCTAGAGTACTTTCTCTCTCTAAAGTACTCTCTCTTTCATCATACTCATGGTTGATGATAACATTAGACTAGATCAAGTTGGATAGAGTCATTATGACTAAAAACATCATTCTCATGTAATTAGGGTTTGAATTGAGCAAGGTATAACTCAATTGACCCTTCAGGGGTATATTGGTAATTCACCCCATTGATCATCATTATGGTCAAAACCTTAGTCAAATAACCCCTTAATATCCTAGGTTGTCATTAGGGTTTGATTAGGGCAACATTGAACCATTTATATCATCATTTGATTTAATGAAGTCAACCTTGAATCACATTGATTGATTTCAATCATTAATCATCAATTGAATTGAGATCGGTTGAAAGTGTTGACCGTTTGCCCACTTTGACTTTCCAAGACCGCGAGCCTCCTTCTAACTCCAAGACCGCGAGCCCCCTTAGGCTTCAAGACCGCGAGCCTCCTTATAACTCCAAGACCGCGAGCCCCCTTAGGCTTCAAGACCGCGAGCCTCTTCAAGGGGTTCAAGACCGCGAAGCCTTCCATTGGTTCAATTTAATGTTGAGACCGCGAAAATCAATTTGATGTTGAGTCCGCGAAGAGGTGTTGACCGTTTAGCTAGTTTGACCTCAGGACCGCGAGGCCCTTCGCGGTCTTGAGACCGCGAGCCTCCTCTCGGTCTTGAGACCGTGAGCCCCCTCACGGTCTTGAGACCGCGAGCCCTCTCACGGTCTTGAGACCGCGAGGCTCTCATGGTCTCAGCCGCTTGGTCCTTCAACAAGGCTCAAAGGTGCAACCAATAATGTCAAACAATGTTGAAGACTTCAAAAGGTCCAATCTATGTTGACCACCTATGGATTGGGTTAATCAAGATTATGCTTGACCAATTGGTCAACCAATTGACCCTCAATTGTTGACCAAGTAGGATTGAAATCGATTCAATTAGGGTCTATCAATGTTCACCCATCAACACTCAACAATGTGCATCAACACAAGGTTGAACTCTTCAATTGAGCTCCAATTGGGCCCAAACTTGGCCCAAACGGTCTTGAGGTCATGCGGGTGGACCCCACATGGTCTTAAGACCGTTTGACCAAGATTTCATCAAAGTCTAAGGTGATTTGATAGGGGTTGAACCATGATTGAACCACAAAACAGAATTTTGATTAAATTGATAACTTATTTGCAATTGGGTCCTCAATTGGTCAAATTACTCAACCCTAGACCTTCAAACGGTCTTGGGTGATTGTCCTCTCGGTCTTGAGACCGTTTGGATGAGTTCCAAACGGTCTTGAGACCGTTTGCCCATCCAATTTTTGGATTCTAGTGGAAATTCATCAAGGTTGAACAAATTGAGTTGATGATTATATCAATATTTAATTGCAATGTAAATTGGTGTAAAAGTACCTTCAATTGGTCAAAAAATCTTGACCCCAGACCTCCAAACGGTCTTGGTTGATTGCCCTCGCGGTCTTGAGACCGTTTGGTGACCCCCAAACGGTCTTGAGACCGTTTAGGTCAATCAACCCTAAAAACCCTAATTAGGTCACCATAATTTCAGTACTGATTTCGCCTAGGGTTATCCCTAGTAATCACCCTTCAACTCTTAGCCCGTTTGGAATTAGACCATCAAACTTCGTGAGTTGTTCATTAACATAATTTTGAACAGTAATCTCATACGGTCAAAGCTTAGTCAACGACCTTACATGGTCTTGAGACCGTTTGCCGAAAAAGGAAATTTCAGACCGTTTGAAAATCAGCAATTAATTCATTTAAAGTTGTGACTTAAAAAGGTCATATCTCCCGATTCCTTTGGAGTTAGTCTCCCAAATGTGAGAGTAATTAGCCTATATAATTAGGAACAGATTTCTTATACGGTCCACGCTCGGTCAACGGGGCCAAATGGTCTTGAGACCGTTTGCCCTGTCGCGGTCTCGAGACCGTTTGCTCACCTCGCGGTCTTGAGTCCGAGAGAGCAAATAGTTAGGACCGTTTAAGGAAAAGAAAAGCGGTGGGTTTTTCTTGGAAATCACGCCTTCATCTCCTAGCTCAAGAACAGTACGAATATCCCAAGGGTTTTCTTGTAAAATAGCAAAGAACAGTAAGGAACATGAAGGACTATCATCTAACTGCATATAAAGGATGCATATAGTAAAGCATGGGTTTAGAGTTATAAAACCCGCCTAAAGCTTGCTTCTTGAGCTCCAAGCTTTCAAGCTCCAAGCTTTAATGGCGTCCTTGAGTTCCCACAGGTTGTCCAAGGTGAAAACTCCAAGGAAGGATGAAAAAGAGACGGCTAGAAAGGTAGGGTTTCAAGAGTTAGCCATGAAGACGACCTTGAATTCGAATTCTAACCATGGAATTAGGCAAGAAGAAGATCCCAAACCTACCTTGCACCCTTGGTCGTTCCTCTTGAGCTCCAAGATAGTCCTTAGTCGGCCAAGCAAAGAGGAAACAGTGATATGCACAAAGGAAATATTTCTTTGCTTGAGAGGTAGAGTGTATATATACTAGGGGTATGATTCTCAACATTAGTTCATAAGTTTCCCTTAATTCCAACTAAGTCCTTCCTTTATTACTTGCTCGTCCCTTCCTCTTTATTCTAAGGACAAACCTTATCTTAAGTTATAGAAAAGAAGGCAAGGAAGAACAATCTAATAATAAAGTTCATACTTAAAGGGATATTGCACATATACCCTGATTATTCAATCACAAAGCCTATTTCTTAACTTGATAACTCAATTGAGGTGAATTCCTCATCATTTCTTCTCTAAATGATGGCAAGAGTCTAAAAAGATACTTTAGATGACATTCTTTACAAATTGCATCCCTTTATTTGGGTAAATTGCATTTTACCCCAAATTAGGGTTTCAAGCCATGGGATTGCTTCCACAGCTGCACCTTGGTGCTCTAGCTTGGGAAATCCCTCAAACTTTGCCAAAGAGATTCTCATGATGTCTCAACATCAGAGGAACATCTCATCATGTGCAAATTGCAAGCTAACCCTTTCAACTGGGTAAATTGCACATAGGTCCCTGTATATCAAAACAATGCTACAACTTTAAATAAAAAGGAGCAAATACTGAAATATACGTTTCTGAGAAACTTAATTACATGCTCAGAGTTAATCACAAAGATTTAATTACATATTTAGGCAAAACACCTAGGGTTGACTCATAACCCAGGTCAGGGATGTTACAAATTATCCACCCCTTACAAGGATTTCGTCCCCGAAATCGATAAAACATACTACGAGAAAAGGGCAGGATACTTCCTTCTCATCTCATCCTCTAACTCCCAAGTGGCTTCTTCAACACCATGATGGCTCCAGAGGACTTTCACAAGACTTATATCTTTCTTCTTTAACATTTTAATTCGTTTATCAAGGATTGACACCGGTCCCTCCTCATAGGATATGTCATCATTCAATTCTACCTCCATAGGTTGTAGAACTGACTCGGTGTCTGGGTGACATTTCTTCAACATAGAAATGTGAAACACAGGATGTAACCTCTGTAATTCTGGGGGAAGCTCTAGTTTATATGCTACCTTTCCAATCCGTTCAATGATTGGATAAGGCCCCATATATCTAGGAGCTAACTTCCCCTTCCTTCCAAAACGAAGGACCCCTTTCCAAGGTGAAATCTTGAGATACACTCTGTCTCCAACCTGGAACTCTAAAGGTCTACGACGTTTATCAACATAAGATTTCTGCCTATCCTGAGCAGTCTTAATCTTATGTTGTATTACTTTAATCTTTTCCGTGGTTTGCTGCACAAGGTCAGGACCTAACAACTGATGCTCACTAGTTTCAAACCAACACAAAGGTGATCTACAACGTCTACCATATAAGGCTTCATAAGGTGCCATATCAATACTATGCTGATAGCTATTGTTATAGGCAAACTCTATCAAGCTTAGGTGTAGATCCCAACTTCCGGTGAACTGGAGAACACATGCTCGCAACAGGTCTTCTAAGGTTTGTATGGTCCTTTCCGACTGTCCATCAGTCTGTGGATGAAAGGTCGTACTAAACCTCAGCTTAGTGCCTAAGGCTCTGTGCAATTGTTCCCAAAAATGACTGGTAAATTGAGGACCTCTGTCAGAAACTATTGTGACAGGAACTCCGTGCAAACACACTATCTCTTTAACATACAACTCTGATAACCTTTCAGCAGAATAGGTTGTTTTGACAGGTAAGAAATGTGCTGTCTTAGTCAACCTATCAACAATTACCCAAATGGAATCATGTCCTTTGCTTGTCCTGGGTAGGCCAACAACAAAGTCCATGGTCACATGGTCCCACTTCCACTGTGATATGGGTAAAGGTTGCATTGTTCCTGCAGGCTTCTGGTGTTCAGCTTTAACTTGCTGACACACAGGACACCTCAGAACAAACTCTGCAACGTCCTTCTTCATCCCAGGCCACCAATACAGATCCTTCAAATTCCGATACATCTTGGTGCTCCCTGGATGCATAGCATACATGGAAGAATGGGCTTCTTCCAGGACTAACTTCCTCAAGTTGTCCACATCCGGCACTATCATTCTTCCATTATAACAAGCTACTTGATCTTTTGAGTCATGAAAACCATCTTGCTTCTCATTTCCATACTCAGATCTTATATGTTGAACTGCAGCATCACCTAGCTGTGCTTCTTTAATCTGCTCTCTTCGGGTAGGTTTAATATGCATCTCAGCTAACAAACCGGCTAGCAATGACACCTTCAACTATACATTGTCTTGCCTTAAAGAGATAAGCATATCTCTCCTAGAGCATACTAAAGAGTTTAGTTGTGCTCTATTCATGGTTGATGTTGCTGATTTCCTACTCAAGGCATCTGCAACAACATTGGCCTTACCTGGATGGTAATCAATTGTACAGTCGTAGTCCTTGATTAACTCCATCCAGCGACGTTGCCTCATGTTGAGCTCATGCTGAGAGAAGATATATTTAAGGTTTTTGTGGTCTGTGAAAATCTGGAATGTTTCTCCGTAGAGATAATGCCTCCAGATCTTCAAGGCATGAACCACAACAGCTAACTCTAGATCATGTGTCAGATAATTCTCCTCGTGTTTCTTAAGCTGTCGGGAAGCAAAAGAAATCACTTGTTTATCCTGCATCAACACACATCCTAGTCCATTTTTGGAAGCATCACAGAAAACTATATACCCTTTTCCTTGTTCAGGTAGCACTAGCACAGGTGCACTTGTCAACCTCTCCTTCAGCAGCTGGAAAGATTGTTGACACTTATCACTCCAAGAAAAAGAAACATCTTTCCGGGTTAACTAGGTCAAAGGTAAAGCTATAGAACTAAAGTTCTTAATGAACCTTCGATAATAGCCAGATAACCCCAAGAAACTTCGAATCTCCGTTGGTGTTTTCGGTTGTTCCCATTGTAGAACAGATTCTACCTTTGTAGGGTCAACACGAATTCCCGAGGCAGATATTACATGTCCAAGAAAAGATACCTCAGGCAGCCAGAACTCACACTTGCTAAACTTGGCGTACAACTTATGTTCTCTTAGCAAGGTCAAAACTTGGCGAAGATGTTGCTCATGCTGCTGGGCATCCTTACTATAAATCAGTATGTCATCTATGAAGACGACAACACACTGATCAAGGAAAGGTCAAAAAACTCTATTCATGAGTTCCATGAATGCAGCTGGTGCATTGGTTAGTCCAAACGACATAACCGTGAACTCATAGTGACCATATCTTGTCCTAAAGGCAGACTTGGATATGTCACTATCCTTAATACGGAGTTGATGATATCCAGACCTCAAGTCTATCTTTGAAAAGACTGTTGCACCACGCAACTGGTCAAAGAGATCATCAATCCTCGGCAGAGGATACTTATTCTTTATTGTCACTTTATTGAGTTGTCTGTAGTCGATGCATAACCGCATTGACCCATCTTTCTTTTTAACAAACAAGATCGGAGCACCCCAAGGTGAAGTACTCGGTCAGATAAAACCTCTCTCAAGTAACTCTTGAAGTTGTTTCTTGAGTTCTGCCATCTCGGCAGGCGCCATCCTATACGGAGTTTGAGCTATGGGTTTCGTATCTGGGATCAGATTGATTTCAAAATCAATCTCCCGAGGTGGTGGTATACCAGGAAGTTCTTCAGGAAACACATCTTCGAATACCCTGACTATAGGAACTTCAGCAGGATTAGAACTTTCCTTGGTAACATCTACCACATGGGCTAAGAATGCATAACAACCTTGCCTCAACAGCTTATCAGCAACCATAGCTGATACAAGACAGGTAGGCAGAATCTTTCTTTCACCTTGAAAGATCCATGTGTTGCTTTCATCAGCAAACACAGCCAACTTGGACTCACAATCCAAGACAACTCTATACCTTTCTAAGGTATCCATCCCGAGGATTATATCAAATCCCTGCATATCAAGTGGTATAAGATCCACTTGAATGCGATGGTAAGAAAAGAAGAGGATGCAGGGAGAACATATCTCCTGCAAAACGGCAGACCCACTTATCGGAGTCTCTAACAACAAACTATCTGTCCTATGACTAACAGTCATATTGCAGTTACGAATCACTTCACGAGTGATGAAAGAGTGCGTAGCACCCGGATCAATCAGAACGGATACAATACAGGATGTAGACATATCAGAATATAAAAGTTTCATCTGACCTGCCACTACCCGTGGATTGACCACTGCCTCAGTTGGGTTCATAGCATAGAACCTCGCAGTCGCCTGGTGTTGAGGTGGTGCTGATGATCCAGCTTGAGACGCTTGTCCACATCCTCGAGCTGCTCCTTGATGTTGTCTATTCTGAGATCCCTGTTGATTCTATCTCGGGGGTTGTTGTGTCACACCGACAGGCCTAGAACGGCAATCCTTCATCAAGTGTCCCACCTTACCATAGTTGTAGCAACTCTTCTCCTGTTGCTGTGGTCTGGGTGGTCCAGTAACTGACACTGATGCAGAACTGTGCGTCCCTTGAAGCGGTTGACTCCGTCCTCTACCTCTGCTTGGTGTCCATTGAGTTTGAAAACTCGATCTGGGTGGTGGAGGGTTAGGTGCAGAGAATCTAGGTCTCTTGGAATCCCTAGATGAAGAACCCTGGAACTGTGGATATCTTTTATGGGTTTGTCTTTTCTCAACCACAGATCTCTCTATCCTTCGGACTGACTCAACGAAGGTAGAGAATCTCTCTCTATTTTCTAAGGCAGACACAGGGGTTGACATATCGGAATTCAAACCCTTTTCGAATCTTCTGATTCTTTCCTCATCCGTAGCAGCCATGTGCGGACAGAACCGCAACAACTCCATGAACTTAGCTTCATACTCACTAATGTTCATCATACCCTGCCTTAGTTTCTCAAACTGAGAGATCTTCTCATCTAGGAAGGTCTTTGGAAAATATCTATTGATAAATTCCCGACGAAACTCTTCCCATGAGAACTCTACTCCAGGTCTCTTCTGCTCTTCCATGTTCCACCAGTGACCAACACTGCCTTTGAGAAGATAGACAGCATGTCTAACCTTCTCAGCTTCCAGAATCATAAGAATCCTGAAAGCCTTCTCCAACTCTGTCAACCATAAGTCAGCATCTGCAGGGTCGGCAGTTCCGAAGTACTCAGTAGCTCCGACACGACGAAGTCATTCGAATGTCTTACCAATACCTTGTGCTTCAGGCTGGACAGGTGCCCTAGGTGTAGGAATGGGCATCCTATCGGTTATATGTGTCATGGCAGTCATGAACTGCCCGAACATCGTCTGTACAGCTGGATCACTCATGTCAGCTGGGTCGAACTGGGGTGGCTCTCTTGGCGACTCAGGTGCAGGTTGTTCTATTCTCGGAACTCTTGCACCGCCTCGAGGTGCACTAGCACTACTTTCTGCCACGTGCTCATCGTGATGTTCTAACATTCTTATGTATCTTCTTCTCCTGAGGAGCAGAAGATTCTATTAGATGAGGAAGGAGTACTAAAGGTAGACTCAACATCCTAAGTCCTATGCCTCTGTAGACTCAACTGAACCTGGAGCTCTGATACCACTAGTTGTCGGCTCTGATCTCCAAACCATGACATAAACACGATTAAAACTTAGCGGAAGCGAATCGGTAATCAGCGGAAGACAAAAAAATCACGGGAAATTAAAACTTTTCGAGATAAGAACTTGTATCCATAAAAACTCCTTTCATAAAGAGAGGTAAACTGTTTACATCTCAGGATAATTACTTCTTGAGTAATTATATACATCAAGATACAAAATCTCAAGATCACATAACACAAGACTCCAAGACATGAGAGTACAGAGGACACATAGGACTGACTCTAATTACACCACATGGCAGGACAAATCTCCACCTGAGATTACTACTGCCCCTGGTGCTGCTGCTGCTGAGACTGGTCACCTGTAGGCTGGTTCCTTCGTCTCCGACGTCCACCTAAAAAGTTGAAGTCTACGGGGTGAGACAATTATACATAATTGTCCCAGCGAGAGTTATAACTCTTCTCCAGAAGCTTTATTATAACATTTAAGAATATCTTCAACAGTAAAGCCTTCAAAGTATCCTATAACAGTTGCAAGTATAACAAGATCTCTACAATTAGGAGATATGAAGAATATAAGCACTATTGCAATGTAACATCAATCAACTAACTTGGAGTTATCTCTAACAAGTTATACTACATGGTTGATTATGTTTTACAACAACATTATGCCCTGTGGAGATGAGGCTTACCACTCATACTCCAACTGATCGCTGAGAAGCCGCATCAGTATCATACATAGGTCATTAAGAGAGCCGGATTCTCATGACCTTCACCTTCCTCAGTCAGTACGAGGATCACTTGTAGGACATCTCGTGTCTCTACTACTATAGCTCACCAGGGTGGTACTACTCAAATCCTCTAGGAAGTAATAAAACATGTAACACAGTCATGTATTATTTATTTCTTAGGGTCAAATACTAATAACATTCGTTGAGACTTTGCATTATCTTTTTACTGATTTCTTTAATTATATGGTGGTATGAAAAGTCAACTGTTATACATGTTCTTCATATTACTTCTTAAAATATTAATTGTTCTACTTCTCTGTGGTTATTTACTAGTTTTTTTAAAATTTCTTTATCTATTGAATACATATCGTTTAGTTGAATATGCTCAACCTGCTATGTACCTTTATATACCTGCTTAAGTATATGTGCTTTGATAGACGTTGGCAGAGATTTATATTTCTTGTTGTGATGTTTGGTCTCACCTCGTGGGTTTCCACATCTTTTAGGTGGTCATGCATGAATAAGTAGGGATCGTATAGCTGAGGAAGAGCAACATCAAGAGAAGTAGATGAGAAGGTTGGATGTGCTACTAGTCTTTTGGTGTTAGAGTCCTAGAGTCATCCTTGTACACTTAGGTCTTTGGGGGTATTATCATTATGTTTTGTGGATATGTTATCGATATGATGTTTTGTCTTGTGTGCCATGCATATAAGATCTAACATGTGTATATGTACATATATGCGGAAGAGATATCTCTTATTATAGTTTGATGACAATAATGATGATACACAATGATGTAAGCACCATGGTATATGTGTTATGTAATATAGGTGTCCAAATTAGACTTATATGTGATGAGTCTATGGAGATTTTGAGAAATCAATTTTAATTTCCTATGTTTTCTGGTATTTTGCATGTTAGTTTTAATTCTGCATTTGGTTTTGAGTAATCTAATTTGTGGCATGTCGGGGTGTCACAACAAGACTGATGGTTTAGTAATTAACCAGAAATAATTAATAAAATTTACTAAATTGGAAAAGAGTTTGAACAAGATAAACTTCCCATTAAGGAATTACATGATTTACTAGAGTTTGCAACATAAAGTAAAAACTAACAAACTAAATCCTCTGGAATTACATTCCTTCTTTTATTTTGGTGCCTTCTTCTCTAGATGTCCATTTTCCATTATACTTGAAAAAATGATAACAGATTATGCTAAAACACTGAGAAAACAACTCAGCTAATATAACAAATTAAATTGATATATGGGGAAAATAAAATATTCGCATGTAGTTGTAACAACATATTCACAATAATTACTATTATAGAATCAAAATTAATATTTTCATTGTAACTTCTCCACCCATTTTTACTCAACCTCTGGGATATTCCCTACATTGGGCAAAAGGCCACCTTCTCAATCTGGAGCCCATGTGCCATGTTGGTCGGCCATCTGCTCAATTTGGAGTTAGGTGTCGTGTTGGTCTTCCCAATCAAGGGTCAAACCAAATATGACCTTCCCAGACTTGGGTTGGGTCCTAGTATTCTAAAATATGACCTTCTCAATCTGAGGCCGAGTCACTCTCTAAATTCTCAAATTTCTAGAGTTGGTATGAGGGATTCAACTAAGTTATAAGAATATAATGTGATATTTGTAGTGACTTTATAGATTGTAGGAAATAAATAGACAAGCAAGAATTTATTTTCAATCCATTCAACAATCCTAAAAAAATTTCGATAAACTAACATTTTAGTCTTAGGAGTAACCACATACCTTTCTCAGAAGTACTTTATGTCCAAGCAAAAGATAACAAGAGAAACCATATCAATCAATTATCCTAAAATTAAAGCATAACACCCATGTATTATTATTTTATCCAAAGTCTACCATTAAGACTGACTTGTGTTCAAGATAGGGTTTTGAGGTCAACTTTAGGGTTTCACTAGGGTTTTGTCTATCCAAGCCTCAATTATCACTTTTTGTGCCTTTTTGGTTTAAAAACCCTAATCTTAACATTATTTGCACTTTTCATCTCAAGGAAACCCTAACTCATCAATTAATGTGTTAATTATCTCAAATTAGATCTAAGTTGTCCTTTTTATCATAAGGGGTCAATATTTGTCTATCAAGATCAAATGAACTTATTAAGATAGGGTTCTTATGCATTAAACATATTAAAGATGACATCTTTGGGTACTTTTGAACTAGAGGTAAAATTAGGTCTTGATTATATTCTTATTGCATTCCCCGTATTTCCCAGATCTTTTTCAAATATAACATGACATCATATGATCTACCAATAATTAGTTATGATATACACAAGATTATTAGCCACGCTGGTTGTCTTTTCCAATGGAGTAACGCCATGCTATCTCAAAGCTCCATGCGGGTTAAGGTGAAAAAGAGAGTGAAAGGACCAGTTTGCCATCCCTTAGTTGTGTTGAACGTGAGGACCAAATTGTCTTTTCCACAACTATTATCATCTTCCTTGTTTCTGCCCCCACCTTCATGCAATGAAGGTCCATGGCCAATTCAACAATGGAGTTGACTTCTGCTTCTGGTTCTCTCGAGTCATGGGTGATGACTTCACTAGAGTCGTTCATATTGTCCAAACACAACCAGCCGCTTGCCACCATCTTTGGTGGTTAGGGTTGGTGGCCCCTTGAAGTAATTGTTAGTCTGTAGAAAGAGTTGTACATGGTCGTGGATGGAATAGGGTGAGTCTACTTTCTTCCTTCTAAACACCTTAACTCCTCTGTGGACTCACCCTCGACTTCCTAGCCCAAGCAATTGGGTTGCGTTGCCATGACTCATCAAGATGAAGTCAAGACCACCAAAACTGAAGGTGATGAGTTGAGGGTGATACAGTGGTGCTCTTATCAAATTGGGGTCTACCATCCATGGGTTACTGCACATAGGTCCTAGGGAAGCCATTTATATGCATGGGTGGTGGTCTAGAGTGTTCCCCAACTTAGCCCTATCTTTCCATATGAACTAGGATTTGGGTATTTTCTAAATAGGGAGAGTTAAAAATCATGTAATGGCTCTCTAAATTTGTCTCTCCCTCCCGAGTCTATAGGTCTTTATTTGTGGGAAATGGTCAAGGGATCAGAGAGAAATGGATGAAAGAAAAGTGTTACAACATAGACTTCATTTTCCTTTCCCATCACTGGGTAGAAGACAATGGCTGGGCCATCGATCTTCACATCAATGGTCACCAGGGTGCGTGCTCTTATTGGAGGCCACCCCTTATTTCCTTTTTAAGGAAAATAACATGACATATAATATAAAAGTCCATTAACCTTTATGCTTTAGGACAAACCAATTAATTCATTACTCTCTCCCTATATAATACATTTTCTCCCAAATTTGAAAGAAAAGTCTATAATGACTTTATCTAATCGTGGGTAAAGTTTGAGACCAAAAATTGAAATGAAAATATGCTTTTGTTAATTTCCAAGTCTTCTCCTTATAAGGCACATTTAAGCATTAATTTAATACTTTTTTCTTCTATATCATTTATTTTGATAACCTTTCTTATTGGAAACTATGTGAAATTGAAACCTAATCACTAGTGGTCATCCAAACCATATTCTAGAGAATTCCACATATTCCTTATAAGTATATCATTTATGTTCTATTATCTTTTGCCTTTTTATTAATATTGTATTTTCTTCTCTTCTTTTTCCCATATATCTATTATTGGTAGTATCAAACTAGTAGCATCCACAAAATTCACAACAAAGGGTAATTTTCAAAAGAAACCATACTTCTAAAACAATGCACACAAATTTCTAATATATCCTTTTTATTCAAATAATTGTATTTCAATTATATAAATACATGTGAAAAAACCAAGTTATAACATCCTTTCCCTTTTATATGAATTTTGTCCTCAAAATTCAACTAATCATATAAACAATTCAGAAAGGGACTTTTCCATGTCTATTTTTAGCTCCCATGTGGCTTCATCCTCTTCATGATGCTTCCAAAGAACCTTTACCACCTCTATCTTATTATTTATGGGCTCTTTCACCTTGTTATACAATACCCTCACATGTGACTCAGGGTATGTTAGCCTCTCTTGGAGTTCAATAGGCTCAATGCTCAGCACATGACTAGCATCCTTCACATATCACTTCAGATTGGACAATGGAACACATCTTCCATCATACTATATTATGGGGGTAAGGCTAGTCATTAAGAAGCTCTACCAATCCGTTCTAGAATATCAACAGAACGTCATACCAGGGAATCAATTTTTTCTCTGTTCTTAGCTATAGCTCAGAGGGATCAAATTTTCATAAGCATGTAGTTACCTACAGTAAAGTGCAAATCTATCTGCTTTACATCAACATACAACTTTTGTCGATCTTGGGCTCTCTTCATCCTTTTCTTGATCAAAGCAACCTTGTCATCATATAACTATGGTTTTTCTAACCTCAACAAGGTCCTCTCACCAATATCATCCTACTGAAGTGGTGACCGACACAACCTCCCATAGAGAGCTTCATATGGATACCTCATATACTGGCTTGGTAGCTATTATCACATGCAACTAATCTAAGGGCAAATACTGCTCCCATGATCCACCCCAATCGAGCACACATGCTCTCAACCAGACTTCTAATGTCTAAACCGTTCTTTCTAACTACCCATCAGTCCGGGGTGATAATTTGTACTGGATTTCAACCTCATATTGAGTTCTCCATCCACTTGCTTCCATAACTTTGAAGTGAACTTAGGGTCAGGATCAGTGAGAATTGAAATCATAACACCATGTAGACAAACTATTTCTCTAACATATAGTTCATCTAGGTCTGTTACTTTGGCAATAATCTTTAAGGTGAGGAAAATGTGCCAACTTGGTTAGGCAGTCTACCGCAAACCATATTGCATCGTGACCTTTCTTTGTCTTGGGGAGACCCACCATAAAAACCATAGTGATCCAATCCCATTTCCACTCAAGAATTTCATTTGATTGTAGTACCCACTGGGCCGTTGGTGTTTGACCCTCACCATTTGGCATGTGAGACAACTGACCACATATGCTGCTATGTCTCTCTTCATTCTTGGCCACCAGAAATATCACTGTAAGTCTTTAAACATCTTTGTGGTGCTGGGGTGTATTGTATACTTAGAACTACGAGCTTCTTGCATGATATGAGTCTTTAAGGGAGATCCTCAAGAACTCAAATATGACTTTCATATTGGATTCCACCATTCACACCCATCGTGAGATGTGTCTGAGGCTTCTCTATCAAACCCTTCATCTCCTCTAACTTTGGGTCATCCTACTGGGTTGTTGCAAGCTCGTTCAACAAGTGGGACTTGGTTTACCTTTATTTGGTACCTCAACTCTTGCATCCATCATTTTGATCACCAGATTCAATCTTATACCTATAGAGTTCAAACTCCACTTGATAATATTTTTTTTAAATTTGATGATTTCTTTGATCATCTGGGTTTCCAAACAACTTATTTGATATTCTTTCATTAGAGTGTGGTAATACCTCAAATTTTCAATTATCCTAAAAGGATTTCAACTTACATATTTATTTCTCATATCATTTTCATTCCTAATGTGGAATGTGTTTCTTGATTCTCTCACACTCATAAAAAGATGAAATAAGCATTTGGCTACAGTCCAAATACAAAGCTCATCCTATTCCAAGAATAGAGACGGTACATCACATATTATCATCTTATTTTTAGGTCTAGATTAAATCCTTCCTCCCATGATTCTAAACCATGAACACCATCATTTCTTTAGTTCTATTCACATACATAGGAAATTTTTTTCTCATAACCTTTGAGTCTTTACATAACTCCTATTTAAGATTCTTATTCAAAAATTATCACTTATCATCATGTACCCATCTCATATGTCATCAGGCTTAGTTATTCCCTTAGGATTTCTATGGCATAGGTACTTTTAGGATGATCTTCCCTCAACTACCAAGGGCCTTATGCATTTAGCACAAGCTATTTCCTCATTCTTATAAGTTGTATATATCTATAATCATCCTTCAAGATCTTATGGTTGACTTGTGATCCCATCCGTTTCATTGAGACATCATAACTTTATCTTATCTAATCACAAATTGTGATTGAGGGTTCTTTGGTAATACCTAAGAACATTATATCCTTTATCATTCTTTCACCTATATTTCCTTCATCTCTTAGGGTACCCATAGTTTTCTTTATGCCCCTTTATTGGGCTCATGGAAACCTACCATATGGGCCTGGTCCCATTCTATCAGTAACTTCCATAGTGACTTTTCTTCATGTCCCATAGAGATGGTTATACAAGGGTTCCAAGAATCATACTCAATTATGTACTTTTGTGCGTTATGCACTTAATACCTCACGTCAACTGTAACCATGTTCAATATTTTTGTGGTCATTGTCCCATTTTTACTTTCTCATATTAGGTTGCATTCGTACTTAAATGTTCATCCTAAAGTTACCTAGTCACTTTGCTTTACCATATTTCATGCATGTGGCTAACCAATAGCAAGTGGAATTCTTATTAAACCATTTCTAAGTTTTCTATTATCTCATGTCCATTCATCATCTCTCAAGGTTGGTCTAGTTTCATACATACTTATGATAGAACGGTAGTGCTCGACCAACTTGTGTGAGTGCCTCATGAAACATATATCATAGTCTAAGTGGGGTTTCCTTTAACCCAAAACTTGAGGGGGTGCCATGCTTAAACTCTATGAGCTCACTCAAACTTGTGAGAATTATATGTACTAGATACCACCTCCTTCCCTCTTTGGTGTAGGAACTTCATGTTTACCTCCTTAGCATTGGTCATGTAAAATGCATGACGTATCCACTCAAGCATGTACCGAACCAAAACATGATGTGGGATTTACTTCATAGATTCCTACTCATGAAATATTCTTACACAACTCTCTCTTTCACGTCTATCTAGGACTCTGCCTAGGGAGGTGGGTTTCCCCTAGCAATAAAAAAAACAACCCTTAGAGTCCTATAAAAGGGACTATCAATCGAGTACAAGGCTTCAAAACACATTACCATTTTGTACCACTCCAGGATCTTGGGACTCTCTTTCCCTCACCTATATGGTTGGTACTCATATCATCTACACATATGTATAAGAAGCCTCCTTCTCTATCTCTAGGGTTTGGTCCTTCCAATGACACCTAGGGTACCACAAGCCTCATGCATACAGTAACTCAAAATTTTCACTCTAGTTTAGAACATATCATACCAATAATTCTCATAATTACTCATGTCTTGGAGTCTAGGTTCCCAACCTTCTCCGTTTGGGTCCCACTCTCTCAATGGTTAACCCTATAACTGATTCTAGAACTAGAGGCCCCCCATTATAGAGAGGTTGAGGCTCCTACATATTCACATATTATCCTCATCTAGTTTATCTTATCCAAAGAAGCACACACACACTTGTATTATCAAATCTTACTATCTAAAATTCCAAAACTAAAGTTAGATTCTCAAATCCAACTGGGGTCATTATAAACCATATTACCTCAATACTAAACTCCTCATCCATTCCATCTAGTATGCCTATCTCATAAACCAACAAACATTAACCATCTAACTTAGAACAAATCTCTTTTCCATCCTTGATGTCACTTGCTTACACGTAGATGCATGTCTATCTCCTACTTGTATTTATGTGGGGACACACTTCCTATTAGGGTTCCTACTAGAAGGAGTTTAGAGTTTTTGGTCGTAACCTGATCTTAGGGTTTAACTCCCTTATAGATATTTTCTCCACTCTTATGTTGACCCACCTTAGACCAGGACACATTCCTAAAAGTTGCATTAAAGGGTTTCATGTTTACCTCATTATGTACTCACTCATTTCCCATTCTTTGTATGTACGTTCAACCCACATATGTTTCCTGCATGCCTTACTTGACATACCTACATGCATGGATGAACTCCTTATACTTTCTATTTCCTCTCTCCATTGTTTAAGGTTAGCTTTTAAGGTTAGGGTTAGGAACCATGCCCAACACCTTTAGGGTTTCCCAAAACCCTCTTATTCAAGATGTTGTTTATATGCATTTTATTATTTGAAGGAGGATGCCTTAACCCCTAATATCCATAAACCCTAGTACTCAGAAGAAGATAAAGAGAACAATTACATGTACCTAGGGTTTATTGAGTGAAGGAGGTAGAGAAGTGATGAAAGAATATGACAAATCAAAGAGTTGTTTTATTTCGAGTGATATCCTTTGACTTCGGCAAGGCTAGATGGAAAGGTCCGGGAGTCCTCAAAAACCGACTGGCGGTGTAGAGGAAAGTATTGCCATCCCCTAGACTCGTGGTCCTTTCTAGATACCATCATCTTTGGAAAACACTCTAATAATTCCCTTTGGTCTCTACAAACTCTTGAAATTTAATAATTATTAGAGGTTAAATGGTAAACTAGGCTCTGATACCAAATATAACAACACATTTCCATGTTATCCCCTTCTTTAGGTGGTTCGAGAGGATAAGGGCCATTACTATAAATACATGACCAATTGAGTTTAAAAATTAACCAAACATAATTAATACATTTTACTAAATTAGAAAAGAGTTTGAACAAGATAAACTTCCCATGAAGGAATTACATGATTTTCTAGAGTTTTCAACATGAAGCAAAAACTAACTCACTAGGTCCTCCAAAATTATATTCCTTCTTTTCTTTGGGTGTGTTCTTCTCTGGATGTCCATTTTCCATTATACTTGTAGAAATGATAGTAGGTTATCCTTAAACATTGAGAAAACAACTTGATCAGTATAACAAGCTATATTGGTATGTGGGGGAAACAAAATGTTCACATCTAGTTGTAACCACATATTCACAACAATTATTGTTACATAATCAAGATTAACATTTTCATCATAACTTCTCAACCCATTTTTACTCAACCTCTGGTATACCCTTAAGGGTATTGTCCTTGCAATGGACAAAAGGACACCTTCTCAATCTGGATCCCAAGTGTCATGTTGGTCGAACATCTTATCAATCTAGAGTTGGGTATTGTGTTGGTCTTCCCAATCTAGGGCCAGACCAAATATGACCTTCCTAGTCTGTATATGGGTCCTAGTATTTTCAAATATGACCTTCCCAATCTGAGGCCGGGTCACTCTTTAATTTCTCAGATTTCCAAAGTTGGTATGAGGGGTTTGAGAAAGTTATAAGCATATAATGTGATATCCGTAATGACTTTGTAGGTTGTAGAAAATAAATAAAAATCAAGCATTTATTTGCAATCCATTTGACAATCCACAAAAATGTCAAAAAACTAATGTGGTTCATCTTAGGCGTAACCACATACCTTTATTATAAGTACTTAATGTCCAAGAAAAAGATAACTAGAGAAACCAATCAATTAATTATCCTAAAATTAAAGCATAATACCCATGTATTATTATTTTATCCAAAATCTACCATTAAGACTGACTTGGGTTCCAAGATAGGGTTTTGAGGTCAACTTGAGGCTCTCATTAGGGTTTTGTTTTTCCAAACCTCAATTATCACTTTTTGTGCCTTTTAATTTACAAACCTTAATCTTCAAGGAAACCCTAACTCATCAATTAATGGGTTATTGATATCAAATTAGATCCAAGTTGTCATTTTTATCTTAAAGGGTTAATATTTGACTATCAAGATCAATTGAACATATTACGATCATCAAAACTTAGAAATTAGGATTCTTATGCATTAAACATATTAAAGATGACATCTTTGGGTACTTTTTGAACTATAGGCAGAATTAGTATTGATTATATTTTTATTTCATTCATTGTATTTTCTTTATCATTTTTCATATATAACATGTCATCATCTGATCTCATATAATTATAATGATTTACACAATATTATTATGTCTTTGCCAATCAGAGTAGGCCATGCCAGGGAAATTACCTTATTGGATTTTAGCCACACTGGATGTCTCATCCAATGGCATAACATCATGGTATCTCAAAGCTCCACAGGGGTTACAGAGAAAAAGAGAATGAAAGGACTAGTTTGTGCTCCCCTAGTTGTGTTGAACTCGGGGCAAAATTATTTTTTCTGCGACTACTATCTTCTTCCCTTTTCCCCCACCCCTTCACGCTATGCAACTCTATGTTCAAGTCAATAGTGGAGTTGACTTCTACTTCTGGTTCTCCAGAGTCATGGGTGATGACTTCATTGGCGTTGTCCATCTTGGCCAAACACAACTAGCCGCTTGCCACCATCTTTGGTGGTCATGGTTGGCGGACCCTTGAAGTAATTGTTGATTTGTAGAAAGAGCCATAAAGGCTCTTGGATGGAGCAGGGCAAGTCTCCTTTTTCCCTTATAAACACCTTAACTCCTCTACGGACTCACCCTTGTCCTCCTGACCCAAGAAATTTTTTCACACTACCCTAACTTGTCAAGACTGCCAGAACAAAAGGCAACAAGGTGAGGGTGATACAGTGGTGTTCTCATGAAATCAGGGTGTACCATCCTCGGGTTACTAAACATAGGTCCTAGGGAAGCCTTTTATAGGTATGGGTGATGGTCTAGAGTGTCACCCAACTAAACCCTATCTTTCCAGACGAATTGGGATTTGGGTATTTTCTAAATAGGGAGATATAGAAATCATGTAATGGCTCACCGAATTTGTCTCTCCCTTTCAAGTTCATAGGTCTTTATTTTGTGGGGATCAGTCAAGGGAACAGAGAGAAATGGTTGAGAGAAAACCGTTGCATTGTAGACTTCATTTTCCTTTCCTATGATTGGGTAGAAGATGTTGGTTGGGCCATCGATCTTCAGATCAATGGCCACCAGGGTGTGCTCCCTTATTGGGGGCTGCCCCTTATTTCCTTTTAAAGGAAACAGATGTGTCATTTAATGCTAAAGTCCATTAACCTTTCTACTTTATGATAAACCAATTAATTCATTATGCTCTCCTCTTTACTACTTTTCTCCAAAATTTGAAGGAAAGTATATAATGACTTTATCTAATTATAGGAAAAGTTTTAGACCAAAAATCAAAAAGAAAATATGCTTTTCTTAATATCCAAGTCTTGTCCTTCTAAGGCACATTTTAAGCATTAATTCAATCCTTTTCTCTTCTATATCCTTTATTTTGATAATATTTCTTATTAGAAACTATGTGAAACCAAAATCTAATCAATAGTGGTCATCCACACCATATTCTAAAGAATTGCACATATTCCTTACAAGTATATCATTTATTATCAAAACTGTAGAATCCACGATATTCACAACAAAGGGAAATTTGCAAAAGAAAACCATAATTCTAAAACAATGCACACAAATTTCCAATATGTCCTTTTCGTTCAAATAATTTTTTTTCAATTATATAAATAGATGTGAAAAACCAAGTTATAACATTCTCCCACTCAATTTTTACATGAGAGCAACAACATAAGGATATAAGTATAGGGACATCCAGCTATCTCAAGTCTATCTCCCCAAGAGCTCTGCCTAGTAGGTCCATGTCACCATGTCCAATTTTCCAAACCCTAATCCTGGGGTTGGAAGCATACCCCAGAAGAGAATATAAACATGGTGGTTATAAACAAAAATGTTGGTCTGTGCATATATAAAATATGGATTGAGCAATAACATGAAAAATGACATCATACACTACAAGACTTATAATATAAGAGGAAAAGTACTATCCAAGTGGCTATAAAGAGAACACAAATTATCAAAGAGATGATAAATAAAAGAGAATTATTTTCCTTAAATAATGTCACAATAATAATATCACAATTCATAAGCAGTTTCATGGTGAGCAATAAGAAGACTAGAATAAACTTAAAAGTAGGGTAGGAACCCATATGTATTCCATACTAAAGGGCATGAGGACTAAAACTTCAGTGTCATGTAACTTTAGAGTTTTGTAGGAGGACTAAAACCTTAGTGCATCGATAGGAGGACTAAAACCTTAGTTCTTTGAAGGAGGACTAAAACCTCAGTGCCCAAAATATAATATATCACAGGAGGACTAAAACCTCAGTGTAGTAGCAGGATGATTAAAACCTTTGTGCCAAAAAAATGGTGTCACTACTTCTAGTTATGACTAGGCAATCACACATGCAAATAGGGTAGGCAAGATAAAGTATAGTCATGTCCAAATAAAGGATGAAAACATCCAAAGGATACCACATGGGGTCAAAGGACACATAAACAAGAATGTAACACTTCCCATAATTAAGATACATCAAATATCACAACTTGTGATGTAATGATTTCAAAATAGAATAAAATGATGAAGTATAAATAGAGGTCCAATAAGAAATTCCAACAAAATAAGTTGATCACAAGATTCATCAACACAATTTTTTTGACAAAAGTCAACCTTGGAGAGGGGAGAGAGAGAAAAGTGTATAGATTTTTGTGTCCTAAAGGACCAAGAGAGAGGAAAAAATAGGTCACTGCTCAATATAGAAGGAAGGAGATGCAACTTACCTCACATGAACTTTACATATGTCCAAAGTCAAAACCCTGATCCCATATCAGTCCACAAGCAACTTGTTAAAGGCATGCATGAGATTAGGGTTAGGTTAGCATTAATTGTATAAACCCTAAAAGTTGTATTTATATTATTAGCGAATTAGATTATGAAAACTATATCATCTTTTAGATTTCATTTTTTAGTTTATATCATATTTTATTTTATTTTTCTGACTTGTATATTATAGTTATAAATTTTAGAAATATTAAACAATAAGGAAAATCCTTGGTAATACACATATTTATTGTATTTGATATAGGTATAAATTGGTATCATTGTGTAGAGAATAAAATAATGATTCTAGAACGTCTTTTATAAAAAAATTGGAGTTATATATTTCATTATTAATTTTAGAAACACAAACCATCTTAATATCTTTGAAATCCATGTCGAAAAATTCAGCTAGACACCTGGGCATTCCCTACCCTAGTGGACCAATTGAAGTTGGCCACCCAACTCCTCACACACACAACCCACAATGTCGTGATGAACTAAAATAGACAAGAAAAAAACCATAATACCCAAAATAGAAAAAGAAAAAGAAAAAAATGAGGGCTAGAAATGAGAACTTCCAGACGATCATTTTCATTCTTAGTCGTGATGAATCGTTAAAGACCAATGTTAAAGCACGATCTACAAATTTGAAAGGGGAAGGGAAACTCAACCAGGAAGTTGCATCTTCATATCACACGACTCCTAACAAACTCATCGAGCTACGGTAGCGGTCCTAAGATAGTCTAGGGACTGAGAACCTATTGCCACATAAAATGTGATATGAACTAATAATGTTCATTAGGCACACATGTTATACTTGTTTGGTCAAATGTAGGGTACCAATCTCACTAGCATTATACTCATGGAAATAGGATTTCTAGAGTCAAGGTTCTAGGCTTGATTCGATACATATCCAATAAGTGGTATCAGAGCTTGGTATTCTCCGTCAATCTACTCCAATAAGTAAGAGAAGATGGAAAAAATCTACTTGGTTCTCTCAACAGAGAGAGTGACTTCATCATGCATCCCCCGATCATTGATAGTATAAATTTCCTCTACTATAAAAGAATGATGTAACTCTACATTCATGGCATGAGCTTTGACATGTGGAAGGTGGTTGGTCTTCCCTACACTACCGCAATTGCTGAAATGAGAACTTGGGAAGATACAAGCATGAAGAAGGATCAATTAAATGTTAAGGCTATTAGAATTCTATACTCCTTTCTAACTCCAACTGAGTTCAACCATGTTTCATCTTGGAACAAGGCTTGTGATATTTGTGAAAAGATTTTCATCACTTATGAAGGTACGATGCAAGTCAAAGAAAGCAAGGTGTACATGCTCACTGAGCTCTTTGAATCCATCATCATGGAAAGAAAAGATAATGAGGCTGAAATGCATGCTAGGCTCAACACTCTTGTGAATGGACTAGCATCATTGGGTCATGTCATCGATCAAGGAAAACTCAATTCCAAGTTTTTACATTCCCTTCCTCAATTTTGGGACAAGAAAGTCACAACCATAGAGGAATCAAAGACCATCTCTATTGTCCCTACCAAGGAGCTCACAGGTTATATACAAGCTTATGAAGTAAGGCTTAAGTCTCGAGAGGAAGAAGAAAAGGAATACTAAAAGAAATAGAAAGAAATAAAGATGTTGCATTCGGAGCTCAAGTTAAATCCATTGTGAAACAACAAGTAATGATTCAATCTCCCGCCTCCCCAAGTGAAGATGGCTCCAAAAGTTATCTTGAAGCTCACTACTCCAAGGGAAAGAACTTCAAGGGTAAACCCTCCTCCTGCTCTACTCCTAGGTACTATGAATTTCAACAAAAGGGACACTACAAGAATGAATGCCTAAAGGCCAAGAATCATCACCACAAGAGCAACCATAGGAAGAAAGAGGACTGCCACAAGGAGGGTAGATTCAAGAAGAAGTATAAGAAAGAAAAAAAGAAAAGGCAAAGATGCAGCCCATGCCGCTTGGGAAGAGTCTTTCTCAAGTGATTCAAGATCAAATGGAGGTGAGTGCCACACGACACTCATGCAAAGAATAAGTGAGGAAGTGATTGAAGTAAGTGAGGTAAGTCTTAGTGATCTTTATGAAGATGCTATTATTGACATGATTCATGCTTCCCGTTCTTCTTGCTCTAAATTCAAGTATAAAAAGAAAATACTATAAAAATCATTGATGACTTGTATGCTAGAACAAATGTAGTTGAACAAAATGAGAACACTTACAATGGCAGCATGGAATCTTTTCAAGAGAAATTTCCTGATCTGTAACTTCAATTTAGTGGCGTAAAATTTGAAAATGATATTTAAGTAAATAAATGAGATTAAAGATGAAAACCAAATTTACCTTGATGAACTTGTTTTTCTTGGGAATGAAAATACTAGACTTCTTGCTAAATTTAATGATCTAGTATATATACCTATTTTGCCTAGTAAGGAAATAGCTAGTATTGCTCTAAAAAGAGATTGTTATCGAATTAAATCCCTTTATTTAGAGGTTGACTTATTACAAGGTTTAGATGATTTTGCTAGCCTTTCATGTAATACTATTATTATTCATGATGACAATCACATGTTTAGAGCTTCCTTGTAAAAATTCCTCAAAGGAAATTCCATTCATGAAATCCTAGAACACTATACTCAACAAGTGGGTAGTAGTGGTTTGGAATATGAGAAAGGACAAAAAGGCAAGGACAAGAGCAAGTGAAAGAAAAAAGGATAAGGGACCTCCAATATAGCATCAATAGTCTTCTATATCTAAGTCAAATATGATTTATGATCATTGTAAGTGTGATGATCATTATAATACCTTTTTTTCTTACAAAATGAAGGGGACCAACCCAAACATGAAATGGGTCCCTAAGCTTACCCCAGATGCCAATGTTTGAATTGGGCACCGACTTTTCCTTTCCTTGTAGGAAAAAGAGAAACGAATTGTTGATAGTGGATTCTCCAAGCACTTGACCAAAGATAAGAGCCACTTCAACACTTTTATAAGGAGGAAAGGATGCTCGGTAACATATGAAAACAATAAGAAAGGTAAAGTGGTAGGTGAGAGTGATGTAAGTGATTCACTATACATAAAGAATGCTCTTCTTGTAAATGGCCTCACAATTAAATTATTGTTAGTTGACTTTGTGATAATAACTATCTTATTCTCTTTACATAACTAGAATGTTTGCTTCTAGATTCCCTCACATACGATGGCATATATAAGGGAACTCAAATTGGTAATCTTAATACTATTTTACTTATATCTCTTAATCATATAGTTGGTAAATGCCTTGTTGTAGATAAGAATAATATATCTTTGTGGAACCATAGACTTGATCATGTAATAACTAAATAAACATCAATTGAAGAAGTTGAGAAAAAAGTAATTGGTCAAAGGACTTCCTAAATTAGATTTTTAGAAGGATGAGGAACACTGACCTTGCAACCAAAGAAAGAAAACCAAATCCTTCTTTAAATCCAACAGAGTCCTTAGTACCAAGAGAGTTCTTGATCTTCTTAACATTGATCTATTTTGATCTATGAGAACTCAAACTCTTCATAGTATTAAGCATTGCTTGGTGAATGTCGATGATTTCTCTTATTTAACTTGGACTTTTCTTTTTCATTGAACATAGTGACACACTTGATGTTTTCTCTAATTTTTGTAAAAATATTTAAAATGAAGCATCTTGCATAATTGGCTCTATTTGTAACAAATGTGGGGGAGAATTTGAAAATGATTTGTTTTAAATATTTTGTGAAGAATCTAGTTACATGCACAACTTTTATCCTCTGCATACACCTCAACAAAATGGGGTCATAGGGAGGAAGAATAGGTCCTTGCAAGATATTGATAGGACAATTCTCTTGGAGTATGACATTCTTAAGATGTTTTGGGCCAAAGTCATTAGTACAACTTGTTTTGTTCAAAATTGAGTTTTTAGACATCCTTTGCTTAAGAAAACTCCCTATGAGTTGTGGCATGGAAGAAAGTTGTAAGGAATGGGACACTTAATTTGAGGAATAAATCCATATAATCCAAACACATTAAAAAGGTATGCTAAAATAGGTGTATTTTTTAATTTTTCAAATAATGGTATATGAGACCAAAGTATAGCACTAAAATAAATGTCATGACTATATTAAATTTCAAAGGTTTACATATAATATCCAATGAAGGGGCTTATATGAAAATAAAAACATCGGGATCAAAGTAGAGGGAATCTAAGCTATTCCAAGTTTGTCTCCCAAGAGTTAGTTACACTATCCATGTCTACATCATCATGGAAAACCTTCTATGTCTTTCACCCAGGGGTTGGAAGCATACTGCCACAAGAGAACATAAAATAGATGTTGTTGGCATAAAATCTAGTATCTGCATAAAACATGGATTGAGTAAATTTAGAAAAAAGGACATAAAATATAACAAGGCTTCCCATCTAAAGGAAAAGTACAATCAAAAGAATATGAATTTCAAATACGATGATAAACAATAAGAGATTTGTTGCCTTAAAATAATATCACTATGATAACATCACAATTCATAAGTAGTGCATGTAAACAACATTAGACTAAGGTCATTTCAAGTAGGATTTGGGACACCATATGATCTCAGCCAAAATGTATTGGTTAGAAAAGCACACCTTGGGTGAAACAAGCACACCGTATATATAACGAGTGGAGTTACACGCTCATGGTGGACAAAGCATGCCTTATTTATGGTTGTACTCATGTAAGACTACTAGAAATAAAATTAGTCTAAACCATGCACAGTATAGAGGCAAGAATAAGTTTAGTCAATCTGAAATAACTAGATGATAACACCTAGGGGTTATAATCTGGGGTTAAAGGACCCATAAACAAATATTCAATCATATCTACAATCAAGTTACATTCTAAGACCACAAGAGGCCATCACATAAGATTATGTTTAGTTCAATGTCTCAAACAAGGGTTACTACATGAAAAAGGATGAACAAGATACAAATCATAGTTCAAGAAGAATATCTAACCATTAAAACTAGATCACAAGATAATCATCAATGTATAATACTTCTCATCAAACCAATCCTCAGAAGAGAGGGAAATTGTATAGGGTAATATGTCCAAAGGACCAAGAAAGAGAGGGATAAAAAATAGGTGATTGTTCAATATGAATAATAAGAAATGCAACATAACTCAAATCAAGTCTATTTATGTCCAAGGTCAACCCTAGGTCCAAGATAGGGTCTTTAAAACACCTATTATATTATATAGAATTAGGATTAGGTTTGCATAAAATTATATAAACCCTAAAAATTTGATTTTTATTATTAATGAACTAGATGAAAACCACACTATCTTATAGATTATATTTTGTGAGTTCATACCATAATTTACTTTACTTATAGATTATTATTAGATATGTATTTTTTATATTCTAACCAATTAGGAAAATCCTTGAAAAAGCACACACACACACACATATATATAATATATATATATATATTAGTCTTGAATTAGGGAGTGAAACCAATACCATTAGATAGAGAAAAAACCTACAATTCCATAAAAAAAATTATTTTTTTTTCTAATTATATATGAATTATTTGGATAAAGATATTTATGTGAATTTATAAATAAAATCGACCCAAATGATTGGAATACCCCTACATGAAATTTTATAACCTTAGTGTGTGATAGGGTATACTCGTACCTCTACCAATCCATGTAGGACAAATATTAAATAGAAGTGGAAATGACAATAAGGACCATATGAAGTGTGACAAATAAACAAATCAATGTAAGGGCAAATATGGGAAATATCAGGCAGTGATCTTCTTTCTTGTTCAACCTTATAGAATAGATAGCTACAAAAGCTCATACGACAAACTAGTTATCGAGATTCCAGGAGATGATCTCGCAAACCTCAGCATCACCTTCAGGAAGTAGGCTAAAGAGTTTCTCCAGCATGTTCTGAAAACAAAAAATGTATGGAGTAGGTTGGGAAACAAGAAGAAATCTAAAGGACTACACATGCCATTACTTAGAAAGAGTCAATGGTGAAATTTGGTAAAAATTGAATTAGGGGGAAATTGTAACACCCCTCCAAGAACATATATATGTTCACAGAATTAAACCCTATGTTGTCCATAACATGGGTCACTTGGCTTAGACGAACATTACAAAACATGATATACATTGCAAAAAGATAAATGAAACACCTTGCATTAAAATTGAACTTGATTCAAATAATGTTTACAGTTGAGTTCTTGAATTGAAACTATACTACCAAACATTATTTATACATGAAGTTATATATAAACATTAGGATCTTCTATTGTAGATGTCACCACACCATATTTATCTTTTGGAAACCTTGATTTATTCCTTAAGTTGACCCTCAAATGGATCTTTCCTGGAAGTTGCTTGTACCTGTGGGCATTGCACCCTCAGTCATGCATGCAATACAAACCATGTTAGAGTAAGTGACATTGAGTGATATTATTATAACAACATAATAAATTTGGCAATAAGGAAAACATGAAACTAATTGAATAGTAGATTTAGATTCACATAACTTAATCTTGGTGGTTGATCAAAGTATCCTCCATACTTATGCACCAATGGGGCTCATAAGGCCTGTAGGCTCAACATTAACATGATGAGGATAAAATAATACAACTAAGTACATAAGTCATCATTAATTTGCAATAATTAATCTGAAATTGGATTTCATATGAACATGATATGGATTCTTGAAATAGAATTTGAAAGCATAAGCATCATATAATAACATTGATTCAAGATATATTCTGACTGAAGCACATGACTACACATATATTTGACGTGGCTTTTACTACACTAACAAATCCACCTAGGACTAAAATCCCTAAGTTCTTACCAAAACCTTGTGCAATAGTACCACCCGCAAGCAGATGGGTCTTATCACAATATAGTTTAGGATCGAATCCCAAGGGACACCATTTTGAAGAATCTTTCTACTTGAATCTGGATCAAATAAGATTAATATTCCGAATAAGATATGATTTGGGTTTAGTTAAACTAATTACAAGGAAAGTAAAGGAACGGGATTAAAGCTGAATTTAGATTAATGATGGGGATCACTAGGGTGGAATCGGGTTTCACCACCACTACACATGCAAACACATCCAAAACACATCCAGACAAGATACAACTATCCAAATAGAGTAGCAAACCATCTGTTAGGAAATAGAGTTTGTGTAAGCATCGACATAGGCTCAATGTCTCGTTACCCATAGATCACATACTACTCCAAAGATTCCCTTAGGAAGTTCTCATCTAGGCATCAACCATGTTAATCGATATTCAAATCCTAAGTATTGAAGTTCTCGCAACAAAGGAATATAATAGATCATGCAAGGTAGGTGATCAATCCACAAAGCATGCATTAAATGATTAACAACAAAATGGAATGTTATATACAAGCCATGAAATATTATAAAATGGACATGTAAGCATGGGTAGAGGGGTTAATCCCCACACCCCATCAAAATGGACTACTCTCTCCTCATGATAGAAACTAAAAGAGCAAGAGAGAGGGAAGATTCTTCCATGGTCATGGTGAATAAGATGGTGACGACTCGGTGGAGAAACAATCTTCTTCATGATGGCGGGGAAGATCTGGATGAGGAGGGGAAGAACACCAAGATGGATGAGAATGATCTTCTCTCTCCTTCCTTCTCTTCTCGTGCTCTTTCTCACAGGAGATGGAGTTGGCGGGGTAGCAAGGACATGATGGAGGTAGTATTTGGTGGCGGTTGATTGTCCTCCTTGGCTGGGCACAGAGCGATAGCCTATTAGTGTGGATGGAGCGGAAGCGATCTCTCAAATGAAGGAGGGGGTTCTCTATTTATAGGTGAAGATCTGGAGAGGACCGACTTAGCTACGATGATCATGGCCTTCAGTAGAAATCGCGGTACTCCTTGGCATGACCGTGTCGGGTGTGCGCCCGACTGTGCTGAGGTGCCACGGTCGCAGTCACGGTCGTGTTTTGTACATGGTCGTTGGGTTTTGTAGCGGTCGATATGGTTGTGTCGCGGTCACGCTGGTGTACCGAGGTCACACTGGTGTACCGTGGTCGTACTGGGGTGTCGATTGCAACAACTTGGCCTCAGCCTGACCATGCCGAGTATCGGTCGACACGACATCTTAGTCACAGTCACGGTGCCCTTTTGCATTATGGTCATGCCAATTTTGGAATAAACCCATCCCCATAGGGGGGGCTATTGATATTGGTCGATAAGCATGTGCCAACAAATCTTCTAACTGATGAGGATGCTTTCTAATGAAGGAACTGGCTATCGACTAGCGGGACCACCATCTCCTAAGCTGGTGCACATAGTGCGATGCTTAATCCTACAATAAAGACGAACGGATTTGATCAAAACTCTAAATAATCATTTGAAACTGAGGAAAATTATATATGAGAATATTCAGGGGGTATATAAGAGCTTCCGGTGCAAAACTGGGTCAAGCATAAATACACATATAGTTTAACTTGAGCATCATAATACAATAAATATAAGGCGATTGAAAACTCATACTAAATACTCAAAGTGCATCAACCCACTTACCTATCTCTTAGAGAAGATCTTAGTTGTTTTTCTTAGTTTGATGAAACCCTATCACGTACGTGGGGTTAAGAAACCCTAATTACCTTGTTCATTCAATAGTCATTCATTAATAATTGATCCTTAACTTGATTTCTAGGGTTTCATAGATCTTTAGTGAATCAAGAAAAAACATAGTCAAACTAGGTTTTGAATCCTAGTCCATCACCTGGATCTTGAAAAAATGAACAAAATTCATATAAGGATCGACCCCATCTGATCTACCAATTAAAGGATATGAATTTTCATGCATTGTCTAATCAGAATTCAAGAAAAAGCCACATGTACATATTTATCTATACCAGTAGGAAATTGGACCTAGCCCAAGATGGCATGGTCGAACTGGATCCAGTCGGTTGGCTTAACCCTATGTGCCTTTACTCGTCTCATGAAACACGACAAAAATCAAAACTACCCATGGTGGCTACGAAATAGGTAGAAGCTCCTTAAGGCAAAATTGGGAAACTTCCACTACAATTCATCCTTCTCAAAAACAACAAAGAATACAACTAGAAATCAATCTACAAAATGTGACCATCAGTGTTGTTCCAGAAAACCAAACTCAAGGATGAGTTACTAACATGGTAACGAACTGAACAAGCCCTTACTTGGGTTGTTCCATGGTCATGAACACCGTATCCACCTCCTACCATGGTAGGGAGAGGAACTTGGGAAACATGGAAACAACCATAGGACATGCTACTGATGACGGGGAACTCCTATAGACACCAAAGCAAAACTGATACAGAAGAAGGCAGACAAAAAGGTGGCTACTTGCTTGGGAATTGTCCGTTGATACAAATAATGGCTAAAAAGAGGATTTGGGGGAATACCAGAGTGAAATTCAAATTGGTCTTCAACAAAGCATCCTAACATCTCACTAAAGGGTTTCACATCACAAAGACCATCCTGAAGCTCTAAAATCTGATGACCAATTCCAACTTGGTTGTTGACGATGATCGAGAAGGGGAGGCTAAGGTGAGAATGTGTGGGGGTGAACTGGCATCGGGGTTTTGTTCTCTGATGTCTGGGGAAGGTTTTGGGGATGCCCTTCATATATACCACTATCCGACGGCCTAGGAATCATCACCAAGTTAGGACACAAGGAATGGTTGCATCGGCTCTAGGAGTCCAGGGGATCTAGGGCACCAAAGTCTCTCAAATATGGGATCATTCCACTCGAAAGGCTGAGGAGAAGCTACTGGAAGCATATTTGTTTCCAGAGGCCTAATAGGAACAAAGATCTATGATTGGGGAAGTAACAAGGACTATAGAGTCCCAGCGAGATAGGGGTGTGGGTGGGGGAAATGAGCTCTCAACCTGCAAACCTGGAAATCTGACCCGAAACGGGTCAACCGGGGATGTTGGCCTGTGTGACACATCATAAATTTGTGGACTTAGTTGTATCTAGGTTATTTCAATACATTAATCAGGATTTTAGGGTTAAAAATATATGGAACTTTTTGCAAATTGATTTGAGGTGTCAAGTAAACTCGAATTAGTTTCAAATTTGGACACCAAGTGTAATTTAGAGTCTACTACATTATTATATTGTTTCTTCCTAATTTTGACGGTCAAAAGGTGAGTTATTTGCTATATTGTATTAATATCACTAATGTACATATAATAAATTGTGGTGGATCTCTAATAATGAAATCTTCCATCTATCATCACATATGGATGATATTAGTTATATTAAGTGCATTACACTTCAATGTTAAAGGATATCAAATTAATAATCATAAAAGAGAGTAAACATTGCTTAATTTATTGGTCTTTGCTTGAATCATTATATTTGGGTCTAAAATCAAAATTACGTTCTATTTGATGGATGAAAATTAAATTTTCAAAGATTATGGTTTTCGATTAAGGCTCCATTCATAAGTTGAAATTTTGAGATGTTACAATTCTACCTACCTTAATTAAATTTTGTCTTCGAATTTTCTCATACTACCCACCTTAGGGCCTTACATAGTATGTGCATGTTAATTCTCTAATTTCATCATACAGTCTCATTAGCATACTTAAGACATGACATACCCATAGTTAACATAATTTCATGAGAGCTTGGTTAACTTGACATGATTTCATAATAAGATGTATTTTTACTTGAGTTGATATAGTCACTCTCCTAATTTCACCCATAGTGCTCATAAGGCCAGTTAGGGCTAACATAATGCTCCCATAGAGCTCATAAGGCCACTTAAGGCTCACATAAGGCCGGTTAAGGCTCAGATAATGCTCTCACAGAGCTCATAAGGCCAATCAAGGCTCACATAAGGTTGGTTAAGGCTCACATAATGCTCCCACATAGCTCATAAGGCTGGTTAAGGCTCACATAATGCTCCCACATAGCTCATAAGGCTAATTAAGGCTCACATAACATGATGGAGAGGACAATTATCAACATAACATGATTTCTTATACGTAAACACGATTTTCATAATTTCATAATTCATAAGCATGGCAGTAAAACATGATGTTCAATTGATTTACATAATCATTACATAGTAGAGAACATTGTTTACTAGCATGTGAATGATTTTTTTTAGTATCCATGTCAAATTATCTACCCTTTGTATGCATGTTTGGTATTCATGCTTGGTCTTATTATATAACTAATTAGGTTTAGGTGACTGTATGTCTCAAACTTTCATGCAAACTCTTATATTCTTTGTCACCTTTGAATACATATGGACCGGTCATATGTTCAGAGGTAACATGTCTTATCACAATTATCTTACACCTCTTAAGTGTACATGTCCCATACCACATGCATTCAGAAGGGTAAGACAATCATGATATTATGCAGATAACATTCTCTCTACAAAACCCCATGAGTCTGTGTCCCATACCAAAAAAATTGGGGATCATATGTGGGGGAAAATTCCCGTCAATGGCTAAGATCTTAAGTTGACTCCCTCCCCTTAACCCCCTGCCCCCTACGAGTGAGAAGAAAAGATAGGAGGAAAGAGGCCCTGGTGAACCTGATGTAAAAAATTGTAAGCTTTGATGTTCGATAGTATAGAGTAAACACATGGGAAGAAGAGAGAGTATGCTATGTACAATTTTAGAGTTAACACAAAAAATCTAAAACATCTAGGCACATAACCCTAACCCTTATCTAAATTATGTCTTCTGACTAGACCTCTACTTTGGTTTCCCATATCTTGAACTTTATCCTCTATACCTAGTGCTTAGAACATGTGAATCTTTATCTTAGTTGACATCTACTCCTTTCTCTGATACCATATTGTAATACCCCTATAAGTATATATATATACGTCAATGGAATCAAACCCTATGTTGTCCATAACATGGGTCACTTGGCTTGGAGGAACATTATAAAACATGATATACATTGCAAAAAGATAAATGAAATACCTTGCATTAAAATTTAACTTGATTCATACATTGTTTACAGTTGAGTTCTTGAATTAAAACTAGACTACCAAACATTATTTATACATGAAGTTATCTATAAAAATTAGGGTCTTCTACTGTAGATGGCACCCCACCATATTTGTCTTTTGGAAACCTTGATCTATTCCCTAAGCTGACCCTCATATGGCTCTTTCTTGGAAGTTTCTTGTACCTGTGGGCATCACGCCCCCAACCATGCATGCAATAAAAACCATGTAAGAGTAAGTGACATTGAGTACTATTATTATAACAACATAATAACTTTGGCAATAAGGAAAACATGAAACTAATTGAATAGTAGATTTAGATTCACATAACTTAATCTTAGTGGTTGATTAAAGTATCCTCGATACTTATGCACCAATGGTGCTCATAAGACTTGTAGGCTTAACATTAACATGATGAGGATAAAATAATAAAACTCATTACATGATTCATCATTAACTTGGAATAATTAATCTTTACTTAGATTTCATATGAACATGACATGGATTCTTGAAATTGAATTTGAAAGCATAAGCATCATTGATTCAAGATATATTATTACTGAAGCACATGACTACACATATAGTTTAACTTGAGCATCATGATACAATAAACATAAGGCAAGTGAAAACTCATACTAAATACTCAAAGTGCATGGACCCACTTACCTCTCTCAAAGAGAAGATCTTAGCTGTTCTATTTAGTTTGATGAAACCCTATCACGTTCATGGGGTTAAGCAACCCTAATTACCCTATTCATTCAATATTCATTCATTAATAATTGATCCTTAACTTGATTTCTAGGGTTTCATAGATCTTTAGTGAATTAGGGAAAATTAGAGTCAAACTAGGTTCTGAATCCTATTCCATCACCTAGATCTAAAAAAAATGAACAAAATCCACATAAGGATCGACCCCTTCCGATCTACCAATTAAAAGATAAGATTTTTCATGCATTGGCCAATCAGAACTCAAGAAAAGCCACTTGTACATATTTATCTATACCAGTAGGAAACTGGACCTGACCCAAGCTAGTGTGGTCCAACTGGATCTAGCCGAGTGGCTTGACCATATGTGCCTTTGCCTAGCTCAGGAAATGTGACAAAAACCAAAACTACCCCTGGTGGCTACAAAATAGGTAGAATCTCCTTGAGGGAAAAACTGGGAAACTTCCACTACAATTCATCCTTCTCAAAACAACAAAAAATACAGCTAGAAATTAATCCACAAAACATGACCATCGGTGTTGTTATGGAAAACTGAACTCAAGGATGAGTTCCTGACATGGTAACAAACTGAACAAACCCTTACTTGGGTTGTTCCATGGCCAGGAGCACCACTTCCACCTGCCTCCTACCATGGCAGGGAGAGGAACCTGGGAAACATGAAAACAACCATAAGACATGCTACTGATGATGGGGAACTCCCATAGACACCAAAGCAAAACTGATAAAGAATAAGACAGACAAAAAGATGGCTACTTGCTTGGGTATTGTCCGTTGATACAAAGAACAACTTAAAAGAGGATTTGGGGGAATACCAGAGTGAAATTCAAATTGGTCTGCAACGAAGCATCCTAGAGACTCGCTGAAGGGTTTCCCATCACCAGAGCCCATCCCAAAGCTCTGAAATATGAGGATGATTTCAATTCTCTGATGTCCAGGGAAGGTTTTGGGGATTCCCTTCATATATACAAGTGTCTGATAGCCTAGGCATCATCATCGGGTTAGGACACAAGGGATGGTTGCATCAGCTGCATTGGCTCTAGGAGTCCAGGGGATATAGGGCACCAAAGTCCCTCAAATCTGGGATCATTCAGCTCAGAACGATGAGGCGAAGCTACTGGAAGCGTATATTTAGCCTGACGCATAATAGGAATAGAGATATAGGATTGGGGAAGTAATAGGGACTATCGAGTCCCATTGAGACAAGGGTCAATGCGGGGGAGACAAGCTCTCAACCTGTGAACCTGAGAATCCAACTCAGAATAGGTCAACCAGGGATGCTGGCCTGTGTGGAACATCATTAATTTTTGGACTTAGTTGTATGTAGGTTATATCAATACATTAACCAAAATTTTAGGTTTAAAACTATATGGAACCTTTGCAAATTTATTTGAGGGGTCAAGTAAACCCATATTAGTTTCAAATTTGGACTACAAGTGTAATTTAGGATCTACTACATTATTATATTGTTGCTTCCTAATTTTGATGATCAAAAGGTGAGTTATTGCTATATTGTATTAGAATCACTTATGTATATATAATAAACTAGTTAATGCACATGCTTTGCATGTCTTCTATTCAATTTTACATATAACTGTTTAGGAGGTTGTTACCTTTAATTTTACCATACACATAATGATTTTTTGACTCCAGTATCTTCACTATCAGAAAAGGAACGAACCCCTATACAAAATATAACTAAAATTATTCATTAATAATGCTTATGTAGTTTTTTCCTAAAATATATTTATGTATATCATACTAACTTCTTAATTAATATTGACCAAGAAAAAGATTCCCTAATTATACAACACATCATGTGCATGAATATAGCATTTAGTATACTAAGAGGGGGTAGGGTCATCTACACATTACTGGGATGGAAGATCCCTAACTATCTTCTTGAACCACCATAGTGGTGTGGGAGAAAGATGTGGGAATATATGAAATCTAGCACATAATCATCTCTAAAATGTATTGTTATAGACTGAGTTTCTAGGTGGGTTTTGGCCAGTCTGTCAAAGAACTCGGTTGTCTCATGAAAAACATGTTTTTTGTGGTTTGATCATAATAAATTATATAGTAAAAACAAAGAGCCTTCAATATAAACATTATGTTCAAGTAAAATGGGTGTTCGTTTACCCATAATGTTGAAAGAAGAGATAACAGTTCCACATTATACATGGAGAATTCATCCAACCTTTGATTTTGATTTGAAATGGGCAACCTAATATAAAGTATCAGGCATGCTCCACTTTTGAGCTTTATAAGGAGTTTTACCATCAATATGCTAGATCATATGCAAAGACAAATACAATAATCTTCATCTAGGAAGTTTTGGGTCATTCTATTGCACATGACTACAGAACCTTCTGAAGTCATGTGCAACTACATGGAACTTACCTAACATAGGGAGGAGAAACTAAGATGGATCGTATGAGTCCTCATTATACCTACATTCATTTGATCTTTATGGACAAGGACACAATGAGATGTAGGCATCATTCATGAACCATAAATGACATATGTACTCACTGGTTGTTACAAGGATTTCACAAAGAAGTAAAATTTTTGTCTGAAACTATTCAACCAATTCAAAAATGGTGCTTACATTGTAAGAGGTTGATCCTGGGTAAGTAGTTAAACAACACATAGAAATGAATCATCTTTGATAACAATTGCTGAGGACCCAACCTAAGTCAAGGTACATTGAGTTGATTACAAAGCATCATATTTATTGTAGCGAGCATTATTGAATAGCCATTGGACACTTTTAATATTCCAAGATGATGAAATCAAATCTTTTTATTTCTCAATTGCTCTTAATAAACTATGAATGGGATGATCCTAGCAAAATATAGAGGCATTTAACTCCTACAATGGATCACTTAAGCATACTATTTGAAGTTGTTAACTAATTGACATTGGTAACAAAGTTTTGACCACACTTCTAATGCTAAACATATAATAATATAAAAAATTACATAGGTACAATATAGTAGACATCAACATTAGCCTTGTCCCTTGTCATAATAAAATTTTGCAAAGTTTTAGATAGATAATAATTGCATATATATTGATTTTGTTTACAAATAAATCTTATAAATTGCTTATGTAACTAATATTTTAGAACCCAAACTTTCTAAAAACTTCAACCAATTGTCGGATGTGAATTAGCATATGATAAATGTAATTGTCTACTAATTGAATACAAAATGCATCAAGAGGAAAGTTTACTTAAAAATCGCTATTTTTTAATTTTAAGTTATGTAAGATGAATCAAAGTAAATAATTTATCCAAGTGCTAAGATATTTAGGACTTTAAACTATTGAACGTGTTTGTGTAGAGAAAATCATGCATCTCAGTTTAAGTTACACAACATGAGTCATTTCAATATGAAAATATTTTGAGACCTCTTTTTCACAAGGAAAATTTCCATACACAACCATTGATAACATCTTTCATTGTTTTTTGAAGACATACAAACTCATTGCTAAAATGTTTTATTCTTAAGTGTAACCTAAATTATACAAATGGTTGTCACGATGAATTCCCCATAGACCATAATATAAAGCCATTTATCTCTCAAGTCATGAGCTACAAGGATCTAATATATTTAAAACTATTTTATTATTTTATATAATGTTTTAGAGATAAATCAGATAAAATTAATAGGACTCGTCATTTTCTAGATGGGTAAAATGTATTTTAATAATTTACATAGATTCAAAAGTGTATATGGTATATCAAATTTCTAAGCATGCAAAATTGAAGTATGTACTGTTAGTGTATGAACTGAATATTTCAAATACTCAAATTATATCACATAGTTAAAAGGTAGGAATAATAACCTTATCGATTCAACAGTTGGTACAAGAGTTTGAATTTGTTAAGATGCATGGCTTGATACTTACATTATTTTTCAATAATCTATTTTTTTGTATTTAAAGTATGATAAATATAAACATTAAAGCTAGTGAAACTCACAGTGATTTTTAGTGCTAAACCAATGTGAATTAAAGTGGTGATACACCATCATGTCTTGTTTGGGTTAAGGCATACATCTATCCTAGTATATTATATGATTTGTTCTGGTTTTTCTATCATCTCAAATGCAAAGTTTATCAATTTTGAAGTAGGACAATAGATAGGCTAAATGAATGCTTTGTTGGTAACTACAATGATGGCCTTGTGAATGGAAATGTCTCTGAGTACTCTATGGATCTAAATCACATATGCAGTCTCAAGCGGCATCGTTCTCATCATATTAACATGACTTCCTCAAACAATATGGATTTCTTGTATTTCTTTGCAATGCAGCATTGCATGCGATGTACATCTAGAATCAAAACCTCAACTTATGGATGAAAAACTTATTACTCATCCTATTTCTTGTCATAAAAAGTTGAGCTAAATGATTCATCCTATTGTGTCAAAATTTCAATCGAAGTGCATCATAACCTCTTTGAAAATATCTTGATTTTGATGAACAAAAACAATATGTTGTAAATGAGGAAGACATCAATGGTTTTTGTCTCTGAAAGTATGATGCAACTGTACTAAATATGCTACCGTTCTACACTAATAAGGAAGGAGTTGCTTAACATCTAATAAATGGAGTTGTGCGAAATGAATTCAGAGAGTATGCACACCTACGACCAAAGCTAGTAGGTAGAAAACTAAAATCTAGTAACCGTAAAATAAAAGTTGAATTAGAAAGATAACATAAGCGTGTAATATAATAAATTTATGTCAAAAGAAATTCGTTGAGTATAACAAAATACAGCCAACAATTTCCCGGAATAACAAGTGGTTTAGAAAACATACCTGATGAAGTGTCCAATGCAACTCCTACCGTATTTCTGCAAAATGGTGTTTAGAAGCATAATAAGGTTGTGATTCTTTTGAGTGATAATACCAACTTTTTTATATCATGAAATCTGAAATTATGAGTTAAATAATACATACCTCTAGTGAATAATAATAAAGTGATAGATATTGGAGGCAACCTTAATGATTTTGAATAAGGTTTTGTTACAGATACAACTAAATCATATATTTAATACGATAAAAACATTGCATTGCCCGTATAGAGCCAACCATGAGTTCCTCTGACTGGCAGTGAGTGTTGTTCAAAGAATAAGCCAGTCAAATAAAAAAAACCATTTATTCATGATCTCCTTGGAGATGCCCACTTGTACTTGACGACTCAAATCACAACAATGGGCAAGCAACCTTCTCTTCATCCTCCTGGACATGCTAGACGTGAGCCAAGAGAGCAATCACACTGCCGAATTCACTGACATTGAACTGAATGTAGTGGATGAGAAAAATGTGAGGGCCAGAAGGTGTATAGAGTATTGAAGCCGGTGGTTTCTTTCCAATACGACAATTAATTGAAGCCTGCAGGTTGTTGTTAGATATAAATATAATAAAAAAGATTTGAGCGGATGAAAACATAACTAATGAAACATAAATAGATGACAATAATGTCTGCACTTAAAGCAAAAACAAACCAGATGGATCGACGGCTAAACCATCCAATGGATTGCAACGATGTTGCCGCACATAAAAGAGGGTTTTGGTGAACCGAAGAAAGCAGGTAGCGCACAGACCATAGATGGACGGTGTCCAGAAGTGGAACTAACATAATGCCAACCATCGTTTCAGTGTTTCATGCATCACAAGGCAACAACAACTTATCGACCAAGTACAAGATATCTGGAAGAATAGAAGAAGCTATAATGTAACGGGACGTAGAAGAAGGTTTGTCCATGGCCATTGTGACTTCCATAACATTGAGAAGAAACACCCCAACAGTCACCTGATCATCTGAAAGTGCAACTATGATCAGTGCATGTCAAAGTTGTGCTCTCTTTGAGGCTTTAATTAACTTTTAACGCGGTTCATATATCCCGATTGATGCCTTCCCCTATGAAAATACCAGATTTGATGGTTGTTAAATCATAAAGACGACATTGGTGTGAATCATGAGCTACTTTCAGATCTAAGCTTAGCATTCCCAGAACTCTGCTTTTAGCGTTCCCAGAACTGGTGTTAGATTGACATATGCATTCTTAATGACTCAATTCACATCAAAGATGGGCAATCAACATTCTCTTCATCCTCCTGGACATGCTAGACGTGAGCCAAAAGGGAAATCACAATGTGGAATTCACTGAATCCAGTGGATGAGCAAAACAGAGGACGAGAAGGTATATAGAGTATTGAAGCCGGCGGTTGCTTTTCAACAGGACAATTCATTGGTATTATAGCTATGCTGATGGACATGAGGAAAGATGTTCTTGTTGCAGCCTGTAGGTTGTTGTTAGATATAAATATAATCAAAAGATCTGAGTGGATGAAAATATAACTAAAGAAACATAAACAAATGGCAATAATGACTGCACTTAAAGTAAAGCTAGACCAGATGGATCGACCGCTAAACCATCCAATTGATTGCAATGACGTTGTACATCAAAGAGGATCTTGATGAGCCGGTGGTAGTTAATCTACTATTCTACCAATCTAAACACCACCACTCGTCTCCATCCTCCTTCACTATTAATATTATTGGACTCTTCATTAACCCGTCTCCTCCCTACTCCCAACAATGTCTCTCTCTCTCTCTTTTCTATCATTATCCTATAAATTCCAGACTCTTCTTTACCCTCCGTCCTCCTTGTGTCTTATAACATTGGACTTCTTAACAAACCAGATGTCTCCCATAAACCAGGCGTCCCCTCCCCCATTATCGTAATCTGGTATCTCCTCCGCTCACCCAAAGAGTATTGTCATTATGTTAGTTCCACTTACGGGCACCATCCATTACAATTTCAAATCTGCATGGTGCGCTATCTGCTTCTTTCGGCTCATCAAGATCCTCTTTGATGTACAACGTCATTGCAATCAATTGGATGGTTTAGCGGTCGATCCATCTGGTCTAGCTTTACTTTAAGTGCAGTCATTATTGCCATTTGTTTATGTTTCTTTAGTTATATTTTCATCTGCTCAGATCTTTTGTTTATATTTATATCTAACAACAACCTACAGGCTGCAACAAGAACATCTTTCCTCATGTCCATCAGAGAGAGAGAGAGATGTTGTTGGGAGTAGGGAGGATACAGGTTAATGAAGAGTCCAATAATATTAATAGTGAAGGAGGATAGAGACGAGTGGTGGTGTTTAGATTGGTAGAATAGTAGATTGTAATGGATCTCTAATAATGAAATCTTCCATCTATCATCACATAGGGATGATATTAGTTGTATCAAGTGCATTGCACTTCAATCTTAAAGGATATCAAATTAATAATCATAAAAGAGAGTAAACATTGCTTAATTTATTGGTATTTTCTTGAAACATTATATTTGGACCTAAAACCCACATTAGGTTCTATTTGATGGATGACAATTAAATTTTCAATGATTAGGGTTTTCGGTTAAGGATCCATTCATAAGTTGAAATTTTCAAAATGTTATAGATTAATGCAAGTAAGGGAGAACACATGAAGTCTTTAGGGATACAAATGCACCAATATTGGATACTCTAATAGCCAAAAGACTCAATTCATTGGGAACATTCTTAAACAGAAACTATGCCAGATTGGTTTAGGCATAAGTTCTACATAGCTCCCATAACAAAATTGGAGATGTAGTTATCACCACCAACACTTTCTGAAGAGAGACACACGCTCCAAAAACCGGCCCTAGGTTAGAAGAACGTTGAAGGAGAGGAGATGATCAAAACAATAAACTGGAGTTGGGGATCCATACTCAGATTCTAATGAGGCCAAAACAAACTAGGAAAATCGAACTAGGGGCTTTCATGGGGGTTAGGGGAGAGATCCCCAGAGATTCGATGACCCTGAGTAGCAAGAAGATGGAAAAGATCAAGATATAGGGGAGAAAAGGAAAATGGGAGATAAGGTTTTGTTAATTAGGAAGGGAACACATAAACCTAAGGAAACTGGTATGGAACTATGGAGAGGACAAGGGAAACTACAACTAAAAGTATCATAGAGAAAATGAAGAATTGCCGGAGAAAATGCAAACGAAAGAATTTGAAAACTTGTGGGAAATGCGTATGTGTTTACTATTTAGGAACGTGGAAGAAGAAGAGTGGCTGAACACTCGATCTAAAATGGACAGCTAAGAACAACCCCACATGTAACATAAATCTAGTCACATCATGAGAAAGAATTAAATTCAAAACTTAGGGGAATCGAATATATTAAATGAAATATTAAACATTTAGGATAGTTTTAATGTCCATTCTTTTCCTAATCTAATCAAGGGTCCTAACAAAATTCCATAATATGAAATTTGACACACAGGGTAATTAAGACATGTAGATTTTGATTTTGCAATTATTTTTTACTATAAAGACATACAATATTTTATTTAATATTTTTGAATCATATGTTTTATTTTCTTTCATTAATGAATTTATGGCCTCTAGTATTGTTCAATTGATGTGAAACTTGACACCCAAGCTAATTGGGACACAAGGATCATGATTTTTCCATTAGATTTGGGTATTGAAGTTTCCTTTTATGTGCTTTAATAAAATTAGGATTTTTGGCTCATTACCATTATATTATTATGCAAAAAATTTCATATTTTACTTATTTAACCTATTAGGTTTATTCATTAAATAATTATTTAGATGATGCTACATTATTCATATTTATGGACATTAAAATTCACAATGTTATTCCTATTCACATGTTAACCACATTGTGCCACTTATTAAATATATCTTTTCCATAATGTGAATATTGGTCAACAAGGTAGCATATGTGACATATTTTATGAACTTACTCACATGTTAACACACATACTTGTTATTGTGTTAATAGTTGGTGTTGATTATAGAACCTTATGTCACTTAATATCTTTTATTTATTTTCAAGACTATATATGTTATGGGTTACCATTGAGTTATTCATGTTTCATGCATTAAGTATATACATTAAGGTATAACTCTGTCCTTGTTTGGTCAAATCTAAGGAAGCAAGCTTACTAACCTCCTAGTCATTCAATAGAGAAAATTTTAGGGTTTCAGTATGTTACAACATTCCACCCTTTAAAGTATTTTCTCCTAAAAATCTAATCATCCATATGTTATATACCAAATTCTCTCCACCATTAATAGATTTAACCTAATAAGACAAATTAAACAACTCTTGAAGATATTAGTGGTACACATGGATATTTTAGTTGTGAATACCTTTTATGTTGTTCATGCATCCAACTAACATGTCATATCCATCTAGGGTTGAATTTTTGGTCCTTGTATGTCTAACCTAGCAACCCTAAGATTCACATCAACATCCACAAAGTCATAGGTTAAAAAATTGTTGGTCAACAAACCTTTAAATAATGCCACATATTCTTAGTAACCACTTCACGGCCAAAAGTAGGGTTGATATTTCTATTATATATAATTATAGGGTTTCTCTATCAAGACTTCATACATATTTTCATTATGACTTGTTTCAAGAAAACATCAATGAAGTCCACAACATTTCTTTGTACTTATAATAGTATAATTGAAGATAATTTTTGATGATAAGAAATCATGCGAGGTAAAACAAAATAGGTATCAATTTCATAAAAGAACTAAGTCACAACTTTTTTCCATAATAATATCTCCTTATCCTACCACTCCAACATCCTCATAACCCAACCCCATCCTCAAGTCAAACCACATTATATTCAAAGATACATGTCATAACTAACCTACATCATAGGGTATGAGAAATAGGAATCTTGTCACATTATTTTACTATTCATGATTCTTATGCGCACCTCATATGATTCTAAATCAACCTTTCATCATATCATGAATAACATAGGTAAATTATACGGTAAACGTCCCACTTAAAGGGGGACTATGTAACATAAAGGTTCTAATTAGGGAGACAAAATTGAAATAGTTAGAATCTGACTACTGCGACTCTGATACCATCTTGCAAGGAGTGGGATGTGAGAGAGGATCAACTCTTCACTTAATTTAAGGAATAAACTCATCTAATCCAAACACAAAAAGGTATGTTGGGATTGATGGATTTCTTTCATTTCTCAAATAATGGTATATAAGACCAAAGTATAGCAATAGAAATAAATCCAATGATGATATTCAACTTAAAAAGTTTGCAAAATAATATCCCATTAAGGTGATTACATTAAAGTACAACATCAGGATCTAAGTAGAGGGAATCCAACCTATTCCAAGTCTATCTCCCAAGAGCCAGTTCCACCTACTAGGTCCAATTAATTATGGCAAGCATTCTATGTCTTTCACTGAGGGGTTGTAAGCATACCCCATAAGAGACAAAAAAGTAGATGTTGTCAGCATAAAAGTCAGTATGTGCATAAAATAGGGATTGAGCAACTTTAGGACAATGGACATCAAATATAACATGACTTCCCATACAACATGAAAAGTACCACCCAAGTGGATACCAAAAGAACATGAATTTCAAAAAATATGATAAACAACAAGAAATTCCTTTCCTTAAAATAATGTCAAAATGATAATATCACAATTCACAAGTAGTGCATTTAAATAAAATTAGACTAAAGTTATTTCAAGTAGGACTAGGACACCATAGGATGTTATGCCACTAAATATGTTATATTTATTTACAAACCTACATATGCTATGGGTTACCATTGCGTTATTCATGTTATATGTGTTGACTATATACATGAAGGTATAACTCCATCCTTGTTTGGTCAAATCTAAGGAACAAATCTTACTAACCTCCTAGTTATGGAATAGGGTAAGTGATGCGATGATTTTGAGTCGCATTTATAGACCTGTTTGATATGTGTTTTATGCTTTTATTAGTCATTTTTATAATTAATATTGCATAATTCATCCATTTTTGTCTTTGCCACTATTTTATGTCAAATCCCCTTTATTTCATCATTTTGAGCATTAATTGTCAAATTATTATTATTTGTGTGAATTGATGTGATCTTGTCTTTGAATTTTAGGACAAATGAGTATTTGCTTCCGTCGATACCATCGACATGGTCACAGGTTGCCAGCCGGAAGGAGCAACAAAGCGTCGATACTATCGACAGGGATGTCGATGGTATCGAGTCACCTTCAGGTTGTTGGCGATGAAGCAGTCGATAGTATCGACACCCCGTCGATACCATCAACACAAGGAGGCTGCAGCGACGCAAAATGAAAAAGCTGTCGCTAGAGGGAGGTCGATACCATCGACCCAAGTCGATGGTATCGAGACTACAACAGGCTCTCGGACGAAAAGAAATCAAGGGCTGCCACTACCACACGGGGTCGATACCATCGACCCGCGTCGATGGTATCGACGCCTTCAGATATGCGTTGGATTCAGATTGATCTCAATCGGACGACTGGAGTTAATTAACGACCTAATTAGGGACTTATACCTAAGGACGCCCGGCGAGGGGGAAAAGGGGATCGGATGAGCCATTGCACAAGTACCGAGGAGCAGTGGAGAGGAGAACGGAGGCCAGAAGCTCATACCAGTCGATCCGAACGCCGCAGAAGATGGATTTCACCACCGAAAGGCGGGAGAGCACGTGTTCCACGCAAAGGATCGACCGGTTCTTCTCCGTTCAGGGATTTTCTCTTTCATTTCACATTTTTCACATGATTTCCCCTATCTCTACCTTGTACTTGTTTGAGATGAACATGCAGGGCTAATCCCCTTCATCTTTAGGACTGGGAGTAGCCCGGGGATTCATTGTATGACAGTTTTATAATAGTAATTCATATTTTCTCTCTTAAATCCGTGGTATAGTTTTGTTTTCTCCATATATTGTTATGCTTGATCACCATAATAATAACCTAATGCCCTTAATCACTTTGAAAGAAGGATTAACGGTTGAAAAGAGACAAAATCTACGTTAATCGATAAATTCCTTGACCAAGGTGGTGTAAAATTAATGGTGGATACTGAGAGATCGTTCGTAATGCACTCAGTTTAGGGGATAGGTTACTATGACGGTGGAACCAACCTAAACCTAAGTAGTGAATTGCACCACGACAGTGGGCAATTCTGTTTTCAGGCCATTACTCGGATAGAGAGAGAAGATTGAGGCATTATATAAAACCTAATACAATGAAAACCCGCGGTGAAACCGCAATCCTAAAGATATCCTTTTGAATTGATTAAATTAACCTTTAATCGATTGTTTGCTTTGTTTTATTTTTATTTTCTTTTAATTTTGTTCAACAACCCCAATTTGTTATTCGGCTTAGCTGATCGCAAATAGTTAGTAGGAGTCTCCAACATTTCCGAGTCTCCAACAACCCCAATAACAACCCCAATTTGTTATTCGGATATAGGAACAATGACTATTCATGGAGAAAAGATAAAAAGTTCTCTTGGAAGGATCCAAATAATTTTCTGCAGGATCCGGATGCCAAACCCACGCCAGTAGTAGAAGATAAGAGCACGGAGCTGCTCAATCAGGTTATAAAGCAAAATCAAGAGCTAATGAATACGTTTGGCCAGCAAATCAAGCAGCAAGGAGAGTTCATGAATCAATTTGGGCAAACATTGCAGAGCCATGGGGCTCAAATGAGGACCATTGAGACATCTATGGCACAGATGGCAGCCGAGATTGCCAGTTTGAAGAAGCAGGCACATCCAGGTTTTCCGGGGAATACCAATGTTCATGGGGGAAATCAGCAAGCGAAGGCTATTCTGCTAAGAAGTGGCAAGAAATTGTTGAATCCAAGGGCCGAGGAGACAAGCACACTACAAACTGAAGAAGAAGGTAAATCCAATGAGGAGCAGCCCATACCAGTCACAGGGTAGGTTGAGGACACAACTGTAGATGATACTGAAGAACATGTTGCAGAGGAGGAATCTCAGAAAAAGACACCTTATGTGCCACCTCATCAAAGGGCACAAGCTGTTCCGGTCCCGTATCCAAATAGTTCTAAAGCGAGGAAGGCAGATGCACAGTTCAAGAAGTTCTTAGATACTTTTAGGAAGCTTTCAGTCAATATCCCTTTACTGGAAGCTATTGAGTAGATTCCTTCATACGGGAAGTTTCTAAAGGTTGTCATAACCAAAAAGAGGAAAATTCTGGATACAGAGGTTGTCGTGTTAAAGGAGCAAGTGAGTGCCTTCATCATGGGCACTTTACCGCCAAAGAGGCAAGATCCCGGGTGCTTTAACATTTCTTGTTATATTGGGAAGTTTAAATTCGGTGAAGCATTATGTGACTCAGGGGCAAGCATCAACTTTATGCCCCTTTCTACATTTAAAAAGCTGGGATTGAAGGAGTCACGGCCAAGCAATATGACGATTCAATTGGCGGATAACTCTGTGGTAAAACCTTATGGAATATGTGAAGATGTGTTAGTGAAGGTGGATAGATTTGTCTTTCCGGCAGATTTTGTAGTTATGGAGATGCAGGATGAACATGGCAACGAATTGTTACTTGGACGTCCTTTCCAAGCTACAGCCGACATGATCTTAGAGATGGGGAGAGGTCGCTTGACCTTGGGCATAGCTGATGACCGCTTTGAGATGGTCATGCCTTCAAGTACTACATCATCTAAAGCAAAGGAACAATGCAATATGGTAAAACATCTAGATAGTAATATTTCACTTTGTCTTGGGAAGCCATTTCTGGACATGGCTCAGGTGATAAGCAAGGTGGACAATGGAACTTTGGCTGTAGATATCATGGAGCAGACCAAAGTAATTTCTTTGTGTAAAGCTGTGGGGTTCCCGAATGATGAGAATGAGGACATTCCCCTTTTTCTGGAGGATGATGTGATTTCTATTTCTATTTCTGATGCATTTCCGGAATTACCATTGGAGGCGTGTTTGTTAAACATTGCACATGATTGAATGCGGAGCAATTCACTCAAGGAGTGTGCTAAAATGCTTCAGATGCTTCCATGCTTCTATTCGAGGCACTATGAAGATTTAGGTGAATTTCTCCCGCCGCTTCAATCATCTTTGATCAGCCTGCCGGATCTTGAATTAAAGCTACTGCCACCGCATCTCAAATATGTCTTCCTAGCTGAGGAAGATAAGTTACCAGTGATCATTTCTGCCTATTTGAGTGCGGATGAGGAGGAGCAACTGTTGATAGTGTTGAAGAACCACCGGGGAGCTTTTGGGTGGTCCGTTGCAGATATCAAGGGGATTTCCCCTACCCTATGCCAGCACAAGATTCGGCTCGAGGAGGGAGCCAAGCCCGTGATTCAACCTCAACGACGTATCAATCCAAGCATGATGGAGGTTGTGAAGAAGGAGGTCATTAAACTTCTTGCTGCAGGTATTATTTACGCCATATCAGACTCGACATGGGTGAGTCCCACACAGGTAGTCCCTAAGAAGGGGGGAATTACTGTCACCCAAAATTTGCTAAATGAACCTGTCACCACCCGATTGGTAACCGGGTGGCAAGTTTGCATTGACTACCGCTGTTTGAATGCCGCCACGCTAAAGGAGTGACAGTAATTACTGTCACCCAAAATTTGCTAAATGAACCTTGCAAGTCGACCCAAGTCGATGGTATCGAGACTACAACAGGCTCTCGGACGAAAAGAAATCAAGGGCTGCCGCTACCACACGGGGTCGATACCATCGACCCACGTCGATGGTATCGACGTCGTCAGATATGCGTTGGATTCAGATTGATCTCAATCGGACGACTGGAGTTAATTAACGACCTAATTAGGGACTTATACCTAATGACGCCCGACGAGGGGGAAAAGGGGATCGGATGAGCCATTACACAAGTACCGAGGAGCAGTGGAGAGGAGAACGGAGGCCAGAAGCTCATACCAGTCGATCCGAATGTCACAGAAGACGGATTTCACCATCGAAAGGCGGGAGAGCACGTGTTCCACACAAAGGATCAACCGGTTCTTCTCCGTTCAGGGGTTTTCTCTTTCATTTCACGTTTTTCACATGATTTCCCCTATCTCTACCTTGTACTTGTTTGAGATGAACATGCGGGGCTAATCCCCTTCATCTTTAGGACTGGGAGTAGCCCGGGGATTCATTGTATGACAATTTTATAATAGTAATTCATATTTTCTCTCTTAAATCCGTGGTATAGTTTCATTTTCTCCAAATATTGTTATGCTTGATCACCATAATAATAACCTAATGCCCTTAATCACTTTGAAAGAAGGATTAACGGTTGAAAAGAGATGAAATCAACGTTAATCGATAAATCCCTTGACCAAGGTGGTGTAAAATTAATGGTGGATACCGAGAGATCGTTCGTAATGCACTCAGTTTAGGGGATAGGTTACTACGACGGTGGAACCGACCTAAACCTAAGTAGTGAATTGCACCACGACAGTGGGCAATTCTGTTTTCAGGCCATTACCCGGATAGAGAGAGAAGATTGAGGCATTATATAAAACCTAATACAATGAAAACCCGCGGTGAAACTGCAATCCTAAAGATATCCTTTTGAATTGATTAAATTAAACTTTAATCGATTGTTTGCTTTGTTTTATTTTTATTTTCTTTTAATTTTGTTCAACAACCCCAATTTGTTATTCGGCTTAGATGATCGCAAATAGTTAGTAGGAGTCTCCAACATTTCCGAGTATCCCTGTGTTCGACTCGGGCCTCACAAGGCCTATACTACTCGACGCGTACACTTGCATTTTTAGCGCGTAGTAAAATACACGTCAGTAAGTTTTTGGGTTTTAGTATGTTGCAAAAACCTTCATTGGAAATCTTTCATGTTTTTTGTTGTCAATGCTTTGTTTTGAACACCAAAGATTCTTCAGATAAGTTTGACATGAAATCTGACAAGGTTTTCTTTCATGTATATAACACTTTTAGTAAAGCTTATAGAATCTTTAACATTAGACTATACAAAGTAGAATCATATATTAATGTCAAATTTGTTGAAGCTAACCCCTATATTTAAAAAAAAAGTTTTTTATAATTATGATCTAGATGAAGTTATTCCTAGGTTGAGAGAATTAGAAATCAAAGCAAAAGAGGTATTTGAGATTGAATGATCAAAAGAAGATGAAAACAAGGATCCATCTTATAGATTTGCAAAAAATCATCCAAAGGATCCATCATAGGCAATCACTTTAAAAGAGTAATGATGTGGGATGCCTTTATCAAAGGACAAGCCAACAACACCTTCATCTCACAAACTGAGCTAAAGAATGTCAAAAAATCTATTAAGGATGATGAGTGGATTCTATTAATGCAAAAAGAACTTGAGTAATTTGTAAAGAACAAGGTATGGACTCTACTACAAATAAAAGAGGATGGAAACATCATTGGCACAAAATGGGTCTACTGGAACAAACTTGATCAATGTGGCAAAGTGGTAAGAAATAAGGTGAGGTTAGTAGCTCAAGGTTACAATCAACAAGAAGGTAATAATTTAGATGAAACTTATGCTCCTATTTCTAGACTTGAATACATTAGAATGTTGCTTGCCTTTTCTAGTCATAAAAGTTTCTTACTTTATCAAATGAAAGTGAAAAGTATGTTTAAAGTGGATATGTAGAGGAGGAAGTCTCTGTGACCCAATCTCCTAGATTTGAGCATAAAAACATGCAAATCATGTTTATCTATGACAAAAGGCCCTTTAAGCACTCAAATAAGCCCCTAGAGCTTGGTATGAGAAATTTATGAATTTGTTAATTGATAATGGCTATGTCATCGAAAAGGTTGATTTTACTCTCTTTCTAGAGTACACTTCTAACAATTTCTTGATGATTTAAATTTAAGTTGATGATATTATCTTTAGTGGTGCTAATATTTATATTGTAAGGAGTTTAGCTCCCTCATATAGAGTGAATTTGAGATGATCTTGATGGGGGATCTTACTTTCTTCCTTGGGTTTTAAATCAAGCAAACAAAAAATGGAAACTTTATCAACCACATGAAGTACACACATGAACTCTTGACTCACTTCAGAGAATACAAAGCCAATTGATACTCTGATGTCCAACATTGTCAATCTAGACAAGGATGAATGAGGTGAAAAGGTAGATGAAAATCTCTATACAAGTATGGTTCATAGCTAATTACATCTAACTACCTCTAGATCAGATATCATGTTTAGCGTTGGCTAGTGTGCTAGATTTCAATCAAGCCCTAGAAAACCTAATCTTGTACATGTAAAGAGGATTTCGAGGTACCTAGCAAAAACTACAATTTGGGACTATGGTATCCTAAGTGAAGGGATTTACTCTTACAACTATAGTGATGTCGATTATGTCGGGTTCTTAGTTGATGGAATGTTCCCAAGTGGAAGTTGCTTCCTCCTAGGACCTTGTTTGGTTTCTTGTTTTTTTAAGAAGAAAAAAATAAAGTTTCTATAAAATATTGAGGTTAAATACATATTAGATGGTATTTGTTGTGCACAAGTCCTATGGATGAAACAAATTCTCCAAGACTTTATATTTTTTTGATGCCTTTCCTATCTATTGTGATAATACTAGTGTAACTAACCTATCCTATAATCCTATATTGCATAGTAGAGCTAAATATATAGAGGTCCTCCATCATTTTCTTCATGACCATATTGCTAAGAAAGACATCTATATTACTCATTTGGACATTAAAGATCAACATGCTTATATTTTCACTAAACTTCTAGTTAGGGAGAAGTTCAATTTTGTTAGATCTAACTTGCTTACCATTGCTATTGATGATTCTAGTATGTACCCCAGTTAGAATGATCTTACATACCTATATCATGTTTATCTTGTTCTTCATATGCTTGTCCTAAATAGACTTTTCCATGAATAAAATGCCTTGTTTTTAGGAAATCGCTAAGTTTTAATTTTCAATGTTGTAACACCTTAACATGATATGTGACATATAAATTGTGTTCATATATAATTTAAATGCATGTTAGGCACACAAATAACACTTTATAGGATGATTTAGGCTAGCTTTTGGTGACTTGTTTGCTTTTGAATGTACTTGGTCATCTATCGATATTATTTAGAGAAACATCTCAGCTCACGAAGTGTTTTGGGATGCCTAAACTGAGGCATACATTGCATTTCCCCATACCTCCTCTCGATCAATGATAATGTTTTATGATTTTGTAAAGGGTTTGTGGACCGAGACTGAACCATCTCAACTAGTTTAGAACAACCAAGCACCACTTTAGGTCTCTCCCATTAGCTTCGACCCATCAAATACGTTTTTATCTTTCCTCTCTCTCTAGATCATTTTCTTGATCTCCCAATCCTAAGTTTGTTATTTTTTAGTTTTTCACATTTCTTAAGATTTCATGGCTTCATTCTTTAGAAAACCCCAAGAATCCCTCTAACCCTAGAGTTGAAAGGTTAGCAAACCCTCCTCCTTCATCACACAAGCCATTGAGCTTCAATGAGATACAATTCATCCATATGCAAGATGTGAACAAGTATAAATCACTTCTACCTATAAACCTTTCTCTTTTCGATCATATCTTGAAGTAGGATTAGATAAGTTTGTCATTGCATATCTCTTTTTTTTCCATTGTCTGAAGGCTCTTCTTATTTATCATCATCTCTTTTCTATCTTTGGCTCAAGAAAGAACTCCATTGTTGACTTTTATGCAACTTTGTCTTGGAACTACACCACCAAACTCCCTCTCATTGATGTGCCCATTATTTTAAAATCCATGATCACGAGAATATATTTTGAAATCTCTAAGGAAAGTCTTCATCACTAATTTTGTGAAGGTGACCTTCAACTTATAAAAACCTTTAGGTATGATCACTACTACAGAAATAGCATTCAGTGTCGCTTTTCTGGGCGTCGGTTATTAAGGAAAACTGATGCCTAACATATAAGGCGTCGGTTGTTTAACAAAACCGACGTCTATATTCAAAGACCAGCCAGACACGGGTACCGCTTTGTATTAAGCGTCGGTTTTTTATAAACAACCGATGCTTAAAGTCGCCCGCGAAATCCATTTTTCGATAAAAAAAAATAGTGTCATTTTCAGCGTCAGTTATCCCTCTCTAACCGACGCTGAAGGTGGTTCCCGCCAAAAATTTCCATGAAAATATCGTCCAATTGGACGTCGGTTGTTTCAACCAACTGACGCTAAAGATGGTTAGGCGTCGGTGTTTGTAAACAACCGACGCTATTTGGGAACTTATAACCCCCCGCGATCGCCCGACTGTTCCCCTTTCTTCTGTTTCATTGCTACCCTATTGCGGCGATTTTCCCTGTTGCGGCGACTTTCCGGCGCTTCTCTGCTGCTGCTGCTCTCCGGCGCTTCTCTCCGGCGCCCCATCTCCGGCGTCCTTCTTCTCCGCCGCCCCTGCTACTGCTGCTGTCCGCTCGTCGCCGCCGGTCGTTGCCCACCGCCCCTGCTCTCCTCTAGTCGTCGCCGCCAGTAGAAGCAGCTACGGTGCTGTCGTCGTCACCTCCGCCCCCGCTGGTAGAAGCAGCTTTACTCGTGCTGTCCTCGTGCAAGGTAACCCACAAACCTTCACCACCTTTTTTGTCCTCTGCCGCCGCCAACCTAGAACTCACGCAGGCAGCGCCTAAGTAGGTGCCAGGGCACGCCTAGGGTCCCAAGCCCAGGTGCCCTGCCTAGATAGGCCTCTGGGCAGATGCTTGGGCGGCGCCAGGGCACGTCTAGGCTGCACGTCTAGTGGATTTTTTGCTAAAAGTTATTTACTGATTGTGTTTATTTAATAATGTACTGATAAATATGTGATATACCAATCTGATAGTCCATGATAGAACAAAACATAATGATGTTGACTGCAACTTTGTGTGTCATGCTATTCTTAATTAAGTGTATATTTACTTCATAATTGAATGTTTAAGTAAGTTATAGATATCTTGATGATGAAGTGTAATGCACATATGTGACATGTTTGGAATGTAAAAGATGAACTGTAATGCACACATGTTTAACTTATTTTATTGTTGAGTATATTGAGAATCCTAATCACCCTTCTTGCTTAATGATGAACTGTAATGCACACATGTGAATGCTTGGAATTTAAATGATGAACTTTTCCCTAAATTGCCAATCATGCTTTTAAAGACATCAATAATCACCCTAATTTGAAGAACTAGGATTTTAGGTATAAGAATGACAACACATTATTTGTTGGCCTAGAAACCCGTCCAAGATTTACTCATTAGGAGTAAATCTTGGATAGTCCCCGGTTTGGGACTGTTCTTGAACACCTAATCTCACTTAGGATGTAAGTGTATAATGTGTATTGAGTTTTCGAGAAAATTTTTGTAGCATTTCCACGTTTGTTCTCTAAGTACATATGTACTTAGAGAACAACGGGGAAATGCTGCCGAAATTTTCTTGAAAACCCAATACACATTATACACTTACTAGTGAGATTAGGTGTTCAAGGATGGGATAGGTGGTACACATTTATTATATATAAGAATGACATCACATGTGTTTGTTGGCCTAGAATGTGAACAATCATTGTTTTTTATATTACTTGTACATTGATATAAATTAGAATGAACAATCACTAAATTATATACTATTTGTATGGAGTCCGGCTTCATTGTAGATATCTATTATTGTGTTTGTTGGCCTAGAAACCCGTCCAAGATTTACTCATTAGGAGTAAATCTTGGATAGTCCCCGGTTTGGGACTGTTCTTGAACACCTAATCTCACTTAGGATGTAAGTGTATAATGTGTATTGAGTTTTCGAGAAAATTTTGGTAGCATTTCCCCGTTTGTTCTCTAAGTACATATGTACTTAGAGAACAGCGGGGAAATGCTGCCGAAATTTTCTTGAAAACCCAATACACATTATACACTTACTAGTGAGATTAGGTGTTCAAGGATGGGATAGGTGGTACACATTTATTATATATAAGAATGACATCACATGTGTTTGTTGGCCTAGAATGTGAACAATCATTGTTTTTTATATTACTTGTACATTGAAGGATTGCTAATTGATAAAAGATCACAATTTTAGAGACATGTATGTTTATACAAATGCTAAATGTTTTCCTTATTCTAGTTGATACAAATGCTAAATGTTTTCCTTTTTAATGAAATTTTCAGATGGCTCACCATGATGAGAATGATGTCCATGATGAGCATGAAGTCCATGATGAGCATGCTGTCCATGACGAGCATGGCGAGGATACCAACGTAAGTTCTAAAAACATATCCCGTATTTCTATAAAATTCATTATCTTCTAGTTATGTCATATATCCTGTATTTCTATATTGGCTTAATTCAGTGTGTTTATTTTTGTCAAATTTAGGTTGATGATGCACAGCTACCCACTAAAGCAATTGAGCAACTTGATGCGCAGCAACAAAAACTTAACAAGAAAAGGGGTATCACTCTGTTGAAAAAGTTACTTGCGCTGAGTGGCAGTGGATCCAAATTGGTTGTGGAGTTTGATAATGGAGGGAATGCAATTGGAGTGAACCGCAATAATTTTATAAACTATCTTGGGGTTGTCACTCGAAGCCATTGTGGTATTAAGTATGATAATTGGCATAAAGTTCCTCAGGCGAAGAAAGACTTGATATGGAAAGATTTATGCGTGAGTTATTATTATTTGCAATTCTATTTTGTAGATTACAAATTCTATTATTTGCAATTATATTTTTGGTACTAGTTAATAACATTTCTATTTTACAGAATCTGTTTGCATTGGATGAGATGTTGCATCGTAAAAGTGTGATGCAACGCGCTGGAAAGATGCTTAGGAATTACAGGACAAATCTGAACAGAGAATACATAAGACAGGGTGATAAGAAGAAGAAGTCAGCCCTTGAACAATGGAACTTCTTGGACAAAGAAGATTGGGACAATTTTGTTGCTTCAAGAAAATCTGAAGAATTCAAGGTATTAGGCGTCACTCCCATTTTAATTAATATACATTGTATTCACCTATTCAAGATTAACATTTAGTGCTACTAACCTAATTATAAATGTGCATACTAACTAGGCCCTCAGTGACGCACAAAAATCAAGGCGTGCACTGAATGTACATGACCATACTATGGGTCCAAAAGGCTATGCAAGCGTTCGCCAAAGACTACAGGCGGAGTCTGCGGCTACTCAGGAGTCTGCGACTACTCAGGAGTCTGCGGCCACACCCTTCCCTCGCCATGATATCTGGATAGCTGGCAGGAAAAACAAGAAGGGTGAAATAAAGAAGCCCGAAACTGCTGAGGCGGCTGCAAAAATGGTAAAATACAACTCTTAGAGCAATCATTTGAATATTGATTATTTGTGGTGTTAACTTACCAATTTTTGTTTATGGTGATTAGCGGGAGCTGCACGAGCAGAGGAAACAAGGCACGTTCATCCCTCAGAGCACAAGGGATGAATTGACAGTTGCTCTGGGTAACCCAGAGCATCCTGGACGTGTTAGAGGTGCCGGCACTGGTGTGGGCATCAAAGCATTCTTTGGGCCATCCCAGCGCAAACCCAGAGCGGGACTTTCTCAAGAAGAGGTAACATATTCTATTTTTATAATGTTACTGCAAAAGGAAATTCATTAATAAAAAGCTAATATTTGTTTTATCCATGTATAGGAGAATAAGAGAGTCAAGGATATAGTTGCTAAGAAGCTCAACGATGTGGTTGCTGAGAAGGTCAAGGAAGAATTGCTGCGGTGGCAGGCATCTCAGGCTTCCAATCAGCCTATGCCGACCCACTCTTCTCCTGGTGCACAGACTGCAAGTAATCCTGGAGACCCATCGCCTAACACGTCTGCTGTAAGTATTGTTTATGACATTGTAGCTAGTCTTTTCAAGATGATATGTTTTCAAGATGATATGTATATATGTATAACATTCTTTACGTAAATTTGTAGGCATTGAAGCCATGCCGCTTAAGAATGGAAAACTATGTTGTTGCAGAGGCGCAAGCTTACCAGTCCCTTCCTGGGGCAACGTTTCATGGGACTCCAATGCCGCAGGGCTACATTCGTGTGAGCCCGATACATGTATTACCCGATTGGAGGGAAGTTGAGTTGCCATATGCCCACCCAGATATTGATACACTTGGTGAGGCAGAAAGCGGGGTCATATTGTGGCTCAAAGCAGATGTCCTCTACACGACTGAAATTGTAAGATAAATTTACATTGATTTAGACTGTTAATGTGTATATATGATGTCAACTGATCTGAAATTATATATACAGGTTAAAAAGAAGACACCAGGAGCACCTAGGCCTCCACCTCCAATTCCCGCATTACCAACTTGGGTTCCAACTGACCTACAATACCCGTTAGGTCCTGCTTGTAGGGGAATGGCATGTTGGCTACGGGCACATAATATACTTTGCCCTATAATTGTTTCTTTAGATGCAGATTATGCAGGTCAATCATACGACAGCTCTTTATTTATACAAGATATTATTGAGCTGTTTATGTATGATTGGTTGAATACATCAATGATAGAGACATGGATAAGGTGAGATCTTGTTTATACATCCATATACCTTGTGTAAGATCCGGTGATCTAGTTTCTTATATATTAATGCATACGTCTATATGTTTTGCAGCTACTTAATCGAAGATCATTGCAAACAATTTGCATATGATCATGTGGGATTTTTGATTCCATCATTGATTAGTATGGTAGCTAAAGACCCTGATAGTGTTCAACAATACTGTATAGATACTTTTACAATTTTTGGTCATCAAATGAAGACGATAATAATAGCTCCATTCAATGTCAAGTAAGTTTGCTTTATTTATAATTTGGACTTAAGAAAATTCCATTATTATTTTGCATTTTGAGTTATTAATTGTTAACTTTTTACCTCTAGTGGTAGACATTGGGAGTTACTAGTTATTGTCCTCGGGACGTTCACTGTTTATTATCTAGATCCCGCAGGAAGTACATTAAACACTAAAATTGGACACGTAATGAGAATGGCATTATTCTGGTGAGAAATATTTCATTTTTTATATCCGTTAACATCTTTTATTACATTACTATTTACTTATGCAACTTAGTGTGTTATATTAACATGTAGGGGTTTAGATGCATTCAAAAATGCTGGAGGAAAGGTCCCAAGGAAAAAGAACCAACCATTGTCTTGGGAGAACGTAAAAGTAAGTTCCCGACTCCCCGACTCCAATGTATATATTATTGATGTGAATTGTGCTTAGTTGTATTATTTTGTATGTTTCAATTTATAGTGCACTACACAAGACAATGGTTGGGCATGCGCATACTATGTGATGCGATTTATGCAGATGATTATCAAACATGCCGCATTGGACATCGATACCATACATGAGGTATTATATATAGTCTCATTAGTTAGTATGAAATATATCAATCTTATTTTTATATTATTACTTATATATATACATCATTCTCTTTGCAGGTGTTTAAAACTGACCACACTATAGGCAAACGCTTAAAAAATGTACATGCTCCATATACGAGGGAAGCATTAAATGAAGTAAGAGAAGAATGGGCAATAGCTGTACAAACAGTGGCAACTGTAAGATATAATTGGGATGTTGATAGTGATGATGAATGATACTTTGTAAATGAATGTTTCTGAATGTTAAAAAATGTATTTGAATGATTCTATATGTGTGAACATGACAATTGAATTGATGTCTGAATGTATCTACTTGTGTGAATCTTTTTATGTTAATTTTGCAGGTTTGTGGCCTGTTTGTAGGCTGATATCAATGGATGTCGTAAACCTGCAGTTTAGAAAACTGAACTGCAGGTTCTCATCCTGCTGACCAGCCACAGCAGGCCTGCAAACAGATTTATAAAAAAAAAATAGATATAGGTGTCGGTTATTTACCGATAACCGTCAGCACAGACTTACAGCGTCGGTTTTTTGTTGAACACCGACGCCAAAAGTGTTCGCGCTACAGGAAATGGGAGTCATCTAGGACACTTTTCTGCGTCGGTTGTTTAGTATATAACCGACGTAGAAAGCGTCCTAGATGATGCTGTTTTCTGTGGCGCGAACCCTTTTGGCGTCGGTGTTTTATAATAAACCGATGCCTTTATGTTAAATAGGCGTCGGTTTTTTAACCGACGCTGAAGTGTCCAACCTTTTAGCGGCGCCCACATAGGCGTCGTTCAGAAACCGACGCCAAAGGGGGTTAAACTACCGACACTAAAAGGCACTTCTGTAGTAGTGGATGATGCCATTGATATTCTCTACCCTCAACATATCTATGAACATTATGATCCTCATTTTCACATTAATGACATTCACATGGACATCAAGAAACTAGAGTTTGACTCTCTTAGCTTTCATCATCAATGCCAAGATCCACCAAAAGAAGAACTAGATCGATGTCATTGAGAACACTACTTTGATTCTCTATAGCTTGTTGAATGGAGTTAGGGTGAAGTGGGCTAGGCACATTTTCATAGAATGACTTGTTTTGATTCTGATCAAAATATTCATGACAATCATCAACCTTACCCCATCCTAATATGTGGACTCTTCACAAAATTCACTAAAAATGACCTTTCCCTTGAGTTGAAGTATCCTTCAAATAGGCATGGGACTCCAATTAGCATTACCTCCACCAAGAAATCCTTGATCAACATAAAGCTTACTCCTGGTACATCTTCTTCTAGATCTTAGCCGAGTAGCTACACCTCCCACATATCCCTACCCACCTAACCTACACCTAAAACTTTGTTGTCTATCCTTCCACCTCATTTTTTATTATCTATACCCAATGAACAACTCATGGGATATATGATGTATGAGAGCATTTACAATAGGAAATTTCTATCTCATTTAGATGATGATATGACTCATATCATGTCACCCATGAACTTGACCTATCCTCATCCATATCCAGAATACTAGCCTCTTTTCACTCCACTATCTATGATGCATGTGCATACAATCATTTCTACTTGACTTCAATTTACCCATCTTTCATTACTCATGCTATGACTGTTATTTATTTCCCACCACCTTCATCTCCCCCATACTAGTCCACCTCACCCTCTTCCATTTTACATGACTCTAGTCTTGGTTCTTCCCATTGACCTACCTCCTGGTCTCATGCACTATGAGTGGGGCACAAGCTTAACTTCTTAAAATGTCATGCCCTTGTTACAAAAGACTACATAATTGGGGAACAAAATCATAATCAATGGATGAGTTGTGAGAGTCCTTATAATGATGTAGATATGGTGGTTGATGAGGTTATTAGAGATTCTGATGTTGATGATGGAGATGGTGATGATGTTGAGGCTACAAATGTTGCTAATGATAGTGATGCTGACGAGGAGGATGTTCTTGAGATTTCTTCTCAACACCCTTCCATCTTGAGATACAAGGAAGATGACAGTGACTATGATCTTGATCAAGAGAACTAGGTTTTAGTCTAGAATGTCCTAAACTTTTATTTTATGAGAATAGCATGTATGAGATAGGACACATGTATTCTAAGGTTACACTTATCATTTGCCTTCTTATGTTTTTATTTCACTTCAATTGTATGCTTGTATGACACTAGAATATTTCTTCTTATCGTTTTTATATTTTCACTACTTATGTACTCAAACATGATGATAATATGCATATCCTTTCTAATTTTGTTACTTACTTGATACCAATAGATGACTTCTAGAGATTTCCTTCTTTTAGTATATTACATAGTTCTCCTTTTAATGATAATTGGTAGATAAGATGCAATGTCCTAGGATTTGAGGCCTCAGATAACATGATCTCATAAGGAATGATTGGACTACCCATATCACCAAGGTGCACCTCCTTTTTTCGAGATCCCATCACTAAAGAACTCCATAGTTAAGCATGCTTAGCTTGGAGTAGTACTAGAATGGGTGACTAGTCAGGAAGTTGACCCCATCTTGCTCGTGAGTGAGGAAAAAGCATGCAATCAAGGCTAGTGGTGATCTGTGGGGCCAGTCGTCATTCTTGAAAACTCTACTAGAGCCTTGGGTAGTGGGTCCCAGGTGGGATCCACATGGACATGTGGCATACCAGTCTTAAGCCGTGTGGTCCAGGAAAGTTGGAAAGGGATATATGTTGACAGATGATGGAGCCGCCCTTGCGCTGGTATCTCTGGATGGGAGATGGGTGCCCATGGGCCATTTTGGGTCTACAATGAAATGGGGAAGAGATTATGTGGTTGTATATTGAGCCTTGACAAGGACGCCAAGAGTCTAAGTGGGGGAGATTGTAACGTTCCATGATTTGAGGCCTTAGATAACAGGATCTTATACACCTCCTTTTCTGGGAGCCCATCACTAAAGAACTCCATAGTTAAGCATGCTCAACTTGGAGTAGTACTAGGATGGGTGACCTGTCGAGAAGTTTACCTCGACTTGCACGTGAGTGAGAAAAAAAGTGTGCAGTTAAGGCTAGTGGTGATTTGTGTGGTAAGTTGTCATTCCTAAAAACTCTACTAGAGCCTTGGGCAGTGGGTCCCGGGCATTGCATAAGACCTTATAGTTTACTCTTCTGTCCCCTACCTTTTTAAAATGTAAAAGGGGGAGAAAGAAAAGCAAAATCTTGAATTAGCATTGTATGGAATATTATTGCATAAAATTTTAGAATTTTATAGAAATAGAACTAATTTGTTATTCATTTTGGAGACTAAAAAAATAGATAAGGTAGTCATAGATTGTGTGGGAGCATATAATCTGAAATATATGTAAACCCCTTAAGAATGATAAGGTTAACAATTTTAATTTCATTGCTTTTCAATATTTTTAGGAATGGTTTCTCATCTTCAAAAAGGGGGAGAATCATGATTTGAGGGTTATACATTGCCCATATTTATATGATGACTTCTCCATTCCATTCATATGTATCTAACATTTTCTTTTAGACAATTTCAGATCATTAGGTATACTTGAAGCAATGAAATTCACAAACCCTAGTTTGTGTAATTACAAGTAAAAACAACAAAAAATTGAGGATAGGAGATTTCATAGCAATTCACTAAGATTTTTGTTGTAAAATATTTGTAATGATCATATGACTATTAACTAAGATTAATCAATCATGATATTATTTTCTTTTGATGACTTCGTGTACATTTACACATTTAATCAAGTTTTATCAGAGTGCATTTCATCATCAAGATTTTCCATCAGACATCTTAACCTACGAGCCATTGGCGTGATTGTGCAAAGTCATTGGCTGATACAAAATGATAAGTATCTCATTTTATGGCACTTAAAGGCTTATGTTTAAGTTTCATCAACTGGGATACCCACCTTGAATCTTGGCCAATGACACTATAGATGTAAAATGAAAACTAGTTGTTAAAGAGTGATATGAAGTGATTTATACCCTTTGGAAAAGCTACCAACCTCTCTAAAATGGTAATAATTTGAACTTATATATCCGACTAGCTATTGGGCACCCTCAATAATAAATATAGACCCTTGGAGAACATATCAAGGTTGCATTTCATACTTATATTTTATAGTTGAGTGAAAATCCCCTAGAGCCACCCAAATCATTCTCAAGCCTGATACATTCCATTTGTCATTATGAATGATCTAGGATTTTTGCACCAGATTTATCTCATTTTACTCTTGTTAAAGTTGTAAACTCATTGTCCCAATCTCTCTCTAGAAACTTGGTGATTTGAAGATTGCTTCCTTGAAGAAGGAAGTGGTGGATTTAAGGCGGGAGATACTTCTATAAGAATGGCTAAGACCCTATTGAAGGTTGAAGATTCTTGGTAGGTAAATAGGTAAATTCTTGTTATGGTTCTTGGCTCCTTGATCCAAAAACGAATGCTACTTCATCCTTTCTTCTAGTAAATGGTGGTATTTTGTTGTAACCCTTATTGTGAAATGTAGGGAGTGACACAAGGCTGAAAAAGCTAGAAATTGACCCCTCTAGGTAGTGAATGTACATTTCCTAGTTTGGAGGTTATAACAACTATTAATCTTATTCTTATTTGGTGTTTGTTCAATATCTCACTTCCTTACTTTTCAGCATCTTTTTAGCAAATATCTTCAAGGTCTAATGAATTTTGTTTAAGTAGTTTTAGCTCTATTCAACCCCAGATCTAGAGCCCATAGATCCAACATATTATTGGTATTGTACTAATGATGTTTTTGGTTAAGGATATGGGTATTGCAATTTTGGGTGCAGATAGATATTGTACTAAATTTTACTTCTTTCTTCTCTATCATCTTCTTATTTGATCTCACATTTCTACTTCCTCTCTTTTTCCTATTTTTTATTTGTTCATGCTATTTTTTCAACTTCTTTACCTCACTTGTCTACTTCCTTCCTCTCTATTGTCTACTTTCCCCCTCTCTTTCTTTATCTCCCTGTTGTTTTTTCCTACCTCCCTGCTCCCTTTTTTCTATTCCCTCATATTTTTCCCACTTCATTTCTCTTTGGTATATAAAAATCAATTAGCAAACATTACATGGAAATGAATGGTGTGGCATGTGTTAAATGGTACTAATTGTTATGACAGGAAAAGTGACTATGTATTTCATTAAGAACTGAAGGGTGAACAAGTATATCATGCACTATGCATGGAATAGTTTTGAAAAAGAAAGGATATAAGAACTTTCTATATGGGTAAGAGTCCAACATCTTTCCTCGACATCAATCTTTCCAACTTATTTTTCTTTCTTATATAACAAGTTCAAATAGTTTAGTATTTTGACAGTGCGTGAAGATATCCAATGATGTACAAACCCAAGTGAGGAGCAAAAGGAAATCCTTTGTTCAAGACACTGCATGGAGACTTATAATTTTGAGAAGCTGGTGCAAAGGACCTTTTCTAGTTGAAGATTTCTATGCCATTTGAACAAAACAATCATTTGGATGATCCAATGTCGATGGGTGATGGCAAGTCTAAAAGAACCTAACATCATTTGGAGAATGGAATCCTAATGCTAGAAATGATGTGTTGGATATTATTTGTCGATACGTGCAATACCAACATGTTATATGTTTCTTTGAACACAAACAAGATAATACAAAATAATAGAGCTAGAAAACTTAAATTAGACCGCCCGCTAGTCGAAGATGGATAATACTTAAAATGTTCAATGCTTCGATATATTTCAGATGCAAGTTGTTATTTAAGACTTGACCCACTCATGAAATTGTAGAAAAACATTGTCTCACCCGCATGTTTACAACAAATAGCAACACCACCAGTGTGACCCAACCAGAGGCGGATCTACTTTAGGTCTGAGAGGGGCCACGCCGCCCCAAGAATATTAAAAAAATATTTTTTACTATGATACCATGTTTAAATTTTAATAAAAAACATTTTATATTGTCCCGTATCCCTTGAAGAATATTAAAGAGTATAAAATTATATACATAGAATTATCAAGAGCAACTGTTCTAATACGAGTCAAAAATTACAACTTTATTGGACTTTCTTATGAATTTTAATATAAAAATGCTAATAAGAGTGGATGATATAATGGATTAATTAAAATGGTCCATTGAATTTTTCTTATTTTTTTATATATCAAAGGTGGAGCACATTGATGAAGTAATATTTCAGTTAAATTATTGAACATTGAAGTTGAGACACAAGATGTAAGGCCCCTGAACTTGCTTAATGAGTTTAATAAGCTTAATTACCATAATGTAATGCTTATAACCCTAATTTAACCTTTTTATATGCTTTTAAATCATAATATAAGATTAAGTTTCAAATTTGGTCCAATTTGGACAATGTTTGAGCAAGTTTATGCAATTTTACACACATTTTGGACTTTTCTACCATTTACCAAATTTAGAGGGTTTCTTTGCAATTTATCACTTGTATTATGTTCCTTGTATATTCTCTCATCATTCTTGATATTTTTGAGCCATGGGGAGCGTATCTAAACCTTTGTTTGAAGGTGTTTTCCTCAAGGGTATTTTAGGGTTTACCCCTTTATGGATGAACTACCTTTAGTAGCTATCAACTAATGAATTATTTGTTTTTCTTGGAAATACAAGAAACAAGGGATAAGCATGTCTCTATGGATGGTGGGGGATCTGCTTGTGTGTGCTTGTATATTCTTAATAGTTTAAGGCCATGGGCACTTGGAAAGATACTAGAACTTCAAATTTTTCTTTTTTTTTAATCTTAAAGTTTCATATACTTATCCCTAAGCACCAAAATGAGCCATTTTATCTCCACCACTTCCCTCCTTCTATGAACCTCATTCTCCCTCTGTGCTTCTATGAATTTCCTATCCAAGGAAGAAGAAAGAAGGGATCTTCTTGGAAAAAGAATCTAGGGTTGCAATTGACTTACTTTTAGGGTTTAAAAAGCTTTCTTCTAGTGATATTGACTTAAAAGAGTAAGAATCCCCTTATTTCCTCCATTAATTTTTCTTTTATCCTTCCTCCTACCTTTGTCCAAGTCTGAACCTTGCTGTTCCATGGTAGAAATTGCTCTAAATCTCTAAAACCCTACCTTTCTTGCTCCTTATGCTTAGGGTTTGCTCATTTGATGGAGAAAGGTGCTAGATGGACGAGTTCATAGCTTATACTTGGATTTCCTACCCTATCTGGTCATGTTTTCTTCGATTTGGGATTGTATCTTCTAATTGGAGGCAAGTTTTATAACTTTCTCCACGTTTATTGCTTACCATAAGCTTGCTAGCTCATGTTCTTGCTTGAAAGTGATGATCCATGCACTAAAAATCTATGCTTGACTTGGATTTTAGTTTTTATAATGTTCCCTATTATAATTTCAGTTCTAGATGAAACTGTGATCATGTGTATGTTATTTCTAAGGTATAATATGACTTGTATTAGGTTGGTTTGACAACCTATGGTGCTAAGATAGATATGGGATTTCCCCCTCCTATGTGAGTTTGATGTACTAGGCCTCTTGATAAGTGAGACTGAGAAAAACTCAACATGTGCATGTGAGTCAATATATGATATTGAGATTACATATATCTCATAGAGTCTGCTCTGGTTCAAGAAACAAGATTGAATAATAATGAGGGTGACTGCTCCATGCCTCTAGTTTAATATGGACACTAGTGACAAAGGAACTATGCAAACACTGCAACACCATACACAGATTGTAGGTTGAAGTTGTTCCCTAACTTTTCCATTTACTTGGGTAGGAATGATGTGCAACTAGGCACCACTCTTTTCTTGTGATGTTATAATATGTTATTGACATTCACTGCCAACGTAATATGGTACATATAGGGTCACACATATAGGTCTTGACCTAGAAGAGGATTTCTGGTCCCGAATAACATTCGAATTAAGTACTAAAGTGTTTAGGCATTTGATTCAGGAAACAAACAAGCTGACGACACTGCCAAACACCCATCTCAAGTTTTGAGACGACCGTCTACAAGTGCCAAACGACCATCTGAAGAGTTGAGACGAGTGTTTGGGTGTCAGTTTGGTTGTGAGTTGAATTCGGCCAAGGAACGAACCGAACCAACTGGCTCAACTCGGGTCACCAGATGACTGTATGGGTGAAGTGAGACAATCGTCTCACCTAGGTAAGATGGCCATGTTCAATCGAGGAAGGTTGTAGATGTTTCCCTATTCGTTTCGCTTGAGCAGTACTTGTTGCACAAGGAAATCAATGTCTAACATTGGTGGGAATTGATTTGCCAAATTCTATACAATTGGGAAACTGCAAATCGATTGTCTCATAGTGTAAGATGACCATATGGATTTTCCAAATGGCTATTTTGGATGTCACAGGTTGCAAAGTTTCTAGAACTGTTGTGAAAATTTGTGTTCTTCCATTCCTTGACCCTGACCTCTACTATATACATAGGTGTACTGGGGGCTTCCCAGAACACAACAAAGACAACTGAGAATCAGTTCCTCTGACAACTATAGTCCTCTCTGGTTGTAGTAACCACGAGAGCCCAGGAAAGACCTACCCAACTAGGGAGGGATAGCCATGGGAGAGAAAAACTGAGAGTTGTCATGGGAGAGCAAGTCAGTGACTAGTACGCTAACAGAGAGGGATGACTCCTTCATGATCATTCTAATAGGACAATAAGAGTTCTAGGTGGTCCATGTGGACTACCATAAAGGCAAAATCTATTCTTTGGCGCTTCGAGGACAACGTCAACCAGTAGTCCATGACAAGAAGGACTGCCGAAGAAGGCGATGCTCATGGTTGCAGTCCGTGGTATAGACTATGAGGCACAGTAGTCAGATGTGTCCCAGTGCAACTAGGATTCAAAGTTTTGCATCTACAACGACGATGATTGTCATTGGACTTGCTCAGGTATATCCCATAAACCATCCTTCCTATCACATAACCAGAATCCCAGTCCCATGAACCAAACGAATACCAAAGGTGACATGCGGAAGCGTAAAGCTTAGCACACTTGAACAAGTAACAAGAGAAAGGCACCAATATAGTCTCAACATTGAACAAGTATAAATTATACAAAATGCATTATATTCATGAATTCAATTACATATTTCCATAGTCAAGGTACAAGTCATTCATGTGCACTAAAATTGGATCTTACAACAAGTACACCTAGCATAGCTCACCGATCCCATCAACCTTCTAGCCATCTCTGAACCTAAAAACAACATATGAGAAATGGGTCAACACACGAGGTGTTAAGTATGGGGCAGAAAGATACATATATGTATAAGCTTTGCATAATTTTGAAAATATTTCAAGACTAAACGAACAAGAATAAACATGTTAATTGTTTAACAAATGTGAAACCATATTTTATGTCATTTCACTCCATTATACCAACAATATCAAGCATGTTTAAGGCCTTTGACCATCTTCCCGTCGGAAGGGTCTGTAAGGGTGCTCAAGCTTAGCTAACCCTTTTATACGAGAGGGACCTCAAGTACGTAACCAAGAGTTAACCCTTTATCAACAATATTATAATGGACTTCTATCCATATATGTGTTCAAGTTATAAAACTGACGAGGCAAACTCCGAGTAAGACATAGTAATACTACATGGAAATATTTGAGCAAATAAACAAACAAGCATACAATATATGTCTTTTCAAGCAAGAAAGTGATATTCATAAAACTAGATAAGGCCCATACCTGATTCAGAGATTTCATAACCTAACATATCTTTCACCATCTAGCCACATGCCAAACATGATTAACAAGATTACATATATGCATTAGATTCTCATCATTAATCCTAATTAGATACATTTTAGGGTTTTGGCCAAGATGGGTTCCAAGTTGCTTATTGGTTCATTATATGATATTGTACTGATCTAGAGGTCATCATGATGGTGTGGTTCTAGTTTCATATCATTCTAAGGTTCCACAGATTATCTATGACCATCGCAAGGTTTAGGTTCCTTAAGTATATTAAAGGGTCAAAGACTCATAATAGAGTAATCAAGGTCAAAGATACTCAATGAATAAGAGCCAAGCATAAGGGATGGTTTAGATTAGCAATAATAGACACATTCAAAGTAAGGGGATGTCCACTAGTGTCTAGGCGCCATAATCCAACATGGGGTAACAATACTCAATCATACATGCAATTATGTGTCAAAAGAATCAACCATATCAAGGGGCATATTATGGACTGATATTAGAGTCAAAGAGAGACATATATTACTTCTTTGGGGTTGATTAGAGATTATTTCATCACTAAATAGCTAGATTATCAATTTAGGGCAGGGTACATCATTAGAATCTCAACACTAGTATATCTACAACTAGAGTAATGTATAAGAAATAGGGATGATGATGACTCCCATTAAACTCAATATGTACAAAAGTTATTGACTTCAAGGTTAGGAGGGTAGGTATACATCAAATATTCAAGATTCATCACAATTATGCATTAAGCATGGTCAAAGAAGTCAAAGATCACATATCTAGCATTATCAGATATTTAGAAGAAGATTTAGGGTATGAAACCATTCTCATGTTGTAGATCTTTTTGAGTTGATCAATTTGATATATAATTTCGTATATTTTGTCCAAGGGAAAAGAGAGTTATCATTTTTTCAAGAATAAACAATTAATTTGAATAGTGAGTAGAGAGGGGCTATTTACCAGAATTGACGAAAAACGAGGGTCGTTGATCCTTTGGTCAAATCTTGACCCGCATGGCAGATCAATGGCAGAGAGATATTACACTCATAGGTATGCTCTTGTGAAAGAAATGAGAGAGGGGAAGAGGGTGGGTGACATGTGGCCGTTGATTCCGGTCTTGGTCAGCCTTTGACCCTGATCCAACGATCGTGGATCGACGCCCTAGGAGCAGAAGCCCCACGCACGGGCACGACGGTGCCGCGACAGAGGTGTGGCCGGAGAAGAATGGGAACATGGAGGAGGGATAGGGAGGGAGAGGCAAGGTGCCGATGAGATTCTTGGGAGCAAACCGAATGTAGGGGTGGGGTTTTTATGGGATATCGGGGCTAGGTTTAGGGTTTCCGGAAGGGAGGGCAGATCACCAAGAGTGGCGACGGGTTCCCTTGGCCTCCAAGGAAAGTTTCCACAAGATTGAAAGGTGTGGAAGATTCGAGATAGGGCGAGCGAGAGAGTTTCAGCATTAAATCAAATCCAGAGGGGGGGGGGGTTAGTCGGGCTTGGTTCTCGCCAGGTGGGCGGACCTGCCATCTTGGGTGTGAGCTAGAAGATGACCCCAGCACCGTTGGATCAAGATCCAACAACTGTTGGGCCGCACGATCGGGCGAGTTGAGTCAGGGCTCAAAGCCCTTTTTGCATCTGACCAGCGGTCAGTTCAAGGGGATTTGATCCCCGGTTCAAAGGCACTGGAGCCGGGTTAGATCAGGGAGGTGCCCTAGTGACTAAATGGGCCGGGCCCAACAATTAACAAAAGATAATTTGTTCTAGAACAAGGGTATGTCTTAGAAAATTCATATAAAATTATAAGAATGCCCAAATGATCTCAAATTTAGACCATATCTTCATAACATGTTATAGAATAAGTGTGCAAAATATCAAATCAAAATGAGCACGAATGGTAAATAATTTAATCAAAGGACTCAAGGGTATAACAACACTAAAATTTCATGCATATATGTATCATATTGACTCAAAATGTGGAATCTTTGACTTTGGTGGACATTATAGAGTTATGAAGTCAAAGGAGACATAAATAGTGAGGACTTAAAGTAACAAGTGTAATTATGAACAAATAGGAGAAAATCCACTTTATCACATCCTTTCCTCCTTACAAGAAATTTCGTCCTCGAAATTCATCAGATATCATATCTAAGAGTCAAAGTCAAAATCTACCGAGTATAGATATCCCTCCATGGTTGTCAACGAATTATTCACATGGGATGCACACTTAGCTTACTGGAATCAAGGGTGTACTCATATCGATGATATACACATTTACTTATTATTCCACCATATTATGACATCATCATGGCATTAGGGTTTTCCATCGCCTAGTATCCATACATTAGGGATTTTGTTCATATCTTTATATGAGACCAAGGTGTATTATCAACATCTATGTTTATGAATTCTCAGTGAACATGTTCGCGATCATGAATTCTAAAAGTGATCACCACAGGACGTGTAGACTTCATCATTATACTAGATTTCTTGCATATTTTTAGTCCAAAATTTCTATCAACTCTAATCGATTACGTTCATTACTTTTCATTTCAAATCGAGAATTAAACAATTTATTAATCATGTTTATTTATGATCCAAGAGCATCGATATCTCGAATTAATCCCCTTTTTTTGGGTATGATATTAGGCATGGTACTCCTTATTATTCAAGGTAAAATCTCTAGACATCATCATATCCAATTCATGATTTCAAGGCTACATCTTTTACGTATAGTATGATTTCATACTAGGTCTATCTCATGAGAGTGGCTCATTGCACATATATCAAGATTTTAACTTAAGTGAGATTCTTTCATGTATCGAGCATTATTCGAGGAACAATATTATCATCAACATCGAGGTTTTGTAATCTTTCTCACTTGTATCTAGAAAGAGCTTCAAGCCACTAAAGCTAAGACATATATGTGTCCAACAAGACATGTTAACCACAACCATCTAGCCATAACAAAATTTTCTACCCACCTTTTGAGAAACAAGGGAAACCACTAGATTCCTTTATATGTAACTACTAACCCGAGTATGAGGCTCATCATGGATATCACACATCATATACATCATCTTGGGTCTTGGGACATCTCCCTCACATATATGTCAAGCATCAAATATTCAATTGCCTCTTTTCTCTAGGGTTAGATATTTTTATAGGACATCGAGAGTTCAACATTATCGAGAGACCACAAAATAGGTGACTCAATTCATAACTTAGAAGTATTCTAGCTAGGGACTCGTCATCAAGTATTTCATCATTCATATTATTCAACATTTCAAATATTTTGGAGTTTAGGTACTCTAACCTTCTCCCGATATGGGTCAACTCATATCAATAGGTCACACTATTCATATGTCCCATGCTAGATTTCCTCCTTTGTAAAGAGATTGAGGCCCATGTTGGTCTCAAACTAGATGTCACATATAATATCTCAACACGGATAAGACTAGGTACAAGAAAACATGCCAACCTACTAGCTATGTTTAGCACATCAACCAAGTCATATGTATCAACAAGGTGCTAGGTCTAGCTAGGGTTGCATGGTCAAACTAATTCCATATCATCAAACTACTTTTCCCTCTCAAGGGAAAGCTTGGGTCTTATCAACATCAACATCATCCTCAATATCAACATCAACATCAACATCAACATCAACATTGAGATTGACATTAACATCATTATCATTATATTAGGTTATCTATGATACTTACTATCCTATCCTTTATCATGGCTCTAGTCAACTCTAGATACTACAACTATCATCTAAACTCGGATCTAGACTTGATGTTACATCTCTTTCTCTTAGGTTACATAAACACTCACTGCCTTTTTGGGTGTGGTAACATTTTTATAGGTACATATACTAGTACTTGAAATAGATTTTCTCCAACGTTGAAACATTTGATGGAAACCATCATACTCCATTCGAATAAAACCAAAACCAAAATGAGTTACCACACTCATTAGGTAGTCTAGTATCATGATACCTAGAGAACTAGCAAGAACATGGTGCACACTTGTGTAGACACCTAAGCACATGTCGTGAATCATGTTAAGGGAGGTAATTTACACAAGTCTACACCTAGTTCTAGAACATCTAGGTTCTAACCTAGAGGCTAAGTCAACCTAATCCACAAGGATATTTCATTAAGTTTCTAGGATTGAGATGTAGGGTGAGTTTAGTTTGTGTTTCATGTGACCAATTGTAACATACTGAAACTCAGGGTCTTCCATGCAATTTACCCACTTTTGAGCTTTTCTTGACCTTCGAGTCCATTTGGACCTTTTCTATAAATTCCACATCCTTTTGGATCATTCTTGGACTCCTTGTGCATTTGGAGCACAATTTGATGTTGAAATCACTATTTACCCTCATTTATGTAAATTGAGGGGTGTTTGCACAAATATCCCACATTAGGAGATAAGTTAGGGTTAATTATGTAATTTGGTCATTAATGGGATAATATAGTAGATAATATTTATTTGGAGCTTTTTGGATAAATATATTATTAATAATATGTATTTGAGTTCATATATGTGTATATTAACCTTTATTGTTTCTCTCTCCTCAAAATATGATTTTAATTCATAATAATATGTTATTTTGTTGAGTAATGATTATTTGTACCCTAATGTGTTTTATATGTCGAATTTACTCACATGTTTCTCATTAATAGCTTTTTCATATAATTCCTTGATTTTAATATATTATTATACTCTTTTATGAGCTATATATTTATTAATGGTCTTATTATGTATTAAACGTGGATCTAATTGCATAGCATTGTTCTAGACTTTATTATCAGCCTATGGTTCAAATTTGGCGTTATTTGGAGTTGATTTGACCCTTCAAATCCTTTTTATTAGCTTTCAATATAGTATAACTATAATGCTTTAATCGATGTCATTTATTCATCTGTAACGCTATAGTTCGATTCTTTTTCTCTGTCACGCGCCCCTTTCACCTTCAGCGCGCCATCCAACGGCTGTTATTTGATCTCGATTTGATCTAACGGCCTCGATAGCGTCTTCTTCCTCCAGCTGGCCGGCCGTTTCACAGCAGATCGACGCCCCTACACTCCCGCAATCCGTTCTCCCTCCTCTCGGAACCGTTTCTTGTGATTTTTCCTCCAACGGCTTCGGCTTTCAATTCCGATCATTTTGAGCACCCACTCATCGTCTCTCTCACTCTGTACATGAAACGCCCATTAGGGCTCTTCCCCTCCTCTCTACCAAGGAGCTACATAGGGAGCCGCAACTCCTCCCTCACCTATTTAAGGGGGCGAGGAGCACCCCCGGGCTTCGAGCTTTCCCTATCCTCCTCCAATTTGTCCCAAGCTACCCCCTATCTCCCCAACCTACCCCGTCTTCTTCTCCGGCGACCTCGACCTGCAGCTTGTACCTCCGGTCACCTCCCATCAATTCCTTGCGTGGTAAGCACCTAGGGCCTTGACTCTACCTCCTCCCGCTCTTGGTTTTCCCTGTGGATGCCCCAACCGATGCGTCCTATAGCCGCCGTATAGCAGCCTCCAGCGCCGAGCTTTTCCGAGCTTCACCGCACCTCCGCACTCAACGAAGGTTGGATTCGACTCACAACCCATCCACAAAGTGTTTCCCGGCCTCTTTTTCCCGGGTCATCGTGTTTCCTTTGGCTTTTAAGCTCCGGCTCTGTTCCCCTGTTCCGGTCAAGCCCGCGGCGACTTCATCTGCTCCTGAGCTCCCCCGACATCAGACTCTTACTCCATTGTCTCGGGGTGATGCGAGCAAGGTCCCTGCAACCTCAGTTTTCCCAATGTCAGTCTTGTCTTCGTGTTTGGATCGCGGGTTGTCTCTGAAACTGGGAGCTCTCGCCATTGATGCGAGAAGAACATCCCAGTTCAACGAATGACTTAAATACCCCCCGTAGTGTCGATCTACCTTTTAACAGGGCATGGGAAATTTTGTCCATTTGCACAGGCTTTTGTTTGATCGGCGCAATACACCTTGCATCTGATATGACCCTCCTACCCTCGCTGAGTGGATAAAATCGATATATCGAGTAAAGGGTATTTTAGTAACTTCATCTTTTCTCAATTGCCTTTGACCAAGGCCTAGCGAGCCTGGACCGGATGACATGGACAAAGCTGATTGGCCCATGTCAGTGTGGGGCCCCGGCCACTGTGGCAAGTGTTTCGCAAAGGGAATTGCTGATGTGGCTTTTTCCTAATTTCTGATTGGCTTGACTTACTTAATTCATAGTAATTCAACCATTGGTCAGAAAAATATGAATAAATAGTCGATGGAAAGGATTTTTAACGTAGAATCTGATTTTATGATTTTTGAGACCTGATTCTCAAGGGTTTTCCGAAGTTTGCTTTGAATGGCATTTTTAGTATGTAAATGTTTTAAAATACATAATTAATTCATTTTAACTCTGTTTTATATAATAAAATATGTTTTTTTAATCAGGAGATTATGAGTAGTCGTTTGGACTTGGTTTTGAACTCTAAATCGTAGTTTTGTAAAATTAGGGTTTTTCCTATGCATTATGTCTTTATATATATTAATTCATGTTTAATGTTTATAATTAGGGATATTTGGATTTGGATACTATATGTTTGGTGGATGTGATGGTAATGTATATAATCTAAGGTATGTGAGACCTATTTTAGTATGTGAAACTTATTTTGTATGTGCCCCTATTTGAGTATGTGAGACCTATTTCAGTATGTGAAACTTATTTTGTATGTGCCCCTATTTGAGTATGTGAGACCTATTTCAGTATGTGAAACTTATTTTGTATGTGCCCCTATTTGAGTATGTGAGCCCTATTTTGTATGTGATGCCTATTTTTGGGTATGTGGATCCAATTTTAATTGTGGAATTTAACTATGATGATAATGTGCAATACACCTACTCTCAGTTGGGCTTTTATCCAACCCCACTCATTATTGTGCTAGCCTGATTATCCCTCTAATTGCATTTATTGGCTCTTTACTTATTTTATGTTTCTAATGCCATTGTGGCTCATTCATTTGGATCATGTTAAACTTGCTATATGTTGCCTCCTTTACTTGGAAATAATTTAATCTTGTTGTTGCCTATGTGGCTCATTCTTTTGGAATTATTTGGAACATTGTATAATGTTGATGCTCGTTGAGTATTCTTGGAACTCTTGGATATGGTTGTGACCTATGAAGGTCTTGTTATTTGTTTATTTGGGTCTTATTCCCAATGCTATGTTGCATCTTGTTTTACTTTTCACTATGCTGCCAAGTGAATGTTTATGCATGATATAGTTATTTGCCAATTGACAATGTAGTGTACATGAGTACAAACCACCCACAGGGCACTGGGGTTTTAATCCCCCTGCCGGGCACTGGGGTTTTAGTCCCCCTGCCATTTTATATATTAGGCACTGGGGTTTTATTCCCCCTGCCACTTTTTAGGCACTGGGGTTTTAGTCCCCCTGCCATTGGTGAGGTCCGCTAGGTGCCTCACCCTACATTGAGAGGACGTTGAGTCATAATTTATATTTATGCAAATGTGATAATTGTTGATATTTAAATGTGGCAGTTTCTCTCTCTCGTATTCATATATTTGCCTCATTTCTTTTGAAATCTCTTATGGTAGAAAATCTTTTATATTGCAAAGCTTTTTATTATTATTTGTCCTATTCCTTTTGATTAACACATACCTTTTATCTTTCTCTTGTTGGATGACCCCAACCATCCAGGATAAGATCAGAGTGCGCATGGAAGCTTGGTGAATCCAAAGCTAAGGATAGGATAAGAAGAAAGGAATATATAGCTTGAGTGATCATGGTTGCTTTTATGTTTGAAGTAGTTTGTTTGGAGACAATTTTGCATTAGTTAAGTCTTCCTCTACCTAGATCCTAGTTGTTTGTATAAAGTTGTACTCCCAATTGGGAAAATTTTATAATGTACTCTTTATACATTTTGAATAAAGTCAAGATTTAATTCTTCCGCTGCCACACTTTTGATGATTTTGTTTATCATGTTTTTAGTAGAGACTTTGGGTCTTTACAGCATGGTATCAGAGCATCAAGGTAGTCGAATTCTTGACTAGTTCAAAATTGTTTCCTAGATAAAACCCTTATCTTATATAGTTTCCCTTTAGTTAGTTTTTCACCTTAGAGTTGACCTAGCATGAAAGTTTGATTTAGGATTATAATAATTTCATATTAGAAATAAAATTTGTCAACTTTTTGGTGAATTGTCTAATTGAGTAACTATTAGAGCAAGAAGTTGAAAGTGATGGTGTCTAGAAAGGGTCAGAGCTTGGGGGCTGGCAATATTTTCCTCCGCCCCACTAGCTTGGTCACGAGGACTCCTGAGCTCATATGACCTGGCCTGGCCTGATCTGAAACGGACAGCTCGAAATAGTCTACCTTTAGACATTACCTTATTGTTGAGTAACCCTAGAAACCCTTATATGATGATTTGATTTCTTTTCTCAAACAAAAATCATCTAGTAATCCCTAAGTATCTTATATGAGCCTTAGATTTCCTATGTTTAGGGTTTGGTGTACCCTATGCTATACCTTGAGTTTAGAAGATAGAGTTTAGTAAGGCTTTTTATGTTGGGCTTTATACCCTTACAATAGTTTGACTTAGTCAACCCTTTGAGTGGAAAGGTAGTGTTAGTACCTTGATAGATTTTGGGGTTGTTGATTTCGAGGATGAAATCCTCTTTAGGGGGTTGGAGTCCCTCAATGCCTTGAAATCAAGTAACCATAACTCCTTAGACATGGGAATAGAGAGCTTATGTGTTTAGAGTTTAATAAACCTAATATATTTGTAATTCATCTTGTTTTATAACTAATGGATAAGTCATGTAATTCGTATGCTTGAACCTTAATATACTCTTGATGCACATAATCATTAATTATTCATATGTGTATATGCCTAGTTTTGATTAAGTCACCCTAATGATAAAATGTGTATGGTAAAATACACCCTAAGGATGCCTTGATATGTAATGGTCATGTTGACCTAAACCCTAAGATGTAATCATCTAGCCTTGACAACATATGTATGTATAAACCCTTAATGCCTTTCATGATACTCTAGTGACATAAGGTGTCATCACATAACATACCTTAATGCATGTAAATGGATTATAATCCCTTAATCATAATTGTGACCCAACTATAAACATAGGTAAGGCATTGCACCTTGTTGACTAAAATACATCTTATTGATCATCTTATTGGTTTATGGATAAAATCAGTAATGAGATGATGAGTAATTAGATTCATATAATGTGAGGTTAATTCATAGTAATTAGTGTGGTGAGAGAAAATGATTAGTGATGTCATGGATATGAGTATGTTAGATGTTGTGATAAGCCATACACCCTTAGACTTGTTATTAGATTAATAATTTGTTGGATAATATTATATGGCTCTCACCCAAAATTATATGGCATAATCCCACATGATGTAGTTATTGGGTAATAATATTGAGTTATTTAGGTTTTGACCTAATACATTAATTGTTGTTGGGATCGGTTTAATATAGGTTGTAATGGCCTTGTAAACCCTAATTGTGCTTAAAACCCTTAATGAGGGAGATACCCATAATACACATATTCAGATGTTAAGATGTAATAAAATATGGCACAAGTGTTAGTATAATAGATATGCTGCCTTTTCATGATAGAGTTTATGCAACAAGATGTTAGTTTGAGTTTGATAAAAGGCTATAGGTTTTGTGGAAACCTTAGTAATACCTGACTTATGTAGATTTTGGTGTTGTACCCTAGATTAAGGGTTATAACCTAGTGTTTAAGGTTGGGATGTTACACACTCACCCTCTATTTCCTCTTGTTGTGATTTCGGGGACGAAATCCTCTTTAAGGGGTGGTGTGCTGTAACATACTGAAACTCAGGGTCTTCCATGCAATTTACCCACTTTTGAGCTTTTCTTGACCTTCGAGTCCATTTGGACCTTTTCTATAAATTCCACATCCTTTTGGATCATTCTTGGACTCCTTGTGCATTTGGAGCACAATTTGATGTTGAAATCACTATTTACCCTCATTTATGTAAATTGAGGGGTGTTTGCACAAATATCCCACATTAGGAGATAAGTTAGGGTTAATTATGTAATTTGGTCATTAATGGGATAATATAGTAGATAATATTTATTTGGAGCTTTTTGGATAAATATATTATTAATAATATGTATTTGAGTTCATATATGTGTATATTAACCTTTATTGTTTCTCTCTCCTCAAAATATGATTTTAATTCATAATAATATGTTATTTTGTTGAGTAATGATTATTTGTACCCTAATGTGTTTTATATGTCGAATTTACTCACATGTTTCTCATTAATAGCTTTTTCATATAATTCCTTGATTTTAATATATTATTATACTCTTTTATGAGCTATATATTTATTAATGGTCTTATTATGTATTAAACGTGGATCTAATTGCATAGCATTGTTCTAGACTTTATTATCAGCCTATGGTTCAAATTTGGCGTTATTTGGAGTTGATTTGACCCTTCAAATCCTTTTTATTAGCTTTCAATATAGTATAACTATAATGCTTTAATCGATGTCATTTATTCATCTGTAACGCTATAGTTCGATTCTTTTTCTCTGTCACGCGCCCCTTTCACCTTCAGCGCGCCATCCAACGGCTGTTATTTGATCTCGATTTGATCTAACGGCCTCGATAGCGTCTTCTTCCTCCAGCTGGCCGGCCGTTTCACAGCAGATCGACGCCCCTACACTCCCGCAATCCGTTCTCCCTCCTCTCGGAACCGTTTCTTGTGATTTTTCCTCCAACGGCTTCGGCTTTCAATTCCGATCATTTTGAGCACCCACTCATCGTCTCTCTCACTCTGTACATGAAACGCCCATTAGGGCTCTTCCCCTCCTCTCTACCAAGGAGCTACAGAGGGAGCCGCAACTCCTCCCTCACCTATTTAAGGGGGCGAGGAGCACCCCCGGGCTTCGAGCTTTCCCTATCCTCCTCCAATTTGTCCCAAGCTACCCCCTATCTCCCCAACCTACCCCGTCTTCTTCTCCGGCGACCTCGACCTGCAGCTTGTACCTCCGGTCACCTCCCATCAATTCCTTGCGTGGTAAGCACCTAGGGCCTTGACTCTACCTCCTCCCGCTCTTGGTTTTCCCTGTGGATGCCCCAACCGATGCGTCCTATAGCCGCCGTATAGCAGCCTCCAGCGCCGAGCTTTTCCGAGCTTCACCGCACCTCCGCACTCAACGAAGGTTGGATTCGACTCACAACCCATCCACAAAGTGTTTCCCGGCCTCTTTTTCCCGGGTCATCGTGTTTCCTTTGGCTTTTAAGCTCCGGCTCTGTTCCCCTGTTCCGGTCAAGCCCGCGGCGACTTCATCTGCTCCTGAGCTCCCCCGACATCAGACTCTTACTCCATTGTCTCGGGGTGATGCGAGCAAGGTCCCTGCAACCTCAGTTTTCCCAATGTCAGTCTTGTCTTCGTGTTTGGATCGCGGGTTGTCTCTGAAACTGGGAGCTCTCGCCATTGATGCGAGAAGAACATCCCAGTTCAACGAATGACTTAAATACCCCCCGTAGTGTCGATCTACCTTTTAACAGGGCATGGGAAATTTTGTCCATTTGCACAGGCTTTTGTTTGATCGGCGCAATACACCTTGCATCTGATATGACCCTCCTACCCTCGCTGAGTGGATAAAATCGATATATCGAGTAAAGGGTATTTTAGTAACTTCATCTTTTCTCAATTGCCTTTGACCAAGGCCTAGCGAGCCTGGACCGGATGACATGGACAAAGCTGATTGGCCCATGTCAGTGTGGGGCCCCGGCCACTGTGGCAAGTGTTTCGCAAAGGGAATTGCTGATGTGGCTTTTTCCTAATTTCTGATTGGCTTGACTTACTTAATTCATAGTAATTCAACCATTGGTCAGAAAAATATGAATAAATAGTCGATGGAAAGGATTTTTAACGTAGAATCTGATTTTATGATTTTTGAGACCTGATTCTCAAGGGTTTTCCGAAGTTTGCTTTGAATGGCATTTTTAGTATGTAAATGTTTTAAAATACATAATTAATTCATTTTAACTCTGTTTTATATAATAAAATATGTTTTTTTAATCAGGAGATTATGAGTAGTCGTTTGGACTTGGTTTTGAACTCTAAATCGTAGTTTTGTAAAATTAGGGTTTTTCCTATGCATTATGTCTTTATATATATTAATTCATGTTTAATGTTTATAATTAGGGATATTTGGATTTGGATACTATATGTTTGGTGGATGTGATGGTAATGTATATAATCTAAGGTATGTGAGACCTATTTTAGTATGTGAAACTTATTTTGTATGTGCCCCTATTTGAGTATGTGAGACCTATTTCAGTATGTGAAACTTATTTTGTATGTGCCCCTATTTGAGTATGTGAGACCTATTTCAGTATGTGAAACTTATTTTGTATGTGCCCCTATTTGAGTATGTGAGCCCTATTTTGTATGTGATGCCTATTTTTGGGTATGTGGATCCAATTTTAATTGTGGAATTTAACTATGATGATAATGTGCAATACACCTACTCTCAGTTGGGCTTTTATCCAACCCCACTCATTATTGTGCTAGCCTGATTATCCCTCTAATTGCATTTATTGGCTCTTTACTTATTTTATGTTTCTAATGCCATTGTGGCTCATTCATTTGGATCATGTTAAACTTGCTATATGTTGCCTCCTTTACTTGGAAATAATTTAATCTTGTTGTTGCCTATGTGGCTCATTCTTTTGGAATTATTTGGAACATTGTATAATGTTGATGCTCGTTGAGTATTCTTGGAACTCTTGGATATGGTTGTGACCTATGAAGGTCTTGTTATTTGTTTATTTGGGTCTTATTCCCAATGCTATGTTGCATCTTGTTTTACTTTTCACTATGCTACCAAGTGAATGTTTATGCATGATATAGTTATTTGCCAATTGACAATGTAGTGTACATGAGTACAAACCACCCACAGGGCACTGGGGTTTTAATCCCCCTGCCGGGCACTGGGGTTTTAGTCCCCCTGCCATTTTATATATTAGGCACTGGGGTTTTATTCCCCCTGCCACTTTTTAGGCACTGGGGTTTTAGTCCCCCTGCCATTGGTGAGGTCCGGTAGGTGCCTCACCCTACATTGAGAGGACGTTGAGTCATAATTTATATTCATGCAAATGTGATAATTGTTGATATTTAAATGTGGCAGTTTCTCTCTCTCGTATTCATATATTTGCCTCATTTCTTTTGAAATCTCTTATGGTAGAAAATCTTTTATATTGCAAAGCTTTTTATTATTATTTGTCCTATTCCTTTTGATTAACACATACCTTTTATCTTTCTCTTGTTGGATGACCCCAACCATCCAGGATAAGATCAGAGTGCGCATGGAAGCTTGGTGAATCCAAAGCTAAGGATAGGATAAGAAGAAAGGAATATATAGCTTGAGTGATCATGGTTGCTTTTATGTTTGAAGTAGTTTGTTTGGAGACAATTTTGCATTAGTTAAGTCTTCCTCTACCTAGATCCTAGTTGTTTGTATAAAGTTGTACTCCCAATTGGGAAAATTTTATAATGTACTCTTTATACATTTTGAATAAAGTCAAGATTTAATTCTTCCGCTGCCACACTTTTGATGATTTTGTTTATCATGTTTTTAGTAGAGACTTTGGGTCTTTACAGCATGGTATCAGAGCATCAAGGTAGTCGAATTCTTGACTAGTTCAAAATTGTTTCCTAGATAGAACCCTTATCTTATATAGTTTCCCTTTAGTTAGTTTTTCACCTTAGAGTTGACCTAGCATGAAAGTTTGATTTAGGATTATAATAATTTCATATTAGAAATAAAATTTGTCAACTTTTTGGTGAATTGTCTAATTGAGTAACTATTAGAGCAAGAAGTTGAAAGTGATGGTGTCTAGAAAGGGTCAGAGCTTGGGGGCTGGCAATATTTTCCTCCGCCCCACTAGCTTGGTCACGAGGACTCCTGAGCTCATATGACCTGGCCTGGCCTGATCTGAAACGGACAGCTCGAAATAGTCTACCTTTAGACATTACCTTATTGTTGAGTAACCCTAGAAACCCTTATATGATGATTTGATTTCTTTTCTCAAACAAAAATCATCTAGTAATCCCTAAGTATCTTATATGAGCCTTAGATTTCCTATGTTTAGGGTTTGGTGTACCCTATGCTATACCTTGAGTTTAGAAGATAGAGTTTAGTAAGGCTTTTTATGTTGGGCTTTATACCCTTACAATAGTTTGACTTAGTCAACCCTTTGAGTGGAAAGGTAGTGTTAGTACCTTGATAGATTTTGGGGTTGTTGATTTCGAGGATGAAATCCTCTTTAGGGGGTTGGAGTCCCTCAATGCCTTGAAATCAAGTAACCATAACTCCTTAGACATGGGAATAGAGAGCTTATGTGTTTAGAGTTTAATAAACCTAATATATTTGTAATTCATCTTGTTTTATAACTAATGGATAAGTCATGTAATTCGTATGCTTGAACCTTAATATACTCTTGATGCACATAATCATTAATTATTCATATGTGTATATGCCTAGTTTTGATTAAGTCACCCTAATGATAAAATGTGTATGGTAAAATACACCCTAAGGATGCCTTGATATGTAATGGTCATGTTGACCTAAACCCTAAGATGTAATCATCTAGCCTTGACAACATATGTATATATAAACCCTTAATGCCTTTCATGATACTCTAGTGACATAAGGTGTCATCACATAACATACCTTAATGCATGTAAATGGATTATAATCCCTTAATCATAATTGTGACCCAACTATAAACATAGGTAAGGCATTGCACCTTGTTGACTAAAATACATCTTATTGATCATCTTATTGGTTTATGGATAAAATCAGTAATGAGATGATGAGTAATTAGATTCATATAATGTGAGGTTAATTCATAGTAATTAGTGTGGTGAGAGAAAATGATTAGTGATGTCATGGATATGAGTATGTTAGATGTTGTGATAAGCCATACACCCTTAGACTTGTTATTAGATTAATAATTTGTTGGATAATATTATATGGCTCTCACCCAAAATTATATGGCATAATCCCACATGATGTAGTTATTGGGTAATAATATTGAGTTATTTAGGTTTTGACCTAATACATTAATTGTTGTTGGGATCGGTTTAATATAGGTTGTAATGGCCTTGTAAACCCTAATTGTGCTTAAAACCCTTAATGAGGGAGATACCCATAATACACATATTCAGATGTTAAGATGTAATAAAATATGGCACAAGTGTTAGTATAATAGATATGCTGCCTTTTCATGATAGAGTTTATGCAACAAGATGTTAGTTTGAGTTTGATAAAAGGCTATAGGTTTTGTGGAAACCTTAGTAATACCTGACTTATGTAGATTTTGGTGTTGTACCCTAGATTAAGGGTTATAACCTAGTGTTTAAGGTTGGGATGTTACACACTCACCCTCTATTTCCTCTTGTTGTGATTTCGGGGACGAAATCCTCTTTAAGGGGTGGTGTGCTGTAACATACTGAAACTCAGGGTCTTCCATGCAATTTACCCACTTTTGAGCTTTTCTTGACCTTCGAGTCCATTTGGACCTTTTCTATAAATTCCACATCCTTTTGGATCATTCTTGGACTCCTTGTGCATTTGGAGCACAATTTGATGTTGAAATCACTATTTACCCTCATTTATGTAAATTGAGGGGTGTTTGCACAAATATCCCACATTAGGAGATAAGTTAGGGTTAATTATGTAATTTGGTCATTAATGGGATAATATAGTAGATAATATTTATTTGGAGCTTTTTGGATAAATATATTATTAATAATATGTATTTCAGTTCATATATGTGTATATTAACCTTTATTGTTTCTCTCTCCTCAAAATATGATTTTAATTCATAATAATATGTTATTTTGTTGAGTAATGATTATTTGTACCCTAATGTGTTTTATATGTCGAATTTACTCACATGTTTCTCATTAATAGCTTTTTCATATAATTCCTTGATTTTAATATATTATTATACTCTTTTATGAGCTATATATTTATTAATGGTTTTATTATGTATTAAACGTGGATCTAATTGCATAGCATTGTTCTAGACTTTATTATCAGCCTATGGTTCAAATTTGGCATTATTTGGAGTTGATTTGACCCTTCAAATCCTTTTTATTAGCTTTCAATATAGTATAACTATAATGCTTTAATCGATGTCATTTATTCATCTGTAACGCTATAGTTCGGTTCTTTTTCTCTGTCACGCGCCCCTTTCACCTTTAGCGCGCCATCCAACGGCTGTTATTTGATCTCGATTTGATCTAACGGCCTCGATAGCGTCTTCTTCCTCCAGCTGGCCGGCCGTTTCACAGCAGATCGGCGCCCCTACACTCCCGCAATCCGTTCTCCCTCCTCTCGGAACTGTTTCTTGTGATTTTTCCTCCAACGTCTTCGGCTTTCAATTCCGATCATTTTGAGCACCCACTCATTGTCTCTCTCGCTCTGTACATGAAACGCCCATTAGGGCTCTTCCCCTCCTCTCTACCAAGGAGCTATAGAGGGAGCCGCAGCTCCTCCCTCGCCTATTTAAGGGGGCGAGGAGCACCCCTGGGCTTCGAGCTTTCCCTATCCTCCTCCAATTTGTCCCGAGCTACCCCCTATCTCCCCAACCTACCCCATCTTCTTCTCCGGTGACCTCGACCTGCAGCTTGTACCTCCGGTCACCTCCCATCAATTCCTTGCGTGGTAAGCACCTAGGGCCTTGACTCTACCTCCTCCCGCTCTTGGTTTTCCCTGTGGATGCCCCAACCAATGCGTCCTATAGCCGCCGTATAGCAGCCTCCAGCGCCGAGCTTTTCCGAGCTTCACCGCACCTCCGCACTCGACGAAGGTTGGATTCGACTCACAACCCATCCACGAAGTGTTTCCCGACCTCTTTTTCCCAGGTCATCGTGTTTCCTTTGGCTTTTAAGCTCCGGCTCTGTTCCCCTGTTCCGGTCAAGCCCACGGCGACTTCATCTGCTCCTGAGCTCCCCCGACATCAGACTCTTGCTCCATTGTCTCGGGGTGATGCGAGCAAGGTCCCTGCAACCTCAGTTTTCCCGATGTCAGTCTTGTCTTCGTGTTTGGATCGCGGGTTGTCTCTGAAACTGGGAGCTCTCGCCATTGATGCGAGAAGAACATCCCAGTTCAACGAATGACTTAAATACCCCCCGTAGTGTCGATCTACCTTTTAACAGGGCATGGGCAGTTCTGTCCATTTGCACATGCTTTTGTTTGATCGGCGCAATACACCTTGCATCTGATATGACCCTCCTACCCTCGCTGAGTGGATAAAATCGATTTATCGAGTAAAGGGTATTTTAGTAACTTCATCTTTTCTCAATCGCCTTTGACCAAGGCCTAGCGAGCCTGGACCGGCTGACATGGCCAAAGCTGATTGGCCCATGTCAGCGTGGGCCCGACCACTGTGGCAAGTGTTTCACAAAGGGAATTGCTGATGTGGCTTTTTCCTAATTTCTGATTGGCTTGACTTACTTAATTCATAGTAATTCAACCATTGGTCAGAAAAATATGAATAAATAGTCGATGGAAAGGATTTTTAACGTAGAATCTGATTTTATGATTTTTGAGACCTGATTCTCAAGGGTTTTCCGAAGTTTGCTTTGAATGGCATTTTTAGTATGTAAATGTTTTAAAATACATAATTAATTCATTTTAACTCTGTTTTATATAATAAAATATGGTTTTTTAATCAGGAGATTATGAGTAATCGTTTGGACTTGGTTTTGAACTCTAAATAGTAGTTTTGTAAAATTAGGGTTTTTCCTATGCATTATGTCTTTATATATATTAATGCATGTTTAATGTTTATAATTAGGGATATTTGGATTTGGATACTATATGTTTGGTGGATGTGATGGTAATGTATATAATGTAAGGTATGTGAGACCTATTTCAGTATGTGAAACTTATTTTGTATGTGCCCCTATTTGAGTATGTGAGACCTATTTCAGTATGTGAAACTTATTTTGTATGTGCCCCTATTTGAGTATGTGAGACCTATTTCAGTATGTGAAACTTATTTTGTATGTGCCCCTATTTGAGTATGTGAGCCCTATTTTGTATGTGATGCCTATTTTTGGGTATGTGGATCCAATTTTAATTGTGGAATTTAACTATGATGATAATGTGCAATACACCTACTCTCAGTTGGGCTTTTATCCAACCCCACTCATTATTGTGCTAGCCTGATTATCCCTCTAATTGCATTTATTGGCTCTTTACTTATTTTATGTTTCTAATGCCATTGTGGCTCATTCATTTGGATCACGTTAAACTTGCTATATGTTGCCTCCTTTACTTGGAAATGATTTAATCTTGTTGTTGCCTATGTGGCTCATTCTTTTGGAATTATTTGGAACATTGTATAATGTTGATGCTCGTTGACTATTCCTGGAACTCTTGGATATGGTTGTGACCTATGAAGGTCTTGTTATTTGTTTATTTGGGTCTTATTCCCAATGCTATGTTGCATCTTGTTTTACTTTTCACTATGCTACGAAGTGAATGTTTATGCATGATATAGTTATTGGCCAATTGACAATGTAGTGTACATGAGTACAAACCACCCACAGGGCACTGGGGTTTTAGTCCCCCTACCGGGCACTGGGGTTTTAGTCCCCCTACCATTTTATATATTAGGCACTGGGGTTTTATTCCCCCTGCCACTTTTTAGGCACTGGGGTTTTAGTCCCCCTGCCATTGGTGAGGTCCGGTAGGTGCCTCACCCTACATTGAGAGGACGTTGAGTCATAATTTATATTCATGCAAATGTGATAATTGTTGATATTTAAATGTGGCAGTTTCTCTCTCTCGTATTCATATATTTGCCTCATTTCTTTTGAAATCTCTTATGGTAGAAAATCTTTTATATTGCAAAGCTTTTTATTATTATTTGTCCTATTCCTTTTGATTAACACATACCTTTTATGTTTCTCTTGCTGGATGACCCCAACCATCCAGGATAAGATCAGAGTGCGCATGGAAGCTTGGTGAATCCAAAGCTAAGGATAGGATAAGAAGAAAGGAATATATAGCTTGAGTGATCATGGTTGCTTTTATGTTTGAAGTAGTTTTTTTGGAGACAATGTTGCATTAGTTAAGTCTTCCTCTACCTAGATCCTAGTTGTTTGTATAAAGTTGTACTCCCAATTGGGAAAATTTTATAATGTACTCTTTATACATTTTGAATAAAGTCAAGATTTAATTCTTCCGCTGCCACACTTTTGATGATTTTGTTTATCATGTTTTTAGTAGAGACTTTGGGTCTTTACAGCAATGCTTGGTGTAGTTATTGTTCATGCTCTGATATCATCTGTCACAGAACCGGAATCCCAGTCCCATGAACCAAACGAATACCATAGGCGACATGCGAAAGCGTAAAGCTTAGCATGCATGAACAAGTAACAAGAGAAAGGCACCAACATAGTCTCAACATTCAACAAGTATAAATTATACAAAATGCAGTATATTCATGAATTCAATTACATATTTCCATAGTCAAGGTACAAGTCATTCATGTGCACTAAAATTGGATCTTATAACAAGTACACCTAGCATAGCTCACCGAGCCCATCAACCTTCTAGCCATCTCTAAACCTAAAAACAACATACGAGAAATGGGTCAACACACGAGGTGTTGAGTATGGGGCAGAAAGATACATATATGTATAAGCTTTACATAATTTTGAAAATATTTCAAGAGTAAACAAACAAGCTGACCAAAAAAGAGTAAACGAACAAGAATAAACATGTTAATTGTTTAAAAAATGCGAAAACATATTTTATGTCATTTCACTCCATTATACCAACAATATCAAGCATGTTTAAGGCCTTTGACCATCTTCCCGTCAGAAGGGTCTGTAAGGGTGCTCAAGCTTAGCTAACCCTTTTATACGAGAGGGACCTCAAGGTCGTAACCAAGAGTTAACCCTTTTATCAACAATATTATAATGGAGTTCTATCCATATATGTGTTCAAGTTATAAAACTGACGAGGCAAACACCGAGTAAGACATAGTAATACTACATGGCAATATTTGAGAAAATAAAAATATTTGAGCAAATAAACAAACAAGCATACAATATATGTCTTTTCAAGAAAGAAAGCGATATTCATATAACTAGATAAGGCCCATACCTAATTCAGAGATTTCATAACTTAACATATCTTTCACCATCTAGCCACATGCCAAACCTGATTAACAAGATTACATATATGCATTAGATTCTCATCATTAACCCTAATTAGATGCATTTTAGGGTTTTGGCCAAGATGGGTTCCAAGTTGCTTATTAGTTCATTATATGATATTGTACTGATCTAGAGGTCATCATGATGGTGTGGTTCTAGTTTCATATCATTCTAAGGTTCCACGGATTATCTATGACCATCCCAAGGTTCAGGTTCCTTAAGTATATTAAAGGGTCAAAGACTCATAATAGAGTAATCAAGGTCAAAGATAATCAATGAATAAGAGCCAAGCATAAGGGATGGTTTAGATTAGCAATAATAGACACATTCAAAGTAAGGGGATGTCCACTAGTGTCTAGGCGCCATAATCCAACATGGGGTAGCAATACTCAATCATACATGCAATTATGTGTCAAAAGAATCAACCATATCAAGGGGCATATTATAGACTGATATTAGAGTCAAAGAGAGACATATATTACTTTTTTGGGGTTGATTAGACATTATTTCATCATTAAGTAGCTAGATTATCAATTTAGGGTAGGGTACATCATTAGAATCTCAACACTATTATATATCTACAACTAGAGTAATGTATAAGAAATAGGGATGATGATGACTCCCATTAAACTCAATATGTACAAAAGTTATTGACTTCAAGGTTAGGAGTGTAGGTATACATCAAATATTCAAGATTCATCACAATTATTCATTAAGCATGGTCAAAGAAGTCAAAGATCACATATCTAGCATTATCAGAGATTTAGAAGAAGATTCAGGGTCTGAAACCATTCTCATGTTGTAGATATTTTTGAGTTGATCAATTTGATATATAATTTTGTATATTTTGGCCAAGGGAAAAGAGAGTTATCATTTTTGTAGGAATATTGAGTAGAGAGGGGCTATTTACCAGAATTGACGAAAAATGAGGGTCGTTGATCCTTTGGTCAAATCTTGACCCGCATGGCAGATCGATGGCAGAGAGATACTGCACTCCTGGGTATGCGCTTGTGAAAGAAATGAGAGAGGGGAAGAGGGAGGGCAACCTGTGGCCGTTGATTCCAGTCTTGGTCAGCCTTTGGCCCTGATCCAACGATCGCGGATCGACGCCCCAGGAGCAGAAGCCCCGCGCACGGGCACGACGGTGCCACGATGGAGGTGTGGCCGGAGAAGAATGGGAACATGGAGGAGGGACAGGGATGGAGAGGCAAGGTACTTATGAGATTCATGAGAGAAAACCGAATGTAGGGGTGGGGTTTTTATGGGATATCGGGCTAGGTTTAGGGTTTCCCGAAGGGAGGGCAGATCGCCAAGGGTGCTGACGGGTTCCCTTGGCCTCCAAGGCAAGTTTTCACAAGATTGAAAGGTGTGGAAGATTCACGAGAGGGCGAGCGAGAGAGTTTTAGAATTAAATCAAAGCTAGAGGGGGGGTTAGTCAGGCTTGGTTCTCGCCAGGTGGGTGGACCTGCCATCTTGGGCGTAAGCTAGAAGACGACCCCAGCACCGTTGGATCAAGATCCAACAGTTGCTGGGTCGCACGATCGGGTGAGTTGAGTCAGGGCTCAGAGCATTTTTGCATCTGACCAGCAGCCGGTTGGGGGATTTGATCCCCGGTTCAAAGGAACTGGAGTCAGGTTAGATCAGGGAGGTGCCCCAGTGACTAAATAGGTCGCGCCCAGCAAGCAACAAAAGATAATTTGTTCTAGAACAAGGGTATATCTTAGAAAATTCATATAAAATCATCGGAATGCCCAAATGATATAAAATTTGGACCATATCTTCATAAAAGGTTTTAGAACAAGTGTGCAAAATATCAAATCAAAATGAGCACGTATGATCAAGAATTAAATCAAAGCATTCAAGGGTATAACAACACTAACATTTCATGCATATATGTGTATCATATTTACTCAAAATGTTGAATCTTTGACTTTGGTGGACATTATAGAGTTATGAAGTCAAAGGAGACATAAATAGTGAGGACATAAAGTAACAAGAGTAATTATGCACAAGTAACAAGAGTAATTATGCACAAATAGGAGAAAATCCACTTTATCACATGCTTCCCTCCTTACAAGAAATTTCATCCTCAAAATTCATCAGATATCATATCTAAGAGTCAAAGTCAAAATCTACCGAGTATAGATATCCATCCATGGTTGTCAATGAATTATTCACATGGGATGCACACTTAGGTTACTGCAATCAAGGGTGTACTCATATCGATGATATACACATTTACTTATTATTCCACCATATTATGACATCATCATGGCATTGGGGTTTTCCATCGCCTAGTATCCACACATTAGGGTTTTTGTTCATATCTTTATATGAGACCAAGGTGTATTATCAACATCTATGTTTATCAATTCTCAGTGGACATGTTCGCGATCATGACTTCTAAAAGTGATCACCACAGGACGTGTAGACTTCATCATTATACTAGATTTCTTGCATATTTTTAGTCCAAAATTTCTACCAACTCTAATCGATTACGTTCATTACTTTTCATTTCAAATCGAGAATTAAACAATTTATTCATCATGTTTATTTATGATCCAAGAGCATCAATATCTTGAGTTAATCCCCTTTTTTTGAGTATGATATTAGGCATGGTACTCCTGATTATTCAAGGTAAAATCTCTAGACATCATCATATCCAGTTCATGATTTCAAGGCTACATCTTTTACGTATAGTATGATTTCATACTAGGTCTATCTCATGAGTGTGGCTCATTGCACATATATCAAGATTTTAACTTAAGTGAGATTCTTTCATGTATCAAGCATCATTCGAGGAACAATATTATCATCAACATCGAGGTTTTGTAATCTTTCTCACTTGTATCTAGAAAGAGCTTCAAGCCACTCAAGCTAAGACATATATGTGTCCAACAAGACATGTTAACCACAACCATCTACCCATAAAAAAATTTTCTACCCACATTTCGAGAAACAAGGGCAACCACTAGATTCCTTTATATGTAACTACTAACCTGATTATGAGGCTCATCATGGATATCACACATCATATACATCATCTTGGGTCTTGGGACATCTCCCTCACATATATATCAAGCATCAAATATTCAATTGCCTCTTTTCTCTAGGGTTAGATATTTTCATAGGACATCTAGAGTTCAACATTATCGAGAGACCACAAAATAGGTGACTCAACTCATAACTTAGAAGTATTCTAGCTAGGGACTCGTCATCAAGTATTTCATCATTCATATTATTCAACATTTCAAATATTTTGGAGTTTAGGTACTCTAACCTTCTCCCAATACGGGTCAACTCATATCAACAGGTCACTCTATTCATATGTCCCATGCTAGATTTCCTCCTTTGTAAGGAGATTGAGGCCCATGTTGGTCTCAAACTATATGTTACATATCATATCTCAGCACACACAAGACAAGGTACAAGCAAACATGCCAACCTACTAGCTATGTTTAGCACATCAACCAAGTCATATGTATCAACAAGGTGCTAGGTCTAGCTAGGGTTGCATGGTCAAACTAATTCCATATCATCAAACTACTTGTCCCTCTCAAGGGCAAGCTTGGGTCTTATCAACATCAACATCAACATCATCCTCAATATCAACATCAACATCAACATCGAGATTGACATTAACATCATTATCATTATCTTAGGTTATCTATGATACTTACTATCCTATCCTTTATCATGGCTCTAGTCAACTCTAGATACTACAACTATCATCTAAAATCTCATCTAGACTTGATGTTACATCTCTTTCTCTTAGTTTACATAGACAGTCACTGCCTTTCTGGGTGTGGTAACATTTTTATAGGTACATATACTAGTACTTGAAATAAATTTTCTCCAACGTTGAAACATTCGATGAAAACCACCATACTCCATTCGAATAAAACCAAAACCAAAATGAGTTACCACACTCATTAGGTAGTCTAGTATCATGATACCTAGAGAACTAGCAAGAACATGGTGCACACTTGTGTAGACATCCTAAGCACATGTCGCAAATCATGTTAAGGGAGGTAATTTACACAAGTCTACACCTAGTTCGAGAACATGTAGGTTCTAACCTAGAGTTTAAGTCAACCTAATCCACAAGGATATTTCATTAAGTTTCTAGGGTTGAGATGTAGGGTGAGTTTAGTTTGTGTTTCATGTGAGCAATGCTTGGTGTAGTTATTGTTAATGCTCTGATACCATCTGTCACAGAATCGGAATCCCAGTCCCATGAACCAAACGAATACCAAAGGCGACGTGCGGAAGCATAAAGCTTTGCACACATGAACAAGTAACAAGAGAAAGGCACCAATATAGTCTCAACATTCAACAAGTATAAATTATACAAAATGCATTATATTCATGAATTCAATTACATATTTCCATAGTCAAGGTACAAGTCATTCATGTGCACTAAAATTGGATCTTACAACACGTACACCTAGCATAGCTCACCGAGCCCATCAACTTTCTAGCCATCTATGAACCTAAAAACAACATACCAGAAATGGGTCAACACACGAGGTGTTGAGTATGGGGCAGAAAGATACATATATGTATAAGCTTTGCATAATTTTGAAAATATTTCAAGACTAAATGAACAAGAATAAACATATCAATTGTTTAACAAATGTGAAACCATATTTTATGTCATTTCACTCCATTATACCAACAATATCAAGCATGTTTAAGGCCTTTGACCATCTTCCCGTCGGAAGGGTCCGTAAGGGTGCTCAAGCTTAGCTAACCCTTTTATACGAGAGGGACCTCAAGGTTGTAACCAAGATTTAACCCTTTATCAACAATATTATAATGGAGTTCTATCCATATATGTGTTCAAGTTATAAAACTGACGAGGCAAACACCGAGTAAGACATAATAATACTAAATGGCAATATTTGAGCAAATAAACAAACAAGCATCCAATATATGTCTTTTCAAGAAAGAAAGTGATATTCATATAACTAGATAAGGCCCATACCTGATTCAGTGATTTCATAACTTAACATATCTTTCACCTTCTAGCCACATGCCAAACCTGATTAACAAGATTACATATATGCATTAGATTCTCATCATTAACCCTAATTAGATGCATTTTAGGGTTTTGGCCAAGATGGGTTCCAAGTTGCTTATTGGTTCATTATATGATATTGTACTGATCTAGAGGTCATCATGATGGTGTGGTTCTAGTTTCATATCATTCTAAGGCTCCACGGATTATCTATGACCATCCCAAGGTTCATGTTCCTTAAGTATATTAAAGGGTCAAAGACTCATAATAGAGTAATCAAGGTCAAAGATAATCAATGAATAAGAGCCAACCATAAGGGATGGTTTAGATTAGCAATAATAGACACATTAAAAGTAAGGGGATGTCCACTAGTGTCTAGGCGCCATAATCCAACATGGGGTAGCAATACTCAATCATACCTGCAATTATGTGTCAAAAGAATCAACCATATCAAGGGGCATATTATGGACTGATATTAGAGTCAAAGAGAGACCTATATTACATCTTTGGGGTTGATTAGACATTATTTCATCATTAAGTAGCTAGATTATCAATTTAGTGCAGGGTAAATCATTAGAATCTCAGCACTAGTATATATCTACAACTAGAGTAATGTATAAGAAATAGGGATGATGATGACTCCCATCAAACTCAATATGTACAAAAGTTATTGACTTCAAGGTTAGGAGTGTAGGTATACATCAAATATTCAAGATTCATCACAATTATGCATTAAGCATGGTCAAAAAAGTCAAAGATCACACATCTAGCATTATTAGAGATTTAGAAGAAGATTCAGGGTCTGAAACCATTCTCATGTTGTAGATCTTTTTGAGTTGATCAACTTGATATACAGTTTCGTATATTTTGGCCAAGGGAAAAGAGAGTTATCATTTTTGCAAGAATAAGCAATTAATTTGAATATTGAGTAGAGAGGGGCTATTTACCAGAATTGGCGAAAAATGAGGGTCGTTGATCCTTTGGTCAAATCTTGACCCGCATGGCAGATCGATGGCAGAGAGATACTGCACTCCTGGGTATGCTCTTGTGAAAGAAATGAGAGAGGGGATGATGGTGGGCGACCTGTGGCCGTTGATTCTGGTCTTGGTTAGTCTTTGGCCCTGGTCCAACGATTGCGGATCGACGCCCCAAGAGCAGAAGCCCTGCGCACGGACACAGCGATGTCCTCATGGAGGTGTGGCCGGAGGAGAATGGGAATGTGGAGGAGGGATATGGAGGGAGAGGCAAGGTGCCGATGAGATTCATGGGAGCAAACCGAATTTAGGGGTGGGGTTTTTATGGGATATCGGGGCTAGGTTTAGGGTTTCCCGAAGGGAGGGCAAATCGCTAAGGGTGGCAGCGGGTTCCCTTGGCCTCCAAGGCAAGTTTTTGCAAGATTGAAAGGTGTGGAAGATTTGAGAGAGGGAGAGTGAGAGAGTTTCAACATTAAATCAAAGCCAGAGGGGGGGGGGGTTAGTCGGGCTTGGTTCTCGCCAGGTGGGCAGACCTGCCATCTTGGGCGTGAGCTAGAAGACGACCCCAACACCGTTGGATCAAGATCCAACAGCTGTTGGGTCGCATGATCGGGTGAGTGGAGTCGGGGCTCAGAGCCCTTTTCACATTTGACCAGTGGCCAGTTCAAGGGGATTTGATCCCCGGTTCAAAGGCACTGGAGCCGGGTTACATCAGGGAGGTGCCCCATTGACTAAATGGGTCAGGCCCAGCAAGCAACAAAAGATAATTTGTTCTAGAACAAGGGTATATCTTAGAAAATTCATATAAAAACATAGGAATGCCCAAATGATCTCAAATTTGGACCATATTTTCATAACAGGTTATAGAACAAGTGTGTAAAATATCAAATCAAAATGAGCACGTATGATGAAGAATTTAATCAAAGGATTCAAGGGTATAACAACACTAACATTTCATGCATATATGTGTATCATATTGACTCAAAATGTGGAATCTTTGACTTTGGTGGACATGATAGAGTTATGAAGTCAAAGGAGACATAAATAGTGAGGACTTAAAGTAACAAGAGTAATTATGAACAAATAGGAGAAAATCCACTTTATCACACTTCCCACATTATAGTTATTGACGTGATCTACTAATTATGGGGAACGTGGTAGATAAAATTTTGAATTCCGCTGCCTGCTCTGTGCCATATTTCCCAATAGTGGTATCAAAGCCAAAAATAAATTTACTATATTACGAGATAATTGATATGATCGGATTTTGGTTTTGTCATTCTATTATTGCATGCAATGTGAATAATATCTTGTTAAATCCAAACACCACAATAATCCCAAACTATATATATATATAGGTTAGGAAGTGTGTACCTATCGGTACATGTAACTTATGTGTACCTATCATTAAAATGGCATATGTGGAGTATGCTCACAAAATCCAACCATATGGATTGATTTAACACTATATAGATTAGATGTATTCAAAAATCCATCACCGTATCTCATATGGATCATGAGATATAACAATATACCATCAAGCAATTCCTGTAGTTTTTTCAACTTACTGTTGATTACAAAATACACATATTCTTTCATAGGATGATGTATTAATGTCAGATTGTGATGATTTTTGAGACACATCTTATCTAAGGAGTATAAATCACATCCATAAGGTTAGATTGTTGAATAAAATTTCACAATTATCATAATTGAAGATGGGTACATGTAAGATGTATGTACTCAGGTACACAATTCTTTTAGCCTATATATATATATATATGCAATTTATACACGTCACCCTAAAAGAGGTTTTGATGGTGTATGTGTAGCATGGTTTTGACCAGTAACCCCATTCTGCGCATGGTTGCATGTGGTTAGTTTATCCATTTATCTCAACCTACGTACTGATCCTCTATCTTATCTTCCCAATGTAAAGTTAATTATCTTCTACCTTTGCTCCCCTCAAATGTAACTCGAGGTTTCCGAGATAGTTTACTTTTTGTTATGGTGAAGATGAATGCATCTCGAAGATGAGTCGACCAACTAAAGGACCGTGGAGGACATGGTGGACTAGCTGGACCGATCAACTAATGACCTAACCAAACCACTAGAGGAGCCAGCCGATGGTGGACAGAAGGACCAGATAACCAGTGAGATGTCCTAACAACCATCCAGGAGACGAGCCTATCAGTTTAAGGGGTGAACCGATCAACCTAGATTGGCAAGCATGGATCTTCGTGAACAACACATTTCCGCATGTGATGTAGAAGTAGATGACGTAATCCCTTATGTCTCTAAGGGATTGCAGTAGGATTGGACATAATCATCGCTTTCGTTTATTGGATTTTTCATTGCGGCATATAACATGCATATGATACATACTATATGTGGTGATTGGATAAAGTATATGTATATACTTTCACATACAAACTCACTTAATTAAAATATTAAGTTTTATATGCTTTTCAAAAATGACACACATGAAAAACTTGATCGACCAAGCGTAGGTGATGCAAAAGTGTGGTACACTGTCTATCTCATGGAAGTGTGATGGTAATGATGTAGGTGACTCCAAAATGGGGTACATTATTATCGTGTCGATTTTTGGTTCAGGCTTAACTCATGATTCTTAGAGCATCTAAGACCAGAAGCATGCAGATGTTTATGGCAAGGAGTTGCGTATGTCATCTATCCAAGAGTTGCATATGATGCAGTTGGCATGATGACCTACCTAAATAGTCAAGTTGTGGGCGATCAACCAAAGATGACTCATGACTTGATGAAGTATGGATCTTGGCCCACTAGAATGTCATACACTGCAATATTTCAAATTGATATTGAGGGATATCAATTCAAATAAAATAGTGGGAGTGATAATAATTAAAGACATAATTAATATCATCAAAATTTCCAAGTCAAATCAAATCAAAAATGGTTTTTGACAAATGCAAATATTCTCTTGTACAATCAATGATGAACAAATCTGATTTGCGATTGGTCCTGAAGAAGGACAAACTTGGCGAGATAAATTTTCATGACTGGTTTTGGACTTTGAGAAGTGTTTTCAATGAGGAGTGAAAGCTCTACGTCCTTGACAAACCAGTGCATGAAATACCTCCTCCTAATGCACATGGGGCACAAGTGGATGCTTACTGGTAGAATGCCAATAATGCGTTAGAGATAAAGTACCTTATCCTAAACTTCATGAACTATGAGTTGCATGAGAAATGTGAGGTAACGAGTGTTCTTGAGATGGTGACACATCTTAAGAAGGTAACACATGGTCTTGATAGGAAAGAAAGGAACGCTATCTTAAAGGTGTGGCTTGAGTCAAAGCTGACAGAGGGAATCTCAATAGAAGAACATGTGGTCAATATGATTGGGCATGTGTATCATCTTGAAGAGCCGGGATTCATCTTGAGCCAAGAGTTGGCTACTAATATGATTCTAAAGACTATGCCAGAATCATATAGTCATTTATTGCATGTTACCATGTGAGTTATTCAGCTGGATAGATGTCAGTATTGCTTGCCATGTTGATTCATGTTGAAGAAAAAGTGAAGGAGGACAAGCTGGTGATGGTGATTAGTGGGGTTAAGTCCAAGGATCAAAGCAAAATTGAGAAGAGTTTTGTGGTCAAGCCTAAGTCCAATTCTTCAACACTCATGATAAGGAGAGAGAAAAGTACAAGAGGAACTCATCCTTTGTACTTGAAGGCTTTCGGGAAGCAAAAGTTGGGGATGGTGATTTCAATTTTAGGTATATATGTTATTGAGATAAATCTATATACTTCATCATCTTGGGTATTAGATACCGGATGTGGATCTCACATATGTTCTGATATGCATGATCTGAATGGAAGTAGGCCTTTGGGAAAAGGTGAGGTGAAGCTGTGAGTTGCTAATGGCGTAAGAGTTGCGGCAAGCACAGTTGGAACCTATAGTATATCTCTGCCCAAAGGGCTTGTAATAGAGTTAAATAACTGCTATTATGTACCTACTATAAATAGAAACATCATTTCTATATCTTGTTTGGATAATGATGCATTTGAATTTCATATTAAAAGTGGTCAATGCTCTATTTCAAAAGATGGGATCTTTTATGGCAGTGCTCCTATGTCTTATGGTCTTTATTTGTTAGATCTTAAGATAGATGTATATAATGTTAATACCAAAAGACTAAAACTCAACAACTCAAATAAAACATACATTGGCATTGTCGTCTAGGGCTTATAAATGAGAATCGCATAGCTAGACTCCATGTAGATGGTTATCTGGACTCTTTCAATTTTGAATCATTAGAGACATGTGAATCTGGTTTGTTGGGCAAGTTGGCTAAAACCCCTCTAACTAGTATAAATGAGAGGGCTAGTGATCTATTAGGACTCATACATACTGATGTATGTCGACCTTTTAGAACTACTGCTAGAGGTGGGTTTCAATACTTTCTTACCTTCATTGATGACTTCAGTAGGTATGGCTATGTTTATTTAAAGAATCATAAGTCTGAATCTCTTGAAAAGTTCAAGGAGTTTATGGATGAAGTGCAAAACCAACTTGGTAAAAGTATTAAGGAACTTCTTTTTGATCAAGGTGGAGAATACTAAAACCAAGAGTTTGAGGGCCTTCTTAGAATCCATGGGATTGTATCCCAGTGGACTCCACGTGGAACACTTCAGCATAATGGTGCATCGAAAAGAAGGAATCACACATTACTGGATATGGTGCGATCAATGATGAGTTTACCTAATATTCTGACTAGATTCTCGGGGTATACTCTACAAAATACCACATTTACACTAAATAGAGTACCATCTAAATTGGTTATACGGGAGGGGACTAGACAAGATGGGGAGGGTTGACGATGAGAAAGATATGAGAGGTGGGGTTTACGGGATGGATGGGGGCAGTGTTTCAAAAAGAGGATTTATGCGAGGCATATGCGGCCGCTTATGCGGTGCGCCCCTCTTTCCTGACCACATATGCATATGCGGCCGCTTATGTTTATTTAAAGAAACATAAGTCTAAATCTCTTGAAAAGTTCAAGGAGTTTATGAATGAAGTGAAAAACCAACTTGGTAAAAGTATTAAGGAACTTCTTTCTAATCAAGGTGGAGAATACTAAAACCAAGAGTTTGAGGGCCTTCTTAGAACCCATGGGATTGTATCCCAGTGGACTCCACGTGGAACACTTCAGCATAATGGTGCATCGAAAAGAAGGAATCACACATTACTGGATATGGTGCGATCAATGATGAGTTTAGCTGATATTCTGACTAGATTCTCGAGGTATACTCTACAAAATACCACATTTATACTGAATCGAGTACCATCTAAATTGGTTCAAAAGACACCATATGAGATATGGATTGGGAAGCATCCAAATATGTCTTTTATGAGGATTTGGGGTTGTGAAGCTTATGTTAGAAAGATGCTTCCTGAGAAGCTTGGTCCTAAATCTAATAAATGTGATTTTGTTGGATATCCTAAGGAAAATAAAGGATATTACTTTTACTCCATATCTGACAGCAAAGTGTTTGTTGCCAGAGATGTTGTATTCCTAAAAAAGGAATTTATTTCCCAAGGAATCAGTGGGAGGCAAGTAGAACTCGAAGAGGTTTGAGACCAACAGGAAAACATTGAACCATTCAATGTAAGAGGAACATAAATATTCATCAAATGTTGTGGAATCTCAAAATTTTCAAGTAACACAGGAACCTCGTAGATCTAATAGGACACACCTTGAACCTGAAAGATTTGGATATCTTGTGACATTGAATTGGTCATAGATGATGAGCCATTTTCCTATAAAGTGTTATAGAGGTACCAGAGTCTGAGAAATGGCTTGAAGCCATGAGATCTGAGATGGAATCCATGTATGCCAACAAAGTATGGACTTTGGTTAATCCACCTGAAGGGGTAAAACCCATAGGGTGCAAATGGGTCTTCAAGAAGAAGGTAGACATGGATGGAAAAGTAAAAACCTATAAGGGAAGATTGGTTACAAAGGGTTTTAGACAAGTTCAAGGTGTTGACTATGATGAAACCTTTTCTCTAATGGACACCATTAAATCCATCAGGATCATGCTTGCTATTGCAACTTATCATGACTATGAGATTTAGCAAATGGATGTTAAAACCACATTGCTTAATGGGAATCTGGTGGAGGATTTGTATATGATACAACCTAAGGGGTTTATAGATCCAAAGTTTGCTAATAGAGTATGTAAGCTACAAAGGTCAATCTATGTATTGAAGCACACATCTAAGAGCTAGAATCTTTGTTTTGATGAGATAGTCAAAGGGTTTGGCTTTGCTTAAAATGAAGATGAACCTTGTCTGTACAAGAAGGTTAGTGGGAGCATAGTGACATTCCTCATATTGTATGTAGAGGACATACTATTGATGGGGAATGGCATCCCTACTTTACAAAAGGTAAAGACTTGGCTTGGAAATACATTCTCTATGAAAGATTTGGCAGAATCATTCTACATCTTGGGGATAAAGATCTATAGAGATAGACCCAAAAGACTTCTTAGATAAAGTCAAAGCACATATATTGACAAAGTGTTGAAGCGATTATTGTATGTAGACGACATACTATTGATGGGGTATTACAATTCTACTTTACAAAAGGTAAAGACTTGGCTTGGAAATATATTCTCTATGAATGATTTGGGAGAAGCATTCTACACTTGGGGTTAAAGATATATAGAGATACATCCACAAGACTTCTCAGACAAAGTCAAAGCACATACATTGACAAAGTGTTGAAGCAGTTCAGCATGGAGAACTCAAAGAGAGGAAACCTACGTGAGCACCATGGTGTCCTCATCTTAAGAGCTCAATGTCCCAATTCTTGTGAAGAAAGGGAGCACATGAGTGAGATTCCATATGCCTCATCAATTGGATCAATCATGTATGCAATGTTGTGTACCTGTCCAGACATATTTTATGCCTTGAGCATGATGAGTAGATATCAATCAGATCCAGGTGCCATGAAGAACATCCTCAAGTACTTGAGAAGTACTAAGGGTCAGTTCTTGGTCTACGACGGAGAGGAAGAGTCGATGGTAAAAGGTTACATTGATGTCAGCTTCCAGACTAATTAAGATGATTACAAGTCACAATCCAGATTCATGTTCTGCCTCAACAACAGATCTGTGAGCTGGAAGAGTTATGAGAAAGAAATAGTTGTCAATTCTACAATAGAGGCTGTGTATATTGCTGCAATGAGTGCAACAAAGGAGGACGTATGGATCAAGAAGTCCATCATAGAACTTGGGGTTGTTCCAAGCATTAGCGATGCAATCGAGCTATATTGTGACAACAATGGAGCTATTGCAAAGGCTAAGGAACCCAGATCACATCGGCTCTCAAAACATATACAAAGGAAATTCCATCTCATATGAGAGATCGTGCAACGTGGAGATGTAAAGATTTGCATTGTACCAACTGAAAACAACATTGTTGATCCTTTGACAATACTACTTATACAAAAAATGCGTGATGGACATGTAAGGTCACTCAGAATAAGATTCGTGGGTGATTGGCTCTAAGTGCAAGTGGGAGTCTGTTGGTTATGCATGCCCAAACATACAATCACATGATGATTGTGATGAATATCATGTAAAAATGATTTGATTATTCATAAAATGCAAGCTTCCAATTTATTATGTTTAATTTAGTTATGAGGTAATGATGTAATATTATAAATGTCTAGAGAATAATATTACTCAATGACGTATGTCTTCAAGTATTAGCGTTGTTGAAATAAAATCATATGGATGTTAATAGTACATGTACATATTCTCATCATGTCCGTGATCAGTTATTATTGTGGAAGGTTGATAGACAACAATAATACATGAGATCATAGTGTGTGTTGGTTGATGATGCAATCATGTGAGTCATGATATGGCTTTATCAAACCAAGCATGTAGATTCATGTTAGAGAATAGTGTATCAGACAAACCCACCATGAGACTGACACATGGAAGCCATCTTTATGGAAGTCATAGTCAGCTTGCATAGTGATGGTGGTGGTTGTGGTTCTTAGACTTGAAATCACTACACTCAAAACATGTCGTTGGGTACACATTGACATCATCAAATGCAGTCTTGAAATATGGGATGCTATAACGATGATGATTGGGTGTCTTTGATACATTGGAGATTGACTATGAGTGATAGATATGGGATTTTCCCCTCCTATGTGAGTTTGATGTCCTAGGCCTATCGATAAGCGAGACTGAGAAAAGCATGGTCATGCACATGTGAGTCAATATATGATATTGAGCTTACACATATCTCAGACAGTCTGCTCTGGTTCAAGAAATATGATTAAATAATAATGAGGGTGACTGCTCCATGCCTCTAGTTCAATCTGGGCATTAGTGACAAAGGAACTATACAAACACTACAACACCATACACATATTATACATTGAAGTTGTTCCCCAACTTTTCCATTTACTTAGGTAGAAATTTTGTGTGACTAGGCACCACACTTTGGTTGTGATATCATAAGCTTTTATGGACATTTACTGCCAATGTAATATGGGACCTATAGGGTCACACACATAGGTCTTGACCTAGAAGAGGAGTTCACGTCTTGAATAACATTTAAATTAAGTGCTAATGTGTTTAGGCATTTGATTCATGCAACAAACAAGCTGACAACGTTGCCAAATGCCCATCTCAAGTATTGAGATGCGTCTGGAAGTGCCAAACAACCATCTCAAGAGTTGAGACAGGCGTTTAGGTGTCAAGCTAGTTGAGAGTTGAATTTGTCCATGGAACGAACTGACCCTACTGGCTCAACTTGGGTCACCAAGCGACCGTCTGGGTGAATCGAGATGACCGTCTCACCTAGGCAAGATGGTCCAGTTTGGTCAGGGAAGGTTCTAAATGTTTCCCTATTCATTTCGCTTGAGAAATATTTGTTGCATAAGGAAATCAATGTATAACATTGATGGGAATTGATTTGTCAAATTAGTATACAACTAGGAAACTATGAAATGAGCATCTCATAGTGCGAGACGACCATCTGGCTTTGCCAAATGGCCATTTTGGCTGTCGCAGGTTGCAAAGTTTCTAGAATTTTTGTGAAAATTTCAAGTTCTTCTGGTCCTTTCCACTCCCACACATTAATCTCGTACCGGATAGTAAATGGGAACCTTGACCCTGAACTCTACTATATATAGAGGGGTACTGGGGGCTTCCCAAAACACAACATAGACAACTGGGAATCAATTCTTTTAACAACTATTGTCCTCTCTAGTTGTGGTAACCATGAGAGCTCAGGCAAGTCCTACCTGACTAGGGAGGGATAGCCACAGGAGAGAATAACTCAGAGTTGTCAAGGGAGAGCAAGTCGATGACTAGTACACCAACAGAGAAGGATGACTCCTTCATGATCATTCAAGCAGGATGACATGAGTTTTAGGTGGTCTGTGTGGACTACCATAGAGGCTGGAAGTCATTATTTTCCTCTTGGAGCACAACATCAACCAATAGTCTGTGACAAGAAGAGCTATTGAAGAAGATGACATTCGTGGATGTAGTCTGTGGTGCAGACCAAGAGGTGCAACACTCAGACATGTCCCAGTGCAATAAGGATTCAGAGTCGCACATCTACAATAAAGAGGATTGACACAGGACTTGCTCCAGGACCAGGTATATCCCATAAACCGTCCTTCCTACATTATAGTTATCGACGCGATCTACTAATTATTCAGAATATGGTAGATAAAATTTTAAATTCCATTGCCTGCTCAGTGCCATATTTCCCAACCAAAAACTAGTTGGGTGATATTATATGGAGCACCCATATTTTTGTTTCCTCTCTTGAGATGAAATTATATCGAGCAATCTCTTATCTTTTCATTTTTTTTTCTTTTTTTTCATTGCATCCAATGTGGGGAGGGAACATGGTTGTTTGAAGAAGGGGTGAGGTAGAGATATGGTCACTTCCACTTTTGGGAGGTCACCAAGGCTTTTGGTGTGATTTTTGGTATCCTTTTTTGAGGAGGAGAGGTAAGAAGTGATGCTAAGAAATACTGAGTCAGAGGGATCATTAGTAGTGGATCATCACAAAAGATATCCATGCATGTACATTAGTTCCATAAAATTCACAAACAAAATAAAATCATAATGCATCGAGCAGTTATAACAACCACATTCTTTTTCACAAATCATGGCAACTCCTAGCATCTCATGCTTTCTTCTCACAATTCTTTGCAATTAGAAATAGATGAGACACATGTATAAAGTCAAGCATGCAAGTAAATGAATCAAACTACCATATAAAATGAGTTGAGTAAGGTTCATCAAAGGTCAATCAGTTCAATTTCAATCCATTGAGGTAGAGATTAGGTTGAAACATGCTTTTGGGAAAAGTGATCAAGTTATTGCAAAATTTGGCCAATATGGTGTCAAATGCCAACATTCACATCAATATCTACACTACTAAGAAGTAAATATGTTGAAAGTGAATCCTAACATCCAACATGCTTAGGATCATTAGTAGTGGATCATCACAAAAGATATCCATGCATGTACATTAGTTCCATAAAATTCACAAACAAAATAAAATCATAATGCATCAAGCAGTTATAACAACCACATTCTTTTTCACAAATCATGGCAACTCCTAAGCATCTCATGCTTTCTTCTCACAATTCTTTGCAATTAGAAAGAGATGAGACACATGTATAAAGTCAAGCATGCAAGTAAATGAATCAAACTACCATATAAAATGAGTTGAGTAAGGTTCATCAAAGGTCAATCAGTTCAATTTCAATCCATTGAGGTAGAGATTAGGTTGAAACATGCTTTTGGGAAAAGTGATCAAGTTATTACAAAATTTGGCCAATATGGTGTCAAATGCCAACATTCACATCAATATCTACACTACTAAGAAGTAAATATGTTGAAAGTGAATCCTAACATCCAACACACAAGGAATTAATAAAACCTACATGTAATGCAATGTAAGTGGATGACATGGAAAAAGTGCAAATATTTATGAAATTTTGTAATATTATGAAAAATGTAAGGAAATAGACTAAATAGAATGCAAGTGTGTAAGTAATAACAAAGGAAGTGTAGGAAGACCATAATGATGATGGTTAGTCACACTATTTGATAATCGTAGACAAAGAATCAGAACAAGTATCAAAATGAAACTAAGGCTTACCGCCCTACCACCAAAAGCTTTTAAACCATGTTGTTGTTGCCATGAAATAGAAGCTTAGAATATAGGGTCATGATCATTTATATTTGGTGCCTAATAATCAAGGTATAGGGATCCATGTGCTACAAAAGTGGGGTATCCCATGACCACCATGATTATTCTATGAAAAATATCCATTCTAGTCCACTCTCACCTCAATCATGACGAAGAGAATGAATGTGGTGGAAAATTCCTTGTATCTATTTGTTTCAGTTTGACATTCTTTTTCTTCTTATTTTAGATCTTGAAATGGATTGATCATGCCATGGATCATTCTTAAAGCAAATTACTATTATAATATGAACCAAAACTAACAAAACTAATAAGTATGGCATGTGTGTGCTTATTGGAAACTAAAAAAACAAGTATATCCAAATAGCAAGTCTTGAGTGAGAAAGATCCCAAACCAATGTGGGTTGCCTTCGACAAGTGCTAAGTTTTGTGCCTTTATTTAGTCTTTTAATTCCTTCAGTTAACCAACAATTGGAAAACTTTATCTCCTCCTTAATGAAGTAAATATCTTTCTCATTTCCATTTAGTATTTGTTTCTCATCCCACTAATCATGCATGTCCTCAAGATGATTATCTTTGTCTATGGATTCTCTTTCTCTTGTCTTACCAAAGTGTTAAAGATGTTTATACTCTGATTCATGTTCATGAATACCATTGTGCATGTGGTTTTCAGCCTTACCTATTTCTATGAAGGGACTCCCCAATATTATATGAATATTCTTGTCTTCCAGTTTCATATCAAGAAAATTGAAATTATGTCGGGAACACCACTACGTTTTTCTTTGTTTGTCATGACTAGGAAATTATCCACCCTTCATTTAAGCACTTTGATAGAATGATTTGCCAATTTAAGACTGTAATTGGTTGGCTTTAGCTTTCCTAGTTCTAGCTCAACCTAGATACTATATAGCATCACATTCACAATAGATCTCAAATCAATCAGGATTCGGTCTATGTGATGTGACCCTATGTGTAAAGGTATGTGTGGGGCTCTAATGTTTCTCTACTTCACATGAAGAGCATGTTGTATAATTGAGCTCACTTGCTCAGAAAGCTTCAACTTTTTGGGCATTCTTCTTGTTGACCTCTCTTGGAAGTGCACATATCCTTGAATTTCTTTCCTTAAGATGGAATTCACTTGATTAGATCAAGAAATGGGATGTTTACTTTCACTTTCTAAAATATATCTAATATACAAATATTATGTTTATGTGTCCTTTTTTATGATGAGGGTTAATCGAATGCATCAAGAAATGGAGGCTTACATGAACTAG